>OX415236.1:25300154-26550154 GCA_948330725.1 Sherardia arvensis
AATAAACGGCGTTAAAAGGTCATAACTATGTAAAATGACAAGAAATAGCGTTAAAAGGTCAGAACTATGTAAAATGACAAGAAATAGCGTTAAAAGGTCAAAACTGTGTAAAATGAACAAATTGTGCAAAAAGTTCAAAACTATGTCAAATGAAAAGAAATGGCGTTAAAAGGACAAAACTATGTCAAATGATAAGAAATGGGGTTAAAAGGTCAAAACAATGTAAAATGACAAGAAATGACGTTAAAAGGTCAAAAACCATGTAAAATGACAAGAAATGGCGTTAAAAGGTCGAAACCATGTCAAATGACAAGAAATGCCGATATAAGGTCAAAACCATGTCAAATGACAAGAAATTGTGTTAAAAGGTCAAAACTATGTAAAATGATAAGAAATTGTGTTAAAAGGTCATAACTATGTAAAATGACAAGAAATAGCGTTAAAAGGTTAGAACTATGTAAAATGACAAGAAATAGCGTTAAAAGGTCAGAACTATGTAAATTGACAAGAAATAGTGTTAAAAGGTCAAAACCATGTCAAATGACAAGAAATAGCGTTAAAAGGTCAAAACTGTGTAAAATGAACAAACTGTGTAAAAAGATCAAAACTATGTCAAATGAAAAGAAATGGGTTTAAAAGGACATAACTATGTCAAATGACAAGAAATGGCGTTAAAAGGTCAAAACTATGTAAAATGACGAGAAATGGCGTTAAAAGGTCAAAACAATGTAAAATGACAAGAACTGACGTTAAAAGGTCAAAACTATGTAAAATGACGTGAAATGGCGTTAAAAGGTCAAAACTATGTAAAATGACAAGAAATGGCGTTAAAAGTTTCAAACTATGTAAAATGACAAGAAATGTTTATAAAAGATCAGAACTATGTATAATGACAAGAAATGGTGTTAAAAGGTCAGAACTATGTAAAATGACAAGAAATAGCGTTAAAAGGTCAAAACTGTGTAAAATGAACAAATTGTGCAAAAAGTTCAAAACTATGTCAAATGAAAAGAAATGGAGTTAAAAGGACATAACTATGTCAAATGACAATAAATGGCGTTAAAAGGTCAAAACTATGTAAAATGACGAGAAATGGCGTTAAAAGGTCAAAACTATGTAAAATGACGAGAAATGGCGTTAAAAGGTCGAAACCATGTAATATGACAAGAAATGACGTTAAAAGGTCATAACTATGTCAAATAACAAGAAGTGGCGCTAAAAGGTCAAAACAATGTAAAATGACAAGAAATGGCGTTAAAAGTTTCAAACTATGTAAAATAACAAGAAATGGCGTTAAAAGGTCAAAATATGTAAAATGACAAGAAATAGCGTTAAAAGGTCAGAACTATGTAAAATGACAAGAAATAGCGTTAAAAGGTCAAAACTATGTAAAATAACGAGAAATGGTTTTTAAATGTCAGAAACTATGTAAAATGACAATAAACGGCGTTAAAAGGTCATAACTATGTAAAATGACAAGAAATAGCGTTAAAAGGTCAAAACTATGTCAAATGAAAAGAAATGGCGTTAAAAGGACATAACTATGTCAAATGACAAGAAATGACGTTAAAAGGTCAAAACTATGTAAAATGACGAGAAATGGCGTTAAAAGGTCGAAACCATTTAATATGACAAGAAATGGCGTTAGAAGGTCATAACTATGTCAAATAACAAGAAGTGGCGCTAAAAGGTCAAAACAATGTAAAATGACAATAAATGGCGTTAAAAGTTTCAAACTATGTAAAATAACAAGAAATGGCGTTAAAAGGTCAAAACTATGTAAAATGATGACAAAAGGCATTGAAAGGTCAAAACTATGTAAAATGACGAGAAATGGCGTTAAAAGGTCAAAACTATGTAAAATAACGAGAAATGGTTTCAAAAGGTCAGAAAGTATGTAAAATGACAAGAAACGGCGTTAAAAGGTCATAACTATGTAAAATGACAAGAAATAGCGTTAAAAGGTCAGAACTATGTAAAATGACAAGAAATAGCGTTAAAAGGTCAAAACTATGTAAAATAACGAGAAATGGTTTTAAAAGGTCAGAAACTATGTAAAATGACAATGAACGGCGTTAAAAGGTCATAACTATGTAAAATGACAAGAAATAGTGTTAAAAGGTCAGAACTATGTAAAATGACAAGAAATAGCGTTAAAAGGTCAAAACTGTGTAAAATGAACAAATTGTGCAAAAAGTTCAAAACTATGTCAAATGAAAAGAAATGGCGTTAAAAGGACAAAACTATGTCAAATGATAAGAAATGGGGTTAAAAGGTCAAAACAATGTAAAATGACAAGAAATGACGTTAAAAGGTCAAAAACCATGTAAAATGACAAGAAATGGCGTTAAAAGGTCGAAACCATGTCAAATGACAAGAAATGCCGATATAAGGTCAAAACCATGTCAAATGACAAGAAATTGTGTTAAAAGGTCAAAACTATGTCAAATGATAAGAAATGGTGTTAAAAGGTCATAACTATGTAAAATGACAAGAAATAGCGTTAAAAGGTCAGAACTATGTAAAATGACAAGAAATAGCGTTAAAAGGTCAAAACTGTGTAAAATGAACAAATTGTGCAAAAAGTTCAAAACTATGTCAAATGAAAAGAAATGGCGTTAAAAGGACATAACTATGTCAAATGACAAGAAATGGCGTTAAAAGGTCAAAACTATGTAAAATGACGAGAAATGGCGTTAAAAGGTCAAAACAATGTAAAATGACAAGAAATGACGTTAAAAGGTCGAAACCATGTCAAATGACAAGAAATGCCGATATAAGGTCAAAACCATGTCAAATGACAAGAAATTGTGTTAAAAGGTCAAAACTATGTCAAATGATAAGAAATGGTGGTAAAAGGTCATAACTATGTAAAATGACAAGAAATAGCGTTAAAAGGTCAGAACTATGTAAAATGACAAGAAATGGCGTTAAAAGGTCAGAACTATGTAAAATGACAAGAAATAGCGTTAAAAGGTCAAAACTATGTAAAATAACGAGAAATGGTTTTAAAAGGTCAGAAACTATGTAAAATGACAATAAACGGCGTTAAAAGGTCAAAACTGTGTAAAATGAACAAACTGTGTAAAAAGATCAAAACTATGTCATGAAAAGAAATGGCTTTAAAAGGACATAACTATGTCAAATGACAAGAAATGGCGTTAAAAGGTCAAAACTATGTAAAATGACGAGAAATGGCGTTAAAAGGTCGAAACCATGTAATATGACAAGAAATGGCGTTAAAAGGTCATAACTATGTCAAATAACAAGAAGTGGCGCTAAAAGGTCAAAACAATGTAAAATGACAAGAAATGGCGTTAAAAGTTTCAAACTATGTAAAATAACAAGAAATGGCGTTAAAAGGTCAAAACTATGTAAAATGATGACAAAAGGCGTTGAAAGGTCAAAACTATGTAAAATGACAAGAAACAGCGTTAAAAGGTCATAACTATGTAAAATGACAAGAAATAGCGTTAAAAGGTCAGAACTATGTAAAATGACAAGAAATAGCGTTAAAAGGTCAAAACTATGTAAAATAACGAGAAATGGTTTTTAAAGGTCAGAAACTATGTAAAATGACAATAAACGGCGTTAAAAGGTCATAACTATGTAAAATGACAAGAAATAGCGTTAAAAGGTCAAAACCATGTCAAATGACAAGAAATAGCGTTAAAAGGTCAAAACTGTGTAAAATGAACAAATTGTGCAAAAAGTTCAAAACTATGTCAAATGAAAAGAAATGGCGTTAAAAGGACATAACTATGTCAAATGACAAGAAATGCCGTTAAAAGGTCAAAACTATGTAAAATGACGAGAAATGGCGTTAAAAGGTCAAAACAATGTAAAATGACAAGAAATGACGTTAAAAGGTCGAAACCATGTCAAATGACAAGAAATGCCGATATAAGGTCAAAACCATGTCAAATGACAAGAAATTGTGTTAAAAGGTCAAAACTATGTCAAATGATAAGAAATGGTGTTAAAAGGTCATAACTATGTAAAATGACAAGAAATAGCGTTAAAAGGTCAGAACTATGTAAAATGACAAGAAATAGCGTTAAAAGGTCAAAACTGTGTAAAATGAACAAATTGTACAAAAAGTTCAAAACTATGTCAAATGAAAAGAAATGGCGTTAAAAGGACATAACTATGTCAAATGACAAGAAATGGCGTTAAAAGGTCAAAACTATGTAAAATGACGAGAAATGGCGTTAAAAGGTCAAAACAATGTAAAATGACAAGAAATGACGTTAAAAGGTCGAAACCATGTCAAATGACAAGAAATGCCGATATAAGGTCAAAACCATGTCAAATGACAAGAAATTGTGTTAAAAGGTCAAAACTATGTCAAATGATAAGAAATGGTGTTAAAAGGTCATAACTATGTAAAATGACAAGAAATAGCGTTAAAAGGTCAGAACTATGTAAAATGACAAGAAATAGCGTTAAAAGGTCAGAACTATGTAAATTGACAAGAAATAGCTTTAAAAGGTCAAAACTGTGTAAAATGACAAGAAATGGTGTTAAAATGTCAAAACCATGTCAAATGACAAGAAATAGCGTTAAAAGGTCAAAACTGTGTAAAATGAACAAACTGTGTAAAAAGATCAAAACTATGTCATGAAAAGAAATGGCTTTAAAAGGACATAACTATGTCAAATGACAAGAAATGGCGTTAAAAGGTCAAAACTATGTAAAATGACGAGAAATGGCGTTAAAAGGTCAAAACAAGGTAAAATGACAAGAAATGACGTTAAAAGGTCGAAACCATGTCAAATGACAAGAAATGCCGATATAAGGTCAAAACCATGTCAAATGACAAGAAATTGTGTTAAAAGGTCAAAACTATGTCAAATGATAAGAAATGGTGTTAAAAGGACATAACTATGTCAAATGACAAGAAATGGCGTTAAAAGGTCAAAACTATGTAAAATGACGAGAAATGGCGTTAAAAGGTCAAAACAAGGTAAAATGACAAGAAATGACGTTAAAAGGTCGAAACCATGTCAAATGACAAGAAATGCCGATATAAGGTCAAAACCATGTCAAATGACAAGAAATTGTGTTAAAAGGTCAAAACTATGTCAAATGATAAGAAATGGTGTTAAAAGGTCATAACTATGTAAAATGACAAGAAATAGCGTTAAAAGGTCAGAACTATGTAAAATGACAAGAAATAGCGTTAAAAGGTCAAAACTGTGTAAAATGAACAAATTGTGCAAAAAGTTCAAAACTATGTCAAATGAAAAGAAATGGCGTTAAAAGGACATAACTATGTCAAATGACAAGAAATGGCGTTAAAAGGTCAAAACTATGTAAAATGACGAGAAATGGCGTTAAAAGGTCAAAACAATGTAAAATGACAAGAAATGACGTTAAAAGGTCGAAACCATGTCAAATGACAAGAAATGCCGATATAAGGTCAAAACCATGTCAAATGACAAGAAATTGTGTTAAAAGGTCAAAACTATGTCAAATGATAAGAAATGGTGTTAAAAGGTCATAACTATGTAAAATGACAAGAAATAGCGTTAAAAGGTCAGAACTATGTAAAATGACAAGAAATAGCGTTAAAAGGTCAGAACTATGTAAATTGACAAGAGATAGCTTTAAAAGGTCAAAACTGTGTAAAATGACAAGAAATGGTGTTAAAAGGTCAAAACCATGTCAAATGACAAGAAATAGCGTTAAAAGGTCAAAACTGTGTAAAATGAACAAACTGTGTAAAAAGATCAAAACTATGTCATGAAAAGAAATGGCTTTAAAAGGACATAACTATGTCAAATGACAAGAAATGGCGTTAAAAGGTCAAAACTATGTAAAATGACGAGAAATGGCGTTAAAAGGTCAAAACAATGTAAAATGACAAGAACTGACGTTAAAAGGTCAAAACTATGTAAAATGACGTGAAATGGCGTTAAAAGGTCAAAACTATGTAAAATGACAAGAAATGGCGTTAAAAGTTTCAAACTATGTAAGATGACAAGTAATGTTTATAAAAGATCAGAACTATGTATAATGACAAGAAATAGCTTTAAAAGGTCAGAACTATGTAAATTGACAAGAAATAGCGTTAAAAGGTCAAAACTGTGTAAAATGACAAGAAATGGTGTTAAAAGGTCAAAACCATGTCAAATGACAAGAAATGGTGTTAAAAGGTCAGAACTATGTAAAATGACAAGAAATAGCGTTAAAAGGTCAAAACTGTGTAAAATGAACAAATTGTGCAAAAAGTTCAAAACTATGTCAAATGAAAAGAAATGGCGTTAAAAGGACATAACTATGTCAAATGACAAGAAATGGCGTTAAAAGGTCAAAACTATGTAAAATGACGAGAAATGGCGTTAAAAGGTCGAAACCATTTAATATGACAAGAAATGGCGTTAGAAGGTCATAACTATGTCAAATAACAAGAAGTGGCGCTAAAAGGTCAAAACAATGTAAAATGACAATAAATGGCGTTAAAAGTTTCAAACTATGTAAAATAACAAGAAATGGCGTTAAAAGGTCAAAACTATGTAAAATGATGACAAAAGGCATTGAAAGGTCAAAACTATGTAAAATGACGAGAAATGGCGTTAAAAGGTCAAAACTATGTAAAATAACGAGAAATGGTTTCAAAAGGTCAGAAAGTATGTAAAATGACAAGAAACGGCGTTAAAAGGTCATAACTATGTAAAATGACAAGAAATAGCGTTAAAAGGTCAGAACTATGTAAAATGACAAGAAATAGCGTTAAAAGGTCAAAACTATGTAAAATAACGAGAAATGGTTTTAAAAGGTCAGAAACTATGTAAAATGACAATGAACGGCGTTAAAAGGTCATAACTATGTAAAATGACAAGAAATAGCGTTAAAAGGTCAGAACTATGTAAAATGACAAGAAATAGCGTTAAAAGGTCAAAACTGTGTAAAATGAACAAATTGTGCAAAAAGTTCAAAACTATGTCAAATGAAAAGAAATGGCGTTAAAAGGACAAAACTATGTCAAATGATAAGAAATGGGGTTAAAAGGTCAAAACAATGTAAAATGACAAGAAATGACGTTAAAAGGTCAAAAACCATGTAAAATGACAAGAAATGGCGTTAAAAGGTCGAAACCATGTCAAATGACAAGAAATGCCGATATAAGGTCAAAACCATGTCAAATGACAAGAAATTGTGTTAAAAGGTCAAAACTATGTCAAATGATAAGAAATGGTGTTAAAAGGTCATAACTATGTAAAATGACAAGAAATAGCGTTAAAAGGTCAGAACTATGTAAAATGACAAGAAATAGCGTTAAAAGGTCAAAACTGTGTAAAATGAACAAATTGTGCAAAAAGTTGAAAACTATGTCAAATGAAAAGAAATGGCGTTAAAAGGACATAACTATGTCAAATGACAAGAAATGGCGTTAAAAGGTCAAAACTATGTAAAATGACGAGAAATGGCGTTAAAAGGTCAAAACAATGTAAAATGACAAGAAATGACGTTAAAAGGTCGAAACCATGTCAAATGACAAGAAATGCCGATATAAGGTCAAGACCATGTCAAATGACAAGAAATTGTGTTAAAAGGTCAAAACTATGTCAAATGATAAGAAATGGTGTTAAAAGGTCATAACTATGTAAAATGACAAGAAATAGCGTTAAAAAGTCAGAACTATGTAAAATGACAAGAAATGGCGTTAAAAGGTCAGAACTATGTAAAATGACAAGAAATAGCGTTAAAAGGTCAAAACTATGTAAAATAACGAGAAATGGTTTTAAAAGGTCAGAAACTATGTAAAATGACAATAAACGGCGTTAAAAGGTCAAAACTGTGTAAAATGAACAAACTGTGTAAAAAGATCAAAACTATGTCATGAAAAGAAATGGCTTTAAAAGGACATAACTATGTCAAATGACAAGAAATGGCGTTAAAAGGTCAAAACTATGTAAAATGACGAGAAATGGCGTTAAAAGGTCGAAACCATGTAATATGACAAGAAATGGCGTTAAAAGGTCATAACTATGTCAAATAACAAGAAGTGGCGCTAAAAGGTCAAAACAATGTAAAATGACAAGAAATGGCGTTAAAAGTTTCAAACTATGTAAAATAACAAGAAATGGCGTTAAAAGGTCAAAACTATGTAAAATGATGACAAAAGGCGTTGAAAGGTCAAAACTATGTAAAATGACAAGAAACAGCGTTAAAAGGTCATAACTATGTAAAATGACAAGAAATAGCGTTAAAAGGTCAGAACTATGTAAAATGACAAGAAATAGCGTTAAAAGGTCAAAACTATGTAAAATAACGAGAAATGGTTTTTAAAGGTCAGAAACTATGTAAAATGACAATAAACGGCGTTAAAAGGTCATAACTATGTAAAATGACAAGAAATAGCGTTAAAAGGTCAAAACCATGTCAAATGACAAGAAATAGCGTTAAAAGGTCAAAACTGTGTAAAATGAACAAATTGTGCAAAAAGTTCAAAACTATGTCAAATGAAAAGAAATGGCGTTAAAAGGACATAACTATGTCAAATGACAAGAAATGCCGTTAAAAGGTCAAAACTATGTAAAATGACGAGAAATGGCGTTAAAAGGTCAAAACAATGTAAAATGACAAGAAATGACGTTAAAAGGTCGAAACCATGTCAAATGACAAGAAATGCCGATATAAGGTCAAAACCATGTCAAATGACAAGAAATTGTGTTAAAAGGTCAAAACTATGTCAAATGATAAGAAATGGTGTTAAAAGGTCATAACTATGTAAAATGACAAGAAATAGCGTTAAAAGGTCAGAACTATGTAAAATGACAAGAAATAGCGTTAAAAGGTCAAAACTGTGTAAAATGAACAAATTGTACAAAAAGTTCAAAACTATGTCAAATGAAAAGAAATGGCGTTAAAAGGACATAACTATGTCAAATGACAAGAAATGGCGTTAAAAGGTCAAAACTATGTAAAATGACGAGAAATGGCGTTAAAAGGTCAAAACAATGTAAAATGACAAGAAATGACGTTAAAAGGTCGAAACCATGTCAAATGACAAGAAATGCCGATATAAGGTCAAAACCATGTCAAATGACAAGAAATTGTGTTAAAAGGTCAAAACTATGTCAAATGATAAGAAATGGTGTTAAAAGGTCATAACTATGTAAAATGACAAGAAATAGCGTTAAAAGGTCAGAACTATGTAAAATGACAAGAAATAGCGTTAAAAGGTCAAAACTATGTAAATTGACAAGAAATAGCTTTAAAAGGTCAAAACTGTGTAAAATGACAAGAAATGGTGTTAAAAGGTCAAAACCATGTCAAATGACAAGAAATAGCGTTAAAAGGTCAAAACTGTGTAAAATGAACAAACTGTGTAAAAAGATCAAAACTATGTCATGAAAAGAAATGGCTTTAAAAGGACATAACTATGTCAAATGACAAGAAATGGCGTTAAAAGGTCAAAACTATGTAAAATGACGAGAAATGGCGTTAAAAGGTCAAAACAATGTAAAATGACAAGAACTGACGTTAAAAGGTCAAAACTATGTAAAATGACGTGAAATGGCGTTAAAAGGTCAAAACTATGTAAAATGACAAGAAATGGCGTTAAAAGTTTCAAACTATGTAAGATGACAAGAAATGTTTATAAAAGATCAGAACTATGTATAATGACAAGAAATAGCTTTAAAAGGTCAGAACTATGTAAATTGACAAGAAATAGCGTTAAAAGGTCAAAACTGTGTAAAATGACAAGAAATGGTGTTAAAAGGTCAAAACCATGTCAAATGACAAGAAATGGTGTTAAAAGGTCAGAACTATGTAAAATGACAAGAAATAGCGTTAAAAGGTCAAAACTGTGTAAAATGAACAAATTGTGCAAAAAGTTCAAAACTATGTCAAATGAAAAGAAATGGCGTTAAAAGGACATAACTATGTCAAATGACAAGAAATGGCGTTAAAAGGTCAAAACTATGTAAAATGACGAGAAATGGCGTTAAAAGGTCAAAACTATGTAAAATGACGAGAAATGGCGTTAAAAGGTCGAAACCATTTAATATGACAAGAAATGGCGTTAGAAGGTCATAACTATGTCAAATAACAAGAAGTGGCGCTAAAAGGTCAAAACAATGTAAAATGACAATAAATGGCGTTAAAAGTTTCAAACTATGTAAAATAACAAGAAATGGCGTTAAAAGGTCAAAACTATGTAAAATGATGACAAAAGGCATTGAAAGGTCAAAACTATGTAAAATGACGAGAAATGGCGTTAAAAGGTCAAAACTATGTAAAATAACGAGAAATGGTTTCAAAAGGTCAGAAAGTATGTAAAATGACAAGAAACGGCGTTAAAAGGTCATAACTATGTAAAATGACAAGAAATAGCGTTAAAAGGTCAGAACTATGTAAAATGACAAGAAATAGCGTTAAAAGGTCAAAACTATGTAAAATAACGAGAAATGGTTTTAAAAGGTCAGAAACTATGTAAAATGACAATAAACGGCGTTAAAAGGTCATAACTATGTAAAATGACAAGAAATAGCGTTAAAAGGTCAGAACTATGTAAAATGACAAGAAATAGCGTTAAAAGGTCAAAACTGTGTAAAATGAACAAATTGTGCAAAAAGTTCAAAACTATGTCAAATGAAAAGAAATGGCGTTAAAAGGACAAAACTATGTCAAATGATAAGAAATGGGGTTAAAAGGTCAAAACAATGTAAAATGACAAGAAATGACGTTAAAAGGTCAAAAACCATGTAAAATGACAAGAAATGGCGTTAAAAGGTCGAAACCATGTCAAATGACAAGAAATGCCGATATAAGGTCAAAACCATGTCAAATGACAAGAAATTGTGTTAAAAGGTCAAAACTATGTAAAATGATAAGAAATTGTGTTAAAAGGTCATAACTATGTAAAATGACAAGAAATAGCGTTAAAAGGTTAGAACTATGTAAAATGACAAGAAATAGCGTTAAAAGGTCAGAACTATGTAAATTGACAAGAAATAGTGTTAAAAGGTCAAAACCATGTCAAATGACAAGAAATAGCGTTAAAAGGTCAAAACTGTGTAAAATGAACAAACTGTGTAAAAAGATCAAAACTATGTCAAATGAAAAGAAATGGGTTTAAAAGGACATAACTATGTCAAATGACAAGAAATGGCGTTAAAAGGTCAAAACTATGTAAAATGACGAGAAATGGCGTTAAAAGGTCAAAACAATGTAAAATGACAAGAACTGACGTTAAAAGGTCAAAACTATGTAAAATGACGTGAAATGGCGTTAAAAGGTCAAAACTATGTAAAATGACAAGAAATGGCGTTAAAAGTTTCAAACTATGTAAAATGACAAGAAATGTTTATAAAAGATCGGAACTATGTATAATGACAAGAAATGGTGTTAAAAGGTCAGAACTATGTAAAATGACAAGAAATAGCGTTAAAAGGTCAAAACTGTGTAAAATGAACAAATTGTGCAAAAAGTTCAAAACTATGTCAAATGAAAAGAAATGGAGTTAAAAGGACATAACTATGTCAAATGACAATAAATGGCGTTAAAAGGTCAAAACTATGTAAAATGACGAGAAATGGCGTTAAAAGGTCAAAACTATGTAAAATGACGAGAAATGGCGTTAAAAGGTCGAAACCATGTAATATGACAAGAAATGGCGTTAAAAGGTCATAACTATGTCAAATAACAAGAAGTGGCGCTAAAAGGTCAAAACAATGTAAAATGACAAGAAATGGCGTTAAAAGTTTCAAACTATGTAAAATAACAAGAAATGGCGTTAAAAGGTCAAAATATGTAAAATGACAAGAAATAGCGTTAAAAGGTCAGAACTATGTAAAATGACAAGAAATAGCGTTAAAAGGTCAAAACTATGTAAAATAACGAGAAATGGTTTTTAAATGTCAGAAACTATGTAAAATGACAATAAACGGCGTTAAAAGGTCATAACTATGTAAAATGACAAGAAATAGCGTTAAAAGGTCAAAATCATGTCAAATGACAAGAAATAGCGTTAAAAGGTCAAAACTGTGTAAAATGAACAAATTGTGCAAAAAGTTCAAAACTATGTCAAATGAAAAGAAATGGCGTTAAAAGGACATAACTATGTCAAATGACAAGAAATGGCGTTAAAAGGTCAAAACTATGTAAAATGACGAGAAATGGCGTTAAAAGGTCAAAACAATGTAAAATGACAAGAAATGACGTTAAAAGGTCGAAACCATGTCAAATGACAAGAAATGCCGATATAAGGTCAAAACCATGTCAAATGACAAGAAATTGTGTTAAAAGGTCAAAACTATGTCAAATGATAAGAAATGGTGTTAAAAGGTCATAACTATGTAAAATAACGAGAAATGGTTTTTAAATGTCAGAAACTATGTAAAATGACAATAAACGGCGTTAAAAGGTCATAACTATGTAAAATGACAAGAAATAGCGTTAAAAGGTCAAAACCATGTCAAATGACAAGAAATAGCGTTAAAAGGTCAAAACTGTGTAAAATGAACAAATTGTGCAAAAAGTTCAAAACTATGTCAAATGAAAAGAAATGGCGTTAAAAGGACATAACTATGTCAAATGACAAGAAATGGCGTTAAAAGGTCAAAACTATGTAAAATGACGAGAAATGGCGTTAAAAGGTCAAAACAATGTAAAATGATAAGAAATGACGTTAAAAGGTCGAAACCATGTCAAATGACAAGAAATGCCGATATAAGGTCAAAACCATGTCAAATGACAAGAAATTGTGTTAAAAGGTCAAAACTATGTCAAATGATAAGAAATGGTGTTAAAAGGTCATAACTATGTAAAATGACAAGAAATAGCGTTAAAAGGTCAGAACTATGTAAAATGACAAGAAATAGCGTTAAAAGGTCAAAACTGTGTAAAATGAACAAATTGTGCAAAAAGTTAAAAACTATGTAAAATGAAAAGAAATGGCGTTAAAAGGACATAACTATGTCAAATGACAAGAAATGGCGTTAAAAGGTCAAAACAATGTAAAATGACGAGAAATGGCGTTAAAAGGTCAAAACAATGTAAAATGACAAGAAATGACGTTAAAAGGTCGAAACCATGTCAAATGACAAGAAATGCCGATATAAGGTCAAAACCATGTCAAATGACAAGAAATTGTGTTAAAAGGTCAAAACTATGTCAAATGATAAGAAATGGTGTTAAAAGGTCATAACTATGTAAAATGACAAGAAATAGCGTTAAAAGGTCAGAACTATGTAAAATGACAAGAAATAGCGTTAAAAGGTCAGAACTATGTAAAATGACAAGAAATAGCGTTAAAAGGTCAAAACTATGTAAAATAACGAGAAATGGTTTTAAAGGTCAGAAACTATGTAAAATGACAATAAACGGCGTTAAAAGGTCATAACTATGTAAAATGACAAGAAATTGCGTTTAAAAGGTCAGAACTATGTAAATGACAAGAAATAGCGTTAAAGGTCAAAACTATGTAAATGAACAAATTGTGCAAAAAGTTCAAAACTATGTCAAATGAAAAGAAATGGCGTTAAAAGGACATAACTATGTCAAATGACAAGAAATGGCGTTAAAAGGTCAAAACTATGTAAAATGACGAGAAATGGCGTTAAAAGGTCAAAACAATGTAAAATGACAAGAAATGACGTTAAAAGGTCGAAACCATGTCAAATGACAAGAAATGCCGATATAAGGTCAAAACCATGTCAAATGACAAGAAATTGTGTTAAAAGGTCAAAACTATGTCAAATGATAAGAAATGGTGTTAAAAGGTCATAACTATGTAAAATGACAAGAAATAGCGTTAAAAGGTCAGAACTATGTAAAATGACAAGAAATAGCGTTAAAAGGTCAGAACTATGTAAATTGACAAGAAATAGCTTTAAAAGGTCAAAACTGTGTAAAATGACAAGAAATGGTGTTAAAAGGTCAAAACCATGTCAAATGACAAGAAATAGCGTTAAAAGGTCAAAACTGTGTAAAATGAACAAACTGTGTAAAAAGATCAAAACTATGTCATGAAAAGAAATGGCTTTAAAAGGACATAACTATGTCAAATGACAAGAAATGGCGTTAAAAGGTCAAAACTATGTAAAATGACGAGAAATGGCGTTAAAAGGTCAAAACAATGTAAAATGACAAGAACTGACGTTAAAAGGTCAAAACTATGTAAAATGACGTGAAATGGCGTTAAAAGGTCAAAACTATGTAAAATGACAAGAAATGGCGTTAAAAGTTTCAAACTATGTAAGATGACAAGAAATGTTTATAAAAGATCAGAACTATGTATAATGACAAGAAATAGCTTTAAAAGGTCAGAACTATGTAAATTGACAAGAAATAGCGTTAAAAGGTCAAAACTGTGTAAAATGACAAGAAATGGTGTTAAAAGGTCAAAACCATGTCAAATGACAAGAAATAGCGTTAAAAGGTCAAAACTGTGTAAAATGAACAAATTGTGCAAAAAGTTCAAAACTATGTCAAATGAAAAGAAATGGCGTTAAAAGGACATAACTATGTCAAATGACAAGAAATGGCGTTAAAAGGTCAAAACTATGTAAAATGACGAGAAATGGCGTTAAAAGGTCAAAACTATGTAAAATGACGAGAAATGGCGTTAAAAGGTCGAAACCATTTAATATGACAAGAAATGGCGTTAGAAGGTCATAACTATGTCAAATAACAAGAAGTGGCGCTAAAAGGTCAAAACAATGTAAAATGACAATAAATGGCGTTAAAAGTTTCAAACTATGTAAAATAACAAGAAATGGCGTTAAAAGGTCAAAACTATGTAAAATGATGACAAAAGGCATTGAAAGGTCAAAACTATGTAAAATGACGAGAAATGGCGTTAAAAGGTCAAAACTATGTAAAATGACGAGAAATGGCGTTAAAAGGTCAAAACAATGTAAAATGACAAGAAATGACGTTAAAAGGTCGAAACCATGTCAAATGACAAGAAATACCGATATAAGGTCAAAACCATGTCAAATGACAAGAAATTGTGTTAAAAGGTCAAAACTATGTCAAATGATAAGAAATGGTGTTAAAAGGTCATAACTATGTAAAATGACAAGAAATAGCGTTAAAAGGTCAGAACTATGTAAAATGACAAGAAATAGCGTTAAAAGGTCAGAACTATGTAAAATGACAAGAAATAGCGTTAAAAGGTCAAAACTATGTAAAATAACGAGAAATGGTTTTAAAAGGTCAGAAACTATGTCAAATGACAAGAAATGGCGTTAAAAGGTCAAAACTATGTAAAATGACGAGAAATGGCGTTAAAAGGTCAAAACAATGTAAAATGACAAGAAATGACGTTAAAAGGTCGAAACCATGTCCAATGACAAGAAATGCCGATATAAGGTCAAAACCATGTCAAATGACAAGAAATTGTGTTAAAAGGTCAAAACTATGTCAAATGATAAGAAATGGTGTTAAAAGGTCATAACTATGTAAAATGACAAGAAATAGCGTTAAAAGGTCAGAACTATGTAAAATGACAAGAAATAGCGTTAAAAGGTCAGAACTATGTAAATTGACAAGAAATAGCTTTAAAAGGTCAAAACTGTGTAAAATGACAAGAAATGGTGTTAAAAGGTCAAAACCATGTCAAATGACAAGAAATAGCGTTAAAAGGTCAAAACTGTGTAAAATGAACAAACTGTGTAAAAAGATCAAAACTATGTCATGAAAAGAAATGGCTTTAAAAGGACATAACTATGTCAAATGACAAGAAATGGCGTTAAAAGGTCAAAACTATGTAAAATGACGAGAAATGGCGTTAAAAGGTCAAAACAATGTAAAATGACAAGAACTGACGTTAAAAGGTCAAAACTATGTAAAATGACGTGAAATGGCGTTAAAAGGTCAAAACTATGTAAAATGACAAGAAATGGCGTTAAAAGTTTCAAACTATGTAAGTTGACAAGAAATGTTTATAAAAGATCAGAACTATGTATAATGACAAGAAATAGCTTTAAAAGGTCAGAACTATGTAAATTGAATAGAAATAGCGTTAAAAGGTCAAAACTGTGTAAAATGACAAGAAATGGTGTTAAAAGGTCAAAACCATGTCAAATGACAAGAAATAGCGTTAAAAGGTCAAAACTGTGTAAAATGAACAAATTGTGCAAAAAGTTCAAAACTATGTCAAATGAAAAGAAATGGCGTTAAAAAGGACATAACTATGTCAAATGACAAGAAATGGCGTTAAAAGGTAAAAACTATGTAAAATGACGAGAAATGGCGTTAAAAGGTCAAAACTATGTAAAATGACGAGAAATGGCGTTAAAAGGTCGAAACCATTTAATATGACAAGAAATGGCGTTAGAAGGTCATAACTATGTCAAATAACAAGAAGTGGCGCTAAAAGGTCAAAACAATGTAAAATGACAATAAATGGCGTTAAAAGTTTCAAACTATGTAAAATAACAAGAAATGGCGTTAAAAGGTCAAAACTATGTAAAATGATGACAAAAGGCATTGAAAGGTCAAAATTATGTAAAATGACGAGAAATGGCGTTAAAAGGTCAAAACTATGTAAAATAATGAGAAATGGTTTCAAAAGGTCAGAAAGTATGTAAAATGACAAGAAACAGCGTTCAAAGGTCATAACTATGTAAAATGACAAGTTATAGCGTTAAAAGGTCAGAACTATGTAAAATGACAAGAAATAGCGTTAAAAGGTCAAAACTATGTAAAATAACGAGAAATGGTTTTAAAAGGTCAGAAACTATGTAAAATGACAATAAACGGCGTTAAAAGGTCATAACTATGTAAAATGACAAGAAATAGCGTTAAAAGGTCAGAACTATGTAAAATGACAAGAAATAGCGTTAAAAGGTCAAAACTGTGTAAAATGAACAAATTGTGCAAAAAGTTCAAAACTATGTCAAATGAAAAGAAATGGCGTTAAAAGGACAAAACTATGTCAAATGACAAGAAATGGGGTTAAAAGGTCAAAACAATGTAAAATGACAAGAAATGACGTTAAAAGGTCAAAAACCATGTAAAATGACAAGAAATGGTGTTAAAAGGTCGAAACCATGTCAAATGACAAGAAATGCCGATATAAGGTCAAAACCATGTCAAATGACAAGAAATTGTGTTAAAAGGTCAAAACTATGTAAAATGATAAGAAATTGTGTTAAAAGGTCATAACTATGTAAAATGACAAGAAATAGCGTTAAAAGGTTAGAACTATGTAAAATGACAAGAAATAGCGTTAAAAGGTCAGAACTATGTAAATTGACAAGAAATAGTGTTAAAAGGTCAAAACTGTGTAAAATGACAAGAAATGGTGTTAAAAGGTCAAAACCATGTCAAATGACAAGAAATAGCGTTAAAAGGTCAAAACTGTGTAAAATGAACAAACTATGTAAAATGACATGAAATGGCGTTAGAAGTTTCAAACTATGTAAAATGACAAGAAATTGTTTTAAAAGGTCGGAAACTATGTAAAATGACAAGAAACGGCGTTAAAAGGTAAAAACTATGTAAAATGAACAAATTGTGCAAAAAGTTCAAAACTATGTCAAATGAAAAGAAATGGCTTTAAAAGGACATAACTATGTCAAATGACAAGAAATGGCGTTAAAAGGTCAAAACTATGTAAAATGACGAGAAATGGCGTTAAAAGGTCAAAACAATGTAAAATGACAAGAACTGACGTTAAAAGGTCAAAACTATGTAAAATGACGTGAATTGGCGTTAAAAGGTCAAAACTATGTAAAATGACAAGAAATGGCGTTAAAAGTTTCAAACTATTTAAAATGACAAGAAATGTTTATAAAAGATCAGAACTATGTATAATGACAAGAAATGGTGTTAAAAGCTCAGAACTATGTAAAATGACAAGAAATAGCCTTAAAAGGTCAAAACTGTGTAAAATGAACAAATTGTGCAAAAAGTTCAAAACTATGTCAAATGAAAAGAAATGGCGTTAAAAGGACATAACTATGTCAAATGACAAGAAATGGCGTTAAAAGGTCAAAACTATGTAAAATAACGAGAAATGGCGTTAAAAGGTCAAAACAATGTAAAATGACAAGAAATGACGTTAAAAGGTCGAAACCATGTCAAATGACAAGAAATGCCGATACAAGGTCAAAACCATGTCAAATGACAAGAAATTGTGTTAAAAGGTCAAAACTATGTCAAATGATAAGAAATGGTGTTAAAAGGTCATAACTATGTAAAATGACAAGAAATAGCGTTAAAAGGTCAGAACTATGTAAAATGACAAGAAATAGCGTTAAAAGGTCAGAACTATGTAAATTGACAAGAAATAGCGTTAAAAGGTCAAAACTGTGTAAGATGACAAGAAATGGTGTTAAAAGGTCAAAACCATGTCAAATGACAAGAAATAGCGTTAAAAGGTCAAAACTGTGTAAAATGAACAAACTGTGTAAAAAGATCAAAACTATGTCATGAAAAGAAATGGCTTTAAAAGGACATAACTATGTCAAATGACAAGAAATGGCGTTAAAAGGTCAAAACTATGTAAAATGACGAGAAATGGCGTTAAAAGGTCAAAACAATGTAAAATGACAAGAACTGACGTTAAAAGGTCAAAACTATGTAAAATGACGTGAAATGGCGTTAAAAGGTCAAAACTATGTAAAATGACAAGAAATGGCGTTAAAAGTTTCAAACTATGTAAGATGACAAGAAATGTTTATAAAAGATCAGAACTATGTATAATGGCAAGAAATGGTGTTAAAAGGTCAGAACTATGTAAAATGACAAGAAATAGCGTTAAAAGGTCAAAACTGTGTAAAATGAACAAATTGTGCAAAAAGTTCAAAACTATGTCAAATGAAAAGAAATGGCGTTAAAAGGACATAACTATGTCAAATGACAAGAAATGGCGTTAAAAGGTCAGAACTATGTAAAATGACAAGAAATAGCGTTAAAAGGTCAAAACTGTGTAAAATGAACAAATTGTGCAAAAAGTTCAAAACTATGTCAAATGAAAAGAAATGGCGTTAAAAGGACATAACTATGTCAAATGACAATAAATGGCGTTAAAAGGTCAAAACTATGTAAAATGACGAGAAATGGCGTTAAAAGGTCAAAACTATGTAAAATGACGAGAAATGGCGTTAAAAGGTCGAAACCATGTAATATGACAAGAAATGGCGTTAAAAGGTCATAACTATGTCAAATAACAAGAAGTGGCGCTAAAAGGTCAAAACAATGTAAAATGACAAGAAATGACGTTAAAAGTTTCAAACTATGTAAAATAACAAGAAATGGCGTTAAAAGGTCAAAACTATGTAAAATGATGACAAAAGGCGTTGAAAGGTCAAAACTATGTAAAATGACAAGAAACAGCGTTAAAAGGTCATAACTATGTAAAATGACAAGAAATAGCGTTAAAAGGTCAGAACTATGTAAAATGACAAGAAATAGCGTTAAAAGGTCAAAACTATGTAAAATAACGAGAAATGGTTTTTAAAGGTCAGAAACTATGTAAAATGACAATAAACGGCGTTAAAAGGTCATAACTATGTAAAATGACAAGAAATAGCGTTAAAAGGTCAAAACCATGTCAAATGACAAGAAATAGCGTTAAAAGGTCAAAACTGTGTAAAATGAACAAATTGTGCAAAAAGTTCAAAACTATGTCAAATGAAAAGAAATGGCGTTAAAAGGACATAACTATGTCAAATGACAAGAAATGCCGTTAAAAGGTCAAAACTATGTAAAATGACGAGAAATGGCGTTAAAAGGTCAAAACAATGTAAAATGACAAGAAATGACGTTAAAAGGTCGAAACCATGTCAAATGACAAGAAATGCCGTGAAATGGTGTTAAAAGGTCAAAACCATGTAAAATGACAAGCAATGGCGTTAAAAGGTCAAAACTGTGTAAAATGACAAGATATGGCGTTAAAAGGTCAAAACTGTGTAAAATAACAAGACATGGTTTTAAAAGGTCAAAAACTGTGTAAAATGACAAGAAATGGCGATAAAAGATCAGAACTATGTATAATGACAAGAAATGGTGTTAAAAGGTCAGAACTATATAAAATGACAAGAAATGGCGTTAAAAGGTCATAACTATGTAAAATGACAAGAAACGGCGTTAAAATGTCAATATATGTAAAATGACAAGAAATTGCGTTAAAAGGTTAAAACTATGTAAAATGATGAGAAATGGCGTTAAAAGGTTAAAAACTATGTAATATGGCAAGAAATTGTTTTAAAAGGTCAAAACCGTGTAAAATGATAAGAAATGACGTTAAAAGGTCAAAACTGTGTAAAATGAACAAATTGTGATAAAAGGTCAAAACTATGTCAAATGACACGAAATGGCGTTAAAAGGTCATAACTATGTAAAATGACAAGAAATGGCGCTAAAAGGTCAAAACTATGTAAAATGACAAGAAATGGCGTTAAAAGATCAAAACAATGTAACATGACAAGAAATTGTGTTAAAAGGTCAAAATCATGTAAAATGACAAGAAATGGCGTTAAAAGGACAAAAACAATGTAAAATGACAAGAAATGGCGTTAAAAGGTCAAAACTTTGTAAAATGACAAGATATGGCGTTAAAAGGTCAAAACTGTGTAAAATGACAAGAAATGGTTTTAAAAGGTCAAAACCTGTGTAAAATGACAAGAAATGGCGATAAAAGATCAGAACTATGTATAATGACATGAAATGGTTTTAAAAGGTCATAACTATTTAAAATGACAAGAAGTGGCGTTAAAAGGTCAAAAAGTAAGTAAAATGAAATGAAACGGCGTTAAAAGTTCAAAACTATGTAATATGACAAGAAATGGCGTAGAGGGTCAGAATTATGTAAAATGACAAGAAATGGCGTTAAAAGGTCATAACTATGTAAAATGACAAGAAATGGCGTTAAAATGTCAATATATGTAAAGTGACAAGAAATGATGTTAAAAGGTTAAAACTATGTATAATGACAAGAAATGGCGTTAAAAGGTCAAAACTGTGTTAAATGAACAAATTGTATAAAATGGTCAAAAACTATGTAAAATGACAAGAATGGTGTTAAAAGGTCAAAACTATGTAAAATGACAAGAAATTGTGTTAAAAGGTCAAAACTATGTAAAATGACAAGAAATGGCGTTAAAAGGTCAAAGTATGTAAAATAATAATAAATGGTGTTAAAAGGTCAAAACTATGTAAAATGACAAGAAATGGGGTTAAAAGGTCGAAACTATGTAAAATTACAAGAAATGTCGTTAATAGGTCGAAACTATGTAAAATGACAAGAAATGGTGTTAAAAGGTCATAACTATGTCAAATGACAAGAAATGGCGCTAAAAGGTCAAAACTATGTAAAATGACAAGAAATGGCGTTAAAAGATCAAAACAATGTAACATGACAAGAAATTGTGTTAAAAGGTCAAAATCATGTAAAATGACAAGAAATGGCGTTAAAAGGACAAAAACAATGTAAAATGACAAGAAATGGCGTTAAAAGGTCAAAACTTTGAAAAATGACAAGATATGGCGTTAAAAGGTCAAAACTGTGTAAAATGACAAGAAATGGTTTTAAAAGGTCAAAACCTGTGTAAAATGACAAGAAATGGCGATAAAAGATCAGAACTATGTATAATGACATGAAATGGTTTTAAAAGGTCAGAACTATTTAAAATGACAAGAAGTGGCGTTAAAAGGTCAAAAACTATGTAAAATGACAAGAAATGGTTTTAAAAGGTAAGAACTATTTAAATTGACAAGAAATGGCGTTAAAAGGTCAAAACTATGTAAAATGACAAGAAAGGTGTAAAGGTCAAAACTGTGAAAAATGACAAGATATGGCGTTAAAAGGTCAAAACTGTGTAAAATGACATGAAATGGTTTTAAAAGGTCAAAAACTGTGTAAAATGACAAGAAATGACGTTAAACGGTCAGAACTATGTAAAATGACAAGAAATGGTGTTAAAAGGTCAAAACTATGTAAAATGACAAGAAATTGTGTTAAAAGGTCAAAATCATGTAAAATGACAAGAAATGGCGTTAAAAGGACAAAAACAATGTAAAATGAAAAGAAATGGCGTTAAAAGGTCAAAACTGTGTAAAATGACATGATATGGCGTTAAAAGGTCAAAACTGTGTAAAATGACAAGAAATGGTTTTGAAAGGTCAAAAACTGTGTAAAATGACAAGGAATGGCGATAAAAGATCAGAACTATGTATAATGACAAGAAATGGTGTTAAAAGGTTAGAACTATGTAAAATGACAAGAAATGGCGTTAAAAGGTCATAACTATGTAAAATGACAAGAAATGGCGTTAAAAGG
The DNA here is from genome assembly GCA_948330725.1 of Sherardia arvensis. Classification (NCBI taxonomy): domain Eukaryota; kingdom Viridiplantae; phylum Streptophyta; class Magnoliopsida; order Gentianales; family Rubiaceae; genus Sherardia; species Sherardia arvensis. The sequence goes on from OX415236.1 coordinate 25,322,401, forward strand.
TCAAAGTATGTAAAATAACAATTAATGGTGTTAAAAGGTCAAAACTATGTAAAATGACCAGAAATGGTGTTAAAAGGTCGAAACTATGTAAAATGATAAGAAACCGTGTTAGAAGGTCAAAACTATGGAAAATGACAAGACATGGCGTTAAAAGTTTAAAACTATGTAAAATGACAAGAAATGGCGTTAAAAGGTCAAAACTATGTAAAATGAAAAGAAATGGTGTTAAAAGGTCAAAACCATGTAAAATTACAAGGAATGTCGTTAAAAGGTCGAAACAATGTAAAATGACAAGAAATGGTGTTAAAAGGTCAAAACTATGTAAAATTACAAGAAATGTCGTTAAAAGATCGAAACTACGTAAAATAACATGAAATCGCGTTAAACGGTCAAAACTATGTCAAATGACAAGAAATTGCGTAAAAAGGTCAAAACTATGTAAAATGACAAGAAATGGCGTTAAAAGGTCAAAACAATGTAACATGACAAGAAATGACGTAAAAAGGTCAAAACTATGTTAAATGATGAGAAATGGCGTTAAAAGTTTTAAATTATGAAAAAATGAAAAGAAATGGTTTTAAAAGGTCAAAACTATGTAAAATGACGAGAAATGGCGTTAAAAGTTTTAAACTATGAAAAAAAGACGAGAAACGGCTTTAAAAGGTCAAAACTATGTAAAATGACAAGAAATGGCGTTAAAAGGTCAAAATTATGTAAAATGACAACAAATGGTGTTAAAAGGTCAAAACTATATAAAATGACAAGAAAGTGTGTTAAAAGGTTAAAAACAATGTAAAATGACAAGCAATGGCGTTAAAAGTTCAAAACTGTGTAAAATGACGAGAAATGGCGTTAAAAGTTTTAAACTATGAAAAAAAGACAAGAAACGGCGTTAAAAGGTCAAAACTATGTAAAATGACAAGAAATGGCGTTAAAAGGTCAAAATTATGTAAAATGACAACAAATGGTGTTAAAAGGTCAAAACTATATGAAATGACAAGAAAGTGTGTTAAAAGGTCAAAAACAATGTAAAATGACAAGCAATGGCGTTAAAAGTTCAAAACTGTGTAAAATGACAAGAAATGGCGTTAAAAGGTCAAAACTGTGTAAAATGACAAGATATGGCGTTAAAAGGTCAAAACTGTGTAAAATAACAAGACATGGTTTTAAAAGGTCAAAAACTGTGTAAAATGACAAGAAATGGCGATAAAAGATCAGAACTATGTATAATGACAAGAAATAGTGTTAAAAGGTCAGAACTATATAAAATGACAAGAAATGGTGTTAAAAGGTCATAACTATGTAAAATGACAAGAAATGGCGTTAAAATGTCAATATATGTAAAATGACAAGAAATTGCTTTAAAAGGTTAAAACTATGTAAAATGACGAGAAATGGCGTTAAAAGGTTAAAAACTATGTAATATGGCAAGAAATTGTTTTAAAAGGTCAAAACCGTGTAAAATGATAAGAAATGACGTTAAAAGGTCAAAACTGTGTAAAATGAACAAATTGTGATAAAAGGTCAAAACTATGTCAAATGACACGAAATGGCGTTAAAAGGTCATAACTATGTCAAATGACAAGAAATGGCGCTAAAAGGTCAAAACTATGTAAAATGACAAGAAATGGCGTTAAAAGATCAAAACAATGTAACATGACAAGAAATTGTGTTAAAAGGTCAAAATAATGTAAAATGACAAGAAATGGCGTTAAAAGGACAAAAACAATGTAAAATGACAAGAAATGGCGTTAAAAGGTCAAAACTGTGTAAAATGACAAGATATGGCGTTAAAAGGTCAAAACTGTGTAAAATAACAAGACATGGTTTTAAAAGGTCAAAAATTGTGTAAAATGACAAGAAATGGCGATAAAAGATCAAAACTATGTATAATGACAAGAAATAGTGTTAAAAGGTCAGAACTATATAAAATGACAAGAAATGGCGTTAAAAGGTCATAACTATGTAAAATGACAAGAAATGGCGTTAAAATGTCAATATATGTAAAATGACAAGAAATTGCGTTAAAAGGTTAAAACTATGTAAAATGACGAGAAATGGCGTTAAAAGGTTAAAAACTATGTAATATGGCAAGAAATTGTTTTAAAAGGTCAAAACCGTGTAAAATGATAAGAAATGACGTTAAAAGGTCAAAACTGTGTAAAATGAACAAATTGTGATAAAAGGTCAAAACTATGTCAAATGACACGAAATGGCGTTAAAAGGTCATAACTATGTCAAATGACAAGAAATGGCGCTAAAAGGTCAAAACTATGTAAAATGACAAGAAATGGCGTTAAAAGATCAAAACAATGTAACATGACAAGAAATTGTGTTAAAAGGTCAAAATAATGTAAAATGACAAGAAATGGCGTTAAAAGGACAAAAACAATGTAAAATGACAAGCAATGGCGTTAAAAGGTCAAAACTGTGTAAAATGACAAGATATGGCGTTAAAAGGTCAAAACTGTGTAAAATAACAAGACATGGTTTTAAAAGGTCAAAAACTGTGTAAAATGACAAGAAATAGCGATAAAAGATCAGAACTATGTATAATGACAAGAAATAGTGTTAAAAGGTCAGAACTATATAAAATGACAAGAAATGGCGTTAAAAGGTCATAACTATGTAAAATGACAAGAAATGGCGTTAAAATGTCAATATATGTAAAATGACAAGAAATTGCGTTAAAAGGTTAAAACTATGTAAAATGACGAGAAATGGCGTTAAAAGGTCATAACTATGTCAAATGACAAGAAATGGCGCTAAAAGGTCAAAACTATGTAAAATGACAAGAAATGGCGTTAAAAGATCAAAACAATGTAACATGACAAGAAATTGTGTTAAAAGGTCAAAATCATGTAAAATGACAAGAAATGGCGTTAAAAGGACAAAAACAATGTAAAATGACAAGAAATGGCGTTAAAAGGTCAAAACTTTGAAAAATGACAAGATATGGCGTTAAAAGGTCAAAACTGTGTAAAATGACAAGAAATGGTTTTAAAAGGTCAAAACTTGTGTAAAATGACAAGAAATGGCGATAAAAGATCAGAACTATGTATAATGACATGAAATGGTTTTAAAAGGTCAGAACTATTTAAAATGACAAGAAGTGGCGTTAAAAGGTCAAAAACTAAGTAAAATGAAATGAAACGGCGTTAAAAGTTCAAAACTATGTAATATGACAAGAAATGGCGTAAAGGGTCAGAACTATGTAAAATGACAAGAAATGGCGTTAAAAGGTCATAACTATGTAAAATGACAAGAAATGGCGTTAAAATGTCAATATATGTAAAGTGACAAGAAATGATGTTAAAAGGTTAAAACTATGTATAATGACAAGAAATGGCGTTAAAAGGTCAAAACTGTGTTAAATGAACAAATTGTATAAAATGGTCAAAAACTATGTAAAATGACAAGAAGGTGTTAGAAGGTCAAAACTATGTAAAATGACAAGAAATTGTGTTAAAAGGTCAAAACTATGTAAAATGACAAGAAATGGCGTGAAAAGGTCAAAGTATGTAAAATAATAATAAATGGTGTTAAAAGGTCAAAACTATGTAAAATGACAAGAAATGGGGTTAAAAGGTCGAAACTATGTAAAATTACAAGAAATGTCGTTAATAGGTCGAAACTATGTAAAATGACAAGAAATGGTGTTAAAAGGTCATAACTATGTCAAATGACAAGAAATGGCGCTAAAAGGTCAAAACTGTGTAAAATGACAAGAAATGGCGTTAAAAGATCAAAACAATGTAACATGACAAGAAATTGTGTTAAAAGGTCAAAATCATGTAAAATGACAAGAAATGGCGTTAAAATGACAAAAACAATGTAAAATGACAAGAAATGGCGTTAAAAGGTCAAAACTTTGTAAAATGACAAGATATGGCGTTAAAAGGTCAAAACTGTGTAAAATGACAAGAAATGGTTTTAAAAGGTCAAAATCTGTGTAAAATGACAAGGAATGGCGATAAAAGATCAGAACTATGTATAATGACAAGAAATGGTGTTAAAAGGTTAGAACTATGTAAAATGACAAGAAATGGCGTTAAAAGGTCATAACTATGTAAAATGACAAGAAATAGCGTTAAAAGGTCAAAGTATGTAAAATAACAATTAATGGTGTTAAAAGGTCAAAACTATGTAAAATGACCAGAAATGGTGTTAAAAGGTCGAAACTATGTAAAATGATAAGAAACCGTGTTAGAAGGTCAAAACTATGGAAAATGACAAGACATGGCGTTAAAAGTTTAAAACTATGTAAAATGACAAGAAATGGCGTTAAAAGGTCAAAACTATGTAAAATGAAAAGAAATGGTGTTAAAAGGTCAAAACCATGTAAAATTACAAGGAATGTCGTTAAAAGGTCGAAACTATGTAAAATGACAAGAAATGGTGTTAAAAGGTCAAAACTATGTAAAATTACAAGAAATGTAGTTAAAAGATCGAAACTACGTAAAATAACATGAAATCGCGTTAAACGGTCAAAACTATGTCAAATGACAAGAAATTGCGTAAAAAGGTCAAAACTATGTAAAATGACAAGAAATGGCGTTAAAAGGTCAAAACAATGTAACATGACAAGAAATGACGTAAAAAGGTCAAAACTATGTTAAATGATGAGAAATGGCGTTAAAAGTTTTAAATTATGAAAAAATGAAAAGAAATGGTTTTAAAAGGTCAAAACTATGTAAAATGACGAGAAATGGCGTTAAAAGTTTTAAACTATGAAAAAAAGACGAGAAACGGCGTTAAAAGGTCAAAACTATGTAAAATGACAAGAAATGGCGTTAAAAGGTCAAAATTATGTAAAATGACAACAAATGGTGTTAAAAGGTCAAAACTATATAAAATGACAAGAAAGTGTGTTAAAAGGTTAAAAACAATGTAAAATGAAAAGCAATGGCGTTAAAAGTTCAAAACTGTGTAAAATGACGAGAAATGGCGTTAAAAGTTTTAAACTATGAAAAAAAGACAAGAAACGGCGTTAAAAGGTCAAAACTATGTAAAATGACAAGAAATGGCGTTAAAAGGTCAAAATTATGTAAAATGACAACAAATGGTGTTAAAAGGTCAAAACTATATGAAATGACAAGAAAGTGTGTTGAAAGGTCAAAAACAATGTAAAATGACAAGCAATGGCGTTAAAAGTTCAAAACTGTGTAAAATGACAAGAAATGGCGTTAAAAGGTCAAAACTTTGTAAAATGACAAGATATGGCGTTAAAAGGTCAAAACTGTGTAAAATGACAAGAAATGGTTTTAAAAGGTAAGAACTATTTAAATTGACAAGAAATGACGTTAAAAGGTCAAAACTATGTAAAATGACAAGAAATGGCGTTAAAAGGTCATAACTATGTAAAATGACAAGAAATGGCGTTAAAAGGTCAAAGTACGTAAAATAACAAGTAATGGTGTTAAAAGTCGAAACTATGTAAAATGATAAGAAACCGTGTTAAAAGGTCAAAACTATGGAAAATGACAAGACATGGCGTTAAAAGTTTAAAACTATGTAAAATGACAAGAAATGGCGTTAAAAGGTCAAAACTATGTAAAATGAAAAGAAATGGTGTTAAAAGGTCAAAACCATGTAAAATGAAAAGAAATGGTTTTAAAAGGTCAAAACCTGTGTAAAATGACAAGAAATGGTGATAAAAGATCAGAACTATGTATAATGACATGAAATGGTTTTAAAAGGTCAGAACTATTTAAAATGACAAGAAGTGGCGTTAAAAGGTCAAAAACTATGTAAAATGACAAGAAATGGTTTTAAAAGGTAAGAACTATTTAAATTGACAAGAAATGGCGTTAAAAGGTCAAAACAATGTAAAATGACAAGAAAGGTGTAAAGGTCAAAACTGTGAAAAATGACAAGATATGGCGTTAAAAGGTCAAAACTGTGTAAAATGACATGAAATGGTTTTAAAAGGTCAAAAACTGTGTAAAATGACAAGAAATGACGTTAAACGGTCAGAACTATGTAAAATGACAAGAAATGGTGTTAAAAGGTCAAAACTATGTAAAATGACAAGAAATGGTGTTAAAAGGTCAAAACTATGTAAAATGACAAGAAATAGTGTTAAAAGGTCAAAATCATGTAAAATGACAAGAAATGGCGTTAAAAGGACAAAAACAATGTAAAATGAAAAGAAATGGCGTTGAAAGGTCAAAACTGTGTAAAATGACAAGAAATGGCGTTAAAAGGTCAAAACTATGTAAAATGAAAAGAAATGGTGTTAAAAGGTCAAAACCATGTAAAATGAAAAGAAATGGTGTTAAAAGGTCAAAACCATGTAAAATGACAAGGAATGTCGTTAAAAGGTCGAAACTATGTAAAATGACAAGAAATGGTGTTAAAAGGTCAAAACTATGTAAAATTACAAGAAATGTCGTTAAAAGATCGAAACTACGTAAAATAACATGAAATCGCGTTAAACGGTCAAAACTATGTCAAATGACAAGAAATTGCGTAAAAAGGTCAAAACTATGTAAAATGACAAGAAATGGCGTTAAAAAGGTCAAAACAATGTAACATGACAAGAAATGACGTTAAAAGGTCAAAACTATGTTAAATGATGAGAAATGGCGTTAAAAGTTTTAAATTATGAAAAAATGAAAATAAATGGTTTTAAAAGGTCAAAACTATGTAAAATGACGAGAAATGGCGTTAAAAGTTTTAAACTATGAAAAAAAGACAATAAACGGCGTTAAAAGGTCAAAACTATGTAAAATGACAAGAAATGGCGTTAAAAGGTCAAAATTATGTAAAATGACAAGAAGTGGCGTTAAAAGGTCAAAAACTATGTAAAATGACAAGAAATGGTTTTAAAAGGTAAGAACTATTTAAATTGACAAGAAATGGCGTTAAAAGGTCAAAACTATGTAAAATGACAAGAAAGGTGTAAAGGTCAAAACTGTGAAAAATGACAAGATATGGCGTTAAAAGGTCAAAACTGTGTAAAATGACATGAAATGGTTTTAAAAGGTCAAAAACTGTGTAAAATGACAAGAAATGACGTTAAACGGTGAGAACTATTTAAAATGACAAGAAATGGTGTTAAAAGGTCAAAACTATGTAAAATGACAAGAAATTGTGTTAAAAGGTCAAAACTATTTAAAATGACAAGAAATTGTGTTAAAAGGTCAAAATCATGTAAAATGACAAGAAATGGCGTTAAAAGGACAAAAACAATGTAAAATGAAAAGAAATGGCGTTAAAAGGTCAAAACTGTGTAAAATGACAAGATATGGCGTTAAAAGGTCAAAACTGTGTAAAATGACAAAAAATGGTTTTGAAAGGTCAAAAACTGTGTAAAATGACAAGGAATGGCGATAAAAGATCAGAACTATGTATAATGACATGAAATGGTGTTAAAAGGTTAGAACTATGTAAAATGACAAGAAATGGCGTTAAAAGGTCATAACTATGTAAAATGACAAGAAATGGCGTTAAAAGGTCAAAGTATGTAAAATAACAATTAATGGTATTAAAAGTCGAAACTATGTAAAATGATAAGAAACCGTGTTAAAAGGTCAAAACTATGGAAAATGACAAGAAATGGCGTTAAAAAGGTCAAAACAATGTAACATGACAAGAAATGACGTTAAAAGGTCAAAACTATGTTAAATGATGAGAAATGGCGTTAAAAGTTTTAAATTATGAAAAAATGAAAAGAAATGGTTTTAAAAGGTCAAAACTATGTAAAATGACGAGAAATGGCGTTAAAAGTTTTAAACTATGAAAAAAAGACAATAAACGGCGTTAAAAGGTCAAAACTATGTAAAATGACAAGAAATGGCGTTAAAAGGTCAAAATTATGTAAAATGACAACAAATGGTGTTAAAAGGTCAAAACTATATAAAATGACAAGAAAGTGTGTTAAAAGGTTAAAAACAATGTAAAATGACACGCAATGGCGTTAAAAGTTCAAAACTGTGTAAAATGACGAGAAATGGCGTTAAAAGTTTTAAACTATGAAAAAAAGACAAGAAACGGCGTTAAAAGGTCAAAACTATGTAAAATGACAAGAAATGGCGTTAAAAGATCAAAATTATGTAAAATGACAACAAATGGTGTTAAAAGGTCAAAACTATATGAAATGACAAGAAAGTGTGTTAAAAGGTCAAAAACAATGTAAAATGACAAGCAATGGCGTTAAAAGTTCAAAACTGTGTAAAATGACAAGAAATGGCGTTAAAAGGTCAAAACTTTGTAAAATGACAAGATATGGCGTTAAAAGGTCAAAACTGTGTAAAATGACAAGAAATGGTTTTAAAAGGTCAAAACCTGTGTAAAATGACAAGAAATGGCGATAAAAGATCAGAACTATGTATAATGACATGAAATGGTTTTAAAAGGTCAGAACTATTTAAAATGACAAGAAGTGGCGTTAAAAGGTCAAAAACTATGTAAAATGACAAGAAATGGTTTTAAAAGGTAAGAACTATTTAAATTGACAAGAAATGGCGTTAAAAGGTCAAAACTATGTAAAATGACAAGAAAGGTGTAAAGGTCAAAACTGTGAAAAATGACAAGATATGGCGTTAAAAGGTCAAAACTGTGTAAAATGACATGAAATGGTTTTAAAAGGTCAAAAACTGTGTAAAATGACAAGAAATGACGTTAAACGGTCAGAACTATGTAAAATGACAAGAAATGGTGTTAAAAGGTCAAATCTATGTAAAATGACAAGAAATGGTGTTAAAAGGTCAAAATTATGTAAAATGACAACAAATGGTGTTAAAAGGTCAAAACTATATGAAATGACAAGAAAGTGTGTTAAAAGGTCAAAAACAATGTAAAATGACAAGCAATGGCATTAAAAGTTCAAAACTGTGTAAAATGACAAGAAATGGCGTTAAAAGGTCAAAACTTTGTAAAATGACAAGATATGTCGTTAAAAGGTCAAAACTTTGTAAAATGACAAGAAATGGTTTTAAAAGGTAAGAACTATTTAAATTGACAAGAAATGGCGTTAAAAGGTCAAAACTATGTAAAATGACAAGAAAGGTGTAAAGGTCAAAACTGTGAAAAATGACAAGATATGGCGTTAAAAGGTCAAAACTGTGTAAAATGACATGAAATGGTTTTAAAAGGTCAAAAACTGTGTAAAATGACAAGGAATGTCGATAAAAGATCAGAACTATGTATAATTACATGAAATGGTGTTAAAAGGTTAGAACTATGTTAAATGACAAGAAATGGCGTTAAAAGGTCATAACTATGTAAAATGACAAGAAATGGCGTTAAAAGGTCAAAGTACGTAAAATAACAATTAATGGTGTTAAAAGTCGAAACTATGTAAAATGATAAGAAACCGTGTTAAAAGGTCAAAACTATGGAAAATGACAAGACATGGCGTTAAAAGTTTAAAACTATGTAAAATGACAAGAAATGGCGTTAAAAGGTCAAAACTATGTAAAATGAAAAGAAATGGTGTTAAAAGGTCAAAACCATGTAAAATGAAAAGAAATGGTTTTAAAAGGTCAAAACCTGTGTAAAATGACAAGAAATGGCGATAAAAGATCAGAACTATGTATAATGACATGAAATGGTTTTAAAAGGTCAGAACTATTTAAAATGACAAGAAGTGGCGTTAAAAGGTCAAAAACTATGTAAAATGACAAGAAATGGTTTTAAAAGGTAAGAACTATTTAAATTGACAAGAAATGGCGTTAAAAGGTCAAAACTATGTAAAATGACAAGAAAGGTGTAAAGGTCAAAACTGTGAAAAATGACAAGATATGGCGTTAAAATGTCAAAACTGTGTAAAATGACATGAAATGGTTTTAAAAGGTCAAAAACTGTGTAAAATGACAAGAAATGACGTTAAACGGTCAGAACTATGTAAAATGACAAGAAATGGTGTTAAAAGGTCAAAATTATGTAAAATGACAAGAAATGGTGTTAAAAGGTCAAAACTATGTAAAATGACAAGAAATTGTGTTAAAAGGTCAAAATCATGTAAAATGACAAGAAAATGGCGTTAAAAGGACAAAAACAATGTAAAATGAAAAGAAATGGCGTTAAAAGGTCAAAACTGTGTAAAATGACAAGAAATGGCGTTAAAAGGTCAAAACTATGTAAAATGAAAAGAAATGGTGTTAAAAGGTCAAAACCATGTAAAATGAAAAGAAATGGTGTTAAAAGGTCAAAACCATGTAAAATGACAAGGAATGTCGTTAAAAGGTCGAAACTATGTAAAATGACAAGAAATGGTGTTAAAAGGTCAAAACTATGTAAAATTACAAGAAATGTCGTTAAAAGATCGAAACTACGTAAAATAACATGAAATCGCGTTAAACGGTCAAAACTATGTCAAATGACAAGAAATTGCGTAAAAAGGTCAAAACTATGTAAAATGACAAGAAATGGCGTTAAAAGGTCAAAACAATGTAACAAGACAAGAAACGGCGTTAAAAGTTCAAAACTATGTAAAATGACAAGAAATGGCGTTAAAAGGTCAAAATTATGTAAAATGACAACAAATGGTGTTAAAAGGTCAAAACTATATAAAATGACAAGAAAGTGTGTTAAAAGGTTAAAAACAATGTAAAATGACACGCAATGGCGTTATAAGTTCAAAACTGTGTAAAATGACGAGAAATGGCGTTAAAAGTTTTAAACTATGAAGAAAAGACAAGAAACGGCGTTAAAAGGTCAAAACTATGTAAAATGACAAGAAATGGCGTTAAAAGGTCAAAATTATGTAAAATGACAACAAATGGTGTTAAAAGGTCAAAACTATATAAAATGACAAGAAAGTGTGTTAAAAGGTCAAAAACAATGTAAAATGACAAGCAATGGCGTTAAAAGTTCAAAACTGTGTAAAATGACAAGAAATGGCGTTAAAAGGTCAAAACTATATAAAATGACAAGAAAGTGTGTTAAAAGGACAAAAACAATGTAAAATGACAAGAAATGGCGTTAAAAGGTCAAAACTTTGTAAAATGACAAGATATGGCGTTAAAAGGTCAAAACTGTGTAAAATGACAAGAAATGGTTTTAAAAGGTCAAAACCTGTGTAAAATGACAAGAAATGGCGATAAAAGATCAGAACTATGTATAATGACATGAAATGGTTTTAAAAGGTCAGAACTATTTAAAATGACAAGAAGTGGCGTTAAAAGGTCAAAAACTATGTAAAATGACAAGAAATGGTTTTAAAAGGTAAGAACTATTTAAATTGACAAGAAATGGCGTTAAAAGGTCAAAACTATGTAAAATGACAAGAAAGGTGTAAAGGTCAAAACTGTGAAAAATGACAAGATATGGCGTTAAAAGGTCAAAACTGTGTAAAATGACATGAAATGGTTTTAAAAGGTCAAAAACTGTGTAAAATGACAAGAAATGACGTTAAACGGTCAGAACTATGTAAAATGACAAGAAATGGTGTTAAAAGGTCAAAACTATGTAAAATGACAAGAAATTGTGTTAAAAGGTCAAAACTATGTAAAATGACAAGAAATTGTGTTAAAAGGTCAAAATCATGTAAAATGACAAGAAATGGCGTTAAAAGGACAAAAACAATGTAAAATGAAAAGAAATGGCGTTAAAAGGTCAAAACTGTGTAAAATGACAAGATATGGCGTTAAAAGGTCAAAACTGTGTAAAATGACAAAAAATGGTTTTGAAAGGTCAAAAACTGTGTAAAATGACAAGGAATGGCGATAAAAGATCAGAACTATGTATAATGACATGAAATGGTGTTAAAAGGTTAGAACTATGTAAAATGACAAGAAATGGCGTTAAAAGGTCATAACTATGTAAAATGACAAGAAATGGCGTTAAAAGGTCAAAGTATGTAAAATAACAATTAATGGTGTTAAAAGTCGAAACTATGTAAAATGATAAGAAACCGTGTTAAAAGGTCAAAACTATGGAAAATGACAAGACATGGCGTTAAAAGTTTAAAACTATGTAAAATGACAAGAAATGGCGTTAAAAGGTCAAAACTATGTAAAATGAAAAGAAATGGTGTTAAAAGGTCAAAACCATGTAAAATGACAAGGAATGTCGTTAAAAGGTCGAAACTATGTAAAATGACAAGAAATGGTGTTAAAAGGTCAAAACTATGTAAAATTACAAGAAATGTCGTTAAAAGATCGAAACTACGTAAAATAACATGAAATCTCGTTAAACGGTCAAAACTATGTCAAATGACAAGAAATTGCGTAAAAAGGTCAAAACTATGTAAAATGACAAGAAATGGCGTTAAAAGGTCAAAACAATGTAACATGACAAGAAATGACGTTAAAAGGTCAAAACTATGTTAAATGATGAGAAATGGCGTTAAAAGTTTTAAATTATGAAAAAATGAAAAGAAATGGTTTTAAAAGGTCAAAACTATGTAAAATGACGAGAAATGGCGTTAAAAGTTTTAAACTATGAAAAAAAGACAAGAAACGGCGTTAAAAGGTCAAAACTATGTAAAATGACAAGAAATGGCGTTAAAAGGTCAAAATTATGTAAAATGACAACAAATGGTGTTAAAAGGTCAAAACTATATAAAATGACAAGAAAGTGTGTTAAAAGGTTAAAAACAATGTAAAATGACACGCAATGGCGTTATAAGTTCAAAACTGTGTAAAATGACGAGAAATGGCGTTAAAAGTTTTAAACTATGAAAAAAAGACAAGAAACGGCGTTAAAAGGTCAAAACTATGTAAAATGACAAGAAATGGCGTTAAAAGGTCAAAATTATGTAAAATGACAACAAATGGTGTTAAAAGGTCAAAACTATATAAAATGACAAGAAAGTGTGTTAAAAGGTCAAAAACAATGTAAAATGACAAGCAATGGCGTTAAAAGTTCAAAACTGTGTAAAATGACAAGAAATGGCGTTAAAAGGTCAAAACTATATAAAATGACAAGAAAGTGTGTTAAAAGGACAAAAACAATGTAAAATGACAAGAAATGGCGTTAAAAGGTCAAAACTTTGTAAAATGACAAGATATGGCGTTAAAAGGTCAAAACTGTGTAAAATGACAAGAAATGGTTTTAAAAGGTCAAAACCTGTGTAAAATGACAAGAAATGGCGATAAAAGATCAGAACTATGTATAATGACATGAAATGGTTTTAAAAGGTCAGAACTATTTAAAATGACAAGAAGTGGCGTTAAAAGGTCAAAAACTATGTAAAATGACAAGAAATGGTTTTAAAAGGTAAGAACTATTTAAATTGACAAGAAATGGCGTTAAAAGGTCAAAACTATGTAAAATGACAAGAAAGGTGTAAAGGTCAAAACTGTGAAAAATGACAAGATATGGCGTTAAAAGGTCAAAACTGTGTAAAATGACATGAAATGGTTTTAAAAGGTCAAAAACTGTGTAAAATGACAAGAAATGACGTTAAACGGTCAGAACTATGTAAAATGACAAGAAATGGTGTTAAAAGGTCAAAACTATGTAAAATGACAAGAAATGGTGTTAAAAGGTCAAAATTATGTAAAATGACAACAAATGGTGTTAAAAGGTCAAAACTATATGAAATGACAAGAAAGTGTGTTAAAAGGTCAAAAACAATGTAAAATGACAAGCAATGGCATTAAAAGTTCAAAACTGTGTAAAATGACAAGAAATGGCGTTAAAAGGTCAAAACTTTGTAAAATGACAAGAAATGGTTTTGAAAGGTCAAAAACTGTGTAAAATGACAAGGAATGGCGATAAAAGATCAGAACTATGTATAATGACATGAAATGGTGTTAAAAGGTTAGAACTATGTAAAATGACAAGAAATGGCGTTAAAAGGTCATAACTATGTAAAATGACAAGAAATGGCGTTAAAAGGTCAAAGTATGTAAAATAACAATTAATGGTGTTAAAAGTCGAAACTATGTAAAATGATAAGAAACCGTGTTAAAAGGTCAAAACTATGGAAAATGACAAGACATGGCGTTAAAAGTTTAAAACTATGTAAAATGACAAGAAATGGCGTTAAAAGGTCAAAACTATGTAAAATGAAAAGAAATGGTGTTAAAAGGTCAAAACCATGTAAAATGACAAGGAATGTCGTTAAAAGGTCGAAACTATGTAAAATGACAAGAAATGGTGTTAAAAGGTCAAAACTATGTAAAATTACAAGAAATGTCGTTAAAAGATCGAAACTACGTAAAATAACATGAAATCGCGTTAAACGGTCAAAACTATGTCAAATGACAAGAAATTGCGTAAAAAGGTCAAAACTATGTAAAATGACAAGAAATGGCGTTAAAAGGTCAAAACAATGTAACATGACAAGAAATGACGTTAAAAGGTCAAAACTATGTAAAATGACGAGAAATGGCGTTAAAAGTTTTAAACTATGAAAAAAAGACAAGAAACGGCGTTAAAAGGTCAAAACTATGTAAAATGACAAGAAATGGCGTTAAAAGGTCAAAATTATGTAAAATGACAACAAATGGTGTTAAAAGGTCAAAACTATATAAAATGACAAGAAAGTGTGTTAAAAGGTTAAAAACAATGTAAAATGACACGCAATGGCGTTATAAGTTCAAAACTGTGTAAAATGACGAGAAATGGCGTTAAAAGTTTTAAACTATGAAAAAAAGACAAGAAACGGCGTTAAAAGGTCAAAACTATGTAAAATGACAAGAAATGGCGTTAAAAGGTCAAAATTATGTAAAATGACAACAAATGGTGTTAAAAGGTCAAAACTATATAAAATGACAAGAAAGTGTGTTAAAAGGTCAAAAACAATGTAAAATGACAAGCAATGGCGTTAAAAGTTCAAAACTGTGTAAAATGACAAGAAATGGCGTTAAAAGGTCAAAACTATATAAAATGACAAGAAAGTGTGTTAAAAGGACAAAAACAATGTAAAATGACAAGAAATGGCGTTAAAAGGTCAAAACTTTGTAAAATGACAAGATATGGCGTTAAAAGGTCAAAACTGTGTAAAATGACAAGAAATGGTTTTAAAAGGTCAAAACCTGTGTAAAATGACAAGAAATGGCGATAAAAGATCAGAACTATGTATAATGACATGAAATGGTTTTAAAAGGTCAGAACTATTTAAAATGACAAGAAGTGGCGTTAAAAGGTCAAAAACTATGTAAAATGACAAGAAATGGTTTTAAAAGGTAAGAACTATTTAAATTGACAAGAAATGGCGTTAAAAGGTCAAAACTATGTAAAATGACAAGAAAGGTGTAAAGGTCAAAACTGTGAAAAATGACAAGATATGGCGTTAAAAGGTCAAAACTGTGTAAAATGACATGAAATGGTTTTAAAAGGTCAAAAACTGTGTAAAATGACAAGAAATGACGTTAAACGGTCAGAACTATGTAAAATGACAAGAAATGGTGTTAAAAGGTCAAAACTATGTAAAATGACAAGAAATGGTGTTAAAAGGTCAAAATTATGTAAAATGACAACAAATGGTGTTAAAAGGTCAAAACTATATGAAATGACAAGAAAGTGTGTTAAAAGGTAAAAAACAATGTAAAATGACAAGCAATGGCATTAAAAGTTCAAAACTGTGTAAAATGACAAGAAATGGCGTTAAAAGGTCAAAACTTTGTAAAATGACAAGAAATGGTTTTGAAAGGTCAAAAACTGTGTAAAATGACAAGGAATGGCGATAAAAGATCAGAACTATGTATAATGACATGAAATGGTGTTAAAAGGTTAGAACTATGTAAAATGACAAGAAATGGCGTTAAAAGGTCATAACTATGTAAAATGACAAGAAATGGCGTTAAAAGGTCAAAGTATGTAAAATAACAATTAATGGTGTTAAAAGTCGAAACTATGTAAAATGATAAGAAACCGTGTTAAAAGGTCAAAACTATGGAAAATGACAAGACATGGCGTTAAAAGTTTAAAACTATGTAAAATGAAAAGAAATGGCGTTAAAAGGTCAAAACTATGTAAAATGAAAAGAAATGGTGTTAAAAGGTCAAAACCATGTAAAATGACAAGGAATGTCGTTAAAAGGTCGAAACTATGTAAAATGACAAGAAATGGTGTTAAAAGGTCAAAACTATGTAAAATTACAAGAAATGTCGTTAAAAGATCGAAACTACGTAAAATAACATGAAATCGCGTTAAACGGTCAAAACTATGTCAAATGACAAGAAATTGCGTAAAAAGGTCAAAACTATGTAAAATGACAAGAAATGGCGTTAAAAGGTCAAAACAATGTAACATGACAAGAAATGACGTTAAAAGGTCAAAACTATGTTAAATGATGAGAAATGGCGTTAAAAGTTTTAAATTATGAAAAAATGAAAAGAAATGGTTTTAAAAGGTCAAAACTATGTAAAATGACGAGAAATGGCGTTAAAAGTTTTAAACTATGAAAAAAAGACAAGAAACGGCGTTAAAAGGTCAAAACTATGTAAAATGACAAGAAATGGCGTTAAAAGGTCAAAATTATGTAAAATGACAACAAATGGTGTTAAAAGGTCAAAACTATATAAAATGACAAGAAAGTGTGTTAAAAGGTTAAAAACAATGTAAAATGACAAGCAATGGCGTTAAAAGTTCAAAACTGTGTAAAATGACAAGAAATGGCGTTAAAAGGTCAAAATATGTAAAATGACAAGAAATGGCGTGAAAAGATCAAAATATGTAAAATGACAAGAAATGGCGTTAAAAGGTCAAAACTGTGTAAAATGACAACAAATGGTGTTAAAAGGTCAAAACTATATAAAATGACAAGAAAGTGTGTTAAAAGGTCAAAAACAATGTAAAATGACAAGCAATGGCGTTAAAAGTTCAAAACTGTGTAAAATGACAAGAAATGGCGTTAAAAGGTCAAAACTATATAAAATGACAAGAAAGTGTGTTAAAAGGACAAAAACAATGTAAAATGACAAGAAATGGCGTTAAAAGGTCAAAACTTTGTAAAATGACAAGATATGGCGTTAAAAGGTCAAAACTGTGTAAAATGACAAGAAATGGTTTTAAAAGGTCAAAACCTGTGTAAAATGACAAGAAATGGCGATAAAAGATCAGAACTATGTATAATGACATGAAATGGTTTTAAAAGGTCAGAACTATTTAAAATGACAAGAAGTGGCATTAAAAGGTCAAAAACTATGTAAAATGACAAGAAATGGTTTTAAAAGGTAAGAACTATTTAAATTGACAAGAAATGGCGTTAA
This sequence comes from Sherardia arvensis, assembly GCA_948330725.1. NCBI lineage: Eukaryota > Viridiplantae > Streptophyta > Magnoliopsida > Gentianales > Rubiaceae > Sherardia > Sherardia arvensis. Next base: position 25,339,512 of record OX415236.1, read on the forward strand.
AAGGTCAAAACTATGTAAAATGACAAGAAAGGTGTAAAGGTCAAAACTGTGAAAAATGACAAGATATGGCGTTAAAAGGTCAAAACTGTGTAAAATGACATGAAATGGTTTTAAAAGGTCAAAAACTGTGTAAAATGACAAGAAATGACGTTAAACGGTCAGAACTATGTAAAATGACAAGAAATGGTGTTAAAAGGTCACAACTATGTAAAATGACAAGAAATGGTGTTAAAAGGTCAAAACTATGTAAAATGACAAGAAATTGTGTTAAAAGGTCAAAATCATGTAAAATGACAAGAAATGGCGTTAAAAGGACAAAAACAATGTAAAATGAAAAGAAATGGCGTTAAATGGTCAAAACTGTGTAAAATGACAAGATATGGCGTTAAAAGTTCAAAACTGTGTAAAATGACAAGAAATGGTTTTGAAAGGTCAAAAACTGTGTTAAATGATGAGAAATGGCGTTAAAAGATCAGAACTATGTATAATGACATGAAATGGTGTTAAAAGGTTAGAACTATGTAAAATGACAAGAAATGGCGTTAAAAGGTCATAACTATGTAAAATGACAAGAAATGGCGATAAAAGGTCAAAACTTTGTAAAATGACAAGATATGGCGTTAAAAGGTCAAAACTGTGTAAAATGACAAGAAATGGTTTTAAAAGGTCAAAACCTGTGTAAAATGACAAGAAATGGCGATAAAAGATCAGAACTATGTATAATGACATGAAATGGTTTTAAAAGGTCAGAACTATTTAAAATGACAAGAAATGGTGTTAAAAGGTCAAAACTATGTAAAATGACAAGAAATTGTGTTAAAAGGTCAAAATCATGTAAAATGACAAGAAATGGCGTTAAAAGGACAAAAACAATGTAAAATGAAAAGAAATGGCGTTAAATGGTCAAAACTGTGTAAAATGACAAGATATGGCGTTAAAAGGTCAAAACTGTGTAAAATGACAAGAAATGGTTTTGAAAGGTCAAAAACTGTGTAAAATGACAAGGAATGGCGATAAAAGATCAGAACTATGTATAATGACATGAAATGGTGTTAAAAGGTTAGAACTATGTAAAATGACAAGAAATGGCGTTAAAAGGTCATAACTATGTAAAATGACAAGAAATGGCGTTAAAAGGTCAAAGTATGTAAAATAACAATTAATGGTGTTAAAAGTCGAAACTATGTAAAATGATAAGAAACCGTGTTAAAAGGTCAAAACTATGGAAAATGACAAGACATGGCGTTAAAAGTTTAAAACTATGTAAAATGACAAGAAATGTCGTTAAAAGGTCAAAACTATGTAAAATGAAAAGAAATAGTGTTAAAAGGTCAAAACCATGTAAAATTACAAGGAATGTCGTTAAAAGGTCGAAACTATGTAAAATGACAAGAAATGGTGTTAAAAGGTCAAAACTATGTAAAATTACAAGAAATGTCGTTAAAAGATCGAAACCACGTAAAATAACAAGAAATCGCGTTAAACGGTCAAAAACTATGTAAAATGACAAGAAATGGTTTTAAAAGGTAAGAACTATTTAAATTGACAAGTAATGGCGTTAAAAGGTCAAAACTATGTAAAATGACAAGAAAGGTGTAAAGGTCAAAACTGTGAAAAATGACAAGATATGGCGTTAAAAGGTCAAAACTGTGTAAAATGACATGAAATGGTTTTAAAAGGTCAAAAACTGTGTAAAATGACAAGAAATGACGTTAAACGGTCAGAACTATGTAAAATGACAAGAAATGGTGTTAAAAGGTCAAAACTATGTAAAATGACAAGAAATGGTGTTAAAAGGTCAAAACTATGTAAAATGACAAGAAATTGTGTTAAAAGGTCAAAAACATGTAAAATGACAAGAAATGGCGTTAAAAGGACAAAAACAATGTAAAATGAAAAGAAATGGCGTTAAATGGTCAAAACTGTGTAAAATGACAAGATATGGCGCTAAAAGGTCAAAACTGTGTAAAATGACAAGAAATGGTTTTGAAAGGTCAAAAACTGTGTAAAATGACAAGGAATGGCGATAAAAGATCAGAACTATGTATAATGACATGAAATGGTGTTAAAAGGTTAGAACTATGTAAAATGACAAGAAATGGCGTTAAAAGGTCATAACTATGTAAAATGACAAGAAATGGCGTTAAAAGGTCAAAGTATGTAAAATAACAATTAATGGTGTTAAAAGTCGAAACTATGTAAAATGATAAGAAACCGTGTTAAAAGGTCAAAACTATGGAAAATGACAAGACATGGCGTTAAAAGTTTAAAACTATGTAAAATGAAAAGAAATGGTGTTAAAAGGTCAAAACCATGTAAAATTACAAGGAATGGTGTTAAAAGGTCAAAACTATGTAAAATGACAAGAAATGGTGTTAAAAGGTCAAAACTATGTAAAATGACAAGAAATTGTGTTAAAAGGTCAAAATCATGTAAAATGACAAGAAATGGCGTTAAAAGGACAAAAACAATGTAAAATGAAAAGAAATGGCGTTAAAAGGTCAAAACTGTGTAAAATGACAAGATATGGCGTTAAAAGGTCAAAACTGTGTAAAATGACAAGAAATGGTTTTGAAAGGTCAAAAACTGTGTAAAATGACAAGGAATGGCGATAAAAGATCAGAACTATGTATAATGACAAGAAATGGTGTTAAAAGGTTAGAACTATGTAAAATGACAAGAAATGGCGTTAAAAGGTCATAACTATGTAAAATGACAAGAAATGGCGTTAAAAGGTCAAAGTATGTAAAATAACAATTAATGGTGTTAAAAGGTCAAAACTATGTAAAATGACCAGAAATGGTGTTAAAAGGTCGAAACTATGTAAAATGATAAGAAACCGTGTTAAAAGGTCAAAACTATGGAAAATGACAAGACATGGCGTTAAAAGTTTAAAACTATGTAAAATGACAAGAAATGGCGTTAAAAGGTCAAAACTATGTAAAATGAAAAGAAATGGTGTTAAAAGGTCAAAACCATGTAAAATTACAAGGAATGTCGTTAAAAGGTCGAAACTATGTAAAATGACAAGAAATGGTGTTAAAAGGTCAAAACTATGTAAAATTACAAGAAATGACATGAAATGGTTTTAAAAGGTCAAAAACTGTGTAAAATGACAAGAAATGACGTTAAACGGTCAGAACTATGTAAAATGACAAGAAATGGCGTTAAAAGGTCATAACTATGTAAAATGACAAGAAATGGCGTTAAAAGGTCAAAGTATGTAAAATAACAATTAATGGTGTTAAAAGTCGAAACTATGTAAAATGATAAGAAACCGTGTTAAAAGGTCAAAACTATGGAAAATGACAAGACATGGCGTTAAAAGTTTAAAACTATGTAAAATGACAAGAAATGTCGTTAAAAGGTCAAAACTATGTAAAATGAAAAGAAATAGTGTTAAAAGGTCAAAACCATGTAAAATTACAAGGAATGTCGTTAAAAGGTCGAAACTATGTAAAATGACAAGAAATGGTGTTAAAAGGTCAAAACTATGTAAAATTACAAGAAATGTCGTTAAAAGATCGAAACTACGTAAAATAACAAGAAATCGCGTTAAACGGTCAAAAACTATGTAAAATGACAAGAAATGGTTTTAAAAGGTAAGAACTATTTAAATTGACAAGAAATGGCGTTAAAAGGTCAAAACTATGTAAAATGACAAGAAAGGTGTAAAGGTCAAAACTGTGAAAAATGACAAGATATGGCGTTAAAAGGTCAAAACTGTGTAAAATGACATGAAATGGTTTTAAAAGGTCAAAAGCTGTGTAAAATGACAAGAAATGACGTTAAACGGTCAGAACTATGTAAAATGACAAGAAATGGTGTTAAAAGGTCAAAACTATGTAAAATGACAAGAAATGGTGTTAAAAGGTCAAAACTATGTAAAATGACAAGAAATTGTGTTAAAAGGTCAAAATCATGTAAAATGACAAGAAATGGCGTTAAAAGGACAAAAACAATGTAAAATGAAAAGAAATGGCGTTAAATGGTCAAAACTGTGTAAAATGACAAGATATGGCGTTAAAAGGTCAAAACTGTGTAAAATGACAAGAAATGGTTTTGAAAGGTCAAAAACTGTGTAAAATGACAAGGAATGGCGATAAAAGATCAGAACTATGTATAATGACATGAAATGGTGTTAAAAGGTTAGAACTATGTAAAATGACAAGAAATGGCGTTAAAAGGTCATAACTATGTAAAATGACAAGAAATGGCGTTAAAAGGTCAAACTATGTAAAATAACAATTAATGGTGTTAAAAGTCGAAACTATGTAAAATTATAAGAAACCGTGTTAAAAGGTCAAAACTATGGAAAATGACAAGACATGGCGTTAAAAGTTTAAAACTATGTAAAATGACAAGAAATGGCGTTAAAAGGTCAAAACTATGTAAAATGAAAAGAAATGGTGTTAAAAGGTCAAAACCATGTAAAATTACAAGGAATGTCGTTAAAAGGTCGAAACTATGTAAAATGACAAGAAATGGTGTTAAAAGGTCAAAACTATGTAAAATTACAAGAAATGACATGAAATGGTTTTAAAAGGTCAAAAACTGTGTAAAATGACAAGAAATGACGTTAAACGGTCAGAACTATGTAAAATGACAAGAAATGGTGTTAAAAGGTCAAAACTATGTAAAATGACAAGAAATGGTGTTAAAAGGTCAAAACTATGTAAAATGACAAGAAATTGTGTTAAAAGGTCAAAATCATGTAAAATGACAAGAAATGGCGTTAAAAGGACAAAAACAATGTAAAATGAAAAGAAATGGCGTTAAATGGTCAAAACTGTGTAAAATGACAAGATATGGCGCTAAAAGGTCAAAACTGTGTAAAATGACAAGAAATGGTTTTGAAAGGTCAAAAACTGTGTAAAATGACAAGGAATGCGATAAAAGATCAGAACTATGTATAATGACATGAAATGGTGTTAAAAGGTTAGAACTATGTAAAATGACAAGAAATGGCGTTAAAAGGTCATAACTATGTAAAATGACAAGAAATGGCGTTAAAAGGTCAAAGTATGTAAAATAACAATTAATGGTGTTAAAAGTCGAAACTATGTAAAATGATAAGAAACCGTGTTAAAAGGTCAAAACTATGGAAAATGACAAGACATGGCGTTAAAAGTTTAAAACTATGTAAAATGACAAGAAATGGCGTTAAAAGGTCAAAACTATGTAAAATGAAAAGAAATGGTGTTAAAAGGTCAAAACCATGTAAAATTACAAGGAATGGTGTTAAAAGGTCAAAACTATGTAAAATGACAAGAAATGGTGTTAAAAGGTCAAAACTATGTAAAATGACAAGAAATTGTGTTAAAAGGTCAAAATCATGTAAAATGACAAGAAATGGCGTTAAAAGGACAAAAACAATGTAAAATGAAAAGAAATGGCGTTAAAAGGTCAAAACTGTGTAAAATGACAAGATATGGCGTTAAAAGGTCAAAACTGTGTAAAATGACAAGAAATGGTTTTGAAAGGTCAAAAACTGTGTAAAATGACAAGGAATGGCGATAAAAGATCAGAACTATGTATAATGACAAGAAATGGTGTTAAAAGGTTAGAACTATGTAAAATGACAAGAAATGGCGTTAAAAGGTCATAACTATGTAAAATGACAAGAAATGGCGTTAAAAGGTCAAAGTATGTAAAATAACAATTAATGGTGTTAAAAGGTCAAAACTATGTAAAATGACCAGAAATGGTGTTAAAAGTCGAAACTATGTAAAATGATAAGAAACCGTGTTAAAAGGTCAAAACTATGGAAAATGACAAGACATGGCGTTAAAAGTTTAAAACTATGTAAAATGACAAGAAATGTCGTTAAAAGGTCAAAACTATGTAAAATGAAAAGAAATAGTGTTAAAAGGTCAAAACCATGTAAAATTACAAGGAATGTCGTTAAAAGGTCGAAACTATGTAAAATGACAAGAAATGGTGTTAAAAGGTCAAAACTATGTAAAATTACAAGAAATGTCGTTAAAAGATCGAAACTACGTAAAATAACAAGAAATCGCGTTAAACGGTCAAAAACTATGTAAAATGACAAGAAATGGTTATAAAAGGTAAGAACTATTTAAATTGACAAGAAATGGCGTTAAAAGGTCAAAACTATGTAAAATGACAAGAAAGGTGTAAAGGTCAAAACTGTGAAAAATGACAAGATATGGCGTTAAAAGGTCAAAACTGTGTAAAATGACATGAAATGGTTTTAAAAGGTCAAAAACTGTGTAAAATGACAAGAAATGACGTTAAACGGTCAGAACTATGTAAAATGACAAGAAATGGTGTTAAAAGGTCAAAACTATGTAAAATGACAAGAAATGGTGTTAAAAGGTCAAAACTATGTAAAATGACAAGAAATTGTGTTAAAAGGTCAAAATCATGTAAAATGACAAGAAATGGCGTTAAAAGGACAAAAACAATGTAAAATGAAAAGAAATGGCGTTAAATGGTCAAAACTGTGTAAAATGACAAGATATGGCGTTAAAAGGTCAAAACTGTGTAAAATGACAAGAAATGGTTTTGAAAGGTCAAAAACTGTGTAAAATGACAAGGAATGGCGATAAAAGATCAGAACTATGTATAATGACATGAAATGGTGTTAAAAGGTTAGAACTATGTAAAATGACAAGAAATGGCGTTAAAAGGTCATAACTATGTAAAATGACAAGAAATGGCGTTAAAAGGTCAATCTATGTAAAATAACAATTAATGGTGTTAAAAGTCGAAACTATGTAAAATGATAAGAAACCGTGTTAAAAGGTCAAAACTATGGAAAATGACAAGACATGGCGTTAAAAGTTTAAAACTATGTAAAATGACAAGAAATGGCGTTAAAAGGTCAAAACTATGTAAAATGAAAAGAAATGGTGTTAAAAGGTCAAAACCATGTAAAATTACAAGGAATGTCGTTAAAAGGTCGAAACTATGTAAAATGACAAGAAATGGTGTTAAAAGGTCAAAACTATGTAAAATTACAAGAAATGACATGAAATGGTTTTAAAAGGTCAAAAACTGTGTAAAATGACAAGAAATGACGTTAAACGGTCAGAACTATGTAAAATGACAAGAAATGGTGTTAAAAGGTCAAAACTATGTAAAATGACAAGAAATGGTGTTAAAAGGTCAAAACTATGTAAAATGACAAGAAATTGTGTTAAAAGGTCAAAATCATGTAAAATGACAAGAAATGGCGTTAAAAGGACAAAAACAATGTAAAATGAAAAGAAATGGCGTTAAATGGTCAAAACTGTGTAAAATGACAAGATATGGCGTTAAAAGGTCAAAACTGTGTAAAATAACAAGAAATGGTTTTGAAAGGTCAAAAACTGTGTAAAATGACAAGGAATGGCGATAAAAGATCAGAACTATGTATAATGACATGAAATGGTGTTAAAAGGTTAGAACTATGTAAAATGACAAGAAATGGCGTTAAAAGGTCATAACTATGTAAAATGACAAGAAATGGCGTTAAAAGGTCAAAGTATGTAAAATAACAATTAATGGTGTTAAAAGTCGAAACTATGTAAAATGATAAGAAACCGTGTTAAAAGGTCAAAACTATGAAAAATGACAAGACATGGCGTTAAAAGTTTAAAACTATGTAAAATGACAAGAAATGGCGTTAAAAGGTCAAAACTATGTAAAATGAAAAGAAATGGTGTTAAAAGGTCAAAACCATGTAAAATTACAAGGAATGTCGTTAAAAGGTCGAAACTATGTAAAATGACAAGAAATGGTGTTAAAAGGTCAAAACTATGTAAAATTACAAGAAATGTCGTTAAAAGATCGAAACTACGTAAAATAACAAGAAATCGCGTTAAACGGTCAAAACTATGTCAAATGACAAGAAATTGCGTAAAAAGGTCAAAACTATGTAAAATGACAAGAAATGGCGTTAAAAGGTCAAAACAATGTAACATGACAAGAAATGACGTTAAAAGGTCAAAACTATGTTAAATGATGAGAAATGGCGTTAAAAGTTTTAAATTATGAAAAAATGAAAAGAAATGGTTTTAAAAGGTCAAACTATGTAAAATGACGAGAAATGGCGTTAAAAGTTTTAAACTATGAAAAAAAGACAAGAAACGGCGTTAAAAGGTCAAAACTATGTAAAATGACAAGAAATGGCGTTAAAAGGTCAAAATTATGTAAAATGACAACAAATGGTGTTAAAAGGTCAAAACTATATAAAATGACAAGAAAGTGTGTTAAAAGGTTAAAAACAATGTAAAATGACAAGCAATGGCGTTAAAAGTTCAAAACTGTGTAAAATGACAAGAAATGGCGTTAAAAGGTCAAAATATGTAAAATGACAAGAAATGGCGTGAAAAGATCAAAATATGTAAAATGACAAGAAATGGCGTTAAAAGGTCAAAACTGTGTAAAATGAACAAATTGTATAAAATGGTCAAAATCTATGTAAAATGACAAGAAACGGCATTAAAAGTTTAAGACTATGTAAAAGGTATGTTCTCTCAGATTTAAAAACTCACTTTATTTCTTCATATTCTCTCTCCTCTGCAAAAACCCCAATCTTCATCATCACGCCGAAGATTCTACCCTCTGGTGACCCAGGTGGATTGTTTTGCAGGTCCTAGGTGAGAGATCCGCCGCGGGCTAGGATTCCAGCTCTCCCCGGACAACTTATACCGGGGCTGGTATCCCGTAGCTTACTGGTAGCATCAGCGCTAAACGGTTAAAACTATGTCAAATGAAAAGAAATGGCGTTAAAAGGTCAAAACTATGTAAAATGACAAGAAATGGCGTTAAAAGGTCAAAACTATGTAAAATAATGAGAAAAGGCGTTAAAAGTTTTAAAATACGTAAAATGACCAGAAATGGTTTTAAAAGGTCAAAAACTATTTAAAATGACAAGAAACGGCGTTCAAATTTTAAGACTATGTAAAATGACAAGAAATGGTTTTAAAAGGTCAGAGCTATTTAAAATGACAAGAAATGACGTTAAAAGGTAATAACCGTGTAAAATGACAAGAAATGGCGTTAAAAGGTCAGAATTATGTAAAATGTTAAGAAACGGCGTTAAAAGCTCAAAAACCATAAAAAATGACAAGAAATGGCGATATAAGGTCAAAACCATGCCAAATGACAAGAAATGGTGTTAAAAGGTTAAAACCATGTCAAATGACACGAAATGGTGTTAAAAGGTCATAACTATGTCAAATGACAAGAAATGGTGTTAAAAGGTCAAAACCATGTCAATTGACAAGAAATGGCGTTAAAAGGTCAAAAACTAAGTAAAATGAAAAGAAACGGCGTTAAAAGTTCAAAACTATGTAATATGACAAGAAATGGCGTAAAGGGTCAGAACTATGTAAAATGACAAGAAATGGCGTTAAAAGGTCATAACTATGTAAAATGACAAGAAATGGCGTTAAAATGTCAATATATGTAAAGTGACAAGAAATGATGTTAAAAGGTTAAAACTATGTATAATGACAAGAAATGGCGTTAAAAGGTCAAAACTGTGTTAAATGAACAAATTGTATAAAATGGTCAAAAACTATGTAAAATGACAAGAATGGTGTTAAAAGGTCAAAACTATGTATAATTACAAGAAATGTCGTTAAAAGATCGAAACTACGTAAAATGACAAGAAATCGCGTTAAACGGTCAAAACTATGTCAAATGACAGGAAATTGCGTTAAAAGGTCAAAACTGTGTAAAATGAACAAATTGTATAAAATGGTCAAAAACTATGTAAAATGACAAGAAATGGTTTTAAAAGGTAAGAACTATTTAAAATGACAAGAAATGGCGTTAAAAGGTCAAAAATATGTAAAATGACAAGAAATGTGTAAAGGTCAAAACTGTGAAAAATGAAAAGATATGGCGTTAAAAGGTCAAAACTGTGTAAAATGACATGAAATGGTTTTAAAAGGTCAATAACTGTGTAAAATGACAAGAAATGGCGTTAAACGGTCAGAACTATGTAAAATGATAAGAAATGGTGTTAAAAGGTCAAAACTATGTAAAATTACAAGAAATGTCGTTAAAAGATCGAAACTACGTAAAATGACAAGAAATCGCGTTAAATGGTCAAAACTATGTCAAATGAGAAGAAATCGCGTTAAACGGTCAAAACTATGTCAAATGACTAGAAATTGCGTTAAAAGGTCAAAACTATGTAAAATGACAAGAAATGGCGTTAAAAGGTCAAAATTATGTAAAATGACAAGAAATGGTGTTAAAAGGTCAAAACTATGTCAAATGACAAGAAATTGCGTTAAAAGGTCAAAACAATGTAAAATGACAAGAAATGGTGTTAAAAGTTCAAAACTATGTAAAATGACAAGAAATGGTGTTAAAAGGTCGAAACTATGTAAAATGATAAAAAACCGTATTAAAAGGTCAAAACTATGGAAAATGACAAGACATGGCGTTAAAAGTTTAAAACTATGTAAAATGACAAGAAATGGCGTTAAAAGGTCAAAACTATGTAAAATGAAAAGAAATGGTGTTAAAAGGTCAAAACCATGTAAAATTACAAGAAATGTCGTTAAAAGGTCGAAACTATTTAAAATGACAAGAAATGGTGTTAAAAGGTCAAAACTATATATAATTACAAGAAATGTCGTTAAAAGATCGAAACTACGTAAAATGACAAGAAATCGCGTTAAACGGTCAAAACTATGTCAAATGACAAGAAATTGCGTTAAAAGGTCAAAACTATGTAAAATGACAAGAAATGGCGTTAAAAGGTCAAAACTATGTAAAATGACAAGAAATGGTGTTAAAAGGTCAAAACTATGTCAAATGACAAGAAATTGCGTTAAAAGGTCAAAATTATGTAAAATGACAAGAAATGGCGTTAAAAGGTCAAAACTATGTAAAATGACAAGAAATGGTGTTAAAAGGTCAAAACTATGTCAAATGACAAGAAATTGCGTTAAAAGGTCAAAATTATGTAAAATGACAAGAAATGGCGTTAAAAGGTCAAAACTATGTAAAATGACAAGAAATGGTGTTAAAAGTTCAAAACTATGTAAAATGACAAGAAATGGTGTTAAAAGGTCGAAACTATGAAAAATGACAAGAAATGGTTTTAAAAGGTAAGAACTATTTAAATTGACAAGAAATGGCGTTAAAAGGTCAAAACTATGTAAAATGACAAGAAAGGTGTAAAGGTCAAAACTGTGAAAAATGACAAGATATGGCGTTAAAAGGTCAAAACTGTGTAAAATGACATGAAATGGTTTTAAAAGGTCAAAAACTGTGTAAAATGACAAGAAATGACGTTAAACGGTCAGAACTATGTAAAATGACAAGAAATGGTGTTAAAAGGTCAAAACTATGTAAAATGACAAGAAATGGTGTTAAAAGGTCAAAACTATGTAAAATGACAAGAAATTGTGTTAAAAGGTCAAAATCAGGTAAAATGACAAGAAATGGCGTTAAAAGGACAAAAACAATGTAAAATGAAAAGAAATGCCGTTAAAAGGTCAAAACTGTGTAAAATGACAAGATATGGCGTTAAAATGACAAGAAGTGGCGTTAAAAGGTCAAAAACTATGTAAAATGACAAGAAATGGTTTTAAAAGGTAAGAACTATTTAAATTGACAAGAAATGGCGTTAAAAGGTCAAAACTATTAAAATGACAAGAAAGGTGTAAAGGTCAAAACTGTGAAAAATGACAAGATATGGCGTTAAAAGGTCAAAACTGTGTAAAATGACATGAAATGGTTTTAAAAGGTCAAAAACTGTGTAAAATGACAAGAAATGACGTTAAACGGTCAGAACTATGTAAAATGACAAGAAATGGTGTTAAAAGGTCAAAACTATGTAAAATGACAAGAAATGGTGTTAAAAGGTCAAAACTATGTAAAATGACAAGAAATTGTGTTAAAAGGTCAAAATCATGTAAAATGACAAGAAATGGCGTTAAAAGGACAAAAACAATGTAAAATGAAAAGAAATGGCGTTAAAAGGTCAAAACTGTGTAAAATGACAAGATATGGCGTTAAAAGGTCAAAACTGTGTAAAATGACAAGAAATGGTTTTGAAAGGTCAAAAACTGTGTAAAATGACAAGGAATGGCGATAAAAGATCAGAACTATGTATAATGACAAGAAATGGTGTTAAAAGGTTAGAACTATGTAAAATGACAAGAAATGGCGTTAAAAGGTAATAACTATGTAAAATGACAAGAAATGGCGTTAAAAGGTCAAAGTATGTAAAATAACAATTAATGGTGTTAAAAGGTCAAAACTATGTAAAATGACCAGAAATGGTGTTAAAAGGTCGAAACTATGTAAAATGATAAGAAACCGTGTTAAAAGGTCAAAACTATGGAAAATGACAAGACATGGCGTTAAAAGTTTAAAACTATGTAAAATGACAAGAAATGGCGTTAAAAGGTCAAAACTATGTAAAATGAAAAGAAATGGTGTTAAAAGGTCAAAACCATGTAAAATTACAAGGAATGTCGTTAAAAGGTCGAAACTATGTAAAATGACAAGAAATGGTGTTAAAAGGTCAAAACTATGTAAAATTACAAGAAATGACATGAAATGGTTTTAAAAGGTCAAAAACTGTGTAAAATGACAAGAAATGACGTTAAACGGTCAGAACTATGTAAAATGACAAGAAATGGTGTTAAAAGGTCAAAACTATGTAAAATGACAAGAAATGGTGTTAAAAGGTCAAAACTATGTAAAATGACAAGAAATTGTGTTAAAAGGTCAAAATCATGTAAAATGACAAGAAATGGCGTTAAAAGGACAAAAACAATGTAAAATGAAAAGAAATGGCGTTAAATGGTCAAAACTGTGTAAAATGACAAGATATGGCGTTAAAAGGTCAAAACTGTGTAAAATAACAAGAAATGGTTTTGAAAGGTCAAAAACTGTGTAAAATGACAAGGAATGGCGATAAAAGATCAGAACTATGTATAATGACATGAAATGGTGTTAAAAGGTTAGAACTATGTAAAATGACAAGAAATGGCGTTAAAAGGTCATAACTATGTAAAATGACAAGAAATGGCGTTAAAAGGTCAAAGTATGTAAAATAACAATTAATGGTGTTAAAAGTCGAAACTATGTAAAATGATAAGAAACCGTGTTAAAAGGTCAAAACTATGGAAAATGACAAGACATGGCGTTAAAAGTTTAAAACTATGTAAAATGACAAGAAATGGCGTTAAAAGGTCAAAACTATGTAAAATGAAAAGAAATGGTGTTAAAAGGTCAAAACCATGTAAAATTACAAGGAATGTCGTTAAAAGGTCGAAACTATGTAAAATGACAAGAAATGGTGTTAAAAGGTCAAAACTATGTAAAATTACAAGAAATGTCGTTAAAAGATCGAAACTACGTAAAATAACAAGAAATCGCGTTAAACGGTCAAAACTATGTCAAATGACAAGAAATTGCGTAAAAAGGTCAAAACTATGTAAAATGACAAGAAATGGCGTTAAAAGGTCAAAACAATGTAACATGACAAGAAATGACGTTAAAAGGTCAAAACTATGTTAAATGATGAGAAATGGCGTTAAAAGTTTTAAATTATGAAAAAATGAAAAGAAATGGTTTTAAAAGGTCAAACTATGTAAAATGACGAGAAATGGCGTTAAAAGTTTTAAACTATGAAAAAAAGACAAGAAACGGCGTTAAAAGGTCAAAACTATGTAAAATGACAAGAAATGGCGTTAAAAGGTCAAAATTATGTAAAATGACAACAAATGGTGTTAAAAGGTCAAAACTATATAAAATGACAAGAAAGTGTGTTAAAAGGTTAAAAACAATGTAAAATGACAAGCAATGGCGTTAAAAGTTCAAAACTGTGTAAAATGACAAGAAATGGCGTTAAAAGGTCAAAATATGTAAAATGACAAGAAATGGCGTGAAAAGATCAAAATATGTAAAATGACAAGAAATGGCGTTAAAAGGTCAAAACTGTGTAAAATGAACAAATTGTATAAAATGGTCAAAATCTATGTAAAATGACAAGAAACGGCATTAAAAGTTTAAGACTATGTAAAAGGTATGTTCTCTCAGATTTAAAAACTCACTGTATTTCTTCATATTCTCTCTCCTCTGCAAAAAGCCCAATCTTCATCATCACGCCGAAGATTCTACCCTCTGGTGACCCAGGTGGATTGTTTTGCAGGTCCTAGGTGAGAGATCCGCCGCGGGCTAGGATTCCAGCTCTCCCCGGACAACTTATACCGGGGCTGGTATCCCGTAGCTTACTGGTAGCATCAGCGCTAAACGGTTAAAACTATGTCAAATGAAAAGAAATGGCGTTAAAAGGTCAAAACTATGTAAAATGACAAGAAATGGCGTTAAAAGGTCAAAACTATGTAAAATAATGAGAAAAGGCGTTAAAAGTTTTAAAATACGTAAAATGACCAGAAATGGTTTTAAAAGGTCAAAAACTATTTAAAATGACAAGAAACGGCGTTCAAATTTTAAGACTATGTAAAATGACAAGAAATGGTTTTAAAAGGTCAGAGCTATTTAAAATGACAAGAAATGACGTTAAAAGGTAATAACCGTGTAAAATGACAAGAAATGGCGTTAAAAGGTCAGAATTATGTAAAATGTTAAGAAACGGCGTTAAAAGCTCAAAAACCATAAAAAATGACAAGAAATGGCGATATAAGGTCAAAACCATGCCAAATGACAAGAAATGGTGTTAAAAGGTTAAAACCATGTCAAATGACACGAAATGGTGTTAAAAGGTCATAACTATGTCAAATGACAAGAAATGGTGTTAAAAGGTCAAAACCATGTCAATTGACAAGAAATGGCGTTAAAAGGTCAAAAACTAAGTAAAATGAAAAGAAACGGCGTTAAAAGTTCAAAACTATGTAATATGACAAGAAATGGCGTAAAGGGTCAGAACTATGTAAAATGACAAGAAATGGCGTTAAAAGGTCATAACTATGTAAAATGACAAGAAATGGCGTTAAAATGTCAATATATGTAAAGTGACAAGAAATGATGTTAAAAGGTTAAAACTATGTATAATGACAAGAAATGGCGTTAAAAGGTCAAAACTGTGTTAAATGAACAAATTGTATAAAATGGTCAAAAACTATGTAAAATGACAAGAATGGTGTTAAAAGGTCAAAACTATGTATAATTACAAGAAATGTCGTTAAAAGATCGAAACTACGTAAAATGACAAGAAATCGCGTTAAACGGTCAAAACTATGTCAAATGACAGGAAATTGCGTTAAAAGGTCAAAACTGTGTAAAATGAACAAATTTTATAAAATGGTCAAAAACTATGTAAAATGACAAGAAATGGTTTTAAAAGGTCAGAACTATTTAAAATGACAAGAAATGGCGTTAAAAGGTCAAAAACTATGTAAAATGACAAGAAATGGTTTTAAAAGGTAAGAACTATTTAAAATGACAAGAAATGGCGTTAAAAGGTCAAAAATATGTAAAATGACAAGAAATGTGTAAAGGTCAAAACTGTGAAAAATGAAAAGATATGGCGTTAAAAGGTCAAAACTGTGTAAAATGACATGAAATGGTTTTAAAAGGTCAATAACTGTGTAAAATGACAAGAAATGGCGTTAAACGGTCAGAACTATGTAAAATGATAAGAAATGGTGTTAAAAGGTCAAAACTATGTAAAATTACAAGAAATGTCGTTAAAAGATCGAAACTACGTAAAATGACAAGAAATCGCGTTAAACGGTCAAAACTATGTCAAATGAGAAGAAATCGCGTTAAACGGTCAAAACTATGTCAAATGACTAGAAATTGCGTTAAAAGGTCAAAACTATGTAAAATGACAAGAAATGGCGTTAAAAGGTCAAAATTATGTAAAATGACAAGAAATGGTGTTAAAAGGTCAAAACTATGTCAAATGACAAGAAATTGCGTTAAAAGGTCAAAACAATGTAAAATGACAAGAAATGGTGTTAAAAGTTCAAAACTATGTAAAATGACAAGAAATGGTGTTAAAAGGTCGAAACTATGTAAAATGATAAAAAACCGTATTAAAAGGTCAAAACTATGGAAAATGACAAGACATGGCGTTAAAAGTTTAAAACTATGTAAAATGACAAGAAATGGCGTTAAAAGGTCAAAACTATGTAAAATGAAAAGAAATGGTGTTAAAAGGTCAAAACCATGTAAAATTACAAGAAATGTCGTTAAAAGGTCGAAACTATTTAAAATGACAAGAAATGGTGTTAAAAGGTCAAAACTATATATAATTACAAGAAATGTCGTTAAAAGATCGAAACTACGTAAAATGACAAGAAATCGCGTTAAACGGTCAAAACTATGTCAAATGACAAGAAATTGCGTTAAAAGGTCAAAACTATGTAAAATGACAAGAAATGGCGTTAAAAGGTCAAAACTATGTAAAATGACAAGAAATGGTGTTAAAAGGTCAAAACTATGTCAAATGACAAGAAATTGCGTTAAAAGGTCAAAATTATGTAAAATGACAAGAAATGGCGTTAAAAGGTCAAAACTATGTAAAATGACAAGAAATGGTGTTAAAAGGTCAAAACTATGTCAAATGACAAGAAATTGCGTTAAAAGGTCAAAATTATGTAAAATGACAAGAAATGGCGTTAAAAGGTCAAAACTATGTAAAATGACAAGAAATGGTGTTAAAAGTTCAAAACTATGTAAAATGACAAGAAATGGTGTTAAAAGGTCGAAACTATGAAAAATGACAAGAAATGGTTTTAAAAGGTAAGAACTATTTAAATTGACAAGAAATGGCGTTAAAAGGTCAAAACTATGTAAAATGACAAGAAAGGTGTAAAGGTCAAAACTGTGAAAAATGACAAGATATGGCGTTAAAAGGTCAAAACTGTGTAAAATGACATGAAATGGTTTTAAAAGGTCAAAAACTGTGTAAAATGACAAGAAATGACGTTAAACGGTCAGAACTATGTAAAATGACAAGAAATGGTGTTAAAAGGTCAAAACTATGTAAAATGACAAGAAATGGTGTTAAAAGGTCAAAACTATGTAAAATGACAAGAAATTGTGTTAAAAGGTCAAAATCAGGTAAAATGACAAGAAATGGCGTTAAAAGGACAAAAACAATGTAAAATGAAAAGAAATGCCGTTAAAAGGTCAAAACTGTGTAAAATGACAAGATATGGCGTTAAAATGACAAGAAGTGGCGTTAAAAGGTCAAAAACTATGTAAAATGACAAGAAATGGTTTTAAAAGGTAAGAACTATTTAAATTGACAAGAAATGGCGTTAAAAGGTCAAAACTATGTAAAATGACAAGAAAGGTGTAAAGGTCAAAACTGTGAAAAATGACAAGATATGGCGTTAAAAGGTCAAAACTGTGTAAAATGACATGAAATGGTTTTAAAAGGTCAAAAACTGTGTAAAATGACAAGAAATGACGTTAAACGGTCAGAACTATGTAAAATGACAAGAAATGGTGTTAAAAGGTCAAAACTATGTAAAATGACAAGAAATGGTGTTAAAAGGTCAAAACTATGTAAAATGACAAGAAATTGTGTTAAAAGGTCAAAATCATGTAAAATGACAAGAAATGGCGTTAAAAGGACAAAAACAATGTAAAATGAAAAGAAATGGCGTTAAAAGGTCAAAACTGTGTAAAATGACAAGATATGGCGTTAAAAGGTCAAAACTGTGTAAAATGACAAGAAATGGTTTTGAAAGGTCAAAAACTGTGTAAAATGACAAGGAATGGCGATAAAAGATCAGAACTATGTATAATGACAAGAAATGGTGTTAAAAGGTTAGAACTATGTAAAATGACAAGAAATGGCGTTAAAAGTTCATAACTATGTAAAATGACAAGAAATGGCGTTAAAAGGTCAAAGTATGTAAAATAACAATTAATGGTCTTAAAAGGTCAAAACTATGTAAAATGACCAGAAATGGTGTTAAAAGGTCGAAACTATGTAAAATGATAAGAAACCGTGTTAAAAGGTCAAAACTATGGAAAATGACAAGACATGGCGTTAAAAGTTTAAAACTATGTAAAATGACAAGAAATGGCGTTAAAAGGTCAAAACTATGTAAAATGAAAAGAAATGGTGTTAAAAGGTCAAAACCATGTAAAATTACAAGGAATGGTGTTAAAAGGTCAAAACTATGTAAAATTACAAGAAATGTCGTTAAAAGATCGAAACTACGTAAAATAACAAGAAATCGCGTTAAACGGTCAAAACTATGTCAAATGACAAGAAATTGCGTAAAAAGGTCAAAACTATGTAAAATGACAAGAAATGGCGTTAAAAGGTCAAAACAATGTAACATGACAAGAAATGACGTTAAAAGGTCAAAACTATGTTAAATGATGAGAAATGGCGTTAAAAGTTTTAAATTATGAAAAAATGAAAAGAAATGGTTTTAAAAGGTCAAAACTATGTAAAATGACAAGAAATGGCGTTAAAAGTTTTAAACTATGAAAAAAAGACAAGAAACGGCGTTAAAAGGTCAAAACTATGTAAAATGACAAGAAATGGCGTTAAAAGGTCAAAATATGTAAAATGACAAGAAATGGCGTGAAAAGATCAAAATATGTAAAATGACAAGAAATGGCGTTAAAAGGTCAAAACTGTGTAAAATGAACAAATTGTATAAAATGGTCAAAATCTATGTAAAATGACAAGAAACGGCATTAAAAGTTTAAGACTATGTAAAAGGTATGTTCTCTCAGATTTAAAAACTCACTTTATTTCTTCATATTCTCTCTCCTCTGCAAAAACCCCAATCTTCATCATCACGCCGAAGATTCTACCCTCTGGTGACCCAGGTGGATTGTTTTGCAGGTCCTAGGTGAGAGATCCGCCGCGGGCTAGGATTCCAGCTCTCCCCGGACAACTTATACCGGGGCTGGTATCCCGTAGCTTACTGGTAGCATCAGCGCTAAACGGTTAAAACTATGTCAAATGAAAAGAAATGGCGTTAAAAGGTCAAAACTATGTAAAATGACAAGAAATGGCGTTAAAAGGTCAAAACTATGTAAAATAATGAGAAAAGGCGTTAAAAGTTTTAAAATACGTAAAATGACCAGAAATGGTTTTAAAAGGTCAAAAACTATTTAAAATGACAAGAAACGGCGTTCAAATTTTAAGACTATGTAAAATGACAAGAAATGGTTTTAAAAGGTCAGAGCTATTTAAAATGACAAGAAATGACGTTAAAAGGTAATAACCGTGTAAAATGACAAGAAATGGCGTTAAAAGGTCAGAATTATGTTAAATGTTAAGAAACGGCGTTAAAAGCTCAAAAACCATAAAAAATGACAAGAAATGGCGATATAAGGTCAAAACCATGTCAAATGACAAGAAATGGTGTTAAAAGGTTAAAACCATGTCAAATGACACGAAATGGTGTTAAAAGGTCATAACTATGTCAAATGACAAGAAATGGTGTTAAAAGGTCAAAACCATGTCAATTGACAAGAAATGGCGTTAAAAGGTCAAAAACTAAGTAAAATGAAAAGAAACGGCGTTAAAAGTTCAAAACTATGTAATATGACAAGAAATGGCGTAAAGGGTCAGAACTATGTAAAATGACAAGAAATGGCGTTAAAAGGTCATAACTATGTAAAATGACAAGAAATGGCGTTAAAAGGTCAAAGTATGTAAAATAACAATTAATGGTGTTAAAAGGTCAAAACTATGTAAAATGACCAGAAATGGTGTTAAAAGGTCGAAACTATGTAAAATGATAAGAAACCGTGTTAAAAGGTCAAAACTATGGAAAATGACAAGACATGGCGTTAAAAGTTTAAAACTATGTAAAATGACAAGAAATGGCGTTAAAAGGTCAAAACTATGTAAAATGAAAAGAAATGGTGTTAAAAGGTCAAAACCATGTAAAATGAAAAGAAATGGTTTTAAAAGGTCAAAACCTGTGTAAAATGACAAGAAATGGCGATAAAAGATCAGAACTATGTATAATGACATGAAATGGTTTTAAAAGGTCAGAACTATTTAAAATGACAAGAAGTGGCGTTAAAAGGTCAAAAACTATGTAAAATGACAAGAAATGGTTTTAAAAGGTAAGAACTATTTAAATTGACAAGAAATGGCGTTAAAAGGTCAAAACTATGTAAAATGACAAGAAAGGTGTAAAGGTCAAAACTGTGAAAAATGACAAGATATGGCGTTAAAAGGTCAAAACTGTGTAAAATGACATGAAATGGTTTTAAAAGGTCAAAAACTGTGTAAAATGACAAGAAATGACGTTAAACGGTCAGAACTATGTAAAATGACAAGAAATGGTGTTAAAAGGTCAAAACTATGTAAAATGACAAGAAATTGTGTTAAAAGGTCAAAATCATGTAAAATGACAAGAAATGGCGTTAAAAGAACAAAAACAATGTAAAATGAAAAGAAATGGCGTTAAAAGGTCAAAACTGTGTAAAATGACAAGATATGGCGTTAAAAGGTCAAAACTGTTTAAAATGACAAGAAATGGTTTTGAAAGGTCAAAAACTGTGTAAAATGACAAGGAATGGTGATAAAAGATCAGAACTATGTATAATGACAAGAAATGGTGTTAAAAGGTTAGAACTATGTAAAATGACAAGAAATGGCGTTAAAAGGTCATAACTATGTAAAATGACAAGAAATGGCGTTAAAAGGTCAAAGTATGTAAAATAACAATTAATGGTGTTAAAAGGTCAAAACTATGTAAAATGACCAGAAATGGTGTTAAAAGGTCGAAACTATGTAAAATGATAAGAAACCGTGTTAAAAGGTCAAAACTATGGAAAATGACAAGACATGGCGTTAAAAGTTTAAAACTAAGTAAAATGACAAGAAATGGCGTTAAAAGGTCATAACTATGTAAAATGACAAGAAATGGCGTTAAAAGGTCAAAGTATGTAAAATAACAATTAATGGTGTTAAAAGGTCAAAACTATGTAAAATGACCAGAAATGGTGTTAAAAGGTCGAAACTATGTAAAATGATAAGAAACCGTGTTAAAAGGTCAAAACTATGGAAAATGACAAGACATGGCGTTAAAAGGACAAAAACAATGTAAAATGAAAAGAAATGGCGTTAAATGGTCAAAACTGTGTAAAATGACAAGATATGGCGTTAAAAGGTCAAAACTGTGTAAAATAACAAGAAATGGTTTTGAAAGGTCAAAAACTGTGTAAAATGACAAGGAATGGCGATAAAAGATCAGAACTATGTATAATGACATGAAATGGTGTTAAAAGGTTAGAACTATGTAAAATGACAAGAAATGGCGTTAAAAGGTCATAACTATGTAAAATGACAAGAAATGGCGTTAAAAGGTCAAAGTATGTAAAATAACAATTAATGGTGTTAAAAGTCGAAACTATGTAAAATGATAAGAAACCGTGTTAAAAGGTCAAAACTATGGAAAATGACAAGACATGGCGTTAAAAGTTTAAAACTATGTAAAATGACAAGAAATGGCGTTAAAAGGTCAAAACTATGTAAAATGAAAAGAAATGGTGTTAAAAGGTCAAAACCATGTAAAATTACAAGGAATGTCGTTAAAAGGTCGAAACTATGTAAAATGACAAGAAATGGTGTTAAAAGGTCAAAACTATGTAAAATTACAAGAAATGTCGTTAAAAGATCGAAACTACGTAAAATAACAAGAAATCGCGTTAAACGGTCAAAACTATGTCAAATGACAAGAAATTGCGTAAAAAGGTCAAAACTATGTAAAATGACAAGAAATGGCGTTAAAAGGTCAAAACAATGTAACATGACAAGAAATGACGTTAAAAGGTCAAAACTATGTTAAATGATGAGAAATGGCGTTAAAAGTTTTAAATTATGAAAAAATGAAAAGAAATGGTTTTAAAAGGTCAAACTATGTAAAATGACGAGAAATGGCGTTAAAAGTTTTAAACTATGAAAAAAAGACAAGAAACGGCGTTAAAAGGTCAAAACTATGTAAAATGACAAGAAATGGCGTTAAAAGGTCAAAATTATGTAAAATGACAACAAATGGTGTTAAAAGGTCAAAACTATATAAAATGACAAGAAAGTGTGTTAAAAGGTTAAAAACAATGTAAAATGACAAGCAATGGCGTTAAAAGTTCAAAACTGTGTAAAATGACAAGAAATGGCGTTAAAAGGTCAAAATCATGTAAAATGACAAGAAATGGCGTTAAAAGGACAAAAACAATGTAAAATGAAAAGAAATGGCGTTAAATGGTCAAAACTGTGTAAAATGACAAGATATGGCGTTAAAAGGTCAAAACTGTGTAAAATAACAAGAAATGGTTTTGAAAGGTCAAAAACTGTGTAAAATGACAAGGAATGGCGATAAAAGATCAGAACTATGTATAATGACATGAAATGGTGTTAAAAGGTTAGAACTATGTAAAATGACAAGAAATGGCGTTAAAAGGTCATAACTATGTAAAATGACAAGAAATGGCGTTAAAAGGTCAAAGTATGTAAAATAACAATTAATGGTGTTAAAAGTCGAAACTATGTAAAATGATAAGAAACCGTGTTAAAAGGTCAAAACTATGTAAAATGACAAGAAATGGTGTTAAAAGGTCGAAACTATGTAAAATGACAAGAAATGGTGTTAAAAGGTCAAAACTATGTAAAATTACAAGAAATGTCGTTAAAAGGTCGAAACTATGTAAAATGACAAGAAATGGTGTTAAAAGGTCAAAACTATGTAAAATTACAAGAAATGACATGAAATGGTTTTAAAAGGTCAAAAACTGTGTAAAATGACAAGAAATGACGTTAAACGGTCAGAACTATGTAAAATGACAAGAAATGGTGTTAAAAGGTCAAAACTATGTAAAATGACAAGAAATGGTGTTAAAAGGTCAAAACTATGTAAAATGACAAGAAATTGTGTTAAAAGGTCAAAATCATGTAAAATGACAAGAAATGGCGTTAAAAGGACAAAAACAATGTAAAATGAAAAGAAATGGCGTTAAATGGTCAAAACTGTGTAAAATGACAAGATATGGCGTTAAAAGGTCAAAACTGTGTAAAATAACAAGAAATGGTTTTGAAAGGTCAAAAACTGTGTAAAATGACAAGGAATGGCGATAAAAGATCAGAACTATGTATAATGACATGAAATGGTGTTAAAAGGTTAGAACTATGTAAAATGACAAGAAATGGCGTTAAAAGGTCATAACTATGTAAAATGACAAGAAATGGCGTTAAAAGGTCAAAGTATGTAAAATAACAATTAATGGTGTTAAAAGTCGAAACTATGTAAAATGATAAGAAACCGTGTTAAAAGGTCAAAACTATGGAAAATGACAAGACATGGCGTTAAAAGTTTAAAACTATGTAAAATGACAAGAAATGGCGTTAAAAGGTCAAAACTATGTAAAATGAAAAGAAATGGTGTTAAAAGGTCAAAACCATGTAAAATTACAAGGAATGTCGTTAAAAGGTCGAAACTATGTAAAATGACAAGAAATGGTGTTAAAAGGTCAAAACTATGTAAAATTACAAGAAATGTCGTTAAAAGATCGAAACTACGTAAAATAACAAGAAATCGCGTAAAAAGGTCAAAACTATGTCAAATGACAAGAAATTGCGTAAAAAGGTCAAAACTATGTAAAATGACAAGAAATGGCGTTAAAAGGTCAAAACAATGTAACATGACAAGAAATGACGTTAAAAGGTCAAAACTATGTTAAATGATGAGAAATGGCGTTAAAAGTTTTAAATTATGAAAAAATGAAAAGAAATGGTTTTAAAAGGTCAAACTATGTAAAATGACGAGAAATGGCGTTAAAAGTTTTAAACTATGAAAAAAAGACAAGAAACGGCGTTAAAAGGTCAAAACTATGTAAAATGACAAGAAATGGCGTTAAAAGGTCAAAATTATGTAAAATGACAACAAATGGTGTTAAAAGGTCAAAACTATATAAAATGACAAGAAAGTGTGTTAAAAGGTTAAAAACAATGTAAAATGACAAGCAATGGCGTTAAAAGTTCAAAACTGTGTAAAATGACAAGAAATGGCGTTAAAAGGTCAAAATATGTAAAATGACAAGAAATGGCGTGAAAAGATCAAAATATGTAAAATGACAAGAAATGGCGTTAAAAGGTCAAAACTGTGTAAAATGAACAAATTGTATAAAATGGTCAAAATCTATGTAAAATGACAAGAAACGGCATTAAAAGTTTAAGACTATGTAAAAGGTATGTTCTCTCAGATTTAAAAACTCACTGTATTTCTTCATATTCTCTCTCCTCTGCAAAAAGCCCAATCTTCATCATCACGCCGAAGATTCTACCCTCTGGTGACCCAGGTGGATTGTTTTGCAGGTCCTAGGTGAGAGATCCGCCGCGGGCTAGGATTCCAGCTCTCCCCGGACAACTTATACCGGGGCTGGTATCCCGTAGCTTACTGGTAGCATCAGCGCTAAACGGTTAAAACTATGTCAAATGAAAAGAAATGGCGTTAAAAGGTCAAAACTATGTAAAATGACAAGAAATGGCGTTAAAAGGTCAAAACTATGTAAAATAATGAGAAAAGGCGTTAAAAGTTTTAAAATACGTAAAATGACCAGAAATGGTTTTAAAAGGTCAAAAACTATTTAAAATGACAAGAAACGGCGTTCAAATTTTAAGACTATGTAAAATGACAAGAAATGGTTTTAAAAGGTCAGAGCTATTTAAAATGACAAGAAATGACGTTAAAAGGTAATAACCGTGTAAAATGACAAGAAATGGCGTTAAAAGGTCAGAATTATGTAAAATGTTAAGAAACGGCGTTAAAAGCTCAAAAACCATAAAAAATGACAAGAAATGGCGATATAAGGTCAAAACCATGCCAAATGACAAGAAATGGTGTTAAAAGGTTAAAACCATGTCAAATGACACGAAATGGTGTTAAAAGGTCATAACTATGTCAAATGACAAGAAATGGTGTTAAAAGGTCAAAACTATGTCAAATGACTAGAAATTGCGTTAAAAGGTCAAAACTATGTAAAATGACAAGAAATGGCGTTAAAAGGTCAAAATTATGTAAAATGACAAGAAATGGTGTTAAAAGGTCAAAACTATGTCAAATGACAAGAAATTGCGTTAAAAGGTCAAAACAATGTAAAATGACAAGAAATGGTGTTAAAAGTTCAAAACTATGTAAAATGACAAGAAATGGTGTTAAAAGGTCGAAACTATGTAAAATGATAAAAAACCGTATTAAAAGGTCAAAACTATGGAAAATGACAAGACATGGCGTTAAAAGTTTAAAACTATGTAAAATGACAAGAAATGGCGTTAAAAGGTCAAAACTATGTAAAATGAAAAGAAATGGTGTTAAAAGGTCAAAACCATGTAAAATTACAAGAAATGTCGTTAAAAGGTCGAAACTATTTAAAATGACAAGAAATGGTGTTAAAAGGTCAAAACTATATATAATTACAAGAAATGTCGTTAAAAGATCGAAACTACGTAAAATGACAAGAAATCGCGTTAAACGGTCAAAACTATGTCAAATGACAAGAAATTGCGTTAAAAGGTCAAAACTATGTAAAATGACAAGAAATGGCGTTAAAAGGTCAAAACTATGTAAAATGACAAGAAATGGTGTTAAAAGGTCAAAACTATGTCAAATGACAAGAAATTGCGTTAAAAGGTCAAAATTATGTAAAATGACAAGAAATGGCGTTAAAAGGTCAAAACTATGTAAAATGACAAGAAATGGTGTTAAAAGGTCAAAACTATGTCAAATGACAAGAAATTGCGTTAAAAGGTCAAAATTATGTAAAATGACAAGAAATGGCGTTAAAAGGTCAAAACTATGTAAAATGACAAGAAATGGTGTTAAAAGTTCAAAACTATGTAAAATGACAAGAAATGGTGTTAAAAGGTCGAAACTATGAAAAATGACAAGAAATGGTTTTAAAAGGTAAGAACTATTTAAATTGACAAGAAATGGCGTTAAAAGGTCAAAACTATGTAAAATGACAAGAAAGGTGTAAAGGTCAAAACTGTGAAAAATGACAAGATATGGCGTTAAAAGGTCAAAACTGTGTAAAATGACATGAAATGGTTTTAAAAGGTCAAAAACTGTGTAAAATGACAAGAAATGACGTTAAACGGTCAGAACTATGTAAAATGACAAGAAATGGTGTTAAAAGGTCAAAACTATGTAAAATGACAAGAAATGGTGTTAAAAGGTCAAAACTATGTAAAATGACAAGAAATTGTGTTAAAAGGTCAAAATCAGGTAAAATGACAAGAAATGGCGTTAAAAGGACAAAAACAATGTAAAATGAAAAGAAATGCCGTTAAAAGGTCAAAACTGTGTAAAATGACAAGATATGGCGTTAAAATGACAAGAAGTGGCGTTAAAAGGTCAAAAACTATGTAAAATGACAAGAAATGGTTTTAAAAGGTAAGAACTATTTAAATTGACAAGAAATGGCGTTAAAAGGTCAAAACTATGTAAAATGACAAGAAAGGTGTAAAGGTCAAAACTGTGAAAAATGACAAGATATGGCGTTAAAAGGTCAAAACTGTGTAAAATGACATGAAATGGTTTTAAAAGGTCAAAAACTGTGTAAAATGACAAGAAATGACGTTAAACGGTCAGAACTATGTAAAATGTAAAAGAAGAAATGGTGTTAAAAGGTCAAAACTATGTAAAATGACAAGAAATGGTGTTAAAAGGTCAAAACTATGTAAAATGACAAGAAATTGTGTTAAAAGGTCAAAATCATGTAAAATGACAAGAAATGGCGTTAAAAGGTCAAAACTATGTAAAATGACAAGAAATTGTGTTAAAAGGTCAAAATCATGTAAAATGACAAGAAATGGCGTTAAAAGGACAAAAACAATGTAAAATGAAAAGAAATGGCGTTAAAAGGTCAAAACTGTGTAAAATGACAAGATATGGCGTTAAAAGGTCAAAACTGTGTAAAATGACAAGAAATGGTTTTGAAAGGTCAAAAACTGTGTAAAATGACAAGGAATGGCGATAAAAGATCAGAACTATGTATAATGACAAGAAATGGTGTTAAAAGGTTAGAACTATGTAAAATGACAAGAAATGGCGTTAAAGTTCATAACTATGTAAAATGACAAGAAATGGCGTTAAAAGGTCAAAGTATGTAAAATAACAATTAATGGTCTTAAAAGGTCAAAACTATGTAAAATGACCAGAAATGGTGTTAAAAGGTCGAAACTATGTAAAATGATAAGAAACCGTGTTAAAAGGTCAAAACTATGGAAAATGACAAGACATGGCGTTAAAAGTTTAAAACTATGTAAAATGACAAGAAATGGCGTTAAAAGGTCAAAACTATGTAAAATGAAAAGAAATGGTGTTAAAAGGTCAAAACCATGTAAAATTACAAGGAATGGTGTTAAAAGGTCAAAACTATGTAAAATTACAAGAAATGTCGTTAAAAGATCGAAACTACGTAAAATAACAAGAAATCGCGTTAAACGGTCAAAACTATGTCAAATGACAAGAAATTGCGTAAAAAGGTCAAAACTATGTAAAATGACAAGAAATGGCGTTAAAAGGTCAAAACAATGTAACATGACAAGAAATGACGTTAAAAGGTCAAAACTATGTTAAATGATGAGAAATGGCGTTAAAAGTTTTAAATTATGAAAAAATGAAAAGAAATGGTTTTAAAAGGTCAAAACTATGTAAAATGACAAGAAATGGCGTTAAAAGTTTTAAACTATGAAAAAAAGACAAGAAACGGCGTTAAAAGGTCAAAACTATGTAAAATGACAAATGGCGTTAAAAGGTCAAAATATGTAAAATGACAAGAAATGGCGTGAAAAGATCAAAATATGTAAAATGACAAGAAATGGCGTTAAAAGGTCAAAACTGTGTAAAATGAACAAATTGTATAAAATGGTCAAAATCTATGTAAAATGACAAGAAACGGCATTAAAAGTTTAAGACTATGTAAAAGGTATGTTCTCTCAGATTTAAAAACTCACTTTATTTCTTCATATTCTCTCTCCTCTGCAAAAAGCCCAATCTTCATCATCACGCCGAAGATTCTACCCTCTGGTGACCCAGGTGGATTGTTTTGCAGGTCCTAGGTGAGAGATCCGCCGCGGGCTAGGATTCCAGCTCTCCCCGGACAACTTATACCGGGGCTGGTATCCCGTAGCTTACTGGTAGCATCAGCGCTAAACGGTTAAAACTATGTCAAATGAAAAGAAATGGCGTTAAAAGGTCAAAACTATGTAAAATGACAAGAAATGGCGTTAAAAGGTCAAAACTATGTAAAATAATGAGAAAAGGCGTTAAAAGTTTTAAAATACGTAAAATGACCAGAAATGGTTTTAAAAGGTCAAAAACTATTTAAAATGACAAGAAACGGCGTTCAAATTTTAAGACTATGTAAAATGACAAGAAATGGTTTTAAAAGGTCAGAGCTATTTAAAATGACAAGAAATGACGTTAAAAGGTAATAACCGTGTAAAATGACAAGAAATGGCGTTAAAAGGTCAGAATTATGTTAAATGTTAAGAAACGGCGTTAAAAGCTCAAAAACCATAAAAAATGACAAGAAATGGCGATATAAGGTCAAAACCATGTCAAATGACAAGAAATGGTGTTAAAAGGTTAAAACCATGTCAAATGACACGAAATGGTGTTAAAAGGTCATAACTATGTCAAATGACAAGAAATGGTGTTAAAAGGTCAAAACCATGTCAATTGACAAGAAATGGCGTTAAAAGGTCAAAAACTAAGTAAAATGAAAAGAAACGGCGTTAAAAGTTCAAAACTATGTAATATGACAAGAAATGGCGTAAAGGGTCAGAACTATGTAAAATGACAAGAAATGGCGTTAAAAGGTCATAACTATGTAAAATGACAAGAAATGGCGTTAAAAGGTCAAAGTATGTAAAATAACAATTAATGGTGTTAAAAGGTCAAAACTATGTAAAATGACCAGAAATGGTGTTAAAAGGTCGAAACTATGTAAAATGATAAGAAACCGTGTTAAAAGGTCAAAACTATGGAAAATGACAAGACATGGCGTTAAAAGTTTAAAACTATGTAAAATGACAAGAAATGGCGTTAAAAGGTCAAACCTATGTAAAATGAAAAGAAATGGTGTTAAAAGGTCAAAACCATGTAAAATGAAAAGAAATGGTTTTAAAAGGTCAAAACCTGTGTAAAATGACAAGAAATGGCGATAAAAGATCAGAACTATGTATAATGACATGAAATGGTTTTAAAAGGTCAGAACTATTTAAAATGACAAGAAGTGGCGTTAAAAGGTCAAAAACTATGTAAAATGACAAGAAATGGTTTTAAAAGGTAAGAACTATTTAAATTGACAAGAAATGGCGTTAAAAGGTCAAAACTATGTAAAATGACAAGAAAGGTGTAAAGGTCAAAACTGTGAAAAATGACAAGATATGGCGTTAAAAGGTCAAAACTGTGTAAAATGACATGAAATGGTTTTAAAAGGTCAAAAACTGTGTAAAATGACAAGAAATGACGTTAAACGGTCAGAACTATGTAAAATGACAAGAAATGGTGTTAAAAGGTCAAAACTATGTAAAATGACAAGAAATTGTGTTAAAAGGTCAAAATCATGTAAAATGACAAGAAATGGCGTTAAAAGAACAAAAACAATGTAAAATGAAAAGAAATGGCGTTAAAAGGTCAAAACTGTGTAAAATGACAAGATATGGCGTTAAAAGGTCAAAACTGTTTAAAATGACAAGAAATGGTTTTGAAAGGTCAAAAACTGTGTAAAATGACAAGGAATGGTGATAAAAGATCAGAACTATGTATAATGACAAGAAATGGTGTTAAAAGGTTAGAACTATGTAAAATGACAAGAAATGGCGTTAAAAGGTCATAACTATGTAAAATGACAAGAAATGGCGTTAAAAGGTCAAAGTATGTAAAATAACAATTAATGGTGTTAAAAGGTCAAAACTATGTAAAATGACCAGAAATGGTGTTAAAAGGTCGAAACTATGTAAAATGATAAGAAACCGTGTTAAAAGGTCAAAACTATGGAAAATGACAAGACATGGCGTTAAAAGTTTAAAACTAAGTAAAATGACAAGAAATGGCGTTAAAAGGTCATAACTATGTAAAATGACAAGAAATGGCGTTAAAAGGTCAAAGTATGTAAAATAACAATTAATGGTGTTAAAAGGTCAAAACTATGTAAAATGACCAGAAATGGTGTTAAAAGGTCGAAACTATGTAAAATGATAAGAAACCGTGTTAAAAGGTCAAAACTATGGAAAATGACAAGACATGGCGTTAAAAGGACAAAAACAATGTAAAATGAAAAGAAATGGCGTTAAATGGTCAAAACTGTGTAAAATGACAAGATATGGCGTTAAAAGGTCAAAACTGTGTAAAATAACAAGAAATGGTTTTGAAAGGTCAAAAACTGTGTAAAATGACAAGGAATGGCGATAAAAGATCAGAACTATGTATAATGACATGAAATGGTGTTAAAAGGTTAGAACTATGTAAAATGACAAGAAATGGCGTTAAAAGGTCATAACTATGTAAAATGACAAGAAATGGCGTTAAAAGGTCAAAGTATGTAAAATAACAATTAATGGTGTTAAAAGTCGAAACTATGTAAAATGATAAGAAACCGTGTTAAAAGGTCAAAACTATGGAAAATGACAAGACATGGCGTTAAAAGTTTAAAACTATGTAAAATGACAAGAAATGGCGTTAAAAGGTCAAAACTATGTAAAATGAAAAGAAATGGTGTTAAAAGGTCAAAACCATGTAAAATTACAAGGAATGTCGTTAAAAGGTCGAAACTATGTAAAATGACAAGAAATGGTGTTAAAAGGTCAAAACTATGTAAAATTACAAGAAATGTCGTTAAAAGATCGAAACTACGTAAAATAACAAGAAATCGCGTTAAACGGTCAAAACTATGTCAAATGACAAGAAATTGCGTAAAAAGGTCAAAACTATGTAAAATGACAAGAAATGGCGTTAAAAGGTCAAAACAATGTAACATGACAAGAAATGACGTTAAAAGGTCAAAACTATGTTAAATGATGAGAAATGGCGTTAAAAGTTTTAAATTATGAAAAATGAAAAGAAATGGTTTTAAAAGGTCAAACTATGTAAAATGACGAGAAATGGCGTTAAAAGTTTTAAACTATGAAAAAAAGACAAGAAACGGCGTTAAAAGGTCAAAACTATGTAAAATGACAAGAAATGGCGTTAAAAGGTCAAAATTATGTAAAATGACAACAAATGGTGTTAAAAGGTCAAAACTATATAAAATGACAAGAAAGTGTGTTAAAAGGTTAAAAACAATGTAAAATGACAAGCAATGGCGTTAAAAGTTCAAAACTGTGTAAAATGACAAGAAATGGCGTTAAAAGGTCCAAAATCATGTAAAATGACAAGAAATGGCGTTAAAAGGACAAAAACAATGTAAAATGAAAAGAAATGGCGTTAAATGGTCAAAACTGTGTAAAATGACAAGATATGGCGTTAAAAGGTCAAAACTGTGTAAAATAACAAGAAATGGTTTTGAAAGGTCAAAAACTGTGTAAAATGACAAGGAATGGCGATAAAAGATCAGAACTATGTATAATGACATGAAATGGTGTTAAAAGGTTAGAACTATGTAAAATGACAAGAAATGGCGTTAAAAGGTCATAACTATGTAAAATGACAAGAAATGGCGTTAAAAGGTCAAAGTATGTAAAATAACAATTAATGGTGTTAAAAGTCGAAACTATGTAAAATGATAAGAAACCGTGTTAAAAGGTCAAAACTATGTAAAATGACAAGAAATGGTGTTAAAAGGTCGAAACTATGTAAAATGACAAGAAATGGTGTTAAAAGGTCAAAACTATGTAAAATTACAAGAAATGTCGTTAAAAGGTCGAAACTATGTAAAATGACAAGAAATGGTGTTAAAAGGTCAAAACTATGTAAAATTACAAGAAATGACATGAAATGGTTTTAAAAGGTCAAAAACTGTGTAAAATGACAAGAAATGACGTTAAACGGTCAGAACTATGTAAAATGACAAGAAATGGTGTTAAAAGGTCAAAACTATGTAAAATGACAAGAAATGGTGTTAAAAGGTCAAAACTATGTAAAATGACAAGAAATTGTGTTAAAAGGTCAAAATCATGTAAAATGACAAGAAATGGCGTTAAAAGGACAAAAACAATGTAAAATGAAAAGAAATGGCGTTAAATGGTCAAAACTGTGTAAAATGACAAGATATGGCGTTAAAAGGTCAAAACTGTGTAAAATAACAAGAAATGGTTTTGAAAGGTCAAAAACTGTGTAAAATGACAAGGAATGGCGATAAAAGATCAGAACTATGTATAATGACATGAAATGGTGTTAAAAGGTTAGAACTATGTAAAATGACAAGAAATGGCGTTAAAAGGTCATAACTATGTAAAATGACAAGAAATGGCGTTAAAAGGTCAAAGTATGTAAAATAACAATTAATGGTGTTAAAAGTCGAAACTATGTAAAATGATAAGAAACCGTGTTAAAA
Source organism: Sherardia arvensis (assembly GCA_948330725.1). NCBI lineage: Eukaryota > Viridiplantae > Streptophyta > Magnoliopsida > Gentianales > Rubiaceae > Sherardia > Sherardia arvensis. The sequence goes on from OX415236.1 coordinate 25,371,954, forward strand.
GGTCAAAACTATGGAAAATGACAAGACATGGCGTTAAAAGTTTAAAACTATGTAAAATGACAAGAAATGGCGTTAAAAGGTCAAAACTATGTAAAATGAAAAGAAATGGTGTTAAAAGGTCAAAACCATGTAAAATTACAAGGAATGTCGTTAAAAGGTCGAAACTATGTAAAATGACAAGAAATGGTGTTAAAAGGTCAAAACTATGTAAAATTACAAGAAATGTCGTTAAAAGATCGAAACTACGTAAAATAACAAGAAATCGCGTAAAAAGGTCAAAACTATGTCAAATGACAAGAAATTGCGTAAAAAGGTCAAAACTATGTAAAATGACAAGAAATGGCGTTAAAAGGTCAAAACAATGTAACATGACAAGAAATGACGTTAAAAGGTCAAAACTATGTTAAATGATGAGAAATGGCGTTAAAAGTTTTAAATTATGAAAAAATGAAAAGAAATGGTTTTAAAAGGTCAAACTATGTAAAATGACGAGAAATGGCGTTAAAAGTTTTAAACTATGAAAAAAAGACAAGAAACGGCGTTAAAAGGTCAAAACTATGTAAAATGACAAGAAATGGCGTTAAAAGGTCAAAATTATGTAAAATGACAACAAATGGTGTTAAAAGGTCAAAACTATATAAAATGACAAGAAAGTGTGTTAAAAGGTTAAAAACAATGTAAAATGACAAGCAATGGCGTTAAAAGTTCAAAACTGTGTAAAATGACAAGAAATGGCGTTAAAAGGTCAAAATATGTAAAATGACAAGAAATGGCGTGAAAAGATCAAAATATGTAAAATGACAAGAAATGGCGTTAAAAGGTCAAAACTGTGTAAAATGAACAAATTGTATAAAATGGTCAAAATCTATGTAAAATGACAAGAAACGGCATTAAAAGTTTAAGACTATGTAAAAGGTATGTTCTCTCAGATTTAAAAACTCACTGTATTTCTTCATATTCTCTCTCCTCTGCAAAAAGCCCAATCTTCATCATCACGCCGAAGATTCTACCCTCTGGTGACCCAGGTGGATTGTTTTGCAGGTCCTAGGTGAGAGATCCGCCGCGGGCTAGGATTCCAGCTCTCCCCGGACAACTTATACCGGGGCTGGTATCCCGTAGCTTACTGGTAGCATCAGCGCTAAACGGTTAAAACTATGTCAAATGAAAAGAAATGGCGTTAAAAGGTCAAAACTATGTAAAATGACAAGAAATGGCGTTAAAAGGTCAAAACTATGTAAAATAATGAGAAAAGGCGTTAAAAGTTTTAAAATACGTAAAATGACCAGAAATGGTTTTAAAAGGTCAAAAACTATTTAAAATGACAAGAAACGGCGTTCAAATTTTAAGACTATGTAAAATGACAAGAAATGGTTTTAAAAGGTCAGAGCTATTTAAAATGACAAGAAATGACGTTAAAAGGTAATAACCGTGTAAAATGACAAGAAATGGCGTTAAAAGGTCAGAATTATGTAAAATGTTAAGAAACGGCGTTAAAAGCTCAAAAACCATAAAAAATGACAAGAAATGGCGATATAAGGTCAAAACCATGCCAAATGACAAGAAATGGTGTTAAAAGGTTAAAACCATGTCAAATGACACGAAATGGTGTTAAAAGGTCATAACTATGTCAAATGACAAGAAATGGTGTTAAAAGGTCAAAACCATGTCAATTGACAAGAAATGGCGTTAAAAGGTCAAAAACTAAGTAAAATGAAAAGAAACGGCGTTAAAAGTTCAAAACTATGTAATATGACAAGAAATGGTGTTAAAAGGTTAGAACTATGTAAAATGACAAGAAATGGCGTTAAAAGGTCATAACTATGTAAAATGACAAGAAATGGCGTTAAAAGGTCAAAGTATGTAAAATAACAATTAATGGTGTTAAAAGTCGAAACTATGTAAAATGATAAGAAACCGTGTTAAAAGGTCAAAACTATGTAAAATGACAAGAAATGGTGTTAAAAGGTCGAAACTATGTAAAATGACAAGAAATGGTGTTAAAAGGTCAAAACTATGTAAAATTACAAGAAATGTCGTTAAAAGGTCGAAACTATGTAAAATGACAAGAAATGGTGTTAAAAGGTCAAAACTATGTAAAATTACAAGAAATGACATGAAATGGTTTTAAAAGGTCAAAAACTGTGTAAAATGACAAGAAATGACGTTAAACGGTCAGAACTATGTAAAATGACAAGAAATGGTGTTAAAAGGTCAAAACTATGTAAAATGACAAGAAATGGTGTTAAAAGGTCAAAACTATGTAAAATGACAAGAAATTGTGTTAAAAGGTCAAAATCATGTAAAATGACAAGAAATGGCGTTAAAAGGACAAAAACAATGTAAAATGAAAAGAAATGGCGTTAAATGGTCAAAACTGTGTAAAATGACAAGATATGGCGTTAAAAGGTCAAAACTGTGTAAAATAACAAGAAATGGTTTTGAAAGGTCAAAAACTGTGTAAAATGACAAGGAATGGCGATAAAAGATCAGAACTATGTATAATGACATGAAATGGTGTTAAAAGGTTAGAACTATGTAAAATGACAAGAAATGGCGTTAAAAGGTCATAACTATGTAAAATGACAAGAAATGGCGTTAAAAGGTCAAAGTATGTAAAATAACAATTAATGGTGTTAAAAGTCGAAACTATGTAAAATGATAAGAAACCGTGTTAAAAGGTCAAAACTATGGAAAATGACAAGACATGGCGTTAAAAGTTTAAAACTATGTAAAATGACAAGAAATGGCGTTAAAAGGTCAAAACTATGTAAAATGAAAAGAAATGGTGTTAAAAGGTCAAAACCATGTAAAATTACAAGGAATGTCGTTAAAAGGTCGAAACTATGTAAAATGACAAGAAATGGTGTTAAAAGGTCAAAACTATGTAAAATTACAAGAAATGTCGTTAAAAGATCGAAACTACGTAAAATAACAAGAAATCGCGTAAAAAGGTCAAAACTATGTCAAATGACAAGAAATTGCGTAAAAAGGTCAAAACTATGTAAAATGACAAGAAATGGCGTTAAAAGGTCAAAACAATGTAACATGACAAGAAATGACGTTAAAAGGTCAAAACTATGTTAAATGATGAGAAATGGCGTTAAAAGTTTTAAATTATGAAAAAATGAAAAGAAATGGTTTTAAAAGGTCAAACTATGTAAAATGACGAGAAATGGCGTTAAAAGTTTTAAACTATGAAAAAAAGACAAGAAACGGCGTTAAAAGGTCAAAACTATGTAAAATGACAAGAAATGGCGTTAAAAGGTCAAAATTATGTAAAATGACAACAAATGGTGTTAAAAGGTCAAAACTATATAAAATGACAAGAAAGTGTGTTAAAAGGTTAAAAACAATGTAAAATGACAAGCAATGGCGTTAAAAGTTCAAAACTGTGTAAAATGACAAGAAATGGCGTTAAAAGGTCAAAATATGTAAAATGACAAGAAATGGCGTGAAAAGATCAAAATATGTAAAATGACAAGAAATGGCGTTAAAAGGTCAAAACTGTGTAAAATGAACAAATTGTATAAAATGGTCAAAATCTATGTAAAATGACAAGAAACGGCATTAAAAGTTTAAGACTATGTAAAAGGTATGTTCTCTCAGATTTAAAAACTCACTTTATTTCTTCATATTCTCTCTCCTCTGCAAAAACCCCAATCTTCATCATCACGCCGAAGATTCTACCCTCTGGTGACCCAGGTGGATTGTTTTGCAGGTCCTAGGTGAGAGATCCGCCGCGGGCTAGGATTCCAGCTCTCCCCGGACAACTTATACCGGGGCTGGTATCCCGTAGCTTACTGGTAGCATCAGCGCTAAACGGTTAAAACTATGTCAAATGAAAAGAAATGGCGTTAAAAGGTCAAAACTATGTAAAATGACAAGAAATGGCGTTAAAAGGTCAAAACTATGTAAAATAATGAGAAAAGGCGTTAAAAGTTTTAAAATACGTAAAATGACCAGAAATGGTTTTAAAAGGTCAAAAACTATTTAAAATGACAAGAAACGGCGTTCAAATTTTAAGACTATGTAAAATGACAAGAAATGGTTTTAAAAGGTCAGAGCTATTTAAAATGACAAGAAATGACGTTAAAAGGTAATAACCGTGTAAAATGACAAGAAATGGCGTTAAAAGGTCAGAATTATGTTAAATGTTAAGAAACGGCGTTAAAAGCTCAAAAACCATAAAAAATGACAAGAAATGGCGATATAAGGTCAAAACCATGTCAAATGACAAGAAATGGTGTTAAAAGGTTAAAACCATGTCAAATGACACGAAATGGTGTTAAAAGGTCATAACTATGTCAAATGACAAGAAATGGTGTTAAAAGGTCAAAACCATGTCAATTGACAAGAAATGGCGTTAAAAGGTCAAAAACTAAGTAAAATGAAAAGAAACGGCGTTAAAAGTTCAAAACTATGTAATATGACAAGAAATGGCGTAAAGGGTCAGAACTATGTAAAATGACAAGAAATGGCGTTAAAAGGTCATAACTATGTAAAATGACAAGAAATGGCGTTAAAAGGTCAAAGTATGTAAAATAACAATTAATGGTGTTAAAAGGTCAAAACTATGTAAAATGACCAGAAATGGTGTTAAAAGGTCGAAACTATGTAAAATGATAAGAAACCGTGTTAAAAGGTCAAAACTATGGAAAATGACAAGACATGGCGTTAAAAGTTTAAAACTATGTAAAATGACAAGAAATGGCGTTAAAAGGTCAAAACTATGTAAAATGAAAAGAAATGGTGTTAAAAGGTCAAAACCATGTAAAATGAAAAGAAATGGTTTTAAAAGGTCAAAACCTGTGTAAAATGACAAGAAATGGCGATAAAAGATCAGAACTATGTATAATGACATGAAATGGTTTTAAAAGGTCAGAACTATTTAAAATGACAAGAAGTGGCGTTAAAAGGTCAAAAACTATGTAAAATGACAAGAAATGGTTTTAAAAGGTAAGAACTATTTAAATTGACAAGAAATGGCGTTAAAAGGTCAAAACTATGTAAAATGACAAGAAAGGTGTAAAGATCAAAACTGTGAAAAATGACAAGATATGGCGTTAAAAGGTCAAAACTGTGTAAAATGACATGAAATGGTTTTAAAAGGTCAAAAACTGTGTAAAATGACAAGAAATGACGTTAAACGGTCAGAACTATGTAAAATGACAAGAAATGGTGTTAAAAGGTCAAAACTATGTAAAATGACAAGAAATTGTGTTAAAAGGTCAAAATCATGTAAAATGACAAGAAATGGCGTTAAAAGAACAAAAACAATGTAAAATGAAAAGAAATGGCGTTAAAAGGTCAAAACTGTGTAAAATGACAAGATATGGCGTTAAAAGGTCAAAACTGTTTAAAATGACAAGAAATGGTTTTGAAAGGTCAAAAACTGTGTAAAATGACAAGGAATGGTGATAAAAGATCAGAACTATGTATAATGACAAGAAATGGTGTTAAAAGGTTAGAACTATGTAAAATGACAAGAAATGGCGTTAAAAGGTCATAACTATGTAAAATGACAAGAAATGGCGTTAAAAGGTCAAAGTATGTAAAATAACAATTAATGGTGTTAAAAGGTCAAAACTATGTAAAATGACCAGAAATGGTGTTAAAAGGTCGAAACTATGTAAAATGATAAGAAACCGTGTTAAAAGGTCAAAACTATGGAAAATGACAAGACATGGCGTTAAAAGTTTAAAACTAAGTAAAATGACAAGAAATGGCGTTAAAAGGTCATAACTATGTAAAATGACAAGAAATGGCGTTAAAAGGTCAAAGTATGTAAAATAACAATTAATGGTGTTAAAAGGTCAAAACTATGTAAAATGACCAGAAATGGTGTTAAAAGGTCGAAACTATGTAAAATGATAAGAAACCGTGTTAAAAGGTCAAAACTATGGAAAATGACAAGACATGGCGTTAAAAGTTTAAAACTATGTAAAATGACAAGAAATGGCGTTAAAAGGTCAAAACTATGTAAAATGAAAAGAAATGGTGTTAAAAGGTCAAAACCATGTAAAATTACAAGGAATGTCGTTGAAAGGTCGAAACTATGTAAAATGACAAGAAATGGTGTTAAAAGGTCAAAACTATGTAAAATTACAAGAAATGTCGTTAAAAGATCGAAACTACGTAAAATAACATGAAATCGCGTTAAACGGTCAAAACTATGTCAAATGACAAGAAATTGCGTAAAAAGGTCAAAACTATGTAAAATGACAAGAAATGGCTTTAAAAGGTCAAAACAATGTAACATGACAAGAAATGACGTTAAAAGGTCAAAACTATGTTAAATGATGAGAAATGGCGTTAAAAGTTTTAAATTATGAAAAAATGAAAAGAAATGGTTTTAAAAGGTCAAAACTATGTAAAATGACGAGAAATGGCGTTAAAAGTTTTAAACTATGAAAAAAAGACAAGAAACGGCGTTAAAAGGTCAAAACTATGTAAAATGACAAGAAATGACGTCAAAAGGTCAAAATTATGTAAAATGACAACAAATGGTGTTAAAAGGTCAAAACTATATAAAATGACAAGAAAGTGTGTTAAAAGGTTAAAAACAATGTAAAATGACAAGCAATGGCGTTAAAAGTTCAAAACTGTGTAAAATGACGAGAAATGGCGTTAAAAGTTTTAAACTATGAAAAAAAGACAAGAAACGGCGTTAAAATGTCAAAACTATGTAAAATGACAAGAAATGGCGTTAAAAGGTCAAAATTATGTAAAATGACAACAAATGGTGTTAAAAGGTCAAAACTATATAAAATGACAAGAAAGTGTGTTAAAAGGTCAAAAACAATGTAAAATGACAAGCAATGGCGTTAAAAGTTCAAAACTGTGTAAAATGACAAGAAATGGCGTTAAAAGGTCAAAATATGTAAAATGACAAGAAATGGCGTGAAAAGATCAAAATATGTAAAATGACAAGAAATGGCGTTAAAAGGTCAAAACTGTGTAAAATGAACAAATTGTATAAAATGGTCAAAATCTATGTAAAATGACAAGAAACGGCATTAAAAGTTTAAGACTATGTAAAAGGTATGTTCTCTCAGATTTAAAAACTCACTGTATTTCTTCATATTCTCTCTCCTCTGCAAAAAGCCCAATCTTCATCATCACGCCGAAGATTCTACCCTCTGGTGACCCAGGTGGATTGTTTTGAAGGTCCTAGGTGAGAGATCCGCCGCGGGCTAGGATTCCAGCTCTCCCCGGACAACTTATACCGGGGCTGGTATCCCGTAGCTTACTGGTAGCATCAGCGCTAAACGGTTAAAACTATGTCAAATGAAAAGAAATGGCGTTAAAAGGTCAAAACTATGTAAAATGACAAGAAATGGCGTTAAAAGGTCAAAACTATGTAAAATAATGAGAAAAGGCGTTAAAAGTTTTAAAATACGTAAAATGACCAGAAATGGTTTTAAAAGGTCAAAAACTATTTAAAATGACAAGAAACGGCGTTCAAATTTTAAGACTATGTAAAATGACAAGAAATGGTTTTAAAAGGTCAGAGCTATTTAAAATGACAAGAAATGACGTTAAAAGGTAATAACCGTGTAAAATGACAAGAAATAGCGTTAAAAGGTCAGAATTATGTAAAATGTTAAGAAACGGCGTTAAAAGCTCAAAAACCATAAAAAATGACAAGAAATGGCGATATAAGGTCAAAACCATGTCAAATGACAAGAAATGGTGTTAAAAGGTTAAAACCATGTCAAATGACACGAAATGGTGTTAAAAGGTCATAACTATGTCAAATGACAAGAAATGGTGTTAAAAGGTCAAAACCATGTCAATTGACAAGAAATGGCGTTAAAAGGTCAAAAACTAAGTAAAATGAAAAGAAACGGCGTTAAAAGTTCAAAACTATGCAATATGACAAGAAATGGCGTAAAGGGTCAGAACTATGTAAAATGACAAGAAATGGCGTTAAAAGGTCATAACTATGTAAAATGACAAGAAATGGCGTTAAAATGTCAATATATGTAAAGTGACAAGAAATGATGTTAAAAGGTTAAAACTATGTATAATGACAAGAAATGGCGTTAAAAGGTCAAAACTGTGTTAAATGAACAAATTGTATAAAATGGTCAAAAACTATGTAAAATGACAAGAATGGTGTTAAAAGGTCAAAACTATGTATAATTACAAGAAATGTCGTTAAAAGATCGAAACTACGTAAAATGACAAGAAATCGCGTTAAACGGTCAAAACTATGTCAAATGACAGGAAATTGCGTTAAGAGGTCAAAACTGTGTAAAATGAACAAATTGTATAAATGGTCAAAAACTATGTAAAATGACAAGAAATGGTTTTAAAAGGTAAGAACTATTTAAAATGACAAGAAATGGCGTTAAAAGGTCAAAACCGTGTAAAATGACGTTAAAAGGTAAGAACTATTTAAAATGACAAGAAATGGCGTTAAAAGGTCAAAAATATGTAAAATGACAAGAAATGTGTAATGGTCAAAACTGTGAAAAATAAAAAGATATGGCGTTAAAAGGTCAAAACTGTGTAAAATGACATGAAATGGTTTTAAAAGGTCAAAAACTGTGTAAAATGACAAGAAATGGCGTTAAACGGTCAGAACTATGTAAAATGACAAGAAATGGTGTTAAAAGGTCAAAACTATGTAAAATTACAAGAAATGTCGTTAAAAGATCGAAACTACGTAAAATGACAAGAAATCGCGTTAAACGGTCAAAACTATGTCAAATGACAAGAAATTGCGTTAAAAAGTCAAAACTATGTAAAATGACAAGAAATGGCGTTAAAAGGTCAAAACAATGTAACATGACAAGAAATGACGTTAAAAGGTCAAAACTATGTTAAATGATGAGAAATGGCGTTAAAAGTTTTAAATTATGAAAAAATGAAAAGAAATGGTTTTAAAAGGTCAAAACTATGTAAAATGACGAGAAATGGCGTTAAAAGTTTTAAACTATGAAAAAAAGACAAGAAACGGCGTTAAAAGGTCAAATTTATGTAAAATGACAAGAAATGGCGTTAAAAGGTCAAAATTATGTAAAATGACAACAAATGGTGTTAAAAGGTCAAAACTATATAAAATGACAAGAAAGTGTGTTAAAAGGTTAAAAACAATGTAAAATGACAAGCAATGGCGTTAAAAGTTCAAAACTGTGTAAAATGACAAGAAATGGCGTTAAAAGGTCAAAATATGTAAAATGACAAGAAATGGCGTGAAAAGATCAAAATATGTAAAATGACAAGAAATGGCGTTAAAAGGTCAAAACTGTGTAAAATGAACAAATTGTATAAAATGGTCAAAATCTATGTAAAATGACAAGAAACGGCATTAAAAGTTTAAGACTATGTAAAAGGTATGTTCTCTCAGATTTAAAAACTCACTTTATTTCTTCATATTCTCTCTCCTCTGCAAAAAGCCCAATCTTCATCATCACGCCGAAGATTCTACCCTCTGGTGACCTAGGTGGATTGTTTTGCAGGTCCTAGGTGAGAGATCCGCCGCGGGCTAGGATTCCAGCTCTCCCCGGACAACTTATACCGGGGCTGGTATCCCGTAGCTTACTGGTAGCATCAGCGCTAAACGGTTAAAACTATGTCAAATGAAAAGAAATGGCGTTAAAAGGTCAAAACTATGTAAAATGACAAGAAATGGCGTTAAAAGGTCAAAACTATGTAAAATAATGAGAAAAGGCGTTAAAAGTTTTAAAATACGTAAAATGACCAGAAATGGTTTTAAAAGGTCAAAAACTATTTAAAATGACAAGAAACGGCGTTCAAATTTTAAGACTATGTAAAATGACAAGAAATGGTTTTAAAAGGTCAGAGCTATTTAAAATGACAAGAAATGACGTTAAAAGGTAATAACCGTGTAAAATGACAAGAAATAGCGTTAAAAGGTCAGAATTATGTAAAATGTTAAGAAACGGCGTTAAAAGCTCAAAAACCATAAAAAATGACAAGAAATGGCGATATAAGGTCAAAACCATGTCAAATGACAAGAAATGGTGTTAAAAGGTTAAAACCATGTCAAATGACACGAAATGGTGTTAAAAGGTCATAACTATGTCAAATGACAAGAAATGGTGTTAAAAGGTCAAAACCATGTCAATTGACAAGAAATGGCGTTAAAAGGTCAAAAACTAAGTAAAATGAAAAGAAACGGCGTTAAAAGTTCAAAACTATGTAATATGACAAGAAATGGCGTAAAGGGTCAGAACTATGTAAAATGACAAGAAATGGCGTTAAAAGGTCATAACTATGTAAAATGACAAGAAATGGCGTTAAAATGTCAATATATGTAAAGTGACAAGAAATGATGTTAAAAGGTTAAAACTATGTATAATGACAAGAAATGGCGTTAAAAGGTCAAAACTGTGTTAAATGAACAAATTGTATAAAATGGTCAAAAACTATGTAAAATGACAAGAATGGTGTTAAAAGGTCAAAACTATGTATAATTACAAGAAATGTCGTTAAAAGATCGAAACTACGTAAAATGACAAGAAATCGCGTTAAACGGTCAAAACTATGTCAAATGACAGGAAATTGCGTAAAAAGGTCAAAACTGTGTAAAATGAACAAATTGTATAAATGGTCAAAAACTATGTAAAATGACAAGAAATGGTTTTAAAAGGTAAGAACTATTTAAAATGACAAGAAATGGCGTTAAAAGGTCAAAACCGTGTAAAATGACGTTAAAAGGTAAGAACTATTTAAAATGACAAGAAATGGCGTTAAAAGGTCAAAAATATGTAAAATGACAAGAAATGTGTAATGGTCAAAACTGTGAAAAATGAAAAGATATGGCGTTAAAAGGTCAAAACTGTGTAAAATGACATGAAATGGTTTTAAAAGGTCAAAAACTGTGTAAAATGACAAGAAATGGCGTTAAACGGTCAGAACTATGTAAAATGACAAGAAATGGTGTTAAAAGGTCAAAACTATGTAAAATTACAAGAAATGTCGTTAAAAGATCGAAACTACGTAAAATGACAAGAAATCGCGTTAAACGGTCAAAACTATGTCAAATGACAAGAAATTGCGTTAAAAGGTCAAACTATGTAAAATGACAAGAAATGGCGTTAAAAGGTCAAAACTATGTAAAATGACAAGAAATGGTGTTAAAAGGTCAAAACTATGTCAAATGAGGAGAAATTGCGTTAAAAGGTTAAAATTATGTAAAATGACAAGAAATGGCGTTAAAAGGTCAAAACAATGTAAAATGACAAGAAATGGTGTTAAAAGTTCAAAACTATGTAAAATTACAAGAAATGGTGTTAAAAGGTCGAAACTATGTAAAATGATAAGAAACCGTATTAAAAGGTCAAAACTATGGAAAATGACAAGACATGGCGTTAAAAGTTTAAAACTATGTAAAATGACAAGAAATGGCGTTAAAAGGTCAAAACTATGTAAAATGAAAAGAAATGGTGTTAAAAGGTCAAAACCATGTAAAATTACAAGAAATGTCGTTAAAAGGTCGAAACTATGTAAAATGACAAGAAATGGTGTTAAAAGGTCAAAACTATATATAATTACAAGAAATGTCGTTAAAAGATCGAAACTACGTAAGATGACAAGAAATCGCGTTAAACGGTCAAATCTATGTCAAATGACAAGAAATTGCGTTAAAAGGTCAAAACTATGTAAAATGACAAGAAATGGCGTTAAAAGGTCAAAACTATGTAAAATGACAAGAAATGGTGTTAAAAGGTCAAAACTATGTCAAATGACAAGAAATTGCGTTAAAAGGTCAAAAACTAAGTAAAATGAAAAGAAACGGCGTTAAAAGTTCAAAACTATGTAATATGACAAGAAATGGCGTAAAGGGTCAGAACTATGTAAAATGACAAGAAATGGCGTTAAAAGGTCATAACTATGTAAAATGACAAGAAATGGCGTTAAAAGGTCAAAGTATGTAAAATAACAATTAATGGTGTTAAAAGGTCAGAACTATGTAAAATGACAAGAAATGGCGTTAAAAGGTCAAAACTATGTAAAATGAAAAGAAATGGTGTTAAAAGGTCAAAACCATGTAAAATGAAAAGAAATGGTTTTAAAAGGTCAAAACCTGTGTAAAATGACAAGAAATGGCGATAAAAGATCATAACTATGTATAATGACATTAAATGGTTTTAAAAGGTCAGAACTATTTAAAATGACAAGAAATGGTTTTAAAAGGTCAAAACTATGTAAAATGACAAGAAATGGCGTTAAAAGGTAAGAACTATTTAAATTGACAAGAAATGGCGTTAAAAGGTCAAAACTATGTAAAATGACAAGAAAGGTGTAAAGGTCAAAACTGTGAAAAATGACAAGATATGGCGTTAAAAGGTCAAAACTGTGTAAAATGACATGAAATGATTTTAAAAGGTCAAAAACTATGTAAAATGACAAGAAATGACGTTAAACGGTCAGAACTATGTAAAATGACAAGAAATGGTGTTAAAAGGTCAAAACTATGTTAAATGACAAGAAATTGTGTTAAAAGGTCAAAATCATGTAAAATGACAAGAAATGGCGTTAAAAGAACAAAAACAATGTAAAATGAAAAGAAATGGCGTTAAAAGGTCAAAACTGTGTAAAATGACAAGATATGGCGTTAAAAGGTCAAAACTGTGTAAAATGACAAGAAATGGTTTTGAAAGGTCAAAAACTGTGTAAAATGACAAGGAATGGTGATAAAAGATCAGAACTATGTATAATGACAAGAAATGGTGTTAAAAGGTTAGAACTATGTAAAATGACAAGAAATGGCGTTAAAAGGTCATAACTATGTAAAATGACAAGAAATGGCGTTAAAAGGTCAAAGTATGTAAAATAACAATTAATGGTGTTAAAAGGTCAAAACTATGTAAAATGACCAGAAATGGTGTTAAAAGGTCGAAACTATGTAAAATGATAAGAAACCGTGTTAAAAGGTCAAAACTATGGAAAATGACAAGACATGGCGTTAAAAGTTTAAAACTATGTAAAATGACAAGAAATGGCGTTAAAAGGTCAAAACTATGTAAAATGAAAAGAAATGGTGTTAAAAGGTCAAAACCATGTAAAATTACAAGGAATGTCGTTAAAAGGTCGAAACTATGTAAAATGACAAGAAATGGTGTTAAAAGGTCAAAACTATGTAAAATTACAAGAAATGTCGTTAAAAGATCGAAACTACGTAAAATAACATGAAATCGCGTTAAACGGTCAAAACTATGTCAAATGACAAGAAATTGCGTAAAAAGGTCAAAACTATGTAAAATGACAAGAAATGGCTTTAAAAGGTCAAAACAATGTAACATGACAAGAAATGACGTTAAAAGGTCAAAACTATGTTAAATGATGAGAAATGGCGTTAAAAGTTTTAAATTATGAAAAAATGAAAAGAAATGGTTTTAAAAGGTCAAAACTATGTAAAATGACGAGAAATGGCGTTAAAAGTTTTAAACTATGAAAAAAAGACAAGAAACGGCGTTAAAAGGTCAAAACTATGTAAAATGACAAGAAATGACGTTAAAAGGTCAAAATTATGTAAAATGACAACAAATGGTGTTAAAAGGTCAAAACTATATAAAATGACAAGAAAGTGTGTTAAAAGGTTAAAAACAATGTAAAATGACAAGCAATGGCGTTAAAAGTTCAAAACTGTGTAAAATGACGAGAAATGGCGTTAAAAGTTTTAAACTATGAAAAAAAGACAAGAAACGGCGTGAAAAGGTCAAAACTATGTAAAATGACAAGAAATGGCTTTAAAAGGTCAAAATTATGTAAAATGACAACAAATGGTGTTAAAAGGTCAAAACTATATAAAATGACAAGAAAGTGTGTTAAAAGGTCAAAAACAATGTAAAATGACAAGCAATGGCGTTAAAAGTTCAAAACTGTGTAAAATGACAAGAAATGGCGTTAAAAGGTCAAAATATGTAAAATGACAAGAAATGGCGTAAAAAGATCAAAATATGTAAAATGACAAGAAATGGCGTTAAAAGGTCAAAACTGTGTAAAATGAACAAATTGTATAAAATGGTCAAAATCTATGTAAAATGACAAGAAACGGCATTAAAAGTTTAAGACTATGTAAAAGGTATGTTCTCTCAGATTTAAAAACTCACTGTATTTCTTCATATTCTCTCTCCTCTGCAAAAAGCCCAATCTTCATCATCACGCCGAAGATTCTACCCTCTGGTGACCCAGGTGGATTGTTTTGCAGGTCCTAGGTAAGAGATCCGCCGCGGGCTAGGATTCCAGCTCTCCCCGGACAACTTATACCGGGGCTGGTATCCCGTAGCTTACTGGTAGCATCAGCGCTAAACGGTTAAAACTATGTCAAATGAAAAGAAATGGCGTTAAAAGGTCAAAACTATGTAAAATGACAAGAAATGGCGTTAAAAGGTCAAAACTATGTAAAATAATGAGAAAAGGCGTTAAAAGTTTTAAAATACGTAAAATGACCAGAAATGGTTTTAAAAGGTCAAAAACTATTTAAAATGACAAGAAACGGCGTTCAAATTTTAAGACTATGTAAAATGACAAGAAATGGTTTTAAAAGGTCAGAGCTATTTAAAATGACAAGAAATGACGTTAAAAGGTAATAACCGTGTAAAATGACAAGAAATAGCGTTAAAAGGTCAGAATTATGTAAAATGTTAAGAAACGGCGTTAAAAGCTCAAAAACCATAAAAAATGACAAGAAATGGCGATATAAGGTCAAAACCATGTCAAATGACAAGAAATGGTGTTAAAAGGTTAAAACCATGTCAAATGACACGAAATGGTGTTAAAAGGTCATAACTATGTCAAATGACAAGAAATGGTGTTAAAAGGTCAAAACCATGTCAATTGACAAGAAATGGCGTTAAAAGGTCAAAAACTAAGTAAAATGAAAAGAAACGGCGTTAAAAGTTCAAAACTATGTAATATGACAAGAAATGGCGTAAAGGGTCAGAACTATGTAAAATGACAAGAAATGGCGTTAAAAGGTCATAACTATGTAAAATGACAAGAAATGGCGTTAAAATGTCAATATATGTAAAGTGACAAGAAATGATGTTAAAAGGTAAAACTATGTATAATGACAAGAAATGGCGTTAAAAGGTCAAAACTGTGTTAAATGAACAAATTGTATAAAATGGTCAAAAACTATGTAAAATGACAAGAATGGTGTTAAAAGGTCAAAACTATGTATAATTACAAGAAATGTCGTTAAAAGATCGAAACTACGTAAAATGACAAGAAATCGCGTTAAACGGTCAAAACTATGTCAAATGACAGGAAATTGCGTTAAAAGGTCAAAACTGTGTAAAATGAACAAATTGTATAAATGGTCAAAAACTATGTAAAATGACAAGAAATGGTTTTAAAAGGTAAGAACTATTTAAAATGACAAGAAATGGCGTTAAAAGGTCAAAACCGTGTAAAATGACGTTAAAAGGTAAGAACTATTTAAAATGACAAGAAATGGCGTTAAAAGGTCAAAAATATGTAAAATGACAAGAAATGTGTAAAGGTCAAAACTGTGAAAAATGAAAAGTTATGGCGTTAAAAGGTCAAAACTGTGTAAAATGACATGAAATGGTTTTAAAAGGTCAAAAACTGTGTAAAATGACAAGAAATGGCGTTAAACGGTCAGAACTATGTAAAATGACAAGAAATGGTGTTAAAAGGTCAAAACTATGTAAAATTACAAGAAATGTCGTTAAAAGATCGAAACTACGTAAAATGACAAGAAATCGCGTTAAACGGTCAAAACTATGTCAAATGACAAGAAATTGCGTTAAAAGGTCAAAACTATGTAAAATGACAAGAAATGGCGTTAAAAGGTCAAAACTATGTAAAATGACAAGAAATGGTGTTAAAAGGTCAAAACTATGTCAAATGAGGAGAAATTGCGTTAAAAGGTTAAAATTATGTAAAATGACAAGAAATGGCGTTAAAAGGTCAAAACAATGTAAAATGACAACAAATGGTGTTAAAAGTTCAAAACTATGTAAAATGACAAGAAATGGTGTTAAAAGGTCGAAACTATGTAAAATGATAAGAAACCGTATTAAAAGGTCAAAACTATGGAAAATGACAAGACATGGCGTTAAAAGTTTAAAACTATGTAAAATGACAAGAAATGGCGTTAAAAGGTCAAAACTATATATAATTACAAGAAATGTCGTTAAAAGATCGAAACTACGTAAAATGACAAGAAATCGCGTTAAACGGTCAAAACTATGTCAAATGACAAGAAATTGTTGTTAAAAGGTCAAAACTATGTAAAATGACAAGAAATGGCGTTAAAAGGTCAAAACTATGTAAAATGACAAGAAATGGTGTTAAAAGGTCAAAACTATGTCAATTGACAAGAAATTGCGTTAAAAGGTCAAAAACTAAGTAAAATGAAAAGAAATGGCGTTAAAAGTTCAAAACTATGTAATATGACAAGAAATGGCGTAAAGGGTCAGAACTATGTAAAATGACAAGAAATGGCGTTAAAAGGTCATAACTATGTAAAATGACAAGAAATGGCGTTAAAAGGTCAAAGTATGTAAAATAACAATTAATGGTGTTAAAAGGTCAAAACTATGTAAAATGACCAGAAATGGTGTTAAAAGGTCGAAACTATGTAAAATGATAAGAAACCGTGTTAAAAGGTCAAAACTATGGAAAATGACAAGACATGGCGTTAAAAGTTTAAAACTATGTAAAATGACCAGAAATGGCGTTAAAAGGTCAAACCTATGTAAAATGAAAAGAAATGGTGTTAAAAGGTCAAAACCATGTAAAATGAAAAAAAATGGTTTTAAAAGGTCAAAACCTGTGTAAAATGACAAGAAATGGCGATAAAAGGTCAAAACTATGTAAAATGACAAGAAATGGCGTTAAAAGGTCAGAACTATTTAAATTGACAAGAAGTGGCGTTAAAAGGTCAAAAACTATGTAAAATGACAAGAAATGGTTTTAAAAGGTAAGAACTATTTAAATTGACAAGAAATGGCGTTAAAAGGTCAAAACTATGTAAAATGACAAGAAAGGTGTAAAGGTCAAAACTGTGAAAAATGACAAGATATGGCGTTAAAAGGTCAAAACTGTGTAAAATGACATGAAATGGTTTTAAAAGGTCAAAAACTGTGTAAAATGACAAGAAATGACGTTAAACAGTCAGAACTATGTAAAATGACAAGAAATGGTGTTAAAAGGTCAAAACTATGTAAAATGACAAGAAATTGTGTTAAAAGGTCAAAATCATGTAAAATGACAAGAAATGGCGTTAAAAGGACAAAAACAATGTAAAATGAAAAGAAATGGCGTTAAAAGGTCAAAACTGTGTAAAATGACAAGATATGGCGTTAAAAGGTCAAAACTGTGTAAAATAACAAGAAATGGTTTTGAAAGGTCAAAAACTGTGTAAAATGACAAAGAATGGCGATAAAAGATCAGAACTATGTATAATGACAAGAAATGGTGTTAAAAGGTTAGTACTATGTAAAATGACAAGAAATGGCGTTAAAAGGTCATAACTATGTAAAATGACAAGAAATGGCGTTAAAATGTCAATATATGTAAAATGACAAGAAATGGCGTTAAAAGGTTAAAACTATGTAAAATGACAAGAAATGGCGTTAAAAGGTTAAAAACTATGTAATATGACAAGAAATGGTGTTAAAAGGTCATAACTATGTAAAATGACAAGAAATGGCGTTAAAAGGTCAAAGTATGTAAAATAACAATTAATGGTGTTAAAAGGTCAAAACTATGTAAAATGACCAGAAATGGTGTTAAAAGGTCGAAACTATGTAAAATGATAAGAAACCGTGTTAAAAGGTCAAAACTATGGAAAATGACAAGACATGGCGTTAAAAGTTTAAAACTATGTAAAATGACAAGAAATGGCGTTAAAAGGTCAAAACTATGTAAAATGAAAAGAAATGGTGTTGACAGGTCAAAACCATGTAAAATTACAAGGAATGTCGTTAAAAGGTCGAAACTATGTAAAATTACAAGAAATGGTGTTAAAAGGTCAAAACTATGTAAAATTACAAGAAATGTCGTTGAAAGATCGAAACTACGTAAAATGACAAGAAATCGCGTTAAACGGTCAAAACTATGTCAAATGACAAGAAATTGCGTACAAAGGTCAAAACTATATAAAATGACAAGAAATGGCGTTAAAAGGTCAAAACAATGTAACATGACAAGAAATGACGTTAAAAGGTCAAAACTATGTTAAATGATGAGAAATGGCGTTAAAATATTTAAATTATGAAAAAATGAAAAGAAATGGTTTTAAAAGGTCAAAACTATGTAAAATGACGATGATGCTACCAGCTTCCAGTCCCGGTCCGGATCAGACTTTTGTCCGTGCTCCGCGCGCTCTCACCTAAAGCCCTGCAAAACAA
This sequence comes from Sherardia arvensis, assembly GCA_948330725.1. Taxonomy (NCBI): domain Eukaryota; kingdom Viridiplantae; phylum Streptophyta; class Magnoliopsida; order Gentianales; family Rubiaceae; genus Sherardia; species Sherardia arvensis. Next base: position 25,390,313 of record OX415236.1, read on the forward strand.
CGCCCCGGAGTATCCCGAGGATAGCTACTCCGGCGTGATGATGAAAGAGGGGCCTTTGAATAGGAGAGAGAATAAGGATATATTGAGAGAGTTTTTATCTGATAGAACATACCTTTCTCCACAAGTCCAAAGCTGTATTTATAGGTGTGAGTGGTCAGCCTCAAGCCCAGAGGCAGTGGACCGGATAACGCCATTCTAGCTGGCGCCATGTGGACCGGACTACTCTCTGGGCCGGAGCCTAGATATGGGCCAAAGCCCCTATCACCACTAGCCCCCCGAGACATGGGATCCGTCCGAAGGTCTCGTCCGGGAGAGGGGTCCCGTGTCTCTTCACGTCTAATCTAACCATCGGGATCCGCCCGGAGGCATGCGATCCGACCCGGATCTCTATATCTGGATTGTGCGCGGTGCGTTAGAACACGCGCTCGGCGCTTGGGTTTCCTGCGCGCGTGTTTATGGGCGCATTTATGAGGCGTGTTATACCGTCATAAATGAGCTGTCTAATCGAGAAATTCTCTGTTCACCCTTTTTTTCAAAAAAGGCAATCATGTTGCCTTGGGACTCGGTCCTGCTTTTATGCGACTTCTCTTCTTATAAATACTGGACCATCCCTTTCACTCTCATTTTTTCACTCTTTGCATTTCTTCTCTGTTTTCCCCTCTGCGCTATATTCTCTTTTCATTTCTTTGGACAAGCACGTTAGCGCTCTTCACTCTTCGCATACAATGGAAAATGAAGATAACAAGCAGCTCGCCGGTTTGTCTGGTGGGGAAGTGGAGATCGGCCTAAATCCGGAGCCGGAGGTTGGCGATCCCGATGAGGGTGATGATGTCGATATCACCCCGGTGGTAAGGGAGTTAGTGGAGGCGATGGTGGTTCCGCTCGCCATCAATGCCAAACTGAGCTCATTTCCAGGCGACGTTACCACTGTTGCAGCCATCCCCCGGAGCCATTTTCTTTATGGGATAACCTTCCCACTTTCCCCCCTTTACTCCGCCATCTTTCATCATTTCGGCATCTCTCCGGCCCAACTACAACCGAACGGAGTTGCCGTAGTCCGGGCGTTTCTCTTGAATTGTTACAGATGCGGGGTGACGCCATGTTTAGATTTGTTCCGAGCCTTCTACCACTTGGAGGGCACTAAAGATGAGGGGATTTTCACTTTCCAGAGGCGGAAGGGGGTAAAGGATCCGAGCAAGGGTCGGCGCGATAGCTACTCCAATTGGCAGAAACATTATTTCATCTTCGACCTCGACAAGTATCCGTGCCCGGTCTGGGGTCACACTGCCAAGAAGGAGGAAAAGACGGTGTTCAGTCCGGAGGGGCAGGAGGAGAACATCGCCAAACTGGCCGCCAATCAGATCGACCTAGATCCGTTCTGGAAAGGAGGGAAGTACGTTTTTCCTTTGAGGGCATACGAGCCGGAGGTGTTCGTGAAGTGTCGCTTCTATGTCCCCCGGGATCCATCAAGTAAGTTGCTTTGGTATCTTCTGTTTTACCTTATGCTTTTCTCGCTTTCTTCTAATCCGTTTCGGGTGTTGCTAGTTTATCCGGAGATAGGGAATGGCGTTGATCCGTCCGGACGCCAACCCAAGATAACCAACAAGGTGGAAAATCCACCAACCGGTTCGGTAACCGGCATGAAAATACCGACAGAAAAGCAATCCGAGACGGAGAAGAAGAGGAAGCGCGCTCAAGAAGATGCGCTCATCAAAGAGAAGGAGACCGCGAATAAGAAGGCGGGGGAGGCGTCCGTCAAGGAAAAGGAAGCCTCGGTTCGGAAGGGTAGGGAGGCCGCGGCCAACAGGGAGGATGAAACCGTGCCCAAGAAGGCGGATAAGAAGGCGGGAGGAGCGACCATTCACACCACCGCGGATTCGGCCGGGAATAGGGCCGAACTCCTTCAAATCCGTGTTCCGTCTTCTTCCGATGAGGAGGGAGGGGAGTCTTCCCGTTCCCGCAAGCGCGCAAAGCTCCGGATTCCTAAATCTCCTAGAATCCCAGAGCAAAGTGAGCATTCCCGCGCTGGTGATCATCAGGGGGATGGGAGGAAACTGGCGATCGATCCCGACAGCACACACCCGGAGCACACTCACAGCAGCAGCCGGGGCGATACTAGCAGGGTAAGTGACATTTCCTTTTCCGTTTCGGCTTTCTCGTTTTGTTCAGAGTCTCATTGTTTTCTTTCTTTAGGACTTCGCCGCTTATTTAATCGCTCAGCCGGGGGTGTCCGAGGCCATCAACAAGGCCTTTCATGTTCAGCAAACAAGGCAAGCTCAGAAGCGGAGCGCACTTGAGAGGGCCAATGGAGTTCTCCGTCGCCAGCTTGAGGCGTCGGAGATCCGAGCTGCCGAGGCGGATGCCCGGATCAAGGAGCTGGAGAGTTTGGTCTCTCCATCCGCCCAGCGAGAAATGTGTGTTGCCTTCACCGATAAGGTACTCCGGAGCCAGGCTTTTGAGAGCAGCCTGACTGGCCTTCTCCGCTCCTCCAACCAGATTTCCGCCCATCAAGTCTACCAGAGCATGAAGGGTTGGGTCCCGGAGCCTAAGAGGGAGCGGTTCTCCAAGTGCTATTACAAACCAACAGCCGCCCATCAGTACAACTTCGATGTGGATCAATTCTACCGGGGCGGAGTTGAGAAGATGAATCCCTCCGTGCTGGGGATCTTCGAGGAGAATGTTGAAGAGCCGGTGTCGGCTGGGGCCATCCGCGCCTATGGCGAGGGGCTGGTGGATCTAAGTATTGCTGTACCCCCGCCTGAAGAGAGCATCCGTCCGGAATCCCCTGCCAAGCCCAAATATCTTGAGGTCTTGAAGATGTATCCCTCCGTTGACGAAGATACCGATCAGGGCGAAGGCGAAGGAGACGGGGATGGTCGTCAGCCCGGTGGCACGGACAGCGAGGAGACTGATGTAGAATAACTTCCTAGTCCTTTTTCTTTTGTAGTTACCTCCGTCCTAGTTCTAATTTTGCTTCATTTAGTGTAGGAAGGATGGTAGCGACGACTCGGATGGGGATGACAACCCTCCGAACGATGTAATTCTCTTCTATCTATAAAACGAGTTTCCTTCTATTTGTGTGTTTATTCTCTTTATATTGTGTTTCTATTCTTCTCATATCCGTGCTTGTCCGCAGCCTAAAGATTCCGGTCCGGTGCTCCGAAGCGGAGATGCGGATGTCCGTACTTCACCAGCCAGTTCTCATTCAACAAGCCCTCCGTGCTCCAGATGCGCGGAGTTGGAGTCTGAACTTTTCGGGTGGACGATGGGTGGAGAGCGGACTCGTGAACTTTTTATTCGCTCCGGAATGGGGCCTCTAATAGAAGAGTTCAAAGACATTCCGTCTCTGGCCACTTGCCTCCGGGAGATATCGGAGGAGTTCGGTACTCTGTCCCAATGCTGGGATTTTGCTCGCGAGCGGATCAGCGCGACCAGTGATGCGGACGAGACGATCTCCATGCTGCAAGCGGAGCATGAAGACTACAAGGCCAAGCTAAAAACCGAGTTGGATTTAGTCTGGTCCTTGCTTCCGTTCTATGCCGAGAAGTTGAAGTGGCTGGCCAGCCGGACGGATTTTCAACGAGATTATCTGAAGCTGGAAGAAGAAAATGAAGTGCTTGCCGGCCGGGTGATGGTCCTCCGAGAGAATCTGATGACCCTGCAGCTCTCATACCATCTGACCGGACTCCGCCTCGGACTCGTCACTCCGACCATATACCGCAACTTCCCTCGTGACGTCAGTGCTTTGATCGTCCGGATGTTCAAGTTGGGGTGGAACGATCGGGAGTCTCCGTATCGTCCTGCGTTCGAGGAGGCCGTTGAGTGGTGGAAGCGGATGCATGCTGGCAGTTCTCTCCCTCCCTCGCTGACCCTGATTCCGAGCCAGGTGGCGATAGACTTCACCTTCGAAAGGTATACTGGCATCCAGGTTTCTGTTGATCCGGAAGAGTCTGCCCGTCGCGTAGAGCGGCTCCGTCAAGATGCCTCCGTCATTCGTCCCTTCATCATTAGGGAACTAGCCGAGTTGGCGAGGCGACGTCAGGCTCGTCTTCGGGGGCAACAGAATACTCGTGTCCGTGCGAGTCAGAATTCTCGTGGCGGGAACAGTCGAGGCCTCAACTCTGTCCTTAACCGAATGGCGAAGCAGTCAGCACGGGGAAGGGGGAGGGGTGCCCAACAGGCGGCAAGGGGAAGGGGAAGAAGCATCCAACCAGCTCGCCGTCCCCAAGTCCCCGTCCGGATTCGCTCTCCTTCGCGATATCCGAGCCAGAACCCCTTCCGTCCGTCTCGAGCTGGACCTCCGGTCAAAGGTAAAGGAAAGGCCAAAGCCACAAAGGAGACCATGCAGTCCTCCGAGTCTGACTCTGACGAGATCTTTGGCTCTGATCCGGATGGAGCTGGTCCATCGGAACTTCCGCCCATTCCTCCCTTTCCGTATCGAGGACCAGTGGCTCAGAGCAGTGAGAATGAGGTCCACGATCTTGAAGACAACACTCCAGAGCAGACTCCTACTGCCCTGAATCAGGAAAGGGTTCCAGACGCAAGGCCTCCATCTCCAGAGAACGGAGCTATGTTACCTCCTACTCCGGAACCTCCTACTCCGGAGCCCACCTCTCCTCCTATCGATTGGGATATACCGTGGCCGAATAGATAGGTTTTATTTTTCTTTTGTTTCTGCGTCCGTCCGGACGTAGCAGATTGTACCAATGTATCATTTATTCAAATGTAATTTCTTTGTATGTCGATATAGCTTATTCAAGCGCTTTTCCTTGTTGTCTGTTCAAACCATTTTATCCTTTTGTTTTGCTCACCTCCGTTGGTTTATTCAAACACTTCGGAGGACTTTATTTATTCGACTTTGCTCACTCCGTCCGTTTGTCCAAACGATCCGGAGGATTCTAATTGTGCGGAATTGAAAAATAGTACATAGTAAAATTGAACAAGTATAAAATTGAACAACTCTTCATTCAAATAATCGTACTCCGGCTAGACATACCCTTTGTCTAAATGCGGCCGGAGACAAGTACATAGTAAATAGATCGGAACGGAATCCTAGGCTCAACCCTAGCCAGAGGACCCGGAACTACATGTTGAAAAGAAAACAGTTTAAAGAACTCTATCGGAAAGCATACCTACTCAGGATGCTCCGTAAAACCTTCGCAAGTTGGTGATGTTCCACCTTCTGGGGATTACACGTCCGGACTGATCCGCCAGCTCATAACTCCCACCCGGATATGAGGCTGTGACTTGGTACGGACCTTCCCAGTTTGGTGCCAGTTTGCCAGTGGCCTCCTTCAGACTTTTATCATTCCTCCTCATCACCCAATCTCCGGGGACGAATGATTCCTTCCTGACACGCTTGTCGTGGTAACGCTTCATCCGCTCCTTCACCTTGGCCTCATGCAGCGCTGCCTGCTCTCGTTTTTCCTCCAGGAGGTCCAAATCCAGCAGCCTGCTTGATCCGAGCGGAGAGCTCCGTCCGGCTTGGTCTTCATCCCAAGTTAGGGTCCGGAGACTGGGGACTCCCACTTCAGCTGGTATGACTGCCTCCGCCCCGTATACCAAACTGTACGGCGACTGGCCCGTGGCGGATCCTTCGGTCGTCCTGTATGCCCAAAGAACGCTTGGCAGCTCATCGATCCAGTTTCCTCGTGCCCCCTGCAAACGAGTCTTCAATCCGTTCACCACTGTCCGGTTGGTAACTTCTACTTGACCGTTGGCCTGCGGGTGGTAAACCGATGTGAGTCGCTGCGTAATTCCGTATTCCTTACACCAAGATCGAAACGGGTCATTCTCAAACTGAGCTCCGTTATCCGTGACGATGTACTTGGGGATTCCGTAGCGGCAGATGATGTTCTTCCAACAAAACTTAACGCAAGTGCTGCCACGGATGTTTGTGAGAGGTTCGGCCTCAACCCATTTGCTGAAGTAGTCGATTGCTACTATCAGGTACTTGAATCCTCCCGGAGCGGAGGGGAAGGGTCCGACCAGATCGATGCCCCATCTATCAAAAGGCCACGAGCCGGTGATCCCGACCCTTTCTTCTTGCGGAACATGAATGAGCGGAGCAAACCTTTGGCACTGCACACAGGAGCGGACGTACTTCTGTGCCTCTTCGAACAGGGTCGGCCAGTAGTAGCATGTGCACATTATCTTTCTCGCTATAGTCCGGGCTCCTTGGTGGCTACCGTTCGGTCCTTCGTGCATCTCCTTCACAATCCGCGCTGCCTCATCCGAGTCTACGCACCTTAACCATGGTTGGAGATATCCTTGTCTGAGCAGGGTTCCATCAACTATGGCGTAGTGCGGTGCCTTCTGTCGGATTTTCCGTGCCAGTGCCTTGTCTTCCGGGAGCTTTCCGTGCTGCAAATAGTCGAAGAAGGGGGCCATCCATGACTCCTTTTGCACCTCCACTGCTGCCACTAGCGGGACGTCGTAACTCCGGGCAGATAGGGTCTCCATCATTAGGTTGCTCTCCGCGTCTGGCTTGATCTCAGAAGAAGCAAGTTTGCTCAAAGCGTCCGCCTTACCGTTGTCCTCGCGAGGGATCTGTGTTATGGTAACGCCACGGAACTTGGCCAGTACTGGCTTAACCGCCTCAAGGTACTTCTGCAAGCTCCGCTCCTTTGCCTCATATTCTCCATTCACCTGCTGAACCACAATCTGAGAATCGCTGTACACCGCAACGTCCGTGACCCCTATCTCCAACGCCAGTCGGAGTCCGGCCAGAAGTGCCTCATACTCTGCCTCATTGTTAGTTGCCCGGAAAGCGAACTGGATAGCATACCTGTACTCCATTCCTTGTGGGCTAGTAAGCAGGACACCAGCCCCGCCCCCGTTAGCATGCGACGATCCGTCCACATGCAACTTCCATTTGTCAGAGGGTGGTTCCGATCCGGACGGCTCTCCTGAAGGTTCAGTCATTTCCACCAAAAAGTCCGCCAGGGCTTGTCCCTTAATAGCCTTCCGGGGATGGTACTTGATCTCGTGCTCTCCAAGCTCAACTGCCCACTTCATCATCCGTCCCGAGGCTTCCGGTTTCAGCATGATCTGTCTCAACGGATGATTCGTCAGTACCGTGATCGGGTGGCCTTGGAAATATGGTCGGAGGCGCCGAGAAGCATGGACCAATGCCAATATCAGCCTTTCCAAAGCGGTATACCTTGTTTCCGGACCTTGGAGTGCCCTGCTCACAAAGTAAACCGGACGCTGTACCTTTCCATCTTCTCGGACCAGAGCAGAACTTATAGCGTGTTCCGTTGCTGCTATGTAGAGGAAAAGCTCTTCTCTGGGCAACGGCTTGGAAAGGGTAGGGAGGCTTGCTAAATGAGCCTTGAGATCCGTGAACGCTTGGTCACATGCCTCGGTCCACTCGAACGGCTTGGCTCTTCGGAGTATGTTAAAGAACGGGAGCTGCTTCTCAGCCCCCCAAGCGAGAAATCGGCTCAAAGCGGCTAGCGACCCGGTCAGTTTTTGTACGTCCTTCACCCCTCTCGGAGGAGGCATCTCCATAAGGGCCGATATCTTCTCCGGGTTGACGTCGATTCCTCGAGCCGACACCATGTAGCCAAGAAATTTCCCTGCTCCTACTCCAATGGTACTTTTTCCTGGGCTGAGCTTGAGATTCGCCATCCGGAGCACGTCGAACATCTCCCGGAGGTCGAACAAAAATGATTCGTACGTCCGGCTCTTAACCACCATGTCATCCACATAGACCTCCAGGTTCCGTCCCATCTGGTTCCGAAACAGCTTGTCCGCCATCCTTTGGTATGTTGCACCTGCGTTTTTCAGTCCGAAAGGCATTTTCTTGTAACAAAAAGTACCAAAGTCAGTGATAAAAGATGTTTTGGGGCGGTCATCCTTGGCCATCGTAATCTGGTGGTACCCTCGGTGCGCATCAAAGAATGCCAACACTTGGTAACCAGTAATAGCCTCGACCAGCTGATCGATGGAGGGGAGCGGATAGCTATCTTTCAGACAGCATTTATTTAGATCTGTGAAGTCAATACACATTCTCCACGAGCCATCGTGCTTCTTCACCAGAACTGGGTTTGCTATCCACTCCGGGTATGATATCTCCTCCACGATTCCGGCATTCAACAGTCTACCCACCTCCGCCCGGATCTCCTCCACGCGTTCCGGGGCGAGGGGCCTCTTCTTCTGCCTGATTGGTTTCAGCTCCGGAAAGACATTGAGCTTGTGGACTGCGATCTCCTCCGGGACGCCAATCAAGTCCTCCGTCCCCCAGGAAAACACATCCTCGTACTCCGCCAACAGGCTTCGCAACTCCATCTTAACGTCATCCGGCATGTTCTTCCCCACACTGACTACCCCCTTCTGTCCGACCATCATATCCTCCACTTCATAGGATGGTGCTTCTCCATGGATAGCTCCTACCAAGTCCGCTTTGGCTTTTCCCTTGTCCGCGGCGGACAGCTTGGGTTGGCCCTCCCCGGATCGGGCATCCTTGATGGCGGTCAGCATGCAACTCCGAGCGGTTTGCTGGTGGCCCCGGACGGATGCGATACCGTTTTCCGTGGGGAACTTCATGATCAAGTGGAAAGGTGAACATATAGCCCGTGCCTGTGACAGCCAAGGTCTTCCGATGATCATGTTGTAAGGGGAAACAGCATCAACGACGGCGAAGTTACATTCCACCGTAGCCCGCTTTGTCGGGTCCTCGAAATCCGTCAGGGTGACTTTCAAAGGGATGACTCCGAGCGGATGGACAGTCCGTCCGGTGAACCCTGAAAGGGGGGTCTGACACGGTTTTAGGTTTTGTCGTCCGATCCCGAGCTGATCAAAGCATGCCGCGAACATGATCTCCACACTGCTACCGTCATCTACGAACACTCGTTTGATCAGCACGCCTTCGACATCCGCCATTACCACCATCGGATCCGAATGGGGAACCTGTGGGGGTACCGGATCCTCATCCGAGAAGGTGATAGTCTCGTTTGGCTTGAACCTCTTTTCTTGTATCTCGCCCGGAGGCACGTATCTGCTTTTGGCTTTGATCGCCGTCATGGAACAAAGTCCGTCGCCGACGATTCCGTTTATCACATTGATCACCCGAGGCTGAGCTGGGGGCGGAGCTGGTGCAGCCTGTCTTGGTGCCGGGTTTGCCGGATTAGCTTGATTCCCCCCTCGGGGGCGATTGTTCCTATTCCTTTTTCGACCCTGTCCGGCTGCAGCTGCCGGGGCTTGGGCCGGGCGTCCGGGTCCTTCTCCCGCCACGCAATCTCTTAGCTGGCCTGCTCCGATTAACCTTTCAATATCCCAACGAAGCGCCCTGCATCCCTCCGTGGTATGTCCATGTGACTTATGAAACTCACACCACTTATCCGCATTTGCTGGTGCCGGCACGCCAACAATGGGCTGCGGATCCGTAAACAAACCTCGGTGAACTGCAAGGATCTCCGTACGAGTCTTTGAGAGAGGGGTGTAGGTCGGACGAACAGCGGCTGCTGGTGCTGGTGCGGCTGTCGCCGGTGCGGGTACTCGTCTGACTTGATCCGTCCGGGCCGGAGCCCTTGTAGCAGTGGTTTGGGTCCCTGTCACCGTGAGAGACCTTTGCTCGAAAAAGCCCACTGTTGTCATCCGGACTTGATTGGCATCATGCACCGTACAATGCATCTCTACTACCAACTGGAGGTGGTAATATGACGTAGGCATATTCTTCATGAGCTCGATGTAGAAAGCGTTGTCCCTCAGTCCGTTGACAAAGTTATGGATAATGGCCTTCTCCTGCAAATGCCGGTCCACCACCTTCATCGTCGCAGCTATGTACCGGGTGTAGAATTCCCAGGTAGTCTCCGTCTCCAGCTGCCTCATTGCCAGGACCGTGGCGAGGTTTACAAATGTGTGCTTCATAGCGGAATAGCGCCGGACCAGGGCTATGGCGAAATCCCAAAAATGTCGGAGTGTACCGTTCGGCAGACCCTTGAACCATGTTAAGCAGTTGCCCCGTAAGTATGAAGGTACCATCTTACACTGTAGCTCTTCCGGAATATCCCTAGCAATCATGATACTTGCATAAGTATGAACGAACTCCTCCGGATCACCTTCTCCGTTGTAGGTAGGTAGTCCGTCCGGAGCCTTGGTTCCGGCTGGCCACTTAAAACTTAACACCTCCGGAACCCAAGGTGACTGTGGCCCGATCCCATTCCGTCCGATTAGGCGATTGAGTCGGTCTTCAATGGAATCCGGACAGAAAGGTGTTTGAAAACCAAAACCTCCAGGGAATCCTCCTCCGGCAGGCTGCATCCCATACATCATCTGCTGCTGACCCCCGGGTCCTCCGGCAGGTTGCATCCCAAACATCATCTGCGGTTGTCCCCCGGGTGCACCCCTCACATAGCCCTGCTGGGTACCGTATCCCTGCTGGGTTTGTGCTCCCCAGTAAGGCGGTGCGTTCGGATTCAAACCAGCCGTCTGCTGTTGATGTCCGCCCGGGTAAGGGTTTAGGTTTGGTGCTCTTGGTTGGTCCGGAGGCGGCTTGTCCGCCTCACCTCGTTGAGCGGCCTTCCACTCTTGGAACTGCTGATACTCCGCCATGTTGGTCCTCAGGATGTTGCCTCCCAATCCGGAATCATGACGCTTACGCTCCTCCCGTCCGGCCTTCCGCCCAACTCGGGGTCTGATCGACCGGCTCTGAGCATCGTCTTCCGTGCTATACCCCTCTGGAGATTCCTCAGCTTCCTCAGAACCGGATCTCTCAGGACGATCCGGATCGGGCGTCTCATCCCCTTCCGACGACTCCTGGTCATCATCCTGATTCTGATTCCGCGCCTCTCGTGCCGCTCGCTGACGCTCTCTAGCCTCGCGTTGTATATCAGCCAGAGTTCGTTCAGAAGCCGGCCTCTTCCCTTTTGCCTTTTCAGCTGCTAGGCGCTGTCGCCGACGCTCCTCAGCTGCGGCCTTCTTCTCTGCTGCCGCCTGTTTGGCTTGGAGAATCCGTTCCTTCTCAGCCGCTATCTTCTAAGCTCTAACTATAGCGGCTTTTCTGGTTTTTGGCCCTCCTCCCGCTTCCTCCTCCGCCGGGAGAGGGTTCTTTCTTGGTCGTCCGCGCGGCGGCATGAACGTAACCTGCAACTGGAATTTTTAAGATCCCACTGGGCGTGCCAACTGATGCTACCAGCTTCCAGTCCCGGTCCGGATCAGACTTTTGTCCGTGCTCCGCGCGCTCTCACCTAAAGCCCTGCAAAACAACGCCCCGGAGTATCCCGAGGATAGCTACTCCGGCGTGATGATGAAAGAGGGGCCTTTGAATAGGAGAGAGAATAAGGATATATTGAGAGAGTTTTTATCTGATAGAACATACCTTTCTCCACAAGTCCAAAGCTGTATTTATAGGTGTGAGTGGTCAGCCTCAAGCCCAGAGGCAGTGGACCGGATAACGCCATTCTAGCTGGCGCCATGTGGACCGGACTACTCTCTGGGTCGGAGCCTAGATATGGGCCAAAGCCCCTATCACCAGACGAGAAATGGCGTTAAAAGTTTTAAACTATGAAAAAAAGACAAGAAACGGCGTTAAAAGGTCAAAACTATGTAAAATGACAAGAAATGGCGTTAAAAGGTCAAAATTATGTAAAATGACAACAAATGGTGTTAAAAGGTCAAAACTATATAAAATGACAAGAAAGTGTGTTAAAAGGTCAAAAACAATGTAAAATGACAAGCAATGGCGTTAAAAGTTCAAAACTGTGTAAAATGACAAGAAATGGCGTTAAAAGGTCAAAACTGTGTAAAATGAACAAATTGTATAAAATGGTCAAAATCTATGTAAAATGACAAGAAACGGCATTAAAAGTTTAAGACTATGTAAAAGGTATGTTCTCTCAGATTTAAAAACTCACTGTATTTCTTCATATTCTCTCTCCTCTGCAAAAAGCCCAATCTTCATCATCATGCCGAAGATTCTACCCTCTGGTGACCCAGGTGGATTGTTTTGCAGGTCCTAGGTGAGAGATCCGCCGCGGGCTAGGATTCCAGCTCTCCCCGGACAACTTATACCGGGGCTGGTATCCCGTAGCTTACTGGTAGCATCAGCGCTAAACGGTTAAAACTATGTCAAATGAAAAGAAATGGCGTTAAAAGGTCAAAACTATGTAAAATGACAAGAAATGGCGTTAAAAGGTCAAAACTATGTAAAATAATGAGAAAAGGCGTTAAAAGTTTTAAAATACGTAAAATGACCAGAAATGGTTTTAAAAGGTCAAAAACTATTTAAAATGACAAGAAACGGCGTTCAAATTTTAAGACTATGTAAAATGACAAGAAATGGTTTTAAAAGGTCAGAGCTATTTAAAATGACAAGAAATGACGTTAAAAAGTAATAACCGTGTAAAATGACAAGAAATGGCGTTAAAAGGTAAGAATTATGTAAAATGTTAAGAAACGGCGTTAAAAGCTCAAAAACCATATAAAATGACAAGAAATGGCGATATAAGGTCAAAACCATGTCAAATGACAAGAAATGGTGTTAAAAGGTTAAAACCATGTCAAATGACACGAAATGGTGTTAAAAGGTCATAACTATGTCAAATGACAAGAAATGGTGTTAAAAGGTCAAAACCATGTCAATTGACAGGAAATGGCGTTAAAAGGTCAAAAACTAAGTAAAATGAAAAGAAACGGCGTTAAAAGTTCAAAACTATGTAATATGACAAGAAATGGCGTAAAGGGTCAAAATTATATAAAATGACAAGAAATGGTGTTAAAAGGTCGAAACTATGTAAAATGACAAGAAATAGTGTTAAAAGGTCAAAACTATGGAAAATGACAAGAAATGGCGTTAAAAGTTTAAACCTGTGGAAAATGACAAGAAATGGCGTTAAAAGTTTAAAACTATGTAAAATGACAAGAAATGGCGTTAAAAGGTAAAAATTATGTAAATTGACAACAAATGGTGTCAAAAGGTCAAAACAATGTAAAATGACAAGAAATGGCGTTAAAAGGTAAAAACTGTGTAAAATGACAAGATATGGCGTTAAAAGGTCAAAACTGTGTAAAATGACAAGAAATGGTGATAAAAGATCAGAACTATGTATAATGACAAGAAATGGTGTTAAAAGGTCAGAACTATATAAAATAACAAGAAATGGCGTTAAAAGGTCATAACTATGTAAAAGGACAAGAAATGGCGTTAAAATGTCATAACTATGTAAAAGGACAAGAAATGGCGTTAAAATGTCAATATATGTAAAATGACAAGAAATGGCGTTAAAAGGTTAAAACTACGTAAAATGACAAGAAATGGCGATAAAAGATCAGAACTATGTATAATGACAAGAAATGGTGTTAAAAGGTCAAAACCATGTCAATTGACAAGAAATGGCGTTAAAAGGTCAAAAACTAAGTAAAATGAAAAGAAACGGCGTTAAAAGTTCAAAACTATGTAATATGACAAGAAATGGCGTAAAGGGTCAGAACTATGTAAAATGACAAGAAATGGCGTTAAAAGGTCATAACTATGTAAAATGACAAGAAATGGCGTTAAAAGGTCAAAGTATGTTAAATAACAATTAATGGTGTTAAAAGGTCAAAACTATGTAAAATGACCAGAAATGGTGTTAAAAGGTCGAAACTATGTAAAATGATAAGAAACCGTGTTAAAAGGTCAAAACTATGGAAAATGACAAGACATGGCGTTAAAAGTTTAAAACTATGTAAAATGACAAGAAATGGCGTTAAAAGGTCAAAACTATGTAAAATGAAAAGAAATGGTGTTAAAAGGTCAAAACCATGTAAAATGAAAAAAAATGGTTTTAAAAGGTCAAAACCTGTGTAAAATGACAAGAAATGGCGATAAAAGATCAGAACTATGTATAATGACATGAAATGGTTTTAAAAGGTCAGAACTATTTAAAATGACAAGAAGTGGCGTTAAAAGGTCAAAAACTATGTAAAATGACAAGAAATGGTTTTAAAAGGTAAGAACTATTTATATTGACAAGAAATGGCGTTAAAAGGTCAAAACTATGTAAAATGACAAGAAAGGTGTAAAGGTCAAAACTGTGAAAAATGACAAGATATGGCGTTAAAAGGTCAAAACTGTGTAAAATGACATGAAATGGTTTTAAAAGGTCAAAAACTGTGTAAAATGACAAGAAATGACGTTAAACGGTCAGAACTATGTAAAATGACAAGAAATGGTGTTAAAAGGACAAAAACAATGTAAAATGAAAAGAAATGGCGTTAAAAGGTCAAAACTGTGTAAAATGACAAGATATGGCGTTAAAAGGTCAAAACTGTGTAAAATGACAAGAAATGGTTTTGAAAGGTCAAAAACTGTGTAAAATGACAAGAAATGACGTTAAACGGTCAGAACTATGTAAAATGACAAGAAATGGTGTTAAAAGGACAAAAACAATGTAAAATGAAAAGAAATGGCGTTAAAAGGTCAAAACTGTGTAAAATGACAAGATATGGCGTTAAAAGGTCAAAACTGTGTAAAATGACAAGAAATGGTTTTGAAAGGTCAAAAACTATGTAAAATGACAAGAAATGGCGTTAAAAGGTCAGAATTATGTAAAATGACAACAAATGGTGTTAAAAGGTCAAAACTATATAAAATGACAAAAAAGTGTGTTAAAAGGTCAAAAACAATGTAAAATGACAAGCAATGGCGTTAAAAGTTCAAAACTGTGTAAAATGACAAGAAATGGCGTTAAAAGGTCAAAACTATGTAAAATGACAAGAAATGGTGTTAAAAGGTCAAAACTATGTAAAATTACAAGAAATGTCGTTAAAAGGTTTAAACTACGTAAAATGACAAGAAATGGCGATAAAAGATCAGAACTATGTATAATGACAAGAAATGGTGTTAAAAGGTCAGAACTATGTAAAATGACAAGAAATGGCGTTAAAAGGTAATAACTATGTAAAATGACAAGAAATGGCGTTAAAATGTCAATATATGTAATGTGACAAGAAATGACGTTAAAAGATTAAACCTATATAAAATGACAAGAAATGGCGTTAAAAGGTCAAAACTGTGTTATATGAACAAATTGTATAAAATGGTCAAAAACTATGTAAAATGACAAGAATGGTGTTAAAAGGTCAACACTAAATAAAATGACAAGAAATTGTGTTAAAAGGTCAAAACTATGTAAAATGACAATAAATGGCGTTAAAAGGTCAAAACTATGTAAAATGACAAGAAATGGCGTTAAAAGGTCAAAGTATGTAAAATAAAAATAAATGGTGTTAAAAGGTCAAAAACCATAAAAAATGACAAGAAATGGCGATATAAGGTCAAAACCATGTCAAATGACAAGAAATGGTGTTAAAAGGTTAAAACCATGTCAAATGACACGAAATGGTGTTAAAAGGTCATAACTATGTCAAATGACAAGAAATGGTGTTAAAAGGTCAAAACCATGTCAATTGACAAGAAATGGCGTTAAAAGGTCAAAAACTAAGTAAAATGAAAAGAAACGGCGTTAAAAGTTCAAAACTATGTAATATGACAAGAAATGGCGTAAAGGGTCAGAACTATGTAAAATGACAAGAAATGGCGTTAAAAGGTCATAACTATGTAAAATGACAAGAAATGGCGTTAAAAGGTCAAAGTATGTAAAATAACAATTAATGGTGTTAAAAGGTCAAAACTATGTAAAATGACCAGAAATGGTGTTAAAAGGTCGAAACTATGTAAAATGATAAGAAACCGTGTTAAAAGGTCAAAACTATGGAAAATGACAAGACATGGCGTTAAAAGTTTAAAACTATGTAAAATGACAAGAAATGGCGTTAAAAGGTCAAAACTATGTAAAATGAAAAGAAATGGTGTTAAAAGGTCAAAACCATGTAAAATGAAAAGAAATGGTTTTAAAAGGTCAAAACCTGTGTAAAATGACAAGAAATGGCGATAAAAGATCAGAACTATGTATAATGACATGAAATGGTTTTAAAAGGTCAGAACTATTTAAAATGACAAGAAGTGGCGTTAAAAGGTCAAAAACTATGTAAAATGACAAGAAATGGTTTTAAAAGGTAAGAACTATTTATATTGACAAGAAATGGCGTTAAAAGGTCAAAACTATGTAAAATGACAAGAAAGGTGTAAAGGTCAAAACTGTGAAAAATGACAAGATATGGCGTTAAAAGGTCAAAACTGTGTAAAATGACATGAAATGGTTTTAAAAGGTCAAAAACTGTGTAAAATGACAAGAAATGACGTTAAACGGTCAGAACTATGTAAAATGACAAGAAATGGTGTTAAAAGGACAAAAACAATGTAAAATGAAAAGAAATGGCGTTAAAAGGTCAAAACTGTGTAAAATGACAAGATATGGCGTTAAAAGGTCAAAACTGTGTAAAATGACAAGAAATGGTTTTGAAAGGTCAAAAACTGTGTAAAATGGCAAGAAATGGCGATAAAAGATCAGAACTATGTATAATGACAAGAAATGGTGTTAAAAGGTTAGAACTATGTAAAATGACAAGAAATGGCGTTAAAAGGTCATAACTATGTAAAATGACAAGAATTGGCGTTAAAATGTCAATATATGTAAAATGACAAGAAATGGCGTTAAAAGGTTAAAACTATGTAAAATGACAAAAAATGGCGTTAAAAGGTTAAAAACTATGTAATATGACAAGAAATGGTGTTAAAAGGTCATAACTATGTAAAATGACAAGAAATGGCGTTAAAAGGTCAAAGTATGTAAAATAACAATTAATGGTGTTAAAAGGTCAAAACTATGTAAAATGACCAGAAATGGTGTTAAAAGGTCGAAACTATGTAAAATGATAAGAAACCGTGTTAAAAGGTCAAAACTATGGAAAATGACAAGACATGGCGTTAAAAGTTTAAAACTATGTAAAATGACAAGAAATGGCGTTAAAAGGTCAAAACTATGTAAAATGAAAAGAAATGGTGTTAAAAGGTCAAAACCATGTAAAATTACAAGGAATGTCGTTAAAAGGTCGAAACTATGTAAAATTACAAGAAATGGTGTTAAAAGGTCAAAACTAAGTAAAATTACAAGAAATGTCGTTAAAAGATCGAAACTACGTAAAATGACAAGAAATCGCGTTAAACGGTCAAAACTATGTCAAATGACAAGAAATTGCGTAAAAAGGTCAAAACTATGTAAAATGACAAGAAATGGCGTTAAAAGGTCAAAACAATGTAACATGACAAGAAATGACGTTAAAAGGTCAAAACTATGTTAAATGATGAGAAATGGCGTTAAAATATTTAAATTATGAAAAAATGAAAAGAAATGGTTTTAAAAGGTCAAAACTATGTAAAATGACGAGAAATGGCGTTAAAAGTTTTAAACTATGAAAAAAAGACAAGAAACGGCGTTAAAAGGTCAAAACTATGTAAAATGACAAGAAATGGCGTTAAAAGGTCAAAATTATGTAAAATGACAGCAAATGGTGTTAAAAGGTCAAAACTATATAAAATGACAAGAAAGTGTGTTAAAAGGTCAAAAACAATGTAAAATGACAAGCAATGGTGTTAAAAGTTCAAAACTGTGTAAAATGACAAGAAATGGCGTTAAAAGGTCAAAACTATGTAAAATGACAAGAAATGGTGTTAAAAGGTCAAAACTATGTAAAATTACAAGAAATGTCGTTAAAAGGTTTAAACTACGTAAAATGACAAGAAATGGCGATAAAAGATCAGAACTATGTATAATGACAAGAAATGGTGTTAAAAGGTCAGAACTATGTAAAATGACAAGAAATGGCGTTAAAAGGTAATAACTATGTAAAATGACAAGAAATGGCGTTAAAATGTCAATATATGTAATGTGACAAGAAATGACGTTAAAAGATTAAACCTATATAAAATGACAAGAAATGGCGTTAAAAGGTCAAAACTGTGTTATATGAACAAATTGTATAAAATGGTCAAAAACTATGTAAAATGACAAGAATGGTGTTAAAAGGTCAAAACTATGTAAAATGACAATAAATGGCGTTAAAAGGTCAAAACTATGTAAAATGACAAGAAATGGCGTTAAAAGGTCAAAGTATGTAAAATAAAAATAAATGGTGTTAAAAGGTCAAAAACCATAAAAAATGACAAGAAATGGCGATATAAGGTCAAAACCATGTCAAATGACAAGAAATGGTGTTAAAAGGTTAAAACCATGTCAAATGACACGAAATGGTGTTAAAAGGTCATAACTATGTCAAATGACAAGAAATGGTGTTAAAAGGTCAAAACCATGTCAATTGACAAGAAATGGCGTTAAAAGGTCAAAAACTAAGTAAAATGAAAAGAAACGGCGTTAAAAGTTCAAAACTATGTAATATGACAAGAAATGGCGTAAAGGGTCAGAACTATGTAAAATGACAAGAAATGGCGTTAAAAGGTCATAACTATGTAAAATGACAAGAAATGGCGTTAAAAGGTCAAAGTATGTAAAATAACAATTAATGGTGTTAAAAGGTCAAAACTATGTAAAATGACCAGAAATGGTGTTAAAAGGTCGAAACTATGTAAAATGATAAGAAACCGTGTTAAAAGGTCAAAACTATGGAAAATGACAAGACATGGCGTTAAAAGTTTAAAACTATGTAAAATGACAAGAAATGGCGTTAAAAGGTCAAAACTATGTAAAATGAAAAGAAATGGTGTTAAAAGGTCAAAACCATGTAAAATGAAAAGAAATGGTTTTAAAAGGTCAAAACCTGTGTAAAATGACAAGAAATGGCGATAAAAGATCAGAACTATGTATAATGACAAGAAATGGTGTTAAAAGGTTAGAACTATGTAAAATGACAAGAAATGGCGTTAAAAGGTCATAACTATGTAAAATGACAAGAAATGGCGTTAAAATGTCAATATATGTAATGTGACAAGAAATGACGTTAAAAGGTTAAACCTATATAAAATGACAAGAAATGGCGTTAAAAGGTCAAAACTGTGTTATATGAACAAATTGTATAAAATGGTCAAAAACTATGTAAAATGACAAGAATGGTGTTAAAAGGTCAACACTAAATAAAATGACAAGAAATTGTGTTAAAAGGTCAAAACTATGTAAAATGACAATAAATGGCGTTAAAAGGTCAAAACTATGTAAAATGACAAGAAATGGCGTTAAAAGGTCAAAACTATGTAAAATGACAAGAAATGGTGTTAAAAGGTCAAAACTATGTAAAATTACAAGAAATGTCGTTAAAAGGTTTAAACTACGTAAAATGACAAGAAATGGCGATAAAAGATCAGAACTATGTATAATGACAAGAAATGGTGTTAAAAGGTCAGAACTATGTAAAATGACAAGAAATGGCGTTAAAAGGTAATAACTATGTAAAATGACAAGAAATGGCGTTAAAATGTCAATATATGTAATGTGACAAGAAATGACGTTAAAAGATTAAACCTATATAAAATGACAAGAAATGGCGTTAAAAGGTCAAAACTGTGTTATATGAACAAATTGTATAAAATGGTCAAAAACTATGTAAAATGACAAGAATGGTGTTAAAAGGTCAACACTAAATAAAATGACAAGAAATTGTGTTAAAAGGTCAAAACTATGTAAAATGACAATAAATGGCGTTAAAAGGTCAAAACTATGTAAAATGACAAGAAATGGCGTTAAAAGGTCAAAGTATGTAAAATAAAAATAAATGGTGTTAAAAGGTCAAAAACCATAAAAAATGACAAGAAATGGCGATATAAGGTCAAAACCATGTCAAATGACAAGAAATGGTGTTAAAAGGTTAAAACCATGTCAAATGACACGAAATGGTGTTAAAAGGTCATAACTATGTCAAATGACAAGAAATGGTGTTAAAAGGTCAAAACCATGTCAATTGACAAGAAATGGCGTTAAAAGGTCAAAAACTAAGTAAAATGAAAAGAAACGGCGTTAAAAGTTCAAAACTATGTAATATGACAAGAAATGGCGTAAAGGGTCAGAACTATGTAAAATGACAAGAAATGGCGTTAAAAGGTCATAACTATGTAAAATGACAAGAAATGGCGTTAAAAGGTCAAAGTATGTAAAATAACAATTAATGGTGTTAAAAGGTCAAAACTATGTAAAATGACCAGAAATGGTGTTAAAAGGTCGAAACTATGTTAAATGATAAGAAACCGTGTTAAAAGGTCAAAACTATGGAAAATGACAAGACATGGCGTTAAAAGTTTAAAACTATGTAAAATGACAAGAAATGGCGTTAAAAGGTCAAAACTATGTAAAATGAAAAGAAATGGTGTTAAAAGGTCAAAACCATGTAAAATGAAAAGAAATGGTTTTAAAAGGTCAAAACCTGTGTAAAATGACAAGAAATGGCGATAAAAGATCAGAACTATGTATAATGACATGAAATGGTTTTAAAAGGTCAGAACTATTTAAAATGACAAGAAGTGGCGTTAAAAGGTCAAAAACTATGTAAAATGACAAGAAATGGTTTTAAAAGGTAAGAACTATTTATATTGACAAGAAATGGCGTTAAAAGGTCAAAACTATGTAAAATGACAAGAAAGGTGTAAAGGTCAAAACTGTGAAAAATGACAAGATATGGCGTTAAAAGGTCAAAACTGTGTAAAATGACATGAAATGGTTTTAAAAGGTCAAAAACTGTGTAAAATGACAAGAAATGACGTTAAACGGTCAGAACTATGTAAAATGACAAGAAATGGTGTTAAAAGGACAAAAACAATGTAAAATGAAAAGAAATGGCGTTAAAAGGTCAAAACTGTGTAAAATGACAAGATATGGCGTTAAAAGGTCAAAACTGTGTAAAATGACAAGAAATGGTTTTGAAAGGTCAAAAACTGTGTAAAATGACAAGAAATGGCGATAAAAGATCAGAACTATGTATAATGACAAGAAATGGTGTTAAAAGGTTAGAACTATGTAAAATGACAAGAAATGGCGTTAAAAGGTCATAACTATGTAAAATGACAAGAATTGGCGTTAAAATGTCAATATATGTAAAATGACAAGAAATGGCGTTAAAAGGTTAAAACTATGTAAAATGACAAGAAATGGCGTTAAAAGGTTAAAAACTATGTAATATGACAAGAAATGGTGTTAAAAGGTCATAACTATGTAAAATGACAAGAAATGGCGTTAAAAGGTCAAAGTATGTAAAATAACAATTAATGGTGTTAAAAGGTCAAAACTATGTAAAATGACCAGAAATGGTGTTAAAAGGTCGAAACTATGTAAAATGATAAGAAACCGTGTTAAAAGGTCAAAACTATGGAAAATGACAAGACATGGCGTTAAAAGTTTAAAACTATGTAAAATGACAAGAAATGGCGTTAAAAGGTCAAAACTATGTAAAATGAAAAGAAATGGTGTTAAAAGGTCAAAACCATGTAAAATTACAAGGAATGTCGTTAAAAGGTCGAAACTATGTAAAATTACAAGAAATGGTGTTAAAAGGTCAAAACTATGTAAAATTACAAGAAATGTCGTTAAAAGATCGAAACTACGTAAAATGACAAGAAATCGCGTTAAACGGTCAAAACTATGTCAAATGACAAGAAATTGCGTAAAAAGGTCAAAACTATGTAAAATGACAAGAAATGGCGTTAAAAGGTCAAAACAATGTAACATGACAAGAAATGACGTTAAAAGGTCAAAACTATGTTAAATGATGAGAAATGGCGTTAAAATATTTAAATTATGAAAAAATGAAAAGAAATGGTTTTAAAAGGTCAAAACTATGTAAAATGACGAGAAATGGCGTTAAAAGTTTTAAACTATGAAAAAAAGACAAGAAACGGCGTTAAAAGGTCAAAACTATGTAAAATGACAAGAAATGGCGTTAAAAGGTCAAAATTATGTAAAATGACAACAAATGGTGTTAAAAGGTCAAAACTATATAAAATGACAAGAAAGTGTGTTAAAAGGTCAAAAACAATGTAAAATGACAAGCAATGGCGTTAAAAGTTCAAAACTGTGTAAAATGACAAGAAATGGCGTTAAAAGGTCAAAACTGTGTAAAATGAACAAATTGTATAAAATGGTCAAAATCTATGTAAAATGACAAGAAACGGCATTAAAAGTTTAAGACTATGTAAAAGGTATGTTCTCTCAGATTTAAAAACTCACTGTATTTCTTCATATTCTCTCTCCTCTGCAAAAAGCCCAATCTTCATCATCACGCCGAAGATTCTACCCTCTGGTGACCCAGGTGGATTGTTTTGCAGGTCCTAGGTGAGAGATCCGCCGCGGGCTAGGATTCCAGCTCTCCCCGGACAACTTATACCGGGGCTGGTATCCCGTAGCTTACTGGTAGCATCAGCGCTAAACGGTTAAAACTATGTCAAATGAAAAGAAATGGCGTTAAAAGGTCAAAACTATGTAAAATGACAAGAAATGGCGTTAAAAGGTCAAAACTATGTAAAATAATGAGAAAAGGCGTTAAAAGTTTTAAAATACGTAAAATGACCAGAAATGGTTTTAAAAGGTCAAAAACTATTTAAAATGACAAGAAACGGCGTTCAAATTTTAAGACTATGTAAAATGACAAGAAATGGTTTTAAAAGGTCAGAGCTATTTAAAATGACAAGAAATGACGTTAAAAAGTAATAACCGTGTAAAATGACAAGAAATGGCGTTAAAAGGTAAGAATTATGTAAAATGTTAAGAAACGGCGTTAAAAGCTCAAAAACCATATAAAATGACAAGAAATGGCGATATAAGGTCAAAACCATGTCAAATGACAAGAAATGGTGTTAAAAGGTTAAAACCATGTCAAATGACACGAAATGGTGTTAAAAGGTCATAACTATGTCAAATGACAAGAAATGGTGTTAAAAGGTCAAAACCATGTCAATTGACAAGAAATGGCGTTAAAAGGTCAAAAACTAAGTAAAATGAAAAGAAACGGCGTTAAAAGTTCAAAACTATGTAATATGACAAGAAATGGCGTAAAGGGTCAAAATTATATAAAATGACAAGAAATGGTGTTAAAAGGTCGAAACTATGTAAAATGACAAGAAATAGTGTTAAAAGGTCAAAACTATGGAAAATGACAAGAAATGGCGTTAAAAGTTTAAACCTATGGAAAATGACAAGAAATGGCGTTAAAAGTTTAAAACTATGTAAAATGACAAGAAATGGCGTTAAAAGGTAAAAATTATGTAAATTGACAACAAATGGTGTCAAAAGGTCAAAACAATGTAAAATGACAAGAAATGGCGTTAAAAGGTAAAAACTGTGTAAAATGACAAGATATGGCGTTAAAAGATCAAAACTGTGTAAAATGACAAGAAATGGTGATAAAAGATCAGAACTATGTATAATGACAAGAAATGGTGTTAAAAGGTCAGAACTATATAAAATAACAAGAAATGGCGTTAAAAGGTCATAACTATGTAAAAGGACAAGAAATGGCGTTAAAATGTCATAACTATGTAAAAGGACAAGAAATGGCGTTAAAATGTCAATATATGTAAAATGACAAGAAATGGCGTTAAAAGGTTAAAACTATGTAAAATGACAAGAAATGGCGTCAAAAGGTCAAAACTGTGTTAAATGAACAAATTGTATAAAATTGTCAAACACTATGTAAAATGACAAGAAACGGCGTTAAAAGGTCAAAACTATGTAAAATGACAAGAAATGGCGTTAAAAGGTCAAAACTATGTAAAATGACAAGAAATGGTGTTAAAAGGTCAAAACTATGTAAAATTACAAGAAATGTCGTTAAAAGGTTTAAACTACGTAAAATGACAAGAAATGGCGATAAAAGATCAGAACTATGTATAATGACAAGAAATGGTGTTAAAAGGTCAGAACTATGTAAAATGACAAGAAATGGCGTTAAAAGGTAATAACTATGTAAAATGACAAGAAATGGCGTTAAAATGTCAATATATGTAATGTGACAAGAAATGACGTTAAAAGGTTAAACCTATATAAAATGACAAGAAATGGCGTTAAAAGGTCAAAACTGTGTTATATGAACAAATTGTATAAAATGGTCAAAAACTATGTAAAATGACAAGAATGGTGTTAAAAGGTCAACACTAAATAAAATGACAAGAAATTGTGTTAAAAGGTCAAAACTATGTAAAATGACAATAAATGGCGTTAAAAGGTCAAAACTATGTAAAATGACAAGAAATGGCGTTAAAAGGTCAAAGTATGTAAAATAAAAATAAATGGTGTTAAAAGGTCAAAAACCATAAAAAATGACAAGAAATGGCGATATAAGGTCAAAACCATGTCAAATGACAAGAAATGGTGTTAAAAGGTTAAAACCATGTCAAATGACACGAAATGGTGTTAAAAGGTCATAACTATGTCAAATGACAAGAAATGGTGTTAAAAGGTCAAAACCATGTCAATTGACAAGAAATGGCGTTAAAAGGTCAAAAACTAAGTAAAATGAAAAGAAACGGCGTTAAAAGTTCAAAACTATGTAATATGACAAGAAATGGCGTAAAGGGTCAGAACTATGTAAAATGACAAGAAATGGCGTTAAAAGGTCATAACTATGTAAAATGACAAGAAATGGCGTTAAAAGATCAAAGTATGTAAAATAACAATTAATGGTGTTAAAAGGTCAAAAATATGTAAAATGACCAGAAATGGTGTTAAAAGGTCGAAACTATGTAATATGATAAGAAACCGTGTTAAAAGGTCAAAACTATGGAAAATGACAAGACATGGCGTTAAAAGTTTAAAACTATGTAAAATGACAAGAAATGGCGTTAAAAGGTCAAAACTATGTAAAATGAAAAGAAATGGTGTTAAAAGGTCAAAACCATGTAAAATGAAAAGAAATGGTTTTAAAAGGTCAAAACCTGTGTAAAATGACAAGAAATGGCGATAAAAGATCAGAACTATGTATAATGACATGAAATGGTTTTAAAAGGTCAGAACTATTTAAAATGACAAGAAGTGGCGTTAAAAGGTCAAAAACTATGTAAAATGAAAAGAAATGGTTTTAAAAGGTAAGAACTATTTAAATTGACAAGAAATGGCGTTAAAAGGTCAAAACTATGTAAAATGACAAGAAAGGTGTAAAGGTCAAAACTGTGAAAAATGACAAGATATGGCGTTAAAAGGTCAAAACTGTGTAAAATGACATGAAATGGTTTTAAAAGGTCAAAAACTGTGTAAAATGACAAGAAATGACGTTAAAAGGACAAAAACAATGTAAAATGAAAAGAAATGGCGTTAAAAGGACAAAAACAATGTAAAATGAAAAGAAATGGCGTTAAAAGGTCAAAACTGTGTAAAATGACAAGATATGGCGTTAAAAGGTCAAAACTGTGTAAAATGACAAGAAATGGTTTTGAAAGGTCAAAAACTGTGTGAAATGACAAGGAATGGCGATAAAAGATCAGAACTATGTATAATGACAAGAAATGGTGTTATAAGTTTAGAACTATGTAAAATGACAAGAAATGGCGTTAAAAGGTCATAACTATGTAAAATGACAAGAAATGGCGTTAAAATGTCAATATATGTAAAATGACAAGAAATGGCGTTAAAAGGTTAAAACTATGTAAAATGACAAGAAATGGTGTTAAAAGGTTAAAAACTATGTAATATGACAAGAAATGGTGTTAAAAGGTCATAACTATGTAAAATGACAAGAAATGGCGTTAAAAGGTCAAAGTATGTAAAATAACAATTAATGGTGTTAAAAGGTCAAAACTATGTAAAATGACCAGAAATGGTGTTAAAAGGTCGAAACTATGTAAAATGATAAGAAACCGTGTTAAAAGGTCAAAACTATGGAAAATGACAAGACATGGCGTTAAAAGTTTAAAACTATGTAAAATGACAAGAAATGGCGTTAAAAGGTCAAAACTATGTAAAATGAAAAGAAATGGTGTTAAAAGGTCAAAACCATGTAAAATTACAAGGAATGTCGTTAAAAGGTCGAAACTATGTAAAATTACAAGAAATAATGTTAAAAGGTCAAAACTATGTAAAATTACAAGAAATGTCGTTAAAAGATCGAAACTACGTAAAATGACAAGAAATCGCGTTAAACGGTCAAAACTATGTCAAATGACAAGAAATTGCGTAAAAAGGTCAAAACTATGTAAAATGACAAGAAATGGCGTTAAAAGGTCAAAACAATGTAACATGACAAGAAATGACGTTAAAAGGTCAAAACTATGTTAAATGATGAGAAATGGCGTTAAAATATTTAAATTATGAAAAAATGAAAAGAAATGGTTTTAAAAGGTCAAAACTATGTAAAATGACGAGAAATGGCGTTAAAAGTTTTAAACTATGAAAAAAAGACAAGAAACGGCGTTAAAAGGTCAAAACTATGTAAAATGACAAGAAATGGCGTTAAAAGGTCAAAATTATGTAAAATGACAACAAATGGTGTTAAAAGGTCAAAACTATATAAAATGACAAGAAAGTGTGTTAAAAGGTCAAAAAACAATGTAAAATGACAAGCAATGGCGTTAAAAGTTCAAAACTGTGTAAAATGACAAGAAATGGCGTTAAAAGGTCAAAATATGTAAAATGACAAGAAATGGCGTGAAAAGATCAAAATATGTAAAATGACAAGAAATGGCGTTAAAAGGTCAAAACTGTGTAAAATGAACAAATTGTATAAAATGGTCAAAATCTATGTAAAATGACAAGAAACGGCATTAAAAGTTTAAGACTATGTAAAAGGTATGTTCTCTCAGATTTAAAAACTCACTGTATTTCTTCATATTCTCTCTCCTCTGCAAAAAGCCCAATCTTCATCATCACGCCGAAGATTCTACCCTCTGGTGACCCAGGTGGATTGTTTTGCAGGTCCTAGGTGAGAGATCCGCCGCGGGCTAGGATTCCAGCTCTCCCCGGACAACTTATACCGGGGCTGGTATCCCGTAGCTTACTGGTAGCATCAGCGCTAAACGGTTAAAACTATGTCAAATGAAAAGAAATGGCGTTAAAAGGTCAAAACTATGTAAAATGACAAGAAATGGCGTTAAAAGGTCAAAACTATGTAAAATAATGAGAAAAGGCGTTAAAAGTTTTAAAATACGTAAAATGACCAGAAATGGTTTTAAAAGGTCAAAAACTATTTAAAATGACAAGAAACGGCGTTCAAATTTTAAGACTATGTAAAATGACAAGAAATGGTTTTAAAAGGTCAGAGCTATTTAAAATGTCAAGAAATGGCGTTAAAAGGTAATAACTATGTAAAATGACAAGAAATGGCGTTAAAATGTCAATATATGTAAAGTGACAAGAAATGACGTTAAAAGGTTAAACCTATATAAAATGACAAGAAATGGCGGTAAAAGGTCAAAACTGTGTTATATGAACAAATTGTATAAAATGGTCAAAAACTATGTAAAATGACAAGAATGGTGTTAAAAGGTCAACACTAAATAAAATGACAAGAAATTGTGTTAAAAGGTCAAAACTATGTAAAATGACAATAAATGGCGTTAAAAGGTCAAAACTATGTAAAATGACAAGAAATGGCGTTAAAAGGTCAAAGTATGTAAAATAAAAATAAATGGTGTTAAAAGGTCAAAAACCATAAAAAATGACAAGAAATGGCGATATAAGGTCAAAACCATGTCAAATGACAAGAAATGGTGTTAAAAGGTTAAAACCATGTCAAATGACACGAAATGGTGTTAAAAGGTCATAACTATGTCAAATGACAAGAAATGGTGTTAAAAGGTCAAAACCATGTCAATTGACAAGAAATGGCGTTAAAAGGTCAAAAACTAAGTAAAATGAAAAGAAACGGCGTTAAAAGTTCAAAACTATGTAATATGACAAGAAATGGCGTAAAGGGTCAGAACTATGTAAAATGACAAGAAATGGCGTTAAAAGGTCATAACTATGTAAAATGACAAGAAATGGCGTTAAAAGGTCAAAGTATGTAAAATAACAATTAATGGTGTTAAAAGGTCAAAACTATGTAAAATGACCAGAAATGGTGTTAAAAGGTCGAAACTATGTAATATGATAAGAAACCGTGTTAAAAGGTCAAAACTATGGAAAATGACAAGACATGGCGTTAAAAGTTTAAAACTATGTAAAATGACAAGAAATGGCGTTAAAAGGTCAAAACTATGTAAAATGAAAAGAAATGGTGTTAAAAGGTCAAAACCATGTAAAATGAAAAGAAATGGTTTTAAAAGGTCAAAACCTGTGTAAAATGACAAGAAATGGCGATAAAAGATCAGAACTATGTATAATGACATGAAATGGTTTTAAAAGGTCAGAACTATTTAAAATGACAAGAAGTGGCGTTAAAAGGTCAAAAACTATGTAAAATGACAAGAAATGGTTTTAAAAGGTAAGAACTATTTAAATTGACAAGAAATGGCGTTAAAAGGTCAAAACTATGTAAAATGACAAGAAAGGTGTAAAGGTCAAAACTGTGAAAAATGACAAGATATGGCGTTAAAAGGTCAAAACTGTGTAAAATGACATGAAATGGTTTTAAAAGGTCAAAAACTGTGTAAAATGACAAGAAATGACGTTAAACGGTCAGAACTATGTAAAATGACAAGAAATGGTGTTAAAAGGTCAAAACTATGTAAAATGACAAGCAATTGTGTTAAAAGGTCAAAATCATGTAAAATGACAAGAAATGGCGTTAAAAGGTCAAAACTGTGTAAAATGACAAGAAATGGTTTTGAAAGGTCAAAAACTGTGTAAAATGACAAGGAATGGCGATAAAAGATCAGAACTATGTATAATGACAAGAAATGGTGTTAAAAGGTTAGAACTATGTAAAATGACAAGAAATGGCGTTAAAAGGTCATAACTATGTAAAATGACAAGAAATGGCGTTAAAATGTCAATATATGTAATGTGACAAGAAATGACGTTAAAAGGTCAAAACTGTGTTATATGAACAAATTGTATAAAATGGTCAAAAACTATGTAAAATGACAAGAATGGTGTTAAAAGGTCAACACTAAATAAAATGACAAGAAATTGTGTTAAAAGGTCAAAACTATGTAAAATGACAATAAATGGCGTTAAAAGGTCAAAACTATGTAAAATGACAAGAAATGGCGTTAAAAGGTCAAAACTATGTAAAATGACAAGAAATGGTGTTAAAAGGTCAAAACTATGTAAAATTACAAGAAATGTCGTTAAAAGGTTTAAACTACGTAAAATGACAAGAAATGGCGATAAAAGATCAGAACTATGTATAATGACAAGAAATGGTGTTAAAAGGTCAGAACTATGTAAAATGACAAGAAATGGCGTTAAAAGGTAATAACTATGTAAAATGACAAGAAATGGCGTTAAAATGTCAATATATGTAATGTGACAAGAAATGACGTTAAAAGGTTAAACCTATATAAAATGACAAGAAATGGCGTTAAAAGGTCAAAACTGTGTTATATGAACAAATTGTATAAAATGGTCAAAAACTATGTAAAATGACAAGAATGGTGTTAAAAGGTCAACACTAAATAAAATGACAAGAAATTGTGTTAAAAGGTCAAAACTATGTAAAATGACAATAAATGGCGTTAAAAGGTCAAAACTATGTAAAATGACAAGAAATGGCGTTAAAAGGTCAAAGTATGTAAAATAAAAATAAATGGTGTTAAAAGGTCAAAAACCATAAAAAATGACAAGAAATGGCGATATAAGGTCAAAACCATGTCAAATGACAAGAAATGGTGTTAAAAGGTTAAAACCATGTCAAATGACACGAAATGGTGTTAAAAGGTCATAACTATGTCAAATGACAAGAAATGGTGTTAAAAGGTCAAAACCATGTCAATTGACAAGAAATGGCGTTAAAAGGTCAAAAACTAAGTAAAATGAAAAGAAACGGCGTTAAAAGTTCAAAACTATGTAATATGACAAGAAATGGCGTAAAGGGTCAGAACTATGTAAAATGACAAGAAATGGCGTTAAAAGGTCATAACTATGTAAAATGACAAGAAATGGCGTTAAAAGGTCAAAGTATGTAAAATAACAATTAATGGTGTTAAAAGGTCAAAACTATGTAAAATGACCAGAAATGGTGTTAAAAGGTCGAAACTATGTAATATGATAAGAAACCGTGTTAAAAGGTCAAAACTATGGAAAATGACAAGACATGGCGTTAAAAGTTTAAAACTATGTAAAATGACAAGAAATGGCGTTAAAAGGTCAAAACTATGTAAAATGAAAAGAAATGGTGTTAAAAGGTCAAAACCATGTAAAATGAAAAGAAATGGTTTTAAAAGGTCAAAACCTGTGTAAAATGACAAGAAATGGCGATAAAAGATCAGAACTATGTATAATGACATGAAATGGTTTTAAAAGGTCAGAACTATTTAAAATGACAAGAAGTGGCGTTAAAAGGTCAAAAACTATGTAAAATGACAAGAAATGGTTTTAAAAGGTAAGAACTATTTAAATTGACAAGAAATGGCGTTAAAAGGTCAAAACTATGTAAAATGACAAGAAAGGTGTAAAGGTCAAAACTGTGAAAAATGACAAGATATGGCGTTAAAAGGTCAAAACTGTGTAAAATGACATGAAATGGTTTTAAAAGGTCAAAAACTGTGTAAAATGACAAGAAATGACGTTAAACGGTCAGAACTATGTAAAATGACAAGAAATGGTGTTAAAAGGTCAAAACTATGTAAAATGACAAGAAATTGTGTTAAAAGGTCAAAATCATGTAAAATGACAAGAAATGGCGTTAAAAGGTCAAAACTGTGTAAAATGACAAGAAATGGTTTTGAAAGGTCAAAAACTGTGTAAAATGACAAGGAATGGCGATAAAAGATCAGAACTATGTATAATGACAAGAAATGGTGTTAAAAGGTTAGAACTATGTAAAATGACAAGAAATGGCGTTAAAAGGTCATAACTATGTTAAATGACAAGAAATGGCGTTAAAATGTCAATATATGTAATGTGACAAGAAATGACGTTAAAAGGTCAAAACTGTGTTATATGAACAAATTGTATAAAATGGTCAAAAACTATGTAAAATGACAAGAATGGTGTTAAAAGGTCAACACTAAATAAAATGACAAGAAATTGTGTTAAAAGGTCAAAACTATGTAAAATGACAATAAATGGCGTTAAAAGGTCAAAACTATGTAAAATGACAAGAAATGGCGTTAAAAGGTCAAAACTATGTAAAATGACAAGAAATGGTGTTAAAAGGTCAAAACTATGTAAAATTACAAGAAATGTCGTTAAAAGGTTTAAACTACGTAAAATGACAAGAAATGGCGATAAAAGATCAGAACTATGTATAATGACAAGAAATGGTGTTAAAAGGTCAGAACTATGTAAAATGACAAGAAATGGCGTTAAAAGGTAATAACTATGTAAACTGACAAGAAATGGCGTTAAAATGTCAATATATGTAATGTGACAAGAAATGACGTTAAAAGGTTAAACCTATATAAAATGACAAGAAATGGCGTTAAAAGGTCAAAACTGTGTTATATGAACAAATTGTATAAAATGGTCAAAAACTATGTAAAATGACAAGAATGGTGTTAAAAGGTCAACACTAAATAAAATGACAAGAAATTGTGTTAAAAGGTCAAAACTATGTAAAATGACAATAAATGGCGTTAAAAGGTCAAAACTATGTAAAATGACAAGAAATGGCGTTAAAAGGTCAAAGTATGTAAAATAAAAATAAATGGTGTTAAAAGGTCAAAAACCATAAAAAATGACAAGAAATGGCGATATAAGGTCAAAACCATGTCAAATGACAAGAAATGGTGTTAAAAGGTTAAAACCATGTCAAATGACACGAAATGGTGTTAAAAGGTCATAACTATGTCAAATGACAAGAAATGGTGTTAAAAGGTCAAAACCATGTCAATTGACAAGAAATGGCGTTAAAAGGTCAAAAACTAAGTAAAATGAAAAGAAACGGCGTTAAAAGTTCAAAACTATGTAATATGACAAGAAATGGCGTAAAGGGTCAGAACTATGTAAAATGACAAGAAATGGCGTTAAAAGGTCATAACTATGTAAAATGACAAGAAATGGCGTTAAAAGGTCAAAGTATGTAAAATAACAATTAATGGTGTTAAAAGGTCAAAACTATGTAAAATGACCAGAAATGGTGTTAAAAGGTCGAAACTATGTAATATGATAAGAAACCGTGTTAAAAGGTCAAAACTATGGAAAATGACAAGACATGGCGTTAAAAGTTTAAAACTATGTAAAATGACAAGAAATGGCGTTAAAAGGTCAAAACTATGTAAAATGAAAAGAAATGGTGTTAAAAGGTCAAAACCATGTAAAATGAAAAGAAATGGTTTTAAAAGGTCAAAACCTGTGTAAAATGACAAGAAATGGCGATAAAAGATCAGAACTATGTATAATGACATGAAATGGTTTTAAAAGGTCAGAACTATTTAAAATGACAAGAAGTGGCGTTAAAAGGTCAAAAACTATGTAAAATGACAAGAAATGGTTTTAAAAGGTAAGAACTATTTAAATTGACAAGAAATGGCGTTAAAAGGTCAAAACTATGTAAAATGACAAGAAAGGTGTAAAGGTCAAAACTGTGAAAAATGACAAGATATGGCGTTAAAAGGTCAAAACTGTGTAAAATGACATTAAATGGTTTTAAAAGGTCAAAAACTGTGTAAAATGACAAGAAATGACGTTAAACGGTCAGAACTATGTAAAATGACAAGAAATGGTGTTAAAAGGTCAAAACTATGTAAAATGACAAGAAATTGTGTTAAAAGGTCAAAATCATGTAAAATGACAAGAAATGGCGTTAAAAGGTCAAAACTGTGTAAAATGACAAGAAATGGTTTTGAAAGGTCAAAAACTGTGTAAAATGACAAGGAATGGCGATAAAAGATCAGAACTATGTATAATGACAAGAAATGGTGTTAAAAGGTTAGAACTATGTAAAATGACAAGAAATGGCGTTAAAAGGTCATAACTATGTAAAATGACAAGAAATGGCGTTAAAATGTCAATATATGTAATGTGACAAGAAATGACGTTAAAAGGTCAAAACTGTGTTATATGAACAAATTGTATAAAATGGTCAAAAACTATGTAAAATGACAAGAATGGTGTTAAAAGGTCAACACTAAATAAAATGACAAGAAATTGTGTTAAAAGGTCAAAACTATGTAAAATGACAATAAATGGCGTTAAAAGGTCAAAACTATGTAAAATGACAAGAAATGGCGTTAAAAGGTCAAAACTATGTAAAATGACAAGAAATGGTGTTAAAAGGTCAAAACTATGTAAAATTACAAGAAATGTCGTTAAAAGGTTTAAACTACGTAAAATGACAAGAAATGGCGATAAAAGATCAGAACTATGTATAATGACAAGAAATGGTGTTAAAAGGTCAGAACTATGTAAAATGACAAGAAATGGCGTTAAAAGGTAATAACTATGTAAAATGACAAGAAATGGCGTTAAAATGTCAATATATGTAATGTGACAAGAAATGACGTTAAAAGGTTAAACCTATATAAAATGACAAGAAATGGCGTTAAAAGGTCAAAACTGTGTTATATGAACAAATTGTATAAAATGGTCAAAAACTATGTAAAATGACAAGAATGGTGTTAAAAGGTCAACACTAAATAAAATGACAAGAAATTGTGTTAAAAGGTCAAAACTATGTAAAATGACAATAAATGGCGTTAAAAGGTCAAAACTATGTAAAATGACAAGAAATGGCGTTAAAAGGTCAAAGTATGTAAAATAAAAATAAATGGTGTTAAAAGGTCAAAAACCATAAAAAATGACAAGAAATGGCGATATAAGGTCAAAACCATGTCAAATGACAAGAAATGGTGTTAAAAGGTTAAAACCATGTCAAATGACACGAAATGGTGTTAAAAGGTCATAACTATGTCAAATGACAAGAAATGGTGTTAAAAGGTCAAAACCATGTCAATTGACAAGAAATGGCGTTAAAAGGTCAAAAACTAAGTAAAATGAAAAGAAACGGCGTTAAAAGTTCAAAACTATGTAATATGACAAGAAATGGCGTAAAGGGTCAGAACTATGTAAAATGACAAGAAATGGCGTTAAAAGGTCATAACTATGTAAAATGACAAGAAATGGCGTTAAAAGGTCAAAGTATGTAAAATAACAATTAATGGTGTTAAAAGGTCAAAAATATGTAAAATGACCAGAAATGGTGTTAAAAGGTCGAAACTATGTAATATGATAAGAAACCGTGTTAAAAGGTCAAAACTATGGAAAATGACAAGACATGGCGTTAAAAGTTTAAAACTATGTAAAATGACAAGAAATGGCGTTAAAAGGTCAAAACTATGTAAAATGAAAAGAAATGGTGTTAAAAGGTCAAAACCATGTAAAATGAAAAGAAATGGTTTTAAAAGGTCAAAACCTGTGTAAAATGACAAGAAATGGCGATAAAAGATCAGAACTATGTATAATGACATGAAATGGTTTTAAAAGGTCAGAACTATTTAAAATGACAAGAAGTGGCGTTAAAAGGTCAAAAACTATGTAAAATGAAAAGAAATGGTTTTAAAAGGTAAGAACTATTTAAATTGACAAGAAATGGCGTTAAAAGGTCAAAACTATGTAAAATGACAAGAAAGGTGTAAAGGTCAAAACTGTGAAAAATGACAAGAAATGGTTTTAAAAGGTCAAAACTGTGTAAAATGACATGAAATGGTTTTAAAAGGTCAAAAACTGTGTAAAATGACAAGAAATGACGTTAAAAGGACAATAACAATGTAAAATGAAAAGAAATGGCGTTAAAAGGACAAAAACAATGTAAAATGAAAAGAAATGGCGTTAAAAGGTCAAAACTGTGTAAAATGACAAGATATGGCGTTAAAAGGTCAAAACTGTG
Organism: Sherardia arvensis; assembly: GCA_948330725.1. Taxonomy (NCBI): domain Eukaryota; kingdom Viridiplantae; phylum Streptophyta; class Magnoliopsida; order Gentianales; family Rubiaceae; genus Sherardia; species Sherardia arvensis. The sequence continues at coordinate 25,425,050 of OX415236.1, forward strand.
TAAAATGACAAGAAATGGTTTTGAAAGGTCAAAAACTGTGTAAAATGACAAGGAATGGCGATAAAAGATCAGAACTATGTATAATGACAAGAAATGGTGTTAAAAGTTTAGAACTATGTAAAATGACAAGAAATGGCGTTAAAAGGTCATAACTATGTAAAATGACAAGAAATGGCGTTAAAATGTCAATATATGTAAAATGACAAGAAATGGCGTTAAAAGGTTAAAACTATGTAAAATGACAAGAAATGGCGTTAAAAGGTTAAAAACTATGTAATATGACAAGAAATGGTGTTAAAAGGTCATAACTATGTAAAATGACAAGAAATGGCGTTAAAAGGTCAAAGTATGTAAAATAACAATTAATGGTGTTAAAAGGTCAAAACTATGTAAAATGACCAGAAATGGTGTTAAAAGGTCGAAACTATGTAAAATGATAAGAAACCGTGTTAAAAGGTCAAAACTATGGAAAATGACAAGACATGGCGTTAAAAGTTTAAAACTATGTAAAATGACAAGAAATGGCGTTAAAAGGTCAAAACTATGTAAAATGAAAAGAAATGGTGTTAAAAGGTCAAAACCATGTAAAATTACAAGGAATGTCGTTAAAAGGTCGAAACTATGTAAAATTACAAGAAATAGTGTTAAAAGGTCAAAACTATGTAAAATTACAAGAAATGTCGTTAAAAGATCGAAACTACGTAAAATGACAAGAAATCGCGTTAAACGGTCAAAACTATGTCAAATGACAAGAAATTGCGTAAAAAGGTCAAAACTATGTAAAATGACAAGAAATGGCGTTAAAAGGTCAAAACAATGTAACATGACAAGAAATGACGTTAAAATGTCAAAACTATGTTAAATGATGAGAAATGGCGTTAAAATATTTAAATTATGAAAAAATGAAAAGAAATGGTTTTAAAAGGTCAAAACTATGTAAAATGACGAGAAATGGCGTTAAAAGTTTTAAACTATGAAAAAAAGACAAGAAACGGCGTTAAAAGGTCAAAACTATGTAAAATGACAAGAAATGGCGTTAAAAGGTCAAAATTATGTAAAATGACAACAAATGGTGTTAAAAGGTCAAAACTATATAAAATGACAAGAAAGTGTGTTAAAAGGTCAAAAAACAATGTAAAATGACAAGCAATGGCGTTAAAAGTTCAAAACTGTGTAAAATGACAAGAAATGGCGTTAAAAGGTCAAAATATGTAAAATGACAAGAAATGGCGTGAAAAGATCAAAATATGTAAAATGACAAGAAATGGCGTTAAAAGGTCAAAACTGTGTAAAATGAACAAATTGTATAAAATGGTCAAAATCTATGTAAAATGACAAGAAACGGCATTAAAAGTTTAAGACTATGTAAAAGGTATGTTCTCTCAGATTTAAAAACTCACTGTATTTCTTCATATTCTCTCTCCTCTGCAAAAAGCCCAATCTTCATCATCACGCCGAAGATTCTACCCTCTGGTGACCCAGGTGGATTGTTTTGCAGGTCCTAGGTGAGAGATCCGCCGCGGGCTAGGATTCCAGCTCTCCCCGGACAACTTATACCGGGGCTGGTATCCCGTAGCTTACTGGTAGCATCAGCGCTAAACGGTTAAAACTATGTCAAATGAAAAGAAATGGCGTTAAAAGGTCAAAACTATGTAAAATGACAAGAAATGGCGTTAAAAGGTCAAAACTATGTAAAATAATGAGAAAAGGCGTTAAAAGTTTTAAAATACGTAAAATGACCAGAAATGGTTTTAAAAGGTCAAAAACTATTTAAAATGACAAGAAACGGCGTTCAAATTTTAAGACTATGTAAAATGACAAGAAATGGTTTTAAAAGGTCAGAGCTATTTAAAATGTCAAGATGTGGCGTTAAAAGGTAATAACTATGTAAAATGACAAGAAATGGCGTTAAAATGTCAATATATGTAAAGTGACAAGAAATGACGTTAAAAGGTTAAACCTATATAAAATGACAAGAAATGGCGTTAAAAGGTCAAAACTGTGTTATATGAACAAATTGTATAAAATGGTCAAAAACTATGTAAAATGAAAAGAATGGTGTTAAAAGGTCAACACTAAATAAAATGACAAGAAATTGTGTTAAAAGGTCAAAACTATGTAAAATGACAATAAATGGTGTTAAAAGGTCAAAACTATGTAAAATGACAAGAAATGGCGTTAAAAGGTCAAAGTATGTAAAATAAAAATAAATGGTGTTAAAAGGTCAAAAACCATAAAAAATGACAAGAAATGGCGATATAAGGTCAAAACCATGTCAAATGACAAGAAATGGTGTTAAAAGGTTAAAACCATGTCAAATGACACGAAATGGTGTTAAAAGGTCATAACTATGTCAAATGACAAGAAATGGTGTTAAAAGGTCAAAACCATGTCAATTGACAAGAAATGGCGTTAAAAGGTCAAAAACTAAGTAAAATGAAAGGAAACGGCGTTAAAAGTTCAAAACTATGTAATATGACAAGAAATGGCGTAAAGGGTCAGAACTATGTAAAATGACAAGAAATGGCGTTAAAAGGTCATAACTATGTAAAATGACAAGAAATGGCGTTAAAAGGTCAAAGTATGTAAAATAACAATTAATGGTGTTAAAAGGTCAAAACTATGTAAAATGACCAGAAATGGTGTTAAAAGGTCGAAACTATGTAATATGATAAGAAACCGTGTTAAAAGGTCAAAACTATGGAAAATGACAAGACATGGCGTTAAAAGTTTAAAACTATGTAAAATGACAAGAAATGGCGTTAAAAGGTCAAAACTATGTAAAATGAAAAGAAATGGTGTTAAAAGGTCAAAACCATGTAAAATGAAAAGAAATGGTTTTAAAAGGTCAAAACCTGTGTAAAATGACAAGAAATGGCGATAAAAGATCAGAACTATGTATAATGACATGAAATGGTTTTAAAAGGTCAGAACTATTTAAAATGACAAGAAGTGGCGTTAAAAGGTCAAAAACTATGTAAAATGACAAGAAATGGTTTTAAAAGGTAAGAACTATTTAAATTGACAAGAAATGGCGTTAAAAGGTCAAAACTATGTAAAATGACAAGAAAGGTGTAAAGGTCAAAACTGTGAAAAATGACAAGATATGGCGTTAAAAGGTCAAAACTGTGTTAAATGACATGAAATGGTTTTAAAAGGTCAAAAACTGTGTAAAATGACAAGAAATGACGTTAAACTGTCAGAACTATGTAAAATGACAAGAAATGGTGTCAAAAGGTCAAAACTATGTAAAATGACAAGAAATTGTGTTAAAAGGTCAAAATCATGTAAAATGACAAGAAATGGCGTTAAAAGGACAAAAACAATGTAAAATGAAAAGAAATGGCGTGAAAAGGTCAAAACTGTGTAAAATGACAAGATATGGCGTTAAAAGGTCAAAACTGTGTAAAATGACAAGAAATGGTTTTGAAAGGTCAAAAACTGTGTAAAATGACAAGGAATGGGGATAAAAGATCAGAACTATGTATAATGACAAGAAATGGTGTTAAAAGGTTAGAACTATGTAAAATGACAAGAAATGGCGTTAAAAGGTCATAACTATGTAAAATGACAAGAAATGGCGTTAAAATGTCAATATATGTAATGTGACAAGAAATGACGTTAAAAGGTTAAACCTATATAAAATGACAAGAAATGGCGTTAAAAGGTCAAAACTGTGTTATATGAACAAATTGTATAAAATGGTCAAAAACTATGTAAAATGACAAGAATGGTGTTAAAAGGTCAACACTAAATAAAATGACAAGAAATTGTGTTAAAAGGTCAAAACTATGTAAAATGACAATAAATGGCGTTAAAAGGTCAAAACTATGTAAAATGACAAGAAATGGCGTTAAAAGGTCAAAACTATGTAAAATGACAAGAAATGGTGTTAAAAGGTCAAAACTATGTAAAATTACAAGAAATGTCGTTAAAAGGTTTAAACTACGTAAAATGACAAGAAATGGCGATAAAAGATCAGAACTATGTATAATGACAAGAAATGGTGTTAAAAGGTCAGAACTATGTAAAATGACAAGAAATGGCGTTAAAAGGTAATAACTATGTAAAATGACAAGAAATGGCGTTAAAAGGACAAAAACAATGTAAAATGAAAAGAAATGGCGTTAAAAGGTCAAAACTGTGTAAAATGACAAGATATGGCGTTAAAAGGTCAAAACTGTGTAAAATGACAAGAAATGGTTTTGAAAGGTCAAAAACTGTGTAAAATGACAAGGAATGGCGATAAAAGATCAGAACTATGTATAATGACAAGAAATGGTGTTAAAAGGTTAGAACAATGTAAAATGACAAGAAATGGCGTTAAAAAGTCATAACTATGTTAAATGACAAGAAATGGCGTTAAAATGTCAATATATGTAAAATGACAAGAAATGGCGTTAAAAGGTTAAAACTATGTAAAATGACAAGAAATGGCGTTAAAAGGTTAAAAACTATGTAATATGACAAGAAATGGTGTTAAAAGGTCATAACTATGTAAAATGACAAGAAATGGCGTTAAAAGGTCAAAGTATGTAAAATAACAATTAATGGTGTTAAAAGGTCAAAACTATGTAAAATGACCAGAAATGGTGTTAAAAGGTCGAAAGTATGTAAAATGATAAGAAACCGTGTTAAAAGGTCAAAACTATGGAAAATGACAAGACATGGCGTTAAAAGTTTAAAACTATGTAAAATGACAAGAAATGGCGTTAAAAGGTCAAAACTATGTAAAATGAAAAGAAATGGTGTTAAAAGGTCAAAACCATGTAAAATTACAAGGAATGTCGTTAAAAGGTCGAAACTATGTAAAATTACAAGAAATGGTGTTAAAAGGTCAAAACTATGTAAAATTACAAGAAATGTCGTTAAAAGATCGAAACTACGTAAAATGACAAGAAATCGCGTTAAACGGTCAAAACTATGTCAAATGACAAGAAATTGCGTAAAAAGGTCAAAACTATGTAAAATGACAAGAAATGGCGTTAAAAGGTCAAAACAATGTAACATGACAAGAAATGACGTTAAAAGGTCAAAACTATGTTAAATGATGAGAAATGGCGTTAAAATATTTAAATTATGAAAAAATGAAAAGAAATGGTTTTAAAAGGTCAAAACTATGTAAAATGACGAGAAATGGCGTTAAAAGTTTTAAACTATGAAAAAAAGACAAGAAACGGCGTTAAAAGGTCAAAACTATGTAAAATGACAAGAAATGGCGTTAAAAGGTCAAAATTATGTAAAATGACAACAAATGGTGTTAAAAGGTCAAAACTATATAAAATGACAAGAAAGTGTGTTAAAAGGTCAAAAAACAATGTAAAATGACAAGCAATGGCGTTAAAAGTTCAAAACTGTGTAAAATGACAAGAAATGGCGTTAAAAGGTCAAAATATGTAAAATGACAAGAAATGGCGTGAAAAGATCAAAATATGTAAAATGACAAGAAATGGCGTTAAAAGGTCAAAACTGTGTAAAATGAACAAATTGTATAAAATGGTCAAAATCTATGTAAAATGACAAGAAACGGCATTAAAAGTTTAAGACTATGTAAAAGGTATGTTCTCTCAGATTTAAAAACTCACTGTATTTCTTCATATTCTCTCTCCTCTGCAAAAAGCCCAATCTTCATAATCACGCCGAATATTCTACCCTCTGGTGACCCAAGTGGATTGTTTTGCAGGTCCTAGATGAGAGATCCGCCGCGGGCTAGGATTCCAGCTCTCCCCGGACAACTTATACCGGGGCTGGTATCCCGTAGCTTACTGGTAGCATCAGCGCTAAACGGTTAAAACTATGTCAAATGAAAAGAAATGGCGTTAAAAGGTCAAAACTATGTAAAATGACAAGAAATGGCGTTAAAAGGTCAAAACTATGTAAAATAATGAGAAAAGGCGTTAAAAGTTTTAAAATACGTAAAATGACCAGAAATGGTTATAAAAGGTCAAAAACTATTTAAAATGAAAAGAAACGGCGTTCAAATTTTAAGACTATGTAAAATGACAAGAAATGGTTTTAAAAGGTCAGAGCTATTTAAAATGACAAGAAATGACGTTAAAAAGTAATAACCGTGTAAAATGACAAGAAATGGCGTTAAAAGGTCAGAATTATGTAAAATGTTAAGAAACGGCGTTAAAAGCTCAAAAACCATATAAAATGACAAGAAATGGCGATATAAGGTCAAAACCATATAAAATGACAAGAAATGGCGTTAAAAGGTCAAAACTATGTAAAATAATGAGAAAAGGCGTTAAAAGTTTTAAAATACGTAAAATGACCAGAAATGGTTATAAAAGGTCAAAAACTATTTAAAATGAAAAGAAACGGCGTTCAAATTTTAAGACTATGTAAAATGACAAGAAATGGTTTTAAAAGGTCAGAGCTATTTAAAATGACAAGAAATGACGTTAAAAAGTAATAACCGTGTAAAATGACAAGAAATGGCGTTAAAAGGTCAGAATTATGTAAAATGTTAAGAAACGGCGTTAAAAGCTCAAAACCATATAAAATGACAAGAAATGGCGATATAAGGTCAAAACCATGTCAAATGACAATAAATGGTGTTAAAAGGTTAAAACCATGTCAAATGACACGAAATGGTGTTAAAAGGTCATAACTATGTCAAATGACAAGAAATGGTGTTAAAAGGTCAAAACCATGTCAATTGACAAGAAATGGCGTTAAAAGGTCAAAAACTAAGTAAAATGAAAAGAAACGGCGTTAAAAGTTCAAAACTATGTAATATGACAAGAAATGGTGTAAAGGGTCAAAATTATATAAAATGACAAGAAATGGTGTTAAAAGGTCGAAACTATGTAAAATGACAAGAAATAGTGTTAAAAGGTCAAAACTATGGAAAATGACAAGAAATGGCGTTAAAAGTTTAAACCTATGAAAAATGACAAGAAATGGCGTTAAAAGTTTAAAACTATGTAAAATGACAAGAAATGGCGTTAAAAGGTAAAAATTATGTAAATTGACAACAAATGGTGTCAAAAGGTCAAAACAATGTAAAATGACAAGAAATGGCGTTAAAAGGTAAAAACTGTGTAAAATGACAAGATATGGCGTTAAAAGGTCAAAACTGTGTAAAATGACAAGAAATGGTGATAAAAGATCAGAACTATGTATAATGACAAGAAATGGTGTTAAAAGGTCAGAACTATATAAAATAACAAGAAATGGCGTTAAAAGGTCATAACTATGTAAAAGGACAAGAAATGGCGTTAAAATGTCATAACTATGTAAAAGGACAAGAAATGGCGTTAAAATGTCAATATATGTAAAATGACAAGAAATGGCGTTAAAAGGTTAAAACTATGTAAAATGACAAGAAATGGCGTCAAAAGGTCAAAACTGTGTTAAATGAACAAATTGTATAAAATTGTCAAACACTATGTAAAATGACAAGAAACGGCGTTAAGAGGTCAAAACTATGTAAAATGACAAGAAATGGCGTTAAAAGGTCAAAACTATGTAAAATGACAAGAAATGGTGTTAAAAGGTCAAAACTATGTAAAATTATAAGAAATGTCGTTAAAAGGTTTAAACTTCGTAAAATGATAAGAAATGGCGATAAAAGATCAGAACTATGTATAATGACAAGAAATGGTGTTAAAAGGTCAGAACTATGTAAAAGGACAAGAAATGGCGTTAAAAGGTAATAACTATGTAAAATTACAAGAAATGGCGTTAAAATGTCAATATATGTAAAGTGACAAGAAATGACGTTAAAAGGTTAAACCTATATAAAATGACAAGAAATGGCGTTAAAAGGTCAAAACTGTGTTATATGAACAAATTGTATAAAATGGTCAAAAACTATGTAAAATGACAAGAATGGTGTTAAAAGGTCAAGACTAAATAAAATGACAAGAAATTGTGTTAAAAGGTCAAAACTATGTAAAATGACAAGAAATGAAGTTAAAAGGTCAAAACTATGTAAAATGACAAGAAATGGCGTTAAAAGGTCAAAGTATGTAAAATAAAAATAAATGGTGTTAAAAGGTCAAAACTATGTAAAATGACAAGAAATGGTGTTAAAAGGTCGAAACTATGTAAAATTACAAGAAATGTCGTTAAAAGGTCGAAACTATGTAAAATGACAAGAAATGGTGTTAAAAGGTCAAAACTATGTATAATTACAAGAAATGTCGTTAAAAGATCGAAACTACGTAAAATGACAAGAAATCGCGTTAAACGGTCAAAACTATATCAAATGACAAGAAATTGCGTTAAAAGGTCAAAACTATGTAAAATGACAAGAAATGGCGTTAAAAGGTCAAAACAATGTAACATGACAAGAAATGACGTTAAAAGGTCAAAACTATGTAAAATGATGAGAAATGGCGTTAAAAGTTTAAACCTATGAAAAATGACAAGAAATGGCGTTAAAAGTTTAAAACTATGTAAAATGACAAGAAATGGCGTTAAAAGGTAAAAATTATGTAAATTGACAACAAATGGTGTCAAAAGGTCAAAACAATGTAAAATGACAAGAAATGGCGTTAAAAGTTTAAGACTATGTAAAAGGTATGTTCTCTCAGATTTAAAAACTCACTGTATTTCTTCATATTCTCTCTCCTCTGCAAAAAGCCCAATCTTCATCATCACGCCGAAGATTCTACCCTCTGGTGACCCAGGTGGATTGTTTTGCAGGTCCTAGGTGAGAGATCCGCCGCGGGCTAGGATTCCAGCTCTCCCCGGACAACTTATACCGGGGCTGGTATCCCGTAGCTTACTGGTAGCATCAGCGCTAAACGGTTAAAACTATGTCAAATGAAAAGAAATGGCGTTAAAAGGTCAAAACTATGTAAAATGACAAGAAATGGCGTTAAAAGGTCAAAACTATGTAAAATAATGAGAAAAGGAGTTAAAAGTTTTAAAATACGTAAAATGACCAGAAATGGTTATAAAAGGTCAAAAACTATTTAAAATGAAAAGAAACGGCGTTCAAATTTTAAGACTATGTAAAATGACAAGAAATGGTTTTAAAAGGTCAGAGCTATTTAAAATGACAAGAAATGACGTTAAAAAGTAATAACCGTGTAAAATGACAAGAAATGGCGTTAAAAGGTCAGAATTATGTAAAATGTTAAGAAACGGCGTTAAAAGCTCAAAAACCATATAAAATGACAAGAAATGGCGATATAAGGTCAAAACCATATAAAATGAAAAGAAATGGCGTTAAAAGGTCAAAACTATGTAAAATAATGAGAAAAGGCGTTAAAAGTTTTAAAATACGTAAAATGACCAGAAATGGTTATAAAAGGTCAAAAACTATTTAAAATGAAAAGAAACGGCGTTCAAATTTTAAGACTATGTAAAATGACAAGAAATGGTTTTAAAAGGTCAGAGCTATTTAAAATGACAAGAAATGACGTTAAAAAGTAATAACCGTGTAAAATGACAAGAAATGGCGTTAAAAGGTCAGAATTATGTAAAATGTTAAGAAACGGCGTTAAAAGCTCAAAACCATATAAAATGACAAGAAATGGCGATATAAGGTCAAAACCATGTCAAATGACAATAAATGGTGTTAAAAGGTTAAAACCATGTCAAATGACACGAAATGGTGTTAAAAGGTCATAACTATGTCAAATGACAAGAAATGGTGTTAAAAGGTCAAAACCATGTCAATTGACAAGAAATGGCGTTAAAAGGTCAAAAACTAAGTAAAATGAAAAGAAACGGCGTTAAAAGTTCAAAACTATGTAATATGACAAGAAATGGTGTAAAGGGTCAAAATTATATAAAATGACAAGAAATGGTGTTAAAAGGTCGAAACTATGTAAAATGACAAGAAATAGTGTTAAAAGGTCAAAACTATGGAAAATGACAAGAAATGGCGTTAAAAGTTTAAACCTATGAAAAATGACAAGAAATGGCGTTAAAAGTTTAAAACTATGTAAAATGACAAGAAATGGCGTTAAAAGGTAAAAATTATGTAAATTGACAACAAATGGTGTCAAAAGGTCAAAACAATGTAAAATGACAAGAAATGGCGTTAAAAGGTAAAAACTGTGTAAAATGACAAGATATGGCGTTAAAAGGTCAAAACTGTGTAAAATGACAAGAAATGGTGATAAAAGATCAGAACTATGTATAATGACAAGAAATGGTGTTAAAAGGTCAGAACTATATAAAATAACAAGAAATGGCGTTAAAAGGTCATAACTATGTAAAAGGACAAGAAATGGCGTTAAAATGTCATAACTATGTAAAAGGACAAGAAATGGCGTTAAAATGTCAATATATGTAAAATGACAAGAAATGGCGTTAAAAGGTTAAAACTATGTAAAATGACAAGAAATGGCGTCAAAAGGTCAAAACTGTGGTAAATGAACAAATTGTATAAAATTGTCAAACACTATGTAAAATGACAAGAAACGGCGTTAAAAGGTCAAAACTATGTAAAATGACAAGAAATGGCGTTAAAAGGTCAAAACTATGTAAAATGACAAGAAATGGTGTTAAAAGGTCAAAACTATGTAAAATTATAAGAAATGTCGTTAAAAGGTTTAAACTACGTAAAATGATAAGAAATGGCGATAAAAGATCAGAACTATGTATAATGACAAGAAATGGTGTTAAAAGGTCAGAACTATGTAAAATGACAAGAAATGGCGTTAAAAGGTAATAACTATGTAAAATGACAAGAAATGGCGTTAAAATGTCAATATATGTAAAGTGACAAGAAATGACGTTAAAAGGTTAAACCTATATAAAATGACAAGAAATGGCGTTAAAAGGTCAAAACTGTGTTATATGAACAAATTGTATAAAATGGTCAAAAACTATGTAAAATGACAAGAATGGTGTTAAAAGGTCAAGACTAAATAAAATGACAAGAAATTGTGTTAAAAGGTCAAAACTATGTAAAATGACAAGAAATGAAGTTAAAAGGTCAAAACTATGTAAAATGACAAGAAATGGCGTTAAAAGGTCAAAGTATGTAAAATAAAAATAAATGGTGTTAAAAGGTCAAAACTATGTAAAATGACAAGAAATGGTGTTAAAAGGTCGAAACTATGTAAAATTACAAGAAATGTCGTTAAAAGGTCGAAACTATGTAAAATGACAAGAAATGGTGTTAAAAGGTCAAAACTATGTATAATTACAAGAAATGTCGTTAAAAGATCGAAACTACGTAAAATGACAAGAAATCGCGTTAAACGGTCAAAACTATATCAAATGACAAGAAATTGCGTTAAAAGGTCAAAACTATGTAAAATGACAAGAAATGGCGTTAAAAGGTCAAAACAATGTAACATGACAAGAAATGACGTTAAAAGGTCAAAACTATGTAAAATGATGAGAAATGGCGTTAAAAGTTTAAACCTATGAAAAATGACAAGAAATGGCGTTAAAAGTTTAAAACTATGTAAAATGACAAGAAATGGCGTTAAAAGGTAAAAATTATGTAAATTGACAACAAATGGTGTCAAAAGGTCAAAACAATGTAAAATGACAAGAAATGGCGTTAAAAGTTTAAGACTATGTAAAAGGTATGTTCTCTCAGATTTAAAAACTCACTGTATTTCTTCATATTCTCTCTCCTCTGCAAAAAGCCCAATCTTCATCATCACGCCGAAGATTCTACCCTCTGGTGACCCAGGTGGATTGTTTTGCAGGTCCTAGGTGAGAGATCCGCCGCGGGCTAGGATTCCAGCTCTCCCCGGACAACTTATACCGGGGCTGGTATCCCGTAGCTTACTGGTAGCATCAGCGCTAAACGGTTAAAACTATGTCAAATGAAAAGAAATGGCGTTAAAAGGTCAAAACTATGTAAAATGACAAGAAATGGCGTTAAAAGGTCAAAACTATGTAAAATAATGAGAAAAGGAGTTAAAAGTTTTAAAATACGTAAAATGACCAGAAATGGTTATAAAAGGTCAAAAACTATTTAAAATGAAAAGAAACGGCGTTCAAATTTTAAGACTATGTAAAATGACAAGAAATGGTTTTAAAAGGTCAGAGCTATTTAAAATGACAAGAAATGACGTTAAAAAGTAATAACCGTGTAAAATGACAAGAAATGGCGTTAAAAGGTCAGAATTATGTAAAATGTTAAGAAACGGCGTTAAAAGCTCAAAAACCATATAAAATGACAAGAAATGGCGATATAAGGTCAAAACCATATAAAATGACAAGAAATGGCGTTAAAAGGTCAAAACTATGTAAAATAATGAGAAAAGGCGTTAAAAGTTTTAAAATACGTAAAATGACCAGAAATGGTTATAAAAGGTCAAAAACTATTTAAAATGAAAAGAAACGGCGTTCAAATTTTAAGACTATGTAAAATGACAAGAAATGGTTTTAAAAGGTCAGAGCTATTTAAAATGACAAGAAATGACGTTAAAAAGTAATAACCGTGTAAAATGACAAGAAATGGCGTTAAAAGGTCAGAATTATGTAAAATGTTAAGAAACGGCGTTAAAAGCTCAAAACCATATAAAATGACAAGAAATGGCGATATAAGGTCAAAACCATGTCAAATGACAATAAATGGTGTTAAAAGGTTAAAACCATGTCAAATGACACGAAATGGTGTTAAAAGGTCATAACTATGTCAAATGACAAGAAATGGTGTTAAAAGGTCAAAACCATGTCAATTGACAAGAAATGGCGTTAAAAGGTCAAAAACTAAGTAAAATGAAAAGAAACGGCGTTAAAAGTTCAAAACTATGTAATATGACAAGAAATGGTGTAAAAGGTCAAAATTATATAAAATGACAAGAAATGGTGTTAAAAGGTCGAAACTATGTAAAATGACAAGAAATAGTGTTAAAAGGTCAAAACTATGGAAAATGACAAGAAATGGCGTTAAAAGTTTAAACCTATGAAAAATGACAAGAAATGGCGTTAAAAGTTTAAAACTATGTAAAATGACAAGAAATGGCGTTAAAAGGTAAAAATTATGTAAATTGACAACAAATGGTGTCAAAAGGTCAAAACAATGTAAAATGACAAGAAATGGCGTTAAAAGGTAAAAACTGTGTAAAATGACAAGATATGGCGTTAAAAGGTCAAAACTGTGTAAAATGACAAGAAATGGTGATAAAAGATCAGAACTATGTATAATGACAAGAAATGGTGTTAAAAGGTCAGAACTATATAAAATAACAAGAAATGGCGTTAAAAGGTCATAACTATGTAAAAGGACAAGAAATGGCGTTAAAATGTCATAACTATGTAAAAGGACAAGAAATGGCGTTAAAATGTCAATATATGTAAAATGACAAGAAATGGCGTTAAAAGGTTAAAACTATGTAAAATGACAAGAAATGGCGTCAAAAGGTCAAAACTGTGTTAAATGAACAAATTGTATAAAATTGTCAAACACTATGTAAAATGACAAGAAACGGCGTTAAAAGGTCAAAACTATGTAAAATGACAAGAAATGGCGTTAAAAGGTCAAAACTATGTAAAATGACAAGAAATGGTGTTAAAAGGTCAAAACTATGTAAAATTATAAGAAATGTCGTTAAAAGGTTTAAACTACGTAAAATGATAAGAAATGGCGATAAAAGATCAGAACTATGTATAATGACAAGAAATGGTGTTAAAAGGTCAGAACTATGTAAAATGACAAGAAATGGCGTTAAAAGGTAATAACTATGTAAAATGACAAGAAATGGCGTTAAAATGTCAATATATGTAAAGTGACAAGAAATGACGTTAAAAGGTTAAATCTATATAAAATGACAAGAAATGGCGTTAAAAGGTCAAAACTGTGTTATATGAACAAATTGTATAAAATGGTCAAAAACTATGTAAAATGACAAGAATGGTGTTAAAAGGTCAACACTAAATAAAATGACAAGAAATTGTGTTAAAAGGTCAAAACTATGTAAAATGACAAGAAATGAAGTTAAAAGGTCAAAACTATGTAAAATGACAAGAAATGGCGTTAAAAGGTCAAAGTATGTAAAATAAAAATAAATGGTGTTAAAAGGTCAAAACTATGTAAAATGACAAGAAATGGTGTTAAAAGGTCGAAACTATGTAAAATTACAAGAAATGTCGTTAAAAGGTCGAAACTATGTAAAATGACAAGAAATGGTGTTAAAAGGTCAAAACTATGTATAATTACAAGAAATGTCGTTAAAAGATCGAAACTACGTAAAATGACAAGAAATCGCGTTAAACGGTCAAAACTATATCAAATGACAAGAAATTGCGTTAAAAGGTCAAAACTATGTAAAATGACAAGAAATGGCGTTAAAAGGTCAAAACAATGTAACATGACAAGAAATGACGTTAAAAGGTCAAAACTATGTAAAATGATGAGAAATGGCGTTAAAAGTTTAAACCTATGAAAAATGACAAGAAATGGCGTTAAAAGTTTAAAACTATGTAAAATGACAAGAAATGGCGTTAAAAGGTGAAAATTATGTAAATTGACAACAAATGGTGTCAAAAGGTCAAAACAATGTAAAATGACAAGAAATGGCGTTAAAAGTTTAAGACTATGTAAAAGGTATGTTCTCTCAGATTTAAAAACTCACTGTATTTCTTCATATTCTCTCTCCTCTGCAAAAAGCCCAATCTTCATCATCACGCCGAAGATTCTACCCTCTGGTGACCCAGGTGGATTGTTTTGCAGGTCCTAGGTGAGAGATCCGCCGCGGGCTAGGATTCCAGCTCTCCCCGGACAACTTATACCGGGGCTGGTATCCCGTAGCTTACTGGTAGCATCAGCGCTAAACGGTTAAAACTATGTCAAATGAAAAGAAATGGCGTTAAAAGGTCAAAACTATGTAAAATGACAAGAAATGGCGTTAAAAGGTCAAAACTATGTAAAATAATGAGAAAAGGAGTTAAAAGTTTTAAAATACGTAAAATGACCAGAAATGGTTATAAAAGGTCAAAAACTATTTAAAATGAAAAGAAACGGCGTTCAAATTTTAAGACTATGTAAAATGACAAGAAATGGTTTTAAAAGGTCAGAGCTATTTAAAATGACAAGAAATGACGTTAAAAAGTAATAACCGTGTAAAATGACAAGAAATGGCGTTAAAAGGTCAGAATTATGTAAAATGTTAAGAAACGGCGTTAAAAGCTCAAAAACCATATAAAATGACAAGAAATGGCGATATAAGGTCAAAACCATATAAAATGACAAGAAATGGCGTTAAAAGGTCAAAATTATGTAAAATAATGAGAAAAGGCGTTAAAAGTTTTAAAATACGTAAAATGACCAGAAATGGTTATAAAAGGTCAAAAACTATTTAAAATGAAAAGAAACGGCGTTCAAATTTTAAGACTATGTAAAATGACAAGAAATGGTTTTAAAAGGTCAGAGCTATTTAAAATGACAAGAAATGACGTTAAAAAGTAATAACCGTGTAAAATGACAAGAAATGGCGTTAAAAAGTCAGAATTATGTAAAATGTTAAGAAACGGCGTTAAAAGCTCAAAACCATATAAAATGACAAGAAATGGCGATATAAGGTCAAAACCATGTCAAATGACAATAAATGGTGTTAAAAGGTTAAAACCATGTCAAATGACACGAAATGGTGTTAAAAGGTCATAACTATGTCAAATGACAAGAAATGGTGTTAAAAGGTCAAAACCATGTCAATTGACAAGAAATGGCGTTAAAAGGTCAAAAACTAAGTAAAATGAAAAGAAACGGCGTTAAAAGTTCAAAACTATGTAATATGACAAGAAATGGTGTAAAGGGTCAAAATTATATAAAATGACAAGAAATGGTGTTAAAAGGTCGAAACTATGTAAAATGACAAGAAATAGTGTTAAAAGGTCAAAACTATGGAAAATGACAAGAAATGGCGTTAAAAGTTTAAACCTATGAAAAATGACAAGAAATGGCGTTAAAAGTTTAAAACTATGTAAAATGACAAGAAATGGCGTTAAAAGGTAAAAATTATGTAAATTGACAACAAATGGTGTCAAAAGGTCAAAACAATGTAAAATGACAAGAAATGGCGTTAAAAGGTAAAAACTGTGTAAAATGACAAGATATGGCGTTAAAAGGTCAAAACTGTGTAAAATGACAAGAAATGGTGATAAAAGATCAGAACTATGTATAATGACAAGAAATGGTGTTAAAAGGTCAGAACTATATAAAATAACAAGAAATGGCGTTAAAAGGTCATAACTATGTAAAAGGACAAGAAATGGCGTTAAAATGTCATAACTATGTAAAAGGACAAGAAATGGCGTTAAAATGTCAATATATGTAAAATGACAAGAAATGGCGTTAAAAGGTTAAAACTATGTAAAATGACAAGAAATGGCGTCAAAAGGTCAAAACTGTGTTAAATGAACAAATTGTATAAAATTGTCAAACACTATGTAAAATGACAAGAAACGGCGTTAAAAGGTCAAAACTATGTAAAATGACAAGAAATGGCGTTAAAAGGTCAAAACTATGTAAAATGACAAGAAATGGTGTTAAAAGGTCAAAACTATGTAAAATTATAAGAAATGTCGTTAAAAGGTTTAAACTACGTAAAATGATAAGAAATGGCGATAAAAGATCAGAACTATGTATAATGACAAGAAATGGTGTTAAAAGGTCAGAACTATGTAAAATGACAAGAAATGGCGTTAAAAGGTAATAACTATGTAAAATGACAAGAAATGGCGTTAAAATGTCAATATATGTAAAGTGACAAGAAATGACGTTAAAAGGTTAAACCTATATAAAATGACAAGAAATGGCGTTAAAAGGTCAAAACTGTGTTATATGAACAAATTGTATAAAATGGTCAAAAACTATATAAAATGACAAGAATGGTGTTAAAAGGTCAACACTAAATAAAATGACAAGAAATTGTGTTAAAAGGTCAAAACTATGTAAAATGACAAGAAATGAAGTTAAAAGGTCAAAACTATGTAAAATGACAAGAAATGGCGTTAAAAGGTCAAAGTATGTAAAATAAAAATAAATGGTGTTAAAAGGTCAAAACTATGTAAAATGACAAGAAATTGTGTTAAAAGGTCGAAACTATGTAAACTTACAAGAAATGTCGTTAAAAGGTCGAAACTATGTAAAATGACAAGAAATGGTGTTAAAAGGTCAAAACTATGTATAATTACAAGAAATGTCGTTAAAAGATCGAAACTACGTAAAATGACAAGAAATCGCGTTAAACGGTCAAAACTATATCAAATGACAAGAAATTGCGTTAAAAGGTCAAAACTATGTAAAATGACAAGAAATGGCGTTAAAAGGTCAAAACAATGTAACATGACAAGAAATGACGTTAAAAGGTCAAAACTATGTAAAATGATGAGAAATGGCGTTAAAAGTTTAAACCTATGAAAAATGACAAGAAATGGCGTTAAAAGTTTAAAACTATGTAAAATGACAAGAAATGGCGTTAAAAGGTAAAAATTATGTAAATTGACAACAAATGGTGTCAAAAGGTCAAAACAATGTAAAATGACAACAAATGGTGTTAAAAGGTCAAAACTATATAAAATGACAAGAAATTGTGTTAAGAGGTCAAAATCATGTAAAATGACAAGAAATGGCGTTAAAAGGACAAAAACAATGTAAAATGACAAGAAATGGCGTTAAAAGGTTAAAACTGTGTAAAATGACAAGATATGGTTTTAAAAGGTCAAAAACTGTGTAAAATGACAAGAAATGGCGATAAAAGATCAGAACTATGTATAATGACAAGAAATGGTGTTAAAAGGTCAGAACTATGTAAAATGACAAGAAATGGCGTTAAAAGGTCATAACTATGTAAAATGACAAGAAATGGCGTTAAAATGTCAATATATGTAAAATGACAAGAAATGGTGTTAAAAGGTCGAAACTATGTAAAATGACAAGAAATGGCGTTAAAAGGTTAAAAACTATGTAATATGACAAGAAATTGTGTTAAAAGGTCAAAACCGTGTAAAATGATAAGAAATGACGTTAAAAGGTCATAACTATGTCAAATGACAAGAAATGGGGCTAAAAGGTCAAAACTATGTAAAATGACAAGAAATGGCGTTAAAAGGTCAAAATATGTAAAATGACAAGAAATGGCGTGAAAAGGTCAAAACTATGTAAAATAACAAGAAATGGCGTTAAAAGGTCAAAACTGTGTAAAATGAACAAATTGTATAAAATGGTCAAAATCTATGTAAAATGACAAGAAACGGCATTAAAAGTTTAAGACTATGTAAAAGTTATGTTCTCTCAGATTTAAAAACTCACTGTATTTCTTCATATTCTCTCTCCTCTGCAAAAAGCCCAATCTTCATCATCACGCCGAAGATTCTACCCTCTGGTGACCCCGGTGGTTTTGTTTTGCAGGTCCTAGGTGAGAGATCCGCCGCGGGCTAGGATTCCAGCTCTCCCCGGACAACTTATACCAGGGCTGGTATCCCGGAGCTTACTGGTAGCATCAGCGCTAAACATTTAAAACTATGTCAAATGACAAGAAATGGCGTTAAAAGGTCAAAACTATGTAAAATGACAAGAAATGGCGTTAAAAGTTCAAAACTATGTAAAATGATGAGAAAATGCGTTAAAAGTTTTAAACTACGTAAAATGAGCAGAAATGGTTTTAAAAGGTCAAAAACTATTTAAAATGACAAGAAACGGCGTTCAAATTTTAAGACTATGTAAAATGTCAAGAAATGGTTTTAAAAGGTCAGAGCTATTTAAAATGACAAGAAATGACGTTAAAAGGTAATAACCATGTAAAATGACAATAAATGGCGTTAAAAGGTCTAAACCATGTCAATTGACAAGAAATGGCGATATAATGTCAAAACCATGTCAAATGACAAGAAATGGCGATATAAGGTCAAAACCATGTCAAATGACAAGAAATGGTGTTAAAAGATTAAAACCATGTCAAATGACACGAAATGGTGTTAAAAGGTCATAACTATGTCAAATGACAAGAAATGGTGTTAAAAGGTCAAAACCATGTCAATTGATAAGAAATGGCGTTAAAAGGTCAAAAACTAAGTAAAATGAAAAGAAACGGCGTTAAAAGGTCAAAACTATGTAAAATGATAAGAAACCGTATTAAAAGGTCAAAACTATGGAAAATGACAAGACATGGCGTTAAAAGTTTAAAACTATGTAAAATGACAAGAAATGGCGTTAAAAGGTCAAAACTATGTAAAATGAAAAGAAATGGTGTTAAAAGGTCAAAACCATGTAAAATTACAAGAAATGTCGTTAAAAGGTCGAAACTATGTAAAATGACAAGAAATGGTGTTAAAAGGTGAAAACTATATATAATTACAAGAAATGTCGTTAAAAGATCGAAACTACGTAAAATGACAAGAAATCGCGTTAAACGGTCAAAACTATGTCAAATGACAAGAAATTGCGTTAAAAGGTCAAAACTATGTAAAATGACAAGAAATGGCGTTAAAAGGTCAAAACTATGTAAAATGACAAGAAATGGTGTTAAAAGGTCAAAACTATGTCAAATGACAAGAAATTGCGTTAAAAGGTCAAAATTATGTAAAATGAAAAGAAATGGCGTTAAAAGGTCAAAACTATGTAAAATGACAAGAAATGGTGTTAAAAGTTCAAAACTATGTAAAATGACAAGAAATGGCGATAAAAGATCAGAACTATGTATAATGACATGAAATGGTTTTAAAAGGTCAGAACTGTTTAAAATGACAAGAAGTGGCGTTAAAAGGTCAAAAACTATGTAAAATGACAAGAAATGGTTTTAAAAGGTAAGAACTATTTAAATTGACAAGAAATGGCGTTAAAAGGTCAAAACTATGTAAAATGACAAGAAAGGTGTAAAGGTCAAAACTGTGAAAAATGACAAGATATGGCGTTAAAAGGTCAAAACTGTGTAAAATGACATGAAATGGCTTTAAAAGGTCAAAAACTGTGTAAAATGACAAGAAATGACGTTAAACGGTCAGAACTATGTAAAATGACAAGAAATGGTGTTAAAAGGTCAAAACTATGTAAA
This sequence comes from Sherardia arvensis, assembly GCA_948330725.1. Classification (NCBI taxonomy): domain Eukaryota; kingdom Viridiplantae; phylum Streptophyta; class Magnoliopsida; order Gentianales; family Rubiaceae; genus Sherardia; species Sherardia arvensis. The sequence goes on from OX415236.1 coordinate 25,444,978, forward strand.
ATGACAAGAAATTGTGTTAAAAGGTCAAAATCATGTAAAATGACAAGAAATGGCGTTAAAAGGACAAAAACAATGTAAAATGAAAAGAAATGGCGTTAAAAGGTCAAAACTGTGTAAAATAACAAGATATGGCGTTAAAAGGTCAAAACTGTGTAAAATGACAAGAAATGGTTTTGAAAGGTCAAAAACTGTGTAAAATGACAAGGAATGGCGATAAAAGATCAGAACTATGTATAATGACAAGAAATGGTGTTAAAAGGTTAGAACTATGTAAAATGACAAGAAATGGCGTTAAAAGGTCATAACTATGTAAAATGACAAGAAATGGCGTTAAAAGGTCAAAGTATGTAAAATAACAATTAATGGTGTTAAAAGGTCAAAACTATGTAAAATGACCAGAAATGGTGTTAAAAGGTCGAAACTATGTAAAATGATAAGAAACCGTGTTAAAAGGTCAAAACTATGGAAAATGACAAGACATGGCGTTAAAAGTTTAAAACTATGTAAAATGACAAGAAATGGCGTTAAAAGGTCAAAACTATGTAAAATGAAAAGAAATGGTGTTAAAAGGTCAAAACCATGTAAAATTACAAGGAATGTCGTTAAAAGGTCAAAACTGTGTAAAATGACATGAAATGGCTTTAAAAGGTCAAAAACTGTGTAAAATGACAAGAAATGACGTTAAACGGTCAGAACTATGTAAAATGACAAGAAATGGTGTTAAAAGGTCAAAACTATGTAAAATGACAAGAAATTGTGTTAAAAGGTCAAAATCATGTAAAATGACAAGAAATGGCGTTAAAAGGACAAAAACAATGTAAAATGAAAAGAAATGGCGTTAAAAGGTCAAAACTGTGTAAAATAACAAGATATGGCGTTAAAAGGTCAAAACTGTGTAAAATGACAAGAAATGGTTTTGAAAGGTCAAAAACTGTGTAAAATGACAAGGAATGGCGATAAAAGATCAGAACTATGTATAATGACAAGAAATGGTGTTAAAAGGTTAGAACTATGTAAAATGACAAGAAATGGCGTTAAAAGGTCATAACTATGTAAAATGACAAGAAATGGCGTTAAAAGGTCAAAGTATGTAAAATAACAATTAATGGTGTTAAAAGGTCAAAACTATGTAAAATGACCAGAAATGGTGTTAAAAGGTCGAAACTATGTAAAATGATAAGAAACCGTGTTAAAAGGTCAAAACTATGGAAAATGACAAGACATGGCGTTAAAAGTTTAAAACTATGTAAAATGACAAGAAATGGCGTTAAAAGGTCAAAACTATGTAAAATGAAAAGAAATGGTGTTAAAAGGTCAAAACCATGTAAAATTACAAGGAATGTCGTTAAAAGGTCGAAACTATGTAAAATTACAAGAAATGGTGTTAAAAGGTCAAAACTATGTAAAATTACAAGAAATGTCGTTAAAAGATCGAAACTACGTAAAATGACAAGAAATCGCGTTAAACGGTCAAAATTATGTCAAATGACAAGAAATTGCGTAAAAAGGTCAAAACTATGTAAAATGACAAGAAATGGCGTTAAAAGGTCAAAACAATGTAACATGACAAGAAATGACGTTAAAAGGTCAAAACTATGTTAAATGATGAGAAATGGCGTTAAAATATTTAAATTATAAAAAAATGAAAAGAAATGGTTTTAAAAGGTCAAAACTATGTAAAATGACGAGAAATGGCGTTAAAAGTTTTAAACTATGAAAAAAAGACAAGAAACGGCGTTAAAAGGTCAAAACTATGTAAAATGACAAGAAATGGCGTTAAAAGGTCAAAATTATGTAAAATGACAACAAATGGTGTTAAAAGGTCAAAACTATATAAAATGACAAGAAAGTGTGTTAAAAGGTCAAAAACAATGTAAAATGACAAGCAATGGCGTTAAAAGTTCAAAACTGTGTAAAATGACAAGAAATGGCGTTAAAAGGTCAAAATATGTAAAATGACAAGAAATGGCGTGAAAAGATCAAAATATGTAAAATGACAAGAAATGGCGTTAAAAGGTCAAAACTGTGTAAAATGAACAAATTGTATAAAATGGTCAAAATCTATGTAAAATGACAAGAAACGGGATTAAAAGTTTAAGACTATGTAAAAGGTATGTTCTCTCAGATTTAAAAACTCACTGTATTTCTTCATATTCTCTCTCCTCTGCAAAAAGCCCAATCTTCATCATCCCGCCGAAGATTCTACCCTCTGGTGACCCAGGTGGATTGTTTTGCAGGTCCTAGGTGAGAGATCCGCCGCGGGCTAGGATTCCAGCTCTCCCCGGACAACTTATATAAAATTATATAAAATGACAAGAAATGGTGTTAAAAGGTCGAAACTATGTAAAATGACAAGAAATAGTCTTAAAAGGTCAAAACTATGGAAAATGACACGTGGCGTTAAAAGTTTAATACTATGGAAAATGACAAGAAATGGCGTTAAAAGTTTAAAACTATGTAAAATGACAAGAAATGGCGTTAAAATGTCAAAACTAGATTTTGTTTGAGGACAAACAAGATTTTAAGTGTGGGGAGGATGTTATTGTGATTTTTCGTTGATGCTTTAATGTCTGAAATTATTGAAAAATTTTCAAAATATTTTGAGAAGAAACCACAATATGGTTTGATTTTATGTGAGTGAGACTTTTCCTATAAACTTAATTGAGCTAATTTTGCTATGGAACATGGGTCAGTGGTAAGATTGATTGTATTCCTCTTTGTAAAAGAAATCATGTAGTCCTTGTATATATTTTGGAACGATGAAAGTGCAATAATGAGTTATTTGATTTAACCTAGTATATTGTGAGGATTTAGAGAATGTGTTATGGTGGGTTTTTTGTTGGTTTTTGGAGGGTAAGAATTTGTGAAAATAGGAATTCTGCTCTACTATGGCAGATTTTTCCCGGGTTTCACGCTGAATCTGGAAAAGAAATTTGGGTTACGGTGCGTAACCACCAAAAACGCATCCACGTAGGCTTGGAGTACCCACTTCCTGCGCCCACTTTCTGATCCCATGTTTTTTCCTTTTTTTTTTTTAAATCCCATGCATTTAGTCACATGATTTATTTGATGAAAAAATCTGATTATTAATTAATACCTAATTATTAATTAATATCTACGTTATATACTTTTAATCATAATTTCATTCCTTTTATTTTGTTTGCTAATTTTAGAACTAAACTATATACATGCAAAGTTTTCAGCACAAAACATAGTAATAATTTATTTTGACCTTTATTGTGTAAAGATAATTTCATTTCAAATGAATTGAATTAAATTTGTATTTCATAAATAATAAATTAACTAAATTGAACTGAATTGCAATGAAAATTATTCAGATAAACGTAACATAAACTAAAGTAAAATAGATTGAGTTCTTACAGTGTCATTACAGTGTCATTACTTGTATTCACAATATAAGATGTCATTACAGTGTTTAAATATCATTAAATTGTCATTTACTAAAAATTGTATAATTTAAATGGGAAGGAATGTTCTTAAACGTTCTTTAATTTTGTTACATGGATCTAGTAATTTTAAATAATTTTTTTACAATGTATGTAATTTTTTATATATTTTTATTTAAATTCATATTATTGTACATATTTTTGAATGTTATGTAATTAGCACTATAACATCTTATATTAGTATTGCATTCATTATATATGGATACACTAATATTGATAATATAAAAGAAAAATAATGATTTGTTAGATGAGAGAGAAATTGAGGTGGGACATGGATGAGATGATGTGGAAAGTGTGTGAGAATTTTTATGATAGTGGAGAATGGTTTTTAGATGGGTTTTGAAGAGATTTTTGGGGAAAAAGTGGAAAAATGAGATTCACCATAAGAGCATGTGCTATCGTTAGATTTTGATGGGTTTTTATTGGCCAGAATCAATGAGAAAAGTGATTCTCTCACTATGGGAGATTCTCAACATATTATCCCTTGAATTACGGACATAATTTCTTCTTGAGGCTACTCATCCGTAGTCGCTCAAAAACAGCCACCTCATCCTATTTCTACCCTACACCTCACGTGGATGGCATGTTTTCTTTTGTTTTCATGCAAAACTAATTCCCTAGTCCAATATATATAAATTACTATGGCACTCAATTACACCTTAAAATAATTTTTACAAACACAACATCAAAAAATTTAATAGAAATCCATGTTAGGAAATTTAGTTACAAAGATGAACGGTAGATCTTTGCTTTGAAGGTGTATATGGATTTTATTTGAAAATAAATATAATTTGATGAAATTCAGGTACATTTAAATATATTGATTATATTTTTATTTTTATTTAGTTTAGTTAAATTTATTTCAGTTTAATTTAATTCAATTTAATTCAGAATATTTTAGTTCAATTCATTTCAGTTCCATTAGTAAGAAATAAGCTCATGAAAATCGACCTAATTAATTATGTAACAGCGGACTCCTAAACTAAATTGTTCTTGTTTTATACACAAGCAAAATATAATTCTAATACGTACATATAACGTAACGTATGCACATGTCTAATTTTAAAAATAATTTATTCACATGCTAAATTATTATTCTGTAACACATAAAAATACATTCATATTTTTTACACTGTACTTTGAAGTAAGTTCGCATTATTTAATTTCATATTATTCTACATAATTTTAAGTGTTATGTAATTATCATTTTGAAATCTTTTTTTAGTTTTGTGTTAATTTTATATTGATACAATAATAATGACAATTTAAAAGAACCAGAATGATTTGTTGGATGAGAGAAAATTTGAGGTGGGACATGGATGAGATGATGTGTAAAGTATGTGGGAGTTTTTATGATAGTGGAGAATGGTTTTTTGGGTAGGTTTTGAAGAGGTTTTTGGATGAGAACTTGGAATTGGGATTTTACCATAGTTCTTGCTCTAAAGCATGTACTATGTGGGATTCTGGATGGGGTTTTGAAGGAAAGAATCTGAGTAAAAAAATGGATTCTCCTCTACTATCGTGGGATTCTAATTATTTTTCCCATAAAATACGCGAAAAAACTTGGCCCAAGGTTACTTCTCCGTAACCGAAAGAAACCCGTCCACCTCTGCGCGTTCTGGGTTTACTTGAAATTACTTGTGCCTTAATCATTCGACCTCTGCTTCCTTTTTCTTCTCTTTTTAGAAGTTAATCACGTCTGCTCCCTTTTACCCATTAAATGGTGTGCCTGATTTGTTTGATGAAAAATCTGATTATTAATTAATATTTACTTTATGTACTTCTAATTTTAATTAATTAATTATTTTTTTTTTGCATCCACACTACATACATTTAATTTTAGAATTAAATTATTCACATGTAAAATTTTCGGCACAAAACGTGGTAATAATTTGTTGTCTTTATTATGTAACAAAAATTTTATTTAAACGGAATTGAATTAAATTTGTATTTCATATATGAGAATAACATTCATCCGGATGATCCTGATATAGGCCTTATCAGGCACCAATAAGATAATGACACGTGTACAATTGTAATGTTTTAATTGGTTAAGATATTTTTAGTAAAGTTCTAAAACCCTAATTTAGAATGTCTAAACCCGTCTGGGTAATGATTGAACACGTGGCCCAATCATAAATTAGTTAAAGATGACGTGTCGTTATTTAATTGGTGCCTGATACTGCCAATATCAGGATGATCCTGATATATATTAAACTGTTCATATATAATAAATTAACTAAAATGCAATAAAAATATTCAGATAAATTTAACATAAACTAAAGTAAAATAGATTGAGTTCAATAAAAAACATAGTACAATACAATTACGAAGAACTGAGAATAGTTATACATCAAAACTGGAAACTAAATATCCTTGCTAATACAACTCTCCATAAAACCTATTTGTAATAGCAATTTCTTCTCTATTGAGAGATTCCTTACTTAACAATTTCTCTAAAATTGCAAAGTTTTCTATTTCTTTGCAATGTTTCTGTCCTCTTCGTTTCCATTGTCATTTTTTACAATTTCTTTGCAATGTGAAGGAATTTTTTAAAATATTCTTTAATTTTGTTACATGAATCTAGTAATTTCAAATAATTTTATTACCAATGTATGTAATTTCAAATATTTTTTAATTTAAATTCATATTATTGTACATATTTTTAAATGTTATGTAATTATCACTATTACATCTTATATTAGTATTGCATTAATAATTTATGGATACAATAATAATGATAATGTAAAAGAAAAAGAATGATTTGTTGGATGAGAGAGAAATTGAGGTGGAACATGGATGAGATGATATGGAAAGTAGGTGATAATTTTTATGATAGTGGAGAATGGTTTTAAGATGGGTTTTGAAAAGATTTTTGGGGAAAATGTTGGAAGAGTAGATTCACCATAAAACATGCTCTTAAGCCCAAGAAAGAGCAAAAGCCAAGAAAGAAAAATATATAGGCATTATATAAAATAGCTCTTTGTCTTTCCTGAGAGATCACATGTTGGTATATTTTGCTTGGTTTGCATGTTATGATTCAAAGCTGCTAAATGATACTTGAGCATGTAGGAAATTGGGAATAAAATCCCACAACTTCTACATATATTTACCCACCTTATATCGATTATATCGACACCCCTAGTGAACTCCGTTGAAATTTGACCGTTTCTTTGTTATTAACCACTATATATTATAAACCCAAAGCCTTCAGCCTTATATTACCCCTTTGAGTGTATGCAAGTTATTTATTTTCTGTGATATGTTGAGCTTGAATGTATGGGATGATTTTATAATTTGAAGTTGTTGATTCCCATACTTTCTGCGGAAAAAAAAAACCAAAAATCTGGCAGCTGAAACTCGTTAAGTTTTGTAAAATAAAAAAGAGAAAAAAAAAATCAAGACAAACATCAGGCAGCTGACAGTGAAGTTCTAAAAAGAAAAAGAAAAATCATAAAAGTTCGCAGAAATTGATGATATTTATATTTCGGTGCTTATCATTGTTGCATCTATATCAGTTGAAGTATGAATACAGTTGAGAAACATTATCGTGAATTTAATTGCTTGCATGTCTTAGATAATTATACCTCGTTTACCTTATATCCTACCTTTACCCCAAGCCAACCTTATATGATTCCTAATTATTATGCTTGAGTATTTATTTTATGTGGTTGAGATAGTGGCATTGCAATTCCTGTTGTAAAGTGTGCTGGTATGTGATGTGTGTGATTGTCCCTATTATTTGAGAGACATTGAGTGAATCTTAGTGAGGCTGGACTTGATTGCACATTTTTTACTAGGATATGAGGATGAAGTGGTTTTATAAGCAAAGAGGAATGGTTTGTGGTATGATGGTTGGTTCCATAGTAGATGTTGCTTGGTTTGGTTTTGTGGGAATGTTTTATTTTGCCTATGATTTTATGGTTACATGCTTGAGGGCAAGCATGATCTAAGTGTGGGGATATTTGATAAGGCGTATTTTATGCATCTAATTATATGATTTTATATCTTTCTTTTGCCATTTCATGTGCACAAAGGTGTTTTTGGTGCAGGAATTATAAGAAAAATGGTGGAATACAATCAAATGGAAAAGTGCTGAAAAAGATGCAAATTCAAGCACTTGGAGCCATGGAGAGGAGTTAGACACTAGACTCTTTTTTCCGAAAGGTTTTTTTAATGAGATAATGTGCTCCAACGGATAATGGATCGTCAATTCCATTATTCCGGGAAGAAGAAGACGCCTGCGAGTTGAAGATTTAATTCTATTACTGGTTTTTTTCTGCGGGCGGCAAGTTGTGCTTCGACATGTCAATCACTAATCAGCTATGTCCGCATTCATAGGATTACCGACTTCATTATGTGACCTTGAACGTCTTCAAATGCATTTCTTGACTTCAAGAAACAAGCATCCACATAAAGATGACTTATTGAGTGGAGTTCTCATTGTTGATCGTTTGCACCAATCCAAACAAGCCTGATTCAATTTTTGTTTGGGTGATTCTATTTGCACCACCCTAATTGCTATATACACCTACCTGGCCCACTTTGCTAATATTAATGTGCATTAATACCACTTTGCTAATATTAATGTGCATTAATAACTAGGAAAATTTTGATTTAGGGCGGTATAAGTTTCATTATTTGAAAGTGGGGTATAACTATTACATAATTTCTAAAAAGGGCGGTAATTTATTAGCCTATATTCATGTTGATGCTACCAGTAAGCTCCGGGATACCAGCCCCGGTATTAGTAGTCCAGGTAGAGCTGGAATCCTAGCCCGCGGCTGATCTCTCACCTAGATCCTGCAAAACAAAGCCCCCGGGGTCACCCGAGGGTAGACGCTCCGGCGTGATGATGAAGATTGGGCTATATGCAGAGGAGAGAGAATATGAAGAAATACAGAGAGTATTTAAGTCTGATAGAACATACCTATTACTGTTGGTCACTCCTCTATTTATAATGGCAAGGATCAGAGAGGGTTTAGGCAAAGTGGTCCTCTTCTTGTCTCACATCCGGGGCTGCGGGGTCATTATCATGTCCTTCTTGCACCCGGGTGTGTCCAAGATAGCTGATGTCATGGGAGGACCACTGGTGGGCTGGACTCTCTCTTCTCCTTTGCCAATAGGCTTGTCGGGTCAGTGTATGTGCTGCGGCCCATATCACCACTAGCCCCCCGAGACCCTGGCTTCCGGGGTTTGGCCCGGTAGACTGGGTCTCTGAGATGGATCCCAGCGGGCTACAGCCTTTATGAGCCCGTATCACCACGCGCCAAACGTGCATTTTTATCGTGCGCGTCCCTTCGTCGTCCGCGCCCTAATTAATGCTGATTATTGTTTTTTTCTTGAGAGTTGAGTTTACTTTTCCCAACTTCGAGAAATTCCTTGTATCCTTCTCTATAAATACCCGATCAAAGTTTGATTCTCACTTTCCCATCAACAAAGCGCTGTCACTTTCTCCCTTCGCAATATTTTCTTCTTCTTTCCATCACTCTTCCATCTACCTGATATGAGTAGCAACGCCTCTGCCCCGGTAGACGATCATTCTTTGGACATCAAAGATATTCCTCCCCCCCCGTTCGACAGGTGGAAAGGGGTTGATGACTTCAAAAGTGACGGTGGCTTACGGTGCTCCGGTCCCTCCTGACCCGCAAGATCCCGGGAAGACCCCGGTAGACGATGCGGTCGAAGATCTTGTGAAAAGGATGTACGTCCCGCTATCCTACGATGTGGGGCTCGAGCCATTTAGCGGTGACATGACATCCCGGGCTTGTGTGCCCCGACACCTTTTCCTTCATGAGCTTACTTTTCCTCTACCTCCGTTATTCACCGAGTTTCTGGACTACTACAACATATCCCCGGCCCAGGTGCATCCCAACGCCGTCAGTGTTATGATCGTCTTTCTCTACTCCTGCCACCAGGCCGGGGTGACCGGGACTGCGGCCATATTCCGCAGTTTCTACTACCTATCCGCCACTTCGGTCCCCGGTGTGTTCAATGTCCAGTGCCGGAACAAAACGAAGCCCATTTGCTCCGGGAGGCTTGATTCTGTGAAGACAAGCGACTGGATGAACAACTACTTCACTTTAAATGAGGAGAAATAATCAGTCCCGACGTGGAATCAGCAACGGGCCGTAGAGATGAAGAGTGCACTTCCCCCAGCTCAGTTCCGTCAAGTGTCCGAGAGCCATCACCGGATTGCTAGATTCTTCGTCAACCTGAAGGATTACCAGAGGGTGGGTGGTTACGACTTCCCCCGGGAGGCGTATCCCGTGGAGGTGTTCACCTGCCGACGCCTGTATGCGAAATGGAGCCTTGGTAATTTTCCCTTTTTGTTCTTATCATTTCTTCTAAATTCTTTTGCTAACTGTGTTAGTTTATATTTTATTTCTTATGTATCAGCCATATCCCCCCGGCCAGCGATAGTCCCATCCGGGTCGAAGTCCGGCGAGGGGGAGGGGAAGGGCGCTTCCGAAAAGCCGAAGAAAACCAAGGCTGGGAGCGAGATACGGTTACAGAGACCAAGATGAGGAAATCCGGGGAGGAGGGTTCCGATGGGAGGGGCCCTGGGGCTTCCAATGCTGTCGGATCTACCGCGGTCCCCCCGGTCGGAAATCGCCATCCTTTGGCGTTTTCTGTTCCCACTTCCGGGGGCCATCCCGTTAAGAAGAAGAAGACCAAGCTCCACTCTCAAGATTCGTCCCGGATTCCCCGGAAAGAAGAGAAATCCACTACTGAGAGCAGTCTCGGGCCTATAAATGAGAACAAGGCTGGCTCTTCTTCCCATCCTGTTTTGCTGGACGACTCACAGGTATGTGTATCTCTATTCTTTTTATTTTGATTTTGTGTTTTTTACATATGTTCTAAGTGTTTATACTTGTGTAGGATCATGCCTCCCAGCTTTTCGGGTTCCCCGGGGTACGAGAAATAATCAACCAGGCTTGTGATTCCCTGTCCCCTAATCTTTCCCAGGAGGTTGACCAGTTGAGGTCGCAGAATGGCTCTCTCTACAAGGAGCTGTCCAATACCCATAAGGAACTGTCCCGCGTGAAAAAAGACGGTAAGCGTGGTTTGGCCCCCGCGCAAGAAGCTCTCTGCCGGACACTCGTTAACCGGGTTTTTAAAAGCCATTCCTTTGAGGAAAAAATATTGGCTCTTTGTGATGTCTCCAACGAGGCAGCCCTGCACGCTGCCTACACATCCATCCGGGAGTATATACCCCGGGAAAATAGGGCGGCGTTCCGGGAGACCTGGTATCGCCCCAAAGCGGACGGGCGTTTCAACTATGCGGTTGACAAGTTCATGAAAGAGGACATCGACGGGATATCCCCCGGAGTGATGTCTGTTTTTGAGGGGGCTCGGAGTGTCAATCCCCAGGATATCAATGCTTATGCTGAAGATGCTGCCAAACTCGCGCAGGATAGGGAGGATCCTGGCCCGGATGATTTGGCCAATCTTGCTGACATCGAGACTCCGGTGACCTCAGAAGCAGAGGAAGGGAACTCCGATGAGGAGAATGATAAGTCCCCAGTCCAGGAGCAGGAGTTCGAGCCGGTGCACGGGGAGAATGAAGAAGATCAGCTATCCCCGGAGAACGACAAGGCCCAGCAGGAAGAGCAATCTCCCTGGGACGATGATGAGGACACTGATGCTGAAGTATAGTCTAGATACTTAGTCCTCTGATTTCATTTTTTTTTATTTTCAACTGTCGTTTCCCCCGGGCTCCTCCCCTGAACCGTTCTCTTCTGTAATTCAGGGAGGGAAAAAGAGCTCTGGGGATGAGAGCGATGACTCCAACGATGTAAGAGTCTCTTTTTTTTTCATTTTCACACATAACATTTATTCTAATTTTATCAAGTTTTTCAAGTTACGACTGTTTGTTTTTGACATGTTTTATTCTTCCAACGTTGTCAAGTTTTGCGTCTGAATGTTCTTACTTTTGCAGCCCCGGGATGATACTCCTGGCACATTTCCTTCCGGGGCTATTCCGGATAGCGAGAAGTCGTGTTCCCGGTGTGTGGAGTTAGAAGAACAGCTGAGCCGTTGGCAATTGGACGGCATCCAAACTCGTTATCTTTTGGTTCAATCCGGGATGGGGTCGGTGATTGATGAATTCCCGGATGTCACTTCGTTGGTAACAAAACTTAGGGAAATATCAAATCAATTTGGATCCCTTTCCCGGTGTCAATCCCTGGCTCGAGACCGGGTAAATGCCGTTTTAGATGCAAATAAGACCATTTCGATGCTACAAGCCGAGCATGATGCCTTCAAGTCCCGCCTCAAGGATGAGTTTGACTTAGTATGGTCCGAACTTCCGTTTTATTGCGACAAACTCAAATGGTTGGAGAGAAGGGGCGATCCCCTTAGAAGGAATCTAATGCTGGAAAGGGAAAACCGGGAACTGGCGGCCCAGAACTTAATCCTCCGAGAGAATTTGGTCACCCTGCAACTTACCTATCACCTGACCGGGTTGCGTTTGGGTCTGGTTTCTCCCCCGCTATATACCAACTTTCCCCGTGAGGTTGGGGCACTGCTAGTACGTATGTTTCGTATGGGCTGGAATGACCCCGAGTCTCGATACCGTCCTGCTTTCGAGGAAACCGCCGCTTGGTGGCAGCGTCAAAGGGAGGGGCAGTATCTCCCCCCATCCTTGGTACTCATTCCAAGTCGAGTTTCCATTGATTTTACTGTCGAAAGGTATCTCGGATTCCGTGTGTCCGTTGATCCGTAGGAATCTGCTCGGAGAGTGTCTAGACTCCGCGAAGACGCTGCCAGAATCCGGGCCTTTATCGATTCCGAGGACGCCACTAAGGAGCAAAGGCGTTTAGCCCGGGAAAAGAGTAAAGGAAAGAGCAAAGTCGTGGCCACCAAGAAGAAAAAGTCTCCCCGTGCTCAAGGGCCTGTTATCATTGGAGCTGCCCGGAGGGTATCATCACCTGAAGTTTCGTCCTCAGATGATGATTTCGACCCGTATGCCGAGGCTGGTCCTTCGGGTGCTGGTCCATCCGGTTCTCACCCGGCTGAGGAGTCAAATGTCCCGGGGAACACAGTTACTGATAATCCACCCAGCCATCCTGCTACTCAAGATGATCAGGGGTCTCATATTAGTTGGGATGGCCCTCCTTCCCTTTGTTAACTTAGTTTGCATAGTGTAAGATTTAGAGTTGTAAATTTCGCAGTTATTCATCGCAGATTAATGATATGTGTTTGTATGTTCTTTCCCGATACTTGTTCAAGTATTTGTATAAATCATCTCACCCGGGTCGCTTGTTCAAGCGTGCCCGGGTGCAATCTTGGTTGTCGTCCGGGTGCTTGTTCAAGCGTACCCACTACTCTTGCACTTGCCCCCCGGGCGCTTGTTCAAGCGGCCCCGGTTCAACTATACTTGTGAAAATTTAAACTTGCAAAACAATCTTCATAAGCACGATAATAAAATGCAAATGCGGGCCATGGGACAACCTAGGCTCAACCCTGGCCAGAGGTTCCCATGCCGCTCTCATGCTACCGTCCTAGGCATATCCCTTGCTAGAGGGGTAAATACAAAAATAAACTTGGCATAGTACCTACGTAAATTTGCAATGTTCCAGTGCCGCGGGACCTTATTCCCGACCTTGTCCTGCAACTCATAGCTTCCCCCGGGGTGGGCTGCTATCACCTTATAAGGCCGCTCCCAGTTGGGAGCTAACTTCCCGCTTGTAACTTGCTGGCTCTTGTCATTTCGACGCATCACCCACTCCCCCGGGGTGAACTGCTCCTTGCGCACTCTCCTGTCGTGATATTTCTTGACCCGCTCCTTCACCCGGGCCTCGTGCAGGACCGCTTTTTCCCGCTTCTCCTCCAACAAGTCTAGATCCAGCAGCCGTTCATTCTGGTTTGCCTGCTCGTCCGGGAACTTCGAACGGAGACTGGAACTCCAACTTCTGCCGGGATTACCGCCTCCGCCCCGTAAACCAAGCTATAGAGGGACTCGCCTGTGGCGGAACTCTCCATCGTTCTTCTTGCCCATAGAACACTTGGGAGTTCGTCAACCCAATTTCCTCTTGCTCCTTGGAGACGTGTCTTGATTCCGTTAACGAGGGTCCTGTTGGTCACTTCAACCTGCCCGTTGGCCTGGGGGTGGTAGACCGAGGTCAGCTTCTGTTCAATCCCGTACTCCTTGCACCAGGATTTGAAAGGATCATTCTCAAACTGTGCCCCGTTATCTGTCACTATGAACCGGGGTATTCCATAGCGGCAAATAATGTTCTTCCAGCAGAATTTTACACAAGTACTTCCCCTAATGTTGGTCAGGGGAGCAGCTTCTACCCACTTGCTGAAGTAGTCAACAGCCACTATCAAATACTTGAAGCCTCTGGGTGCTTTCGGGAAAGGGCCTACCAGGTCCAAACCCCAACGGATGAAAGGCCAGGTTCCAGATATTCCGATCATCTCCCCATGCGGCACATGAATCAAGGGTGCAAATTTCTGGCACTGCTCACAGGAGCTGACTGCTTTTTGGGCGTCCACAAACAGCGTAGGCCAATAATACCCCGTACACATAATATTCCGGGCCACAGTCCGGGCCCCTTGATGACTTCCGTTGGGACCCTCATGCACTTCTTTTAAAAGGTGGCGTGCTTCCTCCCCATCAACGCACTTCAGCCAAGGTTGAAGGTATCCCCTCCGGATTAGTTCCCCGTCCAACACAGCATACCGGGGAGCTTTAACCCAGTTTTCCGGGCTTTAACCTTGTCATCCGGCAGCGTTTCTTTCTCCAAGTACTCCAGAAGAGGCGTGATCCAGGACTCGGTTTCTCGAACTACCGCGACTTGGCTGGGTGCTCATATCCCCGGTTAGTTACCATCTCCATGAACAGATTCCGATCCTGATCCGGCTTGAGCTCCGACGAGGCCAACTTACTTAGCGCATCCGCCTTACAGTTCTCCTCCTGGGGGATCTGTGTTAGCGTAACCCGGAGGAAACCCTGCATCATTAACTTCACCGCCTCCAGGTATTTCTGCAAACTTCTTTCTTTGGCCTCATACTCCCCATTGACTTGTTGGACCACAATGGCCGAGTCACTATATGCGTTTACCACTTTTGCACCTGTCTCCCGAGCCAGGCGTAACCTGGCAAGGAGGGCCTCGTACTCGGCTTCGTTGTTGGTGGTTTTGAACTCGAACTGCAGCGCGTACCGATACTCCTTGCCTCCAGGACTGACCAGCACAACCCCGGCCCCGCTTCCCCCGGCATTGGAGGAGCCATCCACGTGCAATTTCCACCCTGGCTCACCTTCCATTGGGTCATCCACGGCGTTGTCCGCCATTTCAACTAAGAAGTCAGCCAGAGCCTGCCCTTTGATACACTTCCTCGCCTGATAAGTGATCTCATGCTCTCCCAGTTCAATCGCCCACTTCATCATCAGGCCCGATGCTTCCAGTTTCAGCATGACTTGGCGAAGTGGTTGGTTTGTGAGGACTGTGATAGGATGGCCTTGGAAGTATGGACGAAGTCTCCGGGACGCGTGCACTAGTGACGCGTCTCCGGTCCTTGGAGGGTCCTGCTCACAAAATACACCGGACTCTGCGCCCTCCCAGACCCTCGGACTAAGGCCGCACTTATAGCTTGATCTGTGGCTGCCAGATACAAGAACAATTCTTCCCCCGGGACTGGCTTGGACAAGGTTGGGAGTTTCCCCAGGCGCTCCTTCAACTCCTTGAACGCTTGTTCGCACTCAGGATTCCATTCAAACTTCTTTGCTCGTCTCAAGATGTTGAAGAAAGGCAGCTGTTTCTCCGCCCCCCGTGCCAGGAATCTGCTCAATGCCGCCAAGGACCCTGTTAAGCGATGCACATCCTTAACCTTACTCGGGGAGCGCATGCTCAGGATGGCTTCGACCTTCTCCGGGTTCACATCAATCCCCTGGTTTGACACCATATACCCCAAGAACTTTCTTGCCGCCACCCCGATGGTGCTTTTCTCCGGGCTCAGCTTCAAGTTAACCCTTCTTAACACAACGAACAGTTCCCGGAGATCCTCCAAGAAAGCGTCATGTGTCCTGCTCTTGATCACCATGTCATCCACATAGACCTCCATAATCCTCCCAAGCTGATCTTTGAACACCCGATCCACCATACGCTGGTATGTGGCTCCTGCATTTTTGAGACCGAATGGCATTTTCCTGTAACAAAAGATACCAAAGTCAGTAATAAAAGAGGTTTTTGGCCGATCCTACGGGGCCATGACAATCTGGTGATAACCCCTGCGCGTCAAAGAAAGCTAGGAGTTGATAGCCCGTTATTGCTTCTACCAGCTGATCAATGGACGTCAACGGGTAACTGTCTTTAGGGCAGCACTTGTTTAAGTCTGTAAAATCGATACACATCCTCCAGGATCCATCATGCTTTTTCACCAGGACCGGATTGGCAATCCACTCCGGGTAGGTGATCTCTTCTACCATTCCAGCATCCAGCATCCTCTTCACCTCCGACCGGACGAACTCTACCCGAACTACTGCCAATGCTCTTTTCTTTTGCCTAATGGGTTTCAAATCCGGGTAGACATTCAACCGGTGTATCGCAATCTCTTCTGGTATCCCCGTCAAGTCTTCTGTTCCCCACGAGAACACATCCTCATACTCCTTGAGTAGCTTCCGGAGCTCCTCTTTCACATTCATTGGGAGATGCTTTCCGACACTCACCTTTCCCCGGGATCCTACCTCCATGTCTTCCACTTCAAAGGATGCCGGGTCACCGTGCACGGTTCCCACTGTGTTATCCTCCGGAACTCTCCCCGGGCTCCGAAGCGTGCAATCCTTCTGATCCTCCAGCCTTGGCCTCCTTTATCGCGGTTAGCATGCAGCTGCGGGCAGTTGTTTGATTACCAATAACCGAAGCAATTCCTTGATCTCTCGGGAATTTCATGGTTAAGTGGTAGGAAGAACATATCGCCCGGGCTTGCGTCAACCAGGGACGACCTATAATCATGTTGTACGGGGAAGAGGCATTTATGACCGCAAAGTTACACAAAACAGTACATCTTTTGTTAATATCCAGGTGATCAACAAGGGTCACCTGTAGGGCTATAACACCTAGGGGGTGAACTGTCCGGCCCGTAAAGCCTGATAGCGGGGATAAACATGGCTTCAAGTTCTGTCGTCCGATGTGCAATTGGTCGAAACAATCAGCGAACATAATTTCCACGCTGCTCCCATCATCCACAAAAACTCGCTTTATCACCACTCCTTCTACCTCGGCGGAAATCACCATGGGGTCAGAATGAGGCACCTGGGCCGGGACTGCATCCTCTTCGGAAAAGGTGATAGTCTCATCGTGTTTAAACCTCTTTCCCTGGATCTCCCCCGGAGGAACATATCTACTCTTGGCCTTCACCGCCGACAGTGTCTGCGCCCCGTCGCCCACTATACCATTGATCACATTTATCGTTCGGGGTGCTCCAGGTCCCGGAACTCCCGGTCTATGAGCTTGTGGGGCGGGGTTAGGAGCAATATTAGCCTCTGCCGGGCGATTGCCGCCTTGGCCTTGGTTGTTTCTCCAATTCCGCTTCCTTCCTTGTCCTGCCGGAGCAGCCACCGGGTGTGCATCTCCCGCCACACAATCCCGGAGCTGACCCTGCTCCACCAACTTCTGAATATCCGTGCGCAGGACACGACAGCCTTCTGTAGTGTGACCATAAGACTTGTGAAACTCACACCATTTCTGAGCATTTGCCGGGGACGAGACCCCTTGTAAAACCGGGGGGTCCGTGAAGAGACCCCGATGGATATCCAGAATCTCCGTCTTTGTCTTGGAGAGTAGAGTATACTTTGGTCTCACCACCAACATCTGCTCCCCAGCGCAGGTGCCGCTCTTTGGACCGGGGGGCGTCTTACTGGCTCCTGGCGAACCCCCTGGTGGGGAGTCGCCCGGAGCGTGGTTGTTTGGGTTGTCGTGGCTGTGATCACCCGCTGCTCAAAGAAACCAACAGTGTTCATCCGAGTGTGGTTAGCTTCATGCACAGTACAATGCATTTCCACTGTCAACTGGAGGTGGTAGAAGGTTCCCGGCATATTCTTCATCAGCTTGATATAGAACATCTCGTCTCTCAATCCGTTAACAAAGTTGCCGATTAAGGCCTTCTCATGCAAGTGCCTATCCTGGACCTTCATAGATTCGGCAATATACCGGACATAATACTGCCAAGTAGATTCCGTCTCCAACTGTCGCATAGCCAGGACCGTCGCCAAGTTCACAAAGTTTGTCTTCATGGCCGCATACTGATGGACCAAGACGGTAGCGAAATCCCAAAAAGTCTTCAATGAACCCTGGGGAAGACTCTTGAACCAACTCAAGCAGTTACCCCGGAGGTAAGAGGGCAATAGCTTGCACTGCAGCGGTTCGTCGATGTCCCAGGCACCCATGACATTAAGGTATGTGTGGACAAACTCCTCCGGATCCCTGTCACCATTGTACGTCGGAACTCCATCGGGCGCTTTGGTGCCTGTCGGTCACTTGTAGTTTAGCACCTCTGGAACCCACGGGGAATGAGGAACCATCCCCCGCCTTCCAATCAGCCTAGTCAACCGGTATTCAATGGAACCGTTGTTGAACGGGGTGTTGTATCCGCCGTAAAACGGTTGAGCCTGCGGGTTTAAACCGCCTGGGAGCTGCTGATCTGGATACTGCTGCTGACCTGGAGGCATCTGCTGTCCCAGAGGCATCTGCTGACCCGGGGGAATCTGCTGATATCCGGGTCCTCCTCTTCCATCCTTCTCCAAGTCCACTACCTCGGGTACCTTGTTATGGCCCGCGGCCTTGGCCGCTTTCCATGCTCGAAATTCTCCAAATTCCGCAGCGTTGGTATGGATAGTTTATGGGTCTCCGAGCTCCTCTTCCTCCGGGTATTCTTCTCCAGAATCAAAATACTCTGGGTCGGATTCACCACCATCTCCGAACGCCTCCTGGTTCTGCCTCTCCTTTTCTTGCCGGACCTTCTCCCTCTGCTCCTTCTGCATCTCCCTGAGAGTACGCTCCGGCACCTTCTTCTTCCCTTTGCGCTTCTCAGCGGCCACACGGGCAGTCTCCTTTGCGCGCCCGCTCCTTCTCCTCGGCCACTTTCCGGGCCTCCTGGGCAGCCGCGGCCCTCTTTGTCTTAGGGCCACCCTCTGCCTGACTAGCTTTGGTGGGAGGCTCTCCCCCTGTCTTTTTAGGCCTGCTGCGGGGCATGACGAAGCAGAATGTGTCCCACTGGGCGTGCCAACTAATGCTACCAGTAAGCTCCGGGATACCAGCCCCGGTATGAGTAGTCCGGGTAGAGCTGGAATCCTAGCCCGCGGCTGATCTCTCACCTAGATCCTGCAAAACAAAGCCCCCGGGGTCACCCGAGGGTAGACGCTCCGGCGTGATGATGAAGATTGGGCTTTATGCAAAGGAGAGAGAATATGAAGAAATACAGAGAGTATTTAAGTCTGATAGAACATACCTATTACTGTTGGTCACTCCTCTATTTATAATGGCAAGGATCAGAGAGGGTTTAGGCTAAGTGGCCCTCTTCTTGTCGCACATCCGGGGCTGCGGGGTCATTATCATGTCCTTCCTATACCCGGGGGAATCTGCTGATATCCGGGTCCTCCTCTTCCATCCTTCTCCAAGTCCACTACCTCGGGTACCTTGTTATGGCCTGCGGCCTTGGCCGCTTTCCATGCTCGAAATTCTCCAAATTCCGCAGCGTTGGTATGGATAGTTTATGGGTCTCCGAGCTCCTCTTCCTCCGGGTATTCTTCTCCAGAATCAAAATACTCCGGTTCGGATTCACCACCATCTCCGAACGCCTCCTGGTTCTGCCTCTCCTTTTCTTGCCGGACCTTCTCCCTCTGCTCCTTCTGCATCTCCCTGAGAGTACGCTCCGGCACCTTCTTCTTCCCTTTGCGCTTCTCAGCGGCCACACGGGCAGTCTCCTTTGCGCGCCCGCTCCTTCTCCTCGGCCACTTTCCGGGCCTCCTGGGCAGCCGCGGCCCTCTTTGTCTTAGGGCCACCCTCTGCCTGACTAGCTTTGGTGGGAGGCTCTCCCCCTGTCTTTTTAGGCCTGCTGCGGGGCATGACGAAGCAGAATGTGTCCCACTGGGCGTGCCAACTAATGCTACCAGTAAGCTCCGGGATACCAGCCCCGGTATGAGTAGTCCGGGTAGAGCTGGAATCCTAGCCCGCGGC
Organism: Sherardia arvensis; assembly: GCA_948330725.1. Classification (NCBI taxonomy): domain Eukaryota; kingdom Viridiplantae; phylum Streptophyta; class Magnoliopsida; order Gentianales; family Rubiaceae; genus Sherardia; species Sherardia arvensis. The sequence continues at coordinate 25,464,629 of OX415236.1, forward strand.
TGATCTCTCACCTAGATCCTGCAAAACAAAGCCCCCGGGGTCACCCGAGGGTAGACGCTCCGGCGTGATGATGAAGATTGGGCTTTTTGCAAAGGAGAGAGAATATGAAGAAATACAGAGAGTATTTAAGTCTGATAGAACATACCTATTACTGTTGGTCACTCCTCTATTTATAATGGCAAGGATCAGAGAGGGTTTAGGCTAAGTGGCCCTCTTCTTGTCGCACATCCGGGGCTGCGGGGTCATTATCTTGTCCTTCCTATACCCGGGTGTGTCCAAGATAGCTGATGTCATGGGAGGACCACTGGTGGGCTGGACTCTCTCTTCTCCTTTGCCAATAGGCTTGTCGGGCCAGTGTATGGGCTGCGGCCCATATCACCACATGTAATTTAATTCTTGAATTAAAGACATTTATACCCTTATTTTTGTAGTCTAAAATATATTATAAATTTATTTTAATTTTGTGGACTCTAAATTTGATTAAAATTTAATTCAGTCCTGGCTAGTACTTTTAATATTTTTTGAATTCAATTTAGTTCACCTTGAAAGGATCCAATTAAATTTAATTTTGCTAAATTCCATGAAGTTCATTTAATTAAATGTTGGTTAACTTTAATTAAATTTAGTGTTTCATCCCCATTTTAATAATTCAGTTTAGTTTTATTAAGTTTGCAAAAATTTTGATCAAATTCACTTAAATATTTTTTTTAATTATTTAAGTTGAATTTGAGAAAACTTAATGAAAATAAACTTAAATAAATAATTATTAAAAAATTAGTTTTATTTATTTCAACTTCATAAAATTAAACTGAATTGAATTTAATCTAAAATATTTAGATGAAGTTGAAAATAATCTTAATTGAATTAGAGTAAGTTAGTGAGCTCGAACCAAACTGAATTGAATTTAATCTAAAATATTTAGATGGAGTTGAAAATAATCTTTATTGAATAAGAGTAAGTTAGTGAGCTCGAACCAAACTGAATTGAATAGAATTAAGTAAAAATAAACTGGATTTTAACTACAAAATAAGGGTATAAATGTCTTTAATTCAAGAATTAAATTACATAAATATAAACTAATAAATTACCGTCTTTTTTAGAAATTATGTAATAGTTACACCCCACTTTCAAATTATGAAATTCATACTGCCCTTAATCAAAATTTTCCCTAATAACTATCTTCATGACCTCTTTATTGTTCAATTTCATTTTTTTCATCCAACATTTTATTAAAAACCTTGTGATTTACATAAAATCCTTGTTATGCAAATCAATAAAATTTTAAAATATACATGTTATTAAGAAATCGAAAAACAATTAGATAAGGCAGCCTTATGGTAAGGCATGACCATGTCAAACCCCCATTTTAATAAGTTTTAGGGCAAACAATTAAATACTTTATATTCGGTGCAATAGTGAAAAAGTTGCATAAGTATAGGGATTATATTGCAAATTTCTCAAAATATAGCAATAAATCCATCGTTTTCATCCTCTTCCTCTGTAAATCCCCAAATCATACTCGACCGGGCCAATCCAATCGCCCACGGTTGACGAAGTCGCAGTCACCGTCGAAGTGGATTTGCAATCTCCATCGAAGGTTATCGTCATCTAAGACCCCGGCCGATGGATAGTGTTGAGCCGATGGAAATTCACCACTGATTCAAGCGACGATTCAAACGTGGTGGTGGGACTCTCACGTAGTCGCCACCGAGCAAACAATGGCACAGTCCATCACTGCCCTACACCCCCAATCCTCCGCCAGCCACTACCTCTGCAATCTGCGGTCATTAAAGTAGACTTTAAGTTCATTCTGCATTCTATTTTGAATTTCGATTTTCCTTGGTATATTTGTGAGGGTTTGAAACCGATGAATTATATTATATATTTTCTATTGTGTTAATGCATTAGTGATGAGGAACAACGATTATAATTTGATGATTTGACGATAAACGATGATGATTGATGAAGAAAGACGATTATTTTATGATTAGTGATGATAAGTTGATGACGCGGATGATCATTTGATGATGAACGCGATGATTTGATGATGAGTTCGATGATTTGATGATTAACGTTGATGTTTTGATGATGAACGACGATAATTTCATTATGAATGACGGTAATTCGATGATGAACGACGGTAATTTGATGATGAACGAATGGATGAATTCATGTTATGGACGATGGTTTGGTAATGAATGACGAAGTTTTGATGATGAATGGTGATGAGGTCGATGATTTGATGATTTGATGATAAATGACGATAATTTGATAATGAAAGATGACGAATTGATTATGATGACTATGAACGGTGATGATTTGATGATTAACGATGATGAGGACGATAATGAAGACCATGATTTGATTATGATGACGATGAACGGTGATGATTTGATGATTAACGACAAAAATTTGATGATTAACGATGATGATTTGATGATGAGGGCGATGATTTGATTATGATGACGATGAACGGTGATGATTTGATGATGAACGATGAAGATTTGATGATTAAAGATGATGATTTGATGATGAGCACGATGATTTGATGATGAACGACGATGATTTGACGATGAACGATAAGTTTGATAATGAATGTCGATGATTTGATGATCAGCGACGATGATTTGATTATGAACGACGATGATTAGATGAAGAGGAAGATGATTTGTAGTTGATATAATGAATTGATTTGAATATTATTAAAAAAATAATAATTATGATTTGACCCCAAAAATTTTGGTTTTAGGTGTTTGCTATATGCAGGTCCGATTTACTTCTGCATGTCCAATGGAAGTGTGAAAATACAATAATTACCATTCACTCGTTTTTTAATTTTTACAAATATATTTCCAAAACCCTAACATTGAATGCATAAACCCGTCCATGTAATGATTCACATGTCCAAATTATAAATTACTTTTTCGTGAATTATAATACATATTTAAGAGGGATATTATTGTCACTTCAGATTTAATTTGGACCGGCAGAAGCAAAGTAGACCTGCATATAGAACCACCCAAAATTTTATATGAACCATACAAGATCCCTTTGTCTTATCATAAGACTGCCTTACCAGAGAGTTACTCTAAAGAATCTATCATTTCTACATTATTTTATTACATAGTTTTATTGTTTATAATTTTACATCATTTAAACTATTCACTATACATTTAAAATATTTCTTATATTTTGTAAGTTAAATAATTAAATAGTCCTTAAAATAAAATACACAAGTGAAAAAATTAGAAATTAGGCACAATAAATTTAAAATTTTACAAAATAATTAATGAGAAAAACATTATGAAAAAATTCATAAAAGTTTATTATAAGTTTATTGGGTTGCACTAGTTTTAGTGATATATAATTTTTATAAATTAAAATAAATTTTTTTAGTAATATTAAGTATAAATCCCTTATTAGAAATTCTAAAAAGAGACCATTTATAATTTAGACTATGTTATTTTTAACTAGAAAAATATGAAAATCCTTACTTGCAAAACACGGAGGAGCTTAGTTGCAATTTTTAAAACTTTACTCTTCCCTCTTTAAAACACGCGCGCGATTCTATTAAGTGGGACCCACGCGTTTGTTTCCAAATTTTTGCCTCTTGCAAAAATGAGGCCATCCAAAGTCAAACTCAAGACCTCCATGTGGAATGTGCTTACCACTGAACCAACCGACGGTTGACGACTATTCTTTCCAAGATATATATATATATATATATATATTTATTTATTTATTTAACTTACATTAAATAAAACTTAATATTTTAACCTCAAAACTTTTGTGTTATTATCTATAACCTCTTAAATTTAAAATCTTTCTACTTTGAAACTGAAACTTCCATATTTAAAAATTAAATATTATACTTTAAATTAAAAATATCCGTATGTTAATCTACAACCAATTAAAAACAGACATTTTACTTTTAATTAAAAACCATCATGTTTTAATCCACAGCCAGTTTTTTTAAAAAAATATAGCTACTTAATTAATTATCAAATATTACAGTTACATACAGAACAGTTCCAAATTGTAGCTACGTTGTGGTTGTGTTTAACCACTTCCCTAGGAACTTTAACACATGCAAGATAAGAGAACAATGACTTTAGACTCATAATATCACTGATCAAAGAACTCAGCTCCCAAGGAGGTTGACGCTCCTCCTCTGTAACCAAATCACGTAGTATTAGGGAATCTGTTTTGATCAATAAACTTGAAACCTGTGCTCCTATTGCTGCTTGAAGACCTTTATAACATGACATCGCTTCTGCATGTAATGCTGAAGATGATGAAAAGTCCACTGCATTTGTGAGTATACTCGCTCCCAATGATCGGTGCATGAGAGTCCAACTTGCAGCTCCATGTTTGCAATGCTTCCAAAATGCTCCATCCATCGTGAGAATAGCCTCAGCCTCCTGCTCCATACGATCCAGATGATCCACTCAATGGGCTTGTTGAGAAGTTGTGCAATTAATCTCTTGCACATCATCCATGTCTACAGAAGATTTTGTAACAATTCCAGCATCCACATAACTCTGCTGCAGCACCAGACTAATATCATCCATTTGATTCCTAAAGATGAGGTTGTTTCTAGTCTTCCAGATATTCCATAAGATGCAACATGAGATGCTAATAATCTCCATATCAGGTGCCACGCTCATCCATTGCCAAAACCAATTGGCAAAAGTAGTCTCTGAGGTTGCCTGAAAATCCAGACCCAAAGTTGAGGCCCACCAGATTCTCTTAGATTCATCACAGTACAAAAACAGATATTTTGTGTCTTCTCTATATTCCTTACAACATCTTAGACAAAAATCCTCATGTTTGATTCTCCTTCTTTTAAGATTACCAGCAGTGGGCAAACAATTTGTCAATACCCTCCAAATACATACCACTATTTTCATAGGGAGCTTGATTTTCCAGAACTTATCCCAAATCCGAGGAATAGCTGTTGACATTTCAGCTGAAAGCAAATGAACATCCTGGCATTTGTATCCCGTTTTCACTGTGTAATCACCATTAACGGTATAGGGCCATATTACCTTGTCTTTTGCCATCTCATGTTGTGAAATGTGTACCCTGAGAATCTTCAGAATTTCTGCTTCTGGAAAAAAAGTTGAGAGCTTTGGAATATCCCACTGTCTGTCTGGTGTAATAAACTGAGCTACCTTATGTCCCAACTTTAGACTGCTTAGCGGATGTGATGTTCTTGATGGCTCACCATCAAGTATCCAATCATCTAACAACCTGATATATGTACCATCTCCCAGTTTCCACTTCCATTTTTTCATCAGAAAATCTCTGCCCCATAATTTGCCTTTCCATCCCCAAGAATCGAACTGTTTTTGCTTGACTTCCAAGAAGTTATTGTGTTTACAATACTTTTGTTTCATGATTTTTACAAGCAAATAGTCCTTATTCTGCACCAAACTCCATGCGTGCTTTGCTACCAAGGCCTGATTCATTTGAAAAGAGGACCTTAATCCAAGACCTCCTTTATTCTTTGGTAAACACGTACTTTTCCAAGCCTTCCAGTGCAGTCCTCTCCCTTCCAAGTCCCCCTTCCAAATAAACCTGGCTGTTATTCTGTCTATCTCACTACTACAATCACCTTCATTTAAGGCACAAGTTTAAGGCGTTTGGGGCGAGTTCAAAATCTTTCGCCTTACTACTTACTTGCGAATTCGCAAGCCACAATCGCTAGGTTTTAAAAACACGTTTAAAGGCGGAAATGACCGTTTAAAAGGCAGTAGTCGTATGTGACGTTAAAATGAAGAGTTAAGGCGGAAATTTCATTTCCGCCTTAAAAATATGTTAGTTGTTGCGAGTTCGCAACAAGTAAGTTAGGTCTGTCATAATAGTTACGAGCTCGCATGTAATGAACGCTTAGGGTAATTTTAGCAAGCTAGGATCTAGCGAACTCGTAGATGAGAAAGTAAATAAACTCATTTTGGTCACGAGCTCGCATGCATGCTCGCTGATGTTGTTGCGAACTCGCCACTAATATCATGGAAAAATTTGTTTATGAAACGAGTTCGCCACCCATAAGTTAAGTGTGACATATGTGTAGCGAACTCGCTAGTCAAATGAGTAGGTATGCGTGAATACTTGCGAGTTTGCAAGAGTGAAGACTATATAATAAAACAGCAGCTCCTAGCGGATTTGTAAACAACAAATTAGACATTTGAAAGGTTGTATGTATCATTTTTCCCTTGGCTTACCATAAGATTGATTAGGTAACATCTTTTTTTGGAATTCCGATCGTTTGCAAGGTGGTGGGTAAGCTATTTTCCGCCTTACCATGTGGTTGTTTGTTTGTTGTTGTTGTGTTCTTAAAAAGTTGTTGTTTTTGTGATGATTTTGTGATCGTTTCATGTTGATTGTAGGTTTGTGAGTGATATACCACTGTGGGCTAGCTTTTTTGTTCAACGATTTCTAAGTTGATTAGAGTTTGCGCCGTGTCGTGCATTATGGATCGTGAATCCATCATGAATAAGAATGCTCGGTTGTCGAAAGAATATCTAGATTTGGTTGAAGAATTCTTAAGAGTTGGGTTGCGACATTGTAAGCTGAGGAGCATAGGTGGTGTTAGATGTCCATGTAGGGATTGTAGGAGTAACGCTATATATGAAGATATTCTTGTTGTGCGTGAACATTTAATCTGTAGAGGATTTGACAAATCGTACACTGAATGGGTATGGCATGGCGAGGGCAATTATGGGAGTGAGAACATGGAGGTGAATGAGGGAAACGAGGAGGAAATGCTAAAGTATAACGATCAATTGTCGGATATGTGCGACGATGTTGTTATGGAATTTGTGGGAAAAAAAGTATGCTAGAGGCTATGTATGCTGATAAAGCGACAAAGTTATATGTTGGCTCAAGCCATTCAAGGTTGGGTGCAACATTGTTGTTGATGAACCTTAAGGCTAGGCATGGGATTTCAGATAAAGGAATGACTGAGTTGTTGGAGTTAGTTAGAGAGTTGCTTCCTCAGGACAACTTGTGTCCAGATCGGGTTTATACTGCTAGGAAAATCTTATGCCCCATGGGAATGGAGTTTACCAAGATCCATGCTTGCCCGAATGATTGTATGTTGTATAGAGGGGAAGATGATTCTTTGAGGGATAATTGCAAGGTGTGCGGTGAGTCAAGGTGGAAAAAAAAGGAAGGTAGAGTTGAGGTATGTGGGGAAACAGTGACAACATCGACAAAGCAAAGTCCTGCTAAGGTAATGTGGTACATGCCTTTTTAGACCACGATTGGCGCGCTTGTTTGCAAATGCAAGTGATGCCAAACTATTAACATGGCATGCCGATCGAGTTCGAGAAGGAGATGATATTATTTCTCACGCTTCAGATGGTGATCAGTGGAAGAAGATGGATGCTAGGTACCCTGAGTTTGCTAATGAACCTAGACATGTGAGACTCGGACTATCCACGGATGGCATGAACCCTTTTGGTAACATGTCTAGTACCCATAGTTCATGGCCTGTTATGCTTGTTATTTATAATCTCCCTTCTTGGTTGATGATGAAGTGAAAATATGTGTTTTTAAACACTATGATCTCAGGCCCTAAGCAACCTGGCAACGACATTGATGTTTATCTAGCACCTCTTGTTGAAGAGTTATCATCTTTATTTGAGATAGGTATGGTGATTCCCGATGGTAGTCGTGGGGACGCTGAGTTCAAACTTAAAGCAATGCTTATGTGGAGCATTAATGATTTTCCGGCGCTTGGAAATCTCGGAGGGTGCTCGGTGAAAGGACATTTTGCATGCCCGCTATGTGAGAGTAATACTAGTCATTGTCAGTTAAAGCATGGAGGAAAGCCTGTTTATTTGGGTCATCGACGTTTTTTGCCTGCTAGTCATCCGTGGAGGCGTGCTAAGAAGTGGTTTAACGTGAGGAAGAAAACGGTGCAGCCCCTGTCCCACTCTCGGGTTCAGAAATTTTTGGCAAGGTGTCTGGGATAGAATATGTTTTAGGCAAGGGTCATAAGAAGAGTAAACAACCTTCCATTTGGAAAAAGTGCTCTATATTCTTCAAACTTCGTTACTGGGAGCATTTGGATGTAAGGCACTTTCTGGATGTGATGCATATAGAGAAGAATGTATGTGAGGCTTTGGTGGGGACGTTGTTGAATACTCCCGGGAAAAGTAAGGATGGATTGAAATCAAGGAAAGATTTAGTGAATCTTGGCATTAGGACATCCCTTGCCCCCGTGCAAGAAGAAGTAGGTAAAACGTACCTACCACCTGCTTGTTATTCATTATCATCTGAAGAGAAGGAAAGTTTTAGTGCAACTCTGAAGTCAGTGAAAGTTCCTTCTAATTACGGTTCAAACATCAGTAGTTGTGTATCGACTGCTGAATTGAAATTGGTTGGAATGAAATCGCACGGCTGTCACAATTTGATGCAGGATTTGAATGTCATCGCTCTCCGTGGATGCTTGCCTACACACGTTCGGAAGGCGGTTGCAAGGCTATGCTTTTTTTAAGCATATATGTCGCAAGAAGGTTAGTCGGTGTAAATTGGATGAGTTGCAAACGATGGTGGTAGAAGTGTTGTGCAAGCTTGAGATGTATTTCCCCCCCTCATTTTTCGACATCATGATTCATGTGATAGTCCATCTTGTAAGGGAGGTCAAGTTGTGTGGTCCCGTGTATCTAAGATGGATGTATCCATTTGAGAGGTACATGAGTATTTTCAAACATTTTGTCAAGAATCGATATCGTCCAGATGCAAGTATTGTACAGCGGTACGTGGCCGAAGAGGTGATCGAATTCTGCACCAACTACTTACAGGATGTACCAACAATAGGGCTACCAATTGCTAGGCACGATGGGAGAGTCGATGGTGTTGGACTACGGCATAGGTCAAAGTTCAGCCCTTCCTCAGATGAGATATCTAAAGCCCATCTGTATATCCTACGCAACCATTCTGCTGTGAGTCCTTATGTCGAAGTTCACCTAGCAGAGATTATGGCCGCACATCCCGGTTTGTTAGGACCCCGGGCTTTTGAATTACATTGTAAAGATTTCACTAGTTGGTTGAAAATTCATGTGAAAAATGGGGATGAGCATCCAAAAGTCGTCAAATGGTTGGCTAAGAGACCACTGGGCACAGTTACGTCGTTTAGTGGGTATGATATAAATGGCTACACATTTGGTACAAAGTGGAGCGATGATAGATCGGCGACACAAAATAGTGGTGTATCAGTACCCGGAGAGGGTGGTTTGCATGGGGAAAATGCTTTTTTTGGTACAATCACTGACATCTGGGAAATGGATTTTGTCCATGTAAAAATAGCACTGTTTAAATGCCAGTGGGTTGATCAAGCAGAAGGTACGCGTCTGGAGGAGTTGGGGATGATTCTAGTGAACAGAGACATGCAAGGCTCAACTGAAGATCCTTTCATAATGGCCGCACAAGCTCATCAAGTGTTTTATGTTAAAGATCCAGTAGATTGTTGCTGGGAGGTCGTGGTAGATGGAAAGAAAACGTTTGTTTATGGTGATGGTTTGTTTGACGATGACTGCAACATTTCTAGTGAGAACATTCCATTGTCGATTTATGAGACATTGGAAGACGATGATGACATAGTTGCCCGAATTATATGTCGGATGGACCACGATGAAGGAACGTGGATTAACCCCGCAGGAAAAACTACTAAAAGGAAGAGGAAGCAATCAAAGAAGCATAAGAAGGCGACTATGAAGAAGAAGAATAAGAAGAAGAAGAATAAGAAGTTAGTAACTGATGAAGAAGAAGAAGATGAAGAAGAGGAGGAGGAAGAAGATGAGGAGGTCTAATAAGCGTATACAATACATTTGTAGTTTTTCTATTATGTATGGTGTGTAAAATAAAATAAATTGATTGGATATATGGTACGTTTTGGCTAATATAAATTGTTTGGATTCACATGATTACCATAAATTTAGGTAACTGTGCAGGCGTGTTGCGACATCGCAAATTTGCACGCAGATGCAGACGAGGAAGGTTACGAACTCGCAAGGTAGCATTACACGCAGCGACATCGTGAGAAGAGATTCAAATTTCGCCTGCTAAGCTCTGTCACTCTGTTCTAGCTACTGCGAGCTCGCCAGAACCAAGCTAGGGTCTTGAGAGATCGCCAGTTTCCATCATTGAATTTTCAAAATTATAGTATTGACATGACTTTGGAGTCTTGCGATATCGTTACTTGACTCGCTTAGTTCTTGCGAATTCGTTAACTAACTCGCTTAGTGTCATTTTGCAATATTCAGCTTCAAATTTCATAATTATTGGTTCAAATTTCAGCTTCAACTTCAAATTGCAATATTCAACAAAGTAATGTTAAAATACTGCTGAATATATGAGGGAGATGTATAGAGTAATTTTTGAAGACAATAAATTCGATTTAAATCCAACAAAAACTTCAAAAGAAGGAAACAAATTGTAGCGCACAACGTACAAGTGAACTTAGCATCCAATGTGATATACAAAAAAACAGAAAACACTAATCTATCCTTCAGTAGGTGGTGTTGGAGACGGAACAGTCTTCTTGGCCTTCTTACTCGCTTGTGCCCTTTCAATTCCACGTATCACCTTTTCGGTACACCAGCATTCCTAATTAATATGCGCGATTTTTTCTCTCATAAGGTCGACTGTGTCCTCTAGGCCTCTGTAGTATGCTTTCGGTTGGAGCTCTGATCAAACATTGGAAGCAAATGTTACTTACATACAAGATCTTACAATACAATAGCATATTGGAAGACATAATTAGAATGCATCATGACTAAATTAGTGTACCTTCAACTTGATTTCTGACCTCTCCCTCGTCGAGCACCAACGGCTTTTTGGTTGAATCTTCCACCACCTGCCAAGAACCATACACCAGCTCACATTTACCTTTCCTCTGAAAGTATTCCATTGTGTAAAACATACACTCTTGAGCCTTTGCGGACAATTTCATCTTCGGGAAAGTGGTTGTGAGATACATGGTAATGAAGTTACCATATGGAAGCTTAGTCACAGGGCGTCGATTCTCAACTACACTTTGTCTCATATGCTCAAATATGACATAGCCCGGGTTCAACCTTAGCTCCTCCATCACACAATAAAACATGACAATTGTTGTGTAGTTAAGCTCGGTTATCCACCCGCCTTTCGTCACAACTGATCTAGCTATCATTTCGTACAAGATTCTTTGGTGACAAGTCAACTTCTCAAGTTTGTATTCCCTCGGCTTACCGAGAGGACCCTTAGGTCGGCCAAAGTAGTTGAAACCTAAGTTTTGTAGGTAAGCTTCGTCAAATCCACCACTTTCAGGCCACTTTTCTCTACAATAAAAACCTTCCGGGGGAGGGTTACTGTAATCCTCTTCTACACCATACGACATGCCTAAAGCCTTGTTAAAAAATTCTTCTCCTATCTCAAAATCCTTCTTGTTTACCCTAGTAAACCAACGCCCTGTTTCCTTCTCCTCCTCAATAAGCTGATGGAAATTGGCATAAAACTGACAGGTTTCTTCCTTATGAGAGGGGTAGTTCAGTCCTAATAAATCATCCAAGTCATGATCTCTAAAGGTTTGTAGCACATTAGTCAACCCTAGTTGCTTAATCTGATCGAAATCTGACACATAGCAATCTAGCAGCGTAGCATGCTTCATTAGGTCAGAATACGCATCAGAAGCAAGTAAACTTACAAACCTTTGCTTGTCATAAGCAGTTGAGGAAGCCGGTGCTTGATTAGTGGAAGACGATGCTACCTCTCTGCGACTGGAACCAAATGGATTTGGGGCTTGGTGCTTTGTTCTTGCCATGGCTGATAGGAATCACTGGGAAATTTGGGCTTGATTAGATTTGGGGGCTTTTCCTTGATTTGAAATTGGGGATCGCGTTTGGAATAGAACTGCACAGATTTTTTACTTTTATACTACAACATGCTTGCGATATCGCCACACTGCTCGTCTACTGTCAAAACGTTGTCGTTTTAATCTAATTTTTTAATTAGATTTCGTGGTAAATGTTTCCGAAATCGCCACTGCAATCTCAAGCGTTAGCGATCTCGCTAGTTACCCATCAACTCAGCTCTGTTGGTTGAATATTAACCGTAGCGAGCTCGCCACTTATATCTCACACTTTAAGCGAGCTCGCTAGTTACACGTCAACTCAGCTCTGGTAGTTTAATATTAAATGTAGCGAGCTCACCACTTATATCTCACACTTTAAGCGAGCTCGCTAGTTACACGTCAACTCAGCTCTGGTGGTTTAATATTAAATGTAGCGAGCTCGCCACTTATATCTCAAACTTCAAGTGAGCTCGCTAGTTACACGTCAACCTAAGCTCTGTTGGATGAATATTAACTGTAGCGATTTCGCTACTTGCGAACTCGCAACCCTGCTCGCTTGCAGTTTTCCCACATCGCCAAATCAAGAGTCAGATTTTCAGTATATATTGCTCAAGTTTTCTGAATGGTTCGATAAGTCACCGACCCGCGCAAACTGAACATGAAACACACACATTGATATGCAGGCCAAGTAGGCCCAATCTATACTATATACAGCACTATACTACCACCTACAGCCCATCTATGACTAAGGCCCAACCCCCAAATATTTTTGGTGGTTATACACACTAGCGAGTTCGCCACTTGCTCGCACATGGAGGGTCAGCTCTGGTGGTTTAATATTAAATGTAGCGAGCTCGCCACTTATATCTCAAACTTCAAGCGAGCTCGCTAGTTGGATTCCATATTAGCTTGTAACTTTGCGAGCTCGTGAGTATTTAGAGCCTCTTCGTCAGCTTACTAGCGAGCTCTCAAGTGAGACTCTTCTTAGGCTCTGTTGAAGATTTCAAGTTACTTACGAGATCGTCAGCTTCTAGACGAGATAGTAGCGAGCTCGCAAGTATAACTCATATTTGGCAAATTTGAATATTGCGAGTTACTTACAAAATCGTCAGTGGTTGGCGAGACTCTAGCGGATTCGCAAGTCTAACTGATGTTAGACTCTGTTGAAGATTTCAAGTCACTAACGAGCTCGTCAGCTGTGGTCGCCTGTTCTGGCGAGCTCGCAACACGGTAATCTAGGTACAAAAAAAAAACTTGAGCAAAATTTGATGGCATATTTCAACAAAAACAGATGCCTAACTAGGATCATCTCATTCATAATTCTTCATCAAATACTACCACAACTATTACTGATCAAATTGTACTTAAAAAAGGCCATAGTTTGGCCAATGTTTTATCACAACAGAAACTAAACTAAATCACAACCCCTTAACTAGAAGATCATGTAGTTCTTCACTAGTTATGTTCTGCGAAGCATCGGTGTTAGGTTGCGGTTTGGCAATGTCTTGAGTCCCTTCGACTTGATTGGTGGCACTTGTGCCAGCATCTTCTTGAGCTGTCGATTTCATCCCCAACGTCGCCTCCTCTGCTATTCTTGCCTCCTTCCTCTGCATCTCAGCCTTCTCCGCTGCGTCTTCGCCATCTGACAGGTCATCCTCTTCATCATCGTCATCGTCACTATCATCAACCTCATCATCCTTTTCTCGGCCCGCCACCTTTCCATCAGAGCCATCTGTGGCCTTGCTTTTCCCTTTATCCTCGCTACCCCCTGGCGCGCTCACCTCATCACGCAGCTGTTGTAAAAAATCTGGGATGTCTTCAGAATCGCTCAACTCGCAGTCGATGGCTCCGCTTTCAAGAAGTCGATTGAGTGTGTCGTTGTTCGCCCGTGAACGTTGCTGCGCTACTTCAATCTCATTGGCCAGCTTGCCAATTTTGACTATCAACCGACCACGAGCTTCAAACACTGCGTCTGCAATTAATAAAACATAGAATCAGTTATGAATGGACTTATGCAACTGTTTTTAAAATGAGCTAAAATTTTTATTACCTGATACACCACCCCTAGCTCTTCTCGCTGCCGCTTCAGCTTCCTTCTTCTTCCCGTACTTCCCATCCGCCTTCAATTCCAGCCTTTTATTATGCAACAAATCATTGTCGTAATCAACAATCTGCATTGGCCTACCCCTTGGGAAGATACCGGCTTTTCTGATCAAGGCAGTGACCAAACCCCCATACGGAATTGCAGCTTTCTTATGCCTTGCCATCTTCATCATGTGGCTAAGGATCGTGAAGCCGGGATTGATCTTTATCTTCTCCACGATATAGTAAAACAATGTCAAAGAAGCAATCGATGGCTCACAGGCATGGCCTAGAGTAGGCAGCACATTCCCACATATCATTTCAAAGACTAACCGAGCCTCCTCGCTTAGTTTATACACTGGGTATGCCCTAGCTCTACCCGCTCTATTCGAGGTCCTTTTAAACCACTTTTGAGCCATCTCTACTACATTCAGTGGCTGTCTAGGGCTAGTGGCTGGAAAACGCTGTTCATAGTAAACCTCGTATGGGCCATCGGGCTTGGTAGGTCTAAGATCTTCACTGCTCTTGTAGGGGCATTTCAACACACTATTTATCATGAATTTATCAACCTTAAACTTAACCCCTCTAACTATAGTGGTTATTTCATCGACCCCTTCCTCTAACCCTAAATTAGCATAAAATTGCAAGAATTCCTCATAGTAGATGGGGTCGGGAAGCTGTAAAAGGTGATCTAGGTTTTGTTCCCTAAAATAGTCTAGTACATAATCAAACTTCATAGCAGGCACAGTGGTACTATCAAACACCTTATTGTGAAATACAGAACGAGACTGTAAGCGGGCATACCTAGCTCTTGCTTTGTCATTGAAGAACTGTGGCTCGTCGTTGGCATTTTCCACCTCCTCGCCGCCCTGTCCCGGCTGATTTCCGGCGGTCACCTCTTCCTCTGGTCGGCGGGCACTTGCTCCTCCTCGGTTTTCACCTCTGGATGGCGGCTCGACCTGTTCCTCACCGTCCACTCACTTCCTCTTGGATCCGGCACCGGCCTGGCCTCTCCCACTCCCCTGCGAACGGCCTGATCCTCTGGTTTTGGGCGGCATTGCTAGATCTCCGGCGAAATCGCAGAGGGCTCGGCTAGGGTTTTTAATTTGGGGCAAAATTAATTTTGCCCGACCTTTAATTTTTTTTATATACTTCACATGCTTGCGAATTCGCCAGTTGACTCGCTTGGATGTTAAAATTAATTTCCAGTACTTGCGAACTCGCACCATGCTCGCTTATTTTTATATACTTCACATGCTTGCGAATTCGCCAGTTTACTCGCTTGGTTGTAAAATTAATTTCACTACTTGCGATCTCGCAACCCTGCTCGCTTGCAGTTTTCCCACATCGCCAAATCAAGAGTCAGTTTTTCAGTATATATTTCTCAAGTTTTCTGAATGGTTCGATAAGTCGCCGACCCAAGCAAACTGAACATGAAACACACACATTGATATGCAGGCCAAGTAGGCCCAATCTATACTATATACAGCACTATACTACCACCTACAGCCCATCAATGACTAAGGCCCAACCCCCAAATGTTTTTGGTGGTTATACACACTAGCGAGTTCGCCACTAGCTCGCACATGGAGGGTCAGTAATTTGGGTTTAGGGTTTTTGGGTTTAAATCTAGCGAGCTCGCAAGGTACTCGCCAGTTCATTTGTGGGCTTAGGGTTTAGGGTTTATACTACCAACCTTGACACTAACGAACTCGCAAGCACTCAGGTTCATGTATAAATTTTCTATCTCAAATCATTTTTGTTAATTGTACATATTTTATATATATTTGTAACATAAACATTTATGAAATAGTTTATTGTTTACTTTAATTTAATATAATTTTGCCCATGAAACTTGAGTTGTGGAAGTGAAAAACATATATGTTTGTAAAATCATTTCATCTTATGTCACAGGTGCGATTTAATAGCCAAAGTTACGTTCAAAAGTTGTCAAACTTGTTATGTTTTTACTTTAATTTTTTACTTCATTTGAACTAATCAGTCATTACTGTACATTTATTACATCCAACACTAATAGTACTTTGTTCTAAATTACATGTACGTGACGACTACTGGTTATGAACACTTACGCAGTATTTACCAACAACAATGTTAATGAGGATGATCTAATTCTTTTTTTACATTACATGATTCGATGGTTACCATAATATATATTCCCATTGATTATCAAGTTCATCAACCTAATTACATTAATGTTGTCACAACCAGCTAGTACCTGGCAAGCTATTTCATAACAACTTTTGAATGTACGATGAACATTTGGGACTTTAGAGTACGATATGCTTTTCAATAGTCATACATATATACACTTGCAATTAATCGAATGATTACTCCATGACATAGTCGCAAGTAAATACCTTATTCCACACTTATATTCACATTAATGTTGTCACAACCAGCTAGTACCTGGCAAGCTATTTCATAACAACTTTTGAATAAACGATGAACATTTGGGAGTTCAGAGTACGATATGCTTTTCAATAGTCATACATATATACACCTGCAAATAATAGATTGATAACTGCATGCCATAGTCGCAAGTAATTAAATACCTTATTTCACACTTATTTATAATGAAACTAATTTATTAACCTCCACTTCAATATTACGCTAAAGTCACCAACTTTATACCTTCTTACACGTGGTAATTAACAAGTGTATTATCAAACTGAATGGCAGTGATTGAGAAAATTACATCATGCATCCACAGCTGCGAGTTCGCAAGGGTCCAAATTTATGAACTGGACTTCTTGCGATATCGCAAGTCACAATGGTGAAGGTATTGAATGCATGAGTTTCATTACTAGCGATATCGCATGGTGCTCGAAACCCAAAGCGTATAACTAGCGAATTCGCAACCTGGCCCGCCTCTGGTCGTCAACAGCATAATTCCAAGCCAAGAAGACCACAAACTTGGCATTTTATCACTTTTCATGGTCGAATCTTTCTTCCAAATCTCTTCTCTTTTCACATATTCTCTACTCTTTCCACATCAATCTTCCATCAAATCTACACAAACCCTTCCATAAATTCAACTACATCTCAAGTGGGTCAATCCAAAGTGTAAGCAATTTGCTAAGCTTTTCAATTACTTCTCCACTATTTGTTTCTCTACCCATATGCTTGTCTTTATGATTTTGTACTTGTTGTTTTGGAATTTAGTAGCACAATTTATGTGGGTAGGAGAAGGACAAACAAGGTAGACCCATCCTCAACACTACAATCAATTCTACATCTAACTATTTGATAATTGCAAAGGTATGGGTTTTTAGTTGATTACACTTATTTTGTGAGTTTTAAGGGGTCATTAGGGTTTATATATTCGTTGGAGTGTTAAACTTATGATTCATCATTAATTAATCACCACTAGCTCCATTTAAATTGTTACATTTTATTTGTTTTAGGTACTTGTGTCTAGGTAAACAAAATTATACTTAACTTGTGTGTAAATGCATATTCATGACCATGTTTGTAGGCATTCATTAATTGGGGAATGTGGACTATATAAATGTTTTGTCATTTCCACTAACAAATTGGTCTCTAAACATAGGAAAGGACAATGAGTGAACCAACAAACTCGACTTCTTCCAACTCATCTAGTGGTGGAGAAAATGTTGTTCGCGATTCGCGACGACGTAAAACAAGGAAGCTTAGTCGCGCTTCAAAAGAAGAACAAATGAGGACCCATTGTCGCGAGATAGAGACACGAATCGACAATAAAATTCTAACACATGTCAAATTTAATGACATCGGTGTAGCTATTGCGCCCTACGATGATGCCCAGAGGTGGTCTAGTTGGTGTGGGAAAATAGGTAGGACTCATGTGCCGCTAGACACTACGGATTGGAGGCTTCTAGACCCCGCTATTAAAAGGGGTGTGTGGAAGGAATGCAAGGTGAAGTTCACTTTTTTATTTTTTTCCATTTAGTAATACCTTATTAATAGGACTTACCAACTATACTATATCAATGTTAGCGACCCTTTGTGATCGAAGCCAAATCGTACGATCAAGTGAAGAAGAAGGCATTACAAATTGCATCAAAGTCGCATCGCGAGCATAAATATACTCTTGCCAAGGAGTACATAAACCCAAAGGGCATAAGGTTTGGTCAACATCCTAAGGATCGTTACAATCACATTGTCCCACTCACTTGGGAGATATTCAAGGCACGATGGCTAGAAAATGATTTAAAGGTTAGTACTAACATTCAATTTGCTTAATTTATATTTTTTCCTATACACCTTTAATTGTTCCCTAAATTAGTGTATCCTTACTAACCAATAAAATTCATAAAGGGTGTGGGTGATGATAAGCGTAAAGCAGCTGCTGCTAATAATATGCCCTACACCGGTGGACGGTGTTGATATTTGGGTGTGGGGAAGAAGACATCTAAAAACAAATACGATAAAGAGGTTAAGGAACTAGTAGATGGTGGCACCCCCCTAGAAGAGGCAAAAAACCAAGTCGCGGCCGAAGACCCAACAAAATATACTCGAGAACAGTTATTCGTGCTTGGTAGAATTAAGGCCGACGGAAAATTCTCAAGCGACGAGGCAAAGAGAATTGCCGGACGAGTGGTACGTGTTATATAAGTTTACATACTTCTCAAAACTATTAATGTTACTAAAATTAAAATATAACGTCATAGTGTATTTAAAATACGACAACCAATTTGTTTGATTATTATTGTGAGTAGGATGAGGTAGGGCTTGAAGTTGAACAGGGTTTATTCATCCCGGTGGGAAAACATGATGTCTTGCTTACAATTTAATCGCAGTTACACCTGTCTTCCCTTTCTTTTTCTTTAAAAAATGAATCATTTCCTGTGCCAGAATCACATTTTCTCCAATATTTCTGTTGGGAATTGTCTTAAATTTCAACAATGCTGAATTCAGAAATCTTTTTCCCTGATGAAACAGGAATAAACGTGTAACCCTTTTCCATTTAGATTAGGTAGTTTTTCCGTTTTCGTAGAGGTTTCTGTTAGTTTGAGAGTACTATATAAACTCTTGGTTTTGTTCAATAATATTGTGTGAGGCTCCGTGAAGGTAATTCCAGTCGGAGGGTCCCTTCACCAGTATGTGAACGTTTAGGAGAGAAGAGATAACTAGTATAGGGAGTGTAGTGAGGTTTTGTTTACTCTGTAATTCTCTTGGAATATACTAGTTTAATTCTCTGGTGGATGTAGGCCGTGTTTTGGCCGAACCACGTTAAATTTGTGTACTGTCGTTTTATATCTTCATCGTTTATGTTTTCCACTGCGCTTAAGGGGATCACTTCCCCCAACAAGTGGTATCATAGCTTTGGTTGATCGGACATGCGCTGGAAGCTGATGGTGTTTTGTTCCAAGTGATGAAGATGGCAGTGTTTGATGTGGGGAGTATCTCTCGGTTGAGTTCTCGGTGGTGTATCCGGGGAGGAGGAACACGGGTTTCGTGGTCCTTGGTTTGAGGGAGGAATGTTGGGTGTGTCCAACTCAAGTCCCACGTCAGAGGTGATTCGACCTTGGTGATGAGAGTTGAGGATGTTCTCAATGGGCGAAACTACACATGCGTTGACCGGAAATTTGGATCGGGTGGAGCCATGGAGATTTGGTAGATTCAAGTTTTTTATGTGTGGCTGGATGCGAGGTCAATGGTTTACGACTGTACGAAGAATTAGAGGAGTTAGTGGAGTTTGACGTGTTCTTTGATAAAGCGGAGAATTACTTAAAGGATAGAAGACTCGGGTGTAACTCTGTGGCATTTAATTCTTGGTTGTCGTAGTGCGTAGTTACACTGGTCATCGGCTGGGTTCTTGAATTGTGAGATTCAAGTGGGTGTAACTGATAACGCGAAACTAGCTGATGGTGCGTAGTTACACCGGTTTGTTAGCTGGGATCTTGGGTGGGGATACTCAAGTGGGATGGACATGAAACATGTTGATCTCTGGAGATGGTTGGGATGGACATGGTGCTGGCTACACATATAAATCTTGAAAATGTGTATGCATAATTCCTTGAATTGCCTCCTTGAACTGACAGATATTGCTGGCTTATAAGAAATAGCAATGATGAAAGGGGGCAATCTTGTCTCAATCCTCTAACAGGGTGAAAAAATTATGAATTATTCCCATTTACCATTACTGTCATAGAAAGTGTAGTCACACATTGATGGATCAACTGTATCCAACTCTGAGGAAACCCAATATGAGACAATGTAGAAAACAAGAAAGACCATGAAACTCTATCATATGTCTTACTCGTATCCAATTTAATCGCAGCTACACCTGTCTTCCCTTTCTTTTTCTTTACAAAATGAATCATTTCCCGTGCCAGAATCACATTTTCTCCAATATTTATGTCCTTTACAAAGCCAGACTGTGCTTGATCAATCAAATCATTCATCACCAATGCCATTCTTTTTGCTAATACATTTGCAATGAGCTTATATTTCACATTACATAGTGAAATAGGTCTGTAATCCTCAGGTTTGGTAGAAAATTTCTTTTTTGGAATAAGAATAATGACCGTCTGATTCCCATCCAAAGGAATTGGTTGACCTTGCAGTATTTGTAAGATAGATCCTGAAACCTGGTCTCCAACCAAATCCCAATGGTTCTTGTAAAACCCAACATGCTTACCATCCAAACATGGAGCCTTCCATGCCTTCATATCTTTGAGTGTCTTTTCCACCTCTTGCCTTGTAAATTTGAGAGTGATCTTGTGTTATTCTCAGCTAATTCTCCATGAACTGAAACATGTTGATCTCTGGAGATGGTTGGGATGGATATGGTGCTGGCTACACATATAAATCTTGAAAACGTGTATGCATAATTCCTTGAATTGCCTCCTCATGTGTGTGACTTATACCACTAGAATCCGTAATGGTATTGATCTGATTCATGGCATGTCTTCTGGAAGCCCTTTTGCGGAAAAATGATGTGTTTCTATCTCCAAACTTCCCCCAATTTGTCTTCACCCTTTATTGCCAGTAATCAGCTTGAAAGGCCATCAATTCCTCTAAATGCAAAGCGCAATGCCTCTACTGTTGTTGTGTTTGACTTGTGACAGGTCCTTGTTGTAACTCTCCCAGCCTAGATATGGTATCCTTAATCTGTCTCTCTATATTACCATAACTGGTTCTGCTCCAGTTTGCCAAGTGTCGCAATACACATGCTAAATTAGTAGACAGATTATATAGTTGAGACATTCCATTAGTCTCCATATACTTGAACCAAACTCTATTTAAATCTGGTTAGGAGCAATGTTATGTTCCCAAAAAGTCTCATACTTTTGCCAAGTGCTTTTCTTAGCACTTCTTGGATATAATTCCAAGAATATCGGACTATGATCTGACACTACAATTGGCAAGTTGATAAGCCTAGCCTTTGGGAACAAATCTATCCATAGCTTATTAGCAAAGGCCCTGTCCAATCTTTCAACAATAAAATGTGGAAATTTCCTGTTATTATACCATGTATACCACAATCCCAAATGTTTAAGTTCTTCCATGTTCCTCTCTTGCAATAAGTCTATTAGAACTTGAGCCTGAGAGGTAAGCTTGACATGTTTCCCACCATACTTGTCTTGTGAAGATAAAACTTGGTTAAAATCACCCATCATGATCAAAGGATAATCAGAAGCTGGTAATGCTGCTTTAACTTGATTCCAAACTTCCACCCTACCAGCTATGACAGGGCATCCATAAACAAAACACTGATACCACACACTATTCATACTACCCATGCATCTAACCAAGTTATAACTAATACTAGATGCAACTATTTCTACCTGAATTGAATTAGACCAAAATAGAGAGATTCCACCTGCCAAACCTGTTGTTGCCAAATGCCATCCATTTGTGAAAGTCGTTGTCTGCGGCCACTTAGTCATTTCTTCATAAGAAGACTTAGTTTCCAACAAGCAAAGCATCTGAGGATTTCTTTCAACAATCAACATGTTCAGCATTTGTTTTGTAGGGGCATTGTTAAGGCCCCTACAATTCCACACAAGGGACTTTATGGCGTTTGGTGCAGTTGATTTGGGACAAATGCACATAAACCCTCAGTTTTGTCATTAGCCTGGTTTGTTGTCTTCTCCCTGCCATTTTCCTTTGATGCTGATTCTGAGCTACTTGAGTAGGTAGTTGTGGCTTTCTTACACAGTTTCCTCTCCTTCTCCCACTCATTTACTAACACAGTATTCATTGATTCGGAAACAAGTTCTTCATCTTCTGCCATTTGCCTCTTTGTTGCCATTCTGTTGGTGTTTGTGACACCTAAGCTGACCCCTTCATCCAAACCAACTTCAGGTTGCTTATTCAAACCAACTTCGGGTTGGTTGCTTTTCTTGGAACCTAAGAGGTGTTGTCTGTTACAATGCTCCTCCAAAGGGAACTGGAACTCTGCTTCTCTAAAACACATTTGTTTATTTGCTTCATTCTCATTGACATCCTCCTGCCTCATCTCTATTTTGCGTTTACAACACAGCAATTCTCCCCAATTCTTGTTACTGTCTTTTTTTTTTGGTTAAACCACCAATGGTGGGGGGAGTTAATTGGCACCCCAAACCAGAAAATTAAGCCAAGTCTGGCAATAAGTTTTTACAAGCCTGAGCACTTGCTCTGAAGCATGAAGCTTTCAAAAAGAATAACCTACTGTGGCTATTCCAGACTTCTAATACTATGGAGATAGGTAATCATTCTTGATCCAAGAAATTCTAGGGAGCATGTTAGTGATCAATCCAGCAAAGGTTGAAGCACAATTCTGCCACCCAAAGCCTGGATTCAAGAATAATTTTCCATAGTATCAGACTAGATTGCCAAAATATATGCTAATCTAGTGATCAAAACTATATTTACATATCAGCATCTTCTCAGTAGAAGAGCTGTTGTGATCCTTCATGAGTGCCATTTTTGATCTGCAAGGAACTCTGCTGTATTCTCTCCTGCCTCCATGGGTGTACCTGTAAAGAAGAGGAAGAAACCAGCAGTGTGTGTTCTTGGGATTAAGTATTGATATTTTGAGTTCTGATAGATGGAATACCAATTTTATCCAATGCTAGCATCCCTTTGAGTTCTGGTGGAGCTTGAGCCCATAGGATGTCATGGGTGCCCTGAGTATTAATTCCCATCTTTGCCAGAAAGTCAGCTGGCTTGTTTCCCTCCCTACATATGTGAGCTAGCTGGTGCTCTTTTTGCCACTCATGTATTTGAGTACAGATTGAGTATATCTCCCATTTGCTTGTGGTAGGTGACATGATACCCTTGAGTGCCTGCAAGCAATCAGTTTCTACAGAAAAATTGTGCAAGCCAATGGTTGTTGCTATCTGATATCCCTGTAAGATAGCCCTCATTTCTCCATGTATAGGTGATGAGCAGAGAGCTGACATATATCTCATTAATATTACTGTCCCTCTGCTATCTCCGATAATCACCCCTATCCCAGCCTGATTTGATATATATGCAGCATCAACATTTACTTTATATCCATGATCTGGGGGGTACCATTTAATTATTTTCACAAGCTTTAGCCTTTTCATTTTAATGAAAGGTATAAGCCCAGTGGAAATTAAAAAATTGTTCCTCTCCAGATTTCCTTTTAATGGATGTGCTGTGAATATATTTCTAGACATTTTTGCAACAGACTCACAGATAACATGATTCCCCATTGATTGTTCCTCAAAAATTTTAAAATTCTTTTTTTCCATAAGAACCAAACAGTTAAAGCTGTGACAGTTTTAATTACTGTTGAATGGATCTTAGAAAAACCTGCATGTTGGAAGTAAAAATTGAGTCTGTGCCTAAGTGTGTGAAAGGTGGGGTCTGTAGTGCAAGCAAAGCATGTATAGACTTCCATATTTCCAGTGACTCATGGCATTGATTAAAATAATGCTCTAATGTGTCCATGTTGCAGCAGAATAGACATTTTGATGGTAAATAAATTCCAAATTTTGTCAATATGTCATCAAAAGGGAGGAGTCTATTCTTTATTCTCCATACAAGTATGGAGATTTTTTTAGGGATATACCTGGACCATACCTTCTTCATTAGAATGTGAACTGGCTTCTTATCTCTGATCTGCTGGTATGCTGACTTTATTGAAAAGTTTCCATCTGCTCCTGGCTTCCAAATAAGCTTATCTTCATGTGTGTACTGATTTTCAGCTTCCTGCAATAGATTAAAATAAATGGTAGCCAAGTGAGGCTCCAGTTGAGTTAAGTAGTAACTTCTATTGGAGAAGAATTCCTTGACTGTAATTTCTGGAAAAGGGATTTGTGTAAGCTCAGGCCACTGGTAAAACAAAGCTCCATTTCCTAGCCAGTTCCCATTCCAGAAAGAGCTGGTTCCTTTCCCATAAATTATTTTAGTCTGTTCATTTGCAAAAGGAGTGACTTCACATACTCTTTTCCAAGCCTGGGAATTCTTGTAAGTTTCTGGCAATGACCACATGTATTGAGCCCATATTGTCTTATTTTGCTGGAGCTTCCACCAAATTTTGCAGGAAAAGGCCTTTACTGTGGCTTTGATGCTTCTGAATCCCAATCCATCTTCCTCAGTAGGGACAGCTAATCTACTCCATCTCCTCCAACTCTTCCTCTGACCTCTCCCAGTCTGCCCCCAAAAATATATTGATGCTATGCCTTCCATTTTTTTAATAACCTGTTTTGGAGGGTTTAGGGTTGCAAGGATGTGTGTTGGAATGGCTAAAAGGACTGAGTTAATGAGAATGAGCCTTCCAGCACTGGTCAGCCATTTATTTTTCCAATTCATAACCACTTTTTCCATTCTTTCCAATACTCCCTGATAGTATACCACCTTGTTTCTGCCATGAAAAATAGGAGCCCCCAGATATATAAATGGAAATTTCCCCATCTTCATTCCTAGAGTCCTCTTTATCATTCTGAGCTTGTTTACTGTGACTTTGGGGTGAGTAAAAATTTCAGACTTTTCAAAATTTACTTTTTGCCCAGATACCCCTTCATATGCTTCCAGAAAGGACTTGAATCTTTGTAAATTCCTTTTTTTTGCTGAGATGAACACTGCTGTATCATCAGCATACATGAGGTGAGGTAAAGGTTGTACCCCTCTTGGCATGATGAAGTTTTCCAAGTAATGAATATTAAACAGCCTCTGAATTCCCCTTGAAAATCCTTCTAAAATGATGCTTGATTTGAGATTGGATCCCCTTGTCATTTCCCAGCTAGTCTTCACTTTTTCTAGAAAGTCAGCCCTATTGATCCACATTTCTTGGAACCTGAAAGGCCTTGGGACCATCTCAGTAGCATCTTGTATAGAAATGAGAAGAGGGTTATGATCTGAAGTAGTCCTATTGAGAACATGGATTGATGTATGTGGAAACTGAGCAATCCATTCTGGAGTGCAAATCCCTCTATCCAATCTTTGCAACTGCCTGTCCTCCTTTATTCTGTTGTTAGTCCATGTGAACAAGTTGCCAACTGTGGGAATTTCAATCAATCTCAACTGATCCATCCACTCCCTAAAGTCTCTCATACTGCCAAATGGAGGAGAATGTTGCCCTCTATGTTCCTGAACTGATAACACTGTGTTAAAGTCCCCAGCATACAGAGTTGGGGCAGGCTGAAGGCTACTCAGATTTTGCCATAGTTGTCTTCTTGGGATTCTAGTAACCTGGGCATACACAAATACACTAGTCCAGTTCTCTAGTGTTGCCTTTTCTGTGATTGATACCTGCATGAATTGGTCAGCTTGTGACAAGATATCAATGGTAAAATTATTTTTGTAGAATAGCCATATTTTGGCCTCTTCAGCTGCTATGCAATTTTGGAAACCTATCTCAAATTGCAGACTTTTTATTTGACTTTTATCATGCATGGGTTCTATTTTGCAAAGTATTGAGACATGATGAACAGCAAGTAGAGTTTTAAGTCTATCTATAGATGTTCCATATCCCCTAATATTCCAAACTAATAAGTTTCCTACTGATCTGTGACTAATCATTAAGATGTATATTTTATTTTTGGTTTGGGTCTTAAGTTTCTACTGATTGATTCAGAGGAACTTCCCTGTTTGACTGCCTTGTCAGCATGCTTTTTTCCATTCTGTGCTTCTTGAATTTCTTCTATGATTATTCCTGGAGTAGCATCCCCCTGGCACTCATCTGCTATCTGCAAAATAGAAAAAGCATTTGATGTCTGAACCTTGTGGTAAGGAACAATAGCAGACATTTCTTTCCTTTGAAGTATAGTAATTTTTTGTTGACTGGCTTCTTTCGTTTTTTGGATCATATCTATATCATCATATGAAAAGGATATGTGGTATGGCTTGCAAGCCTTTGTGAGCTGAGTTGGCTTGTCAGCCATTGTGAATTGAGATAGCTTGAATGATTGTAGCCTTTGGGGTTGGAGCCTTTGAGGTTGATATGGCACCAATTGTTGTTGGTTTTCATCTTTACTCCTGAGTGTCTCCATCTGTGTATGGTTTTCTGCTCCCTTTTTATATGGCACCTTCACCCACTGTTGGGCTGCTCCTTGGTTTTTTTCTTGCCTGGAGAGTCCTGATGAAGATGGTCTAGATTGTTGATGTTGAGACCTTGTGTCTTGCTCCTGATGACTCCTTCTTTCTTTTTGTGGCCATTTCCTGAGTTCAGGATGCTGAGCCCTGCAATTGCTATCCTTATGCCCTAATTTCTTGTAGTGCAGGCAGTATACTGGGACATTTTCATAAATGATTTCACAATCTCTAAAATTTTCTGGATGTCCTATTTGAATAGATGGCAGCAACTCCTTTGTGACATCTATTTCTACACACATTTTCAGTGCTGAAGGTCTGGAAATAAAATTGGTAGCTGCATCATGCTTTATAAACTTTCCTATCTGATTTCCAAGATCCTCAATCATTGAATTGTTCCAGTAATAGAGGGGGGCATCTCTTACCGTTACCCAGACCGGAGCAATTGGTGATTCGTGCTCCGGTGAGAAATCCGGCGACCACTTCAGTACTTTCATACTTGCTCCAGCAATTGTCCATGACTGTCGCAGCCAAAACTTCTGGTAATCATCCTTGCTTTGGAATCTGAGTAGTACATGCTTGTAGTCGAGCGATCCTAGCTGGAAATTATGGTTCAATCCCATCGCCTGAACACCTGTATCATCGGCATCGGCGGTTTCGCACTTTGGAATTTGCCGATCAATGCGTTCTGATAATGCCCGACCAATATTGGTATCGATTCGGTAGGGTACATGCAAGAGGGCTTGCCATTGAATGTTGTGTTTGGGCGGATTTCGGGGTTTGACGGGAGGGTAGATGACAGTGGAGGTGGTCTGGAAGTGAGAGCTTGAAAGAAAGTTTTTCCGGCGGTTATTTCGCCGGAATTTTGTGGTGGTTCCCCCATTGGGGAGCCGTTAAAGATACGTTATCAGTGGGTAACGGGCAGAAATATGGCTATTTCTGACATTAGGTGGTGGCGCGTGAGACTCCTTTCTAGAGAGAAGGCAGAGCTAACTTTCTAGTGAGAGAAGTTCAATTATCTATAATCTTAGGAGATGTAAACTCTACCTCTTTGTACTGAAGAAATTCTTTTCCACCCTTTACATTTGACCTTATTTAAACCCTTTCTATCATCACCTTTCTTCTCAGTAACCTTAGGAGATGTAAACTGAGCAGAGTTGTCAAGTACTGTATTAGACGAACCTTTTTGATGAATGTCAGCTGATTGTTTGACATCCTGACTACCTAGACCCACATCGGGAGTTTGAATAGCCTTCTTTTGCCATTGATGTCAACCCCGTGGTGCGTTTGGTAGTCTCGTGTTCCCACGAGCCTGAGAAGACCGTCGCGAGCCCGTTGATTTTGTTTCCTCACCACCTGGATTAGTTTGTTGTTGACAGGATAGCGGAGATTGTGCAACACGAGCCGCCTCTGATTCGTTAACTTTGTCATTCATGTCGCCGGAATTGTGATTCACCTTGGTTTTTGAATTTTTCTCTTTCTGTATTTATAGGGAAATCTCAACTCTTGCCTTCTTCACGACCTGGTTATGTTGAATTCTGTACTCAACCGTCGAAACCTCAATGGTGTATTCAATTTCTGACCCAGAATTCTTCAAGATTTCAGCAACTATGATTGCAGAGAGAATAGCCGTTCTCATTGCTAATATCTGAACCCTTCTATGCTTGAGAAGGTAGTGATTAGCCCGATTGACATGAAGCCCAATCGATTTATGTGATTTTGATACAAAAAGTTGATGAATTTGTGACTAGGGGTGCTTGCCGCCGGTCGAACAGTTCGCCGGTCGCTTGTTTACTCTGGGAGTCGCCATGGTCGTGTTGTCGAAGGGGGTTTTGCTGCATGTGATGTGGGAAGTGCAGATCTCGACTTTGTTGGGCTGATTCACCGGTGTTATCGCCGGATCAGCCGTCAAGGAGGCGTTGCCGACTTCCGATTCTGATCTATCGGTTCCGGCCCCAGTCCTACTCTATCTCGATCTCAGAGCAATTCTCCAACTGAAAAGCCAGATCGCTGCCGGCGAGGTCAAGAAGTGGTGGTGATCAGAAAGCCCAGGAAAGATTACTGGAAGGTTTCCTGAATCGCCAGAGCAGTAAAACTCTTTTAATGAAAAAAATTATCTTCTCATATCCACAACCAGTTATAAAAAATAAAGATTATACTTTAAATTAAATACATCCGTATTTTAACTACAATTTATTAAAAAAGCAAATATTTTTATTTTAATAAAAAATCTTCGTATTAGAATGTACAACATATTAAAACAGTCCTTCTATACGCAGTCCGTATTTTACTTATTTGCAGTCCGTATTTTTTTAAATAATCATATATACAATGATTCTGATATATAACTGAATTGTAAGTGTATGCAATAGAAGTAGTATATATGATGCATATGTCTGATATACATAATTATTGACCATATCATATATATCGAAAGCGTATTTTTATTTTGGACTGCAAAATAAGCAAAATACGGACTGCGTATAGCATGCCCCTATTAAAAATCAAACATATACTTTTAATTAACAACCTCCATGTTTTAATCTACCCATTAAAAATCAAACATTATACTTTTAATAACAACCTCTGTGTTTTAATGTACATCATTAAAAAAAAAATCAAACATCATAGATATAATTAAAAAATCAATGTTTTAATGTACAATTTATTAAAATAATACTAGGGGGATGAATAGTACCAGGACATGAATAGTATTGACCGTGAATAGTACCGCACCGTGAATAGTACTGGACCGTGAATAGTAATTTATTAATTTGCAATTAAGGACCTCCTTATTTTTATTCAATCATGTTTTTACCAACTTAGTCGCCGATCTATAATATAGACGGTCTCTTACAAGACTACCTCATTTCTTAAACATTCATAAAATTATAATTAAGTTTGAATATTACAAACAAAATTTAGTAACAAATTTTGACTCATTCTAGTGTTTAAATATGTTGATAAAAAATGTTTAAAATGCATCTAAAAATAAATTGTTACACAAGCATTAATATACAAAAATATTAAAATTTGAATAAAAAGTAGGTGAAAATAGCATTTCTTTCTATTTATACCATGACCCACTAACTTTTCACAATTACGAGCACCCTTATTTACACTTACATGGCGGTGTAAATAGCAACAACACCCTTAAAACATTTGTTTTAATGTTTCTGAACATGATCCAATCATTGTTACTACAACATAGAACTTATTCGTACTTGAGCCACTTTCCCAACACTAACTTGAGATCAAAACCCGTGGGCTAAAGTCATGTAATGATCAAAATACTCCCAATCTTATACTCCCTCATTCTCGACTTATATTGCACCGGAACCAAATTGTAAAATGAATTGAGAAAAGCGAGTCAGAGTGAAATGAGTTGAGATGAGACGGAAAGTAATGGTTAGAATATTTTGCTACCCAACTACCACAAGTTTAAAAATTTTCTGGGAAAAATGAATTGAGAAAAGCGAGTCAGAGTGAAATGAGTTGAGATGAGACGGAAAGTAATGGTTAGAATATTTTGCTACCCAACTACCACAAGTTTAAGAATTTTCTGGGAAAAAGGAAAAAAAAAGTGAATTATATTTTGTACTTGAGGCAGAGTATAGGCTGTTCTAACAATAAGGGGTAGCATAGGCGGATAACAATTGCATCCATCACAATTACAACTTCAGAACAACAAAATCCAATTGCTAATCCATCATATATTGTTCATATAAAATTATTGACAAATGTAGGAACAAAAAATTAAGGGAGCTGCTTTTAACTTGGGTAATCAAAGAAGAAAAGAGCTACGCAGGACACAGAATGTATGATCCAACATACTTCTCACTGGAATATGTGGCTGCCATAATCTTCATTAAATCTATCATATCGATGTGCAAGCAGATGAGCAGAGGGCCTGGTATTCTTCAAAGCCACCTCTATATCGCCATATGTTATAGGTCCAATCTTCGGCAATTCTGAAGCTCATTAAAACAAAAATTCAGATAAAGAATGCAAGTGATCTAAATTATACCAAAAATTCAGTTAAAGGAACTTGGGCTCCAAACTCAAAAAATAATTGATGGCCCAAGCTTTTCAGACAATTTCACAACAAGATGTAGAAAAATAATGGGAAAATTGACTTACCATTGTCAGGCACGAGTTCGTCACTTCTTTCAAGAAAAGCCATAACACGTCTTAGCGGCTGCATGGCTGCCTCTTTGCACAGCAAACGAATATCTGAACCCGAATAACCCTCTGTGCTTTCCACAAGTAATGCATAAGGAAGTTTCTGCTCATCACAGGATGATGGCAATAGTTCCTCAAACATGGCTTTCCGAGCTTCGGGTTCTGGAAGTGGAACAAGGATCTAGCACGACGAGTTGGAGTTAAGTTTCAATAAACAAATCCCACCGCTGTACACTAGTTTCTAGCTGAGTGATGAGTGATCAACTAAAAATGATGATCCAACACCCCTAAAAACAACAACTATGTAACCATCTCATCATTCATAAATTATAAGTTGTTTAAGTTCCAACTAACTTGCCAGCATAAAGACTGAAATGATGGCATATGCAATTATTCATGTGTCATTTAATGAAAACAATCAGTCCAGTATGATTTTCCAATCATAAACAGTATTATATGCAGACTAGTTAAAACAATACATACTCGTTTTTCAAGGCGCCTGAGCATTGCAGCATCCAGTTCCCAAGGAAGGTTTGTTGCTGCCAAAACAAAAACAAGCTCTTCTGACCGTGTCAAACCATCCATCTGCAATCAAATAGAAACCATTTCACTAATCTGTGTGTAACCAAATATTTCCCGTCTCTTGAACAACAATGTAACTCAATCTTATAAAGATATTAACAAAA
Organism: Sherardia arvensis; assembly: GCA_948330725.1. Lineage (NCBI taxonomy): Eukaryota > Viridiplantae > Streptophyta > Magnoliopsida > Gentianales > Rubiaceae > Sherardia > Sherardia arvensis. The sequence goes on from OX415236.1 coordinate 25,495,913, forward strand.
GAAATAGAAAACAAAAAACATTTTAAGCTTTTTCAACTGTAAGTTTATTTGAGCTCATGCTGTAGATAATATGATATAATAAAGAGATTAGCAGGGAAACAGAAACAAAAAAAACTATTTGCATTCAACTCCTAATATACCTTTATCATTTCATTTTATCTACAACGTGAGCTCAAATAAATATCAGTTGAAAAAAGAAACAGAAAACGTAAAACTATTTTAAGCTTAATTCAACTCCTAAATTATCTGAGCTCGAGCTGGAGATTATGATATCATATGGTTCTTCAGTAGCACCGTGAATGAAGGCAAAATTTATTCGGGACATGGAGGCACAAGGGAATATTCAACATTTATAGCATATGATTTGGACATGGTATGAGGCCTAAGAAACAGAAGGCAATAGTCTGATCACCAAGTGTCACCTGTATGAGGAGCTCTGTTTTCAAACGTCTACTAGCTTCATGTTCACTGTGTCCTTCACCTCGTTGGCTAATAATAGCATCAATCTCATCAAGAAAGATTGTTGAAGGTGCATGGTGTCTAGCCAACTCAAACAACACTTTCACCAGCTTCTCCGAATCACCTGAGGTTATTCGTTATTTTAAAACATTGATTAGCTGGGAAATAGACAAAATTATTTTATATATGATAAATGTAGAGTCATGAAGCTTATATAGTATAAAATATATAGTCATAACTAGTTCATTTAACTAGATCTCTGTACAAAATCTGAGTGTCAATGACCATTGACAAGCTACTCAAAAGGATTTTGACTAAATTAATATCAGCACTATTAACTGCACAATCATGTGACAAGATCAACCTGTATATGTGTAGCAAGATAAAGGTACCCAGGTTCATGCATATACAACTTGGTTTTGATAGTTTTCTCAAATTGAGTTTATATTATTGTGAATGGAATTATTGTTACCGCGCTTTTGACTGCACCAGATTTCTGCCTTTCTGATATGGGGAATCTCTGGACCCAAAACATGGTTTGCAAAAAGAAAATTTCGGAAATAAAAATCACAAGGTGTATACACCTTGGAAATGCTTTAGCAAAGAGCAATGCGATTTTGAAGGTTTTTCTCAGATTAAGTTAAACTGTGAACGTACAAGTGCACGCTATCTCTACAAATTCAAACATTCTTGATGTTCCACTTCTAAAAGAGATGAGACATTCTATCCTATGTCAAAAACTGAGCTTGATCAAGCTACATTGTTAATGCCACATGCCATTAAATTTTCAAGAGAACATGGCAATTTAAGTGCATCAAGTTTGTGTCTCACATTCCATTTCCATAAGAGTATGTGTCAACATTCTTAGGAAGATGCTATTCAGACAGACTAAACCAGACCAGCCAAATCAAACAGCATATGTTATAACAGAATTTGTCAGACAAACTCATAAGCTAAACAAAGCATTTATCAGGTTTGCTAAAACTAATTAATACTGCTTAACTATTTAAACTGTACTTACCACGCCACTTGCTGACAATTGATGATGCAGAGATGTTGAAAAATGTTGTGTTGCACTCAGTTGCAACAGCTTTGGCAAGCATCGTCTGCAGGACCATAAGATTATGTTAAAACACCAACAACGAAGTTTCATCAAACTTTATATTCTATATTTAATTTACAAACTCAAAAGATTCAGCAATTCATATGTTACTAATTAGTTTCCAGTCTTTATCTCCAAGTACACTACAATAGACATTTTTTGCTCCCATTGTCAAAACCATCATCTGGGGAGAATTTCTCCATTTTACCTCCCATCTACCAGAATGGCGACCCATTTCTACCATTGATCAGAACATTTCACTATTTCAGACAACTCGGAGAAATATGTAAGGGCATAAAAAGGATTTACACATGGTATCATATGATAGTGCACCATGTTGTAGTAATGTGGAGGAGTTTTGGAGGTTAGAGGTGTGACAAGGATCTACATTCATTGAATGAAAGACATGTAATAAGGAGCAAATTGTGTAGCACAACGTGCAGCAAATCATTTATTTCCCTTGTGCTGTTTTTTTATGGAATGATCAATGATGTAATCATCATAGTATTAACAGGGATTAAAAGGAGGGAAAGGGTAGAAGTGAGACAGATGAAAAATGAACGGTCAGCACCTAATGCCCAGGACTTAAAGTTTTGATTTTTATTTTAAAAATGTTGAATAACACTAAAGGGGAGGGTTGCGGAAATGGTGACTATGAGGAAACAGAAATGTTGACAATGAGGAAACATAAATAGTGAATAGAGAAAAGGGAGGAAAAGAAAAATTGTGAATAGGTTCAGACTAGAGATTGAGTTATGAGAAGACCTACAGAAGGACCAAGTTCAAGTAAACTGAACAAGTTATCATCAAAGAGGTTCAGAGGTGGAGTGAAGGGTTGGAGGTTATCATTGAATCCTCATGATAACTTACCCAAATCCTACCTTTGAGTTTGATATACTGGGTGATGCTTTCATTGGCTAATAAAACACAAAAAAATAATCAAAAGGACAACATACGGTCCATATGAATCCAGTTCAAGTATTTAAATGGTGGTAATAGAGTAAGAAATCTTTTCAGCCTAAATTTTTATTAAGAAGCAAAACTAAAAACTGCTTGGCAACATGACATTCAGTAAATCAGAAATTTATTGACCCATGGAGGTTCAGAATGATAGTTATAAATAAGAATAGGCAACCCACCTTTCCGGTTCCTGGAGGTCCAAAGAGAAGAATTCCTTTCCATGGAGACAAGAGACCAGTGAAGTATCTGAATGAAAAGGAAAGAAAAGCCCAACAGTCATCAAGCTTGATTCCTTGCAATTTGTAACACGATAAATACACCACTACTTAAAACACTGGCAATCATCACGTACAGTGGAGTGGGATTGCAGCATAACTTTCATAGCTAGAAACACATTCATTATCAACAATGGAAGAACAAACCACCTACTTTGGATACTTAATTGGCATGACCACTGCTTCTTTTAGTAGACGCTTGGCATTTTCCAGCCCTTTAATAGTTTCCCACTTAACATCTGGACCACCACGAATAATATCCCTGAATTAACAGGCACAGACATACATTTAGCTCCAGTGCAATTGTATGAGAAAGACTAAGGGAACTCACAATATGATTTCATCAATTACCTACTCAAGCTTTCTGCTAAATTTCGCATTTCAACTGATTCAAAAGGAGGAAGTAAAGATCGTTGCCTGAAATGGGAAAGCCAAGTACAACATTTTACTCGTCCAAACAAAGAACACTCAAGAATAGACCTTTCAACAGAATCATGGAGCCCAAATATTTCGCTCAAATAGTTAGTTAATACTCTTCCTCCATAGGATCTTATCCACACAGACATGCATGTGTTTATTACCATATTGCAGAGTACTGCATAAAATTCTCAAGAAGGGAACAAAGACATTAACAAACAAATGAATCCATGTTTGAAGAATTATTATACACGAGAAGAATCAAATACTTACCTAAAAATGATTTATCATGAGAATAAAATATGAAGCTGCAAGTAAAATAAGAAGAAAAGCTCAAAACATAGATGATGCAGATACAAGTTATTGGAATCATTCCCATGAAAAATATTAAGACATCCCTCCATCAATTAACTCAGTTAGTAATATCCAACAATTTCTCAAGAAATGCATTAAAATCCATATCCTGAAGTTTTTATAATGAGGCATTCTTGGACAATGCCCATACAGAGAGGCATAGGCACAGAATTGCAATAATTACATATAGGACACACTTTCAGAAAGCGACCATATTTGGAGATGTGGCTCATTAGGGTGACGGCAATAACTGGGATAAGATTTAAGAGTAGGGCAGAAATAATAGTCTTATAATAGCTTCAAAGCTCATTTCGACAACAACAGTCTCAGCTATAGAAAAAAGGAAACATTGAATATAAGCACTAAACCATACGGGGCATCAGTTCCAGCGGATGATACTCCATTACTGCTTGCCAAGCTGCCACGATCCTGAGAGACCAGAACTCTTTCAGAATAGGAACCATAGTTTCAAGAACATTAATCCCATGAAAGAAACACAAAGCCACCTGATTTTGAAACTGCTCATAAATGGCCAAGTCAGATTTGCCACTAGCATTAAACAACACAGGATCATTCTTGTCACCCTCTTTGGCAGGAGTTTTCTTCCTCCCAAACTTCATATCATAAAACAACTTAAAATCCTAAAATTTACAAAAAGAAAATACAGCAAATAAATACCAATTGTTATTGGTTTTGTTTCTCCATCTTAAAAAGACCCAGGTTAGCAACACAACTAGACACGCATGGATGGACAGAATAAAACAATGGATTATAAATCTGGTAGCATGAAAGCAAGCGTGTGAAGCTATAATTAAAGTAAGCACATTCAACAACTTCAAAACAAAATTGACACTAAAAGGGTACCTGAAAGCTCCAGCGTGTGATGGAAGGCTCGTCGGCCATGTTAGTGCCTCCGGTTAAAAGAGGAAAGAAAATGGACTGAGATCTCCCTTTTTCTATCTCTCTCTTATGCTGCCAATAGTACTTGGTTGTCTGTCTGTCATAGTTCGAAGAGTGGGAAGTTTAAAGTGAACTTGTCCCATCTGGCAAACACGTGCCTATCGGCTAAACTGTGATTTTTAGGGGTTGTTTGATACGAAGTACAATACGTGAAAAAGTAAAATTTGATTTTGGGTTTGATTTGGTTGTTTGGTTGAAAGAAAATAAGAAGTACGTGAGAAAATAAGAAGTATTTGTAACTCTCACGGGATATGGGAAATTTTTTAACTATGTATATTTAGGTAGAGTACAATTCCTTCATCTTTTCACTTGAACCAAACAAAAAAAATTCTAACATTTTGATTGAAAATTAAAATTCTCATGAAATAGAAATTCTCCCGTCAATTAAAATCACACATGAACCAAACGACCTCTAAGTACTACCTCCGTCTCACCTTAATCTGTACAATTGACTTTTTATACTATGTAACACACATTTTTGACCAACAATATTTTTATTTACTTATACTAAGTTTGGTCATGCCGCGCGATGCGCGGCTTATTTAATTGTATTATTTTGACTAAATATAATTAATTAAAAACTTAATTAATGAATTTAATTTACATAATTTCAAGGTTTTAGTTGAACTACCTTGTCATACAAGCTAGTATTATTTACAATATATTATTTTACTAAAATATATTGACGAGAATAAATAAATTAAGCCAACATAGCTTTTGGCTTTCGGCTAGAACTGAAACTTTTGGCCTTCGGGAAGCTAAAGAACAAATAACAGGAGACCTAAAGCTTGTCTACATTAAATTACAAATTTTTGAATTATGCACACATAAATTGAAGCAAAATTAGGTTAACAGAATCGGACGAGTAGATTCTAAATTATGCACAAACAAATTGAAGCAAAATTAGGTTAATAGAAGCGGGGTGGATTGGGAAAGAAGGAGAAGGGGTGGCGGGTTAATAAAACTCGTTCAAGAAATTATTTTAAATTATTTGAACCGGGGTGGCGGCCGTATTCACACAACAAAATATGAATAAAACACACACATGCATAATTTTCTTCGATGTGAACTAGAACAACCCCTTTTATTACACACGCGAATCCTAATATAGAATATGAGTGAAAATAGTGGTGATATGGGCTTTAGCCCACATCTTGGCTCCGACTCAAGTAATGGTTCGGTCCAGAAGTGACGCCAGCTAGAATGGCGTTATCCGGGGACACAAAAAATATGAATATGACCTGTCTTCGGATGAGAACAAACAGACAGTACCACTGCGGTTGGGTTGGAGCTCTCACCACATCACACCTATAAATACTGCCTTGGACTTGTGGAGAAAGATATGTTCCATACATCTAAAACTTTCTCAATATATCCTTATTCTCTCTCCTATTCAAAAACCCCTCTTTCATCATCAACGTATACCCGGGGCGTTGTTTTGCAGGCCTAGTTAGGTGAGAGCGCACGGATATTGGATGCAGCCTTCTCCGGACCGGTGACTCCATCGAACTTCGGACCGGGATTAGAAACTGGTAGCATCAGTTGGCACGCCCAGTGGGACCCGAATTCCCGGTGCGCAAGTTGTTTCTATGTCGAGTGGACGACCCAGGAAGAACCCCTCTCCGCCCGGAGAAGAGGCGGAGGACGGCCCGAAAATCAGAAGAGCCGCTGTTGTGATCGAAGCCCAAAGGCTAGCAGCGAAGAAAGAGCGTATTCTCCGAGCGAAGGAGTCAGCTGCGGAGGCCAGAGCTGCGAAAGAGGAGCGTAGGCAGCAGCGCATCGCAGCGGATAAGGCGAAGGGAAAGAAGACGACTCCGGAGCAGACATTGGCAGAAATGCAGCGTGAAAATCGGGAGAGACTGCGGGCAGCGAAGGAGGCTGAGATGCAGTAGCAGTTTGGTGACTGCCAGGAGTCGGGTCGCGAGGGAGATTCTGACAACCCAAAAGAGGAGTCGGGGGAGTTGGAAGGATCGGAAGAATACGTCTCGGGGGAAGGTACCCAAAGCCGTTCGGAGGAAGATCCTGTGACACGAGGCCTTGGCCCGGAAGAGCGGGCGAATCACGATGCCCGACCCGGAGAAAATGTCTTGCGGACCAACGTGGCGGAGTACCAACAATTTCAGGCATGAAAGGCGTCTTACTGAACACCTACCGGACCAGAGAGGCATTCTCCGGCTCACCAATGGGTATACATTGATTTAGAAAATGATCCAGGTCATAATTGATAGAATATTACAATTATCATAAGGATAATTGTGATTCATTTGTATATATTTATGTACCATATTTAGACTAGTCTAGATACATTGTATCTGCACTCTTGTAATTCTATATATATCAGATAATACGGACATACCAGTTACGGTGAATTACATTCTCTCATGGTATCAGTCAATTCGATCCAATAAATTGTAAATCCGTCAAAAATCCAATTTCGACAGATAAATCCCAATCAATTTCGGTGCCTCTTTGAATTTTTGATTGTGGTGCTTTCGTTTTGGTGTTCCTTCTACTTTTTCCGCTGCTCAATTGGTATGTCGACTTTCCCGTTATCCACGGTCACTCCGGTGATTGAAAAAAATGAATCGCCCGATTACTGTCCAGCCAGAGCACGGCGTGTGTGAAACATGCGCCACCATATCACCGGGCGCGTGTGAATCACGCGCCAGCTCTTCATCAGCAAATACCAGTAACGCGTGTGGATCAAGCGCCGATGATGAACCTACCGAATCCCCAAGCGCGGGGAAGCCACGCCCGCCACGCGCGGGCCCTCTTTGAGGCGCGTCCTCAGCATGCGCCAAATGGTCAGCAAGCACAAACTATGGCGCGTGTAGATCACGCGCCTGCCTATCTTCAGGCGCCTAATGTGGCGCGTGTACCACACGCGCCTGCGGACCAGCGCCTTCCTTCCTTGGCGCGTGAATGTCACGCGCCGGCTTCAAAGAACATCATTCTGGCGTGTGTGTTTCACGCGCCGCCGCCACCGCCGCCTCAACTAGTTTTTCCTGCTCGCTGGAAACGGTGGAACCCGAGGTGTCAATTTTGCGATTAGTTTGGCCATACCGCTCGAACTTGCTCCAGTCGGCCTATGTCGGCGAATGTTGCCGATGTTTTCTAGTCTTCAGCTTCTTTGAAGGACAAGGCTTCCAGTTGGTATATGGATTCCGGTGCTACCAACGATATGACCTCAGCATCTTCTGGTCTTGATCGTGTTGCTCCATATACTGGTAATCGTTCTGTCTCTCTCGCTAATGGTCGTGATGTTTCTATTACATATGTTGGTCGTCATCAGTTTTCTCGTAATTTACTATTGTCGGATGTTTTGGTAGTTCCTGATGTTACGAAAAACTTGCTCTCAATTGGCAAGCTCACAAAAGATTTAAAAGTTGTAGTTTCTTTTGATGAGTCTTCGTTTGTGATTCAAAAATGGTCAAATAAGGAAGTTTTAGGCCAAGTTCGATGTCATCATGGTCTTTATGTGCTTGAAAGAAGTGGTGCTACGTTCGATCAAATAAAAATACAGCTTCTTTTGATATTTGGCATGCTAGATTGGGTCATACTTCTCGTTCAGTCCTTTCTTTATTGAATAAACTGGATCATGGTAAGGTCACCTCTTTGTAACCCAAGTCTTCTCTTTTCTCAGCGTGTGAAAAAGCAAAGGGAAAAAGGCTTTCTTTCGTGGACAATCCAAAGCGAGCGCAATCTATACTTGATTTAATTCACTGTGATTTGTGGGGCCCTGCACCGGTCTTATCTGCCAGTGGCTATTCTTATTATGTCATTTTTATTGATGACTATTCACGATTTACTTGGTATTATCCACTGAAATCATATTTCGTTGAGACATTTTGCAGTTTCAGAACTTTGTGGAGAATCAGTTCTCTCGCACAATTAAGGTGTTTCAAAGCGACGGTGGCACTAAGTTTACAAATGCACGGTTGCGCTCTCACTTCGCGGCTAGGGGCATCTTTCATCAGATTTCTTGCCCGTCTACTCCCGAGAAGAATGGAAGAGCTGAACGAAAGCATCGTCATGTGACAGAAATGGGACTGTCGATGTTTCATCACTCTGGACTGCCAGCTTCTTATTGGGATGCCGCATTTGCCACTGCTGACTACACCATAAATAGGCTTCATACGCCTGTTCTGAACAATGTCTCGCCATTTTATCTGGTTTATGGTCGTCATCCAGACTACTCCAACTTTCATCCATTTGAATGTCTGGTGTATCCCTGTATTCGGGCATTCTCTCAGCACAAGCTGGCTCCTCGCGGTACACCTTGCGTTTTCCTTGGTTACAACTCTCAGTACAAAGGCTTTCGGTGTTTGGACCCGGTTACTAAGAAGGTGTATCTTACACGACATGCTCGTTTTGATGAGAACTCATTTCCACCACTGGAACGCCAATCCTCCATACCCTCTGAATCCTTGGATGTTTCTACATTTATTCACTACTACAAAAAGGCCTTTTTACTCCGATTTAATAAAAATCGAAGTAAAAAGTTTTTTTTTACTTCGATTTTCATGTAAATGGAAGTGATAAAAAACTTTTACTCCAATTTCATGAAATCAAAGTAATAAGTATACTTTTTACTTCGCACTGAAGTAAATGAATGATGATAACCGTTAGCGGTTTGAGCGTAAATGTAACGAAACCATATATATATCGGACCGTTTTCGACTCTATATCTACACATGACGCCATATTGTGGTAAGCGAAGAGAAAGCGAGAGAATATCGATCACATTGATGTCATTCTAATAACGGTTTGAGTCTAAATATACCGATATCGAACGTGATATCGAAACGATGTCTGAAAAGTGATGACTTGAAACATCGTATTGAATAAAAGACGAAGAGAAGGCGAGAACGTATCAATTTTGTTGATGTCATTCCGAGAACGGTTTGAGTCTAAATGTACCGATATCGAACACGATATCGAAACAATGTATGATAAGTGATGAATTGAAACGTCATATTGAACAAAAAGCGAAGAGAATGCGAGAAAATATCAATTACATTGATGTCATTCCGATAACGAATTGAATTTAAATCTACCGTGATCGAACGTGATATCGATACGATGTCTAATAAGTGATGACTCGAAACGTCGTATTGAATAAAAGCGAAGAGAAGGCGATAAAATATCAATTTCATTTATGTCATTCCGATAACGGTTTGAATTTAAATGTACCGATATCAAAATGATGTCTGATAAGTGATAACTCGAAACGTTGTATTAAATAAAATGCGAAGAGAAGGCGAGAAAATATCACTTTCATTGATGTCATTCCGATAACGGTTTAAGTCTAAATGTATCGACATCGAGCGTGATATCGAAACGATGTCTGATAAGTGATGACTTGAAACGTCGTATTGAATAAAAAAAAAGAGAGAAGGCGAGAAAATATCAATTTTATTGATGTCATTCCGATAACGGATTGAATTTAAATGTAACGATATCAAACGTGACATCAATACGATGTCTGATGAGTGATGACTCGAATCGTCGTATTGAATTAAAAGCAAAGAGAAGGCGAGAAAATATCAATTTTATTGATGTCATTCCGATAACGGATTAAATTTAAATGTACCGATATCACGTTTGATATCGATACGATGTCTGATAAGTGATGACTCGAATCGTCGTATTGAATTAAAAGCGAAGAGAAGGCGAGAAAATATCAATTTTATTGATGCCATTCCGATAACGGTTTGAGTTTAAATGTACTGATATCGAACGTGATATCGAAACGATGTCTGATAAGTGATGACATGAAACGTCGTATTGAATAAAATGCGAAGAGAAGGCAAGAAGATAGTAATTTCATTGATGTCATATCAATAACGGCTTGAGTTTAAATGTACCGATATCGAACGTGATATCGAAACAATGTCTGACGAGTGATGACTCGAAACGTCGTATTAAATAAAAAGCGAAAAGAACGCGAGAAGATATCAATTTCATTGATGTCATTCCGATAACGGATTGAGTTTAAATTTACCGATATCGAAACAATGTCCGATAAAATCATAGGCGATATCAAACCAAGATCGCCTGCAGTTTTAGGTTACTAGAAATCGTATAACCGGAATCGGTTGGGGTCTCGGAGTAGTGGATATGGTTTCTTAGCCAACAAAATTTGGGCTTACTTATGAGTTGATTTTGAGAAAATTTGTGAATCACTTGGTTTGGGTGTTACCCTCTCTTGCTGTGGACTTAATTAATTGAAAATTTTCTTATATTTAGGCCCTACTTGCTTGGACTTATAAGTAGAGCAGTTCAATTCTGGTCAGTTCCATTCAGTTTAATTCAATTCGGTTTACTGCAGTTTAGTACAGTTCATCATAAAACTAATTTGATAAAATTTAGGTAAATTTAAACACACTCGATCTATTTTTCAATACATTAATTTTCATTTTAGTTCAATTTAATTCATTTCAAGCCTCGGTGAAAAAATAAAATTGTGAATGTTTTTCTTGAACACTACTAACATTTAATAAAACTCTATAATAATTAATTAGTATGTTGAATTTACATAATCAAAATTTCTAAATTATCTTTACAAAGTTTAATTTATCAAATCTTACTCTTCTTTGCATGTAGACACTAATCAAATAGTAACTATAATTATTTTACATTCTACAGACTATGTCTAAATTGTCTTTAACTAAGTAAAAGTTAACTCATATGCAGTCTTCAATAAACACTAAAAAATGGAACGAGTCTAACTAAATTAAAGGTAAAATCTTACTTGATTATGTATAAACACTAATAACTACCATTAGTTCATTAATTTGTAGTATTTAGATAAATATTTGGAACTAATAAACAAATTAAAGGACAGTAAAATATAACTAATGAATCAAACACTTGAATTAATTATATAGATATATTTACAATATTTCAAAGTAATTTTCTTTACTTAAATGATGATATAAGTGCCATAATCAGAGTTTAACAAAATAAACACATTAGCTACTCTAATAAAAATGTGAAATAAAGAATGGTCATATCATAATCTTATGCCAGGACATTGTCCCAGCCAAGACTCAATCTACCTAAATTGACATTTACTAATTAAATGTTAACTAATACCCTACCTTCAAGAGATACTAATAAATTTAGTTTACAATCTAAAAACACTCTAATCAAATATGAAACCTACTACACTCAATAAACTCTAATGATAAGTTAAGTTGACTATATTAAAGACCAAAACTTATTAGACGTTATATAAGCACTAGTAACTAAATTGAGTTTTACAAATATATTGCCGACCTGTAAAACTAAATATAACTAACCAAAGATTAAATCTTACTTTACTTACTACGACAACTAAATTAAGTATAACTAATTAAAAAGCCTAACATTATTTGACTTCTTATAAATTAATAAATTTGAGTATAACTAATAAAATGTCAACTGTTACTTGACCCTCTATTACACACTAATAACAACTAAACTAACCTTTTAGTTGAGTTTTATACACCTATTCTCCTTATATATATATATATATTTAAATTACTTATAATCGTAATTACTATTATTATTATATTCTAAAACAAGTAAGCTTTTGGTTTTAGATTAATAAAACATTTTCTCCTTTTGGTTTATTACACTAAATTCTCTAATAATATAGTATGTTTTATTATAAATGTATTATTAATAATTTTCTAATAATTAAAATTTCTAACCTTATCTTACTTTTTATAAATTAATTTAACTAAAAATAGGTTGAGTGTTACTTGACTCTTTTTATTATTTACACTAATATATAGCTAATCATAGCTCAAACTTTTACTTGACATTATTTTATAACTACTCTCTAAATGTTTTTAAGTAAATAATAATTTTAATCACTATTATTATAAATTATCATTATTACTATTATTATCATCAATATATATTAAAAAGATAAGTTTTAAGTTTAAATGACAAAAAATATTCAGTATGATGAATTTATTTATTATACATAAATATCTAATTGTTTTTCATCTAATATAGGATGTACATTTTATTGTAAATATAATATTTCACTAATTAAAACAAGTTAAGAGAACAATTAAACATAGTAATATTTTATTGTTCCCTAATCTTAACCGTTCATATTTCACTAATAAATCTCAACTGTTTATTATAAACCCTAGTTTCTCTAAACATATACCACCGTACGTGTGCTCTCTTCCCCAATATCTCAGTCCTTCTGTCTCCTCTAATCCCTTCTGCCTCCACAATGAACGAACGACTTAGGGTTTAAACCCTAAGTTACGACTGCCGCCGGACGTATCTTCTTAAACATTATTCAGATGATGACTTTCTTGTGTTCAAAATGATCCTCTCGACGAGACGATTCTAACGCACCAAGAATCAATCAAATACGATATGTGAATCAAAAGATACGGCCAAATCTATTTTTCGAAACTATCTTGACAAAATCATCTTCTTCACCTCACCACACACCATCTCCACCACATTCTTCAATCAATTCCGTCATAAATCGTGTTGGTGATCTCGAATCCCTCCATCAATTGGATTGGGAGTTTGACATGGTATATCAAAGAGATGGGATGAGGAAAATTGAAGTTTGGATGATGCCACCGCCGCAAGTCTCCTACTCCTCCATGTAGAAATATCAGGTTTTATTCTTAATATCAGTTGATATTCCATATCTTTCAACATATTCAACTCAATATGGTGGCCTTTCAGTTATAAAGTTGTGAATGCTGCTTTAATTGGTTAGTAAAATTAATGGAGTTGACATGGAATATGAGTTAAGGGTCATAGAAAGAATGTTACTTCTTGCTTGAATATCTTATAGTGGATTGAATCCTGATTTACATATGTTTGAATATCTAATACGTTTTATTTTATTTTTTGTATAATTTAATTCATGAATTGAAGGTTTATTACATGATAATTTAGGTTTTGAACTAAATGCAATCTCTTAGAACTTTTATGTTTTTGAATGAAACTTAAGTTTTGATGTCTAATTTTGTTTCGTGTTAGGTTCTTGATTGATTTGGTAACTGAAAGAAGATCTCACAGCTTCAGGTATGATTAATTAGATTAATTATGAAGCACAAATTCAGAAATCCTATAAGTATGTTGCATGTTTACATTAGTTTGGGAAGCTACTTATATATGTTGCTGACCTCTCTTTCTTGTTCTTGTCTTTACGTGAATTTGTCATCGATACTCATCAAAAGGTAAAAGCTAAATTCTAAATAGTTGATCATTGGGAGAGAGTTAAAGCAAGACTCTAACATTGTGAATGGGTTAGCATAATTGATTACAGGTGCAAGAAGTTATACAAGTATAGAAGTGCTAGCTTTGGACATCAATATTTACCGCGAGTGAGATTTTTTAGTTGGATTGAAACTCTTGAACTTCAACTATAGTTTTATTTTGTTTAGTCACTTGAAATATAACTCGTAGACTTTAGAAACAATTTAAACTTTTAGTATCCTTGAATTGTTCATGTTGTATTATAGAAAGAGTTATTGAATATACATTTTTATTATTCATGATCTTGTTCGAATTTTTTTCTAGACTTGAAATACAATCGACTCCGGTTTGATTTCTATATGGTTTGGGTTTGAGAATTTACTAAGAATAAAGGTCTCGGTTCTCAAATAATATGAAATTTTTGAACCGATGTCGCTTTGGGAAAAGATGCGCAACTCGCAGGTCGATAACTGGTCGAAAATATCATCAAATTTCACGAACTGATATCGGTATGGTGAGACATGCTAAATTTGCAAGCCGATAACCGAACGATTATATCATCAAATTTCACGAACTGATATTGGTGTGGTTAGAGATGGTAAATTTGCAAGACGATAACTGATCGAAAATAACATCATATTTCACAAACCGACGTCGATGTGATCAGAGATGCAAAATGTACAAGGCGATACATGTTCACCAAAATGTACCCGAGAGCAAACCGAATGCAAAGGCTATCTGTCAAAGAGAAAACAGTGTTGACCGAGCTGACGACGGTATACTATTCTTCATTCCGACATCGACTTGAAATCTAGGTGCCGAGATCGGTTTGATCGATGTTCGTTTTGATTTCTTGCAGCAGTGACCGAATCGAGATCGACATGATTTTGGCTCAAGGTTCTAATAACTAAAATCCAAGCCGAAAGCATACCGCTATCGCTTTAAAAATGTTTTCACTTCGCCAAGTAAAAGAAATACTTTCAACTACATCTCTTTTCACTACGCCACCTTAGCGAAGTTAATTGTCCCTAGGAGTAGAAGTAAAAGGTCATTTTTGTATTAGTGATTGACTCAGATTTCGACGATGCTCCTGCCTTGAAAGTTCCAGATCCGCCTTCACCAGTTCAGGCTTTAAAGGCATCCCCACAATCACTTGTCTCCAGATCATCACGTTTACCTGCTTCGGGTACTTCATCAGCTCCCAGCCCTTCTCCAGAACCATCTCCGGTTCATTCACCATCCTCACCTCCACCGCCACCGCGGCCGCCGCCTTGCCATCGCATGACAAGTCGTTCTCAGACAGGCAGTCTCATTACTAAGGATTACTCTGGTTATGTTGTCACTGGTTTTTTCTTGCGGCACTTTTGGCTGAAATTGAACCTCAGGGTTTTCATTCTGCCCTTAAGTATCCTCGCTGGGTGGCTCCTATGGATGAAGAGATACATGCACTGCGTCAGCAATGTATTTGGGAACTTGTCTCTCGTCCTTCCGGAGTTAATATTGTTAGTTCCAAATGGGTTTATCGGCTCAAGCATCGACCTGATCGCACTATAGATCGCTATAAGGCTCGTTTGATTACTCAGGGATACTCTCAAGTTCATGGCTTTTGACTTCACTCACACATTTAGCCCCGTCGTCAAAGCTTCCACCGTTCGGATCATTCTGTCTCTTGCAACCACTTTTGGTTGTCCCCTTCATCAGCTTGATATTAAGAATGCATTTCTTAATGGTCATCTTGACTCCCCGGTTTACATGGAACATCCGTCTGGATACACTGATCCTCGTCATCCAGATTATGTATGATATCTCCGGAAGCCCATTTACGGCCTTAAACAGGCTCCTCGTGACTGGTTTCAACGTTTCAGTTCTTATCTGACTCGTTTAGGATTTTGGTGTTGTTCGTTTGACACTTTCACGTTCATCTTTATGCGTGGCTCAAAGGTGTTGTATCTTTTGGTCTATGTGGATGCCATCATTCTCACTGGAAATGATCCTCTTCTCATTCGGAAGTTTGTCGCTCGTACTGATCATGAGTTTGCTATTAAGGATCTTGGTTCTCTTCATTACTTTCTGAGATTAGAGGTCTCTCGCTCTTTTTCGGGGTTGTTTCTTGGCCAGGCTAAGTATGCCATGGAGATTCTTCAGCGTGCTGGCATGACTGACACAACGCCTGTCTCTGCGCCTTTTATTCTTGGTACACAACTCCTCACTTCCTCTAGTCCAGAGTTTTCGAATCCCAAGCTATATCGTTCGCTTGTTGGAGCCTTGCAGTATTTGACCATTACTAAGCCTGATCTAGCCTATGCAGTCAATTCTGTTAGCCAGTTCCTTCAGTCCCCTCGTGACGATCATTATCAGGCGGTCACTCGTATTCTTCGATATGTTCGTGGTACTCTTCATCATGGACTTTTCTTTCGACCGTCTTCCAACTCACTTTCAGTGTTAGGGTACTCAGATGCTGATTGGGCTCGCTGTGTTGAAACTCGATGTTTCACCTATAGTTATGCCATTTACCTTGGTGGTAATCTTGTCTCTTGGAGTGCTAAGAAACAGCCAACTGTTTCCCGATCCAGCTGCGAATCTGAGTATCGTGTTATGGCCAACACTGCGGCCGAGCTTGTTTGTTTGTGGAATCTACTCAAGGAGTTTCGTGTTTCTTTGATGTTTTCACCCTTACCATTTTGTGACAATAGTAGTGCTATTTTCCTTGCTCAAAACCCCGTTGCTCACAAACGGGCTAAGCATATTGACATTGACTACCACTTTGTTCAAGAGTTGGTGACTTCTGGCAGGCTTCGTGTTAGTCATGTCCTTACTTCCTTACAGATTGCTAGCATATTTACCAAAGGTCTCCATGGTCCTCTCTTCACACTATTTCGGTCCAAGCTTTGCGTGACTTCTCATCCGACGCTTCTCTTAAATGGGGGTGATAGAATATCACAATTATCATGAGGATAATTGTGATTTATTTGTATATATTCATGTACCATATTTAGACTAGTCTAGTTACATTGTATTTGTACTCTTGTAATTCTATATATTTCAGATAATACAGACACACCAGTTACGGTGAATTACATTCTCTCAGTAATAGGCCGGGTCAAGAACAACACAATTCTCCGAACCAAGGACCTCCGGTTCGGCCTCCAAACCCACAACCTTTCCAACCACAGAACCAGAACGACCTCCAACCCATTCATCCAACCGCCTATTATCAGCAACAAACGTTTGGTTTGAATCCGGAGGCACCACCATACTAGGGAGGGCAGCCCTAGCAGATGATGTATGGTGGGATGACAGCCCCCGGAGGACAGCCCTAGCAGATGATGTATGGGATGGCAGCCCCCGGAACTGGCTTTCCGGGATATGGATTTCAGACCCCATTTTGCCCGGACTCCATTGAGGATAGATTAAATCGTCTAATCGGCTGGAACGGAGTTAAGCCCCAATCACCATGGGTACCGGAGGTGCAGAACTTCATGTGGACTTTTGGGACCAAGGCTCCGGAAGGGCTCCCGACCTACAATGGAGAGGGAGACCCGGAGGAGTTTGTTCATACTTATCAGAGTGTAATATTTCCTAGGGATATCTCTGAGGAGTAGTAGTGTAATATGTTGCCCTCGTACCTAAGGAGGGACTGCATGTCCTGGTTTAAAAGTCTACCCAATGGATCCCTCCGGTCCTTTTGGGACTTTGCAACCACTTTGGTACGACGTTATTCGGCAATGAAGCACTCGTTTGTCAACTTGACAATGATTTTGACAATGAGGCAATCCGAGACGGAGACAACATGGGAGTACTACCTCCGGTACATCGCTGCATCGATGAAAGGGGTGGACAGACAACTGCAAGAAAAGGCCATGATCCATAATTTCGTCAACGGATTGAGGGATAACACTTTCTACATTGAGCTCATGAAAAATATGTCTCCGTCATTTTATCATCTTCAATTGGTGGTGAAAATGCACTACACCGTGCATGACGCCAATAACGTCAGGATGACCATGGTGGGATTCTTTGAGCAAAGGACACTCATGGCGACAAGAGTTCAGAATACGGTCGCTAGACCTCCGGTCTGGACCGATAAAGCCAGACGAACAGTGGCACCTGCGGCGGTTACTCTGGCAGTAGCAGCACGACCGGCATACACTCTTTTATCCAAGACCCGCATGAAGATCTTGGCGGTCCACCATGGCCTGTTTGCTGGCCTGACCCAAATACTCGGAGCATCCGCAACGATCAACGCAAAGAAGTGGTGCGATATTCACAAGTCTTTTGACCACACCACGGAGGGGTGTAGAGCACTCCGCTCCGACAGAGAGAAGCTGATCGGGAACAGACAGTTGAGGGACTGTGTGGCCGGAGACCCGGGCCAAGTGGCAGCTCCGGTCCCCGCGGCGGGGCATGGAAGGAAAAGGAACTGGAGAAACAACCGTCCCTAAGGTGAAAACCAAGCGAACCCTACCAACCCTGCTCCGCGGCAGGCGGCTCCAGCACAAGCCCAGCGCCTCCGCGGATGATAAACATGATTAACGGAGTGGTAGGAGACAGATTGAATTCCATGACGGCGATTAAAGCTAAGAGCGGGTACGTCCCTCCGTGCGAAATCCAAGAGAAGCGATTCAAGGCAAGTGAGACCATCACCTTCTCGGACAAAGATGCAGTGCCTCCACGGGTCCCTCACTCCGATCTAATAGTGATTGTGCCTGAAGTAGAAGGAGTTATGATCAAGAGGGTGTTTATGGATGATGGAGCAGTGTGGAGATAATTTTCGTGGAAGGTTTTGACCAGCTGGAAATTGGTCGGCAGAACTTGAAGCCGTGCCTTTCATCCTTGTCGGGGTTCACCGGGCGGACCGTCCACCCGCTCGAAATCATCCCTTTGTGACAATGGAGGACTTCCAGGATGAGGCAAAGCGGAAGACGGTGCAGTGCAACTTTGCTGTGATTGATGCCACATCTCCCTACAACATGATCATTGGTAGGCCATGGATGACTCAAGTACGGGCCATTTTCTCTCCTTACCACTTGACCATGAAGTTTTCCACTGAGAAAGGTATTGCGGCAGTCCGGGGGAACCAAATGACCGCACAGAGCTGCATGCTGATGGGCATCAAGGATGCCCGATCCAAAGAAGGTAGGTTAAGGGTAGCCGATCCGGAGGAGGAAAAAAGTGGTGCAAGCTTTCTCGTGAGCAGGTCATTGCAAGGCCCGGAGATGCAGTACACTGTTCTGGAAAGATTAATACTGGCTCTAGTCCACGTATCCCGACGGCTCCGCCCGTACTTCCATGGACATCCGATCACTGTCCTGACGAACCATCCATTACAGAAAATCATGCTTGACCAGAATTCTTGGGCAAAATGATGAGTGGGCGGTGGAACTGGGAGAGCACGAGATCAAGTGCCAACCTCAGAAAGCCATCAAGGGGCAAGTGTAAGCAGATTTCTTGGTGGAAATGGCCGAGCTAGAGGGAGACCCGTTCAGGTCAGAATAGCCCCCGGATCTGTGGAAGCTGCACGTGGACGGATCGTCACATACTAATGGTGGCGGAGCGGGAGTGCTGCTTACTTTCCCGAGAGGTACGGAGCATAGATATGCCATAAGGTTTGGTTTTAAGGCGACCAACAATGAAGCGGAGTATGAGGCTCTCTTGGCCGGGTTGAGATTGGCGTCGGAGGTAGAAGCCAAGGATGTTGAAGTTTACAGTGACTCCTAAATAGTAGTTCAACAGGTGAACGGATAATATAAGGCGAATGAGCGGAGCCTCCAGAAGTACTTGGAAGCGGTTAATTAAACCGCTATTAAAGAAATTTCGCAACATAACCGTGGTACAGATCCCTCGGGAGGATAACGGTAAGGCGGATGCCCTGAGCAAGCTTGCTTCGTCAGAAATCAAGCCCGATCCGGAGAGTAATCTACTAATGGAAACCTTATCCACACGGAGCTATGACTCCACACAGATAACAGCGGTAGAAGTTTCAGCAGACTCGTGGATGACTCCCCTGTTCGAGTTTCTACAGGATGGAAAGCTGCCGAATGACAAGGCATTGGCATGGAGGATCCGGCAGAAGGCGCCGCGCTATACTATCTCGGACGGGTCCTTGCTTAGATGGGGATACCTCCAATCATGGTTGAGATGCGCAGATTCAGACGAGGCGCAGCGTCTGGTGAAGGAAATGCACGAAGGACACAATGGTAGCCACCAAGGAGCCCGGACCATCGCCCGAAAGATAATGTGCACGGGTACTACTGGGCTATTTGAGGATACTCAGAAGTATGTCCGAGCCTGTGTGTAGTGTCCAAAATTTTCCCTCTCATCCATGTGCCCCAAGAAGAAAGGGTAGGGATCACCGGTTCGTAGCCCTTTGACCGATGAGGGATCGATCTAGTCAGCCCTTTTCCCTCTGCTCCGGGAGGATTCAAGTACTTGATTGTGGCGATTGACTACTTCAGCAAATGGGTAGAGGTGGAACCACTCACCAACATTTGTGGCTCCACATGCGTGAAGTTTATGTTGGAAAAACATTATCTGCCGGTATGGGATTCCGAATTACATAGTCACGGATAATGGGGCCCATTTTGAAAACGATCCTCTCCGTTCTTGGTGCAAGGAATATGGCATCACCCTAAGACTCACCTCCGTTTATCACCCGCAGGCCAACGGTCAAGTTGAGGTAACTAATCGAACAGTGGTGAATGGATTGAAGACTCGGCTACAAGGGTCCCGGGGCAAGTGGGTGAACGAGTTGCCAAGTGTCCTGTGGGCATACCGGACCACCGAAGGGTCAGCCACAGGAGAGTCTCCATACAGCTTGGTGTACGGAGCAGAGGCAGTGATACTAGCAGAGGTCGGGGTTCCTAGTCTCCGGACCCTCACCTGGGACGATGAACAAGGGGGATGTAGCTCTCCTTTGGGATCAAGCAGGCTGCTGGATCTCGACTTGTTTGAGGAGAAACGGGAGCAAGCTGCTCTCCATGAGGCCAAAGTTAAGGAGCGGGTGAAGCGATACCATTACAGGCGTGTGCGCAAAGAATCATTCGCTCCCGGGGAATGGGTGATGCGAAGAAACGATAAGAGTCAGCATGAGGCAACTGGCAAGCTGGCACCAAGCTGGGAGGGTCCGCACCAAGTTAAGACTGCATATCCGGGTGGAAGTTACGAGCTTGCAGATCCATCCGGACGAGCTATCACCAGGAGATAGAACATCACCAACCTCCGAAGATTCTACGGAGCTTCTTGAATTGGTACGCGGTCCGGTAGAATATGCATTTCCGGGCCCTCTGGCGAGAATTCTGCCTAGGACCCCCTTTTTTACCTTGTATTTTGCTCCGATCCTATTGGCAAAGGGTATGTCCAGGCGGAGGCAATTTAGTTAAATGAATGGATGAAGAAGTTCACGTTACTTACACAATGGTTGTTTAAATACTTTCATACTTGTTGTATAAAATGTGTGATTTCCCTCCATTTCGTTTGAATAAACACGCGGGGGAGAAGGAAAGATAAGAAGGTTTGTACAAACTAAATAGAGCAAACGCTTGGACAAGCAAAAAGGAAAAAGAAAACGCTTACTGAAAAAAGCTAACATTTGAATAAATGGCATCATGGACATAAATGACGGTCCGAACGGACTTGTATGTATACAGACAAAGGAAGAAATACAAGGATAAAGATATAAACTAAGTATGGAGATACATGTGGTCTAGAAGGACCTACGCAAATACTATCTACATAAGAGGATCGTTACTCCCGGACGGGTTGTACAGACCACGGTGTTCGGTGGGCTAGTTTATACTTTCCCAGCCTGTTGGAGAAGTCGGTCTCGGAGTGGGCGGCCTCGGAGAGGGAACTGCTTCTTATGGCAAAACCGGCGCCTCGCCCTCCTGACCGGAAGGACCTTCTCCGGTCACAGCCGGAGCAATTTTCGCCCTGAGCGGAGTTGGTTCCTAAGTGTCGGGATCGAGATCGTAGAAGGTGGATGAGCTGGCTTGTTCCCGAACGGGGAACGAGGGAACCTCGCGCAATTCCGAGAGGGTGGCCCGGAGACGCAAAACCACCTTGTTTTCTGACAAGGTCGTAGATGGCTCACCCGGATAAATAGAAGACAAGCCTTGTGGTTCCGGAGAATGAGGAACAGATGTCTCCGGAACGGAATGGAATTCATCTTCCGACGAGGACATCTCCTCCTCGTCAGAATCATGAGCCTTGCCCTTGGATGAAGAGCCGACCTTCACAGGACTCCTGGATGGAGAGCCGATCCTTACAGAACCCGAAGGACGCGGAGTCTGCCCACCTCCACGGCGGCGACCTTGGGGGCCCCGTGTGCCTTTTCCTTTGGCACGAGCGAGTCGGCGCCTTTCCAACTTAGCTAGTTCTTCGGTAATAAAAGGCTGGATTATAGCAGCATCCTCACGAAGGCGAGCGACACAACGAGCCGACTCCTCCAGATCGACTGACACTTGGAGTCAAGTATACCGCTCAAAGATAAAATCAACAGACACGCGACTCGGGATCAAGATTAATGATGACGGAAGGGGCGACCCAGCGTGCATGCGTTTCCACCACTCAACTGTTCCAACTCATCTTGAACATCCGAACCAGCAATTTTCTCACTTCATGGGGGAAGTCCCGATAGACGGGGGGAGAAACAAGTCCATGACGGAGACCGGTCAGATGGTTAGAGAGTTGCAAGGTAACCAAGTTCTCTTGCAACAGTCTATTCCGCCCGGCGAGTGCCCTATTTTCATTTTCCAGAACCAGGTGGTGTCTCAAGTACTCAGTCCTCTTCTCCAACCACTTTAGTTTGTCGCAATAAAAAGGCCGATCGGCCAAGACTAAGTCCAACTCAGTTTTCAGTTGGCTTTATAATCTTCGTGTTCAGCTTGCAACATGAAGATGGTGGCATGTGCACAAGTGTACTATCAATCCGTTCCCGAGCAAAAATATGACACTGAGTAAGAGACCCGAATTGGTCAAAGATCTCCCGGAGACGAGCAACAAGAGAAGGAATATCCGGAAACTCAGACATCAAGGGCTCCATTCCGGATCGAATGAACAAGTCCCTGGTTCCTTGCCCGTCCAACTGCCTGCAGGATAACTCCGTTTCTAACTCTTGGCATCTCGAACACGGAGGGCTAGTGGAATGAGAACTGGCTGGAAATGAGGGCATACTTCTTGATCTCCGGAACTGAGATTACCCCTCTGATTCCCAGGCTAAGATAGTAAAGAAACAAAACATAAATAACAATGCTAGTGAAAAAAAGCCAAGGAAGAAACTAGAAAACGCAAGTCTCATTCAAAAGAGGAAGAATTACATGGTATGGAGGATCGCCACCCCCATCGGAGTCATCACTTCTGCTCTTCCTACACTAAACAAAAAGAGAGTCAAAGTTCTGGGCGGACGGAAGTGATTCGACAAAAACAACATGAAACTAAACAACATTGACGAAAACTAAGGATTGCGACCTACGTCACTATCTTCGCTATCCTCATCACCCTTCCCATCCCCACCTTCCTTTTCCTCTTCTTATTCTTCTTCTTCTCCTTCTCCTTCTTCTTCTTCTTCTTCTTCTTCTTCTTCTTCCTCTTCTTCTTCTTCTTCTTCTTCTTCTTCTTCTTCTCCGTCGCGGAGATCATCTTTGGCATCGGGCGGAGAGCAAATGTTAAATACCTCCAAGTACCTGGCCTTCGCAGGCGACTCCGGGGCCTTAGAATCGTCTTTCTCTGGCTGGGCGACTTTTTTACTCAGGTCCACTAGCCCTTGATTGAAGGCACGAACAGCATCGGCTGAGACCGGCTTCTAGACCTCCGCTTTGAAGTCCTCGGTAAAGACAGATAGCACAAATAGCTTCATGTGTTCAACTCCGCCTCGGAAGAACTGATCCATTGAGTAGTTATACTCACCAGCGGCATTAGGGTGATAGAAGAACTTGCCATGCTCACCCCGGCGGCTCTCCGGAACCCAACCCCTCATCTTGCGATAGACCTGGTGGATGGACACGTTGTTGGATGCGCGGCAGATATCAGTCAAGTCCTGCTCGAAGGCAAGACTTTGAAGGACCTTGTTGGGAAAAGCCACGTAGAGCTCCTTCTGAGCGGCCGAGAAGCGATAACCTCATATTCCTTAATCCGGGCCTCCGCCCCTTCCAGCTCCTTGATCCAGGTCTCCGCCCGATCCATCTTGCGGCTTAAGTTGCTATTAGTCCTCTCTAGCTCACTCAACTTCTGCGACAACTTGGTATTTTGGGCGTGGTAAGCATTGTTGATGGACTCGGCAACGCCCGGAGCATAAAGAGGTAGGTGGAATAGTCTTGAAACAGGAGATAAATAAATGAATAACAAACGATAAGGTCTCCGTAAATTATTAAAGTCAACTCTAGTTACTATGTTCGGAGGCAGACTGCTGACTCGCCCTCGGAAGCCAGAGTCATCTCTCTCTTTTCCTTCTGACCACCCGCCTTGGATTGCTAGCTGTCGGCCGGCCTCCGGGACACAGACGGGATCTTCTGCCTTTTGTAAGCTTTTCCTCATCAGAAGATTAGGGCCCGAGGAAACTGAGGGCAGCCGCCCGGTTCATGGCCGCCGCAACCTCGACGGCCTTCCTCTCGACCTCTGACCTGGGTAGATGAGGGATCTCAGCCTAGGTGGGCTGCTCCGAAGCGTTGGCATCCAACTCAACGACCATTGGCTGCTCCGGGGCGTTGGCATCCAACTCAATGACCTTTGGATGCTCCGAGTCGTTGGCATCCAACTCAACGATCTCGTCCTCATCATCAAGGTTCAACTTCCTTTTCTTCTTCTTTTTCTCCTTCTCCTACTCCTTCGAAGTTTTCTTGCCGGTCTCCGAACCGGGTTTCCCCTTCGTTGTCCTCCGGATCTTGATGGTACTCGGAGGAGGATCGATGGCAACACTGAACAAGGGGTACAAAGGAAGCGAGAGGTGAGAAAATTGAAGTACAGACGGAATGGGAAACTGAAGTTAAGAGAAACTCACTTTTCGGATCTTGCTCGACATAAAATTGGCATTTGGTGAAAACCACCGACTCGTATGCCATCAAGGGAAAGATATACCTCCTATCCTTCTAGAACTTGGTGAGGTCTAGCTGATTAGCGCTAAGCTTCACATGGTCCGCTTCAACGTCAACGGGCCGGAGCTCCACCTTGTCTTCCTTCTTCGCCTCAGAGTTCCACTTCGGACAATGATAACGGACGGTGTCAAAAACAAAATGATGATGATGCCAATTGGCATAGCTGTCATGACGCCGGTATAACAATCTTTCACTTTCAGCCATTTTTGCATAGTGAAAACACCCTCGTCCTTCGTGTTTTCCAGATAGTAGAACGACCGAAAGAGAGCCAAGGACGGCGACACATTGCAACAGTGGCAATTTAGCAGAAACGCTCGGATAACGGCGATGCAGTTAGGTTGAAGTTGGGCCGAGGAGATTTTAAAGTTGGCAAGGATATCCAAGAACAGCTAGGGCAGAGGAAAGGCCAGCCCGTACAAGAAATGGATCCGGGGGATGCTGGCTACTTGTGTGTGATCTCAATCCAACGGGGACAGATTGGAGTCTTATGAGAGAGGCACTACTATCCTCTGAACCAGAGCAGGATCCCCATCTTCCGGATATGCGTTCAAACCCACTGTGACCTCGCCCTCACCCTCTTTATCATCTAGGGAGGGTTCGATTGGTTTCTTCTCCTCCGCTTGATTAAGGGGAGGATTGGTGATCTTCTTATGAGACTTAGTGTTTGAGGTTGATCCAGCCATAGTTGTGTTGAAGAAGAGAGAGAATATGAGGAGAGATGAGCAGATAGTGGGAGAAGAAAACAAAGAAATGAAATGTGAAGGCGACAGATTGTGATCCCTACTTATGAAATCCATTGGACAGATAGGGATCAACATTCGAGGCGATATGATTGCTCCCTCGAAAAAGAAGAAGAATATATCGTTTACATCATTGCATTTATGAAGCTGTCGCACGCGTCTCATTTATGTGCGTAATAACACGCGCACGCGTGTACATGAAGAATAAAGGGCAACATCGTAATCATACGCCCACGCTCGACAGAAGAGTACCGCTTTGAACAGAGATACAAGATCCCTCCTCTGGTTCAGAGTTATACCTCCGGACGGATCTCCTATCTCAGGGGGTTAGTGGTGATATGGGCTTTAGCCCACATCTTGGCTCCGACCCAAGTAGTGGTCCGGTCTAGAATTGACGCCAGCTAGAATGGTGTTATCTGGGGACACAAATGACATGAATATGACCAGTCCCCAGATGAGGACAAACAGGCAGGACCACTGCGGTTGGGTTTGGGCTCTCACCACATCACACCTAAAAATACCGCCTTGGACTTGTGGATAAAGGTATGCTATATCAGATTTAAAACTCTCTCAATATATTTTTATTCTCTCTCCTATTCAAAGGCCGTTCTTTCATCATCACACCGGAGTAGCTACCCTCGGGGTACTCTGGGGTGTTTTTTTGCAGGCCTAGTTAGGTGAGAGCGCACGGTCGTTGGACGCAGCCTTCTCCAAACCGGTGACGCCATCGGACTCCGGACCGGGACTAGAAGCTGGTAGCATCAAACTGACCTTCAATACTATATATAATTTTCCACGAATATGCTGAATTGTAAATATATCAAATTCAATTCAATTGTGTGTGTATATCAGGTTTAAGAGTTTGTATATATGTCTGAGCACAAAAACAAACAGTATGGACAATTTCCAAACAATCAATCCTGGAAGTTGAATGGAAGAACCAAAAATAATATAGAAATTACTATCCAGATATTTGCCCTCTTTATATAATTCGCACAAAAAAAAGTGGTTGTAACTTATGTTACATATGTAGATCTCAATATAAGCAAAAGTGAGTGCAAGTTTTATTACTTAATAATTTTCAAACTTACTATAATTATCTACAATTAATTTTTTCATGTATATATAATTTAAAACTAAACATTATGGTTTGTTTTACTCTACCATTTATGACGAACTTGATATATTAGAATAAAGAGAATGGGCTGATTGACCATGAAGCATTCTTGCAAGTGTTGAGGCCGTTAAGGGTGATAACGAGCCGATCCGATCACGATCATCACTATGTTTATGATCGGATCATTTAAAATTTGAGATGATCACGATCGATCGCGATTGAACCGATAAAAAATAATTCATGATCATGATTGGCTCGTTTAAAAATTATAATGATCGTGATTGGCTCGTGATCGACTCGTTATAGATAATCGATCAAATGATCAATGATCGAAAATGATCGGCTCGATCAATGATCAATGATCGATCGTGATTGATCGATCATTTGATCAACTTAAAATTTAATTAAAAAAGAAGTGAAAACACATAAATGATCAAATTAATGAAATTTCACAACAAACTATATACATAAATAGTAAAAATAATTAAAATTAAAATATTTTCCCATTGTTATTAATATATGTAATTATATTATATTATTTTTATCGATCGATCTCGATCACTTTATCGATCGATAATCTTATCGATATGTTCGCTATTATGATCGAGTTTTTATGTTCACGATCGTTGATCGTTCATTTAATAAATGATCTTAAAATTTAGTTCATGATCGTTTCATTGATTAAATGAACGATCTTGATCTGATCTTTAATCGATCCGATCTCGATGTTTTTAACGAACGCTCATGATCATTCTCACCCCTAGAGGCCGGAAAATCATCAGCATTAATATTATTATATTTAATTAATTTGTGTGTGTGTGTGTCATCACCGACTTCCCTGCTTCCTAGTGTAGTTTATTTTTAAATCGCCTTGGTAGCTATAAACTATCAGATCACCAAATAAAACAAAGTCAACATATTTTAACCAATACCATTTATAATTTTTAATGAATACGCTGAATGGTAAATATAACAAATTTAATTTATTTTAATTTAATGGACCAAAATTACATAATTAACCAAATCAGTTGAAATCAATTGAAAATTAGGAATAATTACGAAACATGTCTAATTGAATCTGAATGATACATATAGGCCCCGTTTGGGAACTAGCTATTAGCTGTTAGCGAATTGTATTAGCTGTTAACTGTTACCGAATTGTATTAGCTGTTTTGACTAGCTGTTTGACTAGCGATTTTTAGATGGTTGTTTGGTAAATGATAAATAGATTTTAGCTGTTTATTATGTTAAATGACAGAGAATGAAACCGATATAATTTATAATTTGTTACTAATTTTGTTTTGTTTTGGTGTGATCTCTTTTTTTTAATGCCACCTTTGAAAGGTGAGGGGAGTTTATAGGCACCCCAAGCCAATAAAAAACAGAAAAATAAAGGAGCATAAATAAGCTCAGTTTGCTACATATGTTAATATAGCTATGAGGACTAGGCTGTCAAAAAATCCACCTCTAGATGACAGAAAAAGTGTCATCCTCATTTCCCCGATTTTAAACTTATAATCTAGTTGAAGAAATTTTTTAGCCAACGCTAAAACGAAGAGCGATTCAGCCACCACAACAGTTACAAGTGATCAGGGAAATGGAAAGGGAACAAAAAGCCTAGTAAATCTGTAACAGACTAATCAGACTAATCAGACAAGATCTGGGGGTTCTAATGAAAAATCTCACCATATTGAGAGGATCTAATAGTGGGAACCTGTACAACATCAAGGGTTATGAGTCCTTTTACTTTAGAGGGCAGTGAATTCCAGGAGTGGTAGGTGTTGTTCTCCATGTTGGTGAGTGCAGTTTTTGCCAATGAGTCAGCAGGCTGGTTTCCTTCCCTCAAATTGTATGTGATGGTAAAATTTCCAAGCATAGAGTGTACTGATTCCAGCAAGTGCATCAATCTCCAGTGTCTAGCTTCAGGATTTAGAATCATTTGAATAGCCTGGAGGCAATCAGATTCAAAGAATAAAATGGGGATATTCATAGACCTTGCAGTTTTGATACCCATTTTTATTGCCATGATCTCAGCTTGAAGAGGAGAAGTGGAGGGGGTATAAAAAGTTCTAGCACTTATCAGAGAAGCATGTTGATCTCTAATATTTATTCCAATACATGTCTTGCCATTTGACCATGTTGCATCTACATTCACTTTACAGCCAAAGATAGGTCATCTCCATGGAACATGGATTAATTTTGGTTCGGGAGGAATGTATGGAAGAGGAATGGCACCTGATTCAGCTAGCTCTCTATCAACTTCTCTTGTCAGTTTCAGAGGTTTCTTGATGAATGCCATAAATAGGGAATCTTTGATTTCTTTTGCCATGGCAACTTTGGAGGGAGGAATCTCTTCAAACAGCCATTGTTTCCGGCCTTCCATAATATCCAACACACCGGAGAAGGTGCCACTTTGTTGGTCTTTGTATGAGCCTTGGAGAGACCAGTAAATGCCCAGCAAGTAGCAAGTCTGTCCCATAAACTTTTGCACCTGAAAATTCAGAGTAACAGATTTGATGTATGTATTCCCATAGAGCTAAAGCAACATGGCACTCTGAGTAGAAATGGTTTATAGAGTCAGGACTTAGGCAGAAACAACATTTTGAGGGGAGGTGAAAGCCAAAGTGAGAAAGAATGTCATCAAAGGGCAGCAAAGCATTCAGTAGTCTCCACATAAAAATGGATACTTTCTTTTGAAGTTCAGGAGCCCATATTTTTGACATAACAGCAAAAACCTGTTTCTGTTGTTTGAGCTTTTCATATGTTGTTTTGAAAGTGAATCTGCCTAAGGGATCTGGTTTCCATATAAGTTTATCAGATATATGAGGGAAGATAGTGGCAGACTGCAGTATAGCTACTATGACTTGGGGGTGAGGAATTGAGATAGCCATGGGAGTAATTAGGCTTTGCTGTTAACAAACTTTGCAACTGTAAGGCTGGAAATATTAGCACTTATTGGTTCATATATATCCTCCAGTGGACCACAGTCAGTCCAGTTTGAGGACCACATATTACACTCCCCCTGCCATGTATCACTTTGGAGAAGGATTCAGCAAATAAGTTTACAGAACAGATCATTTTCCAAAATTTTGATTTATTTTTTGCTGTTTCAGGTAGGGAAGCCAAGAAACCAGACCATGGGGAATTTCCCATTTGGTACTTCCACCATAATTTATAGGAGTGGGCCTGTATTATGATAGACAAGGACCTGAATCCTAATCCATTTTGTGAAGTGGGATAGCATAAAAAATCCCACTTCCTCCCTGTTTTTTTGGGACCAGAGTCTGTCACCCCCCAGAAAAAAATAGAAAATTTTCTCTCTATTTTTTTAATAATCTGTTTAGTGGGGAGCATAACAGCCCATATATGTTGTGGTAATGAGTAAAGGCAAGATTGTATCAAAGTCAATCTGCCCCCAAGTGATAACCACACATTTTTCCAATTTTTGACTCTACTTTCAATCATTTCCAGTATGGACTGAAAATGAATATTTAGAGTCCTACCAGTAAAGATCTGTACTCCAAGATATTTGAAAGGTAAGCTACCATGTTTCATGCACATTATGGATTTAATCTGTCTTAGCTTAGCACCAGAGGTTTCTTCAAATTTCACTAAAAAAGCTTTCATTTTGATCAAATTAAGTCTGGAAGCTTTTAGAAATATGACAGTGTCATCAGCATAGCTCAAGTGGGATATATGGATTGAATTTCTGGGTAAGGAGTAAAAGGTCATATTTCCAGACTAAAAAACAAAGGCTAAACTTCTAGAGAATGCTTCAAAAAAATGTTGAAAAGGAATGGGGAGAGGGGTCTCCCTGTTTAATGCCTCACAGTGACCCTCTCCACCAGAAAAGACAGTTCAGGGTACAAAGCCTGAATTCTCTACTTAAGATCTTCCAAGGTCACCACCTTGTCCATGGTCTCCAAGCTTGTCCTCAAGCTTGTCTGAAAGCCTCCTGCCTGACGCAGCCTATCCTCTAGCTCCTTCAAAATCTGAGCAGCATCGAGCCATTTGTAGCAAGAGGCCAACGCCTCATGTTCCTTCTCTCCGAGGAATATCTGAAGAGATCCCCACATATCTTGGAGTTGTGATTCATGGTAGAGCTTATTGCTGCCACTGCGGAGCTTCTTCATGTCAGGACAGTTGACGCAGAAATCCATGATCAGCTGGATGAACTGCTTTTGCTTGACGGGATCGGCATACGAACCTATTTCCGTCCTCAAGGCAGCTACCTCTTTGCTTAAGTCCAAGAAAAGGATTTCCCGGGCCCTCTGGTTCTCAGCTGAAGTCTTAATTTGTTAAGCCAGAACCTCTTTCTCGACTCTCTCCTTGGCGGTCTCACCACGCAGCTGCTTGATTAGCTCGGGTGACCCACTGAACCTCTGAGCAACCTGTACCTTTAGCTTCTCTACCTCTGCCATCTTCTCTTCTGCTACACGCTCCAAAGCTTGGCATCGAGCGTGCAGTGCCTTAACCGAGCCATATAGGAACTTCACCTGGCTATCCGAAGTCACGACACCTTTCCAGGAGATGGATAAGGACTGAACAAGAAAGTCAAGATATGAGAAAACTAGATCTATCGAAGAAGGAAGCTAAATCAGTTTAAACGCGTACCTGACTGATCTCCGGAAATTCCTGAAGTATCTTGGACTCACTCTCCGAGACAGCGGTGGAAGGTAGGACAACATATTCCTTGAACCTCCTCAAAGGCTCGAGATCGAGCTTCATCCTCTTCGAGGACCTATCTTCATTCCCCATGAACTCCTCGATGGTGTCCAACTTCCTTTTCTCCTCCTCCTCCTCCTTAGCCAACTTCCTCTGTCGAGCTATGAGTGCCATCATGTCCACTATGCTACCAAGCACTGCAGAAGCCACTGCACGTAAAAAGATAAGATATCAGAAGCAGAAAGAAAGACACGTCACAAGCACAAGGATATACACGTAAAGAAAGGCTGACCTCGGACGAAGTTTCTGAAATAACTATGGACGTCACAGAGTTGACATCCTCTCCTTTACCAAGTCCGGCACACCAATACTCATTCACATAGGCTGATTGTGGAGAACCACACACCCTAACTACCTCTTTTCTCGGACCCCGAGCTAGAGCTATGCTTTCATCTTCTTCCTCAGAAGGATATCGTGCAAATTGCATAAATAATGGCTCTACCTTATACGACGCAACGGCAATTGGTTTTTTTTGGTCCCTGAAGCAACCTCTTCAAAGGACGCCGAGCATCCGACATAAATCCTCCTCTCTCCTCATTCAATGGGGTCCGAGACCTGCTCTCTCTCACGAGCCTCTCTCTCCTCGGTAATCCTTCGAGCTCGAGTTGCATTTGCCGCAGCAACGGGATCTTGCTCATTGATCACAGTGGACTCATACCACTCAATCTCGACACCCCTGGGCTGATCGAAGTAAGCACACTTCAGATAGCTGCCATTCTTCAGGGTCCACCCAAATACCTCATATAGCCATCCGAAGGTCTCAAGGGCCAAAGTCAGCCCGTCTGATGATCCCCTGTCACAAACTTGCCATCCCAAGTTTGATTTTCTCATCAACTAGCTCCTGTGCTATATTAAGCAGACGACGAGAATTCAGGAGATCATTCTTGGTCTCGTTCCTGAGCTCGGTGTTCCAGTGGGGTACTTGATACTTTGTTTGGTCAAATGTCATCTTCACCTTATCCCACTTCTCACTTTTCTGCGGCAACTTGAAGGCCTTACCTAGCCTATAATCTCGGACAGCTAAGGTCACCGCCTTCTTCATAATTGAAACCTTATACAGGGTCCGCAACAACTTGAGATTGGGGCTATAGCCCTTGCGAGCACACCGGGTCATCAAGGCCATTATTATTACTATCACATTGGCATGAAGCTGCACCGTATGCACTTGATAGTAGTTCAGAAAATCACTCAACAGTTGGGGAAAAGGAAAAGCCAACCCGTACTGTATAAACCTCCCATAGATAACCCCTCGAGTCGAAGTGACCAGCTCCGACACGAGCACGTTATCCCCAGCATACATGAGATCACAATCACAGGGGAAGGAATACCGGCAGCCATCAACAAACACTGCAGCATCTGCGTGCGCCTTCTCATCCTTCACCGACCCCTTACTGCTACCATCACCACGCGCAGGCGGCATGCCCCATGGCGTACGCGCCACCACGGGACCACTACCCTCCATCTGGGCCCGCCGCGCTGCCGCTGCCAAGTTCTTCTCTTTACTCGATATTTTCTTCTTCACTACTATGGGTTTCTTCCCACTCGCTACCTCGGCTCTATGGCGGTCACAGGAGCTAATCTCATCGGCCTGAGCATATGCATACTCTCTCTCATCATGTTGGGGGATGGAATTCATTTCACTACTACTAGACATGACCACAGAGAGTATGGGGGAAATAATAGAGGAATAAGAGAAACAGAAACAGAGAAAGAACAAGAAAAGATGAAATACTTACTGACTGAAGTAGGGCAAGAGTTTGGGGCTTTGTGAAGGAAGAAAGTATGAAAACATCCTCTGCACTCTGATGAAGAAATTGAAAGTGGAGAAGAAAAAGAGAATTATTCGGGAGATATAACCCAAACCAGACAATATTAAGGCGAGTAATTACCTTGATCCATCCGTGTTCCGATACAAGAAATTGGAGAGACGGGGGACAAACCGCCGCTACCACCCAATAGATACGCAACACATGTATTTTTCTTATGGATTTCAAAAGGAATTAAACTCAGCCGTCCACGTGTCCTGATGATGGAATACGAAGCAACTTTTAGATAGATATTCAGAAGGGTCAGCCCAAGAGGTTAGTCCTAGAAGGACACCCTGAGCTTAATAATAGACCTGGCAAAACAGGTCTATCGGTTGGGTTCGGGTGACACCCAATGGGTTTGAGTATAGTTCGGGTATACGGTTTTTATTTGGGTTTGGGTCTTGATTGGGTTTTTTCGGGTTCGGGTCTCGTCGGGTCTTTTGAAAAATTATCGGGTTCAGTTCGAGTTTGGGTTTTAATGTTTCGGTTTTGGGTCTCGTCATTTGTTTTGTAAAAATATCGGGTTTAATTCGGATTTGGGTTTCATCTTTTCGGGTTTGGATTGGATTCAGTTTTAATTGGTTCAATTTCGGATACAATTCAGGTACAATCTCTTTTGAGTCGAGTTTAATTCGGATATACTTGGCCAGGATCACGTTAAAAAACGTTTAATTTAAAATTATTTTATTTTTAATCTATAAATTTATAATGAGCATAAAATTTATTGATCTTAAAAACATTTGATAAACATATTTTATATAGTAGAACTAAGTTTGTGCCTAAGAAATATTTTCTTTAATGTTTCAAGAATATATAATGAGAACTTATATCCACGGAAGACAATAATAAGTAATAACATATAACATTGTAATAAGCATAACATTAAAATAAAATTTATTAATTTATTTAAATATGTAATAGTTATTAGATCAATTATAGTTTTAGTATTTTAACTCTTAAGTCATCTTTATATGTAATGTTGTTACTATATATGTATATACAAGTTAATCTTACTCAACCAATATTAGTTGAATTTTCATTCGTGTCAAATTTAGTTACTTTTAATCAATAGAGAGATTTAGAGTTGAATTAAACTACTATATAAAATGATATGACTAAACAAAATTAAATATTATATTTTTACTTAATCAAACTGAATTGAACTTGATTCAAATTAAACAATGAATAAGCAATTATTTTTCTCTTCAACTTATTCGCAGACTAATTCAATTCAATATAATTTAGTTCACTTCAGTTTATTTGGTTAATGGTAGCTATATTAAAATATTGATAATTAGTATAAAAAACTATATTAGTAGAATAGTAATAAAAAGTTAAGAAATAAATATAATGATAATATCTGGGTATTGTTTGATTTAAGTCCAAATTATCGGGCGAAGATGAATTTAGGTACCTTTTGGGTGTTTTTCAGATTTTGGTTCAGACCAAGTTCGGGTGTTTTTGGATCTTGGGTGTTTTTCGGGTTTGGGTTAGGGTCTGATTTGAGTTTCGGTTCAATTCGGGTACGGGTCCTATCAGGTCTGAAACTTTTAGTTCGGGTTTGGGTGTATCGGGTGTAATTCAGGTTCGGATCATCAAACATGTATCATTATTCGGGTCTTATCCAGGTTCGGGTTTGGTATAATCGGTCGGGTTTTCGGGTCCGGTAATATTTGTCCAGCCCTATACCCCGAGTTACTCTCCCTCGAGTTATTGGTCTTCCCTCGAGAAGCAAGCCTCTCATCCAGCCTTCGAGAGGAGTCCTCGAAATTCTGAAGATCTACCTTGGGGCTACTGATAAGTCCATGATTCGTATTCTAGGACCTCATTCAGTCTCGGACCGGGGCCCGAGAAGGGTCGTGGGCTCGAGTTATGCGGAGGATGGATCCACGGGTCCGTCAGTCCAAATCTTTATAAGGAAGGCGTATATTCTGAATGTCCTACAAGGAATACACTTCATTTAAACATGGTAATACAGCCGTGTCCGAAATACACTTCTTCTATACATGGTAATACAATTTTTATCTCCATAAGAGTTGTATCATACCATAATTACATAACTTGGCTATCTACGGATTGTAGTCTTATAAATACCAAAGGTTTGGTAGACCTCTCTATCTCAAAATACATACAAGACGCCTTACACACATAAACTTCCCAAAGCTGTTTGCTAACTTGAATGTCAAAGTGTCTACCCCTGGGCGATCCCAGAGCTCTGTCTTGCAGGTCAATTCGTGAGTCAAGTTCGTGATCAAGGGCGAGTTCCAGACATCCATCAATTGTCACCTAAAATAAATATAAAATATGTATTAAAATATTTTCCATGCTTCAAAATAAAATCACACTAAATTTATAAAACTAATGATAACTTTCATCTGTTGGTGTCCATTTTTGTCATTTAGCATAACAAACAACTATTCGCAATTTATTTTTTACCAAACACTCATCTACAAACATCTAGTAAAACAGGTAGTCAAAACAGTTAATACAATCCGCTAACAGCCAACCGCTAGTTCCCAAACAGGGTAAAAATCACACTAAATATATAAAACTAATGATAACTTTCATTTATGTTATTCATGTATAATCAATTATAGTATTATTTGAAATCCGTTTAAACATATTTTTTATGATGAAAATTAAATCGCTTCCTCCAATCTTAAACTTATAAATATTTGATTTGATATTTTATATAATGATAATAAATACCATAATATACAGTTTAAATATGTAAATTTATTATTTTCCTATTACATGATATAGAACTACCTAATTATATAAAAGACATATTTCTGTCACATATCATGTTTTTTATTTTTGTGATAAAAATCAATTACTATATCAAATTAAGAATACATCTTTATATTTACAAGAGTAAAGTGCAAAATATGGCCCCTAAAAGTTGAAAATATATAGTTTGTGACCCCTAAAATTAAAGTGTAGGATTTATGGCCCTAGAAAGTATAATTTGTATGGTTTGTGGCTGATGTGTGGCGACACCACGCTTGACGACGAACCCAGCTCGACGAACAGATATGCAAAACAGGGTCTCGGGTGTCCGAGGATAGACACTCCGACGCTCAAGTTAGTATGATGCGTAAGGCGTATCGTATGAGTTATGAGATCGAAAAGGTGTACCAAATCTTTGGGTATTTATATGGCTGCAATCCGTAGATCACCAAGATATGTAATTATGGCAAGAATACAACTCTTACAGAAACTCTCATACTTGAAAGAGGATTTGCTCAGTCACTCAGTTTGCTAATCAGCACACACAAGTCATCATTGGGGATGGAGAAGCACCTTTCGGTAACTCAAATTGGTTGATAAGTGGAGTTTTGTTTTACAGCTGGCCAGGAGGAATGCCTTTGCCTTTCCCCAAACTAATAGTAGCAAATTTTTGTGTGTACAAACAACAAGTATTAACTGTTGTGGAGCCTTACCTGGCTACCAACATTATTGTTCAACTGCAGGTGGCTGAAATCAAGTTTCAACATAAGGAGAGACTCATCTGGAGGCATGAGATTGCTGGAAACTTCTCAATCAGGTCTGCTTACAAATTATTGAGGCAGCAAGACACAGATCTACATGGCATAAACAAGGTATGGAATAAATATATACCTACTCAATACTCTGTGCTCATTTGGAGACTAGTTAATGGAATTGTCCTATTTGATGATATTCTCCAAAAATGTGGAATCAATTTGTCATCAAAATGCACTATTTGCAATAATGTGGACACCATAAACCATTTCTTTAATGACTGCACCCAAAATGTGAGAGTCTTTGATTACATGCATGCGTTCTTCAGATTCCTATCCCTAATTTCAAATCCTTTAAGCATAGATTGTTATATTACCTTAACTTTAAGGGTCCATCAAAGGTGCATACCACTGTCATTTTAACTTCACTTATTACAACATTTTGGTACTTATGGTGTAGAAGGAATAGATTGATTTTTGAGAACTTAGAGACTACTACTCATGCATTGTTGCTTCAGATAGCCACAAAATTTTCTGCCATTTTTGCAGCATTTCCACTCCATGGGAATTCTGCAAAATATAATGAACTACTGAAAACTGGCCTTGTGCCTTTCCTAAGGCAAAAAAGAAAAAACTAGCTAGATCAATCAGATGGATACCCCCTGACTCAGGGATTAAAATCAATGTAGATGCTTCCTTTGTTAGTCCAGACAGGGCAGGGACAGGTCTGGTTGTGAGAAATAGGGATGAAGAGGTACTTAGAATGGAACTTAAATCAGTATCAACCTTCTCTTCCTTGTCTGCTGAACTAATGGCAATTGAATTCGGCTTAGAAATTGGCAGTCACTACACTCATATTTACACTTTAGAATCAGACTGTCAACATGCTATTAATTGTATCCAGAATCCATTGTTGGCCAACTGGAAATTGTTCAGGTTATGCCATATACTGCAGATGGTGTCCATGGATTTCATATAAGAGGATGACGAAAACGAGGTCTATTTTATGATCCGAGCCACGATTCTATGAGAATCTAGTTTCCCGATTTGACGGTTTGATTATGTGTATATTTTAGTTGATGATTTGATGTTTATGATTGATGATTGATGATTTTTTATTGATGATCGAACGGGTTGATGACGCGGATGAGTAATGGTCG
Source organism: Sherardia arvensis (assembly GCA_948330725.1). Lineage (NCBI taxonomy): Eukaryota > Viridiplantae > Streptophyta > Magnoliopsida > Gentianales > Rubiaceae > Sherardia > Sherardia arvensis. The sequence goes on from OX415236.1 coordinate 25,533,787, forward strand.
TGACCGAGCTACGATTCTAAGAGAATCTAGTTCCCGATTTGACGATTTGATTGTGTGTATATTTATGTTAATGATTTCATGTTTATGATTGATGATTATTTTTCGATGATAGAAAGGAGTTGATGATTGGATTGATGATGAGGATGAGTAATGCTGGTGACCGAGTGTATATATATAAACGAGGATGATGAAAACGAGTTCTATTTTATGATCTGAGCCACGATTCTACGAGAATCTAGTTTCCCGATTTGACGGTTTGATTATGAGTGTATTTTAGTTGATGATTTGATGTTTATGATTGATGATTGATGATTTTTTATCGATGATCGTACGGATTGATGACGCGGATGAGTAATATTGGTGACCAAGCTACGATTCTACGAGAATCTAGTTTCCCGATTTGACGGTTTTTGATCATGTGTGTATTTTAGTTGATGATTTTATGTTTATGATTGATGATTATTTTTCGATGGTCGAACGGATTTGACGATCGGATTGATGACGAGGATGAGTAATGTTGGTGACCGAGTTATGTTTTTACGAGAATCTAGTTTCCCAATTTTTTATCGATTTGATTATGTGTATATTTTAGTTGATGATTGATGATTTTTTTATGACGAGGATTGATGATGAGGATGACGAAAACGAGGTCTATTTTTGATCCGAGCCACAATTCTACGAGAATCTAGTTTCCCGATTTTTTATCGATTTGATTATGTGTATATTTTAGTTGATGATTTGATGTTTATGATTGATAATTTTTATGACATGATTGATGATGACGGTGGATCTGATGATTGATTGATTGATGATTTGATGATAAACAACGAAGATTTGATGATAAACAATGAAGATGTGATGATGAACAATGATGATTTATCGATAAACGACGAAGATTTGACGATGAACGACAAACATTTGATGATGAACAACGAAGATTTGATGATGAACGACTATAATTTGATGATGAACGACAATAATTTGATGATGAACAATAATAATTTGATGATTGATGATTTAATACTGATGATTGATGATGGTAATGATTAATAGGGAGATTAAATGTGGTATATATTCTTATTTCAAAATAGTCCCTGAGTTTTATTAATATTTACTGTAGGGACACATTGAGGATGGGTTATTATGTGTTGGACAGTGGTGTGGCAACTGAGAAGGCCCCCACAAATCACAGTGTATCAAATCAAGGACGTGATCAGCACTTCTAGGATTCTTAATAAAAGCAAGTTTATGTCCCTTAGACATAGCACAGGCTCGCGCAAACCAGGTTTAGGAAGTACAGAAGTAAGAGACAAAAAATCAGTTTTGTTCAATAACGAAATAATACTAGGGGACACATGTCCCAAACGAGCATGCCAAGTCTCAAAGGAAGCTCTGTTCTTATTCTTCTTCACACATCCAATTCTCATCTTGCATCAAAGTGTTCCAAAGTGATAATGGCACTGGATTCATCAACAGCAGGTTGTAGTCACATTTTGGAACTCGTGGCATTCATCATCAGATTCCGTGTCCATATACACCCAAGCCGAATGAACGAGCGGAACGGAAACACAGACATATCACGGAGATGGGCCTCTCCATGTTGTTTCACACACATCTGCCACCATCTCACTGGGATGATGCATTTAGCGTTGCTGTGTTCACCATCAATAGGTTGCCAACCCACGTTGACAACAAGTCTCCTTTTGAGGTACTTTTCGGGCGTTCCCCGGACTAATCAAACTTTCATCCTTTTGGATGTAGAGTTTTTCCGTATGTCCGTCCCACGGCGGCACACAAACTAGCTCCTCGCTGCCTGCCTTGTGTCTTTTTGGGCTACAATGCACACTACAAAGGTTCGGTGTGTGGACTCTGCTTCGGGGCATATCTACATGACTCGACATGCTCGGTTTGATGAGAATCACTTTCCCTTCTCCACAACATCGTCAGAGGCTCAATTTTCATCGCTTGATGTCTCTTCCTTTATCGATCCCACTGATCCTGATCTTGAGACTGCCTCCGTTGAGATCATACCCCTACAGCCTTGCACTATGTGTCATGAGCCCTCTTCGACTCCACATGCACTGACCACTGAACTGGATGAGCATGATCCCGCCACTCATGTACCCTCTCTAGTATCCTCGAGTCCGTCTTCTGGTGGATCGTCGGACTCGTCCAATGATCATTCAGGGTCTTCTTGACAGGCATCTCAAACTCCTCATATGTATCATTCTTCGTAGGCTCCTCCCATTCCACCTGCTCCTCGTGCTCATCAGATGGTCACTCGTCATCAGGATGGAACTAAAGTTGCTCGAAACCTTGGCCTTGATTTTGTGGCTACAAGTCTAGTTGTTGAACTCTTGGTCCTGAAGGAGGCTCGCACATACAAGGCTACAATTAAGGACTCTCGCTGGATCACTGCTATGAATGAGGAGATTGATGCACTTCAGTGGCAGCAGACATGGCAGTTGGTCCCTTGCCCTCCCAATGTTAATGTGGTGGGTTCTAAGTGGGTCTATTGTCTGAAATACAAGCAGGATGGTTCCATTGAGAGATATAAGGCCCGCTTGGTGGCTCAGTGCTTCTCTCAGATTCCGGGATTTGACTTTGATTATACTTTCAGTCCGATGATCAAAACTGCTACTGTTCGTACAGTGATTGCCATTGCCACTATGAGGAAGTGGCCGCTTCATCAGTTGGATGTCAAGAATGCTTTTTTGAATGGAGTACTTGATAGTCCAGTCTACATGACTCAACCGATTGGATATCAGGATCCTGCTCGACCGAATCATGACTGTCAACTCCGCAAAGTGATCTATGGTCTCAAGCAAGCTCCCAGGGCATGGTTTAATCGGTTCAGTACCTTTGTTCGTGGACTTGGCTTTGTTGGCACTCCAGTATCTCACTATCACTCGACCTGATTTGTCCTTTGCAATCAAATTCAGGATCCACGGGATGACCAATTAGCTACCATTACTCGGATACTCATATATGGGCGTAACATGCAACGTTGTGGTCTGACTTTTACTGCCGATGGTGTTTCAGAGGTTTTGGCATATTCAGATGCGAGCTGGGCGCGCTTCTTGGAGACATGTCGTTTTACTTATGGTTATGCTGTTTTCTTGGTGGGAACTTGGTATCGTGGAGTGCGAAGAAGCAGCCTATAGTCCCTAGCTCGAGCTCAGAATCTGAGTACAGAGCTCTTGCAAATACAACTTCAGAGGTTGTTTGGTTCACACACATTCTTCGGGATCTTTTTTATCCGCTTCTGGGGTCGCCTGTTCTTTTTTGTGACAATAACAATGTTATCTGTCTTGCTGAGAATCCTTTTGCTCACAAGAGTGCGAAAAGCACATTGACATTGATTACCACTTTTGTGCGAGAGGTGGTGGTAGCTGGCAAGTTTCGTGTAGGTCGTGTTCCTACGTCATTGCAAGTGGCAGACGTTTTCACTAAGGGACTCAATCGTGCATTGTTTGACATCTTCCAGTCCGAGCTTTGCGTTTCGATCAATCCGACGCTTCGCTTGAAGGGGGTGTGACAATAGAAGATTTGGAGGATTTAGATGATAATTAGTTGTGACTAGGGATTTAGACGATACAAGTATTTTGCATGTATGCCACTAGGGTTTAGTTACTTACTTATAGGACACTCTTTGTATGTATAAATTACAGCTGAATATGTCAATAGATATAATCAAAGCAAATTACTCTTTACATATGTACGAAATCGTGGGTTTTTCTACCGAAAAGTTTACCGATCGGGAGGATTTCGGGTTTCGGACTGAGAGGGGTGAAAGATTTGGAGAAACCTATCGGAAAAAGTTAACTGGAATTCCAAGAGAGATGAAAAATAAATATAAAGAAAAAATAAATTTGTGTTATGTATTTACACGTATTAGGGCATAAACTAGTAAAATACAGGGTGTGATATAGCAACGCCCCCAATTCTCTCGACAGTTGTACCATATATATGCAGACCGTCACTTGTGTAATAATAATAATAATTCTCTCTGCAGTTGTACTTTAGGGATGCTTATCGAGCGAGTCGACCGCGAATAATGGGCAACTCGACTCGACTCGAGAACTATATTAATCGTGTTCGACTCGATTCGAGAACTCGCGAGTTTAATAATATCATGTTCAACTCAAATTCCTTATTATTTCTCGATTCTACTCGACTCGCGAGCTCGAACTCGAATCGTTTTTTTCCTTTAAAATAAAAAGTTAATTAATTATTCCACAAGATAATAGTTTATTATAAATTAGTCATAAAAGTGGCTCCATCCAAGCCATTAATACAAAATATTTTACTACACCTTTATAACCACTTAATTAAAATGATAAAATAATTAATTTTTTATATTTGAAATTAACATTTTATAACCATATTAAATAAATGCTAATATTACCAGAAAAATATACAAAAAGTAAAATAAACAATCACATACCGTATTTAAACACGTCTTTAATATGAACATTTCTAATTTTATGTATATATATATGTGTGTGTGTGTGTGTGTGGTTTTACATTTAAAAAATGAAATTAATACTAATGAAATTAATTAGTTAGTTCAATATTGTGTAGTAAATGAAAACTAACTAAATTAGATAATTGAACTAATTGAATTTTATAGCACAACCTCATAATAGTATAAAACTAAAAATGATTATACTTATCGAGTTACTCACGAGTTTTTCCGAGTTGGGTTTTGCTTAAACTCGACTTGTTAACCTTTCGAGCCGAGTCAATCTCAAGTTGAGCTAGATCGAGTCGAGATTTGACCGAGTTTTGACCGAGTCGATCTCGAATTAGCACCCCTAGTTGTATCGTATATATATAATAATAATAATACTGAGAGCTTGTTTAGTACAAATTATCGAAATATTTTTCAGTTCAGTATTTTTCAGTTCAGTTCAGTAATTTTCAGTTCATTTCAGTATTTTTCAGTTCAGTTCAGTTCAGTTCAGTATTTTTCATTTCAGTTCAGTAAAGTGCATCATAAGTTTAATTTTTTTAAACAAATTATATGTTAAATATTGGGAAAATTTCAATTAAGCACGTGGGAAGATTCAAAATTATCATTGGTGATATGGGCTTTGGCCCATGTCTAGACTCCGGCTCGGGTAGTGGTCCGGTCCATGAGTGACGTCAGCTAGAATGGCGTTACCCGGGGACACAAAGGACATGAATATGATCTGTCCCCGGATAAGGACAAACAGGCAGGACCACTACCTCTGGGTTGGACTCTCACCACCTCACACCTATAAATATAATTTTGGACTTGTGGAGAAAGGTATGTTCTATTAGACTAAAACTCTCTCAATATCTTTACTCTCTCCTATTCAAAGGCCCCTCTTTCATCATCAAGCCAGAGTAGTTATCCTCAGGATACTCCAGGGCGTTATTTTACAGGCCTATTAGGTGAGAGTGTGCGGACCACGGACGTGATCTTCTTCGGACCGGTGACACCTGCTGTACTCCGGACCAGGACTAGAAGATGGTAGAATCAGTTGGCACGTCCAGTGGGATCTCACGTTCCCGATTACAAGTTACGTCCATGCCGCGCGGACGACCAAGGAAGAACCCTCCTCCGCCCGGAAATGAAGCGGACGGAGGGCCGAAGACCAGAAGGGTCGCCGTAGTAATTGGGGCCCAGAAGTTAGTGGCGGATAAGGAACGAGCTCTCCAAGCCAAGGAGGCAGCGGCAGAGGAAAAGGCTGCAGCTGAGGAACATCGACGACAGCGCTTGGCATCGGAGAAGGCGAAAGGAAAGAAGACGACTCCGGAATGGACGTTGGCTGAGATGAAACGCGAGAACAGGGAGCAACTACGAATTGCAAAGAAGGCAGAGAAACAACGGCAGTTCGGAGACCGTGAGGAGTCGGACGGAGATATGGATGATCTTGAAGTAATAGAAGAACTGGGAAATCTGGAAGAATACGACACGGAGGAGGATGACGCTCAGAGTCAGTTGGAGAAGGATCGATCGGCGCGAAGGACTGGTCCGGAGGAGCGTGAGTACCACAACTCCAGAGACGGAGGAAGCGTCCTGAGGACAAACATGGCGGAATATCAGTAGTTCCAGGCGTGGAAGGCTTCCCGCCAAGCCCCAGCCGGACCAGAGATGCCTCCTCCGGAACGACCACGGGTATATGTCGACTTGGAGAATGATATAGGTTGGGCCACGCAAGAGCAAGGGCAATATCACCCTCCACCCGGAGGACCAAACCCACCTCCGGCCCAGCCACAGACCAACCAGCAGCAGGCAGTCGGCCTGAATCCGGAAGCACCGCCATACTGGGGAGGACAACCCCAACAGACTTATGGAATGGCAGCTCCATTAGGACTACCACAGCTGATGATGTTTGGAATGCCACCCTCTGGAGGGGGATTTCCCAGTGGTTTTGGATTTCAAACGCCTCTTTGTCCGGACTCCATTGAAGATCGCCTGAACCGCCTCATCGGTCGGAATGGAGTTAGACCTCAGTCACCTTGGTTCCGGAGGTATTTAACTTTAAATGGTCGGCCGGGACCAAGGCTCTGGATGGACTCCCAACCTACAATGGGGAAGGGGACCCCGAGGAGTTTGTCCACACTTACTCAAGTATCATGTATGCAAGAGACATTCCGGAGGAGCTGCAGTGTAAGATGTTGCCCTCGTATCTAAGGGGAAACTGCTTCGCCTGGTCCAAGGGTTTTCCAAACGGAACTCTCCGACACTTTTGGGATTTCGCCACCGCCTTGGTACGACGCTACTCAGCTATTGAAATACACGTTTGTAAACCTTGCCGCGGTCCTTGCAATGAGACAGTTGGAGACGGAAACAACCTGGGAGTTCTACCTCCGGTACATAGCAGCGTCGATGAAGGTGGTGGATAGGCACTTACAGGAGAAGGCCATCATCCACAACTTCGTGAATGGGCCAAGGGACAATGCTTTCTACATTGAACTCGTGAAGAACATGCCATCATCGTACTATCAGCTCCAGCTGGTGGTGGAGATGCATTGTACGGTGCACAATGCTAACCATGTCCCGATGACCACAGTTTCCATCTCTCTCCTCTCTGAATGCTCTCTAACTTTCACACCCTTTTCCTCTTTTTCCGACACAAACACACAATAACGGTTAAAAATCCTACCGTTGCGACACTGTTCTGCCGCTAACGGGTAGTCACAACGGCTAATCCCTCGGCGCCTATGGCAGCACCAACGCCTCCCCGCGGTGGTGCAGCCACCGGAGGTAAGAGTTACGTTCAAGCTTTAACCAATAGGGCCCCCCCACTCACTGCCACTCTCCCGGATAACCCTGAAATTGCTCCGATCACTCAGCATAAGGGAGAAATAGCATGTATTGTTACCCGTTTGCAAGCTGAAACCTTAGCCTCCCATTACAAAAACGCCCTTATCGGCAAATTTTCTAGGGGTAAACCTGCTATGGAACGATTACATGATGCTTTCCAGTCCATTGGATTCAAAGAAAAATACCAAATTGGGGCTATAGATTTTAGGCATATTCTGATTAGGTTTGAGAACCAACAAGATTATCAGTGGTGCTGGATGAAAGGATATTGGAACCTTGCTGGAGCGTAGATGAAATTCCTAAAATGGACCATTGATTTCTCTCCTGAGGCAGAATCATCCATTGTTCCTGTATGGGTTACCATTCACAAGGTACCGTTCTTCTATTTCAATGCATCTATGATACAGTCAATGGGTAATCAGATAGGATCCTTCATCAAGATGGATTTAGCCACTGCAACCCTCACTAGGCCAAATGTAGTTAAAATATGTGTTGAAGTTGACCTGAGAAAGAAGCTTAAATCTTCTATTAAGCTTGGCATTGAAGGGGAAAACATCATGAGATATCAAGTTGAGTATGAGGACCTTCCTCTATATTGTAACAATTGATGTATGTTAGGCCACTGTGATGACAATTGTACCTTTTTACACCCTGAACTCAAGCAGAAACTCAAGCCTAAAACTGCACCTAAACAGACCATACCCTCCTCAACCCTTCCCCTTGCTGTAGCCAAAGACAAGTCCCCTGTCATAGCTACTACTGAAGAAATGATTAGCAACCCCTCTGAGTCTTCTCAGTTACCAATTGTTCCCCCACAACCAGAGCCTTTTACTATGGATGCTGGACCTTCTGGTATTACAGCTTCTGAGAAACTACTGATGACTCAGAATACCACTTCTACCTACTCATCTCCTATCCCTCTCAGCCCCTCTCCTGACCACCCTCTCAGACATTCCCCAGTTCACCCTCTCAGACACTCACCAGCTCTTCCTCTACACCACTCACCAGACCACCCTCCCAGCCACTCTCCAGAACTCTCTCTGAGTCCCTTGCATTTTCACCCCCTGCTAGATCACCCCAATCCTGAAACTCAACAAGATACCCTCTCACTTGAGAAACAGGCCTTTTCTGATCAGGAATTGATTAAGAACATGTTAACTCCAGCCAGGAGTCAATTTTATGCTAAGGATGATCTCATTTTGGCCACAGGTAAGCCATCAAACCTTTTCCATTCCTTTTCTCCTAACAAAAAAAAATCTTGTCCCCCTTGATCAAAACAGGAACAGATTTGCTATATTGGGGAATTTGACTTTTAATGAGGTGATCGGTTATAATTTATACACTTAATTTATGTGGTTTATAAGTCTCTTTTGCTATTTGATGTGCACGAAGGTGTGTTTTGGTGCAGGTTTAATATAAGAATTTGTGTGAAACAATCAAATAGAGAAGTGTTGAAAAAGAAGCAATATCAAGCGTTTAGAGCCATGGTGGGGAGCTAGACACTATACTCATTTTCCAAAAGGTTTTTAAATGAGGTAGTGTGCTCCAACGGATAGTGGATCATTAATTTCATTATTCCGGGAAGAAGAATAAAGCGACGAGAAGAAGGCAATTTCTATTACTGGTCTTTTTCTACGAGCGGCTAAGTTGTGCTTCGACATGTCGATCACTAATCAGCTATGCATATTGTGAAAGATCGGTGCTAGAAGGTGGACTGAATTGTGCATGAGAGTCTACTTAATTTGGCCTTAATTAGTGGTGGCAATTATAATAATTAATTAGTGTAGAATATTATATTTTAATAAAAAAATGCACGGTGAATGTGCATTAAAAGGCTGGATTTTCCTTTTATATCTAGGATTAGGGTTTTTACCTTTTTCATTATATATATATTAAACTCACGGCTGGAATTTCGTACGGGATTCGGACCTAAACATCCTGAGAGCTACATATCCGTACAGCCGTGAGAGTTAGGGTTTGGAGCTGAAACAATTCTTTTGTACTGGAGCCACCACTTGGAATTTCCTCGTCGTCATAATCAATAAGCTTTTTCTTCTTCATCTCTTTGTTATTTTATTATGATTTCTTATATTTGTTTGTTATTTCATAGCATGTGTAGCTAAATTTCTTGTCCGGTTAGGGTGATGAAGCATTAACTATGATTTATCGTGAGGCCTAAATGTGCTTATAATTGAATTGCATGAGTTCCTTCTTAATCCCTGAGTTTAACGTTTATTTCTGAATTGCTTGAGACCTGCGCAATCTTTTGTAATTTGGAATAGTTCCAATTGAGTTCCTCTGTTTATCTGTATTTAGGGGGTAGATTCAATTAGTGGCGAAACTATACGCCAATAGTTGGGAGTAAGGGGTAGACAATTTGTGACATGTATTCTGATTATAAATTGTCTGAATCGGGTTTCTTTGGTGCTTAATGCTGTTGAGGTATTAAATCTAGGCAGGCTATTCCGGCTAGGTTGTATCTTGATTAGAGAAGTAGTTAGTTTAGCTATTCTTGCTGATTACCGACAAAGTAAGAAGAAATTGGATTGGGTGTGCTATTCTCGAAGGTCTATAACTGGTTGATTTATGCATATTCGGTTTATCTTTGAGCCCGTGATCAATCAAATCATATGTTAATGTGGATTTACCTGTTACCGGATTCTACTCTCTATTGATATTTGTGTTTCTTGCATTCGTTTAATTCTCTTTTTATTTGCATTAGTAGTCTAGTTAATTTAGTTCTTAGTTATTAATACACAATTCTCTCCAAACAAAAAGGTGGTTGCTAACCAAACTTGTTCAATAGGAGTAAAAGTATAATTACACTGTTCCTCGAGGGATCGACCTTGCTTACTATGTGCTTAATTGTAACCTACATGTTAGCAGGTTATTTGGTAGAAAAACGACCTACCAAATTGGCGCCGCTGCCGGGGAGCAGTTGATAATTATTTCAGTTAAATTCTATTGATTTTTTTTCTTTTGAATGTTTATGACCAGGTCCTCAACAACTAAGCTATTATTTGACGGCGAAATTGAGAAGACGGCAAAGGCGTTACGTAAAAAGGCTAGGGAATCGCGCAGGAAAGGTTTTTCTGACTCTGAAGGTCCACCGTTAGGCCATACAGGCGACCTTGCTGGTTCTAAAAATTCGTCCATTGCCTCAGACTCTAAATTGGACGGAAAAGTCGAGATGGCGAACAACAATAATACTCCATTGTGCGAGCTAACAAACCATGCAACAGGTGATCCACCATCACCTATACTTTGGCCAGAAGGAGCTCCAACGGTGGACATTAAAACAAACTTGCTGAATGTGCTGCCCAAGTTCTATGGAAAGACTCGAGAAGATCCGCATAATTTCCTGAATGAGTTCATCAAGATCTGTAGAATTCAAAAGCGCGCAGCGAATGTCACGGAGGACCAGTATCGCCTTGTACTTTTCGAGTTTGCCCTATCTGATGCTGCTAATACTTGGTTCAATACCTTGGAAGTGAACTCGATAAATTCATGGGCAGCAATGAAGAAGGCATTCCTTGATAACTTCTTCCCTGACACCAAGACTGACTTAATGATCGATCAGATAAGAACCATCAAGCAGCAGTTCGATGAGAATGTGAATGAATACAATGCTCGGTTCAGAAAATTGGTGGATAGCTGCCCAAACCACAACATGTCGCCGGGTGAGCTGTTAAAATGTCTTTTCTGTGGGATGACAACGGAAGAAAAGAAGCTGTTGAATGCAGGCAATGATGCATTTTTGAGGCTTAATGCAGATGAAGCTAAACAATTATTGAAGAACCACTTGGAGGCATCGAAGGAGTATGAAGATCCGCAAGACCGCTCTAGAAGAAGGGTTGCAGGAGCCCGGAATTTGGACTAGGATGAAGCGATGGAAGAGAAAGTGGAAAAGATGATTGAGAAAGCAGTTGGAAAAGTTGCTGGAATTGACATCCGTAGGGTATGTGGAACTTGTGGTGATTCTGGACATCATACTCATTCATGTCCAATGGAGGATGAAGAGCAAGCAAATTGGGTGAACAACTCTTCAGGAAACCAGCAAAGACGATATGACCCATACTCAAGTACGTACAACCGAGGATGGAGAGATCACCCGAATTTTAGATGGGGTGGTCAAGATAACCAAGTGCAACAGCAGCCTCAAAACACGAACAACAATTTTAAGCAACAAAATCAGAGGGGTTATTATCATGTGCAACAGCAGTTTCAACCACAGGCACAACCTCAGCCTCAACAAGCAACTAAAAAACCAATCGGGGACATGTTTAAAGAGATGATGAATGAGATGAGGAATGTGAATGGAAGGATTGATGAACTCAAGCAAGAAGTTAAACAACAAGATCACCAGTTGTCTCAACTTTCAAATACAGTTAATGAGATGAGAGGGTATCAAGGAAAGTTACCGTCGCAGAGTCAGAAAAATCCGAATGCGAATGTGAGTCAAATTACCTTGCGGAGTGGTAAAACCGTGGGAGATGAACCTGCACACGAGGATTTGAGCAGAGAGCCAGGACAGGAGCCTGAAAAAGATTCTGCACCCGCCCGTATGCCCATACGGGCGACTCCAGAAACGGATCCTAGCAAGTCGGGAGGAGCATCGAGATACAAACGACCCAAGAAGGATAAGGACCGTGATCCAGAGCCAAAAATGTAGAATGGAATTTTGATACCACCTCCATTCCCTCGCCGTTTGATTTCTACGAAAAAACTGGCGATGTGAGTGATATCCTCAACATCTTTACTACTTGGGAGACCTTTCATGAAAACGGCTAAGGCGATAATTAATGTTGATGAAGGAATCTTAAGTTGTGAATTCTTTGGTGACACTATAACTTTCAATATATTTGATGCCATGAAAAATCATGAGGATGTGGAAAATGTGAGTTTTACAGATGATATTGACCCTTTTTAGTCCAAGAACACCTTGAGACGAATTTTGTGCAGGATAAGATGGAATAAATCATAACCAAGAGTATGACGTATTCAGATGCAATGGAGGCTGCTGATGAAGATACCAGGGAGGATATAATGTCTTTGTATGCTCTGGATCAGCAATCTAAAAATTTCGAGCTCGCCTGTATGCCCATACAAGCGAGTTCAGAAAAATTGTTACCATCGGTAATTGAACCGCCGAAATTGGAGCTGAAGAACCTTCCGAAGAATCTGAAATATGCGTTCCTGGGAGATGGAGAAACACTTTCGGTCATCATAAGCAGCCGACTCAGCCTTAATCAGGAAGAACAGCTACTCAGAGTTCTGCGGGATCGCAAGTCAGCTATTGGATGGACCTTGGCAGACTTAAAAGGTATCAGTCCAACGGTATGTATGCATAGAATCTTTCTTGAACCTGATGCTAAGCCTATCATTGAATCACAAAGGAAATTGAACCCTAACATGAAAGAGGTAGTAATGAAAGAAGTGCTTAAATTGCTTGAACTTGGTATTATTTTTCCTATCTCTGATAGTAAATGGGCCAGTCCTGTGCATGTTGTTCCTAAGAAGTCTGGTTTGCACTTTGCTTTAAATGAGAAGAATGAATTAGTCCCTACCCGACTTCAAACTGGATGGCATATGTGCATTGATTTTCGTAAACTAAATGCTGCCACTAGGAAAGATCATTTTCCTCTGCCTTTCATTGATCAGATGCTTGAGCGTTTAGCTGGAAAGTTGTTTTTGTTTTCTTGATGGATATAGTGGATATTTTCAAATTTTGGTTGCTAAGGAAGATCAGGAGAAAACAACTTTCACATGTCCGTTTGGAACTTTTGCATATAGACGCATGCCATTTGGTTTATGTAATGCCCCAGGAACTTTTCAAAGATGCATGATGAGCATATTTACTGATTTAATTGAGCACTGCATCGAGATTTTCATGGATGACTTTACTGTGTATGGAGATTATTTTGATTCATGTCTTGAAAATGTTGATAAGGTTTTGGAAAGATGCATTGATAAGAATTTAGTGCTTAATTATGAAAAATGTCACTTCATGGTTAACGAGGGCATAGTACTTGGGCATATCGTTTCTGAGAAAGGTATTGAGGTAGATAAGGCTAAAGTTGATTTGATTGCAAAATTGCCTTACCCCACGAATGTTCGAGAAATTCGTGGATTTCTTGGTCATGCAGGTTTCTATAGGCGCTTCATCAAAGATTTCGCGAAAATTGCACAGCCTCTTACCCGTTTGCTTCAACATGATGTGCAATTTTTGTTTGGAGAGGATTGTAAGAAGGCATTTGATGTTCTTAAGGAGAAGCTGACAACTGCACCTATCATTCAACCTCCTGATTGGGAACTACCTTTCGAATTGATGTGTGATGCGAGTGATTATGCAGTTGGTGCAGTGCTTGGTCAGAAAGTTGGGAAAGAGAGTCATGTGATTTACTATGCATCAAAGACTCTTAATCATGCTCAATGCAATTATACCACAACAGAGAAGGAGCTTTTAGCTATTGTTTTTGCATTTGAGAAATTTAGATCTTATTTGTTGGGATCTAAAATTATAGTTTACTCTGACCATGCTGCTTTGAAGTATTTGTTACAGAAGAAGGAATCCAAGCCAAGATTGATTCAATGGATACTGTTACTGCAGGAATTCGACTGGGAAATAAAAGACAAGAAGGGAGCCGAGAATCAAGTAGCTGATCATCTGAGTCATTTGGTCCAGGATCCCGACCGTATGGCCATACAGGCAACTTTTCCAGATGAATATCTCCTGGAAATTCAAGGTACTGATCCCTGGTTTGCTGATATGGTTAATTTTCTAGTATCACAACAAATTCTTGAGTCTTTCACACATGCACAGAAACGTAAACTTCGTAATGATGCTAAATATTTTGTCTGGGATTCACCGAATTTGTGGAAAATAGGATCTGATCAGATTATTAGACGGTCTGTTCTTGAAAGTGAGGTGCATGATATTTTAGCTCATTGTCATTCATATGCATGTGGGGGTCACTTTGGGCCAAAAAGAACAGCTAGAAAGGTCTTGGATAGTGGATTTTATTGGAATACATTGTTTAAAGATGCATGTATGTTTTGTAAGTCCTGTGAAAGATGTCAAAGAATGGGGAATATAACTAGAAAGGATGAGATGCCTCAAGTGCCTTTTATTGTGTGTGAAATATTTGATGTGTGGGGCATGGATTTTAAGGGTCCTTTTGTGAATTCTTTTGGAAATCTTTATATTTTATTGGCTGTTGATTATGTGTCGAAATGGGTGGAAGCTAAAGCCACCTGTACTAATGATTCTAAAGTGGTTGCAGATTTTTTAAAAGCTAACATCTTCTCTAGATTTGTGGTACCTAAGGCAATAGTTAGTGATCAGGGTACACACTTTTGCAACCGCACAATTGAAGCTCTTATGAAGAAGTATGGAGTGCATCATCGTTTGGCTACAACATATCATCCTCAATCTAATGGTCAGGCGGAAGTGTCAAATTGTGAGATCAAGCATATACTTGAGCGAACGGTTAATGCTTCTCGCAAGGATTGGAGTGTTCGATTGGATGATGCTTTGTGGGCTTACAGAACTGCATTTAAAACCCCCATCGGAATGTCCCCTTACAGATTGGGGTTTGGGAAAGCTTGTAATCTGCCAGTGGAACTTGAACATAAAGCTTATTGGGCAGTAAAGCAGATGGACATGGATGCAACTAAGTGTGGGGAAGAGAGGAAATTTCAGCTGCAAGAGTTGGACGAGCTTCGATTGGAATCTTATGATAATGCTATGTGGTACAAGGATAAGACAAAAATATGGCATGATCGACACATCAGGCAGAAACAGTTTCAAGTGGGGCAGAAAGTGTTGGTTTTTCAGTCCAGACTCCGACTGATTGGAGTGAAGTTGAAGTCAAAATGGATGGGACCTTTCGAAGTGGTTGCTGTTAAATCTAATGGAGCTGTTGATATCAAGGGAATGGATTCTGGAAAGCTTTTCACTGTGAATGGACAACGATTAAAACCCTTGTATGAGATGCCTCGATCGCAGGAAGAGGAGGTGGATATAATCTACCTCGAAGAGCCTTCAAATAGCTGAGGAGGAACTCTGGTCAAGCTCGTGCCCGTTAAAATGGAGCGCTTATTGGGAGGCAACCCAATCGTCATTTATTTTTGCTTTCTTTTGGTTTGATTTGATTTCTATTTTGATTTTCGGTTTGTTTTCAAAAAAAAAAGGGAAAAAAATCTGAATTTTGTTTTCATAAAAAAAACGAAAAAAAAATTAATTTTTCTGAATTTTTTTTTTTTGGTATTATTTTCGGTTTTCTTTCAAAAAAAAAAGTTGGTTTGTTTGGTATTTTTTGAAAATTGTGGAGCTAATCTGAAGTGCTTAATTGTTCTACAGGGACTAAAGTATTATGTTTTGTTAATGGTGTTTGTTCCCAAGCTCAATTGAATACCATACGTTTATAGTTGACCAGCGAGCAGCCTAGTTTCCAGATTTTTCATCACCAACACCGGAATCCATTCCAGCCGCGGAAGCACCGTGGTCATCCTAACAGTCAAATCCGTTCAAGCGAATCACTAATCTTACGGTCACTCTTGATCCTTCTTTCATCTTGTTATATGGTGATTCCGTGCTTCATGTACACTTTGTTGCTTGAATTTTGTGGTTGATTGTTTGAGGACAAACAATAGTTTAAGTGTGGGGATGATTTTCTAGCTGATATAAGTGTGTTAATATTATATGCATTGTAATTGCTGGAAATTGTCTTGTTATTTGTGAAGGGGTACTGAAATTTGAACAGAATACTTTGTGGATAATTGGAAAAATGGTTTGAAAAGTTCTGTTTTCAAGGAAAAATTCAGTTTTGATCTATGGCATGAATGAAACTTTTTCTATGAGCTGAATTGAGCTGATTTTGCTATGGTACATGGGTTAGTGGTAAGACTGAATGTATTCCTCTTTGTGAAAGAAATCATGTAGTCCTTGTATATATTCTGGAACGATGAACGTGCAATAATGAGTCATTTGATTTAACCTAGTATATTGTGAGGATTTGAGCCCAAGAAAGAGCAAAAGCCAAGAAAGAAAAATATAGGCATTATATAAAATACAGCTCTTTGTCTTTTCTGAGAGATCACATGTTGGTATATTTTACTTGGTTTGTGTGTCATGATTCAAAGCTTCTAAATGATATTTGAGCATGTAGGCAATTAGGAATAAAACCCCACAGCTTCTACATATATATTCCCACCTTATATCGATTATATCGACACCCCTAGTGAACCCTGTTGAAACCTGACTGTTTCTTTGTTATAAACCCATTATATATTTAAACCCACAGCCTTAGCCTTTACCTTTATAATATTGTGCAAGTATTTTTATTCTCTTTCGATGTGCATTATGAGATGTTATTTTAGTGCTGTGAAATTTTGAATCAGTTTGTTGCTGCTGCCCAGAAAAAAAAAGAATAAAAACCAAATATCCGACAGGACTGGAACCAGTGATATCTGGTAGGACTGAAATGGTGAGGTTCTATGGAAAATAAATTAAAAAAATGAAACTAGATATCTGGGAGGACTGAAACCAGTGAGGTGTAAAAGCTAAACATCTGGCAGGACTTACCGGTGAGGTTTCTGAAAAAGAAAAAGGGCAGCAAGCATTTTTGTTGTTGTGTGAGTAACATCAAAGATTTGTTTCTTTATTTTCACAAAAACTTGTTCATACTTGTAGTAATCTCAATGCTGCATTTTTTATTGAGTATGAGCACCAGCACTAACACAAGAATTTCACGAATGAGAATGAATTTACTTGCATAATTATAAACTTGTGAGCCAGTTTTTCCTATATAAATTTCATACCTTTACCCCAAGCCAACTTTATATAATTCCTAATTATTATGCTCAAGTATTTATTTTATGTGGTTGAGATAGTGGCATTGCAATTCCTGTTGTGAAGTGTGCTGATATGTGATGTGTGTGATTGTCCTTATTTTTTGAGAGATAATGAGTGAATCTTGGTGAGGCTGGATTTAATTGCATATTTTTGACTAGAGTATAAGGATGAAGTGATTTTATAAGCAAAGAGTAATGGTTTGTGGTAAGATGGTTGGTTCCATAGTAGATGTTGCTTGGTTTGGTTTGTGGGAATGTTTTGTATTGTCTTTGATCATGGAATGGGGAATAATGGTTACATGCTTGAGGGCAAGCATGAATTAAGTGTGGGGATATTTGATCGGTTATAATTTATATACTTAATTTATGTGGTTTATAAGTCTCTTTTGCTATTTGATGTGCACAAAGGTGTGTTTTGGTGCAGGTTTAATATAAGAATTTGTGTGAAACAATCAAATAGAGAAGTGTTGAAAAAGAAGAAATATCAAGCGTTTAGAGCCATGGTGGGGAGCTAGACACTATACTCTTTTTCCGAAAGGTTTTTTAATGAGGTAGTGTGCTCCAACGGATAGTGGATCATTAATTCCATTATTCCGGGAAAAAGAATAAAGCGACATAAGGAAATTTCGATTACTGGTCTTTTTCTACGAGCGGCTAAGTTGTGCTTCGACATGTCGATCACTAATCAGCTATGCATATTGTGAAAGATCGGTGCTAGAAGGTGGACTGAATTGTGCATGAGAGTCTACTTAATTTGGCCTTAATTAGTGGTGGCAATTATAATAATTAATTAGTGTAGAATATTATATTTCAATAAAAAAATGCACGGCGAATGTGTGAATGTGCATTAAAAGGCTGGATTTTCCTTTTATATCTAGGATTAGGGTTTTTACCTTTTTCATTATATATATATTAAACTCACGGCTGGAATTTCGTACGGGATTCGGACCTAAACATCCTGAGAGCTACATATCCGTACAGCCGTGAGAGTTAGGGTTTGGAGCTGAAACAATTCTTTTGTACTGGAGCCACCACTTGGAATTTCCTCGTCGTCATAATCAATAAGCTTTTTCTTCTTCATCTCTTTGTTATTTTATTATGATTTCTTATATTATTTGTGTGTTATTTCATAGCATGAATAGCTAAATTTCTTGTCCGGTTAGGGTGATGAAGCATTAACTATGATTTATCGTGAGGCCTAAATGTGCTTATAATTGAATTGCATGAGTTCCTTCTTAATCCCTGAGTTTAACGTTTATTTCTGAATTGCTTGAGACCTGCGCAATATTTTGTAATTTGGAATAGTGCCAATTGAGTTCCTCTATTTATCTGTATTTAGGGGGTAGATTCAATTAGTGGCGAAACTATACGCCAATAGTTGGGAGTAAGGAGTAGACAATTTGTGACATGTATTCTGATTATAAATTGTCTGAATCGGGTTTCTTTGGTGCTTAATGCTGTTGAGGTATTAAATCTAGGTAGGCTATTCCGGCTAGGTTGTATCTTGATTAGAGAAGTAGTTAGTTTAGCTATTCTTGCTGATTACCGACAAAGTAAGAAGAAATTGGATTGGGTGTGCTATTCTCGAAGGTCTATAACTGGTTGATTTATGCATATTCGGTTTATATTTGAACCCGTGATCAATCAAATCATATGTTAATGTGGATTTACCTTTTACGGGATTCTACTCTCTATTGATATTTGTCTTTCTTGCATTCGTTTAATTCTGTTTTTATTTGCATTAGTAGTCTAGTTAATTTAGTTCTTAGTTATTAATACACAATTCTCTCCAAACAAAAAGGTGGTTTCTAACCAAACTTGTTCAATAGAAATAAAAGTATAATTACACTGTTCCTCGAGGGATCGACCTTGCTTACTATGTGCTTAATTGTAACCTACATGTTAGCGGGTTATTTTGTAGAAAAACGACCTACCATGAGGATGAAGAGGACCCTCCAAATCCAGAAGCTGAATCATCTGAAGATGATAACTTAACTTCTGATCAGGTACCTTCTGAACCTAATAATCTGAATGATCAAATGGACAATAATGATACTCCAGTTATGGAAAAATCAAAACTGTCTAATTTTTTTCACCCAGATTAATAAGAAGTTTACCCCTAAAAAAAGTGCCAAAAAGCCCTCACCCAACATAGTTCTAATTAGATCAAAAAGCACCAAAAACATTTCTTAATGTCACACACCATCAAAATAAATAGTTTAGTTTGGAATATAAGAGGGATGAGAACCTCTATAGACAGACTCATTGACATGATTAGAACCCATAAAATAGAATTGTTATGCTTAATAGAACCATTACACAAAAAGCACAAGATTGAGAAATACAGAAGGATTCTGAATTTCTCAAACTGTTTAAGTGCTGATAGTGGTAAAATCTGGTTATTTTGGAATAGCCACATCCAGATTTCACTCAATGTAGATCATCTGTAATTTCTTTCTGTCAATATTTTCAGCCCTAAAATGAATATCTCAATGGAAGGGATTTTTATATATGGTCTGAGAACAATTCCTGGCAGAGATTTTTTGTGGAATGATATTAGAACAAAAACACTCAACTCTTGTTTCTTGATTGGTGATTTTAATACTATAAGATCTCCACATGAATATAGAGGGCCGGCAAGGCCAAGTCTGAGGAGTATGACTAAATTTAATGAATTCATTTCTAATATGGCTTTATCTGAGATTAACACTGTAGGTAATTTGTTCACTTGGTCAAATAATTGGCTAAAGGGACCAACTACACAGAAACTAGATAGGGGTCTAGCCACCCAAGCCTGGAAATCTCAGTTTCCAACTTCATCCATACACATATTAAATAGGGATACATCAGATCACTCACCCATGCTCTTCATTATAGGTAGCTCCATTGCATCCACCCCTAGATCTTTTAGGTTCATAAATGCATGGTTTAGTAGAGAGGAATTCTTGGACATCATTTCTAATGATTGGAATCTCCCACTAAACAACACTGGTATGATTGGCTTTTTCATGAAACTGAAGAGGCTGAAACTTACCATAAAAGCATGGAACAAATCATCTTTTGGCAACATTGAGAACAATGTTACTCAAGCTGCTGAAAACCTCAGATTGCAAGAAGTTATGATAATAACAATTCAACTCATGAATTGGTTAAACTCAAAGAACTTAAAGCAATTCACCTAAGAGCCTTAAAGGAACAAAAGAAATTCTGGAAACAGAAATCTAGAGTAACCTGGCTTAAAGAGGGAGATGATAACACAAAACTTTTTCACAACACAGTGAAAGAAAAGAGATCTAGTCTTAGTATTATTAAGATTAAAAACTCACAGGGGATATGGCTAGAGAATATGACTGATATTGAATCTGAAGTAGTTGCTTTCTACTCAGATTTATTATCTGAACCACCTAATCTTTCTCAAGGTGAATTTAATAGTCATTTTCTAAACCAAATCCCAAAATTAATTACTGATTCTGACAATTCAGACTTGATCAAGCCAGTGAAAATGGAGGAGCTCAAGGTAACTATTTTTTCCCTTAATAAAAATAGTAGCCCTGGCCCTGATGGTTACTCAGCAAAATTTTTTACAAAAGCTTGGGAAATAATTAAATTTGATCTGCTCTCAGCAGCTACATGATTTTAATTCCCAAAAAAGATGTGATATCCTCTTTTGATGATTTTAGACCCATTAGTCTTTCCAATTTTATAAATAAGATTTTCTCCAAATTGTTGATGGAAAGACTTAAACCCTTTATGTCTAAAATCATATCTCCACGCCAAACAGCCTTCATGCAGAACAGAGATATTGATGATAACATTATTTACCTAAAAGAGCTGACTAGATTCTTGGATAAGAAATGCAGAAATCCCAACTGTATTATTAAACTAGATTTGATAAAAGCTTTTGACATGGTAAATTGGGGTTTTTTAAATAGCATCCTTTTACAATTTGGTTTCCATGGAAAATTTGTGCACAGTATAATGAAAAATTTCAAAAATGCACATTTTTTCTGTTTTAATAAATGGTAAACCAAATGGTTTTTTTAAACCTTCAAGGGAGGTTAAACAGGGTGACCCCCTCTCCCCTTTCCTTTTTAACATTTTTTCTGAAGTTTTTACAAGATCATTATCATATCTGTTCTCATCTGGAATGCTTCAGTATTATGATCTGCAGGTCCTACCCCTATCTCACACCTCAGCTATGCAGACGACACCATCATATTCCTAAAATCATCCAAATCCAACCTTGTAAAATTAAAATCTTTCCTTGTGGCTTTTGAACAAACCACAGGTCAGAGAATTAATTTTGCAAAAAAGTGATTTCTTTCTTGGTAAGTCTGCATCTGTAAGTAAGACTAAAATGATACAGGATGTTTTAATGATGAAAAAAGGATCCTTTCCTTTTATATACCTTGGTGTTCCTATTTTCAGAGGTAGAGTGCTCACAGATTATTTTTTGCCCCTCATTCAAAGACTGGAGAATAAAACCTCTAACTGGAAAAATATCTGGTTATCTCCAGGGGGTAAAATTACTTTGATTAAATCATGTTTATTTTTTATACCTCAGCATATATGGTCACTGATGAAACCCCCTGTCTTCATCATCAAAAGAATTGAAAAAGTTCTATCTAGATTTTTTTGGGGTCAAAGAGAGCTAAAACCTAAAAAAGTATGGAAAAAATGGACAGATTTATGCTATCCTGTTCAATAAAATGGTATTGGTCTGAGATCTATTCAGTCTATTGTCAATGCATGTTCTCTTAAACTGTGGTGGAAATTCCAACTAGGAGAATGTTTATGGCCTAAATTTCTTTGGAACCTGCCAAAATCTTATAGAACATCTCCTAATTGGAAAAGAATCAAAGAAGTTGATAAGATTGCACAAAAACTCTCTATATTCATTCATGGTGAGGGTAGTTGTAACTTTTGGGATGCCAATTGGACCCCTTATGGTCCTCTCTCTGATATTTGTGATATTAATAGGACTAACATCTCACCAGACTGCTCCATCAGAGATTTTTGTGACAGTAAAAATATTTATCTGCCACAGTTGGCTCCTGTTGTACCACCTTCTCTTCTTCTCTATTTACAGAATGCTACATGCTTCAATGGGAGAAAGGATAGGCTGATTTGGATCCCAGATGACAAAGGAGCCTTCACTTTTAAATCTGCTTATAAGATCATGGCACCAGTCAGAAACTCTTCTGCCACTTTAGCACTTATTTGGAATCCAAGATTGCAAAAAAAGGTCAGTCTTTTCATGTGGAGAATGCTGAATGGTTTTTTACCATTCCCTGAAATTCTGATGAAAATGGGTTTTAACCTCCCATCTAAATGTTATGCCTGTAACAATCTAGATTCTATTGAACATTATTTTAATGATTTTTTTGTGGCAAAAACTTTATGGCACCATTTTCATTATATGGTGGGTACTACACCTACCTATGATATTAGTTTGTGGAATAATATCTCTATCTTCCTGTCAACACAAGGCAAAACTAAACTTCATTCCACTCTCTTCAAACTGATTCCCTCTATGATATGTTGGACAATTTGGAAGGCTAGATGTTCCTTTATCTATGATGATGTTTTACCCAACACTGATATCATGAAAAAGACAGCCTCTGATCTTGTATTCCTCACTTTCACTGCCAAGCCAATTCTGTCCAATTCTCCCTTTGATGCTGAACTATCATCACTTGGCTTTCTGCCCTTACATGCAAGGCCACCTCAACCATCTTTTATCCCAATTGTATGGAAACCCCTAGTACATGGAATTAAACTGAATGTAGATGCCTCTTGGCATTCTACAAACACAGCAGGAATTTCCATTATCCTAAGAAACTCCAGGGGTCATGTGCTTCATGCTTATAGTTATTACATTGCTGCCTTATCTCCCCTTGAGGCAGAAATTCTTGCAATCAAAGTAGCTACAGACATTGCTACTGAGCTTCATTGCCAGACCATCATTGAATCTGATTGTCAGCTGGCAATTCAGGCCATTCTGCAGCCCTTAAATGCTCCATGGAAGCTATATGATATAGTTTCTAGAATTATGCTTGATCCTAATACTGTGATACTACATATTTTTAGACAAGCAAACCTTGTTGCAGATGCCTTGGCAAAGTTAGCTCATACTCTAAAATTGTGATTCTGACTACTCATCCTCTCAGCTACCTGACAGAATCAGAGGCTTAATAGCCCTTGATAAACAGGGAATTCCATCCCTGAGATCCTTTCCTTAACAACAGGTGCTACTAACTATTTTTGTGTTTTCTTTCTCAGATATGGAGCTTCATAAAGACTCTCTGAGATTTAAACTAAGCTCCATCACATTATACTCTCATCAACTCTGAAGATTTTGTCATAAGGTTATGGAACATTTCTGATTCATCAAGGGTGCCGCTTGGTGTTATGTTTTACAATTCACTTCTAGGCTTTCTTGGTTTTGGATCTGATTTGGATTATCCTATACCTCTAGGAATTAGTCTCTCTTAGTTTCTACCATTTTTGGAAGCATAATCTATGCTTCGGAGCTACACAGCTCCATTTTCCCTCTCTGGAGGTTTGTATGAACTCTGCCTTCATTGGCATTTTTGGCCAGGGGTGCCTTTATAAAATCCCCACTGATAAGTCCATGGTTCGTATTCGGGACTCATTCATACTCGGACCAGGGCCCGAGAAGGGTCGTGGGCTCGAGATACGCGGAAGGAGGATCCATAGGTCCATCAATCCTAATCCTTATAAGGAATGCGTATATTCTGAATGTTCTACAAGGAATATACATCTTCTAAAAGATGGTAATACAGCTATCCTAAACATGATAATACAACCATGTCCAAAATATACTTCTATTATACATGGTAATACAACTATTATTCCCATAAGAGTTGTATTCATACCATAAATACATATCTTGGTGATCCACAGATTGTAGCCATATAAATACCCTAAAGGTTTGGTAGATCACCCCATCTAATCTCATACTTTATACTTTACGCCTTAAGTAAATATACTGACTTGAGCGTCGGAGTGTCTATCCCCGGGACACCCGGGGCCTTTGTCTTGCAGATCAGTTCGAGAGCCTGGTTCGTCTTCGAAGTGTTGGTGTTCGGCATACATCAATTTGGCACGCCCAGTGGGACCTCTCACATTCATTGACGACGTCGCCGAACCTTGTCTCTGATCTGGTCTAGCGCACCTGAAGAACCAATCCTCCAACAACATGTCTGAACCTGAACAACCCAGACAAAGCGCCCGCATGTAGAGGCAAAATCCAGAGGATAATCCAGAAGCGGAGCAGCCCCCTCAAGGACATGGACGCGGTCGAGGGTGCGGACAACCCAGAAGATCTCGGGCACACTTTGCCTCAGAGCCATCACTAAACTCTACCATGGGTACCGGAAACTCCAACATTCCGATGTCCATCAACCCAAATCCTGTTGAGATAACACCACCAATCTCTGGTCCAAATTCTGGTATATTCAGAGCACCTCCTGGATCAAATCCCATCGTATTCAGGATACCAGCATCCGGCTCCAATCCTGCTGCATCTGGAACCCCACATCCTGAAACAAACCCTGTTGGATCTGAAGTACTAAACTCAGGTCAAAGGGTTTTCACCCAAAACGACGTGAATTACAGCGCGAACGTCAACAATTCAGATGGCCTGGATCAGGAAAATAGGTTGGGATATTGTGGTCCCGATTTGATCTTCTCTCCAGAAGAACGAACACAAAGGGATCGGCAAATCTTTTCAGAAAGACGGCAGGAGGACGTTAGACAGAGACGTCTCAGGGAAACCCTGAACCAAACCATACAACACAGCCTGCAGGGCTCTGATCCACTCCAAACTAACCTTTTCTTGGACACTCTCCCGAGGGAAAATAGGTTGGGGTATAGTAGACCCAACTCGATCTTTTCTCCAGAAGGAAGAGCGCAAAAAGATTAACAGATTCTTGAAGATAGACAACAAGAAGGAGAATCTGTGATAGAACATTATCATAGATACATGAATCTCGCCACAAGACGCTATGATCAAGATGAAATCCTCTTGATAAACTTGTATCGAATGATTTTAGATCATAATCCGAAGAAGAAGGATGGCTCCCACAACAATAACAATAACCACCAGGGTGGTATAGGCAACAATCCTCAAGATCCTCCCCCACCACCGTCAAATGGAGCCAACCGGGTCATCAATAGCATTAATGGCTATACCGGAGAAGCAATTTCCCTAACTAAGCTGAAGGATAGTGTGCGGACCCTACCACATACCAAGCTGGTCAACAAGAGTCTCCACTCCGAAGAAGCCATTACTTTCTCGGACATGGATGTCGTACCAAATCAGGTGCCTCACTCTGATCATCTCATCATCTCAGCAACCATAAAAGATTCTTTGGTAAAAAGAGTCTTCATAGACAACGAGAGTGGGGTAGAAGTAATGTTCCAAGATTGCTTCCAGAAGTTAGGATTTACCAAGGAAGACCTCAAACCTACGGGTCCGATCTCGGGGTTCATCGGAAATCTCGTAACACCTCTTGGAAAAATCACACTCCCAATCATAGTAGCAGATGGGACGAAGAGCCTGACCTTCTACTACATATTTTTGGTAGTCAACACCGTCACACACTTCAAAATTATCCTTGGCAGACCTTATATGCACCAAGCTAAAGCCATATGGTCTCCCTATCATCTGATGATAAAATTTCCAACACCGCAAGAAGTAGCTTCGATCAAAAGAGATCAAGAAGTGGCACGTTCCTGTGAGATCACGGCCATACGTGACGCCAGAAAAGTAAGTAACATCTCGGCTGACAACGCTAGCATGGGAGATTTGGTTCTCAACCCTGATCTCGAACAATCTATGGTGTTTTACTCCGAGGAAGATGGCGGTTATATGTCAAGGAATCCTCCAACTCAGGGGGAAGTGGTGCTAAAAATTTTACTAACCAGCCCTGAGGAAAAGGACCATCCTTTCGATTTCCAAGTCACAAACAATGAAGCAGAATACGAAGCCATCATCACCAGATTAAAATTGGCTAAAGACCTGGAAGTCAAAAGCCTTGAGATCTTCAATGACTCACAGATTGAAATTCAGCAGGTCAAAAGCGAATTCAAAAATCGAGAGTATAATCTCCAGAAATACCTCGGGATAGTTAAGCCTCTCCTAAATCAATTCCGACACTATGAACTGAATCATATTCCCCGAGAAGAACTTCTAATGGAAACCCTGGCGAAGAGAAGTTGCAAAGAGAATAGCATCACGGCCATTGGCATCTCAGACACATGGATGAACTCCTACATTGAATACCTCCAAACGGGTACCCTTCCCGAGGACAAGTACCTGGCACGGAAGGTCCGAGTTAAAACTCTGAATTATGTCATCCCCGACAGCACCTTATACAAGAAAGGATACCTCCAGCCTTTGCTCAAGTGTGTTGGGCTTTCCGACGCTGAACACTTGGTACAAGAACCACATGAAGGAGTATACGGTAGTTATCAAGGTCCATGTACCGTTACCCGAAAGCTCCTACAGATGGATTATTTTTGGCCTACGATGCTACAAGGCGCCAAAAGATATATCGATTCTTGTCATCAGTGTCAAAGATTTGCTAATATGGCCCATATGCCACAGGAGAATATGATTACTATACAAGAATCCTGGCCATTTGTACGATGGGGCATAAACCTCGTCGGACCTTTACATACGGCCCCTGGTAACTTCAAGTACCTCATCATGGACATTGATTATTTCTCAAAATGAGTGGAAGCTGAAGCATTGACCAACATAACCGGCAAGACAGTTATTAGTTTTTATGGGAAAGATATAGTGTGTCGCTATGGCATCCCGAGATACATTGTGACCGATAATGGAGCACAATTTGCTAATGATCCCTTCAAGAAAGGGTATACGGAGTATGGCATACACCAGAAGCTCACTTCGGTATATCATCCAGAAGCTAACGGCCAAGTAGAGGTTATGAACCGAACCTCGGTAAGCGGCATCAAGAAGCGCCTCGAAGGAAAGGAAACTGGATCAAAGAACTACCAAGCGTGATCTGGATCATAGAACCACACCAGCTACAACAACAGGAGAGACTCCTTACAGCTTAGTCTATGGGTCCGAAGCGGTCATCCCCATGGAGATTGGGGTCCCATCTGCCCATACTTTTCAACCAAATGATGAAGATGGCACGGCCAACGAAGAAACCTTTGTCTCGACCTTGACCTCCTAGAGGAGAAGAGAGCAAATGCTACAATCCACGAGGCCAAGGTAAAGGAAAGAGTCAAGCGCTATCATGATAGAAGAGTCCGCTTAGCCACTTTCGTTAAAGGAGACCTTGTAATGAGGTTAAATGAAAATAGCAAGAAAGAAGTGGAAGGGAAGCTAGCCCCGAAATAGAAAGGTCCATATCGAGTCCTAGAATCCCATCCAGGGGGAAGCTACCTCTTGGAAACCATAAAGGGGGAACCTATACCACGAAGATGGAATGTGATTAACTTACGAAAGTATCACAGAAGATAAAAACTCAATGGAGAGCCTCACAAAGGTTCGAGACTATCAAGAACGTCCGAGAAGCCTCATCAAGATCCGAGACAAGTATGATCTAGCACAAACGGGTACTCAAACTCAAACCCACTATTTACTTTACTTCTATTCTTAGAGTTATAAACTTAGATTGAAGTCATGATATTTTTATACCTATCCTTATAATAAGCAATCTTAAATTCCTTTTCTAAAAAGAAGATTGTTGTCTTAAGTATAACATTGATTGCTATTCAGAACTATATACCTTATAAGGTATATGATTGGTCAACTTATAAGTTGTTTGGACCCAATATTCAAATACCAATCGTTTTGAATAAAAGAGATAGGTTCGAGATAAAGTACTTCAAAAAAGTGCTTGATTGAGGTCTATAGACCAAAAGGGCAGACGTGCTCAAAAATCAATCATCTCAGCATAAGAGGAAAACCCTCGAACACAAATAGTTCATATCAAAGGTGTTATTACATCAGAATATGATACTTCTAAACAAGACCCTCAAAAGGGCACATAAGAGGAAAAACCTCGAACATGAATAGTTCATATCAAAGGTGTTATTACATCAGAATATGATAAACAAGACCCTCAAAAGGGCACATAAGAGGCTAAACCTCGAACCTAAAAAGGACATATCAAAGGTGTTATTACATCAGAATATGGTACTTTTTAAATATACCCAATAGGGTTTCCTAGGACTTCACCAGAAGTGACAATTGAGAGATGGGCTATTGTCAACTTTTCTGCACGCTGTGACATTAAAGGCCTTTCAAAGGACATTCAAGGAAGAAGCCAAACAACATTAAGCTCGCGGAGTGTTCATCATGGATAATTGCGAGAACTTAACAACCGAGGCTGGTGCTCCTTTCTAGTAAATCATGAGATCGAGGCTGACGAGAAGATGCCAGCAGGTAAAGTAGCAAACCTGCTGGGATTACTCAACCTTGCCAGTAGAAGGATTAAGCACCTCTTCAAGAGAAGATAATTCAGGATACTTGGCCCTAATAAGCTTCGATAAATCTCCTGATGTTACTATCTTCTCGGAGGGATCCAGTGCATCCAAAAACTCAGCCCCAGGGATCCAGCATTTTGGAGTCAGAGCAGAGAGCTTATTAGCTGCATCTGGATGAGAAAAGATTTAATTCATCATTTTCACCTCCTCCTCGGATTGGCATAGTTGCAAGACGCCACCCAAGATCTCATGCAGTTCAGAGGTATGGAATAAATCCCCATACTCCTCCCTATGGCTCTGAAACTCGGGGCTACAAGCAATGAAGGCACTCCAAAGCTTTAGAAGTCGTTTAGGCTCCTCTGGATCCTTCTTCTCTGCTTGATTTTGCGCCAGCTCCTCGACAATATCTCGATAAGTCTCCAGCTCTTTCTCTTGAGATTTCTTCGCCAACAGCAGGTCCTTATTCTCGGCCTCTAACTGCTTCACCCTAGCTTCTAGTTGAGTCACATCCAATGGAGCCTGAACGGGTGGAGTAGAAGCAACAGACTTAGTTGTCATAGTCAAGAGGGAAGCTTCCATATCCTCCTTCTTTGCCCTGAACGACCGGCACTTAACATGTAATTCCATCACAGAATCAGACAAGTGCCGGATCACGTCATTAGCTCGACACCCCACCGTGGACAGATCCGCCATCAGCTGAGAGATTAAAGACATACTAAAACCTGGCATCTGAAGAATCTATATAGTATAACATGAAAGATAGTTACCTCAGCGACGAAGGGATACTTCTTAGAAGACCTCCGAGAAGCCTGACCATCCTCTTCCTCTGGACAGCTCAGATAGTACTTCAGTTTCTTCAAAGAAGCACCTTCGGAGATCACAAGCTCAAGGTCAGATTCATCACCATCATCTGAGGACCTTCCAACCTCTGGTTCCCTCTCCTCGGACTCCTCCGCTTCCTCATCTATGACTTGGAGAGAGGCCTTCCCCTTCCTGACCTTTTTCCTCGGAGGAAACGCTGTACATATATAAAGATAAACCTCAGCATATGACACAAGAAAAACATATGACAACAGTATATGACTTGAAGAGCTACCTGAAGAAGACCGACTAGAAGATGATTCACCCTGATTCCGAGGAGATTTTCTCGGACCTCTTGTCCTAGTCTTCTTCTTTCTTCCCTGGATTTTATCAGGGAGGGCCCAATTCCGATCAGGCTTCAAAAAGCTGGAGGTAGATTTCGACCGAGGAACATCCATACAGAGCCATACAGAGCCATGTGCGCCCAGAACAAAATATTTTCTTTGAAGAGTAATGTCCTCCTTTAGAAGCTCCCCAATGATGCCCTTTAAGTGATTAGGAATGATGAAACCCCTGTCACGAGCTATAGCGTCCTTCGGATGAGGATGCAAATCAGGGACCTCGTACTTGCTTCGGTCGAAAGTTAAACGGTCTGCCTCCCACACACCACTGTTATCAGGAAACGTGATGGGTTTCCTCTTCCTCGGAGTGAGAGTAATGTACTCATAAGTCTCAAAAGAGAATAACGTATACAAACTCATGAACAAATCCAGGCTTGGATCGTAGTTCTTCCGAGCGCACTAGTAAATCACCGCCATGATCAACACTACCACATTGGAATGTATTTGGCTCGGATGCAGTTGATGATGCTGCAAAAATTGATGAAATAAAGGGGGAAAGGGAAAACTTATCCCTTGCTGCAAAAACCTCCCATAAAGTACCCCTCGAGTGGGGCTCACCAGATCTCCAATGGGAACTTCTCCATCCTCGAGCTTCGAGCCAGCCTCAAGAGGATATGACAGCCTGCAGGACCGCAGATACCTTAGCGTCCTTTCGTCAACTACCTTGGTGACATCATTCACACCTTCAACGGCCGGAACCCATTTATCAACTTGGGGCTCCACGTTAGGGTCAATCTCTGAGCCAGAGGCACCATCATCTACCACTACAGCTACCGCATGCAGCGGTGTAGCAATGGTAACCTCCATCAACCTCTAAGAACAAGCTACTCAAGTCACGAGTAACTGGGACTCTTCCTTCAACAACATTATCTACATGGCCAGAGGGAACACTAGAATTTGCAGAAGACATGGCAATATAGATAATGGGGGGAAGTAAATATATGTGAAGAAAAGAAGACAAATTTGAAGAAAAGACTTCGGAAATTTGAAACGAAGAGATGAAGATTGATGATAAACACAAGGAAAAATTACTTGGTTATATAGCCAGTAATTAACACGTATTTAAGTGGAGTAATTACCTCAACTCGCGAAACGATGCAGGCAATTGGAAGGTTGGTCTTCCTCACCGCTAGAAGATACAATGAATCAAGACCACGTGTCAATCCCCTCAGAATTCAAGAAGGCAGATTCAGATCCAACCATCCACATGTCCTGATGGAATACGAAAGAACTTGAAGCTAGATATTCAGAAGGGTAAGCCCGAGAGGAGGATACCACGAGTCAATCTCCCCCGAGTTATTGGTCTTCCCTCGAGAAGCAGGACTCTCTTTCGACCTTCGAGATGGAGCACTCTATGTTCTGAAGATCTACCTTGGGGCTACTGATAAGTCCATGGTTCATATTTGGGCCTCATTCATACTCGGACCAGGGCCCGAGAAGGGTCGTGGGCTCGAGATACGCGGAAAGAGGATCCATAGGTCCATCAATCGTAATCCTTATAAGGAATGCGTGTATTATGAATGTTCTACAAGGAATAAACATCTTCTCAAAGATGGTAATACAGCTATCCTAAACATGGTAATACACAACCATGTCCGAAATATACTTCTATTATACATGGTAATACAACTACTATTCCCATAAGAGTTGTATTCATACCATAAATACATATCTTGGTTATCTACGGATTGTAACCATATAAATACCCTAAAGTTTTGGTAGATCTCCCCATCTAATCTCATACTTTATACTTTACGCCTTAAGCATATATAGTGACTTGAGTTTCGGAGTGTCTATCCCCGGGACACCCGGGGCCTTTGTCTTGTAGATCAGTTCGAGAGCCTGGTTCATCGTCGAAGTGTTGGTGTTCGGCCTACATCACCCACCACCTTTCAAGGTGGTTTTTATTTTTAAAAAAAAGTCCCGATGACCACGGTGGAATTCTTTGAGCAAAGGACTTTGGCGGCAACAAGAGCTCAGACCCTGGCTATCCGGCCTCCGGGCCGGAATGATCAAGTCAGATGAGTACCGGCTCCGGCGGTGGCGGTTCAAGCTCCAGCTGCGGCTACGCGGCCTGCCTATAACCCACTTTCCAAAACCCATACGGAGATCCTAGCGGTCCATCAAGGTCTGTTCACGGATCCGCAGTCTATAGTCGGAGTACCAGCAGCGGCGAATGCGGACAAGTGGTGCGACTTTCACAAGTCACATGGTCACACCACCGAGGGGTGCAGGGCCCTCCGCTCGGACATAGAAAGATTGATTGGCACAGGACAGATGAGGGATTGTGTAGCCGGCGACGTGCGCCAAGCAGCGGCTCCGGGCCCCGCAGCCGGACAAATAAGGAAGAGAAATTGAAGGAACAAATGTCCTCGGGGCGAAAACCAAGCCAATCCAGCTTCGCGACAGGCCGTGCCGGCGCAGGCCCCAGCACCTCCACGGATGATTAACGTGACAAATGGCATAGATGGAGACGAGCTGAACTCCATGACACCAATCAAGACTAAAAGCAGATACATACCTCCGGGTGAGATACAACAGAAGAGGTTCAAAGCAAGTGAGACCATCACCTTTTCGGATGAGGATCCGGTGCCTCCCCAGGTCCCTCACTCCGACCCGATGGTGGTTATGGGAGAAGTGGAAAGAGTACTTATCAAAAGGGTGTTTGTGGACGATGGCAGCAGCGTGGAGATAATATTTGCTGGATGTTTTGACCAACTGGGAATTGGTCGTCAGAACCCGAAGCCATGTCACTCACCCTTATCAGGATTCACCGAGCGGACCGTCCACCCACTCAGCATCATCCCTTTGAAGGTAACGATGACGGAATTTCAGGACGCGATGAAGCGGACAACGGTGGAATGTAACTTCGCCGTGATCGATGTCGTGTCCCCTTATAACATGATCATTAGAAAACCATGGTTGTCCCATGCGCGAGCCATTTGTTTTCCTTACCATTTGATCATGAAGTTCTCTACGGAGAAGGGCATTGCATCGGTCCGGGGCCACCAGCAAACTGCACGGAGTTGCATGCTGACGGCAATCAAGGACGCACGGTCCAGAGAGAACCAGTTGAAGTTAACTGGGTCGGAGAAAGGAAAAGCCAGTGCTAGCTTGGTCGGTGCAAACCACGGAGAGCCAGCGTCGTATAAAGTCGAAGACATGACGGTAGGCAAGAAGGGCGTAGTAAGCATAGGCAAGAACCTCCCGGAGGATGTCAAGGAGGGTCTCCGTGAGTTGCTGGCGGAATATGAGGACGTCTTCTCATGGGGAACGAAGGATTTGACGGGCGTCCTTGAGGAGATCGCCGTCCACAAACTTAACGTTTTCCCGGATTTGAAGCCTATACGTCAGAAGAAAAGACCTCTTGCTCCGGAACGGGTTGAGGAGGTCCGGGCGGAGGTGACAAGATTGTTGGATGTTGGGATCGTCGAGGAAATATCCCACCCAGAGTGGATAGCAAACCCAGTCTTGGTGAAAAAGCACGATGGCTTATGGAGAATGTGTATTGATTTCACAGATCTGAACAAGTGTTGCCCAAAAGATAGTTATCCGCTTCCGTCCATCGATCAGCTGGTCGAGGCTATTACTAGTTACCAAGTGTTGGCATTTTTCGACGCGCGCCGAGGGTACCACCGGATCACAATGGCCAAGGATGACCGCCCAAGACGTCTTTCATTACTGACTTTGGTACTTTTTATTACAGGAAAATGCCTTTTGGATTAAAGAATGCAGGGGCCACGTACTAGAGGATGGCAGATAAACTCTTCCGGAACCAGATGGGACGGAACCTCGAGGTTTATGTGGATGATATGGTGGTGAAGAGCCGGACGTATGAGTCTTTCCTGAAGGATCTCCGGGAGACGTTCGACGTGCTCAGGACGGTAAACCTTAAGCTCAGTCCCGAAAAGAGCACCATTGGAGTCGGGGTAGGGAAGTTTCTCGGTTTCATGGTGTCAGCTCGAGGGATCGACATGAATCCGGAAAAGATTTCAGCGCTCATGGAGATGCCACCTCCAAAATGGGTGAAGGACGTGCAGAAGTTAACAGGATCGATGGCCGCGCTGAGCCGGTTCCTTGCTCGGGGGCGGAGAAGCAGCTCCCTTTTTTCAACATACTCGGTAAGGCCAAACCATTCGAGTGAACGGAGACATGTGATTAGGCGTTCGCGGATTTAAAAACCCACCTAGCAAGCCTTCTCACACTGTCCAAACCGGTGCTCGGAGAAGAGCTTTTCTTGTACATAGCTGCGACCGAGCATGCTATCAGTTCCGCCCTGGTCCGAGAGGATGGTAAGGTTCAACGTCCGGTATACTTTGTAAGCAGGGCGCTCCAAGGTCCGGAGACAAGGTACACCGCCTTGGAAAGACTGATATTGGCCCTGGTTCACGCCTCCCGGCATCTCCGACCGTACTTTCAAGGCCACCCGATCACAGTCCTGACAAACCACCCATTAAGGCAGATCATGCTCAAACCAGAGGTTTCGGGCAGAATGATGAAGTGGGCAGTGGAGCTCGGAGAGCATGAGATCAAGTACCAGTCCCGGAAGGCCATCAAGGGACAAGCGCTGGCTGATTTCTTGGTGGAGATGACCGAGCCATCAGGAGACCCGTCCAGGTCGGAACCACCCCCCGATAGATGGAAGTTGCACGTGGATGGATCTTCACACACCAATGGCGGCGGGGCAGGTGTGCTTCTCACTTGTCCAAGGGGTACGGAGCATAGATATGCTATCCAGTTCAGCTTATGAGCCACTAACAACGAGGCAGAGTATGAGGCATTTTTGGCAAGACTCAGACTGGCGTTGGAGGTAGGAGTCACGGATGTAGAAGTCTATAATGATTCTCAAATAGTGGTCCAGCAAGTGAACGGGGAGTATGAGGCGAAGGAACGGAGCCTTCAGAGATATCTGGAGGCGTTCAAGCCGTTGCTGGCAAAATTCCATAGCATAACCATGACGCAGATTCCCCGGGAAGATAATGGCAAAGCAGACGCCTTGAGCAAGCTCGCTTCATCGAAAATCAAGCCCAATCTTGAGAGCAACTTGATGATGGAGACGTTGTCCGCCCGGAGCTGCGACACCTCGCAGGTTGCAGCAGTAGAAGTATCAAAGAAAACTTGGATGACACCCTTGTTTGAGTACTTACAAGACGGCAAGCTCCCGGAGGACAAGGCACTGGCGCGGAGGATACGACAAAAGGCGCCACGATACACCATTTTGGACGGATTCTTGCTCAGACGAGGATACCTCCAGCCTTGGTTAAAGTGTGTGGATTCGGACGAGGCAGAACGGCTGATAAGAGAAATGCATGAAAGACCAAATGGCAGCCATCAAGGTACCCAGA
The DNA here is from genome assembly GCA_948330725.1 of Sherardia arvensis. Lineage (NCBI taxonomy): Eukaryota > Viridiplantae > Streptophyta > Magnoliopsida > Gentianales > Rubiaceae > Sherardia > Sherardia arvensis. The sequence continues at coordinate 25,568,982 of OX415236.1, forward strand.
CCATCGCCATGAAGATAATGTGTACGGGCTACTATTGGCCGACTTTGTTTGAAGACGCATAAAAGTATGTCCGATCCTGTGTGTAGTGTTAAAGGTTTGCCCCACTCATCTATGTGCCTCAAGAAGAAAGGGTAGGAATTACCGGTTTGTGGCCCTTTGACCGATTGGGCATCGACTTGGTTGGACCTTTCCCCTCCGCTCTGGGGGGATTCAAATACTTGATTGTAGCGATCGATTACTTCAGCGAATGGGTGGAACTCACAAATATCTGTGGCAGCACTTGTGTCAAATTCTGTTGGAAGAACATCATATGCCGGTACGGAATTCCTAAGTATATTATTATGGATAACGGAGCACAGTTTGAAAATAACCTGTTTCGGTCCTGGTGCAAAGAATATGGTATCACACAACGACTCACGTCCGTTTACCATCCACAGGCCAACGGTCAAGTTGAGGTAACAAAATGTGCGCTGGTGAATGGATTGAAGACCCGGCTGCAAGGGGCACGGGGAAACTGGGTGAACGAGCTGCCAAGTGTCCTTTGGGCATACCGGACAACCGAAGGATCCGCCACTGGAGAATCCCCCTATAGCTTGGTGTACGGGGCAGAGGCAGTGATACCAGCTGAAGTTGGAGTCCCCAGTCTCCGGACCCTCACCTAGGATGATGATCAGTCCGGACGGAGCTCCCCTCTGGGATCAAGCAGACTGCTAGACTTGGACCTCTTGGAGGAAAAGCGGGAGCAAGCAGCGCTGCATGAAACTAAGGTAAAGGAACGAGTGAAGCGCTACCATGTCAGACGTGTGCGGAGGGAGTCATTCGTCCCCGGAGATTGGGTGATGCGGAGGAACGACAAGAGTTTGCAGGAGGCTACCGACAAGCTAGCGCCAAACTGGGAAGGGCCGTATCAAGTCACAGCTTCATTTTCGGGCGGAAGTTATGAGCTGGCCGACCAGTCCGGACGAGCCATCCCCAGAAGGTGGAACATTGCCAACGTTCGGAGATTTTACGGGGCATCCTGAATAGGTACGCACTCCGGTAGGATATGTAGCTCCGGGTCCTCTGGCTAGGGTTACGCCTAGAGCCCCATTTTGTTTTTGATCAGGCGTATTTTATGCATCTAATTATATGATTTTATATCTCTCTCTATTGCCATTTGATTGCACGAAAGTGTTTTTGGTGCGGAAATTATAAGAAAAATGGTGGAATACAATCAAGTGGAGAAGTGGTGAAAAAGATTCAAAATCAAGCACTTAGAGCCATGGTGGGGAGCTAGACACTATACTCTTTTTCCGAAAGGTTTTTTAATGAGGTAGTGTGCTCCAACGGATAGTGGATCGTTGCAATTCCATTATTCCGGGAAGAAGAAGAAGCGATGAAAAGAAGGCAATTTCTATTACTGGTCTTTTTCTACGAGCGGCTAAGTTGTGTTTCGACATATCGATCACTAATCAGTTATGCGTATTGTGAAAGATCAGTGCTAGAAGGTGGACTGAAGTGTGCATGCGAGTCTACTTAATTTGGCCTTAATTAGTGGTGGCAAAAATAATTAATTAATAAGCAAATATTGCAAATAACTAATTGCACGGGTGAATGTGCATGATTAGGTTGTAGTTTCCTTTTTAATTATGGAATATGATTAGGGTTCTTTGGATATCCTATATATTTTTTTATTTTTTTTGATCATACACGGCTGAGAAATTCAGTCCGGATCGGCCGTAGGGTTTGTGGTTTTGGCCGCCACCTTTGCATGCAATTGCTTCCTATGGACATGAATTCATATATTGTTACTAGATTTGGGAGTTTACACTTTGTGTAATTTAATCCAGATTTAACCCAAACTTGAATTGTAATTTTGTTCTATTTTTTATAAAAAATAGAAAATGTAATATTTGTAGTTATTAAAAGCTGAAAATATTAGAGTAAGTTGCAAATGCATCAGAGTCAAAGTTTGTAGAACAAAAGTGACCGAGTGTTTTTCTGCTATTGTTGATGCAGCGAAGGCGAAGAGTTTCTCGTTATGATCATTTTTTTGTGCATTTTTCTGAATCATTTCTGAGTTGCATTGCAGCTACAGATATGCTCATTCATGTTGTTGTGCTTTTTGTTTTTATATTTCTCAGTCTCGTCATTATTTCAGGTATGCTTACAATGTGTTGGACTATATTAAGGACAATATCTAGACTTGCAAACCTGCCATAGAACCATTGTATTTCAAACAATATGTGCACAGTCTTCTGAGATACAGCTCCGAGTTCACAGTTCCAAAATTTATGCTAAAATTTTAAAACAGTACTGAACTTTCCAGAAAAATAGAGAGAATTAGTAGTACGTCGGTGATATTAATAAACATAATATGATTTAGCCCGGATTAAAACATGATTTTTTCATCAATTTTTCTAATATCTTTCTGATAAACTTAATAAAATATGTTCCATTGAGTGTAATGTTACGTCAAATGTTAGTACTCATGTTACTGCATAATAATTAGGCGAAGATGAAAAATTGCAGGATAAGTGCAAGAAGAAGAAATAGGCTTGAGACTGAAAAGTTATAACAATTTCACTATATGTACTTGTACAAAATTTATGATCAATATATAAACTTAAATCGGTCACAACATGAGCAGCTAATCCAGGGTCTTTCTGCATAATCCCTAAATATTATGTTCATTGTTGCTGATAAGCAACGACAGAATTTCAGTTTGTTCGAACTACTTCAAATAGAATGTGTTGGTACCTAAGGTATGAAAATGGCATCCACAATGATAGAAAAATAATACTACACGTCAGTGCTTATTAAAAGTGACAGCTCCACAAGCTGCCTCGTCGTTCTAAAATGGCATCCACAATGATAGAAAAATAATAGATACACGTCAGTGCTTATTAAAAGTGACAGCTCCACAAGCTGCCTCGTCGTCGGTAGAACGATGCATTTTTGTTATCAGTTTAGATGCACAAAATCTCCCCTTTCTGCAAAGTTTTTGCTATAGAAAGTAAAGCATAATATATTCATGAAACAAACAAGTAAAGCAAATAGATAGTACAGGCCATCAACGCATACAACATTGTAGTTTATAATTAGGATCCCACAAGAGCAATGTATTCTTTCTGTAGGAATAATAAGGGTCTGTCCCAGAACCGTTTTTAAAAAGCCCTGAAAACGATCAAAATTATCTACGCTGCAATCCCATGGAGAAATTAGGGCTGCAATCCAACAAACAGTAGCTCGTGAAATTTTTTTTTGGAAACTAATTAGAAAGCCCGGCACTAAAATGGCACTTTAGATCACATCAAGCTCTATCGGAAATAATAGTTTAAAACCGAAGAACGATATTCAAGAACAATATCGGCTAACTGTACCAAGCAAAAAAAACATTGACGTATCTAATGGAATCGAACTACCTGCGATAATGGATATGTAGAAACCCTGCTTGCTGTCAAAAAAACCATTGATGCCACTCAGTAAAACCCATAATTCTTAAGATATAAAATCAAGACTTAAAAAAGTTTACTGACATGAAAAGTCTGTAATAGCCAAAACACTACCAAATAATTGTTTTGGAAATATACATATCCCAAGTTTGCATCTGCAATAATAAAAACGCCAGCCGATTAAGCATACAAATCAATGCCTCATAACTTGGCAGGCTGATTTGTACGTAAGTTTCTGTCCAAAGATTATTACCTCCATAAACACTACTGAAATCGTCATCAGGCTCTGAGTCCAGAATGCTGAAGGTGTCGTAAAATGCATCATCTTGGCTAGAAACTACAAGAATGTGAATAGAACTTCGTTAAAAATTATATGTACTTAGGCAGGTAAAAGGGAAAAAAAAGCCTTTTGTATACAATGGAAAATTACCATTAGTCTGACTATGGTGCCACTCCATTTGAGTGAGGTGGAATGTTGCATTAGAATTCTCGGATCTTCGACAAGTAGAGGTTTTTTTAACAAACTCTAAATCGGCTACCCGACTATCGTTGTTCCTTTTTCTAGCTCCTTATAACAGAGCAATCGCATACCGTGCTTTCCATGTTCCTTATGGGGTGAAAATGGTCTTCCGCTGAATTCCCCAACGAAGTACAACCTGAGCAATAGTCTTCTTGTGCTTCTCAGTAACACCCTGAAAATTCATATCGCCAACACAAAACAACTACAAATCAAAATGATGGTCACTCTGAATATGTTTGTCTACTGAACTCATGTGCAAGTGGTAGAATAGAATAAGGCAAAAATGATTCAAATAACCTTACATTGCGGCCTTCGCTCGATCAGACATTAAATGCTGCCGTCCTAGAGCTGGCCGGATTATTGGCAACGCAGCACTTAATGGAACATCTCTGAACAAAAAACTACCTGTAAGAATGATACAAATCATGATGGGACTTGACAAAGCAACATTGCCCTACTGTTATTAGCACTGCATTGCAATACTAACCTGTTTTCAAAACTTTCCTCATTACGAACCAGAATTGGTTCATCTTCGGCATCTTCTTCATCTTGGATGACTGTCGTGTGTTCACCTATTCCTAGATTTTGAAGCCATTCCCTAACCTTCATAGTAGTGCAAAAAAAAAACCAGATGACATCAAAATCCATGTAAAAAGGGAGGTGCAAATCTCAAACAAAAGTTTAAAATATATAAGTAGAATGCAAAACAAATCTAAGAGTACCTGCTCCTGCTTTTCTTGAATTTCCTCCACAAGAGCTCGTTTCTTCAATGCGAAATGAAGAAAAAATACTTGCGGTGCTTTCTTTACTAACTGCCACTTGAACTGGAAAACAATATAAGCAACACATTATCTAAATCTCGAAAAAGAATGGGACTTTCCAGACTCCAAAGAATAACAAAAGCCACATTAACTGACCTTTTAACTGAATCTTCTACACCAAAACTTGCACTTTTTTAAAGGACCAAAACATGCACTTCTTGAAATACACATAAACCAGAAGGTACATATCACTCCTTCCCTAAGACTTCAGTATCTCTAAAACCGTTACACCAAATTTACAAGCTTTCATAAGAAAATTTTGTTGTTTTACAGGTGATAACAGTATTAAGCATCATTATCTTGTGGTAAAGCAGTGTATAAATGCAAAATATCAAGTTTGAAACCTCAGACCTCAGTATCTTTAATATTGTTACACTAAATTTCAGGCTTTCGTAAAAAATAATCATTGTTATCCAGGTAATACAGCATTAAGCATCATTATCTTGTGGCATTGCAGTGTATGAACACAAAATATCAACTTTGGAAACTAAAACATACAGATACGTAATACTGAGTACTGAAGACGGTAATTATTCAGCTTGATCATCATCAAATTGAATCCCTACTGCTCGAAAACTGACAAAGCAACGCAACATCACAGTTCACCAGCCTACATACCTTCTCGTACTGAATTTCGATCGTGTAAGTAAGCATGGCGAGACTAATATCAGAGGCGTCCAGCCGGGAAACCTGCATGATCGTCGGCGTGGGCAGCTCGTCGAAAATCCTCGCCGGCTCCGGCCCGGTCCGGTGAAAGGAGAAGAACGATGACATCATCGCAGGCAGAGGAGGCTCCGACTGCATCTGCACATACTTCGCCCTGCCTCCGGGAACCACCAGTTGCTCCATCGCCATAACCGCCGATCAAAATCGATCGATCAGAGAAACAAAATTGGGTGAAATTGGGGGAAAATTGGGGAAAATGAAACGCGATTGGGGGACGAATAAGATAAGCACTTGGAACTGCAAACCGGAATGGATTAGAGCCGAGAAGTATATGGTAGGATGAATAAGAGAAGCAATTGGGGGGCGCCAACACCAACGCGATGACTCGGGAAGGTACGTGTCACCGTTCTGGGCGGAGGAATCAGGAAGAGGGAACGTGGCAGTCTCCATCTCCAAAAGCGGCGCACCGCGTACCTGTACTGTGCGAGAGGGGCCGGTCATCACAGCCGAACGAGACAGACGGCACGAAGGTTGAGGAAGAAAAGTAACGCGAGAAAACCGGCGACGGTACCTGAACCGACCGAGATTTCAGACGTTCCTCCTTCCTCCTCCTCCTTTCTGCGAGAAGAGTTATTGCTCCGGTGAATATAAATTAATAAATAAACATCAAACTACGTCGTTTTGATTAAACACCACCACGAATCGTCGGAAAAATATATTGTTTCCAACATGCATAAAAATAAATTATTTCCACACATAAATATCTTTCCTTTTAAATTTATTTGGTTCCTGCACACAAATATATTGATTTGGGTTCACCAAATATTATTTGCGTTTCTTTTCTTTTGACATTACCATTAATAAATATTACCATTAATCTGTAATTTCAATCCCGCATGATTAATTTGTTCATAAATAGCTGTCCAGATCCCATTATATTTAAACATTAGCACTAATATATATTTCAATTTATCTAGCCCCAATATTTTGGTTGTATATTTGCGGAATTGATGCCATGGCGTTGTTAGGACTGATAAGGGATGATTTAGTGTGATTTGAATACACGCCTCAAAATTAGTTGGATGTGTAATTTTGATGTATTATATATGCAACGCTTTAGTAGAATTCTGGAGAAAGCAAAAGAATATTGCATTCTATGTGTTTAAGTTTTGAACAACTTGGTGAAATTGTAATCATCTCCTTTATATTAATTTCTTTCAGTTGGCTTGAATTTGTCTGCAAATTATGCTCCTGATATCTCCGTATCTTAATATTTTATCGATTATTTCCGGTTATAACTATTGTTCTCAGTAGGGTTTCTAAACCGGTGACTTAGTGATGCCTGTGATGGTAGCCAGCATCAGAATCTGGCTCTCAATCAGAGACACGATGGATGATTCGCCAAATCAGAGCGCTCACATTGTGGTGGCGCTCTCCGACGAATTGCCAGCGATGGGTGCTTTTGCGGTGGTCACCGGAGCTGAGGCGGTAAGCAACAAACAAAGTCATGACGAATTAATCAAACGGCAGAAGAGAGACGGAAAAGCTCAATTAGGACGATGGTACGCAAAGCTTAATTACTTATGCCTTCATCAGTTCTTCTATCTTTTGATTTCTGAATTAATGCAATATTCAAGCTAGGACATTCAAGCCCACACCAAAATCTATAATGAGAACCCCATCATAAACATATTATTTGCGTCATGATGGTGAAGAAGCTCGATGCCGATGCGTTTTATGGCTTGCATGAATTCAGAGGCTGAGTCGTCATGTTGGTGAACATGCAGATTCCAGGTCCTGGAAAATAGTAATTGGCCAAAAAGTCCTGAAGGTGGCGAGTTGATGAACCATTATCGAACGTCTTCAAAACTGCTCCAGTATTGAATATATATTATGGTCATGTATCGGTAAACTTATGCCTATATTTTTTTGATGCTTATGATTAGGTTGTCGGTCAAACTTGTTCCTGTCGGGTGTTGTTTGAAAAAGTTCTTCATGCATGTAAGTTGTTGTACCATCTTTTATGGAGAGTTCAAGACAGTCTTATAGCATCTTAGTTTAATTTATTTTGTTGAACTGGAAAATAAAATCTTAGCATGTGCTTTTTTTACTATTGATTTTTCATATGTATGATGTAAAACAAAACACCTTGATAATCCTTTATATGACCAAGTTATCTATGACCTTGTTTTATTTATTTATTTATTTATTTATGAAAACAAGTTATCTATGACCTTGTTTGTTATCCTTTATATGACTAATTCTTTTGGATTAGGTTTTATACCTATTATAAATGAACCTGTGTTTTTCGTTTTTTGTTTTATTGCTATTTAAATGAAATCAAATCATAAATTCAAAAACGGTAATGATTAGATACTAACCATTATTACTTTATTATGATTAGAAATCAAAAACGGTATGAGTATTAAATTCATGATGCGAAACAAGAAAACAATTTAAAACATTCCATAATATTTAGGGAAAAACATTAATGAAATATTTTGTATAAGAGTTTCTTTAAATATGAGTTTAGATATTTGGAAGGTAAATATCTTTTTATTTCAAACTTTGTAATATATTTGATGGGGATTGTGGAATATTTTAACATATATGAATTTTAAAAAATATATTGCAAGCTATGGAATATATTTGATGGAGATTTCGAAATATTTTGACATATATAATTTTTAACAAATTTATAATATGATAAAAAATTATAATCAATTTCATCATGTCGATATCTTTGTGACAATTATATCTATTGAAGAATGTGATAATTGTGTAAAGAGTAACATTTAAAAATAATTGTTTAAACAATAAATATTACACTTATATGAGGCGGTCTAATGATAAGGCAATGGCCTTATTTTTCATATTTTGGAGGTTACAGTTTTCTAACCAGGAATAGAAATTCTAGGGTGGTTCTAAATGCAGGTCCACTTTACTTATACAGGTCCAAATTAAATTAGAAATGACAATAATGTCCCTCTTAATTTTTTATTATAATTCACGAAAAGTAATTTATAATTTGGACACGTGTTTAATCATTACATAGACGGGTTTATGCATTCAAGGTTAGGGTTTTAGAAATATATTTGTAAAAATTAATAAACGAATGAAGGGTAATTATGGTATTTTCCCACTTTCATTGGACCTGCAGTAGCAAACAGGACCTGCATATAGCAAACACCAAATTCTATACCAAATCATTTATTCTTAGTAAGTACAAATTTTCAAAATAATAATTGAAATTATAAAGTGTTAATCATAAAAAATCAAAATTATTATGAAATGTTTTTATAAGATTATCATAATAAATTATAAATTTCAATTTATTTTTGTTAATTATCATCAAGATTTTATCTTAAACTTAGTTCATCTAAATTTTCATAAAGTTGTTTATTAAGTGATTAAATATACCGTGCAACGCACGGTAACGTCACGCTAGTATAATAGAGTAGATATAGTTTCATAATCATTATTATTATTGTTTTTCATCTTTATATTATTAGTTCAATGCTAGTTTATTATATTTTTTGTGTGATTGTTTTTCATATGACTAGTATTAATTTATTTATTGACCGGAGCAATAACTCTTCTAGTTCCCTTTAGGATTAATAGCTAGATTAGTTTCCGGTAAGGGTTTTGAAGCATTAACTATGATTCATATGTGAGGCCTAAATGTGCTTGATAATTATGTTGTGTGAATTCCTTGTTATTCTCTGTGTATCCTGTTTATTTCTGAATTGCTTGAGATCTGAGCAGTCTTCTGTTATTTGGAATAGTGCCAATTGAGTTCCTTTATTTATCTGTATTTAGGGGGTAGATTCAATTAGTGGCGAAATTATACGCCAATAGTTGGGAATACAGGGTAGATAATTTGTGACAGCTATTCTGATTATAAATTATCTGAATCGGGTTTCTTTGGTACTTGATGCTGTTGAGATATTAAATCTAGGTCTAACCTATTCCAGCTAGGTTGTATCTTGATTAGAGAAGTAGTCAGTTTAGCTATTCTTGCCGGCTATCGACAAAGTAAGAAGAAATTGGACTGGGTGTGCTATTCTCGAAAGTTTATAACTGATTGGTTTATACAATTTAATAAATTCTTGAGGCAGTGATCGACTGAATTGTTAATGTGGATTTACCTGTAACCGGATTGCTTCGTGTGAGTGTCTTCGTATTCTTTGCATTGTTTATTTTAATTGTCATTTGCATTTTAGTTTAGTGTAGTTTAGTTCTAGATAGTTAATACAAACTCTTTCAAACATAAAGGTGGTTTCTAACCAAAAGTTACATCTTTAGAAATAAGAAGCTGATCACACTGTTCCTCGTGGGATCGACCATGCTTACTCTATACTTGAATTTAAACCTAATTATATGCAGGTTTATTTGATAGATAAACGACCTATCAGTTTTATTTACCATGTACCCGATTCTGACCCTTGGAGGCAAAGAGTATGCCCGGGCGGAGTCTACTTGATTTAATGAATGAATGAAGAGTTTGCATTTTTCATACTTGTATATGTCACATTTTATGCATTAAACCCTCCATTGTGTTTGAATAAACTAATGGGGGTGAGGGAAGAAAGGAACGGACAGTTTGATCAAACACGATAAGATGGAACGCTTGAATAAGCAAAATCTTAAAGAAAAAGAGATACATTTGAATAAATGTAATACATGACAGTCCGGATAGACTGGTATACAAACACAAGGAAAAGGAATACAATTGTGTCAATAGGTCCGGACGAACTAGTATACAGACAAGAGGAGATAAAAGTACAAACACATAAATAAATAAAATGCCTAACAAGTCCGGACGGACTTGTATACAAACAGAAACACCAAGGAACTATCTACTTGGATTCCGGAGTAGGGGGCTCCAGAGAAGGCACTGGCGCGGCCACCTCCGGTATACGGATCTCCGGATCTTGAGGGTTCGCTCCGGTCTCGGGAGTCTCCTCCCTTGCAGGATCCGCTCCGGAGTATCGGGGTCAAGGTCATAAACTTTGTACCACTTGATTGACCCACTTAGCCTAAGTATGGATAGGGGGATTTCGGGAAGTTTTGACGAAGGACCGACCTGGTACCTCCGAACCGGACCCAAAGATTCCGTCAGAGTCGGAGTCAGAGGTTTGCATCTCCTCTCCGGAAACCTTTGCCTTACCCTTGGAAGAAGGCCCTCCACCTCGCGATGGGAAAACAGCCATGCGAGGATTCCGAGACGGGGAACCGATCCGGACGAGGACCTGGGGCGCGCTTGCCGAGCACCTCCGCAGCGACCACTTCCGCGATGACCACTTCCGCGGCGGTTGCTCCGGAATCCCCGACTACCCCTACCTCTGCCCCTGCCTCGGATATGGGCCAGTCGACGCCTTGCCAATTCAGCTAACTCCCTAGTGATAAAGGGACGAATAATGGCAGCATCCGCCTGGAGACGTGCAACACGGCGGGTGGACTCCTCCGGATCGACGGACACTTGAATACCAGTGTACCTCTCGAAGGTGAAGTCTACCGAAACCTGGCTCGGGATGAGAATGAGTGAAGGAGGAATCTGAGTATCAGTGTGCATCTGTTTCCACCACTCAACCGCTTCCTCAAATGCCGGACAGTAGCGAGACTCTTGATCATTCCAACTCATCTTAAACATCCGGACGATTAGCGCGTTCACGTCACGAGGAAAGTTGCGATACACGGGAGGAGATACGAGTCCGAGACGGAGGCCGGTAAGATGATATGACAACTGTAGGGTCTTCAGATTTTCATTAAGAATCATGACCCGGCCGGCCAACTCGCGATTCTCTTCCTCTAGCTTCAAGTAATCTCGCAAGTAATCCGTCCTCCTCTCCAGCCACTTCAGCTTATAACAGTAAATAGAAGTTCAGACCACACCAGATCCTGCTCGGTTTTTAACTTGGCCTTGTAGTCCTCGTGTTCAGCTTAAAGCATGGAGATCGTGACATCCGCGTCTAGGGTCGCATTGATCCGTTCTTGCGCGAAGGCCTGGCATTGCGTCAGAGTCTCAAACTCGTCGGATACCTCCCGGATGCAAGCAACTAAGGAGAGAATGTACGGAAACTCCTCCATGAGGGGTTCCATTCCGGATCGGACAAACAGCTCGCGGGTCCGTTCCCATCCATTCTCCATCCGGACAACTCCGTCTCCAGTTCTAGACACCCATGGCATGGAGGGCTCGTCGAATGAGAGCTAGGCGGAGAAGGGCACATTCCTCCTTCTCCGGACCAGAGAACAGGACCTTGGCCTCCGGGCTAAGTGTAACACAAAAAATGATAAGGCAAAACGAAAATGAAAGTATGAGACCAAAGGATAGGCAAATAAGATTCATTTCATGGTGAAAAGAATTACATTATCCGTAGGGTTATCATCCACATCCGAGTCGTCGCTTCCACCCTTCCTACACTAAACAAAAGAATATCAATTCTAGCCGGACGGAAGCGATTACAAAAAACAAATTACAAGGAAAAAAGAACTAAGGAGTGAGATCTACATCAGTCTCCTCGCTATCATGGCCATCATTGCCACCTACATCCCCGCCTCCGGCCCCACCAAACCCACCGTCCTCTTCTTCATCCTCTTCATTCTGATGCTGATCATCCACATCCGGAGAAGCATACATTTTCAACACTTCCATGTACTCGGCCTTGGCGGGAGATTTCGGGGCTCGAACCTTCTGGGGCGGAGCAACCTTCTTAGTCAGGTTCACCAAACCGCGGTTGAATGCGCGGACGGTCGCAGCGGACACTGGGTTCTGGAACTCCGCTTCGTTGTCCTCCGCAAACATCTTCAGTACAGAGGCCCCATCCTCTCAACACCGCCGCGGTAAAACTGTTCCACGGCATAGTTATATTTCTCGGCAGCATCCGGATGGTAGAAGTGCTCGCCATACTCACCCTGGCGGCTCTCCGGAACCCACCCTCTTATCTTACGGTAAACCTGGTTCATCAAAATCCTGTTGGAAGCAAGGCAGATGTCAGTCAAGTCCCGCTCGAAGGCGACACTCTAGAGAACTTTGTCAGCAAAAGCCACACACAGATCCTTCTGGGCGGATGGAGAAGCAGCCGCCTCCAGCTCTTTTATCCGGGCCTTCGCCTCGGTAGCACGAGCCTCTGCCGCGGCCAGACTACGGGTTAGATTCCCGTTTAACCTCTCCAGCCCACTGACTTTCTGAGCCAGTGCTGTGTTTTGGACGTGATAAGCCTTGTTGATGGATTCAGCAACGCCAGGAGAGCTTAGCAGATAAGCTGCAAAGTCCTAAGTAGAATGGAAAATCAGAAACTAGCACAAAACAAAGGTATAAACCGAAAAAGGTAAAGATCCATTACCCGGCTGGACTGACGACCGCTGCTCTGAGTGGTCTCTTTCCCCTCCTTTTGCTCGGACAGAATGATCTTCTTCCCATCTCCCTGGACATCCGGAATCAGCTTCTTCCCCTCCTTCCGAGCTCCCACCTCGGATTGCTGACTATGAGCGGGATTCCGGGACGTCGAGGGAATGTTCACCCTCCACCTCTTAAGGGAACACTCTTCCTTGTCCTCAGATGACTCAGGACCCGTAACCATGAGAGCCGCCGCCCGGTTGGTAGCCGCCAACGCAGCTTCATCCACCTTTTCCTTCACCGGAGGCTGCTTGCTAGAGGTTGCATTCGCTTTAGCCAGAGCCTCCTTCTTGGCCTTCTCCTGCTCATGCAGGGCCAGCTCGCGCTTCCTTTTCTTCTCCTTCTCCGCATCCTTCTCTTGTGGGGTTTTCATGCCGGTCCCCGAACCAGATTTTGGTTTCTCCGTCCTGCCCGACCCGGAAGGCGGATTGACGCCAGCCTCGATTGAAGGGAACTCTGCGAGCGCCAGGAGCGGGCGAGACAAAGAAACACACACATAACGGAAAAATAACAAAAGAAGGATGAATGCTTACGAGTCGGATCCTGATTGACGTAGAAGAAGCACTTGGTAAACACCTCCGACTCGTACGCCATCAGGGGGAACACATACTTCCCGTTCCAAAATTTGGTTAGATCAAGCTGATTATAACTCAGCTTTGCAATACTCGCCTCCAATCCCTCCGGCCGGAACACCGTCTTCTCTTCCTTCTGGTATCAAAATTCCACTTGGGACACGGATACCGATCCGTATTAAAAGTGAAGTAGAACTTCTGCCAGTTGGCATAACTGTCGCGCCGACCCCTGCAGCAGTCCTTCACCTTTATCCGCTTCTGAAAGGTGAAGATCGCCTCATCCTTGGTACCCTCTAGATGATAGAAGGCCCGGAACAGCTTGAGAGATGGCTTCACTTTGCAACGGTAGCAGTTGCGAAGGAACGCCCGGATGACAGCAATACAGTTGGGCTGCAGCTGGGCCGAAGATATCTGAAAGTGTTTGAAGATGGACAGAAAAAGGCGAGGAAGAGGGAAAGTGAGGCCATATAAAAAGTGACTCCAGGGAATGGCCGCCACTGTAGTATGGTCTCCCTCGAATAACTTTAGCTCGGAGTCGATTGAGACCGGAACTACCATCATCCGAACAAGTTCTTTCATAGCAGGATCGATGTCCACGGTGTCGCCCTCGACGGGATCCCCCTTCTCCGGAACAGGGTTAACCCCCACCTTCACCTCCTTATCCGAAACAGCAGCATGGCCCTCATCATCGGATGAATCCTCCCTATGATCATTGTTATTTTGATTGATAGGGACCTCACGATCCTTCTCATTATCGGTAGTCATGATCGATAAAGAAGGGGAAGGAGTATGAAGAAGAAAGAGAATATGAAGGGGGAGAGGAGTGAAAAGTGAGGAGAAAATAAAACAAGAAAACGGGAAATTTGAAAGTCATTCATTGGGACTCCTAATTATAGACATTCTGTGGGCTGATGGAAACCGAGTCCCAAGGCAACATGATTGCTTTCTTGAAAAAGGAGTGGAATTTATCGATTTAATGCAACACATTTATGTGCCTGTCGCGCCTCATAAATACGTTTGCAAACACGCGCCCCGCGTGGGGGAAGGCTGAAAGCCAAACGCGTGATCCGACACGCGCGACCAACAGTTGTCACAAAAGAAACTCTCGGGACCCACCCCCAGGTCGGACACACCACCTCCGAACGGATCCTCACAAACAACAAAAGGACGTGACCAACAGGAGCGCGCTCGACAGAAGAGCGGCTTCCAGAACGTGAGACACGGGACCCTTCCTCCGGATCAGGCACTTCCGGACGGATCCCCTGTCTCCGGGGGCTAGTGGTGATATGGGTTTTGGCACATGTCTAGACTCCGGCCCGGGTAGTGGTCCGGTCCATGAGTGACGTCAGCTAGAAAGGCGTTACCCGAGGACACGAAGGACATGAATATGACATGTCCCCAGATAAGGACAAACAAGTAGGACCACTACCTCTGGGTTGGACTCTCACCACCTCACACCTATAAATATAGCTTTGGACTTGTGGAGAAAGGTATTTTCTATCAGACTAAAACTCTCTCAATATATCCTTATTCTCTCTCCTATTCAAAGGCCCCTCTTTCATCATCACACCGGAGTAGCTATCCTCGGGATACTCCGAGGCATTGTTTTGCAGGCATATTAGGTGAGAGTGTGCGGACCACGGACGTGATCTTCTCCGGACCGGTGATACCTGCTGTACTCCGGACCGGGACTGGAAGCTGGTAGCATCAATCATAAAGGGCATAATTATTTAATATTTATTATAGAGGGTGTTCTGATTGTTTAATGATTACTTGAAAAATGATATTTATAACCTTTATTTTTAAAATATATATTGCATAACTTTAAAAATTCAAAACATTAAATTAAGGGTCTGTTCTCCCAACTTATACGAAAATTTAACAATTTAGTTTTATTTAATTTATTTCAAATCAATTCAGTGTTGTTTAGATGGAATGTGATTTGATAAATTCATTTTAATTTGATCAATGTTTCGAATTTTTACTTTGATTCAATACATTTCTGTTCAGTTCAGTTATGATCAATTAAGTTTGGTTTTTTTTAAATAAAATTTAAATAAATTACCACTATAAGTGGGGTGTTTATTAGGTTCACCAAGCCTGAAATATCGACCAAGTAGTATCCATTACATTGAAAAATGAGTAAAAAACAATGTCGATACTAAAACGTAGTTGAGTTTTAATCTCTTGATAGTCTTTACCTACGCCTATGTCAACTTAAGCAAGCAAGTTAGGCATCGCACAGCGAAAACCAATTCAGCCGACCAAAGGACTCATTACTCGCAAGCAAGTTAAGGATCACTATGCGAAACCCATTTCTGCCGACGAGTACGAGGTTTCAATAAAGACTATACGTGACTCTGTTGTGGAGCATCCTTCCATTTGTTGCTAATGTTGTGCTCCATATCCTGCTGTCCTGTTCCTTCTCTCTAACTGTTTCCATCAGTCCAGCAGCCTCTTCTATTGCTTCCTTCTATCCTGCACAAAATAACAAAAGAGCAGTATCCCATTTCTTCCAACCTATCTAACAGGTAGATAAGGTGTTTCAGTTCTGTCTAGTTCAACTAAACCTTTGATCTTTCTGGGCATTGTGTTTTGTGTGTATGTGACAGAGGTCCTCGTTATGTAGCTAATTTTGCTAAAGCATCAGCTAAATAATTGGTTATCCTATAAACATGTGAGATGTATATAGAAATATCACCTTGTAAGGACCATATATTCCCAAGAACCTTGGTTAGTTTCCATGGACAGTGCTGCTCCTTTGTTACTATCTTCTTCAATACCTGGGAGGCTGGGAATCAACCTCCACTTGCACATCATGTAAATCATCAAAGTAAACAGCTTCTAGACCCAGAGGAGCAATGGCTTCTGCCTCTAAGCTGTCATGAGCCTCAAAAAATTGAGATTTTGCAAAGATCACTTGTCCAACATCATTTCTCAGTACTATTCCAGCCCCTCCCTTATTTGGGCTCACAAAGGATCCATCACAATTCATTTTCAAGGTACCACTTACTGGTAGCTTCCATGTTAATTAAAACATGATTGGATCTGTATTTGATCCTTGAAACTAAAAATTTTGACAAGATCTTCTGGTGTACTCTTATGATAGCAAGTATCATAACTTGTATTTGCATGCCAATCAAAGAAGCATCTGGCACCACATTTTCATATATATACTGATTCCCGGCACACCATATGAACCATAATGTAACCACAGGTATTAACCTTTCTACATTGGTTGTGTATAGAGATTTATCCTGCAGATGCCAATAGTAATATAACAGATTCCATAGTGAATCAGTTTCAAAATCAAGAATATCAAAGGCTCTGTTTACAACCTGCCAAACTCTTTTGATAACAGCACAACTGTTAAAACCATGATGTAAATCATCCCAGAAGTTCCTGCAAAAAGCACATATTGATGGTTGATGGATATGGATATCCTCAAGAATATCAGCAGTAGGTATTAGTCTGTTGACTAATTTCCAACTGAAAAAAGACATCTTCCCTACAATAAAAACAGACCACATATGCTTAAATGACTTCACAGGCAATTTCTTAGGTCTAATAACCTCATAAGCTGATGACAGAGTAATTTGCCAGAAGAATTAGGCATCCATATGATTTTATCCTCCAATTCCTTAAATAAAGGGAATTCCTTTGATATCAACAGAAAAATAGTTTCTGAGAATCCAATCTACATGTGATTCATATAATCAATCTGGTTAGCAAAATATTCAGACACAGTAAGATCACTATATGGAATATCATACTCCTCATTCCATTCATCGCTCAGTATAACTTCTCCAAGCCATCTGGAGTTCCAGAATGACACATCCCCTTTGCCCACCTGCACAATTATATTTTCCAGAGCAATATGTTCCATCTCTTTGATTCTACGCCATGTTCTAGATCTTTTTAAATAATCAGGGAGAGACCACATAAAATTTGCCCATAAGCTAGTATTAACTTGGAGTTTCCACTAGAGTTTTGTGGAAAAACTCTGTAAGATAACATGTAGATCTTTAACTCCTATCCCATTTTCTTTTTTTTCTTTTTTTGAGGAAAACTCCTATCCCATTTTCAATTATAGGAAAGCACAGTTTTTTCCAATATCTCCAAATTCTTTTTTGATCCATTCAGTACTTCCCCACAAGAATTTTGAAAATAAAACATGCAATTTGTCAATCACCCCTCTTGTAGGTTTAATAACTAACAAAATATGCAAGGGTATAGCAGACAAAACATGTTTTATTAATATTAATCTACTTGCTTGTGTAAGCCATTTGTGCTGCCAGATAGATAACCTGGCAGTTATCTTATCACATATAGATTGGAAATAAGTGTGCTTGGTCTTGCCAATATATATTGGACATCCCAGGTAGGTAAATGGGAAAGAACCCTCACTAATACCTGATAATTGACATACCAAATCCCTGGTAGTAGTTGTGGCAAACTTAGTTATATAGAATGCAGATTTTTCCAAGTTAATTTTCTGCGCTGTTGCATTCTCATAACTAATTAAAAATGACCTCAGATTGTTTAGATTGGTTCTATTGGCTCTAAGAAACACAACTCTAAGAAACACAAGTGTGTGATTTTCATAGATGAATGTGGCAGTATGTAGTTATCAATCAAAGTATTTTCAAATAGCAAGCCAATATTTTTTGAAAACATCTCAGTGAGTAGAATAAACAAAAAAAGGGACAGTGGGTCTCCCTGTTTAATGCCTCTGGAGGTGCTAAAAAAACCTTTTGGTTGGCCATTCACTAAGATTGAAAATCTTGATGCTTCTATATTGCCCATGATGTTACTAACAAATAAATTTGAAAAGCCCAGTATATGTGATTTGAGTAGAAATCTTCTCAGAAAAGTCCAGGATATTCTATCAAAAGCCTTAACCATGTCAAGTTTAAAAATAATATTGGAACCACCTTTTTTATTATTTAAAAAACTTGTAAGTTCCTACATTAGTAACACGTTGTCTGCTAACTCTCTAGCCTGAACAAAAGCTGACTGTTCAGGGGAAATGAGACTAGACATCATGGCCTTTAATCTCTCTGCATATATCTTTGAAAAGATTTTATTTAGAAAATTAGAGAGGCTAATAGGTCTAAAATCTGATAAGTAATTCACTACTGGCTTTTTGGGAATTAATGTAATGTATGCGGATGCTATGGCTCTAGGAATGGGAATCCCATGCAAAAACTCATTTACAGCATCAAGCAAGTCGTCACATACAATATCCCAGCAAGATGTGAAGAACTTACCTGTAAAACCATCTGGACCAGCTGTTTAATCTCCATCCATTGCAAACACTGTATGTTTCAGTTCCTCAATATCTGTCATTTTGTAAGACTCTGATTCTGCACTTCAGTAATAATATTTGGAATATTTTCCAACAATTTATCTGAGTCACTATTAGAAACATCCTTTAAGAGTCTAGAAGTTTCAGGATGATATTGTTGGCTATTTTGTAAAAGTCGTTATGTTTAAATATACTGATGTTTAAACACTTGCTTCAGCAGAATCAGAAACCGAGCAACAGTCATTGTGTTGAAGTACAACTCGTGTGCGATCAAAGAAGATATTCCAAGATGCAAAGAAGACATTCAAAGATATTCAAGTGCCGATCTGATTAGCTTGGAAATATATTATAGAGTTGTATTTTAGTTAGGATTAGTCTCAAATAAGGAAAGATTATATTTCTTATAGTTTAGCTATAGAAGTAGAATATAGCCAAGAGACTAATTACAGCTGTGATTAGCTAGATGAGAAGATCAACAATACCGTGATTGAAAGACCGAGAAGATCAACACGGCAGCGCAACATGGAACTATAAATAGAGACACAAGCTGCGAGAAGAAGTATCCATCTTAAGTGAAAGTATTCTGCACTACAGAATAGCTTTACGTTTTGGAGCAGCGTTGAGTCGAGATTCAACTGGCCTTTGTCTTCACCAGAATCTGAAACCACACCTTGGGTGAGGTGGCCGAAATAGCAGCGATGAGTTGCTGACTGCTGTGAGGGGAGCTCATGAATTCACGTGGAAAGATAAGTCAATAGATAGTTAATAGTCTGTGAACTTTGTAACTATATTTGATTATCTAGTGGATGAGTATCAGATTGGGAAAGGCCCCGCAGATGTAGGTGTGGTTACACCGAACTGCATAAACATATTGTGTGTTCTTTACTTTACTGTTTAAACTATGTTGCATGTTTAAACATACTTGATAAAGTAGATAGATTGTATAGGAACACACATATTCTAATCGATAGTAATTTCAATCCTGGTTATCCTCTGATAATAGAGCTGTAAAGAAATTGACTGCTTCAGTATTGCTCACTATCAGTAAGAAGATTATCATTTTGATCCCTTATGGCTAGGATCCTCTGTCTAGCATGTTTAGCTTTAACAGAAGCATGGAAAATTTTTGAATTTGAAACTCCCTCCCTAAGCCATTTCACACTTGATTTTTGTTTCCAAAATATTTCTTGTTTAGCTAAGGCTGCTGTCAACTCAGCCTGAGCTTTATTCAGTTCAATTTTATAAATATTTGTAGCATTTGTTTGAAAATCAAATTCTTTATGTTCAACATTTTGTTCAGCAGTAGCAACAAGATCATGCACATTCCCAAAAACATCCCTATTCCATTCCTTTAATCTCAGTTTTAATCTCCTCTGCTTTAGGGAAAATTTCAACATACCAAATGCATCACAACTAAGATTCCAGTTTTCAGATACTATTGATTTAAAATCAGAGTGACTTAACCAACAGTGTAGAAAGCGAAAAGGTTTTTGTATAGCATTATTGAAAGTCATAAGCATAGGAGCATGATCAAAAGAAGCTCTTGATTTAATTCTCACTATACTTTGAGGAAATATATTAAGAAATTGCTGATTAACTAGAGCTCTGTCTAATCTTTGCCAACCATTTCCTCTTCTCCTAACTCTGTACCATGTGTAAAGATTACCAATTGTTTGCAACTCAACCAGTCCATTATCCTCTACAAAATCATTGAAGTCTCTCATACTGTTGTGACTTGGGGAAGACTGACCTAAATATTCATTGACACTTCTAACAACATTAAAATCACCGGCAATTAAAAGTGCACTATTAGTTAGTACACTCAGTTCTTGCCACAAAGGCTCTCTATCAAGCCCGGTGTGCCTACCATAGAAAAATGCAGCATTCCATATTGACGAACAAGATGCATGTTTCAGTTCAGTAAAGACAAATTGATCATGTATTTGATTAACTGTGACACTAAATGAATCATCCCATAAAATACAGATTTTATTTCTAGGCTCAGCAAAATAGTGATTGAAACCTAATGCAAAAGAAATGGATCCTATTTGGGTATGGCTGACTATGGGTTCAATTAATACAAATAAGGAGATGTGAAGCTTCTTTTTAATATGCCTAACTCTACGTTGAGCTCTTTTATTCTTAATTCCCCTTACATTCCACACACAGATATTGAAACTCATCATAAAGACTATGTAGGTTTTTGGAGTATTTTGGATCTGGTTGTAACTGTTTTTGGACCTTGGGTATAATCTTTTCTGTTATACTTTCTCTTCCCTTGTGTAGTACCTATTACTTGATCAGATTGACTCAAAGACTAATTCACTGTTGACTCGGATAAAAGTTTGTTAAATCTTTTCTATGAGCTAATCAATGGTTCAATAATAAAGTCACCATTTTGATCCACTCTCTCATTAGAAAGCTGATGAGTATGACTACTTGGCATACTCATAGATTTACCTTGAGGACTATTGTAGTCCTGTCCTGTCTCCTGATCAGAGTGGCTGCCTAGATTGTAGAGAGATTGTTCCTTATCGAGTAGTAACAATGTTGAAGCTCCATCCTCTAGCCTTGCATTAGTCTCCTCAGTTATCATGATTTCCTTTCCTTTGTCCTGTCCATCATCTGAAACATACTTTGAAAACTCATTAACATTATTAAGATCAACCTGAACAGAAATACTTGGGTCACTCTGTAGCAAGTCTGCCTCATAATCCTGTCCTTCTTTCTCAGCCTCCTCATTTGACAATACTGTGAAAGCATTGTGAGTTTTTATCATCTCTGCAGCTGGTTTGAGTTTTGATGAAGAAGGCTCCTTGTACTGTGTTGTCTCCTTATTGACTTCCTGGCCAACATTCATCAACTCTCTCTGCTCTTGATTATTACTCCTTGCTTGTTACCTTTCTTCTGCCATATTTGTTGTGTACCTACAAAATTGCCCTTCTTTGCCAAGGAGGCATTCTCAACAGTATCATTAGTAATAACAATAGGCATGACATTTTTTTACAGAAATCACGGTTTTGTTATCATATAAAGAAGGTCTCCAATAATAATTGCTTTTTTTGATTGTTGGATCAAAATTACAACCTGAATCAACATGCCCAACTTTACAGCATTTACAGCGAAAGTCAGGAACCCCCTCATACTCTATATACTGCCAAAACCCATAATTTCTATAACTTAACCAAATTCTTTCCTTTAGGGTTTTAGAGACATCTAATTCCACACACACTTTAGCCACATGGGGTCTTGTTCTATTCAATGTTGCATGATCAACTTTAACGGAATGACCTAACAGATTACCCATAGAAAGCAAAACAGATTCATCAAAAAACTGGTGTGGCAGTCCATAGAAACATACCCATACCGGCACGACAGGGGAATTTGAGTTCGGGTTGAAATCCAGACTCCATTTTGTGATCCGAACAGAGTAGAAGCAAAAATCCAAGACCTTTTTCATCCAGCATCGATAATAGTCATCTAGCAACTGAAAATGTATAAACACATTTTTGTTATCAGCTAAAAAGATGCCAAATTGGCCTTTACAATCAATGGTGTGAAAATCTCGTCGGAGCCGATCTAACTTGGGTCTAAATCCGGTAAAACTTCCGACTAGGGTGAATTTGAGCGGGGCTTTCAGTTTCTCACATTCCTCATCAGAGAAATGGAGTCCATCCCCCAAATGCTCAATCCCTAATTTTGGATTGAAGGGAGCCCCATTTTAAGACCGGGAATGAATAACCAAACCCGAAGAAGCTGTTTTGTGATTGAGGATTTGGGCATAAGATGCTGGTGGGGAAGATGTAAAGTGGGATACGGGTGGCTGATCGCCAACAGGAGGCACCGCCGTAGCGGCGTCGCCTATCATCGGTGAGTCGCCGTCGATTGGACCGATCGGCGATCAGCAGTAATGGCCGTAGAGACCATGGACGTTGTAAACTCCTCGAACCCAATCATGGACGCTGAGTCGGAGCGGCGGCGCCTATTGCAGATCGGGAACAACTCGATCGGAAGCGGAGGTGGTAGAGGGCAACCCAGCTCCAGTCGAGGTTGACTCCGGTGGCAGCCAGACGAGTCCTTCGGCACCGGTGGTGGGCGATCGGCGATCAGCAGTAATAGCCGCAGGGAAACCCAACAGTGGACGTTGAGTCAGAGCGGCGGCGGCGCCGATTGCAGATCGGGAAGGCTGCGCTAGGAAACGGCTCGATCGAAAGCGGAGGCGGCAGAGGGCAACCCAACTCCAGTCGAGGTCGACTCCGGTGGCGGGCGGCAGCTCAAGGGCTATGTCCGACTATCTTGTCCTTTAAAAATGATTAAAGTTCAAATGTATAGGATCCGATAAAATTCATCTTAATTTAGTCATACTATTACTATACATTGATTTGCACCAATTTAATTTGATATATTTTATTTCAGTTCAGTCATCGCCAAATAAGATGTATGTTAAATCAGTTTAAAATCTTAGAAGAATGAAATGTAAAACATATAAATCGTAGTTAATAAATAAAGGTTATATATGTCATTTTCCAAATAAATCATCATTAGAACAATCAGTTATATTTTTTTTAACTACATAGTTATGCCCTTTTTAATAATTTTGAATCTTCCCACGCCCTTAATAGAAATTTTCCCTTAAATATTCAGCTCAATCCAACCCAATTCAGAGAAAATATAATATAATTTAATTCAATTCAGTAAAAATATAATTTAATGATTTTAAATTTATATTGAAAATTCAGTTCATTTCAGTTAAGTGTAGTTCAGTTCAGTTCATTTCAGTTAACCGTAGTTCAGTTCAGTTATATTTTTTATCAGTTTCTCTACCATTAGGTAGAGATTGCCAAATTCTTGTTGCTGTATCCATTTGATTTTGTTGCATTATTCATTCGATTTCAAACAGTCCATTGATTAGTTTCTTCAATTTCTTTTTGTTTAGTTAAATTCATTTCAATATATTTCAGTTCAGTTCAGTGTGATTCAGTTCAATTTAGTTTAATAAGCTATGTCCAATTTGTATGTTCATAATTGATGAAATATGATTTGATAAATTGTTTTTAATTTTATTACATCAATGCATACTTTTGTAAGTTCAGCTTACTTAAGTTCGGTTTAGTTTAATTCCGTATGCTTCAGTTCTTTTCAGTTTATCAAACTAGGTTCAATTTATAAAGTTTGGTGCTGATAAAATATGACTTGATAATATATAGCATAATTTGGTTATATCAATACAATTATTATTTTTTTCATCAATTCAGTTTAATAAAGTCCAATTCAGTATACTTCAGCTCAAATTTTTTTTTGATGAACCATTTTCTTAATTAATAAGCAAAAACTATTACAAGTTTAGACCTTCACTCCCAGTCTATTACAAAATTCCTAACCTATTTCTAGGTTCAAAAGACTAATTTCTAATCACTTGAGAAAACACCTTTGGACCAGTTGAACTCATCTTCAATTCTCATCCCCACTCTTCCAGCTAACACTGATCTGTGGTTAAAGATCCTGCTATTTCTCTCCTCCCAAACATGATAGAGTGTGGCAACTAGATAGAAAAGTTTTTTGACCTGACCTGTTCTGCACCATATCAATAATCTTCTCCTCAGATCCCTCAATGTCTTCAATTCCTTCAACCCTAGTGATAGCAAAACTTCCTTACAAAAGTTGCATTTGGCAAATAAGTGTTGGGTTGTCTCCTCCTCCAAGCCACAAAGACAGCATTTTGGTTGCTGTTGAAGTATCTTGAATTTCTGAAGTCTATCCACTGTGGCTAGTTTCCCCTTTAGCATAAGCCATAGGAAAAATCTGTGTTTTGGGAGTAGTTTGTTGTGCCAGATCAGCTTAGCCCAGATATCTTCCTCTTCTGCCCCTTTCATGATATTGTATGCAGCAGTAATGGAGAATCCTCCATCCCTCCTTGTACAGAGCTGCATTTTGCCAATCATTGTATTTTTCAACCTCACAAGCAACTTCCATATCCAGCTGTGCCCCTCTGAAGCTTGATAAGTGTCAAAAGACTTTCCTTTTAGATAAAAGGCCTGGATCCACCTTATCCATAGTATGTTTTTTTTCTGCTGAATATCCCACACATGTTTGCACAAGGATGCCAGATTCCACAGTGAAGGATCTTTTATACCCATGCCACCAAATTTTTTCCCTATGCAAAGAGAGCTCCATGCTGCTGGTGTGAAGTACCTGTTGTTTGGATCTTTCCCCCATAAGAAGGCTCTACACATCTTTTCCACCTCCTCATGGATCTCTTCAGGAATTTTCAGAACACTTGACCAGTAGCTTGTTAAGCTAAGTAGTAAAGTGTTGATGACATGCACATTCCCTGCATGAGACATATGCCTGCTTTTCCAGCCAGCTATCTTTACTCTGATCTTGTCCAATAAGCTTGCACAAGTCTCTCTGTCCCATTTGCAAGTTGAGAGGGGTAGTCCCAAGTATTTTAGGGGAAGTTCACCCCTTGATACATTGAGAATTGAGGCCAGTAAATCTTTTTCTCCCTCATCCATCACTGAGAAGAAAGCTACTGATTTCTTTTCATTTATTCCCAGACCAGTGGTGCTTCTGAATTCCTCCAAACAAGCCTTGATGCCCCTCATAGATTGGGCATTTGCACCACAGAAGATTAGCAAATCATCAGCAAAAATTAAGCTGTGGATTCCTACCCTTCCACATCTTTGGTGATACTGGATAGAGTTATCTAAATAGTTGGACTCCAGCATTCTGGTCAAGTACTCCATTCCAATAACAAAAAGTAAAGGTGATAGGGGGTCACCTTGCTTGACTCCCCTTTTACCCTTAAAAGAAGCAGTAAAACCTCCATTAATTGAAATGCAAAAAGAGGATGTAAGGACACACCTCTGGAGCCATGCCATGAACAGTGGAGGGAACTTCAAAGCTACAAGCCAATCAAACAAGAACTCCCAACTCATATTGTCAAAAGCTTTTCTGATGTCTATTTGAAGCAAGCAGCTTGGTCTCATTGTACTGTTGTGGTATTTTTGGATGAGTTCTTGTGTGAGCAATACATTGTGTGCAATTTGTCTGCCTTTTACAAAGGCACCTTGGTTCAGGCTAACCACTGAAGGCAACACCACTCCCAGCCTTGTGCACAAGATTTTAGCCACCATCTTGTATAGTACTGAGCAGCATGCAATAGGCCTGAGGTCATTGGCTGTTTGTGGCAAGGGGCATTTAGGGATTAGGGCTAATACTGCTTGGCTAAAGTCAGTTGGCATTGTGTCCCCAGCAAAAAAACCTTTTACTGCCCTTATGATACCAAGACCAGTTATTCCCCATGTCTTCTTAAAAAATTAGCTGGTAAAGCCATCTTGACCAGGACTCTTGGATGAGCCAATACTCTTCAGTGCACCATATATCTCCTCTGAAGTAATGTCTTGAATGAGTGAGGCTTGTTGGCTTACTGAGAGTGTACCCCCCATCTTCACATACTCTTTGTTCAGCTTCAATGTATTTTTACTGGTTTCTCCAAACTGCTTCTTGAAAAAATCCAGTAGGTGCTGTTCAATAGCTTCCTTTCCTTCAATCAGATTAGCACCATCAGAGAGGCTCAATAGTTGATTGTGGTACTGTCTACTCTTCAAGAGTGAGTAGAACATTTTGGTAGGCCTGTCTCCTTCCTTGATCCAATTAACCTTTGCTCTCTGCTGTAGGTATATGAATTCTGCCTCAGCATAAAACTCCAGTAGCCCCCTTTTGTCCCTTTCCAGTTGCTGCTGCTTTTGTGAGGTGAGATTTTTGCTGAGTTATGTGACTGCCTGCTCCCACTCCTCCCTTGCCAAGGCTGTCCTTTTTTCAATTTCTGAGAATTGCCTTCTATTCAAGCATAGAAGAGGTGATTGAATGCCCTTTAACTGCTTGAAAAGATCTTCCATTGTCTGCACAACATCATCTTCCCATACAACCTTTATGATGTTTTGAAACTGTGGAGATAAGCTCCACATATTGAAAAATTTAAAAGGTTTAGGGGCTTGCCTTTCTTTCTTCCTCAGCTGAATCATTTGTGGGAAATGGTCAGAGATTTCAGTAGTGTTGACCAAGCATAAAGTTTCTGGAAAAGTAGTGATCCAGGCATGATTGACAATGGACCTATCAATTCTACTGAAAATCCTCTCACCCACTGCCCTTTTGTTTACCCAAGTGTAGCTTGGATCAACTGTTTTAAGCTCCATCAGCTGCAAATCTTGCACACAATCCTGAAAGTCAGTGATCTCCTTTGTTTGTACTGGGGTCCCCCCTGCCTATCCTCCAGATGTAATGGGGCATTGAAGTCCCCTGTGATCAACCATGGGTAGGGGTCATGGTCCAGCTTCCTCAGTTGGGTCCACAGTGGTCCTCTGTCCTCTATGGTGTGGTAACCATACACAAAAGTGACAAAACACTCCTGCTTTAGTGCCTTTATGTAACAATGCACATCCAGCCACTGTTCATTTTGTGCAGTTGCAATGACCTCATAGACATCAGGCCTCCAGCCCACCCAGAGTCTGCCCTTATCATTGACATCATTAGTGGTTGTCCAGTTCCATCCCATGCTGCTATAATCATTCCACACCAGCTGCTCTTTTGCTTTTTTAACCTTAGTCTCCATAAAGCCAACTAAACCAAATCTAGAAGCTGTACAAAATTTTTTGATTTTTTGTTGCTTATCTGTCCTATTTACACCCCTGATGTTCCATGCCAGAATGTTGTTATTCATCAGGTGGATCTGCCAGGGCCAGATACCTCCCTCCTGAGCTTTCATCTCTTACTTCCTCCATTGGTTGTTTCCCCTGCCTGTGTGCAATATTGGTTACAACCTCAAAGCTCTCTTCATCCTGACTGGCTTTTTGTGGTTTCTCCCTTTTGCCTTCCTTTGCATCTGGCCTCAGTGGTTGAGCAACTTTGGGAGCTAGTCTCCAAGCAGTTGGCTTGGAGATAGGGATCCATTTCCTCTGTTGGGGAGCTGCAGCAGGAGCATTCTTCCTACAGTGTTCCTTTAAATGGCCTAATCTTCCACATTCACTGCACTTCACTGGCTGCCATTCAAACACCAAAGGCTGATGTTGAATAATATCTTCCTCATCTATGTAAGGGACAGAGACTGGAACTGTATCTGCAATCTCCACCTCAACTTGCACTCTTGCAAAGCCCAGCCTTGTGTGGTTCAGTGTGCACTCATCCACCCTCTTTGGGACACCAATTGGGCTTAGTATCTTGCTGAGGATTGAGGGCTTCCAGTACGGGAGGGGCAATTCAGGGAGCTGAATCCATACTGGAATTCTTGTGGCTTCAAACTCCCACCAGTTTTTAGACCAAATCTTGACCAGCACTGGCTTATGATCAAAAAGCAGCAAACCTTTGCTCAAAATTTCCTCACAATACTGTTTCTGGCTAAATCTCACCATAAAAATTCCATCCTTCATCCTCCACACCTTCTGTATTTTTGCAGCTCCCCAAATTCTATTAAAGAAACCTTCCATGACTCTATGGGGTGGGAAAGCTCCCAAGATTTTGCAAACTAAGGTTCACTCTCAGTCCTTCACACTATCCTCTACTTCTTCCTTAGAGATTTTAGCCATTTTTATACCTTCAATTGACAGGTGTTCAACAAATTTTACCTCAGCTGAAGCCTCTCCAAAAAGATTCCTCCAGCTCCCCTCTCGTTTCCCCACCTCCTCAACTTGGTCAGCCCAGCTTCTGGATGAGCTAGCTCCACTGTTTGGTGATGTACTGTTCAGGACTGGATCTGGATCTCCCATGGGCTTAGTGTTCTTCAACATTGGTGTTTGAGCATCCACATACTCCCCCTCATGTTGGTGTAGTACTTCCTCCTCTGGCAGTTGAGCTAGCTCCACCTCTGGCAGCAACCCAGCTGAGCTAGCTTGTTTCTTCACCACTGGAAAATCTCCATCTCTCTGCAGGATCTGTTTATTCCGGCCACGTTTCTTGATACTACCAGACTTCCCCGGGGAAGGCATCTGATCCCAGGAAGAGATCAGCACCAGATCTGGATGGCACAATCACAGTTGGACAGAAATTGCAATACACACAGTGAAGGTGTAATCGCACATAGTAGAGCTCTGCAAAATCACATGTTTTTACTACTTTTGACTTTTTAACACCTTTTTACTTCAGCTCAATTTTGTTAAATATCTGAGATCATTTTATTAAGTTCGGTTCTGATGAATTATAATTCGATAAACTTTAGCTAATATAGTTATATCAATGCAGTGATTTGTTTTCTTTTAAGATGTTTTGTTCAGTTAATTTCAATTCAATATCTTTCAATGACTTGTTTTGTAATCAAAATTTTGAACATAAAAAATAAATTTTAATTCAGTTCAGTTCAGTATTTTTCAGTTCAGTTCAATACTTTTCAGTTCTGTTTAATATTTTTCAGTTCAGTTCAGTTCAATATTTTTCATTTCAGTTCAGGCGTATTAAACCGACCCCGATACTATATATCTACGGGTCACTTGTGTTTTTGCATCTTCCAAATCTCGTCAAAGTAGGCAAATCTGGACTCGCGAATTTGATCCGATGGCGGCCAACGGAGAGATTGACGCAGCGGAGGAGAATGAGCTGCCACGGTCTCACGGACTCGGTGGCCGCAAGTATAGCCCCGTAGTTGCGCATGACAGCGATCGCGCTGTCGTTGAAATGCGCTCCTTGGATTCTGCCTCCTCCTCATCCCCCTTCTCCAATCTGTAAATTCTCTACCCCTTGATTGCCCGTGACCGGTTTTAGGGTTTAAGCATGAGATTAATCATCAGTTGCAGTTGCAGTTTCAGTTTCAGTTTCAGTAGTAGATCTGATTTTAGGTCTAAGAAAACTCACATGTCCATTTACGACCTCCTTTCTGTGGCAGTAAAGTGAAGGTCGCCAGCAATTCTGCTCAAGGAAGAGTAGAGTCACTACCCACACATGTACCTCAAGGGGATTCCAAACTGGCATTGTTTGGGTTTGATTCACTTGTAGACATTTTAGGTCTTAAGAGGTATGATCTATTCAGTAAGTTCCAAGTTTCTCTTTATATATATGGAATACAGACCAACTTCTTTTTCTTCCAGTATGACTGGAGATCCACTTCCTGCACCGTCTAGCCCTAGGGATGGGGACGATGCTACTGTTCATCTCGGACGTCCAAGGGTAATCTAAACATATATTTCCTTTTTACAATCTTCAATTTCTTTATACTATTCTCATCCATGTTTCTCTTTTGACATTTAGAATTTACAACCAATGTGACTTATATTTTGCACCAATGATATGGAAGAATGTTGCTGGTTTTTGTTTGCACGTCAATAGTATTCTAGTAAAATCTTCTGTTGTTGGGGTGTAGCTTATTCATTTTCTGTTTGCTTTGGCAGACTAAACAAGTGAGTAACTTTAGTTTGTATGTTGATGCTGGCTTCATATTCGTTAGTGTTAGTAAATAAATTTTAAATGCCAAGTGTTTCTATCAAGTTTCCATAAAAAAAGTGTTTCTATCACTGAATAAGAGAAGATACTCAGATAAGATTTTGCAATATATCATTTTTCATTACTTTCATCCTTAACACAACTTTTTAAGCATCTTTAAGGTATCATATACATTAGGCATCCCAATGAGTTTGAGGAGCACCTGCAGATTGATTTTGTCTGCTGTAGGTGGAGAGTGATCTAGTTAAAGGGTTGTGTTTGTCCTATTAAAAAACCAATTTGTATCAAGTAGATTTGGCCCAATAAGAATCAAGTTCTTTTAAGCTAGCTTGTATCGTGGTCACGTTGGATTGTTTCAACTGTTGGACATTACTTCCTATAGCTTCCGGTCCTCAATTCTGATGTATTTCATGATTTCAGTTGAAATATCACTGTTTATGCAATTTTTCTAGAAAATGTGTTCCTATAGAGATTTTTTAAGTGCTCAAGTTACCTTCTGTTCATTCTTGTGATGTTTACCTATTTTTATTTATAATGTAGGACCCTGGTCTGAAACTCGGAACGATGATGGGGGTGTTCGTGCCATGCTTGCAGAATATTTTGGGAATAATCTACTATATTAGATTTTCATGGTATATATCATATTGCTTTAGTATGAGGTTTACACACATCTCAAGTATAATTTCACGCACAATTATAATGTCATTTCAGGTAGCATCTATATGTTCAATTTTATGCTTCATGATTTCTCAATTTTGCTCCTGAACTTTGGTGAAATTATGTTTATAAAGTGGTTCTGTTAATGTATAGAGTATGTTCTTTTCCTTTTGTAGCCAATTCTAATCATGATTACACTTGATAAAATGTAATGGTTTAAGGCTTAAGCTTTGAAAATTTATGCAATTTTGTGGTGATGTACATCATGCACATTAGGTTGTTTGCTGCCAGTGGAAGAAATCTGAGAATAGAGTAAAAAACAGAAGCAAAAGTTAAATTTAGAGGCTGAGCCGAAGATAAAATTTGGTGTCTGCTACTTTACTCCTGTTTACTCCTCTTCTGAATGCTATATTTTAAACACCTAAATCGCTTCAAAGAGTCACCTTTCAAACTGAAAGAACAATAAGATAACTTTCAATGTAGTAGTCTTATTTTGAAAAATACAAAAACAAATTAGTATACACTGTACAGTAAGATGTGCACCTGAAATATGAAATAGGCCAGTTAGAATATTGTGTGTTTCGCTAAGCTTTATCCTGGTTTATCTACATGTTCTTTCTTTGGATAAATGCAGGATAGTTGGTATGGCTGGTATAGGTGAATCATTGTTAGTAGTAGCCTTCTGTGGTGCTTGTACCTTCCTGACTACAATTTCCTTGAGCGCAATTGCAACTAATGGTGCCATGAAAGTAAGACGCGGGTTACTTTCATGTGATTGTAATTGAACGTGATTTCAACTAAAATTGCATCATAACTTGTTAATATCTAGGGTGGAGGGCCTTACTATCTCATCGGCCGTGCCTTGGGTCCCGAAGTTGGAGTGAGTATTGGACTTTGCTTTTTTCTTGGGAATGCTGTTGCTGGAGCTCTGTGAGTCTATTAATCCTATCATCATGCTAAAGTTCAAAGCATGTTGAACTTGTGACTAAAGGATTTATTGCTTGTGGGAGAGATAGTTTCCATTTCTTTAGTAATAAGTAAGTTGGTCTGTCAAATAAATGGCTGTAACAATTTATAATGTGATGCAGTTATGTGTTGGGAGCTGTTGAGACTTTTTTAAATGCTGTTCCAAGTGCTGGAATTTTTAGAGGTACACATACTCATAGTTTGTTTCTGCATTTTACTTTCCCCAACTCTGGAGTCTAGGGTTGATGTGACTCATATATTCTGTTATTGCAATTGGAACCTTATAATTAGGTTAATTATAGCAGCTTATGTAATAATGGTTAAGTCTTGATAATTTAATAATGGTTAACATTCCTGTCTGAGATTCTGGAATGTAATATATATCGCCTGGAACCATGCTACATTTCTTGTAAATCTTTGCTACGTGGTCCAATGTATCCATAGCACAAGCTTTGAGTTGCCACTTACTTCCCATTTTAATTGGTAGTTTTGTGATACCATCCCCTCATAATTGTGTGGATTGTTGGTGTTTTTGTAAGTAGTTTGTTATTAATTTACCACTTCTTGTTAAAGCTTATACTTTGAAGCTTGTTGTAAAGCTTATGTAATCAAATCATGGGAATAAAGGAAAACTACTCTTCTTGGTTGCATTGTGGATCAAACAATAATGACCAGTTGTGGCTGGATTGTTGTCAATTTCAATGCTTGTGTTATTTTACGTGTTTAACAAGAGATTTGGACTTTTTTAGCTTATTTGTTGACTGTCAATTCATCGATTAATTGATTGATGCAGAGACTATCACCAGAGTAAATGGGACTGTAGTAGCACAACCTATCACAAGTCCAAGTTTACACGACTTGCAGATTTATGGAATTGTTGTGACCATCATCTTATGCTTCATAGTCTTTGGAGGGGTAAAAATTATTAATAGGGTCGCACCAGCCTTTCTTCTTCCTGTTTTATTCTCATTGGTCTGCATATTTATTGGGATATTTCTGGCAAGAGAGGACTATCCAGCAGGTTCAGATTCTTTTCCCTCTGTATTTTTTGTGGGTTTTGTTTTCTTCAAGATCACCGTTTAGTCCAATTTTTCTACATTTGGGATTCCGGCAGATAAAACTGATTTAGGTTTCACAACAGGGTAAAGGGGAGCGATAGAAACACATAAATGCATCTAAATAATATTTGATATGTGATGTCTGGTGACGCTCATGGATCACTTTCAAGGAAGAATGCATAATAGTCAACTATTCCCACTGGTTTTATGACTAGTATTTATTGCGTTATAAGGTGTGACATCTTGAAGCCTCGTATTTAGACTTTGTCAAAATTGAATAGAGTACCAGTGTTATAGTCTGGTCTCAGGATTAAGCTTATTAGAAGATGTCTACCTTTTGGAAAGCGTACTACAAAAACTTACCCCTTCCTGCCCAATTGCAGCCTCCTCTCTGTAAACAGTTTGTTAGTAGTAAAGAGCAAACAATATCGTCATACAGTCATACTGTTAGATTTGTTATCCAAATGCAGTACATACAACCACATAATCTAAGATACTATTGTGAGAAGAGAAAACCTCAACCGGGCTTGAGGAACTGAGTTTTATCCCACCATCTGTGGGGTTGACTTAAGGACCACATCACTGATTTTGACGAAGAGAAATATGGGGTTTATGATTCCTTATAGATTGTCAAAGGGTTAGTTAGAAATGTGCATCTCTAAAAAATGGATGATCAAAATTTGCATCTCAACACACTCTATTTCCACCGTAGTTCACACACACATAGGGAAAGGTTCTGTTAACTCGCTTATTTACTCTAGATCCTGACCATTGAATTCAATCACATTATATACTAAACCTATAAAGTAGATGGCTTGAGGGTTGTATTCAATAATCAGGTTCTTGAGTATATTAAAAATAAGTTAGCAGAACCTGTCCTTATATATTGCCTAACTATCTATACTGTGAAAACTACTCCATTATTACACCTCCTTTCAAATGCAGTTGGCACTTTCTAATTACAAACGATGGCGTCAAGGATTTTCTGTTCAAATTGTTAGATTTATTTGTTAATATTCATAAAATCTTCATCCTGATGCATGGATCAGATGGGATCACGGGCTTAAGCATGGATTCATTCAGAGATAATTGGAAATCAGATTATCAAAATACTAATAATGCTGGAATTCCAGATGCTGATGGGAAATATACATGGCATTTCAAGTAAGGCATGCAAAAGCTTCTCCATTCCTGTATTTAATTGTGTGTGTGTGTGTGTCTTAGAATTAGAATTTAATCGCTGATGGTCAAATGGCTGCTTTTTCTTTCTTCATAGTGTCGGTTGAGAAAAAAAATTCCATCTCCGAGTGTTTAGAACATTACATCTAATAGTTTGATGTAACACTTTCCTTAATCAGTGCATTGGTAGGTCTCTTTTTTCCTGCTGTAACGGGTATTATGGCTGGTTCAAATCGTTCTGCCTCACTGAAGGATACTCAGAGGTCAATTCCCATTGGTACCTTAGCAGCGACTTTGACGACTACGGGTCTGTATGTTGTTTCAGTGCTATTATTTGGAGCTCTTGCTACCAGGGAGAAACTACTGACTGATAGGTTTGTTGACTCAGTTTTCTGTTGACTATTTACCTTGCAAGATGTGTCTTTCTGCGCTATCTTTCATAATGTTTCATAGGTTTTGTTAGGATTAAGAAGTATACTCCGCCAGTTTTATGAGTTTTGCATCATATAGAGTTCTTATAGAAGCCAGTTGTTAGGATTTTTTTGGCTGGAGTATAGTCCTTTCTCTATGGTTGAAGCTAGTGAGTGATAGATTCCCATTTGTATATTGCTGCGTGCTTTCTTCATATATGACCATACATTTGAGATCCCATTCACTTGTTTACAATTTTCAGTTCTATTTTTCTCTTCGATATATGGCGGGTATTGGGGGAAGTCTGTAGTCTGGTGGTGGGTCTCTAGGAATCAGTCTTCTGTTTGACACTGAGGAGAATAATTCTTCTTCATCTGTCTGATGCTTGATCTCTTGTTTCTGGGATTGTCTTTCATTAAATTTAATGTGAACTCTAAATCCCCTTATGAGCTCCTCTGTTTCTCTTTTTAAAGTGTGCAACCTTCTGTTACTTTCTACTGGCTACCAATTCTTTTTTTTTCTTTTACCTGACATCGCGCTTCTAGTTTTGGCCTTAGAGCATCTCCAATCATACTAGCTATTTTATCTAGTGGGTGATTAGTTTATCAATTTTATTGGAATCCTAATTAGCATGATAAGTAAAATTTAAAATGTGAGGACCCAACTCTCATCAATTTTGTTGGATTTCACATTAGCATGATAAGTTAAATTTAAAATACGAGGACCCAACTCTCAACTAGTTTTTTAAGTAGTATTATTTTGGCTAGCCAAATTTTAGCTAAAAGCTATCTTGCTAGCTATATTTAGCTAGGCAAATAGCTAATGCTTTAGTTAATGGTTGGAGCTACCATTTCCTCTCCACTAGCTAAAATAGCTAAGGAGCATATGATAGCTAGTACCTTTGAGCTGCTCTTGCAAACTCCTCATTTCATTTACCTTGGAGATACATGAAATGCTTCTAGTTAAGTTGATATTCCTGCAGAATTGATAATATTTTTCTGCAGGTTACTTACAGCAACCGTTGCTTGGCCATTTCCGGCAATTATATATATTGGTATAATTCTGTCAACCTTAGGAGCAGCTCTTCAGAGCTTAACTGGTGCTCCACGTCTGCTTGCAGCTATTGCCAATGACGATATCTTGCCTGTTCTAAACTATTTCAAGGTGGCAGATACTAATGAACCTCACATTGCTACTTTTTTCACTGCCTTCATCTGTATTTGTTGTGTAGTGATTGGTAATTTGGATCTCATTACTCCAACCATAACTATGTTTTACCTTTTGTGCTACGCGGGAGTAAATCTATCCTGCTTCCTGTTGGATCTTCTTGATGCTCCTAGCTGGCGTCCTCGCTGGAAATTTCATCACTGGAGCCTCTCCCTCGTTGGAGCATTGCTTTGTGTAGGTGTGTGCTTGACAAACTAAGTTTAGCAGTTGATAAAGATTTACAGAGTATGAATGTGAGTTAATAAAGATACTAATCTACACCATATGATTTCAATGTTCAGTACAGAATTGAAGGTTGAGCTGTGCATTTTTTACTGAATAATGAACATAAAATATGAGGGTTTTCTTTGTTTTGGTAGATTTGACGAATATAATTTACTGTTTGTTCGGGTTCATCGTATTCATATTAATGAAGATATCTGAATTTTATGAGGTAATATGAATCACTCTTTATTGTTGAATGGCTTGATGAGTTCTGGGGTTTAAGGATGTCTTAATTTGTAATAGTTGGCCATATAGTGTAGACAGTTTTTTTAAATGGATATAAAGTATACACTGCAGATTTTGCAGCTTGATTGCTCTATTCGAACATTTCATAATCATTCACATGTTAGTATATTCTTAGGGGTAGAATGTTATTCGATGATTCTAATTGTTGTTGTTTTGTTTGTGTAGTTATCATGTTTTTGATTTCTTGGCCTTTTACGGTGGTGTCCCTAGCCCTAGCAAGCCTAATATATTACTACGTGAGCATTAAGGGAAAAGCTGGTGACTGGGGTGATGGTTTTAAGAGTGCATATTTTCAACTTGCTCTTCGTAGTCTTCGATCTTTGGGAGGTATGTGCTAGCTCCCTTGTACTATAATTAAAGTTACGAAGTATGTTTTTCTTAATTGTTTTCAGTGCAGTTTTTTGTTTACGCAACTTATTGTCTTGTTGCACTAATTAACTATCCTGCATAGTATACTTTTGGAACTCTTGATGCTTGAGTTTCTATTCAGGCTTGTTTTGTCTTTTTCCCTGGAGCACACAGTTTCTTTTAGACTTCAGTTTCTGTTGACAAGTGCTGCCCCCCTCTTCTCTTGCTCTCTTTCTCCTGGATAGGGTAGAAAGGGGAGGCACAGGGAGGAGTATAGTAGTATAGTTTCTAGTAAAAGAGTAGGTGTAACGTGCTCATCAATTGTTGTATGTTGTCCTGGGTTGAGAAAGATGATCCTATTTAAACCCAGTAGACCAGTACCTTTCTAAGCTAGTAATCGACAGAGGTTACTAGTTGCTCCTTTGAATGTGTTAATTTTGAGGAGCTTCTGAATGATATCATTTAACTTAAAAAATATTCGATCTATTATTTTCTTAACATTGTTTCTCCGCTGCTTTATTCCCATTATCTCTTTTTGGGTGATCAATTTTCCTTGGCATCCCTTGGCATCTCTGTTAATATAGTTTTCTCCGTTGAAAACTCACCTGCATTCTTTTTACCATTTACCTTAGAAACAACCAGAAATGTTTGATTGAAGCCTCCAGAGAGACCTACTCTTGAATAGCAATAAATGCTTAAGCTTATTAGTTTCAGAAAATGCCTTTGTCGAAATTGTTTAATAACCAATTTTATCAGGAAGAAACTGTAGATAGAGAACTTGCTAGCTTGATGTTGTCATTAGTTCTATTCTCTGCTCGGAATGCAGTTTCATAAGCATGCATGAACTGAATTTAAAAGGTAGTTTGTCCCTTAGGAAGATGGAATTCCTAGACAATTTAAAATTCCCATGATTTTTAAAATATTGTTTGGTTGGGATATGGGAGAAGGAAATTCATGGGAATTTCTAGTTAACTAAGGGGATCTAGCCTAGGTAAGAAAATTCCACCATTGTGTGGGAATTTGAAGTTCCCCTAGGAAGATGAAATTCCCACATTTTTTGTCAACCGAACAACTTGTGGAATTTTAATTCACAGGATTGTCGAATTCCTATATCCTACCTCCAACCAACCAACCTCTAAATATGAAAACTTGGTGAAAGTTCGTCAACTTACAAGAGTAGCAAGTTTACCTGATTAATTTGGCTGACGCTCAGGCCTTATTGACTTTTAAATTGTCATTGCAGCTGATCAGGTGCACCCAAAGAATTGGTATCCTATCCCTCTCGTGTTCTGCAGACCTTGGGGTAAGCTTCCTGAAAATGTTCCTTGCCATCCCAAACTTGCGGATTTTGCCAACTGCATGAAGAAAAAAGGCAGGGGAATGTCCATATTTGTATCTATTATGGATGGAGATTACCATGAATGTGCAGAGGATGCCAAGCTTGCTTGCAAGCAGCTTAGTGCTTACATTGACTACAAACAATGTGAAGGAGTAGCGGAAATAGTAGTTGCACCCAGCATGACTGAAGGATTTCGAGGCATTATTCAAACCATGGGCCTTGGGAATCTGAAACCAAATATTGTGGTTATGCGGTACCCTGAAATATGGAGGCGTGAAAATTTGACTGAAATACCTTCTAATTTTGTTGCAATAATAAATGACTGTATTGTTGCAAACAAGGCAGTTGTCATTGTGAAAGGTCTGGATGAATGGCCAAACGAGTACCAGCGACAATATGGCAGCATTGACTTGTACTGGATTGTGAGAGATGGTGGTCTTATGCTTCTCCTATCCCAGCTGCTTCTTACTAAAGAGAGCTTTGAGAGCTGTAAAATCCAAGTTTTCTGCATTGCCGAAGAGGATTCTGATGCAGAAGAGCTCAAGGCTGATGTTAAAAAGTTCCTTTATGATCTACGGCTGCAAGCTGAAGTGATAGTAATATCAATGAAATCATGGGATGCCCAAGCAGAGCAACCAGATGAATCGTTTGAGGCTTTTACTGCTGCTAAAGAACGGATCAATGATAATATGGCAAAGATGAAGGAAACAGCAAAGATGGAAGGGACTGCTATGATTGCTGACGGAAAGCCGGTGGATGTCAAGGAACAACAAGTGGAGAATTTCCTGTATACCACCTTGAAGCTTAACTCTACTATACTAAAATACTCAAGAATGGCTGCTGTCGTTCTTGTAAGCTTGCCTCCTCCTCCGCTCAACCAGCCATCCTACTTCTACATGGAGTATATGGATCTATTGGTTGAAAATGTACCTAGGCTTCTGATAGTAAGAGGATACCGGCGAGATGTTGTCACTTTGTTCACATAGCTCTTCTGACTCATTCCTTCCCAAAATTTTGAACTTGCTAATGTTTAAGTACACCCTCGTCCCTTTGACATCTGATACAATTGGAAATACACCCTTACTCCCTTTATGCCATTGTATTGGCAAAGTTTAGTTTTCAACTCTCTTGGAGAAATATACACCTCATTCTCTCCTACTGTACTCAAGATGTGGTGATTTTGAATGTATTGCATAAGTTCATCCTAAAGGTATTAGAAGAGATATTATCCAGTTAAATATATGTATAAATATATATAAAAAAACGTGGTTAAAAGTAACATTTTCCCTTTCCTTTTAATACATATACATGTTTGTTTTTTTTCCTTTTATTTTGGCTTCAGCTCTGTTAATTTCTTCATTGAGTTGTTTCAGTTTATTTATTTATGGTATCAGAATATATAGGGAAAATTTTGATTAATGGTGGTATAAGTTTCATAATTTCTTAGTTTAATGGCGGTAGTTATAATTCAGTTTGTTTTTATCTAATTCTATTCATTTTAGTTTGGTTTGAACTCACTAACTTACTCTAATTCAATTAAGATTATTTTCAACTCCATCAAAACATTTTAGGTTAAATTCAATTCAGTTCAATTCTATGAAGTTGAAATAAATTAAATTAAAATTTTATAATTTTAGTTCAGTTTAAATGAAATGAAATTATAAATTTTTTAATTAAATGAACTTCATGTATTTTAGCAAAATTAAACTGAATTGGATTA
Source organism: Sherardia arvensis (assembly GCA_948330725.1). NCBI lineage: Eukaryota > Viridiplantae > Streptophyta > Magnoliopsida > Gentianales > Rubiaceae > Sherardia > Sherardia arvensis. The sequence goes on from OX415236.1 coordinate 25,608,544, forward strand.
TTTTAAGGTGAAGGACTGAATTAACTTTTAATCAAATCTAGAGTCCACAAAATTGAACTAAATTTATAATATATTTTAGACTACAAAAATAAGGGTATAAATGTCTTTAATTCAAAAATTATAATTCCTTGAATATAAGCTAATAAATTACAGGCATTTTTAGAAATTATGTAATAGTTACACCCCACTTTCAAATTATGAAACTTATACCGCCCTAATCAAAAATTTTCCTAATATATATGTATGTTTTTTTCTTATATTCATCATTGGTAAATAATATTAACGCAAAGACCAAAGACAAAAAATACAGTGTTCCCAAGGAGAAGTGAGAGCTTCCCATTGGTTACAAAGATTTCCCTTAACTTGCTACAATAAAAGGGACAAGCTAAGATTTCCCCTAATGTCTAGGGGACAAGCTAAGGTGGAATCCAAGAGCACAGACAAGCTGTAAGATTTCTGCTTTGCTTTCGGCTTTCATCGAGTAGTTGACGCCATATTTCTTGCTGCTTGGCATTCTTCTTCACTTGCCGCATGCGTCGATTCAAGCGAATGAGATGGAAAATTGGCAATTACCGGAAACACGGCTGCTTCCCAACGTTAATATTTTGGTGGGGTCCGGAGTGATTTATTGGAATCGAGAAAGGTGAACCAGACAGTTTGGTGGAAACGACAGATCTTGTGAGCCATTGTGCTTTACTGTTTTGTTATTTTCAAGAGAAAATAAGGGTATGAATCGCTATGAGTGGCGGTTTTGATGAGAGCCACTATAAGGAGCAACGAAGATATGCATGTAGAGCTTTTTCCCGAGCTATAATACGAAGCTGAGGTCCACGATTTCACTGAAACAACAACCCGATCGAGATGAGGCAAGGTAGCAAACCGAGGATACAGAGGGAAGAGTAAGTTGGTGATGAATTATGATGTGTGGGTGTATAAATAATTTCTTATCTATGTTTTGTGTTCATAATGTCATCCTTCTCCTGGCATGGATATTGAAAAAGTTTTACACGATACCATGGAAACTAGCCATGGTGATGATTGTAATTATGTTGGAGGTATGTAGTTGTAATAATATTCAAGTGTAACTAGAAGAGCTTTGGTGTTTGTGATTGATAGGGATATATACTGTCATTTAAAGGAGCTTCAAAGGGCCATTAAGCTGAGTGAGTTGGCCTTGGTAAATTATCGTCTCTAGAATTGTTCTCGGATATCAATCATTAAGTCTATTCTGAAAGAGGATAGTGTGTAGCTTTTCTGGCAGACTATGACAATTTCGAAGCAAACTATTATATTGAACATAAAATTAGACATGAACAAGAGTTTGAGACATCGCTTTCAACACAATATCCTGTTGGAGACGTTTCCAAGACTCTTCATGGAAAAGGGTGCCTACCAGGTTGTGGGCTGCCATGGAAGAGTGCATGATGACCTTCCGGTTCAAAACAATTAACCCTAATCTAGCTTCGTTTAACTCGGAATTTAACCAACCTATATGAAATATTTAACCTATGATCAACCATTTTCATCATATCACGAGCAATAATTTGATTGGCATAAAGCTGTAAATTATTTTTTATGGTGATATGTGCTAAGACCCATATGAGAGTCCATCCCAGCATAATGATGTCAACTAAATTGGCACCATCCGGGGACAGCAAGGACGTGATAACGACCGGTCCCCGGATGAGGACAAAAGGCAGGACCGCGGTCTACAGCCAGACTTCCTTGGTTCCATCCTTACATATATTGCATCAGCTAAAGGAGAGATGTTTGTTCTAATCTATCATACCACAAACACTCTCAGACTATTCATATTCTCGAACCTTTTCAAAGACCACTCTTCATCTTCACGCCGGAGTAGCTACCCTCGGAGTATCTCCGGGGTTTGTTTTGCAGGGTTTAGGTGAGAGAACACACAGACCATTCACTTCATACGGAACCCGATCGAGCACATTCGGACTGGTAGCAGCAGTTGGCACGCCCCGCGGGATCTGTTCTCTCTTTTGTGCTTATACCAAGTATGCGGCGCGGAAGACCTAAGAAGTCGGACGAGGCGAACCCCCCTCCGAAAGCTGATGAAGCTGAAGGCGGACCAAAAACTAAAAATGGCGGCGGTCGTCCTTGCTGCTCACAAGACATCGGACGAGAAGGAATGAACGGCGAAGGAAAGGGCCCGGGATGGCCGTAGAGAGACCCCGTGCCACAGTGGATAAGCGACAGAGGAAGTAGGTTGCCTCTAACAAGACCCGGGGAAAGAAGACTTCGGAGCGCACGCTGAAGGATATACATTGGGAGAATCGGGAGAGAATATGCATTCAGAAGAAACTGGATCATAAGAAGGAATTCGGCGACGAGGAGGAGTCGGAGGAGTACGTATCGGAGGATCAGGAGCCGCCACAGGGCAGGGCAACCTCCACAACAGCAACTAGTGTATGGCATGGGTCCTCTGATCGTCTATGGGATGGGATGGGATATCAGGGGTACATATATTAGACGCCTTTCAACCCGGATTCTATCGAGGATCGCTTCATCAATTGGAATGGTGTGAGGCCGGAGTCACCATGAGTTCCAAAAATTCTTGAGTACAAGTGGCCGGACAGATTGAAGGCCCCGGAGGGGGTGCTAAACCTACAGTGGAGAAGGAGATCCGAGGAGTTTGTCCCTACATATCAGAGCCTGATGGGAGTGAAGGACATCAAGGAGTATCTGCAATGAATGTTGCTACCCTCTTACCTATGTGGTAATTTCCTTAGCTAGTTTAAAGGCCTACCTCCGGGATCATTGCGCAGTTTTTGGGACTTTGTCACCGCTGCGTCAGCTAGAGACCGAGTCAACTTGGGAGTACTACTTACGATATATTGCTGATTCAATGAAGGTGGTTGACCGGCAGCAGCAGGAGAAGGCCTTAATCCACAACTCTGTGAATGGGTTGGGGGACCAGACCTTCTATATTGAGTTAATGAAGAATATGCCAACGACGTTCTACCATCTGTAGTTGGTGGTGGAGATGCACTACACGGTTAATGAATCCAACCACACCCGGATGAGTACGGTTTGATTCTTTGAGCAACGGGTGATCACCGCCCTGGTATCCAAACTACGGCGGTAAGGGCACCTGTACGTCCGAAGCAGAATAAGCGATCAGTGTGGCTCCAATGGCCGCACAGAATGTTACGGCGCGACTGGCATACACCCTTGTGACCAAGACCTGTACGGAGATCCTCGCAGTCCACTGAGGCTTGTTTGCTGATCCGCCCGCTATCCCAGGAGCTCCGACACCGGCAAATGCAGATAAGTGGTGTGATTTCCACAAGTCATATGGACACACCACTGAAGGGTGCAGGGTCATTAAACTGAAGTAAGAGAGGCAGTGGCTGAATCCATTTTTATGAAATTTCCTATTCTATTCCCTATGAATTCAAGCATGGCAGTGTTGTAGACAAAAATTGGAACATATTGAATTGTAACCCAAATAGGCACAATGGAAGACTCTGTACCCGGAGTGAAATCAGTGGTCCACTTCAAGATCTTCATAGGGAAGCCTTTCAGGTTCCATAGCCCCTTCAGCCAACATCGATTGTAGTCCTCTTGATCTTGGAATCTTATGATGATATGCCTGTAGTCAATTTAACCAATCCGGAAGCTAGATGAGAATCCAATGGATTTGAAGGCCTCGTTCAGAGTGTCCATTGATGGCTTGCCTCGATCGAATTTGCCTATCAACGTGTTCTGATAGTGTACGGCCAGTTGTGAGGCTTGCTCCGGCGACACAATACAGGCAATTTTGCCCTTGTGTTCGCCGATTGGAGTGATATCAGGGTTGGTGGGGAGAGTATCAGAGAGAGGGGGGAGGTTTAGCTGTAAGGGCTTGAAAAAAGGAGCGATTTGGGGGGTTGCCACCGCGTGGCTGCGGCGGCGCCGCCATGAAGGTTACTGTTATTATACCGTTATCAGCAAAATAGAGTGCACTGAAAGATAAAAAAGGGAAGCATAGGTCGGGAATTGTGTCGGCACTTAATTTCATGTTAGAGAGAAGGAGGAGCAAAAGCTAGAGGGAGAAAGTGTTGAATGTTTGACTATAATAGTCACTCTGACATGGGTAACAAATTCAGCGCGGATGTCAAATTGGCGTCGATTTCCCGTCGAACTGAATCCCGCGCTTGGCCAGATCAGCAAAAACTGAGCGTGCGATTCAATTTGTTATCTTGGCGCCATACTCATGTGTAATATCAAATTAACTCTACGATCTTTCCTGGAAGAATTTCTCGACACCGAAGGTAAATTTTCTATGAATAATGGATTAATTTTCCATGAACTCTAGAAGTTTTTCTGTTGACCTATGGAATGGCCGAATGAGCAAGAATATTTTGTATAGCTTATGGTTTCTGATTTCTTTGTTGGTCATTCTACTCTTAAGCACCAAGTCATAGTTTTTCTCATTATTTTGATTTGTCTGAACAAAGCACAAAGAATTAGGTTTCTAACAATTTTGATCTATATGAACCTAACTGCAAAGTATAGTTTATTTTACGAAAAATTGTAATGACTATAATTTGCCTTGAGAAGAACTTCATTGCCATAGTATAGTTTATTCTTATGTGGTAAATAAATAGTACAATTATAAAGCATATGATTCATGGTATAGTTTCATAAGGCTATGATTGATACATACCTCATCTTTGATGAGCAGATAGTTTCTACTGTATATATAGTTTCTACAACTTCAGGAGATTAAACGCAATTCAGGTGCTGCCTTTATCATGTTTTGGGATGTAATGCTTCTTGTATATTGGTAGTGTTTTTTGTGATGCAGTTATGCAACTTTGGGAGTTTTCAAATGCAATTCAGATGCTGGGTTTACCATGCTTTGGTGATATAATGCTTCCTCTATATTACTGCTGTTTTTTGTTCTGCAATTTTGAGTGCGTTTGAACGCATTAAGGTGCTCTTGGGGCTGATGATTCAATTCGTATGATGCAAGCTTGCTCACAGAGAAGACAAACCTTCAAGTTCATGCTACTTATGTCATTTTGGAGTGTATTGAATTTGTTATCAGAAAACCATATTGCTTCCACAATTTGATTGAAAAGTGTTTACAAGAAACATATGAAACAAATTCACATTCTGGAGGTTGTCAAGGCTGAGGTTTTTCTGATTTGAATGAGAGCATATGCTGCTGCATTTTTTAGGTCTATTATACTGTATTTTCTGGTGCAGAATCTGGGCATTTCTTGGTGCATTTTATGCTGCATTTTCCTGATTTGAATGAGAGCATATACTGCTGCATTTTCAAGGGATATTTTTGTGCATTTTCTGCTATGATTTGGCGCTTTTGATGGTCTTAATGTATGCATGTACTGATATAATTCCAGTGATATCTTACTGCATTTTCTGGTGTAGAATTTGCTATGTTTTCTTGTGCATAAATTTTTGCATATTCTATTACAAACGTGAGAATTTTACTGCTGCATTTTTTTGGGTATGTATATGCTTCATTTTCGTGTGTTTTGCAGGCACCGACCACTCGTCATTGGACCATTGATGAAGACATAGCCTCTTAGAAAAGCTTTCTACTGCAAATTTCTTCCCTTCTGTTGGCCTGTTGCTGCTTCATACTGGTGCTGTCGCTGCTACATTTGCTTGTGCTTCTGCTGTATTTTATGTTTACAAAGCTGCTGATCTTGTACTGCTTGTACTGCTAATTTTGCTTGTGTTGGAGCTGCAGTTATGTTTACAATGTTGCTGATCTTTGTACTGCTTGTGTTACTACATTTGTTTATGTTGCTGCCTTTGTCCTACTGTTGCTGCTAAATATCTTATGTAGAGTACATATATATGATGGAAAAAAAATCAGTGATTATATCTTGCCATTTGCATTTTATCAAAATTATCATGACAATAATTTTCCATTTTGCGGAAAATGTTTCCATGTCGTGGACGCAATTCAAGAGCCGTTATGGCTTTTTAGGCGATACAATTATGGTGTTTTGCAGTTAGATCATAGAGATGAGTGGACAAAGCTTCCAGTCTCATCATGTTACTTTCACTGTATTCATATTCTTCAGTTTTGACTTTTGAGTGAACAGAAAGTAGTGGAAGAAAACCACCTCTTTGTAATTTGACTAAATTCATGTACTCTTTTTGAAGGTTTAGTTGATAAATTCAAATTGATATGCGTCATAGTGACATTTTGCATTCAAATTTTGCACTGGAGATTGAAATTTTAAAAAGTTGAATGTCAATCTTTTTAAATCCACGTCATACAGAAGATCTATTAAAATTTTGACAAGTGGCTCCTATTTAAGTGGGTGGCCTCCAAAGCATTGGAGATGCTCGCAGGGTTGGAGTTGCTCTTACACCACCTTAAAGGTGCAAATAACATAGGTGGTGATATGGGCTTTGGCCCATATCTTAGCTCCGGCCCAGTAGTGACGCTAGCTAGAATGACGTTACACGGGGATACAAATGACATGAATATGACTTGTCCCCGGATGAGGACAAACAGGCAGGACCACTGCCATTGGGTTGGGCTTTCACCACCTCACACCTATAAATACAGTTTTGGACTTGTGGAGAAAGGTATGTTCTATCAGATCTAAACTCTCTCAATATATCCTTATTCTATCTTCTATTCAAAGGCCCCTCTTTCATCATCACGCCGGAGTAGCTATCATCGGGATATTCCAGGGCGTTGTTTTGCAGGCCTATTAGGTCAGAGCGCGCGGGACACAGACGTGACCCTCTCCGGACCGTTGACACCATTGTACTCCGGACCGGGACTGGAAGCTGGTAGCATCAATAGGGATTGTAAAAAGTTGGTGGGCCATGATGGCGTAGATAGAAAAAATGCTACTTGCACATACTTTTTAATCAAAATTTAATATTTAATTGTTAAAATTCTAAATTATATTTTAATTTGTTTTACATGTATATTTAAAAGTTAATTTTTTAATGATAAATAGGAAGGTTTTTACTTAATTTTGATTTGTGGCACAATCAAACACACTTATTATTATTATCAAATACTATATGACTAGACAAGTTCTAAATATTATTTAAATTTATAATAAACAATATCACCGGAAATAGTTTTTGAAATTCAACCAACTCATCATAAATTATATGATTTAGCGTCGTTGAAACCGTTTAGACATTTAATCCTAAAAGGAACTAGAAGAGTTATTACTCCGGTCAATAAATAAATTAACAAAAAGAATTAAAAGGATGAAACTACGTAGTTTTGACTAAAACCACCACATAACCACCGCAAGTTCACCATATTCCGGCGCCTATCATTTTTATATATTCGTTTTTCTATTTTTTTTCCTAAATGAAACTAGAAGAGTTATTACTGCGGTATAAATATATTATATAACTTAATAAAGATATCCAACTACGTCATATAACATAAATTCACCGTTACGCTGCCATAGAACCACCAGACGTGATATTATGAAAATACCTTATATATATATATATATTCCTTTATCCTTCATTCAATATATTCTCCGCTTTGTTTTTCTTTTTTTTCTATGCATCATTATTTTTTATTTTCGTCCGTGGAAAACCTTCGGTAATAAATCTTGAAAGTAATTTTCGGTATATATTGATCACAATATATTATGGCCAAGTTATATTTGGTATATCTTAAAGGGAATTAAAAGAGTTATTACTCCGGTAAATATAATAATAAATTAATAAAAATAATTGAATTACGTAATTTTGATTAAAACCACCAAAACCACCACAATATCACCATATTTCAGCACCTACAATTTTTATGTATTTCATTTTGGATATTATATAAACTTTACTAATTTGAAGTTGGAAGATATATTATATAAATGTAGGAAAATATTTGTTTTAAAAATATCACATGTATTATATATACACTCCATCGTCACTCATGAGATAAGAAAGAAAATATTATTTGTACTAATTAATCAGTCCTAAATGGTATTTTATTAAATTCAAATATTGTATATCACAACTCTCCATTCCTAATAATGTAAATAAGGTACGTATCATAATCGTTTTGAGCACACACATGTACAAATTAAATTCTCTTTATATCAATAGTATAGTTATGGTATTAATATATTATAATTTAATATCAAAGTGATACGTACGATGGATTATATGAACTCTATCATTGTATAATTTTTTCTGACAACATTATAATTAATTTAAACCCTCTCAAATTCCCTACATTATAAAGTGATACGTACGATGGATTATGGTGGGATTTGGTTTGGACTTTTAAAACATCCACCGCTTCGGCAACCCTAGCCGTGTGATCCCTGGCGGTTACTCCAATTATGACCGATGGCTTTGCCGGTGCGGAACCACGAGAGTTCAGTGCACAACCGCACCGATAGTTTACGTACGAGTCCTTCGCAAAGTCTTGTCGTACATGTAATGCATGGTGGACGTTAAAAGGATTATCTCGATCACAATTTGTTACTCTTGAGCTTTGAGGAGGCATCACAATCTTAAGCGACTGCTTTTGATTTTTGAGAAAGATGCTCTCGATTACAACATACTGAATAGCTACCATATCCTGTAAATCGTTTCCTGATGTGATGAACAGAGCATCATTAGTTCCATTCAGTTTGAGTGTTCATCTGTGATGGTATTGTATATATTCATGAGATTTTGCTCTATTTTAAGTTCTGATTAATGTGTTTTTTTAAGGAAAGAGGAGTCGTGGGAGTGGCAAGGAGAAAGGGTGATCGGGCTGTTTTTGGTCGTGGAGAATTATAAGTTAAATCACACATGTTTTTATATCTTCATCATGTGCTAGCAGGGGCGGATCTATATGTTTTTATATCTTTAATTAGTCACAGTCTCTTTACGTTTAAATTTCTGGAGAAGGAGAAACATAGATGCTTTATGATGATCAATTTCTTTTATTCAGCATGATCTCTCATTAGTGGATCCCCATTAATTTTTTTTGCCCACTTTAAAAATAGTTGATGCTACCAGCTTCCAGTCCCGGTCCGGATACGAAGTTGGTCTCCTGTCCGGATGAGGTTTTGTCCGTGCTCCGCGCGCTCTCACCTAAAGACCTGCAAAACAATGCCCCGGAGTATCCCGAGGATAGCTACTCCGGCGTGATGATGAAAGAGGGGCCTTTGAATAGGAGAGAGTTTAATCTGATAGAACATACCTTTCTCCACAAGTCCAAAGCTGTATTTATAGGTGTGAGTGGTCAGCCTCCAGCCCAGAGGCAGTGGTCCTGTCCTTTTGTCCTTACCCGGAGACAGGTCATATTCATGTCCCCTTTGTCCCCGGATAACGCCATTCTAGCTGACGTCATATGGACCGGACTACTCTCTGGGCCGGAGCCTAAATATGGGCCAGAGTCCATATCACCACTAGCCCCCCGAGACATGGGACTCGTCCAGAAGTGTGATCCGGAGGAGGGATCCCGTGTCTCATCACGAATGCTTTTCTACCGGATCCGCCTGGAGGCATGTAATCCGTTCCGGGAGTTCCGTATCTACCCATATGTGTCTAGGCACGCGCTGGGCGTTTAGACTTCTTCCGCGCGTTTTTTCAAGCGCATTAATGAAGCGTGTTGCTGCGCCATAAATGCGTTGCCAATTCAAAAAAAATCTATTTTCTTTTCCGAAATAAATTCTTTTTCCCTTTTCGAGAGAGCAATTATGTCGCCTTGGGACTCGCTCCCCTTTTCGTCAGGCTTATCTCTATAAATAGTGAATGCTTTCAATCACTTTCACCTTTCATTTTCCCACTTTGCTCTCCTGTTTTCCTCTCCTTTCTTCGTTTCTCTTTTTCCTTCTTCATATTCTCTTTCCTCCTTAAGATCTTCCTCTTCGTTCGTCATGGCCGCCGATGACGTCGATGTTAGGATAGGGATGAACCCCGTCCCAGAAGCTGGTGATCCGAAAGCGGGAGAAACAGTGGATATCGATACCACTGTGAAAGAACTAGTCCTAGCCATGGTGGTCCCTCTTTCCATCGACTCCAGAATGGCGCCGTTCACCGGGGACTTTAAGACTGTTGCGGCCATTCCTCGGAGCTATTTCTTTTACGGGATCACTTTCCTTCTTCCCCAGCTGTTCCTGGATATCTTCGAACACTACCAAATTTCCCCTGCCCAGCTACAGCCCAACGGTATTGTCATCATCCGGGCCTTTTTGTTGAATTGCTATCGTTGCGACGTGATTCCGTCCCTTGACCTATTCAGAACCTTCTACCACTTGGATGCCACCAAGGACGATGGAGTCTTCACTTTTCAGAAACGGAAAGGGGTGAAGGGTTGCTGCAAGGGCCGCCATGACTATTATGCGAACTGGCAGAAGAATTACTTTACTTTCAACATGGATAAGTATCCGTGCCCCGCATGGAGGGAGAAGGAAGACAAAGCGGTACTCCGTCCGGATGGTGTGGAAGAGGCGGACATAGACAAGCTGAGCCATATCCAGCTTGATCTAAACATGTTTTGGATCAACAGGAAGTATATTTTCCCTCTGATGGCGTATGAGGATGACGTGTTCACCCGGTGCCGCTACTACTACCCCCGGGACGACTCTTGTAAGTCCTTTTTCTTTTGTTCCATGTTGTATAATTCTCATCTCTTATCCATTCCGTGTGCTTGCATTGTTTCCTCAGATCGAGGCGGGTGTAGATCCCCGGTCCGGATCTGTCAAGAATAAGAACACAGAAGGTGGAAATCCTCCGCTCGGATCGACAAAGAGCACAGAAAAGATATCAACCGGTTTGGGGACCGGCATGAACACCCCAATTGCTGATGAGAAGGTGGAGAAGGAAAAGGAGAAGAAGTGAAAGCGCGAGTTAGCGCTGCTTGCGGAGGAGAAGGCCAAGGCGGAGGCCTTGAAGAAGATTGGGGCTACGTCCGGAAAGCAGCCTCCTGTTTCGGGCAGCGAGGCTGGTGCATTGGCCGATAATCGGGCCGTTGCTATCATCCTTGATAATCCTCCCTCCTCCGATGAGGATGACGATGTTCCTTTATCGAAGAAGCCGAGGAAGAAGGTTTCATCTTCCCTCCGGAGGACGGAAGCGGGCCAGCACTCGTCCGTGAACCAAGGAGGCAAGAAAACGGAAATTCCGAATATCTCCGCGAACAAGGAGACTACTCAGGACAGTAGTCACACCACTGGCCGGGTGAGCCAGGTAATTTCTTGTTGTTTTTTTTTGTTTTTTTTTGTCTGACTTGATCTTTCGTAGGACTTTGCGGCCTATCTTATCTCTTCTCCGGGCGTCTCCGAGTCCATCAACAAAGCATATCACACTCAGCACACTCGGTTATCCCAGAAGCTAAGTGGGCTGGAGCGGAATAACGGGAACTTGACCCGTGAACTTGCCGCGGCAAAGGCCCGGACAGCCGAGGCTGAGGCCCGGGCAGCCAAAGCTGAGGCCCGGGTTAAGGAGCTAGAGGAGCTTTCTTCTCCGGGTGCGCAGCGGGATCTGTGTGTTGCATTTGCTGATAAGGTGCTTCGCAGTGAAGCTTTTGAGAAAAATTTGTAGAACCTGTGCCTCGAGTCCAACAAGCTTGCAGTTCATCAAGTCTATCAGAAGATGAGAAGCTGGGTGCCGGAGGCCCGGCGGGGAGTGTTTACCAAATTCTATTACCATCCGGATGCGAAGGCCCAGTACAACTATGATCTGGACCAGTTTTACCGCGGTGGAGTCGAGAAGATGCAGCCCCCCCGTGTTGTCAATGTTTGAGGCTCATCCGGAAGAAAGTCCGATCTCGGTGTCGGCTGAAGCAATCCGCGCCTTTGACGAGGGTCTGATAAATCTGCAAGTAGAAGTGCCTCCTGTCCCGGAAAGGACCGTTCCGGAATCGCCCGTCAAGGCCAAGTATCTGGAGGTATTCCAGATGTATGGCTCTCCGAATGCTAATGAAGGCGACAATGGCGATTCTCAGCTTGAGGATGACGACGAAGAAGATGGCGGTCGTGATGGCAACCGCAACAGCGAGGACTCCGACGTAGAGCGCACTCCTTAGCTTTTAATTTCTGTAATAGCTTTCGTCCGGCTAGGTCTGATCTTCTTTTGTTTAGTGTAGGAAGGACAATAGCGAGGACTCGGATGGGGATGACAACCCTCCGGATGATGTAATCTTCTTTTCTTTATAAGACGAGTCTTTTCCTACTTCCAATACTTGTGTGTTTTTTATATTTATGTTTGTATTTTTCCTTGTCCGCAGCCCAAAGGTCCGGGTCCGGTGCTCCGAACCGGAGGTGCGGGTGACTGTCATTCGCCAGCTAGTTCCCAATCAACGAGCCCTCCGTGCCCTAGATGTGCGGAATTAGAGGCGGAGCTGTCCGGATGGATAATGGAGGGGGAACGGACTCGTGAGCTTCTCGTCCGTGCCGGAATGGAGTCTCTGATGGAAGAATTCCGAGACGTTCCATCTTTGGCCGCTTGCCTTAGAGAAATATCTGAAGAGTTTGGTACCCTGTCTCAATGTCAAGATTTCGCTCGGGAACGGATTCGTGCAACCCTTGACGCGGATGAGACAATCTCCATGCTACAGGCGGAACATGAAGATTACAAGGCTAAACTGAAAACCGAGCTAGACTTGGTTTGGTCCGTGCTGCCCTTTTATAGTGACAAGCTGAAGTGGCTGGCTAGCCGGACGGATTTTCAGCGAGACTACCTGAAGCTGGAGGAACAGAATCGCGAGCTTGCCGGTCGGGTGATGGTCCTCCGAGATAATCTGGTGACTCTGCAACTGTCGTACCATCTAACCGGATTGCGTCTCGGACTCGTCGCTCCGACCATATACCGTAATTTTCCTCGTGATGTGAGTGCGTTGATTGTCCAGATGTTCAAGCTGGGGTGGAACGACCGGGAGTCTCGATACCGTCCTGCATTCAAGGAGGCCGTCGAGTGGTGGAAACGGATGCACGGCGGTAGTCCTCTCCCTCCTTCTCTGACACTCATTCTGAGTCAAGTGGCGGTGGATTTTACCTTCGAGAGATATGCAGGCATCCAGGTATCCGTCGATCCGGAAGAGTTCGCCCGTCGCGTGGAGCGGCTTCGCCAAGATGCTACTATCATCCGTCCCTTTATCATTAGGGAGTTGGCCAAATTGACGAGGCGGCGTCAGGCTCGTATCCGGGGATGGGGTCTTGGCAGGGGGAGGAGGGGAACAGGAAGGGAGCTCAAAGACGCCCGTCGCGGGAACGGTCGGAGCCTCAACTGCGTTCTCAATAGAATAGCAAGGGGGAGAGGTGCTCAACAGGTGGCAAGGGGAAGGGGTGCTCCGCCAGTGCGTCGTCCCCAGGTTCCCGTCCGGATTCGCTCTCCTTCGCGGTATCCGAGCCAGAATCCGTTCCGTCAGTCGAGGGCCGGGCCCCAGGTTAAGGGCAAAGGAAAGGCTAAAGTCACAAGGGAGACAATGCAGTCCTCCGATTCTGACTCTGATGGGATATTTGGATCCGATCCGGATGCAGCCGGTCCATCAGAGCTTCCGTCCATTCCTCCCTTTCCGTACCGGGGCTCGGTGGGTCAGACCAGTGGTGTCGAAGTCCACGATCTCGACGTCGATATTCCGGAGCGGACCCCTTCTACCGGAAATCGGGATGGGGCCCAAGATCCAAGACCTCCTTCTCCGGAGAATGGCGCTATGATACCTTCTCCGGAGCCTCCTACTCGGGAACCCTCCTCTCCTCCTATCAATAGGAACATAGATTGGACCAAATAGATAGGTTTTATTATTCTTTGGTGTCTGAGTCCATCCGGACGTATCAGATTGTATAATTGTATCCGTTGTATTTGTATACCAGTCCATACGGACTTGATTTCTTTCGATGCATCATTTATCCAAATGTGTTTTCTTTTCTTTTAAGACTTAGCTTATTCAAGCGCTTTTTCTTGTTGTTTGATCAAACTGTTTTGCCTTCTCGTTTTGCTCACCCCCGTCAGTTTATTCAAACAATTCGGAGGATTTTATTTGTTCTTGCCTTTGCTCACTCCGTCCGTTTGTTCAAACGATCCGGAGGATGGTAATCATGTAGAATTTAAAAATAGACAAGTATAAAATTCGACAATTCTTCCTTCATTAAAATAGGTGGACTCCGGCCAGACATACCCTTTGTCTAATGGGGCCGGAGTCGAGTACATAGAAAATAAAACGGAACGGAAACCTAGGCTCAACCCTAGCCAGAGGACCCGAAACTACATACTCGTTGAAAAAAGCAAGCTAGAAAAGGAACTCTATCGGAAAGCATACCTACTCAGGATGCTCCGTAAAACCTTCGCAGGTTGGTGATGTTCCACCTTCTTGGGACTGCACACCCGGACTGGTCTGCCAGCTCATAGCTCCCGCCCGGAAACGAAGCTGTGACTCGGTATGGGCCTTCCCAGTTTGGTGCAAGCTTGCCAGTGGCCTCCTGCAGAATTTTATCATTCCTCATCATCACCCAATCCCCGGGGACGAATGATTCCTTCCTGACGTGTTTTTCGTGATAGCCCTTCATCCGCTCCTTCACCTTGGCCTCGTGCAGCGCTGCTTGCTCTCGTTTTTCTTCCAAAAGGTCCAAGTCCAGCAGCCTGCTTGATCCGAGCGGAGAGCTTCGTCCGGCTTGGTCCTTGTCCCAAGTGAGGGTCCAGAGGCTGGGGACTCCCACTTCAGCTGGTATGACTGCCTCCGCTCTGTATACCAAACTGTATGGCGACTCGCCCGTGGCGGATCCTTCGGTTGTCCTGTATGCCCAAAGAACACTTGGCAGCTCGTCGACCCAGTTTCCTCGTGCCCCTACAAACAGGTCTTCAGTCCGTTCACCACTGTCCGGTTCGTAACTTCCACTTGACCGTTGGCCTGCGGGTGGTATACGGATGTAAGCCGCTGCGTAATTCCATATTCTTTACACCAGGAACGAAACGGGTCGTTTTCAAACTGGGCTCCGTTATCCGTGACAATGTACTTGGGGATTCCGTAACGGCAGATGATGTTCTTCCAACAAAACTTGACGCAAGTGTTGCCACAGATGTTGGTGAGGGGTTCGGCTTCCACCCATTTGCTGAAGTAGTCAATCGTCACTATCAGGTACTTGAATCCTCCCGGAGCAGAGGGAAAAGGTCCCACCAAATCGATGCCCCATCTATCAAAAGGCCATGAACCGGTGATCCCGACCCTGCGGAACATGAATGAGCGGAGCAAAAACTGAAAAAACTGTAGAGATCTATAATAAAAAATGTAGAAGAAATTTATTGAACTAAAAAATATAAATATTTGTCTGAATAGAACTGGACTACAGGAGCGGACGTATTTCTGCGCATCTTCAAACAGGGTCGGCCAATAGTAACCCGTGCACATTATCTTTCTCGCTATGGTCCGAGCCCCCTGGTGACTGCCGTTCGGTCCTTCATGCATCTCCTTCACAATCCGATCTGCCTCATCCGAGTCCACACACCTTAACCACGGTTGGAGATATCCCCGTCTGAGCAAGGTTCCGTCCACTATGGTGTACCGCGGTGCTTTCTGTCGGATTCTCCGCGCCAATGCCTTATCCTCCGGAAGCTTTCCGTGCTGCAAATATTCAAACAAGGGCATCATCCATGATTCCTTCGAAACCTCCACTGCTGCCACCTGTGGGACGTCGTAGCTCCGGGCGGGTAAGGTCTCCATCATCAAGTTGCTCTCCGGACCCGGCTTGATCTCAGAGGAAGCGAGTTTGCTTAAGGCGTCCGCCTTGCCGTTATCCTCGCGAGAGATCTGTGTTACGGTAATGCCACGGAACTTGGCCAATAACGGCTTAACCGCTTCGAGGTACTTCTGCAAGCTCCGTTCCTTCGCCTCGTACTCTCCGTTCACTTGCTGGACAACTATCTGAGAATCACTGAATACTTCGACGTCCGTGACCCCTATTTCCAACGCCAGCCGGAGTCCGGCTAGGAGCGCTTCATACTCCGCCTCGTTGTTTGTTGCACGGAAACCGAACTGAATGGCATACCTGTATTCTGTTCCTTGTGGACAGGTGAGCAAGACTCCTGCCCCACCTCCATTTGCGTGAGATGATCCGTCTACATGCAGTTTCCATCTTTCGGAGGGTGATTCTGATCCGGACGGATCTCCTGAGGGTTCATT
Organism: Sherardia arvensis; assembly: GCA_948330725.1. Lineage (NCBI taxonomy): Eukaryota > Viridiplantae > Streptophyta > Magnoliopsida > Gentianales > Rubiaceae > Sherardia > Sherardia arvensis. The sequence continues at coordinate 25,624,631 of OX415236.1, forward strand.
CATTTCTACCAAGAAATCCGCTAAGGCTTGCCCTTTGATGGCCTTCCGGGGATGATACTTGATCTCATGCTCTCCGAGCTCTACTGCCCACTTCATCATCCGACCCGAGGCTTCTGGCTTCAACATGATCTGTCTCAACGGATGATTCGTCAGAACCGTGATCGGATGACCTTGGAAATATGGTCGGAGGCGCCGGGAGGCATGCACCAGTGCCAATATCAACCTCTCCAAAGCAGTGTACCTCGTTTCCGGACCTTGGAGTGCCCTGCTCACAAAGTAAATCGGACGTTGGACCTTACCATCCTCCCGGACCAAAGCAGAGCTTATAGCATGTTCCGTCGCCGCTATGTATAGAAAGAGCTCTTCTCCGAGCAGTGGTTTGGACAGGGTCGGGAGGCTTGCTAGGTGGGCTTTGAGGTCCGTGAACGCCTGATCGCACGCCTCCCTCCACTCGAACGGTTTAGCCCTGCGGAGTATGTTTAAAAAGGGGAGCTGCTTCTCAGCCCCCCGAGCGAGAAATCGGCTCAGAGCGGCCAGCGATCCGGTTAACTTTTGCACGTCCTTCACCCCCCTCGGAGGTGGCATCTCCATAAGGGCCGATATCTTTTCCGGATTAACGTCGATTCCTCGAGCTGACACCATGTAGCCAAGGAACTTCCCTGCTACAACTCCAATGGTGCTCTTTCCGGGGCTGAGCTTGAGCTTTGTCGTCCGGAGCACGTCGAACATCTCCCAGAGGGCGGACAGGAAAGACTCGTACGTCCGGCTCTTGACCACCATATCGTCTACATAAACCTCCAGGTTCCGCCCCATCTGGTTCCGGAAAAGCTTGTCCGCCATCGTTTGGTACGTTGCACCTGCGTTTTTCAATCCGAAAGGCATTTTCCTGTAACAAAAAGTACCAAAGTCAGTAATAAAAGATGTTTTGGGACGGTCATCCTTGGCCATCAAATCTGGTGATACCCTCGGTGCGCATCAAAGAATGCCAACACTTGGTAACCAGTAATGGCCTCGACCAGCTGATCAATGGAGGGGAGCGGATAGCTATCTTTCGGACAGCATTTGTTTAGGTCTGTGAAGTCAATACACATTCTCCAAGAGCCATCGTGTTTCTTCACCAGAACTGGGTTTGCTATCCACTCCGGGTAGGATATCTCCTCCACGATTCCGGCACTTAGCAATCTACCCACCTCCGCCCGGATTTCCTCCACGCGTTCCGGAGCGAGGGGTCTCTTCTTTTGCCGTATAGGTTTCAGTTCCGGAAAAACGTTGAGCTTGTGAACAACGATCTCTTCCGAAACGCCAGTCAAATCTTCCGTTCCCCAAGAAAACACATCTTCATATTCTGCCAATAGGCGTCGTAACTCTTCCTTCACATCATCTGGCATGTTCTTCCTCACGCTGACTACTCCCTTCTGACCAACCATCATGTCCTCCACTTCATAAGATGGTGCTTCTCCGTGGATGGCTCCTACCAAGTCTGCTTTGGCTTTCCCCTTGTCCGAGGCGGACAGCTTGGATTGGCCCTCCCCGGACCGGGCATCCTTGATGGCAGTCAACATGCAGCTTTGGGCGGTTTGCTGGTGCCCCCGGACAGATGCGATACCGTTTTCGGTGGGGAACTTCATAATCAAGTGGAAAGGCGAACAGATCGCCCGCGCCTGCGACAACCACGGTCTTCCAATGATTATGTTGTAAGGAGAAACTGCATCAATGACGGCGAAATTACATTCCACCATTGCCCGCTTTGATGGATCCTGAAAATCCGTCAAAGTGACTTTCAAAGAGATGACCCCAAGCGGATGGACAGTCCGCCCGGTGAACCCTGAAAGGGGGGTTTGACACGGTTTTAAATTTTTTCGCCCAATTCCGAGCTGATCAAAGCATTCCGCAAACATAATCTCCACACTACTACCATCATCTACAAACACTCGCTTGATCAGCACTCCTTCGACATCGGCTATTACCACCATCGGATCCGAATGGGGAACCTGGGGAGGCACCGGATCCTCATCCGAAAAGGTGATAGTCTCACTTGGCTTGAACCTCTTCTCTTGTATCTCACCCGGGGGCACGTATCTGCTTTTGGCCTTGATCGCTGTCATGGAGCAGAGTCCATCTCCAACTATTCCGTTTATCACATTGATCATCCGGGGCTGAGCCGGGGGTTGTGCTGGTGCAGCTTGTCTCGGTGCCAGATTTGCCGGGTCAGCCTGATTCCCCCCTCGGGGGCGATTGTTCCTCCAATTCCTCTTCCGACCCTGTCCGGCTGCGGCGGCTGGGGCTTGTGCCGGCCGTCCTTCTCCTGCCACACAGTCTCTTAACTGGCCTGCTCCAATCAACCTTTCAATATCCGAACGGAGTGCCCTACATCCCTCTGTGGTATGTCCGTGCGACTTGTGAAACTCACACCACTTGTCCGCATTTGCTGGTGCCGTAAACAGACCTCGGTGGACCGCGAGGATTTCCGTACAGGTTTTTGAGAGAGGGGTGTAGGTCGGACGAGCAATGACCGCTGGTGCTGGTGCCGCTGCTGCCGGGGCGGGTACTCGTCTGGCTTGATCGGTCCGGGCCGGAACCCGGGCTGTAGTGGTCTGAGTCCCTGTCACTGTGAGAGATCTTTGTTCGAAGAAGCCCACAGTGGTCATCCGGACTTGGTTGGCATCGTGCACCGTACAATGCATCTCCACCACCAACTGGAGATGATAGTATGACGTAGGCATATTCTTCATGAGCTCGATGTAGAAAGTGTTGTCCCTCAGCTCGTTGACAAAGTTGTGGATAATGGCCTTCTCCTGCAAGTGTCGATCCACCACCTTCATCGTCGCGGCTATGTACCGGGTGTAGAATTCTCAAGTAGTCTCTGTTTCCAGCTGCCTCATTGCCAAAACTGTGGCAAGGTTTACAAATGTGTGCTTCATGGCGGAATAGCGCCGGACCAAAGCGATGGTGAAATCCCAGAAATGTCGAAGCGTACCGTTCGGCAGACCCTTGAACCATGTCAAGCAGTTGCCTCTTAGATACGAAGGCAACATTTTACACTGCAACTCCTCCGAAATGTCCCTAGCAATCATGATACTTGCATAAGTATGGACAAACTCTTCCGGATCTCCTTCTCCGTTGTAGGTTGGGAGTCCGTCCGGAGCCTTGGTTCCGGATGGCCACTTGAAACTCAATACTTCTAGGACCCAAGGTGACTGAGGTCCGATCCCATTTCATCCGATGAGGCGGTTCAATCGGTCTTCAATGGAATCCGGACAAAAAGGTGTCTGAAACCCGAAGCCTCCGGGAAGTCCTCCTCTGGCAGGTGGCATTCCAAACATCATTTGCTGCTGACCTCCGGGCCCTCCGGCAGGTGGCATTCCAAACATCATTTGCTGCTGACCTCCGGGTGCACCCATCCCATAACCTTGCTGGGTTTGTGCTCCCCAGTAAGGTGGTGCATTTGGATTCAAGCCAGCAGTCTGCTGTTGTTGTCCGCCCGGAAATAGGTTTGGGTTTGGCATCCTTGGTTGCTCCGGAGGTGGCTTATCCGCTTCAACCGCTGAGCTGCCTTCCACGCTTGGAACTGCTGGTACTCCGTCATGTTCGTCCTCGGGATATTGCCCCCATGCCCGGAATCATGACGTCTACGCTCCTCCCTTCCGGCCTTCCGTCCTACTCGGTTCCTAGCCGATCGACTCTGAGCATCGTCCTCCGTGCTATACTCTTCCGGATCGTTCTCCTCCGGGTCATAATCTTCAGCGTCATCCGAGTCGGACTCCTCAGGATGACCCAAATCCGGCGTTCCTTCAATGTTGTCAGTGTCCCCCTCTGACTCTTCCTGGTCCCCAAACTGGTTCTGCCTCCGTGCCTCCCGCTCGGCCCGCAGTCGTTCCCTGTTCTCGCATTGTATCTCCGCCAGAGTCCGCTACGGAACCGCCTTCTTCCCTTTCGCTTTCTCCGTTGCCAAGCGATGTCGTCGACGCTCCTCAGCTGCGGCCCTTGCCTCTGCTTCCGCCTCCTTGGCCTGGAGAATCCGTTCCTTTTCAGCCGCTATCTTTTGGGCTCTAATCGTAGCGGCTTTTCTAGTTTTTGGCCCTCCTCCCGCTTCCTCCTCTGTCGGGAGAGGGTTCTTCCTTGGCCGTCCGCGCGGCATGAACACAACTTGTAACTGGAAATATTTAGGTCCCACTGGGCGTGCCAACTGATGCTACCAACTTCCAGTCCCGGTCCGGATATGAAGTTGGTCTCCGGTCCGGATGAGGCTTTGTCCGTGCTCCGCGCGCTCTCACCTAAAGACCTGCAAAACAATGCCCCGGAGTATCCCGAGGATAGCTACTCCGGCGTGATGATGAAAGAGGGGCATTTGAATAGGGAGAGAGAATAAGGATATATTGAGAGAGTTTAATCTAATAGAACATACCTTTCTCCACAAGTCCAAAGCTGTATTTATAGGTGTGAGTGGTCAGCCTCCAGCCCAGAGGCAGTGGTCCTGTCCTTTTGTCCTTACCCGGGGACAGGTCATATTCATGTCCCCTTTGTCCCCGGATAACGCCATTCTAGCTGACGTCATATGGACCGGACTACTCTCTGTGCCGGAGCCTAAATATGGGCCAGAGCCCATATCACCAACAGTTTCCTTTCATTAAAAAGCAGCTTCCTTCATTAAACAGAAGTTGGTTTTGCGATGAATTAAAAGGGTTTGGTTTTCATAAACTAAATTTGATTTTCTTATATCAAATGACCCGATGATGTTATATGGATATGTAGTATTTTAATAATCATATTTGATAAACAAACTGAATTTTGATACATTCATTATTTTAAATAATAGTCATTTTTTATATGAAAGTATGATTTTCGTAAGTTAACCAAACCAATCCAATTTGCAACACTTCATTTGTGAAACCAATACATAAAAGAATATAGTATTTAGATATAAAAATATGTCCATATTTAGTTGTACTTATTTACATATGTAAAATTAAAAAATATGATTTTTATTGTTAAAAAATCGATAGCATAGGTAATAATTAGTTTTTACGTTGTAAGATTGTGTATAAAAGTAGTGTCTTCTTTATTATTTTATGGTCATAATGATTCTATATGTGATCTTTTCTTTATTTTGTGATGATGAATGTTTTTTTTTGGTCAAATTTACCACCCTTAGGTGGTGGGAGATATATTAGGCCTCCCTGACCCGTATAATAGCCGAAATAGGCCTATACAATTCGCATCCATAGGATGACTTACAAAAAGGAGGTGACCTCCTGAGCAGAAATGCTCCAAAACTGGGATTCCAGAAGAAGACAGACTGGATATCCAAAAGCTAAACCCTAAAGTAAAATCCCTCATTTACCAGGACCTATTAGCGAATTGACTATGCAAAACACAGGTCGACCCCGGAAATGGAAATAAAACTAGAAGAGTAGCAGTAAATACTAATTCTAACTGTAGTGACTTGAAGTAGCCTTGAGAGGTCTGAGCTGCGTGGATAGATATCAGAGTGGCTTGGTGCTTTCCAGAGTGATATGTGAGTTAAAACTGCACAGGAAACAAACTGTTAGTGGCACCTATTCAAGCTGATTCTGAGAGTTGGAGTTCCCAGAGAATCAAGATTTAGAAGGCAGCTGCTGATATGTATATGTGCTTGAGGACTGATCTGAGTAGGCCAACCTAGCCAAAGCATCAGCTGGAGAATTTGCCTCCCTTAGAATATGAGAGACTGAAGCAGCCTTTGGCACTAGAGGGTATACAAGATTAAACAAGAGCCAAGGGCAGTTGTTTAAATCCTGAATAACCTTAACTGCCTGAGAGCAGTCAGTCTCAATCATATAATGGGAGTTCAGTGTCTCAGCCAATTGGATACCTTTAATTATAGCTTGAATTTCTGCCTCTAAAGGTGTAGAGGCATCAGTAAGACCTGCATATATAGTGACCACAGATGCAGCACAATTCCTGATAACAATGCCAATGCCAACTTTTCTGTGTTGATGCCAGGAGGCATCAACATTGACTTTAAGGCCATGAACTGGGGGGGGGGACCATTTGATTGGGAGTATAATGGGACTAGGTGGTCTAGCATGAACAGGCAGAAAACCAAGGCCAGACAAGTCCTTATCAAAAGCAGAAGTGCTATAGCAAGGCTTTGCACAGAAAGTTTGAAAAATATGATTTCTAACTGCAAGTTTCAAAGTAGGTAGACATGGATTGATATCCTCAAAAATTCTAGCATTTCTAGCTTTCCACAAGAACCAACATACAAAACTAGGGATGATATGAAAAAGAGAAGAGTGCAGTTTTGTATTCCCCTGGTATGACCAGTAAAAAGAGAGTCTGCTCCATAGTGTAGGAAAATTTTGGTTTCTGATTCCAACCATAGAGTGGAAATCAGACCATAGCTCTCCAGCCACAGAACATTTATTAAAAAAGTGGTCAATATAGTCATTATCATTGCAAAAGGGGCATTTAGATGGCAAGTTGAAACCCATTTTCATGAGTATATCAGAGAAAGGAAGAAAAGCATTTATTAGTTTCCACATGAAAATGCTAACTTTTTTCTGAATTCTAGGGTTCCATACTTTATATAGTGACACAGCTGAGGCTCTGGAGTGTTTAAGAACATTATAGGCTGATTTAAAAGTAAACTTACCTTTTGGATCTGGCATCCATATAAGCTTGTCTGCTCTTCCCTCATGACAGACACTTTCCTGCAAGATAGCCATTAAATTAGAATCAGTGATCTCAGAGAAAGAGGGAAGGAATTGGTGCTTTAGCTGGATAAAGTTGGACACAGTGCGGGATAGTGGGATTGTAGTAGTCTCTGGATCAATAACTAGACAAATAGGACCAAGTCCAGTCCAGTTAGAGCTCCAAAAACTACAGTTTCCCTCCCCATGTATCACTCTAACCAAACTTTCAGCCTTAGAGTCTACAGACAGTATTCTTTTCCAATTAGGAGAAGTTCTGTATGACTTTGGTAGTGCCCAAAGAAATTGAGACCATAAAGAATTGCCTTGCTGGAATTTTCACCATAGCTTTAGGGAACAGGCCTTTACTATGGTATGTATTGACCTCAGTCCAATACCATTTTGATCAATAGGGTAGCACAGATGCTCCCATTTCCTCCACACTTTTTTTGGTTTCAAATCTATTTCACCCCAAAAAAATAGTGATAACAGTTTCTGAATGTTTCTTATCACTGAGACTGGGGGAGCCATAACACTCCAGATATGTTGTGGTATAGAGAAGATACATGATTTGATCAAAGTAATCTTCCCTCCTGCAGATAGCCATTTATTTTTCCAATTGGCCAGTCTGTTTTGGATTCTCTGTATCAATGGCTGGAAATAGGCAGTCAATGTTCTCCCAGTAAAAATGGGAACCCCCAAATAAGTAAAAGGCAAAGTGCCATTTTTCATGCCAAGGATGGACTTAACCTGATTCATTTTAGAAATTGTGGCATGTTTCCCCAGAAAGAATTCACTCTTTTCAAAACTAATCTTTGACCTGTAGTTTGTTCAAAAATCAACAAGAATGCCTTGATCCTTACAAGGTTAGACTTAGAGGCTTTTAAAAAAACAATAGTATCACCAGCATAGCTAAGGTGTGAAATTGGTGTAGGACCAGAGGGAATACTAAAATACTGTAATTTTCCAATGGCAAAAACATATGCAAGACTTCTAGTGAATGCCTCAGAAAAAATGTTAAAGAGAAAGGGGGACAAGGGATCACCCTGTTTAATGCCCCTTGTGGCTCTAAAAAATCCATGAGGTCTGCCATTTATTAGCACAGAGAAGTAAGCATTGCTCAGGTTTTTCATAATGCACATAACAGTTTTACCATTGAAACCAAGCTGAAGCAAAATTTTGTTCAGAAAACCCCAGTTAACTCTATCAAAGGCCTTTTTAAGATCCAGTTTTAGAATACAATTAGGGCTCCTAGTTTTTCTATCCAAAAATCTAATCATTTCCTTTACATAAATAACCCCATCAGAGATATCTTTATTTTTCAGAAAAGCAGACTGTTGGGGAGAAATAATTTTTGGCATCAAAGGTTTCATTCTCTCCATGATAATTTTAAAGAAGATCTTATTAATGACATTAGACAGACTAATGGGTCTAAAATCATCAAAAGTTGATACCACATCTTTTTTGGGAATTAATGTAATCCATGTAGCAGTGATGCCAACAGGGATATTAACGCCACTTAAAAAGTGGTTCACTGCACTTAGTAAGTCATGCTTAATTATTTCCCATGATTTTGCATAGAATTTAGAAGAGAAACCATCTGGTCCAGGGCTGCTGTTTTTATTCATGTCAAAAACAATAGTCTTTAACTCTTCCATATCAACTGGTTTAACCAATTGAGCATTATCAGCATCATCTATAATTTTTGGGATTTGGCTACTAAAATGTTGGTAAAATTCTCCCTGTGAGTTACATGGAGGTTCAGACAATAGTTCAGAGTAATATCTTACTGCTTCTGATTGAATTTCTACCATATCATCAAGCCAGACTCCATTAAAATCTTTTATTTTGGTGATGCTAAGTGAACTATGTTTTTCCTTCACAGTATGATGGAAGAATTTGGTATTCTCATCTCCATCTTTTAGCCACTTAATTCTGGATTTTTCCTTCCAGAATTTCTGTTGCTCTTTGAGGGCTCTGAGATGCAAAGCTTTTAGTTCTTTGACTTTGACAAATTCATTAATTGAGTTGTCATTATCAAATATAATCTCTTGCAATCTCAAATTTTCAGCAGCTTGTTTGACATTAGTCTCAATGGAACCAAAGACCTGTTTGTTCCAGGTTTTGATTTTGAGTTTAAGTCTGTGTAGTTTCAAGTGAAACCCAAGCATGCCAGAATGGTCAATAGGTTGATTCCAGTCAGTTTCAATAACTGACATAAAATCTTCTCTATTAAACCAGACACTAAGAAACCTAAAGGAACTAGGTGAAGCAGGGATGTTGCTACCTATATTAAACAGCATTGGAGAGTGGTCTGAGGTATCTATATTAAGAATAAGGATAGAAGAAGATGGATACTTCTGCATCCAGTCCTGAGAGCACAAACCTCTATCCAATTTTTCAGTGGTGGGATTCCTTAGCCAATTATTAGACCAAGTAAAAGTGTTACCAACTGTGTTTAATTCTAGTAGAGCATTAGCAGAGATAAATTGATTAAATTTTGCCATACTTCTAGAGCTAGGCTGTGAGGGACCTCTATACTCTTCAGATGATTTAATTGTATTAAAATCACCAATTAGAAAAGAGGTTTGCAAATTTCTATGGGACAGTGCATCCCAAAGAAAAGCCCTGCCAGGAACTGTCCTTAAACCATAGACAAAATTACCCTCCATAGTGGAGTTAAGTCTATGGCTGAAGATATCCACTGACAGAAACGGTAAGTGATCATATTTTAGAGTGATTTTTAAAGTCTCATTCCACATGAGCCAAATTTTACCACTCTGTGTTGTAAGGAAATTACTGAAATGAAGTTCTCTCCTGAATTTATCACATTTATGACTTTTGTGCAATGGTTCAATAAGACACAAAAGTTCAATCCTGTGTACTCTAACTAGGTCAAGAAGTCTGGGCATAGATGTTCTCATGCCTCTCACATTCCATACTAAAAATTTAATTTTAATGGTGTCAGACATTAAAATTGTTTTTAGTGCTTTTTGACCTAGTTAGAACTAGGTTTGGTGATGGAGGTTTGACAACCTTGATAGGAGTGAATTTTTTGTTAATTTGAGTAAAGAAAGTAGAGATTTTTGAATTATCAGTAGTCACTGGGGCTATTGATTCAACAAAAGATCCTTCTAAACTCAAATCAGTGGCAGTATTAGAGGGTACCTGGAGAGGTTCAATGAGACTGTCATCTTCTGAAGATTCAGAGGCAGTTGGAGTGCCTGAATCAATTTCCAGTTCAAAGTCTACTAAGGGTAGAAATCTGTTCCCTGATGAGTTAATAGGAGCAGCCAAATTGTTAGATAAAATATTGAAATTAACCAGATCAGTAGACTTCCCTGTGACAACCTGCATATCATCTTGTGCATAGACAGTGTTGAGAGGATGTAAAATGAGAGCTTGTTGGAGTAGTTGTTGGTCAAAGCTCAGGGTGGATGTGGACTGTGGGGGTGGGGGGCATATGAGGAGAGTGGTTAGGCTTGTCTGGTGCAACTGTGATTGGGGAGGGAGTGTTATTTGGAACTGGTAAATGGCTGGGGGCAAGACTATCATTTTGGTTTTGGGGACAGGGGGAATTGACTGAGATTTGGAAAGGGTGCGGGACTCTCTTTTTCTTAGAGGTTTTGGATTTTGCAGCAGGCACCAGTTTGATCTGAGCTTCAAGATCCTTTGTATGTGGAGATAGACCAGAGGGGCCTGCATCTGACTGAAGAGAGGGAACATCTTCCACATAATTCTTTTGTAAGTGAACCTCTTCACAGCTGTCCAAAGAGTTGGTGTTTGCTGCATCAGCCTTGTCTTCTTTTGTGAGATCCACTATCATTGATTCCTTAGCCTGAAACTTTTCCATTGCAGGGGCAGGCTTTAGGGGGACAGAGACCTTATTCATAGTGGGAGGCCTGATTTGCTGCCTAAGCTCAGGATGGAGTACCAAGCAGTTAGCATCCTCATGGCCAAGCATACAGCACTTGTTGCAATACTTAGGGAGGTCCTCATACTCTATAGGATATCTCTTAATATTACCTTCATCAATGCCTAGCCTAATGGAGGATTGCAATTTCTTTCTAAAATCGATCTCTACGCACAATTTGATGGCTGAAGGACGGGTAAAAGAGGAGGTAGCAGCGTCCATCTTTATAAAAGTCCCAACTTGATTACCAATTGACTGAATCATTGTGGCATTGTGGTAAAAGAAAGGTACCTTAGGTATTGTAATCCATACAGGAACTATGGAGGATTCCTCTTCCGGACAGAAATCGATCGTCCATTTCAGGACCTTCATCTGGGATCCACAGAAACTCCATGAACCTTTTATCCAGCATCTTCTATAGTCCTCGGAGTCCTCAAATCTGATTTGAATGTGCCTGAAATCGACGGAGCCGATTTGGAACTTCCCAGTGAAACCCGCTGACTGGAAAGCTTGGTGAAGCCTCTCCATCGATGGTTTGCCTCTTGAAAATTTGCCAATGAGGGCGTATGAGTAATGAGCAGCCAGAGATTCCGCCTGAGTCCGAGTGACTATGCATGCAATTTCACCCCGAAAATGGTTAATGGGGGTAATTTCCGGATTAGAGGGCAATGATGTGGATAGCGGTGGGGGTCTATTGGTTAAAGCGGAGAGAAAGGATTTACCGGCGGCGTAGCCACCGCTGGGTTGCGGTGGCGTAGCCATGGGGTTGGCCGTTATTGTGACCGTTTTAGAGATTGTGGTGGGGGAACGGGAAAGTTGGGTGGGGAAATCTATGTTTGTGAATTTTAGGCACAGTAAAGTGGGGAGGAAGTTGAGAGCGTTTTGGATCAGAAATTGAGAGCTCGAAGTGAAATTGAGATGATTGTGATGATGATTGTGTAATCAATCGATTAGATCATCAATTTTAATAATGCATTTCCTTACCTCTAAATTATATATATATATTATTTCCTTACCTCTAAATTATATATATATATATATGTATATATATTTATATTATTTTTAAATTATTTTTCGTAAAATCATTCATCATTTTTTAGTTCATGCCTTTGAAATGGTGTAATCATTACATATAATATTCCCATTATCATCGTCTTTTTTTAACCTTCTGTAAATCTTGGCAGAATAGCACAACACACGTATAAGTCTTAAATAGCATAATAAAAACATGTTCCTCGTCATGGTGTTGTTTTTCATATTTGCTATTTACTCAAGAAACTCAATGTTAACCAAATTTAGACTTAGTTGGATACTCCAAATTAATTAATTTGATAAATTTAGATTTTTATTCTTTGTGTTTGATTTCATATATAACACGAGGATAGGGTAAAATAATTTTATATATTATATTCTTTTTAATTACTCTATTCACTCGATTATAAAATTTTAGTATTTAAATATGCATAACTTAAAATTAACATTTATACATCAATTTAAAATTATAAAAGTGCTTCAAATATATCGCGCAACGCGCGATGATTGTTAACTAGTAAACTAATAATAAATATTTTTAATAATAATTGTTTAGTAATAATTTAAATTTATTATACCCGATGTCTAATGTTTATTTGTGTATATGATCCTACATTTAATATTTTAGTTTATAAAATTTAAAGAGTGTAAATTTATTGTGAATGGAATAAATAATGTTAAATTATAATATTAATCTTAATCTTGATCTGTAAACAAGTGAAACTATATAATAAAAGAAGGAATAATTTTATATATTAATAAAATATTTACTTAAATATTTTATTAACTACATTTTTTGGATTTTATTTTTAATCAGATGTATTTAATTTATATAATGAAAATGTTAAGAAGTAAAAGAAAAGGTTCAAATTAACTATTATAAAAAATATATATAGTCTAATTAATACTTAATACACATTGATTTAAGTAAAAGTGGAATATGATGGTGCAAATAGCAATCAGATTTAACTAAAAGTGGATTTAGTTCATCTTGTACTTCGTTTTTGTTTCATTGATTACGGCATGAGATTTGTAATACATGTTGTTTTTGCTGATAAAGCAACATATAAAGTAGGTGCATGGTCATTAAAGTGGGATCTAAGCTACATGTCTCAAATGTCCATAAGTAGATTCTGTGATTGGAAATATACGTTCTAAGATGTTTTTGTGCCTGCATCACCTTTATAACTTAGATTTCAATGTTTTTATTTAAAATATGGCTGTTGAATATTATAAATATGCTATGAGTTTGCAATCCTGTGATAACTGAGGCTGTTAGAATTTTGTAATCTATGGAACTGCTAAAACTCTTTATCTTTAAAGTTTTAGCCCCCACCACTTGCTGTGAATTAATTTATTAGGTCACTTCCAAAATTTTCCTAAACAATAGAAGATGTGGCAGCAACAATCACAAATTCTCCTACGAACGAAAGATAGAATATGAAATGTAACAGGAAACTAAAGAAAACATTATGTCATAAGTGAAAGTTTCACCGTATATTTATAATGAACCCCAAAGAAGATTGGTACCTTTTAGATGCATACATTCGTACATATCCATTCACAGTAAATAGACACGTCTGTTAATCATAAATGTTCATTATAATTAACTCATTCATGTATAAACATATACTTTCACCATTTGTTTATATTATATTATATATATATATATATATATATATATATTAAAGCATATATAATATATTAACAATATATAATCCAATTAAACTTTCTTTAATTTCATATATTATGCTCAATGTTAAAAGACTATTCTAACAAAGGCAACATGTGATTTTGATTTTAACTTTTTCCTCTTTTTCTTAGATGGGTGGTATTGATGAAACTGCTCTACATCACTTTTCTATGGTTATTTAGATAATGAATCATATCACAGGGGAACGGATTTCTTAATAGTTTGGTAGAAGATGTATTAAGAAGCAAATCAGTAGCTGCCTGCCTTTGCTCATGACAGTTCTTCCCTTGAAGCTGTAACCAACAACAACAGTAGTATTCGGTGTGTGGTGCATCAGTAGAAAGCATGAACATGTTATAGAGCATGTTTGAAGTTCGGTTCTAAGAAAAAGTTGAAAAAGCTCCGGGCGACTGAAAATCTATTTGGGCGTTTTCCGATCTCAGACAATCTCCCAACCTTTTCCGGCGCCGCCTTGATGGCGGAGCCTCCTAATACCGCAACAGCCCCGCCTGTGACCTATGCGCAGGCGGTGGCAAACAGTCAATCAATCCATAGGGCTGCTTCTCCGATTGGAGCTACCTTTAATCCAAAAGCTAGGGTAGATCACTTGGGGGAACCGGGATTGCATTTTTCCGATGAAGAATGCGATCGATTGGAAGAACCCCTAAAGCTAACCCTGGTCGGAAAATTTGCAAGATCACGACCCCGATTGGAGAAACTCCGTCGGGATTTTATGACGGCCGGATTTAAGGGCCATTTTGAAATATATCTCCTTGATAATCATCAGGTACTAATGCATTTTGACCTTGCAGATGATTTTTACAGGTGCTGGATGCATAAGATTTGGAACTTCGGGGCATATTCAATCAGGATAACGAAGTGGAGTCCAGATTTTGATCCAAATGCGGACTCACCAATGGTTACGGTATGGGTAGCTTTGTATGGTTTAAAGAGGCAATTTTTTGATGAGCATGCTTTACTGTCAATTGGGAATTTGATAGGTACACCAGTAAAGATTGATCAGGCAACTTTGAACAAAACCAGGCCACAAGTAGCTAAAATATGCATTGAAATAGATTTAACAAAGCCCCTAGTGAAAAGGATATGCTAAGCTTTAGAAACATTGGTTATTGGCAAAATATTGAGTACGAAAGCTTACCTTTTTACTGTTCAAACTGCTCTAAGATAGGTCACCCAAACACAGCATGTAAAAGTGAACCTAAGCCTAGGAATATTGTGCCATGGAGACCTACACTTAATGATAATACAATCTTTAATACAAATGTGAATGATCAAAATGCATCCACTTCTGGCTTAACAAATAAAGAGAAAGGGAAAATACATATTGATATTGCTACTAACCAAATTCCTTCTGAGAACATCTCCTTAGAAAAGAGAGGTACATATGATGCAGGTGCAGGCTATAGACAAGTTTGGAAGGAGAAGACAGGCACAACTAAAAGAGTTCATATTCACACAGACATTAGGCAGCCTGCATCTAACACACAGCCAGTTATACCTCAACAGGCTATTTCACAAAAACTGATAGCTCATCATGATACATCACAGGAAGAACTTGCTTCTAATTCTTTATCCTTAAATAACACTCAGTGTAATGTCATCATAACTGGGCTTGATGGAGATGCCAACAGGAGTTCTCCTTTGGCTTCTGATGTTACTAATCATTTATTTGAGAATGATACAGGAAAACAGGTGATAATTACAGAGGATGGGAATGTCACAAAAGACAGCAGTGATGAGGTGCTTGCTATACAACAAACTGAAAATCAGGTGACTATCATAGAGGATGGGAATGGCACAGAAGTAATCAATGATACCTTGCTCACTATTTAGCAAACTGAAAAGCAAGGGATTTTCATAGAAGATGGAAATGCCACAAAAGGATGTAATAATGCTGAGGTAACAAACCAACAACTAGGTAAAGGAAAGGAAGGAAGCCAACAGGTAAGACAGGTAAATCACTCTCATTTATCCTTAGAAGAGCAAAGCATGATTGATAGTGTTTCTCCCATTCCAAAGCTTCAATGGTCACAGGAGAAAAAATCAAAAGAGGATGGAGATTTTATTTTAGAACCTATAGATAATGACAGGTTTGATAGATTTTTACTTGAGCCTCATACAGATGTCAGTACCCAATTAATATCTACAAGAAAGAAAAGGGGTAAAAATAAAGATTATACTTCTTCCCAAAAGACAGTGCTCACTAGGTCTCAAATTGATGCAACTAGTTTAATCAATGATTGATTTCTGCGTATGGAATGTTAGAGGGATTAAAAACAAAAATACACAGGCCAGAGTTTTGAATATTAAGAGGAAATATAAAATAGGCCTTTTTGTCATTATTGAACCTTTTATGAAAAGCAGTAGAATTTCTTCAATTGCTTTTGACTTAGGTTATAATCACCATTATTCAGATCCTAGGGATAAAATATGGATTTTCTGGAATGATGATTTCTCATTGAATGTTTTATCTATTCATGATCAATATGTAAGGGCTGAAATTAAACATCATTCTATAAATACTGTTTGGACTGCTTGTTTTATATATGCAAGGCATAATGTGATAGCAAGGAGAGATTTATGGGCTGAATTGACTAGTTACAGGGATATGTCAACTATATATATTGGGGACTTCAATGTTATGAGATTTACTAGTGAGTATATAGGACAGTCTGTTCCTAATCTTGATGCTATGATGGAATTCAATGAATTTATAGAAGATAATGGGTTAAATGAGATTCCATCTTCTGGTAATATGTACACTTGGGCTGGTAATAGGAGAGCTAGAACGGGTATCACAGGGACAGTATGGGAAAGGTTAGATAGAGGGCTTATCACTAGTAATTTTCAATCTGTTTTTCCTAACTCTAGTATCAGAGTAAAATCAAGGGTAGGTTCTGATCATGCACCTTTACTAGTAAGGCTAGAAAATCAAGGACTGAGTATCAACATTAGATCTTTTAAATTCCAACATTGATGGTTTACTCATAAAGATTTTTTAGATATAGTTAAGGAGAGTTGGAGGGTTGATACTGGAATATATGGTATGTTAAACTTCTCAGTAAAGCTTAGAAGACTCAAGCTTAAATTGAAAGAATGGAATAAAAATGTCTTTGGAAATGTTCATGATACACTTAAGATAACTGAGGAAAAGGTAATTCAAACAGAGATAGCATATCAGTCAAATGAGAGTGATCAGAATAGAACAGCTTTACATTTAGCTCAGGCAGAATTTACACAGGCTTTGATTAGAGAAGAAATTTTCTGGAAACAAAAGGCTAAAATTAAATGGCTAGAGGAAGGTGACTCTAATACAAAATTTTTTCATGCTACTGTAAAAGCTAAGTATGCTAGACAAAAGATTGCTATGATAAAAAATTCTTCAGAACAATGGATTACCAGTTAGGATGAGATTGGAGCAGAAGCAGTGAATTTTTATAAATCTTTACTATCTGATTAATCTCTAGAGTTTGATGACAGTGCTACAGGAGAAATGCTTCACAACATTCCAGCAATTGTCACTGAGGAAAATAACACTAGTCTGAGGAGGATGGTTACAAATGAGGAGCTGAAGCACATAGTCTCATTAATGGATGGGGAAGCTGCTCCAGGACCGGATGGTTATACAGGTAAGTTTTATAAGCACTGTTGGGAAATAATACATGATGATTTGCTAAATGCTGAGAATGAATTTTTATTGGGGATTCCAATTCCTAGAGCTATAACTGCAACATTCATAACATTAATTCCAAAAAGGCAAGTAAATACATCTTTTTCAGATTATAGGCCGATATCACTCTCTAATTTTATTAATAAAATTTTTTCTAGAGTGATAACGGAGAGGCTAAAGCCCATAATGCCTCAACTTATTTCCAAGGAACAATCTGCTTTTATCAAAGGCAGAGAATTGGCAGATAATGTGTTGCTTATGCATGAACTCACTGAACTTTTAAATAATAAAAATGGTGGATTCAATGTATTTTTCAAATTGGATATGATGAAAGCATTTGACAGGGTAAATTGGGGATTTCTGGAAAAATTATTGATTAAGATAGGCTTTCATACTCAAATAATTTCACTTATCATGGGCAATATTAAAGCAGCTAATTTTTCAGTTTTAGTAAATGGACAGCCATTTGGTTTTTTTAAAGCTTCAAGAGGAATAAAACAGGGAGACCCACTCTCTCCATTTTTGTTTGTACTTCTAACTGAGGCTTTTACTAGATCAATTGGTTTTCTATTTAGTACATCTAAAATTGATCATTATGGCTTGCCACATTCAGCTACAAAGATCACTAACCTCAGCTTTGCAGATGATACAGTAGTGTTCCTAAAGGCTAATAAGCACAGTCTTCAGAACTTAATGATTTTTTTAGAAAAGTATGAAGCTGCTACTGGACAGAAGATCAATATTGAGAAATCAGCTTACTATCTATCAAATTTCGCTCCAGCTTTCTACCACAGACTTGTACTGGAAGAAACAGGTATTCCTAAAGGTACTTTCCCCTTTAAGTATCTAGGATGTCCTATATTTACTGGTAAGAAAAAGCATAGTTATTTCCAGCCATTATTCGATAATATAGTGGCAAAGCTAATTACTTGGCAGAATAAATGGTTAAATATGGCTGGTAGATTAATACTTGCAAGACATGTTCTTACTGCTATACCCTTACATATACTTACAGTGATAAAACCTACAAAGGGGGTATTAGATAGACTGCATGTGATTTTTGCTAAATTTCTTTGGGGTAGATCTGAGTATGGGCAAAATAAGACATGGAGATCATGGGAAAATATTTGTTACCCTTCTCTGGAAAATGGACTGAATGTTAAAAACCTACACACTCTGGTTGATAGCTTTTCTCTAAAAATTTGGTGGAAATTACAAAATGGAAATAGCCTGTGGTCTTCCTTTATGTGGTCTTTGCCAGATTCTAAGAAGAAATCAAGAACATGGAGAAGGTTTACTGAAATGGATGAAATAGCAAAAGATAACACTATGGTTCAGGTAGGGTCAGGTAATGTATCTTTTTGGAATAGTAATTGGTTGGATACAGGTTTTTTAACTGACTTCTGGGACTATGAACATGAGCTATTATTTCCAGATTTAACAGTTAAATATTTTTTTTACAACCAACATGCTTTGATCAATGAATTAAGACATGGACTACCTGATCATATCTGTGTATTACTGACAAATGATTTTCCAATTTTTGAGGAGTATGATGATGTTTTAATATGGAAAAATGAGACACATGGTAATTTTACAATTTCATCTGCATATGAATTGTTAAGAAAGAAGAAAACAGTGGTTACTTCTTATACATATTTATGGATGAAAATTGTACCAAAGAAGATATCAGTTTTTAACTGGAGACTTCTAAACAGATTATTGCCACTGGGAGAAATATTACATGAACAAGCATCTTATCTAATGTTTGTATGTAGTTTTTGTGGGCAAGCAGCAGAGGAAATTCATCATGTCTTTCATAATTGTCCTCTTATATGTAATCTGTGGTCATATTTTCATGATATGTTGGATTTGGCACCACTAAACTGTGATAACCTATGGGACAGAATGTATTTTTACTGGAATCAACATGTTAAGCATAAGTTGCAAAGAACACTAGTAAGACTTATGCCAGTTATTGTTAACTGGATAATATGGTGTTCTAGGAACTTATACATATATGAAGGTTTAAAACCAAGTTTGAATAGGATGAAGAAACATGTACTTAATGTTCTGCAGTCTGTTTTAAAAGTGCACAGGTTGTGCTTGATGCAATCTGATATAGCAAGTCTGCATCCAGAACTGGTGAAAATGGTACAAGTTTCCCCACCAAAATCAAGACCACTAACTCAGCTTGTAAGATGGAAGACTCCCCTGAGTTATAAGCTGAACACTGATGGATCATCATTAGGCAACCCAGGCTATGCAGGAGCAGGAATGGTTATCAGAAATGGACTGGGTCAGGTGGTGGCAGCAAAAGCAATCTTCATACATAGAAAAACAAGCCTTGAAGCAGAAGCTCTTGCACTGGCAGAAGGATTAAGTATGGCTTATTCTGAAGGAATTGAAGAACTAGAAGTGGAGGTGGATTCACTAGTCCTTCTCAAAATGATCAGAAGAGAATACAGAGTGCCATGGAAGCTACAACAAATCATCAGATCTATTTGGCATCTACAAAGTGAGTTTACTATATCCTTATCTTTTACACATATATTTAGAGAAGCAAACTCAGTGGCAGACTCATTAGCAAGACTGGCTAGTAAGGAAAAACAAAATTTTGTATTTGATCAAATGAACCTTCCTAGAAAAATCAAAGGAATGGTTATACTAGACAGTAATGAAATGCCATATGTAAGATTGTGATATGATAAAATACATGTTACTGCTGATATTTTCTTTGCTTATCAGGCGCAAGGCCAGTCCCAGAAGCAGAGGAATAATGAATCAAAGGAATACACTGGAGCCAGCACAAAGTCAGAGAGAGAGTTCTAAAAAACCAACACCACATGGAGCTATGGCACTGTTCTATTATACTTTCAATTTTGATACATTCTCCATTTATTCTAGTGACAATCCGTACTTGTCGGCAGAGTTGGGTTTTGCCTTGGCAATCCCTAAAATGCTTGCTAGTATTGAGTCTTCCCATCGGCAGAGTTGGGCTTCGCATTTGCGATCCCTAAATTGCTTGTGGGAATTGACATGGTTGTACACTAGAAACGCTTTAATGGTAGATGTATACTATAAAACAAAATTGTATGAACTATCTGCCTTTTCTAAGGTTTTTGAGGTTTGGTGAACCAAATAAATATCACCCCACTATTTTGTGGTTTAAATTTTTTTTAAAAAAAACTCTTCCAACTTTTTCCCCAAAAATCTTTTCAAAACCCATCTAAAAACCATTCTCCACTATCATAAAAATTATCACCTATTTTCCATATCATCTCATCCACGTTCCACCTCAATTTCTCTCTCATCCAACAAATCATTCTTTTTCTTTTACATTATCATTATTGTTTTATCCATATATAATTAATGCAATATTAATATAAGATGTAATAGTGCTAATTACATAACATTTAAAAATATGTACAATAATATGAATTTAAATAAAAAAATATTTGAAATTACATATATTAGTAATAAAATTATTTGAAATTACTAGATTCATGTAACAAAATTAAAGAATATTTTAAAAAATTCCTTCACATTGCAAAGAAATTTTAAAAAATGACAATGGAAACGAAGAGGACGAAAACATTGCAAAGAAATAGAAAACTGCAATTTTAGAGAAATTGTTAAGTAAGGAATCTCTCACTAGAGAAGAAATTGCTATTACAAATAGGTTTTATGGAGAGTTGTATTAGCAAGGATATTTAGTTTCCAGTTTTGATGTATAACTATTCTCAGTTCTTCGTAATTGTATTGTACTATGTTTTTTATTGAACTCAATCTATTTTACTTGAGTTTATGTTAAATTTATCTGAATATTTTTATTGCAAGTTAGTTAATTTATTATGTATGAAATACAAATTTAATTCAATTCCGTTTAAATAAAATTATTGTTACATAATAAAGACAACAAATTATTACTACGTTTTGTGCCGAAAATTTTACATGTGAATAATTTAATTCTAAAATTAAACGTATGTATTGTGGACGCAAAAAGAAAAGAATTAATTAATTAAAATTAGAAGTACATAAAGTAAATATTAATTAATAATCAGATTTTTCATCAAACAAATCAGGCACACCATTTAATGGGTAAAAGGAAGCAGACGTGATTAACTTCAAAAAAGAGAAGAAAAAGGAAGCAGAGGTCGAATAATTAGGGCACAAGTAATTTCAAGTGGACCCAGAACGCGCAGAGGTGGACGAGTTTCTTTCGGTTATGGAGAAGTAACCTTGGGCCAAGTTTCTTCGCGTGTTTTATGGGAAAAATAATTAGAATCCCACGATAGTAGAGGAGAATCCATTTTTTTACTCAGATTCTTTCCTTCAAAACCCCATCCTGAATCCCACATAGTACATGCTTTACGGTGAATCTCATTTTTCCACATTTTCCCCAAAAATCTCTTCAAAACCCATCTAAAAACCATTCTCCACTATCATAAAAATTCCCACACACTTTCCACATCATCTCATCCATGTCCCACCTCAATTTCTCTCTCATCCAACAAATCATTATTTTTCTTTTACATTATCAATATTAGTGTATCCATATATAATGAATGCAATACTAATATAAGATGTTATAATGCTAATTACATAACATTCAAAAATATGTACAATAATATGAATTTAAATAAAAAATATATAAAATTACATACATTGTAAAAAAATTATTTAAAATTACTAGATCCATGTAGCAAAATTAAAGAACGTTTAAGAACATTCCTTCCCAATTAAATTATACAATTTTTAGTAAATGACAATTTAATGATAATTAAACACTGTAATGACATCTTATATTGTGAATACAAGTAATGACACTGTAATGACACTGTAAGAACTCAATCTATTTTACTTTAGTTTATGTTACATTTATCTGAATAATTTTCATTGCAATTCAGTTCATTTAGTTAATTTATTATGTATGAAATACAGATTTAATTCAATTCAGTTGAAATGAAATTATCTTTATACAATAAAGGCAAAACAAATTATTACTATTAATTGTGCTGAAAACTTTGCATGTATATAGTTTAGTTCTAAAATTAGCAAACAAAATAAAAGGGAATGAAATTATGATTAAAAGTATATAAAGTAGATATTAATTAATAATTAGGTATTAATTAATAATCAGATTTTTTCATCAAATAAATCAGGTGACTAAATGCATGGGATTTAAAAAAAGAGGAAAAAACATGGGATCAGGGCGCAGGAAGTAGGCACTCCAAGCTTACGTGCATGCGTTTTTGGTGGTTACACAGAAGTGACCGTAACCCAAATTTCTTTTCCAGATTCAGAGTGAAACCCGGGAAGAATCTGCCATAGTAGAGCAGAATTCCTATTTTCACAAATTCTTACCATCCAAAAACCAACAAAAACCCACCATACACATGCTCTTATGGATGCTCTCTTAAGATGCCTACTACTGTGGAACAACGAGCAACTAGGACACTAACCACAGTCTTTTCTAGCTAATAATGTTGGTGGTAAACTGGTAATGTTGTTCATAGTGTTTGTTTGTTATTGATGTTATAATCATGTGGGTCTCATAGAGAAACTTCTCACAAATACAGTTCATCGATGCAGAAATATGTCTATAATTATGTTGATGCATTGACTTTCCTGCAGAATGGTTTTTTATTGAATGTTGTGGTATTATCATCTTGGTTAATTTATTGTATTATTTATTATTATTACATTGATAAATGCCTGGATATTTGTTGTCACAATTCAATGGGGAAATAAAAAGCTCTATTGTTGTTGACATTGATATGTGTTCATAAAGAAGA
This sequence comes from Sherardia arvensis, assembly GCA_948330725.1. Lineage (NCBI taxonomy): Eukaryota > Viridiplantae > Streptophyta > Magnoliopsida > Gentianales > Rubiaceae > Sherardia > Sherardia arvensis. The sequence continues at coordinate 25,647,429 of OX415236.1, forward strand.
TACGTTCTCATAAATTGGCTTAGTACAATTTAACCAAGTTGACAAAGGATCGGTGTGATTCATTGGAGTTGATTTTTAGAGTCGTGACTTTAATTTATAATTTGAGAGTCAAATTTTCTTTGTGATTTTATAAGTAAGAACTTTCAAAAACCTTTTTTAGTTTATTTGAGATTTTGTAAGTTTTGAGACAAAAGTAGCATTATACTATTATTCAGTACTGTTTCATTATAACTTACAAAAAAAAACTAATCAAACAAAACTTTATAATTTTAGTTTGCAAAATTACACTTTTTTAATAACCAAAAACCAAACACACACTTAGTTTAAGACTACAAAACTGTTTCAAATTCTATCACACTTAAGAAGTACACGATAGAATATGGCAATGGAGCGAGTTTATGTGGATACCCGTCCCAGATTCACCCCACTTAGGCGGACATGGGTCATTGAATTCAATAGATGGGGCGGGTATGAATATGATTTTTACACCCATGGTGGGTATGAGGTGGGTATGCATATTTTTTAGAACCCGCCCCACCTGCTCCATACCCACCCTAATACCCATATAATATCCACTATAATATAATATATAAAATATATTACTATAATGTTATTGAATTTATTAATAGTTATTTATTTTTTTAAAATAATAACTATTAAAAAAGAAAGTCAAAAGTCACTATACGAGTATATACTATATACCAAACTTTTCCAAATTTCCAATTCAAGTCCAAACCCTAGACATCTTTGATACTCCCTCCCTTCAGGCTTCGGTCCCGCGGTTCATCCGCTTTGAAACATATATTTATGTATTTGAAATTTAATAGAATTTAATAAATGTGTGCTAAATATTTAGTGATTTTCTTTATAGAATTCCTCAAAAGAGACCGTTCATAATTTATACTAGACTATTTTTAATTAGAAAAATATGAGGGTACTTAATTGCAAAACACGGAGGGATTTAGTTACAATTTTTAAAAACTTAAGTCTCCCCCCTTAAATCACGCGCGCGTTATAGTAGGTGGGACCCACCACGTTTGATTCCAATTTTTTCCTTTCTTGCAAAAATGTTGCCTTTAGAACCCGAACCTATGACATCATAAGGAAGAAGAATTGACTTTGCCACTAGACCAAACCATCTTTGATGATTTTTCTTTTGCCTATACACATATACATATGTAACTAACATTAAATAAAACCTTACATTTTAACGTTAAAACCTTTGTGTTATTATCTACAACCTGTTAAAATTTAAAAGCTTTCAACTTTTAAACTGAAAACTCCATATTTAAAATTCAAACTTTCTATTTTAAATTAAAAATTTCCGTACATTAATCTATAACAAATCAAAAACAAACATTGTACTTTTAATTAAAAACCTCCATATTTTAATCCACAACCCGTTAAAAGACCAATATTGTACTTTAAATTAAAAACATCTGTATTCTAACTACAATCTATTAAAAATCAACATTTTACTTTTAATTAATAACCTCCGTGTTTTAATGTACAACATATTAAAAATCAAACATTTTATTTTTATTTAACAACTTCCGTGTTTTAATCTACTATCTATTAAAAGTCAAACATTGTACTTTTAATTAACAACATCCGTGTTTTAATATACAACATATTAAAAAATTCAAACATCATACTTTTAATTAAAAACCTCGGTGTTGTAATGTACGACGTATTAAAAATCAAAAATTCCAATAATAATTAAAAATATCTGTGTTTTAATATACAACGTATTAAAATAGTATATGAGCGTGAATGGTATTAGGACATGAATAGTATTGACTGTGAATAGTGTGTTCATGAATAATACTGGGCCATGAATAGTGTGCGCGTAAATGGTAATGGACCATGAATAGTATGCGTGAATATTAATTTCCTAAATTGCAATTAAGGATCTCCTTGTTTTTATTCAATCATACCTTTACTACTTAATACCCGGTCTATAATATAGATGGTCTCTCACAAGACTACCTCTTTTCTTTATTACAAATATTAACTTTTTATTATTATTAAGAAATATATATCGATATATTTTATTAAATGGGTATATTTACCTGTTGTATATTTACGTATTTGAAATTTAAGAGAATTTTATTAAATGTGCTATGAAGATGAGGTTGGATATCCAAGTAAATGGGTATACATATCCAAGTGGATGGGTATGGGTCTCAAAATGATATCTATCATGGGTTAGTGGGTGGGGATCGGTATTAAAATTTTATATGGATTTGGGCATGGATATAATGGTATCCACGCCCATCAGTGAACATCCCTAGACTGCACAACAAACTAGAATTGTTTTTGCGTCCTAACAATGAAAAAGAAAAAAATTGAACTTGAAGTTTGAAATTTTATAGAATGTGAGAGCTCGTTAATAGTGGGATATAATTAGAATTTTATGCTATATGTATGTTTGTACACCAATATACAGTAATTGCCGAAATTTCAGGTCATGCAATACAGATTAATGTTGCAGCATTCATGATATTCTAATTGTCTCCGTTGCAATTTAGATTGTCTTTTGAGTTTTTGATAGCCATTTTTAAGGAAATGATATTATATTAAGAGGTCGTTTGATTAGAGGTGGAACATGTAGGAATTTAAAAATCCCATGAATTAAAATCCCACGACTTGTTTGGTTGATAAAAAATGTGGGAATTTCATCTTCCTAGGAACTTTAAATTCACACACAATGGTGGAATTTTGTTACTTAGGTCCTCCTAGGTAACTAGAAATTCCCATGAATATAATTCTCCCACATCCAACCAAACAATATTTTCTAAATCATGAGAATTTGAAATTGTCTAGGAATTTCATATTCCTACGGAATTAATCTCCCACATGCAACCAAACAACCTCTAAGGTAAAATTTTAGCAAAACTTTCAGAGGGTAAATGTCGTGCTAACATACATTAAAACTATTCTTATTTAAAGGTGTAGATGGTGATATGGGCTAACACCTATTGAGAGTCCAACCCAGAGTGTCTGTGATGTTAGCTAGAATGGCTCCATCCAAGGACAATAAGGACGTTATAACGACCGGGCCCCAGATGAGGACAAAGAGCAGGACCACAACCTATGGCTGGACTCCCACGATTCCACCCATATATATATATATATATTGCATCCACGCACTCTCTTACCATTAATGTTCTCTCCCCTCTAGAAATACCCTCTTTCAAGGTACCTCCGAGGTCTGTTTTGCAGGGAATAGGCAAGACACCAATGTGCTGACTAGGTGGTCGAACATTCCAGATAGTTAGCTCCGTACAGAACTCATTTGAGCACTGGTCTGGTAGCATCTGTTGCCATTCTCAATGGGACCCTCTATGTTTAGCTCACAACAAGAAGCCTGACGGGGTGAATCCCCTTCGAATATCGATGAAGCTGAAGGCGGCCCAAAAACTAAAAGGGCAGCGGCCGTCATCGCTGCTCACAAAGCGGCGGAGCAGAAGGAGTGGGTGGCGAATGAGAAAGCTCAGGTGGCTGTAGAGAGGGTCCGAGCCACAGCGGAGAAGCGTCAGGGAAATAAGGTGGCGTCGGATAAGGTCAGAGGCAAAAAGACCAGGGATCGCACGCTTAGGAATATACAACGGAAGAACCAGGAGAGATTGCGCATACATAAGGAATTGGAGAACAATGAAGAGTTTTGCAATAATGGAGGGTTGGAGGAGTATGACTTGGAAGGTCGTGAGTCGTCAAGGAACGGGTTAGGTCCCGAAGAAGGTGAGTTGGCTAGAGGGGTGGATCAGAATATCCTCCGGACCAACCTGACCGAGTTTCAGGAGTTCCAGGCTTGGAAAGCCGCCCGTCAACCGCCTGTGAACCCATTGGCAACCAATCTAGGCAGACTGCCAGTCAGAATTCCCGTCTACGTTAACCTAGAAGATGAACCAAAATGGGTGGAGGGATACCGAGGGTATAGGCAACCTTCATACGGTGGAGTACCACCAATACCTCCGTACGGTGGAGTACCACCAATCCGCCCGGCTTTCCCCTAGTACGAGCGACCTCATCAAGGAGGATTGAATCCTGTGGTGCAGTCGTATTGGAGAGGTCAGCCTCCATAACAGTCAATGGTGTATGGCATGGGGCCTCCGGCAGTCCCAGGCATGGGATATCAAGGATATGGATACCAAACACCTTTCAACCCTGATCTATTGAGGATCGCTTGAATCAGCTGGTAGACTGTCATAGTGTGAGGCTGGAGTTGCCATGGGTTCCAGAAATTCTTGAGTATAAGTGGCCTGAAGGGTTGAAGGCCCACTCCATTCCTAATACAAAAAGAAGAGGCGATATCGGATCTTCATGCTTAACTCCACTTTTTCCCTGAAAATGTCACGTGTGCTCTCCATTTAACGAGAAGTAGTATATTTCTCCACACACCTTTGATCCATTCAACGAATTGTCCCGGAAATTTCAGAATCTGCAACCATTTAAAGAGGAGCTCCCAGCTAATGCTGTCAAAAGCTTTCTGAATATTGATCTTGATCATACAACTCGGTATCATAGTTTATGTTCTCTTATACTTACTATTCAATTCATGTGCAAGAAGGATATTGTGAACAATATTCCTTCCTTGGACAAAAGCACTTTGATTTTGGTTAATCAACATCAGCAGAACCCTCGTCGTTCAGTTACTCAGAACCTTGGTAATTACTTTATACACCACAAAGCAACAATCTATGGGCCTGTAATCTTTAGCTGTTTGGGGATTTTGAACCTTAGGGATTAATGTCTACATTGCTATGTTGAACTCGCCAAGTGCTAAAAGGGATGCTAAAACATGTGCAGGATAAATAATGTCTATGTGGGGAAGACATAGAGACGGTAAAACACCTCTTTTTCACATGTGAGTATACAAACTAGCTGACTAGATACTTCAAAGTTCTTACGGGCGACAATATGAGTGATACTGTAAATGGGATGCGAGAAATGGTGAGATGGAAGAAGCGGAAAAGTGTTGGGTTTCCTCCCTAATTCTAGAACTTTCTTTTTGGAGAAAGATTGAGAAGGTTCTAGAAGAAGGAAGATGAATGGAGAGTGTGGAATTTCTAGAGGCACATCCTAGAATAATCCATGCATTAATCATGGGAGTTGGAGAATGGAAAGAGGAATTCTAGAGCCTTCTATTCTCAACTATAAATAGGGTTCTCTTGGAGAGATCTAATCATCCAAGAACAAACCATTTCCTTTAGCCTCCAAGTGAGAGAGAGATATCCTCTCTAATTAGTTAGTTATCAACCATTATGTGAGATTGTTCTTATAATCTATCCATCTTGGGTGAGACTTTTGTAACCATACTATAAACATATAAAGTGGAAGAGTTGGACTTCTCAAGTCCCGCGTAACCAAATTTGGTGTCTTGTTTATTCTTCTTTTTCTTTTCATTCATCATCTTAATCACACAAAGAGGGAAATACTCAATTTTTCCCAACAATGGTATCAGAGCTTGGTTTGTTGGCGTTTTTTTCTTATGTGATTCAAGATGGAGGAAGCATCACTCATGACGGTGACATGTTCAAACTCACTGCGGAAAATTATGCATATTGGAAGACCATGATGGAGGACCACTTATATTGCAAAGATTTGTACGAGCCAATCACAAAGGAGACCAAGCCGGAGGGTAAGGAAGATAGAGAATGGGAGATTATTAATCGAAAGGCGGTCGCCATGTTCCGTAAGTATATCGACTGGAGTTTATTTGAACATGTTGCTTCTTACACTAATGCCTTTGAGTTGTGGACAAAACTTGAGTCCATGATTCAAAAGAAGACACCAAGTAACAAATCCCACCTTGTGAGGCGTTCATTAAAGTTGGAGTACAAAGACGACCAAAATATGATCGAGCACTTGAATAGTTTCAAGGGGCCCGTGAACCATTTGGGGAAGATCGAGATAAAGATCGATGAAGAGTTGCAAGCATTGTTGCTCTAAGCTTACTACCAGAAAGTTGGGATACTTTGGTGGTCACGCTTAGCAACTCAGCTCCAGAAGGGAAGCTTAACATGGACGGTGTAGCCGATATCCTGATAAATGAAGAAGAACGAAGAAAGGAACGTGGCACATCAAGCTATTCGGAGGCAAATGTGATCGAGAATCAAGGAAGGAATGAATCACGTGGAGGATTTTGAGGTGGCGGACGTGAAAAATCACGGGGGAGATCAAATTCTCGTTCCCGAGTTACCTGCTACTATTGTGTCAAGGTGGGTCACAAGAGAGATAAATGTCACAACCTCAAGAGAGACTAAAAGAATGGTACGGTCAAACAAGACCAGTTCAACCCGATGAAGAAGGAAGAAGAAAGCACCACGGTAGTTGCATCCGCGGAGAATGGCGAAGTTTTCTTGATTGACGACTATGTCAATCTCGCATAGGAAGACAACTTATGGCTCAATGATTCCGGTGCATCCTTCCATGTTACCCCACATGAAGGGCTATTCTCGTTCTATCATCATGGAGACTACGGTGTTGTGAAGATGGGAAATCAAGTCCTAGCAAGATCGTTGGCCGAGGCGACATCATCATAAAGACGAACACGGGACACAAGCTCGAGCTGAAAGATGTAAGACATGTTCCAGAAATGCAGCTCAATCTTATCTCGGCGGGGAAGCTTGACGATGTTGGAATGATAAGCCACTTTATAGAATGAAAATGGAAGATCACTCATGGTAATATGGTGATTGGTCAGGAAAGAAGGAAGGGTCATTATATGTTGCCTATGAAAACTCGAACATAGAGTTGTGGCATAAGAGGCTCGGCCATATGAGCGAGAAGGGACTTCAAATCCTCGAACGGAAAAATATCCTTGTAGCCATAAAAGGTACCACGGTTGACCCTTGCACTATTGTTTAGTTAGTAAACAACATAGAGTTTCTTTCCTAAGACCTGCATATCCAAGAAGAAAAAGAGAGCATATTCTTGATTTAGTTCACACTGATGTTTTCTCTATGACTGAGAGATCTCTTGGAGGTGCATTATACTTTGTGAGTTTTATTGATGACCATTCTCGAAAAGTTTGGGTGTTTTTGTTGAAAACTAAAGACCATGTACTTGAGGCGTTCAAGGAGTTCCATGTAAGGGTGGAACGTGAGAAAGGAAGAAGTTAAAATCTGTCCGAGCAGATAATGGTGGAGAATACCGCGGTCCATTAGAAGAGTATCGCAAGTCTTATGGAATCAGACTTGAGAAGACACCACCAAAGACGCCACAGTTGAATGGAGTTGCGGAGAGGATGAACCGCACCATTGAAGAGCGAGTTAGATGTATGCTATCTCATGCAAACCTCTCTAAGTCTTTTTGGGGAGAAGCTGTGAAGACCGGTGTTAACATCATCAACATGTCTCCTTCGGTTTTCTTGGATGGAGATGTACCAAAAGAAGTTCGGTCGGGAAAGAATGATTCATATGACAATCTGAAGGTGTTTGGATGTCGAGTATTTGTTCACATTTCCAAGGATGAGCGGGCCAAGTTAGACTCAAAGACGAAGGAGTGCATTTATCTTGGTTCACCCAAGGATGAATTCAGATACAGGTTGTGGGATCCAACACAGAAATATATCGTGCAAACCCACGCTGTTGTGTTCTTCGAGGACCAAACCATCAAGAATATAAAAAAGGCACGTGAAGCTCAAAGTAGGAGGACTAGAGAGAGTTTGGAGCCTATTCCATCTCCCATGGTGTAAGACACGAGAAGAGAATCGGTCGAGGATCATCACGGTGAAGAAGTTGAAAACCATGAACCTGGAGAAGTTATGGAGCAATCCCAAGAAAGTGGTGAAGCAGTGGAGAGAGAAAATGTACAAGTTACACCCCAGGTTCGGTGTTACACCAGAGAGAAACGGCGTTTGACCAGATACTCCTCAGATGAGTACGTGACATTCACCGATGAGGGGGAGCCTGAGCACTACCACTACAAGAAAAAGAGCTATAGCAGCCACGAATTTGGTTTTAATAGGTCCATTTCCGTCGTTAATGATCATTTATGACCGTCCATGTGGGGGCTGGTATAGCTTTCCTCGTAAATGGGTCTCCCGTCGTAATTGATGCTTTGCAGCCATGAAAAATGGTGCTGCTAAAGACTCTACGACGGGATACGTGGTCGGCTAACTTACTATTTGCAACAAAATTTCTCGTCGTAAGTTTTAAAATTTTCCGGTTAAATTTAAATATGCCAATATTAATTTCAATAATTAATTAATCACGAATATTATTATTATTATTATTATTTTAATTAATAATAATTAATAAAACTGAAACCATTAAAAAGAAGATTGATAGGGGGGAAACCTCAGTGATCTGAGGATTGATTGATTAGGAAATACATGGGTACAAGAGTGTACAAGTTACATTGAATCTAAATTATACATTGAATCTAGCTAATGGGCTACGCCATTGAATCTAGACTATACATTGAATCTAGACTAACCAATATCTTCTATCCTAACACCCCCTTTCAAGCGAAACGTCGGATGAACTGAGGCGTTGAGCTTGGACCTAAAGAATTCCAACAATGATCGTGACAGCCCCTTGGTGAATATGTCAGCAATCTGGAGAGAAGTAGGAACGTGTAGAACACAAATCTTGCCATAGGCGACCAATTCCCGAATAAAATGATAACCAATGTCAATGTGCTTGGTTCATTTATGAGCAGCGGGGTTCTGGGCAAGGAAGATAGCACTGTTATTGTCACATAAAAGTAGTGGTGGCCGATGGAGGGGAAAATGAAGATCACGAAGTAAATGAGACATCCAAACAACCTCAGCAGCTGCATTAGCCAAAGCACAGTACTCAGATTCAGCACTGGAACGGGAGTCGGTAGGTTGTTTATTGGCACTCCAAGAGACAAAATTATCTCCAAGGAAAGCAGCATACCCATAGGTGGAACGACGTGTCTCCAGACAACGAGCCCAATCTGCATATGAGTAACCAAGTACCTCTGAAGAAGCTAGGGAACTGAAAGTCAATCCATAATACAGCGTGCCACATACACAACGAAGGATACAAGTGACAGCGGTAAAATAATCATCCCGGGGGTCTTGGAGATACTGACTGACCGAGTTCACAGCAAACGCCAAGTCAGGGCGAGTAATGGTGAGATATTGAAGAGCACCAACCAAGGACCTATAAAGTGTAGGATTTTGGAAAGGGTCAATGGTGCTGATGTGAAGCTGAGAAAGCGGAACAAATGGTGTCGAGACAGGAGCAGCATCAATCATCCCAGCCCGCTGAAGAATGTCTCGAGCATACTTGGCCTGACCCAAAAAGAGACCTGACGACGTAGAGGATACCTTTAAACCAAGGAAATAGCCTAGAGAGCCCAAATCCTTGATAGAGAATTCCTTATCTGTGCTGGTGATGAACTGGCGAATGAGAATGGGATCATTTCCGGTGAGAATGATATCATCGACATATACTAGCACATACAGGAGGACAGTACCACATACGACACATACGAGATCCATTCACCAGTTGTTGATCATCTTTATCTTCCATGATGTCCATCTCTCCAATGTTCTCCTTGAGGCAGCTTATGTTTTGATCAAACACGTAGCAATTGTCTGAAGATCTAGTTCCAACCAGAATAGCTTTCTCACCTTTCTTAACCCTGCATGTTTTATCATCGAATAGAACAGTCAGCTTGCTATTACAGAGATGACTAGTACTTAACAAGTTTGCCTCTAATCCATCTACAAGCAAAACGTCATGGAATACAGGAAATCCTTTTATCTGCAATTCACCTTTTCCAATAACACTGCATTTCTTTCCATCACCAAACCTTACAGTTCCAGTCCAAGGTACCACATTATTAATCAAATCTCGAGACCCAGTCATATGCCTAGAGTATCCACTATCAAAGTACCACGTATCTCTAGCATAGGGACTAAAACATGTATGAACAACATAACAAAGTTTAGATTTTGGCACGCATACCTTCCTGGTCAGGTTTTCTTGAAGTGACGGACTCATATTATAACATGTCTTGAAATCCTTTCCCCGCATGATATGCCTTAGAAATCTGAAACACTGATTCTCTAAATGCCCTTGAAACATGCAGTAGTTGCACATAATGGCTGGTCTCTTCTTCTTGAATATCGGATGTGTTTGTCTTCTGAATCCTTGCATAAGCTTCAACCCTTGATTTACATGAGCAGAAGTACTCACATACTGAAGTCCATATTTAGGTATGGTCTGGTTCACATATCCTAGACCATGTCTATCACCCGATGCTCTTCCCATTTCCAACAGATCATCCAAGATAGCAGTTCCTTTGTTGAGTCGTTTGATCGTTCCTTCTGCATCTTCTGTCCTCTTGGTCATACTCAGTAAATCATCTTGAATTTCTCTCACACTTAATTCCAAAATGTCATTCATGATCTTGATCTCGTCCCTTTCATCTATCAGGGTGATCTTCTCAGCCTTCAATTTCTTGATTGATTCCATTGCCATGATCCACATTCTGTATAACTTATAATAGGACTCATAGATGTCATCTCCATCATCAACTTCAGTTACATTTTCCACGACTGGTTCCTCTTCTGCTTCAGTGACGATTTCAGACTGCATGTTTAAACATGCTGAGTCAGTAGGCATGTTAAAACATGCATGCTCAAAAAATTTACAGTCACTAAACACTTCTCTCTCTAACTCACAAATTCTCTCCCTTCTCTCTACCTTTTGTTTATCTTTTTTTTCCGACAACAACTGTTCATGTCTGTTAAACACCTACAACGGTCACAAAACCGCCACTATGTCGCCGGAACCGCCGCCTAACCGCGGCTGAGCCACCCCCAACTTATTTTTCTTCAAGCGCTCACAGCAAAACCCATCCCTCTTGCCTCGGCTCTACCTTCCAATCCGTCAATTTCACCGGTGCCGGAATACCGAGGAAAGATTGCATGCATCATCTCCCCGGAGGAGGTCACCAACTTGTCGGAGCACTACACCAACGCCTTGATCGGCAAATTTCCAAGGATCAAACCCTCGATGGAGTTTCTGAACGAATCTTTCAAATCTTTCGGCTTCAAAGGCAGGTATCAGCTTGTTTCTATCGATTATAGACATGATTTGATAAGGTTTGAGGATCCTGAAGATCTACAGAGATGTTGGATGAAGAATGTGTGGTCTTTCAAGGGATCTGTTATGAAAGTTTTTAAATGGACCCCTGGTTTTACCCCTGACACAGAAACCTCAATTATGCCTATATGGATCACCCTCCATAACTTACCTATCTTCTGGTACAATACAGCCATGTTAGAGGTTATAGGAAACAGGATAGGTAGATTCATTAAGATGGATATGGCCACAGCTAGTCTTACTAGACCCTCAGCTGTAAAGCTGTGTGTGGAGATTGATCTGCTTGCAAAGCTCCATAATTCAGTCACTTTGACTATTAATATGGAAGGAGAGGTTGCTGATTTTGAAATAGAATATGAGCAGCTCCCTTTATATTGCAGACACTGTAAGAAATTGGGCCATGAATTGAATGAGTGTAGAATCCTCAACCCTGAGTTAAGGCCAATTCAAAGAAGGAACAACCTCAGGCCAAACTCCCCAAAAAGCCTCAATGATACTAAACAGAAGCAGGTTGCTGGTCCCCATTGGAAAGGCCAGAGCACTCAGAATCTAGTGTATGTTCAGAAGAAACAAGGGGATTTGAACAAAGGGAAAGAAATTGTCCACACTCCAGTTCCTGATCCCACACCACCATCACCAGTACCTCTCTCCCTACGAGCCCCTCCCCATACACTCCCCACTCCTACTGTTACCACTCACCAAATCACAAACTGCCTTACCACCCCAATGATCTATGACTCTCCAATTGAAGTACTGTTTGATGCTGAACAGACTCCAAACCTCTCACAGAAGTCTCCACAGATTTTCCAACATGCCAGTGGTGCCAAATCTTTGGAGTTTGAAGACAGTATAACAGAAGATTCTACAGATACTGCATCTGAGATTTTTCCTTCAGCTCAGTCACTCCCCTCCACTACCCCCCTGGCCACTGATATCCATACAGATACCCCTTCTGAACCAAATTCCTCCTATAATCCTCAAAACCCTGTCATTTCAGCTGAGGAACCTTGGTGCACTCCCAGAAAATCAAAAAATTATTCGAAGGATGACATGAATCTACACTCAACCAAGCCATCCATTACTGACACCAACAAAGTCAGTTTCTATTCTCAGCCTAGACAGGGCAGCAACAGATTTCTCCCCTTGATTATGGAGGTAGATCAGGGCAATGATGATACCTCTGAGGAGTTGACTGAGGCTGGTAAAAATGTGGAACCTTCCCAACCTCCAAACTCTCCTTCACAGGTAACCCCTCTATCCTATGCTGATGCTGTGACATCTACTACTAGTACCTCTCTTGATGATTCTGAGTTGAACAAAGTCCCAACTTTTTTTTCTCAGGTTAATAAGATAGTGACTAGAACTGCCACTAATAGCATAAAATCTCGTAAATGATTAGTACAACATTTGGTCTAAATGTACTGGTCTGGAATGTCAGAGGCATGGAAACTTCTATGCTTAGACTATCTAGACTAATTTTTAATCATAAAATTGATGTACTATGCCTAACTGAACCACAACATGATAATTCAGAATGTGATTCTTACAAAAACAAATTGCACTTTCAAAATTGCATGCATTCAAGTCTGTGTAATATTTGGCTTATGTGGAACTGTAAGGCTGACATTTCTTTAATTTTAGACCATAATCAATTTATTCAAGTACAGCTCTCAATACATACACTGGAATCATCTACTGAGATTTTCTTTGTGTATGGATTAAGAACTAGGAAAGAAAGAGTTGAACTGTGGTCTGATCTTAAGGCTATATCATCTCCTGAAGCAATGTATATAGGTGATTTTAATGCCATGACTTCCATTTCTGAATACAAAGGACATGCTAAAACTAGCCTAAAGAGTATTAGGGAATTTAGTGCTTTCATTGATAACATGTCTCTCTTTCTTGTACATACAGTAGGTAATTTTTACACCTGGTCTAATGGTAGAATTAGGGAACAATGAAGGAGGCTAACTGTTGAGAGATTGGATAGGGGACTGTGCACTCATGATTGGAGTACTAAATTCCCACAGTCCTCTATCCAAGTGCTCAACAAAGACACCTCAGATCATTGTCCTTTATCACTTAGAATAGGTAGTAATATTCCCTCAGTTCCTAAGCCCTTCAGGTTCATCAATACCTGGTTCAAGAGAGAAAGTTTCATGGAGGTCATCAATCTTCATTGGAATGATCACTCTGAGGGTACTGGAATGTATAAATTCTTTCTCAAGCTTAAAAGCCTTAAGTCTGTCCTTAAAAAATGGAATAAGGAGATTTTTGGTAATATAGATGAGAATGTAATAAAAGCTGAGGAAAAGTTAAGGATCCAGGAAATTAGTTTTGAGTTGAATAGCACAACTGATGAACTAATTAAACTCAAACAGGCAAAGGCTCTTCTAAAAAAATCTTTAAAAGAGCAAAATAATTTCTGGAAACATAAGGCTAAAGTTAAATGGCTTAAAGAGGGTGATGAGAACACCAAATATTTTCATAACACTGTTATGGAGAAAAGAGGTAGACTTAGAATCACTAAAATTAAGAGTTCACAGGGACAGTGGTTGAATGGCAATGAGGAAATTGAGTCTGAAGCTGTAGCTTTTTACCAAGATCTTCTAACTGACTCACCACACCCTGACCAGAATCTCTTTTCTACACACTTTCTGTCTCAGATACCTTCACTGATCTCACAGGCAGAAAATGATGAACTCATTAAGCCAGTTTCTTTGCCTGAATTAAAGCAAATAGTTTTTGGCCTTAACAAGTCAAGCAGTCCAGGGCCTGATGGCTATACTGCCCAATTTTTTATTAAGGCATGGAACATAATTTGCTTAGATTTACTAGAGGCGTCTAATGATTTTCTAACTAGGTCTCACATTAATAGAGGTATTTCCAGTACATGGATCACTATCATTCTTAAGAAAGAAATACCTATCTCTTTTAGTGACTATAGACCTATCAGTCTTTCTAATGTTACAAACAAAATTTTTTCAAAAATCATAATGGAAAGACTGAAACCATTAATGCCTAAATTGATATCTCCAAACCAGTCTGCTTTTCTTCAAAATAGGGACATTTCTGATAATGTTATCTATTTAAAAGAAATGTTTAGATTCATAAATAGGAAAGACAGAGATCCAAACTGTATCTTAAAATTGGATTTAATGAAAGCATTTGATAGAGTTAGCTGGCAATTCCTTAAAAAAATTCTCCTTAAATTTGGTTTTGGTGACAGATTTGTTGATTGCATTATGAAAAACTTGTCTGATGCTTGGTTCTCAATCTTAATAAATGGCAAACCAGTTGGCTATTTCCCAGCAACTAGAGGGATCAAACAGGGAGACCCACTGTCTCCATTTTTGTTCAATATTTTCAGTGAAGCTTTTACCAGAAGCCTTTCTTACATTTTTAATACTGGTAAATTGCAATACTTCTGTCTCCCCAGAAATGCCATCCCTATTTCCCATTTAAGTTATGCTGATGACAATGTAGTTTTTCTCAGTGCTTCCAGAATCAACTTAATTAGATTGAAAGCTTTCTTAGTGAAATTTGAAGAAACCACTGGCCAGAAAATAAATCATGAAAAGAGTGATTTCTTCCTGAGTTCTACGGCTACTGAGAACAAGCTTAGACAAGTAAAAAACATATTGGGCATGAAAAAAGGTAATCTGCCATTTAAATATTTGGGAGTACAAATTTTCAGTGGAAGAGCCTTAAATATTCACTCACAAGCAATTGTGGAATTAATTGATAGAAGGACTCTTAACTGGAAAAATAAATGGCTCTCTACTGGAGGTAAATTGATTCTGATTCAATCTTGCCTTCAGTCTCTGCCTCAACACATATGGGCAGTTATGGAGCCTACAAAACACATGGTTAAAAAGATCCAAAGAAGGCTAGCCATTTTCTTTTGGGGCTCATCAGAAACAGGCCCTAAAAAAGCCTGGAAAAAATGGAGCTCTATTTGTAAGCCAGTGTCTAATAATGGATTGGGAATAAGAGACCTCTCTACCACTATAAAAGCCTTCTCCTGTAAACTATGGTGGAAGTACCAGTTAGGAATAGCTCCATGGACACTTTTCCTAGCCTCTCAGCCATCCTCACTCAGAAAATCACAAAACTGGAAAAGAATATGCAAAATTGATAGTTTTGCACAGGCACATACAAGAATGATTCATGCGGAATTTTTGTGCAATTTTTGGAGTTCTAATTGGACTGAACATGGTCCACTTATAGATTTCTATGAACCCCAGGAATTAGAGCATATTCAGTGCACTGTTGCTAATTTTATAGCTAACAAAGCAGTTCTGTTGCCTTTTTTGGCACTAGTCCTGCCTCAAGAGGTGATAGACACCATCAGTGGATCTGAAATACATCCAGGAAGACAGGACAAGCTAATATGAAAGTTGACACCTCAGGGAAAATTTTCAATCAGATCAGCTTACCAGAAGCTAAACCCTCTATCAGGTAATCTCCCTGTATTGTCCAAGATTTGGAATGCATCTATTCAGAAAAAAATCTCTATTTTTATGTGGAAGTTGCTAAACTGTTTAGTTCCATTTGATGATATTTTATCTCAGTTTGGCTTCAAATTCGCATCCAAATGCTGTTTTTGTGCTAGCTCTGACTCTCTGCACCATTTCTATAATGAATGTCACATTGCTATACTGTTGTGGAGACAGATGCACCATATATGTGGTTCTATTTTTTTCAACTGTGCAAATCTGTGGGATAGACTTGCTACCTGTTGGGCCTTTTCTGGTCTTTCTAGATTGCACAATAGACTCAACCATATTGCTCCTATCCTAGTCTGTTGGATTCTATGGAAAGCCAGAAATAAAATACTTTTTGAGGACTGTCCCCCAAACCCTAATGCCTTAGCACAGGAACTACATAGTCTTATCTACTTCTCACTCATCAAAAATCCATTACCAATTTTAAATGAGGTAGATAGGGAGCTGGCCACACAAACATGTATTCCTCCACTTTATATCCCTCCTAGACCTAATATCTCTCCTATTTACTGGGCTAAACCAACAGTGGGATACAAAATTAGTGTAGATGCAGCCTGGAAGTTTGGACATGATGGTTTAGCACTTACTGTTAGAGATAGTAAAGGTGAGCTCTTTCTTGCCCAATGCATACACTATCAGGCCCTCTCACCTTTAGAAGCTGAGCTCAAAGCTATTTTAGCAGGGTCCAATTTTGCCAGATCTTTACACCTTTCCCCTGTGGAAATTGAATCAGACTGTAAGCAGGCAATTGACATGATCCATAATCCCACCTTATGGCATTGGAGATTTTATGGTATTCTGAACCTTATCTCAGAGGAGTTACATGCCTTTAAGTTCAGTCACATCTTTAGAGAGGCCAATCAGCCATCTGATTACGTAGCTAAACTTTGTTATTCAAACCAGCTATCTCTGATCTATACTTGGAACTCCTTGCCTCCTATTGCTAAAAGCAAAATTCTTTTTGATGCTGCAGAATTTCCTACAATCAGAATCTCCTCTTCTCTCAACTGATACTGCTAATTAAGTTGTTCCTCCTATACAGGTTGAAAGAGCTGCTCTCCCAGGTGCTCCACTCAAGTTTCTCCAACATGTCAAAGCAAACAGCTCAACTCAGATGGGACTAATATTAATGCAACTGGCTTAGATCCCCATTCTGCTGTCACCAACCTTAAATTTTTGATGTATAGTTTTTGTTTTATGCCTTTCTTTTCTTGATCCTTCAGTCGCCTTGTGTTTTGTCTTGACAATTCACTAACAGACTTGAGGCAAAAAGAGTTTGGCTTGTAAATCATTTTTGAGAAGCATTACTATGCTTCTAAGGGCTTTTGTCCTTGTGCCTATGTAGGTTGTACAAACTTGCCGCTTTAAGGCACCTATTCTTTTGGTTTGGAAATCCAATAAATATTCCCCCATCTTTTGATGGTTTTAATTAAAAAAAAACATGCATGCTCCGATTCTTCGATCAGTGTTGCCCCAAATGACACATGATTGTTGACATGTTCCTCCTCTTCATCATCACTCCAGGTAGCCGCACATGCTTTCCCTTTTTCCTTGGGAGAGGCACTAGGACATTGCCACTAGTGCAAACACCGTCATCCACGGCACATATTTACAGCGTTTGTCGCTGGTTTTCGTGCAACCACCGTAAAAATAAGTTTGCGATATCGCAAACATGGCTCGTTTGTCATGTAAAAATGGCATGGCGTAAGTCTGGTGGAAACACGACGTTTCTGATAAATGACGTGTTTCTTTGGTAACTTTACGAGATCGTAAATTGAATACACAACGCTAACGATATCGTAAACATGGTTGTGGATGAAATTGAATTGAACGTGAACACTCATGGCATTGTAACTGTGCCTGTAAAATATGGGTAAAAGTTTGAAAATATTGACTCAGGTAGGTCACGATACCGTAAAGTTAAATTTAACAAATACGATATCGTAAACGGGGTGAGAAAAATAGTGCAGGGAAATTAAATCTGTGATTGCGATTGAAATCTGAGATAGAGATAGCGTGAAAATAATCTAGTCGTGGAGCGATATCGTAGGTAGGGAACGTTAGTAATTACGATATCGTAATCGCTCTAGACATGACAGTTTTAAAACAGGATTGCCTTTGAGCGGATTGGTAAATGCTAATATTCTTTGTCATATAGTTGGACTGTGTGTCTCTGCTAGAATTCGGTCACTTGAACGGGCAAAGATCTATTGTTACATCCCAGTAACCCTTGTTGATAAGGTACGTAAGTATTTGAATTTGTTTTGAGATTGGCTTGTGTATGATTGTGTTCTTGAAATTAAGTTTTTACTTTTTGTGCTTGTTTTGAAATGTAGATTGTTGTTGTGCTGGTCATGGGTTCTTGATGTAGGTGTGGGAAATTGTGTGGGTACTTAAGTTAGGTTGGTTAGATAGTTGAATTGGAAATGGATCGTGCCACGATTATGAAGGTGAACAAAAGGTTGTCGACAGAATATAAGGCTTTGGTAGAGGAATTTATAGCTGTTGGTTCAGAAGACGCAAGGAGGAAGAAAGTCATCGGTGTTAGATACCCTTGTAGGGATTGTAGGAACAACGCAATTTATGATGATGTTAAAGTGGTGCGAGAACACTTGATTTGTAGAGGTTTTGACAAATCTTATACTGATTGGGTTTGGCATGGAGAAGAAACAAGCTATGTAGATATTCCTGAGTGTTCGAATTTGTATGAGGATGAGTTAAAGTATGATGGCTGTATTGATGAAATGATTGACGATGTTGCTCTAGAATTTGTGGGGAAGGAAAAAGTTTTAGCTAGCATGTATAACGATAAGGCGACGCCATTATATGAAGGTTGCAGACATTCTGTTTTGGGTGCAACGTTGATTTTGATGAATTTTAAGGCGAAGAACGGAGTATCAGATAAGGGAATGACAGAGTTGTTGGAATTGGTGAAAGACCTACTTCCTGCCGACAATAAGTCCCCCGATCGGGTATATGCGGCGAAGAAGATTTTATGTCTGATGGGAATGGAGTTGGAGAAGATTCATGCATGTCCAAACGATTGTATGTTGTACAGGGGTGATGATATTGATGAGGATCACTGCAAGGTATGCAATACGCCACGCTACAAGATAAAGGAAGGGTCGGTAAATTTGTGTGGAGAGGTTGTTACGCCATCTGGTAGACTAACCCCTGCCAAAGTGATGTGGTATCTTCCAATAATTCCCAGACTTAAACGTTTGTTTGCTAATCCTGCTGATGCGAAGTTGATGACTTGGCATGCTGAGAGACCTAGGGAAGGAGATGATATTATCTCTCATGCTGCAGATGGAGATCAGTGGAAAAAAATGGATAGAATGTATCCGGAATTTGCAAATGAGCCACGACATTTAAGGCTAGGGTTATCAACTGATGGCATGAACCCATATGCTACGATGTCTAGTACGCACAGCTTCTGGCCAGTCATGGTGGTGATTTATAACCTTCCTTTCTGGTTGATGATGAAGAGGAAATATGTGTTATTTTCCATTATGATTTCAGGTCCAAAACAACCTGGCAATGACATTGATGTATACCTTGCTCCATTGATAGAAGACTTGCAGAAGTTATTTGAGGTTGGTGTTTGGACGGCAGATGGTAGTCGGGGTGATGAGAAGTTTGAAATGAAGGGAATGTTATTGTGGAGTATTAATGATTTCCAGCTTTGGGTAATCTGGCTGGTTATTCTGTAAAGGGTCACTTAGCATGTCAAGTTTGTGAGTCTAAAACTAGCTTTTGTCAACTTAAACATGGTGGAAAACCTGTTTACCTTGGCCATCGTCGGTTTCTACCTCCGAGTCACCCATGGAGAAGGGCGAAAAATTGGTTCAATGGGAAGGAAGAGCATGAGGCGGCTCCCATTCCTTTGATTGGCGCAAAAGGCTTAGTAGACGTAGATTGGATGAGTTGCAAGAGATGGTTGTGGAGGTGTTGTGCAGGTTGGAAATGTACTTTCCGCCTTCCTTTTTCGACATCATGATACACTTGATAGTGCACCTTGTGAGGGAGATAAAAATATGTGGTCCTGTTTACCTGCGATGGATGTATCCATTTGAGAGGTACATGGCGATATTCAAACACTTTGTCAAGAACAGATACAGGCCTGATGCTAGCATTTTTTAGCGTTATGTTGCTGAAGAAGTGATTGAGTTTTGCACGAACTATCTCAAAGATGTTGATACAATTGGAATTCCAAGCAGTAGGCACGAGGGTAGGGCTGAAGGTTACGGTCTTAGGCATAAGTGTTTGTTTAGTCCATCAGGGGATGATTTGGATGCATCACATTTGTACGTCCTCCGTAATCACTCTGTAATTGTTCCGTACGCAGATATGCATATGACGGTTATCAAAGAAACGCATTACTTAGAGGATGCCACACATTACTTAGATGATCGAATAACATTTCCCGAAACAGAGGATGATGTTGCACTGAATGAGGATGATGCTGTGCTGAATAGGTTCACGGGCCGCGCGGATCATTCTGAGGGATCATGGATTGATGCTGCAGGGAAACCGACAAAACGGAAAAGAGGCCAGCCCAAACAAAAAAGCACAAAGAAAAGCAAGAAGAAAAACAAGAATATTGAAGAAGAAGACTATAGTTCGTAAATGAATTGCGTTTTATGTAGAGCGGTAATGTAAACTCGGATGCGTTTTTTATTTTGTTTCTATTAATAGGTATTCTGGCATCTGAAATGGAAGCACCTGCTCATGTTGACGGCATCGTATATAGAAATGTACACACATGAGTTACCGCAAAGTGTGCCGTTCATTGTTTACAATAGCGTATTAGGTACATGAGCAATTTCTCTGTTGTACAAACGGTGCTAATAACGACTTCGTGATATGTACGTGTAATGGTACATGTAGCGCAAACAGAAATGACTAGTGTTAGAGATATCGTAACTCTGACCAGTAGTGGTAACCTAAATTGTCCTACCTTTGTTCGCCAAGCTCATGTAAAGAGATACCGCACACTTTATTTATGTAAATTTACGATATCGTTTCATCATGAGTTCATCATCTCTGTTGAGTAAACGGTGAAAGTTAAGGCTTCATAACATGCACGTGTATAGAAAGCGATATCGCACACAGTATTGTCTGATGTTAGAGACATCTTAAGTTATAACTTCCAAGTAGAATTACTATGTTGGATTTTTGGAGATATTAAATTGTAACAAATTCTAAGTTGAAAATTGTGTAAATTGTAAATGCCAAATTATGAATACAACTCAATGAAATGCAAAATTAAGATTAGAACTCATTTGAAATACCAAATTATGAATACAACTCAATTCAGATTCAAAGTCAAATGCGAAATTATGAATACAAGTCAATGAAAGACATAAATCAGAAATTGTTATTACAAACATGAATGCCTAAAAGAAGTCTTAGTAAAAGTTTAAAGAAAAGTTGGTTCTTCAGTGGTTCGATGATGACGGTGCTCCTTCAAGTTGTTTTTCGAGTGCGATCAAAAGCTGGCGATTATGCCACGATCCCTCCCTAATGGTAGCCATCTCTTGCCTGAAGCTAGATAGTGAAGCTTCAACTCCTGTGAAGTACGCCTCTGTTGGGTCCACTACAGTCCAAACACATATAAGACACGATTAGAGCGACAATTTCAGTAAATGTGTTTAAAAAAAGGTCGTATTGGGTACACATTTCAAAAGTATACCTGTAGGAGTTTCATCTTCGTCCTTGTCATCATCTCCAGCACGCTCCACCCAATGTCCATCCACCAAGTCCCACCTCTTACTCTGAAAATAATCAGCATCGTAGTAGGAGCAAGCTACAGGTTCGCTTAAAAACTTGAACTTTGGGTAATGGTGGTTGATGAGCTTGGTAATGAGATTGGTGTAAGGCAACTGCTTGCATGTGCGTCCTTCTTCTGTCACACTATGAACCATGTGCTGGAAAATAGTGAACCCAACGTTCACCAATTCTCGCTCCGCCACATAGAAGAACATCATTGCTGTTGTATAGTTCGGTTCAGCAAGCCATCCTGCCTTAGGCACTAAATTTCTAGCAACAATATCATAAACAGTCTGCTTATCACATGACAGACCTGACACTTTATATTTGCTAGGCTTCCCGAGCTCAGAACTGCCAAAATACTGTTGTACTAGGGCTTTCAATTTTGCGCAAGGATAGCGCTCGTCCGACGGCCACTCTTTCCTGAAATACACTTTCGGGGGAGGCTCAACAAATTCCCCGGTTTCCTCGTCTACCTCATCATATTGAATGTTCAGTACCTCGTTAATCTCCTCTGGACCAATCTGAAAATCCTTCTTATTAACCCTAGTATAGTACTGCCCATCTAATTCATGCACGTTGGCATAAAACTGCATAGTCTCGTCTAAATAACCAGGGCAATCAATGGAGACTAAGTCCTCTAATCCCTGAGCTTTGACATATTTCTAGACAGCAGATAATCCTAAGCTCTCAATCGAATCTAAATTTATAGCCATACAGGGTAGCAGATTTGATTTGGCTTGCTTGAAACGGGAGTAAATTTAAAAAGCAGCATCACTTACAAACTTCTGCTTGTCGTACTTCATAGTTGGCCCCTTCCCCGCCGGAACCCTAGCTGGTGGATCCTCC
Source organism: Sherardia arvensis (assembly GCA_948330725.1). NCBI lineage: Eukaryota > Viridiplantae > Streptophyta > Magnoliopsida > Gentianales > Rubiaceae > Sherardia > Sherardia arvensis. Next base: position 25,669,651 of record OX415236.1, read on the forward strand.
TCCGTCTCTCCTCTGCTCCCAGATGCACCTGAGGAGCCCAATTTTTTCCTTCTGTTCACGGGCATCTTGTCCCTAGCCATGGATGGGCGCTATGTGGTGTTGATTCGAGTGAATTATTTCGCCTCTTCTGATTTTGGATATGAAATTGGGGATCTTGAAACAGTCTGGAAATTAATTGTGCTATATACAGCTCCACGTTTGTGATATCGTTATCCACAAAGTACTTATGCTTACCAATGTGGGATATCATTAACTAGCTCGTTGGTCAGTTTCCAACTAAGAGATATCGTTAGTGAGCCAGGTGGTTACACGATGGTTGAGGGTTTAGGGTTAATGATTTAGGGTGTAGGATTTAGGGTATAGGGTTTATGATTTCGGGTGAAAGATCGCGCACACACAGGTTGACAAAAGGTCATTTTTTTTGGAGTCATTGTTCTTACGGGTGGTATACATTACGTATTAAAAAAGTTGGATATAAGTTTTTTATTTAAAAAAGTGTTTGTGATATATTAGGTTATATTTCTTTAGTTTCTAGATGTATTATGTCATTTAAAAATCTGTCTTGAATTATTCTTAACTTGTATACCCTTGTCGTGTCGGGTGAAATTTATTATAAGTGTAGTGTAGTTTTGCCTCCTACAAACTAGTGTGCATAGTTTTGCCGTGTAAATAATTACTGTAGTGTATTATTTTCTATTTTTATTATTTCGTAAGCCACAATTCAATATATATATATATATATATTGTATAAACTTGATTGAAATTAGATGAACTTAAAGAAATTTTATGAAATGGAAGTGCATTAAATTTATTGTCACATATTTAAATCTTAGTTTAATTAGATTCATCAGTTACCAACCTAAATAATATATCGAAGACTGTAGTGAGCTGCAATATAACTACAACACATGGATATAGATGTAATTTTTTTTAGAAAATAAACTACACAAATACATGTTTATAAATTGAACTCCTTCGCTAAAAAATACTAAAAATATACATCTCACTTAATAAGTTTGAAAATAATACCGCCCTTTTTTCAAAATTTGCTTTAGTCCAAGTTACGATATCGCTTTCATTGTTGTTTTTATACGTTCTACTTACTATATCGTGACAAATGTGGGTTGTCATTTCAGGTACCACATTTATAAATGATAAAATATTGACAACATAAAAGACAACATTTGCGACACCGTAAAGTTATAAACAAGTATAATTACTTGTATGCTTATTCATTTCAAATATTATTGAGGCGGCGCTAATGTAAATGTTTCAATACTCAGAAAGTTACGATAGCAACAAGTGCCCGTTTTATGCTCTCTATCTGTCAAACCCTGGTGTTTACGATATCGTTTACTGGTTGTATTGATATTTGCGATATCGTAAATTAGAAAAATATGTTATTTACGGTTGCTTAAGTAATCCCGTCTGTGCACCTATTCAGAAGGACTTAGTGACCTATTCAGATTTGGTGTCATTTGTATAACTAAATTAATCTATCAAACTGATTTAGGTACTTCATTTCTGAGGGCTGTAAATATGAAATTGTTAAACCGACAATTTATTGACTAGGAAGCACAAATGTGCATATGATTCGACAACATGAGCATATTGGTACAAGTCAAAAGCGATTTCAGACTGTTTAAAAGTCAAAATGACCAATTCTACAACTTGTCTAGATACTCTTGCAGTTTCTTGTCGCAAGCAGCTTCAGAATTGTCCAGCTCATCCACGGTTTTCTCTGCAACGGAACCTTCATCCACCTCCATCTGAGTAACAACATCATTAACAACGGGAGTTGTGGCAACTTGATCGGGCTGGACTGAATCAACTGATGTTCCCTCTGCCCTTTGCTCCATCACATCAACATCCTGACTGTCCTTAGCACCACTCACCGGCTCCAGATCAGCAGCTTTGTCGGGCACAACTTCCTTGGTAACCTGGTTGCCAAGCACTGGCTGTTCGACGCCTTGGTCGGGCACGATCTCATTTTCAACTTGGTTGGCATGCACAGCTGGTTCGGGCTGTTTGTTGGTCACCACTTCCTTTGCTACCTGATTGGCGTGAACAACCGTTGTGGACGGGGATGGTGCAGCAAATGGCTCCATAGGTTTGACACTAAAATCGGGCTTCTCCTGCCCACCTATATCAAGTGTGATTCCAAACCTGGATACGATCCTATTGATCAATTCCCTTTCCTCAGCCAGTTCGCTCTTAGCCTTTTCAAGTTAATCATTAAGCAAGCCCATATGAACAACGGTCCTTGCCCTCCACTCCGACTCTCGCGCTAAATACAAAAGACAAAGCACAGATTATCATCAGTGACAAACAATTACACAAACAAAAAAAATGTTGGAGAGTTTCCATAACTCATATACCTGATAGCGCTCCGGTACGATTCACCCGGGGTCCAAAAAAGGACTCGCTCTTTGCCCCATACTTTCCGTCGGCCTTCAGCTCCAAACCTTTGTTTGTTAACCAACCGTCGTTGTATAGTTTAGGTGGAATACCTGGCCCATCTATCAGGATGTCTTTCTTCCTCAGCATCGCGGTTATCAAACCTCCATAGGGCACCCCCGAGATGTCAGCCTTTGCTCGCTTCAACATGTATTCCAGAATGGCATGCCCCGGATTGAACCTGATTCTCTCCATCAAGTAGTAGAACAACATAAGCTTCCCTATCATTGGCTCCCCTGGATGGCCACCAGATGGCAGAACATTACCGCAAATCAGCTCGAATATCAGCCTGTGCTCGTGTGTCATTCCTGAAATCTTGTAGGTCCTCGCAGTGTCTGGCCTCTTAGCTACAACATCAAAGTACTTGGCTCTCATCTCTATCGTGTCGAGCGGCTGGTCAGTAGTCTTCGGTGGCCACATATTCTTAAAAGTAATTTGATACGGCCCGTCAGGATTCCTAGGCCTAACATCTGCATCACTTGCAATTGGGCATCCAATCACCTCGTTGATAAAATAGGCATCTACCACAAACCTCTTCCCATTCACCTTCGTACTAACTTCACTACAACCCTCCTCCATGCCTAGATTTGCATAAAACTGCATGACAGCCTCTAAATGAACAGGGTGCTGCATTGTCAACAATCCATCCATCTTTTGATACACAAAAGGTTCAAGGATATAATCAAACTTGAACTTGCTAATATCACTTGGCCTAAACACCCTACAATCTACTAAATCCCTACAAAGATTACCATGGTACCTCTGTTCAGCAGCTGGATTGAAGAAGATTGTGATTTCCTCGTCGTCAGACCTTTGATCTTCACCGGCCAGTGCTTTTCCCTTGTCGGAGTTTGTTGCAGCGCCCGGCTTCTTCTTCCCCGCCGGCGACGACGTTCGTTGACGCTTGGCTGGTGGGCCTGCCGCCTTCTTCGGTGCCATTGCTCGGAGAATTTGTGGTGGGAGATTGGGATTTGGGGGTAAAGGGTTTAGGGTTTTTGAATTGGGGGTGAATATCAGAAACACGATATCTGCAAAAGAGGAAGGCTTTTTCTTATATACTATACGGAGTTTGCGATATCGTAATTTGTAACGACCGTGTTTAAAATAATAAAGTATATCAAGCGCCATTTGACACATTACCATAGCGTTTTTGCATGAAAGTTTGCTAGGAGGCATTTTTACGAAGTCGTAAAAGCCTTAGTTTGGAAACAGAGGCTATTTACGGTAGTAGAAACTTTTGCTAATTACGATATCGTAACCAGTACCCGCCAGAAGGAAATGGATCCTTAATCGTGTAAAAAAATCGACGATTCAAGGTGAACCGATGAATGTTACTTGCAACATATGAAAGTAACTCCTTTTTAATATGTCAGCCATAATGCACCAAATAATCACTGAGCGTACAGTTGCAGCCAAACTAACATTGAATTTTCCATTCCGTACAAGTGACATTGATTTCTAAAGCTCAGTGCTAGCAACAAGTTAACATTTCCATGTTTAAAGCTACAATATTAACACACACACAACAACGTATTGATCATACTACTCACTAAATGGCGTAGTAGTATTGTTATGGATGCTAGTAGGGCAGATAACGAGTAGATTCGATGTTGATCATCGCTAGGTAGTTGACCGGATAGCTAAAAATTTCAGGTGATGATCACGATCGTTAGATCAAAGTGATCGAAATTATTTATGATCGATCGACCAATCATTAAGTCGGTCCATTAGCATTTCGATGTATTAATGAACTTGATCGATCTTTCATGTGTATGATGGTTGACCATCAGTTAAGATACGATATTACAATCTTGAACATGATCAGTTCATTTATGCATTGAACGATCTCCATCTCATCTCCATTCAGCTCATTTTGAATGAACAATACATGAATTATGGTAGTCTTACATGGAGTGCTAAAATGCAAAATAAGAAACAAATCACTAAAATGAACTTTTACACTTTAAGATAACGTAAACAAGAAAAGTATGTCGACATACACTGGTTGCGATATCGCCAATTGAACAGAGAAGTAGGTGAAAACACTATTCTCCCAGCTTCATTGATGGAATCTAGGCCATCCAATAACCTTTTTTTGCGGGTTTTACCCCTCCAAACCCATAAACTAGACCCACACTTCTTCTTCATCTTCTTCACCATCTCTCTCCTAAGCTCTCTCTTCTCCATTTTTGCTCTTCATATCCCCAAAATTTGAAGCATCAAGTGCAAAGGTATAGCTTCACAAAAACGAAATCCTTTCCATATTTGGTTGTATGTGAGGCAAGTTTTGGTCCTTGGGTTGCTCTTTATTAACAAAAAAACAAGATCCATTTCCATTTTGCCAAAGGGACACCCAATCAACTTGTTAATCATATCCTAAGTGCCATTAAGAAGATTTGTTGTTTGGAAACATGTTTGTTTCCATATTATTCGTTCAGTTTTGTAGGTTTTTGAACATTATCTCATGTTGTAGTTCTTGTGTTGTTGTCTAAGCACAATTTTTCATATCCTAATTTGTTGTTGTGTAATGGTAGTTACTTACCCGAATTTGATGACAAGAGTTGCAATATTTTGTTTTAGGGGAATGAAACCTTGTCGTAATTACACATATAACCTATCAATGTTTTCATATATGTGTTTGGTGTATGTATATATGTAGTCATAATGCTTATGTATTTATAAAGAGTGACATTAATGCTTCTTGTGTTATTTGCAAAGTGTAGGCAACACCATGGTAAAGGCAACTAAAAAATTGGATTCCTCTTCTCCTCAACCAAAGAGGTCAAGAACGAGAGTAAAGAGGAAACAAGTTGATCAAACATCGAAAGAACAACAACAAAGAACACATTGTCGTGAGTTAGAAATAAGGATGGATAGGCAAGAACTTACATATGTAGGGTTCAATAAGAATGGTAAGTGTGTCAAGCCAAGGAAAGATAAAGCAAAGTGGTCTAGTTGGTGCGGTAAGACCGGTAGAACACTAGTTGACATTGTCTTCACGGATTGGAGATTGCTAGAGGAAACATTGAAGCAAGACATATGGGTAGAGTGCGTGGTGAGTACCTTATCATATTCACTTAACAAATTTTATGTCTAATATCGAAAGTGTGCTAGATTTCATAGTCTTTGGAATTTTTTAAACGCAATTACTCCTTCACACATTTTTTTATCTACATGTAGAGACCCTTTGAGATTGATGCAATTGACATGCAAATTGTGAGGAAGAAAGCTCTAGAGATTGCATCTAAGGCTTTCCGTGAATTTAAATTTCGATTGTCTAAGGACTACGTGTATGAAAAAGGAGCGCGCCTAGGGCAAAACCCAAGGGATCGTTATAGTTTCATACGTGTAGAATCATGGCCGATCTTCGTGGAAAGGTGTGAAGAGAGGATCTTGAATGTAAGTTAACTCCCTATTCGTGGTCCCTGTACATCAAGCTACTCTATATTCACTTATATTGTACCTTATACTTTGTTATACAACTAGGGGACTAGGTTGAAGAAACAAATTGCAGCAAACAGTATAACAATGCCTCACTGTGCAAGCCGAGCGGGGTACGTAGGTGTTGCGGACAAGGCTTCCGACAACAAAAAAGATGAAGATATAAAAGTTTTAGTTGAAGGAGGGATGGACCTCGAGGCTGCAAGAAGTGCGGTCACACGAAAAGACCCCAAGGATTATGATAGGCATGAATTGTTTTGCATGGCTAGAGTTAGAGAAGATGGGACTATTTGGGAGAATGACACTCAAAAGGTGGCCAAAAAAGTGGTATGTTTGTCGATAATCCTATATTGCTTATTTTTAAAGCCATATTGCATCACTTATATCGCATACTTTGTAGGATGAATTAGTGATGAAACAAAGAGATGGTGAATTCATTCCTTGTGGGAAGGTAGACTTGCTTCGTACGGCCCTAGATGTAATAGAGAGAAATGAACACCCCGGGAGAGCATTGGGTATAGGTGGGTATGTGACCCAAATAGAGGTTTTTGGCATCAAGCGTAGTAAAGGAGAGCCACAACCCTCCAAACTGCAGTTTGCGATGAGTCAAATAGATAAATATTCTGCTGAGCTAAGGGAGGTGAAATCTATTGTTAAGGCGATGGCCGATAATTGTAACTTCCCCCTACCTACATTGTTTACAGATGTTGATGCATATAGGATACCTTCTTCTAGGGGGTCACAACCTTCTCCTATGAATGTAGAGGTGGTTGAAGAAAATATAGAGACCGATCTTGATGTTGCTCCTCCACAAAAACCAATTAAGGAAGATATGGACGTGGCAACATCAAAGAATGTTGAAAAGGTAATGCAAGCTTAAATATTTCAAATTCATATTCTTCATACCCTTATTCTGAATTCATCTTTCAACTTTTACTTGTGCATAGAACCCCCTATGCAAGTTATATGTTGATGTTGGTACCAACTCTCCTCCCCGACATGTGGCAAATGGTAATGCATATGCGAAAATGCTTAGGCATCACGGTGCTCTTGTTACTAAGGGATTCATTAAGGTTAGCCTTTTGGAAGCAGTTGATCCAAATGCCTTCTTGCCCGTCAAGGAACCTCCAATAGTTAGGGTGAGCGAAGGGGTAGGTTTTTTCTTTTTATGGCCTAAGTGGTTGGTTATAGATGCATCATCCACAGCTATACCCATAAGGCCAACACAAACTGCCGCTAAACCTGAACTGGACATCAAGTGAGGGCTAGCAAAAGATCACCATCAACAGGTAGACTACAAGAAAGGTCTACCGGCTTTTGTTCGAGTCTTGACCTTATCGCACATCACGGCAAATCCGCTAGTTTTTCTTTTCTTGGCAACGAGAGGATTTTTTGAACGAAGGGAGACATCCTTGTGCCCTGGGAGGACTTTGAATATTTTTGGCAATTCACGGAACTAAGCGATACCATACTTGCGGTTCATCAATTGTAAGTTATATTCTATAATGTTTATTATTTTTTATATTATGTCGCTTGCATAAAGATTAACTGTGTCTTGCAATTGCGAAGGTACATGAACTATTTATGTATGGTTAGGAAGAAGCCTTTAATAGGCTTACTGAACCCAATAGTTATGCACTCGTCTAACATGAGTAACCAAGATCGCCTAGATTGTCTTACTTCAGATATGGCAAACAAAGCAAATTCTATCTTCATAGGCCCTTATCTTGAAAGGTACTACGTGCATTTTTCATCTGCTCCGGCTTAAAATTATGCTTTACTTCACCCTAAGTTCAAAAGTATTGTTATTGCATCTATTGCAGCGGTTATTGGAGCTTCGTTTCCATTATTCCATCCTCGAAGCGGGTTTATTGGATAGATCTCTTGCATCTACCTCCATCAAGATCTTTCACCGATCTTTTAGACATTGCCGTGCATAGAAGCACCGATAACAGTCTACTCACATTTCAATTGCTTGTAATTGAGGTACATTAATTGCATTTCCTAAGTATATGTGCATGTTTTTTATGTGGTTCGTTCAAAAGCACACCTCTAACTTACTACTTATGCATCAAGTTTAAAAGGCATCGATCGCAATGGGAGTGCGGCTACTATAACATGTTGTTTTGTCACAAGTGCATTGAAGGTGTCGAAGCCGATAATTTGAATCTTGAGAAGGTACGTACACAAATTCCTGTTATAATCCATCTTTCGGGTTCATTGTGACATTATGGAATGCGTAGGTTTTTGGTAGCGATGTCACCCCGTACACAATCGCGGAGCTAAACAAGGGAAGGAATAAGTTCGCGGGACACCTGGTCCATCACCGCTCAGTACACATTGCGCAACCAATCGCTTAGGTGACATTCACTATTATTTAGTTTCTCTTTATGTTTGGTGTAGTCTAGGATACTAATGCACAAATGCCATGAATCATCCTTTCATAATTGAAAACGAACATTATTTAAAAGCTGGCGTTTGAAAGGATGATTCATGGCATTTGTGCATTATAATTAGTGCATATCATAATTGGCTGACAGGTGACATTATCTAATTGAAGCGGCATCCGATTAAAGTTTCGAAAGAAACTGCCCACGGATTCTTATTGGTAACATTTAGAATATACGATGTCTGAAAGAGGTTATGTTTTAAGTTGGCGTTATCGTAAATACAAACGCATTCATGTTTCAGACTGCGTATACCAAAATTAAGTTTATTACAACGTCGCAAATAACCTTGAGGTTCAACGTTTACGAAACCGCAAACTAACACGTGTGTAGTTACGATATCTTTAATAAATGCACTCAAATGTACCCAGGGTTTACCTGTTACATCTACGATACCGTAAATAATGACGTCTGTACGACCATTTTCCTACATTGTCGGTACCTTCAACGTAACCATATTTAAGATATCGCTATGTTACCCGGTTGATGGCTCTGTCTTTCTCACGGATCTGATCACGGTATCGTAGACTTTGTTACAAGTTTTGTTTACGGTATCGCAAACGTGCGCCTCAACAAACCAAAATCAAAACACCCGCCAAAATTGTTTGCGACAGTGACCTCACTCACGATAACGTAAATACAGTCCGTTTAAATATATTGCGATTTCGCTTTCGTCGTTCCGTTTAAAATATTTGCGGTATCGTAAAACAGATATATTTAGATTTATACGATATCGTGAACTATATTTTATATTATTCACAACTATTAGTTTACGATACCTGAAACGTTCTAAGCGTATAAATTGGCGCGATATCGTAAATATCTGAGCGTACAAAATATTTACGATACCGTTAAACATTGACATATCATGTTTGCGGAACCGTAAACATATAAATTTCATGCCTTCTTTGCCCCGTTTACGATATTGTAAATATGAAATTACGACGTTTAATCAACTGACACGGCGGAAATTTCCGCCGTGTTTAAACCAGAAAACACGGCGTTTCTGGTTAACGCTGTGCACAGATCCCGGCTGTTTACGGCACCCCCACGGACGGCAGTTGGGAAACGCCGTCTCCGGTGTGCAGGAACCGCCGTGAATGAAGCCGAATTCCACTAGTGTGCGACTGAATGTGACCAAAACCTTCATATTCTCTACATTGTACCTTTCCAGCATGCTTGAATGGTTTTGTGAGTGATTTAGACTCATTCTGACCTGAATTTCCCCTTCTGATAGGTGATGGATTTTGTCCTCTAGTATCACTTCTGTTTGGACTAGTTCTCTTCAACATCCTAGCAAAATTTCTCGGGATATTTGCAACTTCTTTTTCACTTAACTCGTCAAAATCTTCATGTTCACTTTGGTCAGCTGCTCTAGCACCAGATTGCTCTTTCTTCATTACGGCCTTGAAGGCCAAGTTAGATTGTCTCTTTATAGCTTGCTGCCTCATCTCAAATGCACCAAGTGATTCCATAACTTCATCAAGAGTCATCGTTGAAGTGTCAAATGCATCTTCCATGGTTGCCTTGTTGTGAAATTGTTCAGAAAGGGATCTCAAAACTTTCTGAACCAGTTGGAAATCAGTGAATGGTTGTCCCAATTGGTCTGCTGTGTGAGCTAGATCACTGATCCGAAGGTTATAGTCACCAATGGTTTCATGTTCATCCATCACAATGGTCTCAAATGTGGTAGTTAGAGTTTGAAATTTCAGTCTCTTCATCTTAGCATCTCCTTCATAGTGAGTCTGAAGTTTGTCCCATGCTGCTTTTGCCGAAGTACATGTAGAGATTAGTCGAAATTGGTTTTGATCTACAGCAGAGTAGATAGCATATAGCACCTTGTTGTTGATTTTCTTGTTAGCCTTCTCATTCGTGCTCCATTCTGCTAATGGCTTCACCGATCTCTCGCTTTTTCCAGTTTTAACTTCAGACAGTGGTAAAGTCCAGGTATTTTCTATCCAATACCATGCATCATCATCCAGACCGTGTATAACACCATCATCTTCGCCTTCCAGTAAGCATAATTCGTTCCATCCAGTAGCGGCGGTCTCGCTGTTGATGTGCCAAGCTTCTCTTGAGTAGACATAATGATAGCTCCGATCTCACTACCCTTGTAAGAGGGATTGTAGTGACCTTACTCTGATACCAATTGAAAATAACTATCAATAGATCTGCTGTAGTTTTACGTCTAATTCTGCGGTTACTTAACTGTGACAAACATGTTTAAACATGGTGGCAATATGTTTAAACATGGTAAAATTAAAGACAGAAACACACAGAATTGTTTACGCAGTTCGGTGATAAAAACACCTACATCTGCGAGACCTTGCCCAGTCTAGAAACCATTCACTAGATAATCAATATAGTGTACTATACTACTCACTTCTACCTATCTATGATTACCTCTGGTAGTGAACTTGTGAGCACCCCTCACTTGCCGGTCAACATCAAGCTCCTCACCCAACTTTCTGATGACTACCTCTCCCGAGGATATTATGGCCGTGGTTCTAGACTTGCCGATGAACAAGATCCCGTTGCGGTTGATTGCTGAACTGCGACTGCTCCACTCGAAAGTATCATTGACAGGATTTTTTAATCTCTGAATCCGTGGTTGATTTCACATCCTTCGTTCTTCTTTTATAGCGCATGTTGTACCTTCAATCACGTACAACCCTAATCTATTCTTTCTATAACTAAATATTACAATTTCCAATTACAACATAGAAAAAGGAATAGACTAGATCTCTTTCCAATTCTAAAGCTATGCCTAACTAATTCTTCCATAATAATTCTGTAGGCAATATTTAATCTTCCATACTTGAATTGGACGAGAATAGATGATTTGGAATCTTCTGTATTTAATCTTCAATAACCGAAAATAAATCATTCTTCCATAATAATGTAATCCGATCGATACAAAGATTCCAAATCAATAAATAACTTTCCTGAGCATGTTAAAACATGACTTCCCTTCTTCACAAAAATGGCAACTTAAAAGTATAGACTTTACACATGTGTTGTAGAACTTGAAAGGTCTTGTAACCTTTGCTTTGTAATTATTAAAATGAACTAGTACTGGTAAATGGTCAGAGATAAGATTTAGTTTTACCTCACACAACGTGTAGGCATCTCACTAGTCCATTTTTCATTTACAAGAGCCTTAACAATATTGTGTGAAATTGTTTTGCCCACTCCTTGCCAATTCGTCCATGTAAAAAATGGCCCCATAGTGTGCATCTCCACCAACTGAACTTGATCCACCACTTCTCGAAATGGCTCAATTTCTTTCAATTCAACATCTTGTCCACTCATTTTGTCTTCTAGTTTTTACGGGAAACTAAAATCACCCACCACCACCCAAGAAAGATCCCGATGATCAGCAATTGCTTTTTTATATTACCACCTCTTATTTTTTTAACTTTGTACTAGCCAATTAATATAATATATGTAAAAGTGTTTGAATCTTCTTCTATTGAGAAGAAGAAGAAGAAAATTGGCCATTTTGTATTAGTTTATCTTATTAGTACCACTACTCTGATTATTTCATCTCATCGCTATTACTCTTTGTATTAAAAATGTCACATTATAAGGGTTTTGTGTGCATCAGGTTTACTGCAAAAACATTCAAAACTTTAAATAATATGTTTTCTCAAGTGTTGCGTAACTCAAATGAAGCTCTTATGAGCTTTGGCAACACTTCCGCTCTGTCGTTGCGACAAACGACTGTTGTAATGAATCTTTACAAAGTGTCAACAGTTTCACTTGAACCATAATGAATACTTTCACGTTTCGATACAAACAAACAACTTTAGATGAGTAATTTGGCTTTATTTTATAGGAGTAATATTGTCATTTAGTTCTCCAGATGTAATTTAAACAAACCAAATGGTACAATATAAGAAAACTAGGAAGGGAAGGCTTCTAAGAAGTTAAAATGGAAGCCGTTCTTCAAGTCGGCGGAAAAGGGTTAAAAGGGTAACTATAACCGTCCACCACACACAACATTTACTTATACACAGTAAATAAAAGTTCCGAGTCTATTGTACCACATGGTTTTAAAAAAAAAAGCTGTGTGGTTGAGCAAGAATTATGCTTGAGCCATCTTAATAACATTGCAACTTAGTTAAACTTGAACAGTACAAAGTTTCATTCCCTTTTTATTGTCAAAGTTCATAGAAAAAGATTAAGAGACGTGGATTTCATGATCTACGAAAAGTTTGGTGGACAATATTAGCGATATAATCAAATGTAAGGCTCATCTGATCGTTGCTCAAAAGAAAAATAAGTTGCTGACCTTAATGACGGAGTACACAAGAAATGAGCAACTGCAAAAGAAACACTTTGTTTATGCCGGAAATTATACCATGAAGGATGGTTCTGAGCACCTGAGATTACGAGATTATAATTCTAATAGTTCACATCTGAATGTAACTTAGTGGTGATAAAAGTGGCAATTAATTCACTGTAAATAGCAATTCAAAATTTATGAGAAACATTTTAACAAATGCCTAAAGTGCATCATGTATATGCTCTACAAATTAACAAAACCAAATATATTTAGATACAAACACAATTCAATAGTAAATAATTTCTCAACCAAAATTGTAAATTAGTTCAACACCTGTTAAAACTCGAATATAGAGACAGACTCCTCAAGTATCCGCTAATCTCTATGTTTCTCAAGAAGAGAATTGTTAGAAGGTTTCGTTTTGATATAAAAAAAAACGGCGTCATTTTTATTACTTGAATGGTTGGATATTCTTTGACCGGTAATTTCAAGCGAACCAAATAAGATTTTTAGTAATTGCCTACACAACCCCAAACAGTTAAAATCCCAAATCCAAATCCAAATCCAAACACTCAAATACACGTTAGTTCTAATCTAGGAAGCAAAGGTCCCAAAAGTTTGGGTATTCAGAAATGGCAAGTCCAGATGAGGAGCAACCACGTTCGGCATTGATATTCCTGGGCACTGGCTGTTCAAGCGCGCTCCCCAACGCCCTTTGTTTGTTAAGACCTCGCGATCCCCCTTGCACCGTTTGTCATCAGTCACTGTCGATACCACCGGAAAAGAACCCTAATTACAGGTTATATTATGATTTTTTTAGGTATTATAATTTATATGTTAACTAACACCTACATTAGAGTTTCAGGTGCAACACATCTCTCCTAATCGATTATTGCCAACCCGGTAATCATCACAAGTACATATTGATTGATGTTGGGAAGACGTTTCGGGAGCAGGTCTTACGTTGGTTCACCTTGTACAACATTCCCCAGGTGGATTCTGTGAGTTATCCTTCCCATTCCCTTGTGATGCTTCAAGTTCACTGGGATCTTTAGCTTTGATTCCCGTGATATTGCTATAGCACTTTAAGTGATGTCTTTGTGTTCAATTATTCCTCCTCATTACAAATTAATCAGTTGGAAGGAGTTACTTTCCAACTTAAACCTATCAAAGATTGTCACAAAATCTACAAGTCCAAGAATTTTCACATTTCTGACTGTTAATTACATGTTTCATAAGTTAGATTGTCATCATATTGTAGGAAATCAGCTAAAGTCATATGACATGTTAGGAATCAGCTGTGCCGGGGATGGTGGTGTTCTGTTTTTGAATGCATGAATAATCAACTTCTAGGGAGTGGTTTGCTTTGAATTCAAAGTATGCAGTTATTGTTTGCTGTTACACATAAAATTAACAAATCCAATGGAACAAAGTAGATCTTTGCAGTATGTTTATTATATTGGAAATGCTACCCTACCACCCCCTCCCTGTCCGTGTTCCTGTTTTGGCATGTTCCTATATCCCTGTATAATGAGGCTTACAACTGCAATTCCTATTGCCATCTCTATATTCTGGACTACATGAGCCTTTGGAGCAACATTTCAGTCAAAGTATATACAGTATATATTATTTACTTACTTGCAAATTTTGTTTCAATGTAGCTGCTTAACATTGAAAATATTTAAATTCACCTTTTTTGTTAATTGTCTTTTTGTTCATGGTTACTTTCTAGATAATTTTGTCTCATGAGCATGCTGATGCAATTCTTGGTCTGGATGATGTTCGAGTTGTGCAACCATTTAGTGCAACAAATGAAATTGATCCTACTCCTATTTACCTAACTCAACATTCAATGGAAAGGTACTAAATAATTTTTCCTCCTTCTGGGTATCTATCAATATAAATACCTCTTCTTCTGTATTTCTACATTTGAATAAGGTAATCACATTACTAGTATGTTGTCAAAAATTTATGCCCAGGATGAAGTTTTATTCCTGGGAGATTTGGATGAAAATTAACACCAAACTATGGGTGTGTTTGGCGGACCCGTGCTTTTTAAAAAAGTTGGGTGCTTTTGGCTTCTCTGTGGCCAAAAGTGCCTTCTCCTTAAGAAATAAGCAGTTTTTTGGTAGTTTACCGAACACCAAACGCTGTGTTGTACAGCAGGTGAAAAGCTCTACCAAACACATATTTCAGTTTCCCCCATCCCCTTGAGCCTAATAATCATAAAATTTGTTCCAAAGTTGACTCCAATAGTTATAGGTGATTGTATGTTATGATTGGTTCCGTTTGTAAGAGTCTTGGTCCATGAAATGATGACAATTCCACACCCTTCTTATATTAGGCTAGTAGCACTGAAGGAAAAATGTAGAAATGTAGTTTTACCCAATGAATATTATTGGAATTTGTTAGCTGATCTAATTAGTGTTAACTAGCTTTTATTTGATAGATACCACTCTAGGCTAGAATCTAGCAAATAGTGTTCCACTAAATGTAAGAATTTCACACTTAGGATTAATTGTTAAGCAATAGGAAGATCTCCTAGTGACTATTTCAATTCATCATAATACTCATATACTTAAAAAGAGACTAGCTAGGACTAAAATAGGCTAGACCTCTCCTAAACTACCTACTAAACCACCATCAAAGATAATGGAGTTAGTGCCCTAAATACTAGGAACAACTGCTAAAATATACTTAAATTGGATATCTATCTAGCTTGCATAAGTACTGACCAATAATTACCTACGAGGACTCCTATCATTATTACTATCTTTAATTTACCTTGCTGATTTGGATTTGGAAAACAGAGAAGAAGTTAAATAAAAATAACAATTCTCGAACATAGAACCTGTTCAGATATGTACTCAGATGCATAAATTTTTTTAATGCTCTTAAACAGATTATTTAGACTAATGAGTAGAGGAAACAGCATAGTATGTACGACAGCATGGTTAAGGATAGTGGCATATGTGTGGAAGGGATCATTGTAAATTCATTGTTGGCCAAAGAAGTACTTAAATTGGCTTAAAACAAGAGCAAAGGATCTACTAAATAAATGAAAAAAAAAAAAAGGATTTTGAGCTTTTGCTTGCTGTCTAAAAGTTCTATATTTGCAAGAAAAAATCAGATGAGTATTCTGGTCGATGGTTACTATTTAAGATCGAGGTGTTGCTTAGTTTCAGTTGCAGTGAATTGCTTACTCTTTCTTTAGGTTTCATTATGAAACTATATATCTTAACCAAAACGTACAGCATTTCGATGAAATTTCCCTATCTGGTACAAAAGAAACTAAAAGCTGGCCAAGAAGTCAGACGCGTAGCACAACTGGACTGGAAGATCGTTGACATGGACTGTGAGAAGGCATTTGTTGCATCAGGACTCGAAATTATTCCCTTGCCAGTTAATTTTCTCTCATTTCTGTCCATTTTCTAACTACGTCTGTATTCTTCAATAATAGTAAATGTAATTTCTCTTTATGCTATTTTATATTATTTCAGGTGATGCATGGTGAAGACTATCAATGCTTAGGATTTTTATTTGGAGGAAACTGCAAAGTTGCTTATTTATCTGATGTTTCCCGCATTTTGTCAACAACAGAATCTTGTGAGTATTGATGCTATGCATGCTTTTGTGGTTTGAGATTAGCAAAATGCAAAAAGGCGGTAACCTCATTACAATAACTTTATGAACACATTATTGGATATCAACTATTCAAAGCACACTTGCTGCTGTGTGCTGTTTTTAATTTGCACCTGTAAAGTTCTAGGCATAGCCTTTTCTGTTCCAGGCTGTGTCTGACCTAATTTGGTTCTATGTATATTCCTTTTCCTAAGTTCAGCCCTATGCCGCCCTTCAAAGAATTAAAACTGTCATCAGTTGTTTAGTAATGGTGTGGATTTTTTTACAGAATGCTTTTTCCAAGGCACCTTTACAGGTAGTCTTGGAAAAATGGCAACAAGATATACGAGATAATTGAGTAAGATATATGATATTAATTGTTCTAGACTGCAGACAAAGGACAACACAGAAGTAACCTTAACACCAATAAAGAAGAAACCATAAGTGGTCTGTTTAAATGAAGTAAAAATGATTCACTGTACTATTGGTATGATTTTCCTGTGCCATAACTAGAGACAATTACTATTGGTAGATATATCTAAAGATCACGGCCAACAGCTGGACCTTCTCATACTGGACACTCTTTATAAGGTTGGTCTCTTTCTCAGGCTTCTATAATGTAGTCATCTGTTGTTGCTGAATAATCTTCTTGCTCAATCAATTTGTTTTGTGACTGATTTCCAATGTCTGTAACACTTTATTTGACTCCCCTCATGTGGTAAAATTTCCAGTATCCTCTTCTTATTACATTTTTTCTGCTTTCTCCTTCTTCTTGGTTGGCAACATAGAAATGCAAATAGAAATGCAAATTTCTATCTTGAAGTGTAGCAAATACAGAATTGTGTAGTCCCTCCTTATATGGTTGTTCTTTTGGCATTTTCATCCCCAAAGGTTGTTTGCTCTTTTTTTCATATCATGTGCAACTTTTGTTCATTTGGAATTCCATCGATGCTTTCCTGTTTTATTTAGTCATAATCATGATTGTTGCATTTTATGCTGACTGCATCTTCATTTCGCTACTTAATTTACTCTGCCAAATTAACCCAACTAACCCTCATACACTGCTATTAAGAGTTGTTTCTCCTCTGCAGGAAGGATCTCATAATACACACTTCTGCTTTCCTCAGGTTTGTTTTTTTTTTCTGCCAGCTTTTAGCTTTATAACCCTCAGTTGTGTAATTCTTGTTATGATCTCTTTCAGAGTCTTGCTGCTGTGAAAAGACTGTGCCCTAAAAGAGCATTATTTATTGGAATGACCCATGAGTTTGATCATCACAGGGACAATGAATTTCTCAAGGAATGGTCTAAACGGTATTAACGTCTTGCTGTTGCTATTCTTTAAAATTTTAAAGGAACTTTTACTTTCAAAGCTAATATTCTCCACTCTCTCAGAGAAGGTATACATGTCCAGCTTGCACGTGACGGATTGAAGATTCCTATTGATTTGTAGTAAGTGAGATTCATTACCTTTACTCAATAGTTAAGGTTTCAATTCTCTCACTTTCCTCCACTCGTTCTCTTTCCATGATCTCTCTTGTTTCTTAACCTCCTTTCTTTCTTGATCCGCCCGTATCCAACACCCTGATGATCTTTAATCAGGGATTGTGAGAGTACTGCCTTTAATGGTTATGTATTTAGGATGTCCAGGAGTAGACCACTGTATTATTCATCTAGAGACCTGTTGATAATATTAGTTCAAAGTGAGGCCCTTAGTTTTCCTTTTGTAGGTCCTGCTATCTCTATTATGGTGGTTATAGACGGAGTAGGAAGGCTCATAACGAGTGAAATTGTAGCTTATTAATTTAAGTAGACATTTTATTAAATTCTTACAGTGATATTAACTGACAAACAATTATTTGCAGATTCCCTGCAGAGGATTTGTGATGCACTCATTCAGTTGTGATTACCATCAATTTCAATTCAGAAAGAATCATGTTAATGAGTAGAGCGATCAAGTTTAACACAGGCATAAGATAATATTTTGTCAACGCCATAAGATACGTTACAATACACAGTTTGTGAAACAAATTTGTAAGAGCTGGTATTATATTACTCCCTTAGGGCAAGTCCAACAGAATTTGTAAAATAGAGATAATGCCTATATTTAAAATATATGAACACTTTTGTTGCTCCAACAGTATTGCTAAACTCATTCGCTAAAATAGAAAAGTGAAGAGAGAGTGTGTTTTGATTGCTATATATAGAGAAAAGGAGAGTACTTTTGGAGAACTAAATTCTAGGAAATTTGGACAAAGATTGTCTATTTTTAGCATGTTCAAATGAGCAAATCTATTTTTGGTAAATTATTATTAAGAATTTCTATAAAAAATAAATCAATTTTGATAAATTTTAATGGGAAAAGCTATTTTTGGCTGGGGTGTTCATAATTACCCGACCCGATCTATCCGGACCGATACCCGAAATACCCGAACATTTATATCCGGGTAATTAGTAATATTTTCGGGCCGGGTACCCGGCCCGGTGAATTCAAATTTAACCAGGTTCGGGTACGGGTCGTAAAATCTAATTAATAGGATACCCGGAATACCCGGTAAATATAATTATTAATACTATAAAAAATATTTAATATTAAAAATATATGTAAAAAAGTTAAGGGTTTTCCATATAATTAAAACCCTATTTACACTTTACAGATGGCATCTTTTGTTTACCTGTTGGCGTCTTGGGTATCCTCTCCAAGTCGAAACCCTGACGGCTCGAAGAAGAATAAATTTATTTCTGCCCGAAATCTCGATCGGTTAGTTCTCTTTTGATAGTGTTTTGTTAATTTGTATATGTGCGATTGTGGCTCTGCACTCTGCAGTCGGCAAGATTATATCGATGAGGCACTACTAATATGAATCTGGCATGACTGCATAATATTAACTGCATATTGACAGTAGTACAGTACACCGATTGTCAGCATGTATTATTGGCAGTATTGCATCTAATATCTATTGACTGCGTATTTAAATTTAATTCACATACTAATATGGTTTCTGAACGAAACCAATTTCTGACCGAAATACTAACATGGTTTAGTTCTAATGAGGCAATATCAATATGACAATATGATTTCTATTGACTAGTAGTCTGGTATACCATTGTTGACTAATGTAGTTAGGTATTATTATTTTTCTTTTAGGAGCACAGTAAACTCTTTAATATTTAAACAAAAGTCAAATGGAAATTTCATAAAGTAATCACACATATGCACAGACGGCGTGAGAGTTTGTATTTGGTGATTAATTTGCATGTGTTTTGGGGGGAATAATAACATTACGATTGAGCATTTGTATTTTTTATATTTTTTTGTAGGAAATGTCTGATTTGGAGAAAGCTGATTCCAGAGAAGTGTTGCAAGGGACTCAAGATGTAGAGATAGTGGAGATTCAAGGAGATGCTAAGAAGAAGAAGAAGAAAGTGAGGGCAGAACTTGGTACAAGGAGAAAGGTTTCTGAGGTTTGGCATCACTTCACGGCAATTCCCGATGACAAATTGCATCAAAAGTGCAATTATTGTGCTGATCCTATTGCTTATTCAAGTAAGAACGGAACTAAAGCTTTGTCACGTCATACTGAAAGGTGTAAAAAAGCTCCCTTTAACTTGGATAAGAAACAAACTATCTTGAATTTTGATGCTAAAACTAAAGTTAATGATGATGGGAGCATTGAAACTATTAGTGTTCCTAGGTTATGGCGGTTTGATCAAGACATCATTAGGAAAGCTCTGGTTAGATGGATTGTTATTGATCAATTGCCATTTATCATAGTTGAACGTGAGGGATTTCGTGAGTTTTGTAAGGTTGCTATCCCTGATTTTGTTGTTCCCTCACGTCCAACTATTACAAGAGATTGTTATGGTCTGTTTGTTGAGAAAAGAGAGATTTTGAAGAGTTTCTTTGAGAAGTTGTCTTCTAGAGTATGTCTTACTACTGATACATGGACCTCCGGGCAGAACTTGTCTTATATGTGTCTTACGGCTCATTTTATTGATGATAATTGGAAACTGCATAAGAAAATTATCAACTTTTGTCCAGTTGGTGGTCATTCAGAAGAGCTTATAGGTAAGAGTGTAGAAAAATGTCTGCAAGATTGGGGCCTTAAAAGAGTTATGACTGTAACTGTTGATAATGATAATTCTAATGACTTAGGAATACAGTATTTGAAAAAGGTTTTCAATCTTTGGGATGAGTGCGTGTTGAATGCTGAATTTTTACATATAAGATGTGCTGCACATATTCTGAACCTTGTTGTTAAAGATGGTTTGAAAGATGTTGATGTGTCTATATTGAAAGTTCGTGCGGCTGTGAAGTATGTGAGGTCTTCTCCTACGAGACTTTAGAAGTTCAAATCTTGTGTACAAGAGGAAAACATAAAAAAGTAAGGGTCTTGTTTGTTTGGATGTTGAAACAAGATTGAACTCAAACTATTTGATGCTCAAGACAGCTTTGGTGTTTAGAAAGGCATTCAGAAATCTGAAAACCATGTATACTCCTTATGTTAAGGAGCTTAGGAAGATTGGTGGTGCACCTGATAAACATGATTGGATAGAGTTGCTTCTTTCTTGCCTTTTCTTGAAGTCTTTTATCAATCTACATTGAAATTATCTGGCTCCCGCTATGTGACTGGAAATAGTCTTGTGGAAGATATGTATGATATTGGGTATGCCATTTCAGATTATATGGCTTCAGAAGATTTAAAGCTTAAGAGTATGGCAGAGAAAATGAAGTTTAAATTTGACAAGTATTGGTCAAATGTGAATAATATCAATGTTTTGATGTTCATTGCTATGGTTCTTGGTCCGAGGCATAAACTTGGGTATGTTAAGTTCATTATTGATCGATCTTATAGCTCAAGCGATGCAATTATATTGTATTCTCGAGTCAATCAGACTTTGGAATCATTATTTGAGTTCTATGCAACCTCTGAACCTACAAAGCAAGTGCAGTCTTCTTCAGCTCAAGCATCTACTATTACTCCTAGTCAAGTTGAAGATGGTCAAGGTCAGAAGAGGAAAAGTTTGAGAAAGGATTATAAGAGGGACAATGTGAATGTTGATCGCTCTCGCCAAAGTGAATTGGAAAAATATTTGGGTGATGAAGAAGAGCGCGATGAAGATGAATTTGATATTTTGGATTGGTGGGCTGCTCAACGTAAGAGCTATCCTATTCTTATGAAAATGGCTCGTGATATACTTGCAATTCCAGTTTCAACTGTAGCTTCTGAGTCTGCTTTTAGTACTGGAGGACATGTTCTTGATTCTTTTCGAACTTCACTAACTCCGAGGATGGTGGAAGCTCTTATTTGTTGCCAAGATTGGTTGCGTACCTCTCACGAACCTTTCATTATAGAGGAAAGCTTGTTAGAGATGGAGAAAATGGAAGAAGGAGAAGGTAACATTAACAATCCTTTCACTTAATATTGTTCTGCTCATATATTTTATCATAACATTATATATAATTTTCTTATAGGTATGAAAGAGTTGATAGCTAAGATGCCGCTGATTACAATTGATGAGACAAGTGATGTTTCCGACTTCACTCATGACAATATCAATTAAAGGTATATAAACATAACTGTTTTAACTATAATTAATTAAAGGTATAGATATATCAGTCCCGAATTGATTTATGAAGCAGGTTTATTTCAATGCTTTTTGATGTTTAATTATGTTATTAACGTTTCTTTCTCTTAGGAAAATATTGCCCAGTGATGATGGCTGGGTTTTTCAAGAAGTGTGCCATGCAAAGTGGCAAATAAAAGGCAAAGCTGCCTTTAGTCCTTTAGGCCAGTTACTGTACGCTACAAAACTATGTAATAATATGATTTTTTATGTGAGTTGGAACTAATTTATACTTAGTTTTTGCTTGGATTTGATTTTATTGGGATTTAATTATGATGTGTAACTTTGATGAGTGCATTTTACATGAATGTAGGATTTTTACTTTTTTCTTTTTGTCATATATGTACAGAATTTTTAATTATTATATTAATATTAAAGGGCCGACGGGTACCCGTTACCCGGCCCGTACTTTTCGGGTACCCGAAAGTGCGGGTACCCGTATGTGCGGGTCGCGTCACGGGCCGCAATTTAAACTACCCGAAAGTGCGGGTACCCGGTTATGAACACCCCTATTTTTGGCAAATTGTAGTTATTGAGAATTTGAGTGTAATAAAAAATAAATATAAAATATATAAAATTTATCCAAAAAATCTCTAAGATAGAAAATCTGTTGGAATGGAAAGAAAATTAAATAGAGAATATGACTTAATTTTCTCTATTTTAGAAAAGAATTAGCAATCCTGTTGGACTTGTCCTAGGGCAAGTCCAACATGATTTGTAAAATAGAGATAATGCCTATATTTAGAATATTTTAACACTTTTGTTGCTCCAACAGTATTGCTAAACTCATTTGTTAAAATAGAAAAGTGAGGGGAGAGAGTGTTTAGATCTCTATATATAGAGAAAGGGAGAGTCCTTTTGGAAAACTATATTCTAGGAAATTTGGACAAAAATTGTCTATTTTTAGCATGTTCAAGTGAGCAAATCTATTTTTGGTGAATTATAGTTAAGAACTTTATAAAAAATAAATCAATTTTGGTAAATTCTAATGGGAAAAGCTATTTTTGGCAAATTGTAATTATTGAGTATTTGAGCAAGTCCAACAGCTTTGCTATAATAGCAAATTTGCTCAAATATGGAGAATTTGAACCTTTTTTGAACTCCAACAGATTCTCCATCACATTCTCCATAATAGGAAAATTGAAGAGAGAAGGTTTGCTTCTCCAAATTTAGAGAATGAGGGAGAAGATTTGGAGAACCAAAATTTTATACTATCTGCATTGTATTTTGTTATTTCACTCATTAATTGTTTCTCTTCAATAATTTTAAATGATAATATCTTAAAATAATTACAATAAAATTTTATCAAAAATACATATTCTAAAAATATGCATAAAGACGATCGTAACAAGATCTCATATGACTATTTTTACATGTACATATCTATTGATATTTAATAATCAAATATAATCTATTTTCCAATATAAATTTACTAAATTTTAAGGTCATAAATATATTTATTTTGACGTTTTATATAAGTCATAACGTTTAAATTAAATTTTTTTACTAAATATTTTATTTCTTATGGTTGAAAATAATAACTTGTAACAAAAAATTGAAAAGAGATGAGTCTAATTATTCATAATACATTACAAAAATAGTTATATTGTAACTCAGGATGTGTTATTTTTATAAAATGTAATTTTATCATTTTATAAGTTAGAGTAAGTAATTTCAAATATGAAATATTATTGTAATATGTATTTTAAGTTAATTATTTGTTTGTTCATCATTATTTGGACTTATTGAATATATGATCAAAAAATAAAAAACAATAAGATAAATGTATAGTAATAAATGTCAATAAATTATAGAGAATTTAAAATGGAAAAACTGTTGGAGTTGAGGTAAAAACATATGGGGAATATGAGATTTGCTTCCCTATTATGGAGAATGTGAGTGGATAATCTGTTGGACTTGCTCTTAGATCTCTATATATAGAGAAAGGGAGAGTCCTTTGGAGAACTATATTCTAGGAAATTTGGACAAAAATTGTCTATTTTTAGCATGTTCAAGTGAGCAAATCTATTTTTGGTGAATTATAGTTAAGAACTTTATAAAAAATAAATCAATTTTGGTAAATTCTAATGGGAAAAGCTATTTTTGGCAAATTGTAATTATTGAGTATTTGAGAGTGTAATTAAAAATAAATATAAAATACAAAAATTTATCTAAAAAGTTTCTAAAATAGAAAATCTGTTGGAACCAAAAGAAAATTAAATAGAGAATATGACTTAATTTTCTCTATTTTAGTAAAAAGTTTAGCAATCCTGTTGGACTTGCCCTTAGTAGTTCGATACCAAAATATTTGTTCACAGTTAAATTATTTTATGTGTATGAATCATGATTACCCCAGGAGAAGGTCTCCTGAGTGACCGTTTATATATATAGACCATAGATTAAGGGGGTGTTTGGCAAAGAGCCTTTTGGGCTAAAAAGTGCTGATTTGACCAAAAAGTGCTGATTTGACCGTCAAACAGCACTTTTAAGTGTTTGGTGAATGAGTTTGAAAAAGTGCCTTTTGTACTCAATAGGCTAATTTTCAAAAGACTAAAAAAAGTAGCCTTTTCTACTCAAATGCTCAATTAAATACTTTTTTGCCCTTTCTCCTCTATACTAATTATGCAAAAAGATAGAACACATATTGTGTGAATTTGGTTTTTGTAGGAAAATTCAAGTGTTCAAAATAATTATGCATCATTTTAATTGTTCAATTAGTATTTTGGGTTGCATTATTATGATTATATTACGGATGTTTATGTTCATTAGATTTTATTATAATGTCATTGGTTGATTTTTCTCATTTTTCCACTGTAATACCAATAACATTTCATCAAAATTACTCGGAAATATTTTTTTTCCTTACATCCATCAACATGAAACAAGAAAAAGGTTTGAAAAAGTCTCTAAAACAAACTTATAATGTATAGTTTTAAAAGAATTTCATGAAAATGTGGATTATATAATAATTTATTTTAATTATTATAATTCTTATGTTTCATTTGTAATAAAAAAAATAGCAATTGATAAATTATGTACATTTAATAAGTGAATATGTAGTAAAATATATTCATGTCCATAAACGTCTTTTTGTCCATAAACAGCTATATCTATCAGCTAATTTTACCAAACACATTTATACAATCAGTTAGTCAAATCAGCCAGTCAAATCAGCTAATACAATCAGCTAGTCAAACCAGCTAATGCAATCAACTAACAGCTAACAGGTAACAGCTAATTCCCAAACACCCCCTAAATTGTATACGACTATATATGTAAAACACGGAGGAATTCTTTTGAAATTTCGGAAACATTTGATAATTAACGCACTGACGCGCCTCTCCTTTCTTTTCCCCTTCCAGACCCATTTTGCCACTTTTTAGTTTACCCCATTTTCGCTCGAATCCCCAAATTTGAGATCGTCCGATTTAAATCAGATCCAAAAAACCAAAAATCCATAATTGATCAGGTCAATTTGCTCGAATTCGGCATCAATTATGAGATCAGCTCCTCGAAATAAGAAGACCATGGAATTGAGGCATGGCTTCAAGGCTGGGTTGCAGTGGAGGGTTGGGTTCGATTATCAACATCATATATTACTCAGAAGCAAATAATGTTTGCTATCATATTGTTGGTGTGTGTTTCTTTGATTCTAAAACTAAGTTTGAATGTTGTCTTCCTTGAATTGGGTTTCTTTGTGTGTTCATATGTTATGAACTAAAAATAGCCCAAGGGCAAAGTAGTAAGTTCATTGGGAAGTGGCACTCTTCAAGTAAGTTTTGGGAAGCTTTCTGGCGGTCCCGGCGGTCCAATTAATGTCGAGGGGAACCCTATCTGCTTCGACCGACGCCCAATCACTGGCGACGATCGTGGTGGAACTGGGATTGAAGACTACCGCGACGCAGTCATTTGGGGAAGAACGAATATTAACAACTATTAGGGTAAAGGCTAGTATAGACTTTTCCATGTAAATATTGAGTATATATATGAGAGCCAGGGCTACCACATTGGTACGCTTTTATCATTATCTGTACATGGTATCAGAGGTTAGGTTTCGAAGAAAAAAAACGATTTTTTTATTCTCTTTGCTTCTCCGATGGAAAACATCCCGTCGAGAGATGAATCAGGCATGCCGCCGTTCAATCAGGCTGAAACAGTGCCCAGTGACACCCGATTAACATCCGCTGCCGCTGCGACGTCTCCAATTCAATCGGTTCTGACCGATTCATCGTCGTTGCTTCAATCGGTGTCACTGATGTTTACCCCGGCTCAATCGGCTGTTTCTGCGCCGCCAGAATCGCCAGGATTCTCGGCTATCCAGGCTCCAAGCGGTGCAACCTCGGCTGTCCAGCCTCCAAGCGGTGCAACCTCGGTTGTCCAGCCTCCAAGCGGCGCCTTCAGACCAGACCAGATCAGACCAGAAGCGCAGGGAGAATCCAGACCAGACGGCGCGTGGATCTCACGCGCCCCAGACGCGGCCCACGCGTCAGGCGCGTGGATCTCACGCGTCCCAGAAGGTGCAGAGCTGTCAGGCGCGTGGATCTCACGCGCCCCAGACGCGGCTCACGCGTCAGGCGCGTGGATCTCACGCGCCCCAGAAGGTGCAGAGCTGTCAGGCGCGTGGACCTCACGCGCCCCAGACGCGGCCCACGCGTCAGGCGCGTGGATCTCACGCGCCCCAGACGCGTCCCAAGGTTTTGGCGCGTGGACGACACGCGCTCCAGACGCGCCACTCGGCTTTGGCGCGTGGGTGAAACGCGCTCACGCGCCCATACCATCAGGCGCGTGGGATACACGCGCCCCAGAACAGAACATCATCCCTGGAGCGTGGAATGCACGCGCCGACGTGCCTCCAGGCGCGTGGGCTCCACGCGCCGACGCGCCGCCACCTTCTGGCGCGTGGGCTACACGCGCCGGCTCGGCTCCGGTTCAACAGTACTCATATGGCGCTCCGTTTCAGCAGAATCAGTTTGTAGCCGCTCCGTTTCAGCAGAATCAGTTTGTTGCTGTTCCGTCTCAACAACTCCAGCAAGGTTTCTCCCTTCCACACTTGTCTGCTCCAAATCCATCCAATTTAGTCACGATTCAACTGTCATCTCCAGAAGATTACTTGCTTTGGAAGACTCAGATTACTTGTCTTTTGGTATCACACCAGCTACTCGGCTTTGTTGATGGTACTATGTCTCTCCCCACTCCTTTTATTTATGATGCCAATGGGAGTATGATTCAAAATTCACAATATTCTGAATACTTACGTGTTGATCAACAAGTTAAGACTTGGATATTTGCTACGATATCTCGTAATGTATTTGTCGATGTTCATGAGCTGCACACTTCTCGTGATATTTGGGTTCGTTTACAGTCACGTTTTATGCAAACTAGTATGGCTAAATCTATGGAGTTGAAAGGTAGACTAACTAGGTTAAGAAAGGCTGAATCTCAGTCTATGGATGAATATTTGTGTGATGTTAAGATGTTAGCGGATTCTCTTGCTGCTATCAAATGTCCTGTCTCCAATCATGACTTGGTTCAGTCAACACTCTTTGGCGTGGAGGGTGACCCTGATTATGCTCATTTGGTGACTACTTTGATTCATTACCCACTTGAGCTGAGTTTCGATGATCTCCGTCCCAAGTTGTTACTCCATGAGCAACGTCTGAAACATTCGAAAGATCTTGCTGAGACTTCTTCCCATGCACTCGTGGCACTACAGTCATCTGGTTCCTCGTCTACTAGATCCAAGAGTTTAGGGGGTGGCAAAAATAAGAACAAAAACAATCGCAACAGAGGAGGTCGTGGTAACAATAATCGTGGAAATTCAAATCGCTCAGACGGATCAACGGTGGCCAGTGGAGCTGCAAATAACAACAGAAATCGTAACAATGGTACGAGTAATATTTCTGATTTGTCATGTTCATTATTGCCTTTCACCAACTGTGTTACTAATAATGCGTGCTCAGCAGGAAGTAATTCATCCAATGGCAATTTTAGCTCTACTTCCTCTCCCGATTCTTGTTGTTTCTGTCTTACTCCAGGTCATGTCGCACAGTTCTGTCCTCACAGATATAATCCAAATTTTGTGCCCCCTGGTCAAGATTGTGTTACTAGAGCCTTCGCTGCCCTGTCTGTTGGTGGTGAAGCAAATGACTCTGTCTGGTATCCGGATTTCGGGGCTGCTTCGCACATGACTCATCAAGAAGGTAAACTCTCTTTTATAGCCCCATATCATGGTTCAAGTTCTGTTGTTGTTGGCGATGGTACCACTCTCCCAATTAAACATGTTGGTAAAATGGAAATTCAAACACCCTCACGCCCACTTAGGTTATCCTCTGTTTGTCATGTCCCCGGTCTTAAACATAATCTCCTCTCTGTCAATAAGTTGTGTAAAGAAAATGCATGTATTATGAGTTTTGATGATTCTTCTGTTTGGGTTAAGGACAAGGAAACGGGGGAGGTACTTCTAGAGGGTCCCAGTAAGAATGGTGTCTATCCAATCCAACCAGCGTTTGTGAGTCCTCGGTCAACCGTACCTGCTTTTCTAGCCACTAAGGAGTCTGGTGATATTTGGCATGCTCGTTTGGGTCATACATCTTCTAGAGTTATAGGGAATTTGATTTCAAGTAATAAAATTTCATGTACTTCGAAATTTCATGACGATTGTGTTTGTTGCAAATTGGGAAAAATTCATCGTTTACCTTTTGAACCAGTTCAACATTCTGCTCCATATCCCTTATATATGATTCATAGTGATGTTTGGCAATCTCCTGTATTTTCAAATCAGTCTTTTCGATATTACGTTGTGTTTGTTGATGATTTCTCACGTTTTTCATGGGTTTATCCTTTACGTAGAAAATCCGAGGTTTACTCACAATTTCAAAAATTTCAAAAGATGGTTGAGAATCTGTTTAATTGCAAAATTAAGATTTTCCAAAGTGATGGAGGTCGTGAATTTGATAATTTTTCTCTTCTCCAACATTTTACTGAATGTGGAATAATTTTTCGTAAATCATGTCCCGGCACACAAGCTCAGAATGGAGTTGCTGAACGCAAACACCGCCATCTCATTGAAATGGCGCGCACAATGCTTGTTCAGTCAGATCTTCCTGCTCAATTCTGGGTTGATGCCATGTTTCAAGCTGTTTTTACTGTTAATCGTTTACCAAGCTTGAACTTAGGTGGCGTGTCTCCATTTGAAAAATTGTTTCATCGTTCTCCATCTTATGAATTTTTTAATGTCTTTGGTTGTGCTTGTTTTCCTCTTCTAATGGATCCTAAAATCAACAAATTACAACCTAAATCAAAACATTGTGTTTTCATTGGTTATGCATATGATTATAGGGGTTATAGGTGTCTTGATCCTCTCACTGGTCGGGTTTATGTTAGTCGTCATGTTCTTTTCCATGAAAAACAATTTCCCTATCGTAGTCTCCTTCCTTCTCAGTCGAGCTTACCTTTTTCCTCACCGCTTGATCTTTCTGAGGGTTGGTCGCCTACTGTGGTGTCTACGGGATCTAGTTCGTCTACTCAGTCAACATTCCCGTTATTATCGTCATCTCCTTCTCCAGTGTCTCCTCCTCCTATCACGTCTCTAGTACGTTCTGTTGAGTCACATCTTATCTCGCCCTTTTCCGCGTTGTCTCCTAGCTCACCTCCAGTTACGATGGATCCTGTGTTGCCAAAATTTGTGAATAGGTCGAGTTCATTGTCTAGCCCGGTTACTGAGTCAGTCTCTCCTGTCTATCGATCTCCAGCGTCTAGCCCGGTTCATAGTCCGGTTGTATCTGCGTCTCCTGAGCTTCGATCTGCTGACTCTAGTTCCTCTCCGTCATCGTCTAGTGTACCTTCCCAGTCGGTCATCCATCCGAGTGTTTCCTCTCCTATTTTGCCTTCCATTGCCCCTTCCTCACAGTCGTTGGTTTCCAATGCTCATCCCATGGTTACTCGTGTTAAAGCTGGTATTTCCAAGCCTCGTCGGTTAATGAATTTAAAATCAGATATTGTAGAATTAGATCCTTCTAATTTCAAACAAGCGTCCAAAGATTCTCGTTGGCGACAGGCTATGCTTGATGAGTATAATGCATTACTTAAAAATAATACTTGGGAGTTGGTACCTCGCGACTTCAATCGCAATGTGCTTGGATGTAAATGGGTGTATAAAATTAAATACAATTCTGATGGGTCATTGGAGCGGTTTAAGGCCAGACTTGTTGTTTTCGGAAATCACCAGCAGGCAGGTATTGATTATTTTGAAACTTTCAGTCCTGTTGTTAAGCCTACTACTGTGCGATTGGTTCTCACTCTTGCTATTTCTCTTAATTGGACTGTCAGTCAACTTGATGTTAAAAATGCATTTTTGCATGGTTTTTTGAATGAAGAAGTTTTTATGCGTCAACCTCCAGGTTTTGCTGATCCTTCTCGTCCTCATCACATCTGTCGGTTACGTAAGTCCATTTATGGGTTACGACAAGCTCCTCGAGCTTCGTTCTCCAGATTTAGCAATTTCTTATTATCCATTGGTTTTATATGTAGCAGTTGTGATTCTTCTATGTTTATTCTTAAATTTAAAGGTCACATGCTTATCTTACTTCTCTATGTGGATGATATAGTCCTAACCGGTAGTAGTAATAACTTGGTTCACAAATTCATCTCTGTTCTGTCTTCTGAGTTTGATATGAAGGATTTAGGGGATCTTCATTATTTTCTAGGTTTACAGGTGTCTCGTACTCCTAAGGGTTTATTTTTGTCTCAGCAAAAATATGTGTCTGATTTGTTGCGCAAGTTTCATCTTCACACAGTTAAACCTGTACGGACCCCTAGTGTTTCTAGAGTTACATTGTCATCTGTTGATGGTGACCTTGTTGCTGATCCCACTGAATATCGTAGTATGGTTGGTGCATTGCAATATTTAACTATGACTCGTCCAGATATTGCTTATGCTGTTTATATGGTTTCTCAGTTTATGCATGCTCCCCGTACTACTCACCTTCATGCTGTGAAGAGGATTTTCAGGTATTTGCATGGCACTATGGAGTTTGGTCTTTTTCTCCATGCCGCAAATTCTCCGGAGATGGTGATTGCTTATTCCGATGCTGATTGGGCTGGTTGTCCAGACACTCGTCGCTCCACCACAGGCTATGCTGTGTTCCTTGGGAAGAATTTGATTTCCTGGCGCTCAAAGAAACAACCTACTGTGTCGAAGTCCTCTACGGAGGCAGAATATCGTGCTGTTGCTTACACTGCGGCGAAGACTATTTGGGTTCGTCAATTACTTGCAGATTTTGGGTATTATCTTCGTCATCCGGTCACTCTCTATTGTGACAATGTTTCTGCGACATATTCTTGTGGCCAATCCGGTTCAGCATGATCGTAGCGAACATATTGATGTTGATTATCATTTTGTTCGAGAAATGGTTGCCCATGGTGGTCTCCGAGTTCATTCGATTCCGACACAGTTGCAGGTTGCTGATATATTTACTAAGGGTCTTTCTAGTGATTTGTTTTGTATACATAGATCCAATCTATCCATAATTGCACCCCGTAAAGATTGAGGGGGTGTATTAGGGTAAATGCTAGTATAGATTTTTCCATATAAATATTGAGTATATATATGAGAGTCAGGGCTACCACATTGGTACGCTTTTATCATTATCTGTACAACCATTACTGTGAAGGCGGCGTAATCGATTCGGGATGGGGCGGCCGTGACGATGCTGCCCTACATCTCAGAGGACACGAAGGTCGCTGGCGGCTTGTTACCAGCGATGTCCACAGTGAACAATTGACGGACTATGATGATATCGAGGTTTCTACGGAGACCAAAGAACGCGACAGCATCACGTTCGAATGCCGGGAGCAGTCAAAATACCATGGCGGTGGTACGGTTGAGTTAGGATAGGCATCTGATCGTAGCGGCCTTGACGCCCCGATTGATGACGGATGGCGAGTAGATCTAGACAGAGACCATGGTGGGTACGGGGTCTATCCGGTGACTAGAGGACGCGGTGGTGATGCTATGATGATATCGAGGTTTCTACGGAGACCAAAGAACGCGACAGCATCACGTTCGAATGCCGGGAGCAGTCAAAATACCATGGCGGTGGTACGGTTGAGTTAGGATAGGCATCTGATCGTAGCGGCCTTGACGCCCCGATTGATGACGGATGGCGAGTAGATCTAGACAGAGACCATGGTGGGTACGGGGTCTATCCGGTGACTAGAGGACGCGGTGGTGATGCTACGTTCCAAGGCCGGGGTAGATTTGACGCCGACACCAACTACGAGCGGCAAGGTGATATTTGGAGCGGTGCTGACCACGAAGAGTCTAACCGCCAAAGAGGTGACATTTGGGTTTCTCCGGCCACCAGAAAAGGCAGTGATGTTGTGTTCCAATGCCGGCGACAATCAGAGAACGACGGCGACGGTGGGTGGCGATACATCTCCGGCGATGACTACGTCAGTGAGGTGGCCTATTCCAGGCGAACCACTGACATCAACTACTATGAGGTTTATCCGGCGACCTCCCAAGGCCGGGAGCTATTTAACACCATCGACATCGTATTCCAAGACCGATGACCATTTGACCTTCCAAAGTCGGGACCTTCCATTCAGGGTGGGGGGCGATTTGAAAATCCGACGACGTCTGGTGGGTTCGAAGGATTCTCGATGACGGCGTACTCCGGGCAACAGTCGGAATGTAGTGGTGATAATCCAGCGCCATATGAACACGAGGACTTCGAGTATTATTACCCGACGGAGTACATGAATTTCAAGGGTTCTCTAGAGTACGACCATTTCGATGGTCCTCCGGCAGAGGAGTTTGATGATTATCGGCGTGGGACTGCGGTGATTTCGAGAAAACTGGTTATGGTGAAAACTTTGGTGGCGCGGCGTTCAACTTCGGCCGGCGACCTAAATACGGAGAGCTTGGCGGAAATTGGAAGCACGCACAGGATGGCCCGTCAAGGAGGTATACGCAAACCCGAATCCCCCAATGCTTTCAGGCTGCCGGAAGGGAGGATAATCTTGTCGGAGGTTGGAGAGGAAAAGATGTTCTGCCTCTACAGACCAACCCACACTTGCGAAGTGCGGCGTTCAACTTCGGCCGGCGACCTAAATACGGAGAGCTTGGCGGAAATTGGAAGCACGCACAGGATGGCCCGTCAAGGAGGTATACGCAAACCCGAATCCCCCAATGCTTTCAGGCTGCCGGAAGGGAGGATAATCTTGTCGGAGGTTGGAGAGGAAAAGATGTTCTGCCTCTACAGACCAACCCACACTTGCGAAGTGCGGTGGGCAAACACAAATTGAGTTACGGACTGAATCAACAATCGTCCGAGTTCGTGCCTGAATTTACAGGGATTGAAGCGGTGGTGAATTCACGGGTTGCTGCTGAAGTGGACCATAGTACTGAAAGCTGGAAATCTGAGGTTCGAGCTCTATTGGAGTCAATGGTGGCTTCTTTGCAGCGGTTTGGGGGAAATAAAGCCATCTCGAGGTCTGAGGAACAGAATCCCTCAGTACTTTCACAAGGTTTAGACACACCACAAAAGGATGAAGCGTCTCAGGGTAATATCCTTCAACACATTGAGTGGTTCGATAATCCCTTATATTGTGAAGATATGAAAGATGACAATGCATGTAGCGAGGATAATGTTGTTGTTAAGGATGATAATACTAATTTGATGGACTTGAATGGTGTGATAGAAGTTAAGCCTGACTGTGCTGATTTTAGTGTGGAAAATCAGTTTTGCATTGTTAGGTCATTTGATCCGGGTATAATTGTGAGTCTTCCTGTTAGTTTAAAGAACAATCACGATCTTGACTCGATGGGAACTAGTGAGATATTAGGGCGGCTTTTAGGTTCTGTGAAGTTTAGAAACAGACAGGTGTTGAACTCTACAGTTTCTGTGGAGTTTATACGTAGTGGTGATCAGTGCAAGTCGTCTGAACCTATAAGGTATTTTGATCCCGGAATATGTGATGTTTTTTTCATCCATCTTATCTTAAGCTTGAGGGCAAGCTTGTTCCCTACGAGGATGGGAAGTTCCGAGTGTTCTTTATTTTATTGGGGTGGAGAAATCTCGGAGTTGCAGGTTT
The DNA here is from genome assembly GCA_948330725.1 of Sherardia arvensis. Classification (NCBI taxonomy): domain Eukaryota; kingdom Viridiplantae; phylum Streptophyta; class Magnoliopsida; order Gentianales; family Rubiaceae; genus Sherardia; species Sherardia arvensis. The sequence continues at coordinate 25,703,626 of OX415236.1, forward strand.
GTAAGATTGGTGATGATAGTTTTGGAAAGGGAAAATATAGGGAGTTCATTGCAATCCTTGAGCTGAAAGTAGAGACCTGCTAGTTGTGTTGGCGCGGTGGGGTTTCAGTGGTGGTACAAGAGGTTTTAATCCTGGAATTTGTGGATATATCTCGGGTCTGTTGGAGAGAGTTTCAGTATTCGAATGGCAGAAACTAGTGAGAATTGTGTGAAAGAGGGAAATTTCGGTGTCGAGTTAGGATTGTCTTTGAATGGCTGGCTTGAGTTAAAAGTGCATAAATGATTGGCAGCACTAGGGAAATTGTTCAGCCTATTCTATGCTATAATACTGGGGATAAAGAGGACTTTATAGGAGGTTTTGCTATTGTTAAGTTTGAAAATGGAGTTGAAAGCTGTGATTTCAGTGGGAATCATGGTACTTTTCAAGGGTACTCAAGCTCCATCACAGACATACACTCAGCCTTGGAATTTCTACAAAACTTAAAATTAACGCTTGAAACTGCAGAGAAGATGTGTGAGTCCAGAAGAATCTCTAAGGAAGCAAACTTATCTGCTCAAGCAGCGGAGTTAGGAAGATATGCACTGACAGCTCTCGGAATATTAAGATGTGGTCCAGAAAGCATTTACACAAAAGCTGATACTCTTCAAGGTGATCAAAGTTCTCAGAAGTTTATTATTGGCGGTCAAAACAGCTTGCAACCAAGCTGGGGTATTGCGGTTCAGGTGCAGGCGAGCTTTTTGAATTTGCTGCTGTTTGTTGATGATTTTATAGTTTCAGAGCTGTAATGATACAGAATGGCCTTAAGATTGGAGCAACTTCGTTTGTCGGAGTACACATATTTCAAGGTGACTGTAATTTCTATTGGGGCGAAAGAGTAATCAACAAGACTATAGTCGGTGTGCTGCTTCAAATTGGGAGCATTGAATTGATGCAGAAATACTCAACTATTGTTGATACAAATTACTAGCAAGCAGGTGAGATGATGGTGCAGGACTATGTGAGTTCTTTCGGTGCAGAGGTGAGAGAGCAGCATGTAATCCTTACAACAATGTGGAGGTTTAGACAAAAACAGTCCAAAAAAAATGCAGAAACAGGTGCACAAGCTTCCCACGAATTTAATCATCTAAGATCAGTTGCAGATGGTGGAAACATTAAACTGAAGATACACTGCAAGCTTCCGAAATCATGAGAGGTGACTGTAAGCACATTTGAAGGACAAGGTAAACACTGTTCGTTGATTCCAGGACTGAGTTTAATAAGATGCAGCAACCTGAATTCAAACTTGAGGACAAGTTTCCTGTTAAGGAGGAGGGAGTGTTATGAACTAAAAATAGCCCAAGGGCAAAGTAGTAAGTTCATTGGGAAGTGGCACTCTTCAAGTAAGTTTTGGGAAGCTTTCTGGCGGTCCCGGCTGTCCACAGCTAGACAACCAGCACGACGAAATTGCTCAACGGTCAACTGTATAATTGAGCTTAGCTCTTGGACTTTTGGCCCTTTCGGAGAGCATAAATCAAGGCATCATTGCCTGTAGAAATTACGCAAGAAATATGATATGAATTTGTAGTTTAATTTCTCTTTCAATTCAATGATAGATTTACCATTTTCTTAGTTTAATTTAGCTAGATCATGACATCATACAAACTATTATCAGCCGAACTAGCCGCCTCTGACAAGTAGGATCAGCATATCAGTCTCTCTCCGCTTCCACCAATGCCATCCTCCTCTTCAGCTCTTGGAAGGAACCTTCAGTCAACCTCTTCTCCTTCTTCAAAGCCTGGTTCTCCTTCTCCAAGGCCTCTCTCTTGATCCTCTCTTGTGCCACCTCATCCTGGAGGCGTTTTACCACATCAGAAGGCTCCTTGGATCTCTTGGACATCTCTTCCTTCAACAGCTCCAACTAAGATGCCTGTCCTTGAGAGTGGCTATACAGTGTCCGAATGGAGTCGTACATATGTTTCACATGATTTAGAGACTGTGAAAGAAAATAAAGACAGTTAGATAACTACACCTCCGGTTCTGTTAAGAGCTAAGTTGACCATACCTGGCTAATCTCAAGACATCCTGGAACCTGATATTTCCTTATCTACTTCTTTCTCGGATATCTCTTCTCGAGCAGTTCTCTCTTCTAGTGCTCTAGTGGCCTGCAACGCCTTAGCTGCACCAACTGGATCCTGTTCCATAGACAGAAGGGTTTCATACCAGTCAATCTCAACACCCTAAATGTGTCAACCTCAAGTAGCTGCAATTTTGAAGAGTTCGGCCAGACAGTTGATTCAACCAACTATACGTCTCAATAGACCACTGCCAATCCATTTGGTGATCTACTGATACAAACTTACCCTCTCTAAGTTTGATCCTATCTCTCACCAACTCTCCAGCTATATTTAGCAGTTTACGGGAAGACTCAACTTCATGCCAGATCTCATTTTTGATCTCCTTGTTCCAATGGGGAACTTCATACTTTGTCCGATCAAAGGTTAGTTTTACCTTATCCCATTCCCCGCATTTCACAGGAAGCACAAAAAGTTTACCTAAGGAAATATCCCGAGAAGTCAAAGTCACAATTTGTTTAGCAACGGAAACCTTATACATGGTCCGCAACAAGGAAAGACTGGGACTATAACCTTTACGGGCACACCAAGTTATCAAGGCCATAATGATTACTATCACATTGGCATGTAGCTTCCCTGGATGCACCTTATAAAACTGGAGAAAATCATTCAACAGTGGGGGAAAAGGGAAGGCTAACCCATGGTGCAGAAATCTCCCATATATGACCCCCCCGGGTCGGAGTTACTAATTCAAATGCAGACTTATTTCCTCCAAAGTACATGAGATCAGCATCTTGGGGAATCGAAAAGGGACAACCTTCAATGAAGATAGCAGCGTCAGCACGTGCTTTATCCTCCTTCACCGACTTTTTGCTACTACCTTCACCATCCATGGATATTCTACCTACGGATGCATGCACTACCATGGGGCTATTCCCCTCTATCTGAGCCCTCCTGGCCATCGCCCTCAACCTCTTCTCTTCCTCAGAGGTTTTCTTCTTCAGAATTACAGGTTTTTTCCCACTCACGACCTCGGCTCTGTGGCGGTACGAGAGCTACTCTCTTCGGCCTGAGCATGTACATACTCTCCCTCATCATGACGGGGGATTTTACTACCATTACTCATGATTGCAGAGAGTATGGGGGGAAATACACACACAGAGAGAAAAGGAAAAAACAGACACAAGCAAATGTACAGAAAAGAAGATAGTACTTACTGATGATGGAAGTAGAAAGTAGAAATTTGGGGCTTCAAATATTATGAAATATTGATGCGTCTTCTGAACTTGGAAAGAAGGAATTTAGAATAAGGAAGACAAGAAGAATGATTTAGGAGATTTAACCCAAACCCAGACAACATTTATGGTGATTAATTATCTCGATTCTGGCTCCGATGCAAGCAATCGGAAAGATGGGGGACATACCGCCTCTACTTTCCAATGAATGCACACCACGTGTATTTACCATCTGAATTTCAAAGGAAGCTAATCTCAGCCGTCCATATATTTGATGGAATACGAAAGAACTTTAAGCTAGATATTCAGAAGGGTAAGCCCGAAAGGACAGTCCTAGAAGGACACCCCGAGTTTAACACCCCGAATTATACTCCCTCGTGTTATTGGTTTTCCCTCGAGAAGCAAGCCTCTCCTTTAACCTTCGAGATGGAGCATTCAACATTCTGAAGATCTACCTTGGGGCTACTGATAAGTCCATGATTCGTATTCGGACCTCATTCATACTCGGACTAGGGCCCGAGAAGGGTTGTGGGCTCGAGATACGCGGAGGGTGGATCCACAGATCCATCAATCCTAATCCTTACAAGGAATGCGTATATTATGAATGTTTTACAAGGAATATACATCCTCTCAAAGATGGTAATACGGCCATCCTAAACATGGTAACACAACCATGTCCGAAGTATACTTCTATTATACATGGTAATACAACTACTATTCCATAAGAGTTGTATTCATACTATAAATACATATCTTGTTGATCTACGGATTGTAGACATATAAATACTCAATGGTTTGGTAGACCTCTCCATCTAATATCATACTTCATACATTACGCCTTAAGCAATATACTGACTTGAGCGTCGGAGTGTCTACCATCGGGACACCCGGGGCTTTGTTTTGCAGATCAGTTCGAGAGTTTGGTTCGTCGTCAAAGTGTTGGTGTCCAGCATACATCAGTAACACAGAGAAGTAGTGCACTGGTATAGCAAGCAACACATGATTAATTAAAATCATTTTACCTGCACCAGTCAACCATAAATTTTTCCAGTTTTGAGTAGCTCTTTCCATTCTTTCTATTAATGGCTGATAATATTTGACCTTATTTCTGCCACTAAACATTGGGATTCCAAGATATTGAAAAGGCATCTTTCCTCTAACCATTCCCAAAGTTCTCTTGATGCTTCTCAGTTTATGTCTGGTGGTATCTGGATGACAGTAAAATTCAGATTTTGTAAAGTTGACTTTTTGCCAGAGGAGCTCTCATATGCCTTCAAGAATGCTTTAATTCTTCTCATGTTTCTTACTTTGGAATTGACAAATAGAGTTGTATCATCAGCATACATCAAGTGTGTTATCTGATCAACTCCTCTTGGCATGCTGAAACCTTCAATATACTGTAAATTTACTAGCCTTTTCAAAGCTCTTGAGAATGCTTCATTAACCAGTATATATATAAATGGTGAGACTAGGTCCCCTTGCTTTATACCTCTAGTAGATGGGAAAAATCCAGAAGCCACCCCATTGATTAGGACTGAGAATTTTGCAGCTGATATGTTCTGCATCAAGATCCTGACAAATGATCCATGGAATCCAAAATGAAGTAAAATTGTATTTAGAAAACTCCAGGATACCCTGTCAAATGCTTTCTGCATGTCCAATTTAATGATCAAATTTTGGCTATTTTCATTCTTACACAACAGTCTTGCCATTTCTTGCATTTGTAATATATTATCAATTATGTCCCTTCCTTTGAGAAATGCAGACTGTTCTTCTGAGATCAGTTTAGTCATCAATGGCTTTAATCTTTCTGCAAGTATTTTTGAGTACAGCTTGTTTAAAAAATTAGATAAGCTGATAGGTCTGTACTCAGAAAATGATACTGGATTTGGTTTTTTTGGTATAAGAGTCAGCCATGTACTGGAAATGGCATTGGGTATCAGTACACCCCTCATAAATTCCTGTACTGAATCATGGAGTTCCTCTTTGATTGTGTCCCATGCTCCTCTATAAAAAGCTCCTGAAAAGCCATCAGAGTCAGGTGCACTGTCCTTACCAAGGTCAAATACAACCTGCTGAAGCTCTTCCATTGAAACTTCCCTCAGAAGTGTTACATTTTCCTCCTCAGTTACCAATCTTGGAATTTGGGAGGTAAAATCCTCCAGGTATGTTCCATTGTCCTCTGCATGTTCCTCATTTAATAATCTTTGATAGAATTGTATCCCTTCCTCCTTTATAGCAACTGGATCTGAAATCCATTGATTGTTACTATCCTTTATCTTGCAGATTCTTGCTTTCCCATGTTTCTCTTTCACAGAGTTGTGAAAGTAACTGGTACTTGCATCACCCTCTTGTAGGCATCTGATGCTAGACTTTTGTTTCCAATATGCAACCTCCTCCTTTACTGCCCAATTTAGCAAAGCCTGAGCCCTATTCAATCTTTCTAGATCATCCTCAGATCCACTAATCTGATGTAGTTCTTCCAATCTAGTCACCTCCTTTTCTGCTTCTGCTAGGTTCCTATGCACATTTCCAAACTGCTCCCTATTCCACTCTTTCAGTGCTGCCTTCAACCTCTTGAGTTTATATACCATATTTCGCATTCCCTGGAATTCTGATGGCTGGCACCAATTCCTGTCAACTAATGGTTTGTAATCTTCTCTGTTCATCCACATCTGCTGGAATCTGAAGGGTCTAGGGGTTTATTCATTAGCATCCTGGATGGCTAGTAATAGAGGGTTGTGATCTGATGAAGTTCTATTTAAAACTTGTATGGAGCTGTGTGGATATAGAGAGGTCCAGGCTAGGTTACTAAGTCCTCTATCAAGATTCTGAATCAACAAATCTCCTCCTGCCCTTCTATCGGTCCATGTGTATCTGTTACCCACAGTATTAATCTCATGGAGTTCTAGAGCATCTATCAGGTTACTAAACTCCCTAATACTATCTACAGGGGGCCTTGTTCTACCTTTTCTCTCAGTAGATGAAGCTACAGTATTAAAATCACCCACATAAATTATGGGGCCCTGTGGCAAGTTTAGTAAATCAGACCGGATATGTTTTCTCAGTCTTCTAAGCACTTTGGTATAAATGAAAACAACATTCCAGGTAATAGATGTAGATGTGTCAGTTACTGAGGACAACACATATTGATCAGATTGAGACAAAATATGTAATGTAAAATTATTTTTCCACAGAATCCATATTTTGGCATGCTCAGTTGGATATGCATTGTTGAAATTAAGGACATTTTGAAGAATAGTTATCATATTGTCATCATGCATTGGTTCTATGACACACAGAATTGATATGTTATGTATAACAACTAGGGTTTGAAGTCTATCAATTGAGGTACCTAAACCTCTCAAGTTCCATACAAGCATATTTCTATTATTTTGTAACTGATCATGTTAAACAGGATATTTGACTTTTTGTTTTGGCCTTAATATATAGCCTACTAACACTATCAGAATTGGAAGTCTTTTTATTTTTCTTTTTTGGATCATGACTGACAATGTCTTTAGCTAACATGCTGTTTGAAATATGCATATCCACATCTAGAACTATGTTAACATGCATATCAGGCTCTAATTGCAAATGAGTAATGGCATATATTTCAGACTCAGTTTGAGTTATCACATTGGGTTATGAATTATTTTCTGCCTGATATTCTAACTCAACATGGTCATCAATCTCGGTATCTATTTCAGTCAATTTAATCTGAGGATTTCTTGTGGTCCCATTGTTGATCTTACCTGTCTTACCTGTGACTTTGGGCTTTTTATTACCCTGTGTATTTTCTGATTGTACAAGTTCTGATGTCACTGGTTCCTCCTCCTCTTCATCAGTGCTCATTTCTTCTGCAACCTGTAAAACAGAAAAGGCATTGGAAGTCTCCAATGGTGAGTGGTAAGGTATCATATCAAGGTTGGAATTTCCTTTCATCTTTTTCATTATTTTTCTTTAAATTGTTGACATTAATGTCATCAAGTGAGTAAAAGGATAATGTTGCTGATTTCATTTGTCTCTCTGAATTCCTGGATATGAGGACTAGTGTAGGGCTTTGCTGTTGAGGTGTGTTGTTGCTGTCATTGTTAAAGACCACCATTTCTCTGATATGCTCAGCAGTTTGCTTTTTGGATCCCATTTCCTTCTCAACCACACTCAAACCAGATGGTCCAGCCTCAGATACAGGGACAGGGACATTGGCCTCTTTCCTCTTCCATGTCCTCTTTAGTTCAGGATGTAAATGAATGTAGTGAACCTCATCATGACCTATCTTCTTGCAACCTTTACAATAACTGGGTAACTGATGATATTTTATAGCACATTTCTTATAATTGTCAGTTCTCCCTGTAGGAATTGATATAATCCTTTCCTCTTTCAGATCAAGTTCTACACACATTTTAATAACAGAAGGCCGGGTGACACCACTAGTGGCAGAATCCATTTTTATGAATTTACCGATCTGTGATGCCACATCTTGAATCAAGGACTGATTATAATAATAGATAGGCACATCCTTAACTGAAACCCATACCTGCACTATGGATGACTCCAGTTCTGTATTGAAATCTTGGGTCCATTTGAGAATCTTCATCGTAGCTCCGGTAATGGTCCAGTAAGGCTGCAGCCAGAACCTCTGATAATCTTCTGAGTCCTTGAATCTGATGAGAATGTGTCGGTAGTCTAGTAATCCGACTTGGTAATGAGATTTGAACTCTATCTTCTTGAAGGCTGCGTGTATGAGCTCCATCGGAGGTTTTCCCCGGCTGAATTTTCCGACCAGCGCCGTCTCATTGCTAGTACATTAACTGCTTCAGGGTTGTAGAGGCAGGTCGGCCTGCCGTTGAGGCGAGTGATGGTTGGCTTGATTTCTGGGTTGGATGGTAGTTCAGTGAATAGAGGTGGAGTTTTGGTTGATAGTGCTTGAAGAAAAGTTTTTCCGGCGGGTTCGCCGCCGTGGTTAGGCGGCGTCGCCGCCATGAATGAGCCGTTTATGGCTGTTATCAGCATGGAATATAGACGTTAATGGTGTCTAGCCGGAAAAAGGGCATAGTTTGGGGGCGCGTGAACTCTAACTTCTAGAGAGAAGGAGGAGAAAACAATGTAACATCAAGTAGGTTAAATCATCTTGTTTCAGTATCCATCACCTTTCCCCATCTCCCTCTCCTAGAAGATGAATTAAAATGCTTTATTTTTCTTGATTTCTACGCATCTTGTATAGTAAATAAGCATATTGTTTTTGTGATAATGATTCTTCGATCTCCTTCAATACTGAATTAGCTTCCCTATACACATGAGAGAAAAATATAGAGAACTCACTCTGTAGCATCCAAATGGCTCTGATAATATGTTGGATCTTCCAAGGTATTTTGTACTCCCTTCTTATCAGCTTGAGCAAGACTAATGAATCTTTTTCCACTTCCAAGCTTTCTATTCCTTCAAAATAAGCAAGCTCCAATACTTTAACTAAAGCTAAAGCTTCAGCTTCCAGGCTTGTTTGTATGTCGAGGAAGATAGCTTTTGCAATTCTTACTTGTCCAGTTCCATCCCTGATCACAAGACCTGCACCTGTAAACCATAATTATAGGATATAACAATAATATAAAATTATAATAATACTATACATAGCCGTTTTAAACATAATAATACAATATATACATTTTTGTGTGATAAATACCAAAAATACGTTTTCGTGCATTGAAAACAAAAAAGAAATATATACATAATGTGGGCGCCGGAGAATTAAATTATGGTGATGTTGTGGTGGACATGTGGTGGCGTTTACTCAAAACTACGTAGTTTAATGATTTTTATTTATCTATATATTTACCGGAGTAATAATTCTTCTAGTTCCATTTAGGATTAGTACTCAAAGATATTATAATGTAACCGAATATTTTGAACTTTTTTAAAAAACTTTTACCACTATGAAGTGGGGGGAATTTATTTGGCTCCCCAAACCTAATAAAGGCAAAGCCATAGTTGTGTTACAATGAGGGAAGAACCCTAAAAAGCATATAAGCTTTCAAAAAGCTATCTTCTAGGTTAAAATTGTGAACAGCCCAATGTGAAGATCAAAGGGGGGAGCAATTTAGTGATCGAGTAAACAAATACTGAAGCACAACTCTGCCACCCCCTGATCCAAACAAAGACAAAAAGTTCCTAACTATTTACTCACAGCCCAAAATAACCATACAATGGTTCAAAAATGGCTGGTGATCTGCTAATAGCTGAGTGTCCAGGCTTTGTCTAGCATTTGTCCAGAAGTGCTGCTTCCTGATGAATGTGATAGTGCTTCAAAATCACTATCTTTCCTGAGCTTCAGTACCTGCAATAACAAAGTATCAGCAGTAACTGGATTCTCTAATTTGGATAGAGTCTGACAGATGGTACACCCCTTCTGTCCATTTGTATGTGCCCTTTTAGAATAGGGGGTGCCTCAGATAAAAGTATATCAACAGTCAATGCAGTTGATAAAGCACATTTAGATAGATAATCTGTAGGTATGTTTCCCTCTCTAAGTGTGTGTGTGACCTTGTGCAAGCAGTGTTTAATATGTAGAGCCTGACTCAGAGAGTATTGTGTCCAAGGTGCACCGTTTGGGTTTTTTATGGCTGCTACAGCCTGACTGCAATCAGACTCAATCAAAAACTCATAGAGGATAAGTTGTCGAGCAGCATCAAATCCCATTTTTATAGCTATTAGCTCTGAGTGAAGGGCTGAAGAACTATGTGCAAATATCTGTCTGAGTAGATTAACATTCCCACTGGAATTTCTGACTATGATACCTATTCCACAGTGTCCATCTTTAAAAGCAGCATCTACATTTATTTTATAGCCTGTGTTTGGAGGATGCCATTTTATGATTTTACCCTTTTAGGCCTCTTCAAATTAATGAAAAAGGGACTAGTCCAGCTAGAATCAAAAAGTAATTTCTATCTTTGTTTCCTGACACAGGGTTAACAGTAAAAATATTACATGTGAGCTTCTGTATCATCTGGATTAACTGAGTGGTAGAGAATTTTATCTCATCATATAAAAGTTTGTTTCTCCTAATCCAAAGTATCCAAAAAACTACCAGAATAGTAATCTGAATAACTTTGTGGTGGATCTTGGAGTGGCCCTTGTATGAGAAGTAAAAATTCAATCTAGCACTGACAGAATGGAACACTGGTGTTTGGATCTGTAGCAAAGCATGAATGTGATTCCAAATTTCCATATTAGCAGTGCAGCAATTAAAGAAATGCTCCGAAGAATAAGAATTTAGGCACAGTGGACATTTAGATGTAATTAGAAATCCAAACCTTGAAAGAATATCATCAAAATGTAAAATTTTATTCCTCATTTTCCAAATAAATATTGAGATTTTTTTGGGAAGAGGGGATTGCCGTACCATTTTTAAAATTGGTTCTGAGACTGAGTGTTCCAGGCTGGCTTTATATGTGCTTTTAACAGAAAAATTGCCATCTACCCCTGGCTTCCAAATAAGCCTATCATCATGATTGAATATGATCTGCACCTTCTGCAATTTAGAGAGAACACTGGTAGCCAAATGGGGCTCCAATCTAGGCATATACAAGTGTTTCAGTTCTATAAAATCAGCCAAAGAAATATTAGGAAATGGCAGTTCAATATTTACAGGCCACGTATAAAATAAAGGTCTTGTTCCTAGCCAGTTACCATCCCAAAAAGAACAAAGCCCTTTTCCCATGAATTATATGTGAGTGCTTATTTGCAAATTCAGTAACATTGTAAATTCTATACCAAGTAAAGGATTTTTGTAAGTTTCAGGAAGAGACCACAAAAATTTTGACCAGATTGTGTCATTTTTCTGTAGTTTCCACCATAATTTACATGCAAAAGCCTTAACTACTAATCTAAGGTTCCTAAGACCTAAACCATTCTCCTCCTTTGGAAAAGTGAGATGAGCCCATTTTTTCCAACTCCTTTTCTGTCCATATTCAGTTTCACCCCAGAAGAATTTTGAAGCCAGTCTCTCCATTTTTTTTATCACTGCAATAGAAGGCTTAAGGACAGCAAGTATATGAGTGGGGATGGCCAGCAATACATGATTAATAAGTACTAATTTCCCCCCACTAGACAGCCAGCAATTCTTCCAATTTGTGACTACTTTTTCCATCCTTTCTAAGATTGGCTGGTAGTAAATAATTTTGTTTCTCCCATTGAAAATTGGGGCTCCCAGATAGCTAAATGGTAGTTTTCCTATCCTCATTTCCAGGATCCTCTTTATGCGAGAGATTCTCCTAACTGGGAAATTTTTGTGGGTGTAAACCTCTGGTTTGGAGAAGTTAACCTTTTGACCAGAAACAGCCTCATATGCTAGCAGGAAGGTTTTGAATCTTTTAAGGTTTCTGCTCTTTGCATTTAGGAATATGGCTGTATCATCAGCATACATAAGGTGAGAAATTGGTGAAACTCCTCTGGGCATTATAAAGTTCTCAAGATACTGAGACTGGAAAAGCTGTTGCAAACCTCTAGTAAAGGCTTCAGATACTATATTGTATAAAAGAGGTGAGATGGGGTCCCCTTGCTTTATTCCTCTACTGGAGGGAAAAAATCCACTGCATACCCCATTTATAAGCACTGAAAACCAAGCTGCTGAAATGTTCTGTAAAATGAGCTTCACAAAACTGCCATGGAACCCAAATTGTATCATGACAGTGTTTAGGAATGACCAAGAGACTCTGTCGAAAGATTTCTGCATGTCAAGCTTCACAATAATATTTTGGTATCTGGGGTTCTTGTTCACTAATCTGATCATTTCCATCATCTGGATAATGTTGTCAGATATATCTCTATCTTTCATAAATCCAGACTGTTCTGGAGAAATGATTTTACTCATCAGGGGCTTCAATCTCTCAAGTAGGATCTTAGAGTAAACCTTGTTGATAAAGTTAGAAAGGCTTATAGGTCTAAACTCTACAAAGGATGGGGGATTTTGTTTTTTGGGAATCAGGGCAAGCCAGGTGCTGGCTATTGCTCTAGGTAATTTTTGTTCATTCATATAGTTTTTGGCTGAGTCCAGAAGATCATGCTTTATAGTCTCCCAGCAGGCTGTATAGAAGTGGCCTGAAAAGCCATCTAATCCAGAAGCACCCTCTTTGTTTAAATAAAAAACTGCCCTCTTCAGTTCATCCATTTCAACCTCTTTCAGAAGGTTCTGATTGTCTTCATCAGTGATGATCTTAGGGGTGACAGATTTGAAATGGTCCAAATATTGCCCTGTTAAGTCTGTTGCCTCCTCATTCAATAATTTTTCATAGAACTGAACCCCCTCCTCTTTAATCTGTGCTGGATCTGTCAGCCACACTCCATTGGCTGATTTAATTTTTGTAATTCTGGATCTGGCTCTTTTCTCTTTGACAGAATTGTGAAAATTTTTTGTACTTGCATCTCCTTCCCTCAACCATTTCAAATTTGATTTCTGTCTCCAGAAGGTAGTGGCTTCTTTTTCAGCTCTAATCAACAGGGCTCTTTCCCTATTCAAATTGATGAGGTCTTGATCAGTACCAGTCTGCTGGTATACCTCTTCCATTAAACTTACTTTGTCTTCTGCTTCCAGTAAATTTTGATGGGCATTACCAAACTCTTCCTTATTCCAAGTTCTCAAGCAGATTTTCAGCCTCTTTAGTTTGAATACAAATTTGTACATGCCTGAGTATGGTGAGGGGGCCTCCCAATTGTTTCTGATTATGTCTAAGATTCCAGGTCTGTGAAGCCACATATTTTGGAACCTAAATGGTTTTGGGAGCAACTCTTCAGCACTTTGTATGGATATTAGGAGAGAGTTATGGTCTGAGGAGGTTCTATTTATTACATGGGTTGAGGTGTGAGGATAGGGACTATTCCAGACTGCATTACACATGGCTCTATCTAGTCTCTGAAGTAGCTTGTCATCTTTCTGTCTATTGTTTGTCCATGTGAAGATGTTTCCTACAGTTGGGATTTCTTGTAACTAGAGGGTATCAATGAAGGCTCTGAAATCTCTCATACTGCCTAAAGGAGGAGAATGTCTACCCTTGTGTTCATGCACAGATGCTATGGTGTTAAAATCTCCCACAATAATGGTTGGTGCCTGGGGTAAATTAATAAGATCTAACCACAGCTCCCTCCTAGATGTTCTATTTATTTTAGCATAAACAAAAATAGTTATCCATTTCTCCAGTGAACCTAAATCTGTAACCTAGACCTAAATGAACTGGTCAGTTTCAGATAAAAGTTCAATAGAGAAATTATTATTGTTAAAAATCCAAATTTTTGCTGAGCTAGCAGCAATACGGTGCTGATATCCCAACTCAAATTGTAAATTTTGGATTTGATTATTCTCATGCATAGGTTCTATGATACACATAATGGATACATGATGTACTGTAATTAATGTTCTCAGTCTTTCCATAGATGTTCCATAACCCCTAATATTCCATACTAGCATATTACCTACTAGTTTGTGACTAATCATTTAGGGTATGAAATTTTTTGTTTAGGTCTTAGTATTCTACTGCCAGAATCAAAAATACTAGAACCTAGTGAGGAGGTTGATACTGTTACCTGTGTGGAGGGCTTATCAGAAGCCTCCTTTTTGTGAGCTTTCTGGGCTTTTTGAATGTGATGTTGAGGTTCTTCCTCTATCTGCCCAGTGTCCTATGTTGGTGTAGTATCTACATCATCATATGAGTTTGAAGAGCAGTCATCATCAACATCAACCTGTAAGACAGAAAATTTATTTGAAATTTCCATATGTTGATATGGAACTATTGCCCTGTTAGCATTAAAATTCAGAATTTCAGATATAGTGTAATCATCCAGTAGTGTGTGATTCAGTGATATCAAATGTTGTTTCCTATTTGATACTTCCATGTCATCTAGAGAAAAGGATATGTGGTCACCCCTTGGTGAATGCTTAAAATCTGCAGCTGTGACCCATTGCTCTTGAGTAGCCTTCCTGGGAGTTTGAGGAGCAATGTAGGGTACTAACTCCATGCTGGTAGAGTGTGTTATAGGGATTTTCTGCCATTTCATTGTGCTTTCTATTTGTTGAGCAGTGAGACCTGATGAGGATGGTTGAGGCCTTGCTGTCTCTTGTTGCTGTGTCATTGACTGCTTTCCCAGTTTTGTTGGTTGTTGTCGAGCTCCATTATTTGCTGCTGGAGCCTCTTTGTTGCGCCAATTTTTCAATTCCGGATGCTGAATTCTGCAGTTGTTATCACAGTGGCCGATCTTCTTACAGTGTTTGCAGTATAGTGGGACATTCTCGTAGATAATTTCGCAATCCCTAAAGTCTCCCGGATGACCCATGAGTATTGAAGGGATCAACTTTGAAGTGACATCAATTTCGACGCACATCTTCACCGCCGATGGTCTAATAATCAGGTTGGTAGCCGCATCAAGCTTGATGTATTTGCCGATTTGGTTGCCAAGGTCCTCAATCATAAAGTAGTTCCAATAATATAGAGGAACATCTCGAACAGTGACCCAGACTGGAACTACCAGTGACTCGTGCTCCGACGTCCATTTCGTGACTTTCATCAGTGAACCTGCAATTTTCCAATTCGAACTCAACCAACATTTCTGGTAATCTTCCTTGTTTTGGAAGCAGATTAGCACATGTTTATAGTCGAGAGAACCCATTTGGAATCTGGAATTGAAACCAATTTCTTCAAAGGCTGCTTGGATCATGGGCATTGGGGGTTTAGCTCTGGGGAATTTACCGATAAGTGCATTCTTATAGTGGCTGGCTAGTGTAGGGATGGATTCTATTGGATACATGCAAGAAAGTTTGCCGTTGAACTGAGTAATCGGCCGGATTTCTGGATTTGTGGGAAGCTATGTGGA
Source organism: Sherardia arvensis (assembly GCA_948330725.1). Taxonomy (NCBI): domain Eukaryota; kingdom Viridiplantae; phylum Streptophyta; class Magnoliopsida; order Gentianales; family Rubiaceae; genus Sherardia; species Sherardia arvensis. Next base: position 25,718,771 of record OX415236.1, read on the forward strand.
TAGTGGTGGTGGTCTAGCCGTGAGGACTTGGGAGAAAGTTTTTCCGGCGGGATTGCCGCCGGAAGGGGGTGGTGGATGGGGTGGTTCCCCCATTGGGGGAGCCGTTACGTGACCGTTGGCTGTCAGAATTAGCCGTGAACGGTCATAAACGGGAAGTATGGAGGAAAAAGATGGTGGCGCGTGAGTTAACTTCTAGAGAGAGATTGGCTACTTTCTAGAGAGAAGTTGGAGCATAATTCTATAAGACTACACCTCTGAATATTTTGAAAAGATACTACATACATTGCGTAAATTAAAAAAGATATAATTGTAATATATTATCTTAAAGAGGATTACTAACGTACAATTCTTATATTAAACATACACCATATAATATTTTATATCTAAAGGCCCTGTTTGTTTAGTATGGTAGTTCAATTCAGTTAAATTTAATTTAATTCAATTCAAACCAGTTCAATTCAATTATATTTAACAAAAAATAATTTAAATAAATTTAGGTAAATTTGGACATGTTGGTTCCATTTTTTAATATATTAATTTTCACTCATTTCAATTCAGCTCAATTCAATTTAGTAAGAAATAAGTTCATGCAAACAGGGTTTAAATCTCATGGTAATAAAATGTAATATAATAAAACAACACATGAACCAAAAGGTTTTGTTTGCAATTGGTTAATTAGCTAGCCTACTCGATCTGTTTGATAAGCAAGTTGATATGGTGCTATATTGGTAGGTCAAAATCTCACTATACAGCCAAGCTATTCCAACACTAAAACATGCATACAAAATAGTGAATCTATTTTTCTCTTTGCCTAGTCAATTAATTAGTTCCAAAGATCCCTGAATAATCAGGGGCGGACCCAGAATTTTACCGACACGGGGTCGGACTAATCATAAAAATTTGAATTCGAAAGAATTAATGATATTATAAAATAACGACATAACAAAGTAATTTATTTAGAAATAAAAGAATCATACATATAACGGACCAACTATTGTTATATAAAATTTATTTGAATCTAACTCTTCTCTCTTTGATCATCTCAAAAGTGTCCATAATCGAATCAATGTGAATGGTCTCCGCAATCTCTCTTTCAATATACAGCCTCAAAAAATCTCGCAGAAAATCATCTTCCATTCGACTACACAGACTTGTTTTCATAATTTTCATGGCTGAAAAGGCCCGTTCAAATTACAAAAAGCAAATCCTAATGGCATTAGTATGTCTTATTACTGATATGTTATAGGATTAACTAATGTTCCTTTTTAAAAATATTACTAATATAAAATCCTATAAGGATTATAAATCAAAAAACAAAAACAAAATACTAGTAGAAAATCAACAAAATATATGGTCCCTACTAATGATTCACTAATTCTATTAAAAATCTAATTTTAGTAAAATTTCTACTCTCCTTGTGTATTTGTACACGTTGGTTTTTTGTAAAGTGGGCCACCAATTATTTTTTTACTAAATACTATTTAAAGGGAGAATAATACTATATAGGCTATATCTTAGCAAATTTATGAGGTGGGTCCGGTCTCTTTTGGCCCCCCATATGGTCCGCCCCTGTGAATAATCATCTTTCATGTTATCTGAAAATAATTGCAAGAAATCGAAGTCTGGTAAGTGTGTCTGGTATATGTACAATACAATATTAATTAAACCATGAGAAAGTCATAACTCAAATTTAATTTGTAACATATAGGACCGGAGACATACCAAATATGCATGAGAAATCTTTCAAACGGAGACGAATTTAATAAGAACGGACCTCCAAATTCGTAAGTTTAAGGAACGTGGTCGTCACTTGCGACAAAAATCCTGCACAAAACAACTAAAAACATGATTAATATATAACCTAGAAGAAACAGGAGAGATGTATATATAACCCTCAAATTCTTGATTTCAGTGATTGATCATGACTTTTTTTTTCATGAGAATAGGCTAAGCAATAAACAAGAGAACGAGTGACTCACATTATATTTACATCGTAAAATTACAATATTTTGCTACCATAATATATACTATATAATATATTATATCATATCATGTGTACAATAAAAGGAGAAAACATATATACAGTAAAGTTGAGTTTAAATTAAATTGGAAAGTACATCATTGTAATATGTATTACCACACGATGCTAGATTGGTAATAGTCCAAATCCTATTACGTTACGTGTATATACATAAATTAAACAATATATTTATTATATATATGGTATTATATTACATTGCTTGTTTGAAAGAAAATTTATTATATGGTACATTATGTAATAACAAATTTTAGTCACAAAGTAATTATAACATATGGTAATTATCTTACCACACGATATCTTATATATACACGGCAATTATATATATGGTATATTGTGGCAAATATTTTTTTTGTAAGTGTCAATGTCTAAATATATGGTGACATTCGGCGGCTATATTCTTGTGCCGTAACAATTCCACCAGCATTCGACGTAGTTTTGAATATTTAAATATTAATATATTTATCGAAACAATAACTCTTCTAGTTCCTTTTAGGAAAAGGAAGTATTGCGCCTGCTTTAAGTGTTAAAAAAATATTGCGTAGTATTTTTGTTAATCCCGGCGATTACGAAACTTTTTTAAAGGATTAAAATGAGATTGGAGGTATAAACGCTCCTCTTTTTTGTGTTTTGAAAATCAGCGTTTTCTTAAAAACATGAGTTTTTTGCCTAAATGATACTCTTTCTCAAATTATTTCCCAAACTAACACACTTTCAATACTAATTCCAAAAATGATACATTTAATGCCATGTAATCAGACACGTAATATCACCATTTCTGACTGTACAATTTTTTTTATCTCAATAGAACTTCTCAAATCAAAAAGATTTTATTATTATTATTTATTCAAAACTTTAGCGAGTTCATTTATTCAATTTAAATGAGTCAGCCACGAGCCGGAAGAACCATTATCAGGCATGAGTGCTAACTTGACAACATGTTCAGCACATTCTTCCACAGTAGAAGCACCCGTGTTGAAGTTGATATCAGTCTTGGCAAATCCAGAACACACACAATTCACCTGATCATGTTTTGATGCCTCTTTGCCAAGATTCTTGTGTATGCATTATTCATGGCTGCTTTTGAAAGCATATAATCTGACACAGGTTTCAAAGGAGCCTCTTTGTAGTCTTCATCCACTCTCTCTTCAGGTTTCAAGGTTTTCGACATTGCTCAAAATCCCTTTAGCCCATTCATTGGTTATGTGTTTTAACCCGCCGGCACCATCAGTAAAAAATAAGTCTAACTCATGATTCTAATATAAAAAAAACTGGACTATGTTAATTTAGCAGACAAATAGACGAAAACAGTTTCAGATACATCACCATTATCGGAAAAATAACAGAAGAAAATATAGGTTTCCAGGGCTCAACTAAAAAATACAGCTCAAAAGTTTTGACAGGGGTCAAATATATTGTGAATTTTTGACGAGGCTCAATCCATCTGTTTTCTCAATTTTTGACACGAGGTTCGCCTTTTAAACTTACAGTTTTCCTATTGCTTACTGAATCTCTGATATTTCCCTCACATTTTAAACACGAATGCGATGCTAATTTGAATTAACAAAAATCGGTGTGTTTTTCTTGCTCTTGTATGCGTGAAAGAATAATGAAATATACACATACTTGAGTTCAATTTTGGTTCTCTTCTTCAGGAATATATACCCCACCTGCTTCACTCACATCATTTTAAAGATAGAGCTCAAATGCTTACTGGAGGGCTTAATAAACTTGCAGCAGTTCAACAAGAGGGATGAGGGGGTCGACGAGTTGTAAGGGGGCTTTGATTTCTAGGACAACGTGAAGCTTCAAAAGTGCATAATTCATGACCAGGAGGGAGAATCACGCACATGTACTCAACTATATCATCGAATTCAAGAAACATTATTCGAACATATCATCGAAATTGGGAAAACAAAATTAAAGACACATTCATTTGTGGTTCTTTTCCGACGGTACTTAAAAATCAGGTGGGTTGCAACTCGGCAAGAGATTGCCATCGGAGGAAGGGAAAGATGGATATGGATCAAAGAAAAGGGGAGACGTGAATCAAGACATGTGAATCAATGAAGGATTTAGTTTGAAAGAATGTACAGAGATTGAGTTTAGAAAAATAAATAAAAACTGACAGATGGAAATATAGAATATACGTGTCTGATTACCTGGCATTAAGTGTATCATTTTTGAAATTAGTATTGAAAGTGTGTTAGTTTGGAATAGTTTGAGAAAGAGTATCATTTAGGCAAAAAACTCTAAAAACAGCTCAGTGAAAACGCTCTTCACCAAACACCATTAATATAGGTTTGACTAGTCAAAACCTATTTTTGGCAAAAAATACAAAACGTTCTTCCGAAAAACTGCTGCCATTACCTGAGAAAAAATAAATTATAATTAAGATTTCCTCTAGTTTGCTATAATAATAATGTCCTAAATCTAAAAGGAAACAAATAAAACATACTTAAAATAAACATTCTAGAATCATGGATACCATTTTTAGATTATACGAATAATCTTAAAATAATCACTTCTCATTCCTCATCATTCTCACCCGCTTGAAAAAACTCAACTCCCGACGAGTTAAAATCATAGATCATCTCAAAAGGCTCCAAATCTGTACACCTTGAACAGTCTTCATGTGGATGTCCCTTCCATCGAACTAGATACTTCTAATGAACAAGATATTTCTGGCAATTTACTAATTTCAAAATTTTGCTGAGACATAGCACATCTTTACTTCCACAATGTGATACTGCAGAAACTAACTTAGGCAACTTGGGAAAATACTTCAATTGTGTTTTAGTAATATTCTTAAATCCTCCAAAAGACCTAAATGCTGATATAGTGAGCTTGTATTTCCTTTGCTTCAGGCAATTTGGCACATGAACCTTTCCGATAAACCTCACACATGATATTTCCTGACCAAGAAAAATTTGAAGTTCTGGGACTGAATTAGTAGCTGATCTTTCAACATTTGTCACTTCTACCACCAATTCTTCACTCTTGAAAGTCTCTTTGTCAGGTGTCTTCTCAAATATTGGCATGCACTTCCTATCCTCGTTAACCACTTTAACATGGTCAATGGTTTGACTATACTGCGTATCCTCTTCAGCATGCTCTAAATGTTGTCTGCTCTCTGTAACCTTCTTCACTTCTTTAATCTTCTCGATCCTTACCCCCGCGGCGCTTGTTGGCTTCGTTAACTTATGCATAACTTCCGAACTCAAGGAATTTAAAACAATGTGCTCATTGTTGAAGTCAAAAGAATAAGTGTTGGCATGACCATTATGCACAACATTCCGATCATTTATCCAAGGACGGTCTTAGAGAATATGAGTAGCCCTTGTAGGCACAACATCACACCAAACAGAATCTGAATATCTACCTTTTTCCAGGTGTACCAGAATATAAGTATTATCCACCCAAGCAATCTTGTATGGTTCAGGATGTGGTTCAGTTGATAGTTCAAGTCTTCTCAATTATAGTTTCTGAAATCATATTAATATTGCTACTTCCATCAATGGTGAGTTTTCGGTACTCCCTCCCACAATTCACTGTAGTCTAGAAAATTGTTGACGGACCATTAAAGATCCTTCTGCTAATATTCAACAAAGACTCATCTTCTTTCTCTCGTTCATCAACACTTGGTGATTCGACTTGGGACTCAGTAATTGTAGTTTTATTGAAACTCTCCGGCAGTGTGAACTTCTTTGCAATTCTTTCCCATGTAGTGTTCACCTTCGTGAAAGAATGAAGCTTCATAATTTTCTGAAATTGAAGAGCTAGTTGAAAGGCTTCAGTGACAGTACCAACTGAGGTATCATACAATTGCGGATCACTGGCTTAAGGCGTGACTTGATTCTAGCCAAAGCCATCTCTTCGCCCTCATGAACTCTGCAATGCACCTTCAATTCTTCAAACTTGTTTATATATTCTATGACTGTCATGCTTCCTTGTTCAAAACTCGCAGTGTCTTCAAATATTGGAGGGCCAAATCTACCATCCAAAGGTTCATGAATGTGTGGCCACTTCGAGTTCACCATGTTCGACCTTGCTTGATACCAAAGAATTTTTATATATCAATTGTCTGAATAGTTCTCCATAGGAGATTAGATTATATATTACCTAAGAAAAAGTAAATCTAAAGAGGATTAAGATTTTCTCTATTTTCCTATAATAATGTCCTAAATCTGAAAGGAAACAAATAAAGCATACTTAAAATAAACCTTCTAGAATCATAGATACTATTTTTAGATTATATGAATAATCTAAAAATAATCACTTCTCATTCCTCATCACTTACACACCGTGCCACACAAGAAACCTTATACACTAGGATGTGATGATAAGGGAAATCAGATTAAACGTTCATTTTCATGCTATGTACCAATTTCGATTGGAAAATATTATAGAGAGACTGTGATCTGTGATGTTCTTGATATGGAAGTCTTTCATATTTTATTAGGGCAAACTTGGTAGTATAACCATGAGGTTAAGCATAGGAATGAGATATGAATAAGACTAAAATCGCTTCTATTATGAATTTTGAACCTCCTTCCGCAAGCAAGAAGTCAGAGTCTCATGTTATGATTAAAAAGGAACACCAGATAAATATAACGAAATCTGGTAGATTTTACCCCGTGGTGAAGAAAGAGTTGACGAGTGATGAGAATGGGAAGGTTGAGATTGTTTCTTCCAATATTCAAGAAAACACTAAGAAAATTGGATTGAAGGAGAAAGATGTCTTTAGTATGGATAACCATAATTCCAGTTCTAAAGATGTTGTCTTAGAAGTAGAGTTGTGTGATTTTCCTTGTAACAATGAGGATTTGAACACCTCTGTTCCAGTGCTTAATGAGATCAAATATGTGAAACTTGAAGTCCAGAGTTCTGAAGGATTTGTGGAAGAATCTCAAATCTTTGAAGGTATTAAATCTTTGGATAAACAACCCGAAGATTTGAAAACCGAAGTTTATACTTATGAAAGCTCCATAGAGCTCATTGTTCCTTTGAAAGACCCGTCTAAAATTTTTGAAGATGTTAAGATTGATTTTCAAACTAGTGAGGGTCCTATTAATGAGATTATTCCTCTAAGGGACAAGGATGACGAAGAGATGATTAAATCTAATCTTGTTATGTTCAATTTGTTAAGTTCATAATTATGAAATATGATTTGATAAAATTTTGTTAATTTTATTACATCAATGTGTGCTTTTGTAAGCTAAACTTAATTAAGTTTTATTTAGTTCAATTCAATATGTTTCAGTTCTTTTCAGTTTATCAATCTAGGTTCGATTTATAAAGTTTGGTGTTGATAAAATATGATTTGATAAAATATAGCATAACTTGGTTATATCAATACATTGATTTTTTTCATCAACTCAGTTAAATAAAGTCCAGTTCATTATACTTCAGCTCAATTTTGTTAGATATCTAGGATCATTTTATTAAGTTCGGTTCTAATGAATTATAATTTGATAAGTTTTAGCTAATATAGTTATATCAATGCGGTGATTTGTTTTTTCTAAGATGTTTTGTTCAGTTAAGGGCACGTTTAATACGCCTGAACTGAACTGACCTGAACTGAACTGATAAATACTGAACTGAACTGAAAATACTGAACTGAACTGAACTGAAACTTAAATTCATTTGATTTTTTTTACAAAATATATTTATATTTAAAATTTTGATTAAAAAAACAACTCGTTGAAGTATATTGAATTAAACTAAACTCAACAAAATTGAATTGAAGAAACAAATCACTGCATTGGTATAACTAGATTAGCTAAATTTTATCAAATTATACTTCATCATTACCGAGCTTAATCAAATGATCATGGATATTAAATAGAATCGAGTTAAAGTATACTAAACTGGACTTTATTGAACTAAATTGATTAAAAAAATCATTGTATTGATATAACCAAATTATTCTATATTATATCAAATCATATTTTATCAACACCAAACTTAATAAATCGAACTTAGCTTGATAAACTGAAATGAACTGATGCATACTTAATTGAACTAAACTTAAGACTAAATTTCATAAAATGGCCCTAACATTGCTCAGAATGTCAATTTTAGTACCTAACATTCAAATTGGTCAATATATGGTACCCAACATTCTAAAAATATCAATTTATGGACCTCAGTTATTTTGGGCCGTTAGAAACGTTAAGTTTGATGACGTGTCATGGCTGTTATAAAAAAGTTACTGAAATATAGGGGTGTTTTAGTAATTGTTTATGCTTGTTTGATGAAATAAAAAAACGATCGAATAATTATCCCATTTACTTATCATCTGGACGAATTCCCAGTGGAGATCCAAAATTCAATTCCGACCTCATCAATCGAATCGATTGACCATGGCGGAGAACCATTAAAATTCGACCAAAACTTAGAAACGGAAGCCGCAACGAAGCCCATCGTCGCGAGGCTAGTGAAGACCATAGCAGTAAACACAGAAACGAAGTGCGATGGAAGGCAAGGTAAAATTTACTGGGAGATTTGGAAGTGATTATAATGATGTTGATTAAATGCGTTTGATTTATATGGGTTTTTTTGTTTTGGTTCGCCTGTGAAGGAATTGAAAAGAAGAAGGTTGGAGTTCACAGAAGGTGGAGGAGTTGTGGGAAGTCAAACTGATATTGCAAAATCCGGTAAATGCCATGTTTGATTCAGTTTAATTATGTCTTGTTCAGTTAGACTGTCATGCCTAAGATAATTGAATAGGATAAATGTAATACTCCTTATTTTGTTGTTAGGCATGAGACACAAATGTTAGCTACGAATTTCCAGTAGGCACAAATGTTAGGCAGTGTGAATGGTACTTATGTGATATATATTATGTTGAAAATGACTACTTTGGTTGTCTGGTTTGGTATTTGACCGCTACTGCATTTAATGCCATGGTTTATTTTTACATGACAAATATATATATATATATATATATATATATGAACAAATTAGGCCTGGCAGTGAAACTGCTTCAAATTGCAAATAATAAAATACTTACCAGGTTAAAGATTTCTTTAAACCACCCATAATTCAAGTATTTAGTTTTCTCAAGTTATTTTATTGAAGGTGCTTATCATCATGATTTAAGAACTTGAGTTTGTGTCTATCTGCTTTACTTAGCATGTATTATTTCCGGTTTAACAAAAAAAACTTTTGTTCCATGTACTATTTTTCAGATGTTGGTAGCAGCTTTTTCTCAGTTGTATGCCCTGCCATAGTGCCTTTTACTGATGCTAAGAACGGTGAGAACTGGGCAGAAAAACATGTTGAATTAGAGTCACACACTAATGCATTGTTGGGGGAAAACGAGCCAAATATTACTGCTGCGGTTGATGATAATTCTGGGCATCCATCACAGAAAAGAAATGGAGAAAGTTATGAGTCTGAGATGTTTGATTTCTTGATTGCTAATGAGGATAAAATAATGGCAGAACAAGAGTTGGACAGTGGTATGTATCTAATTGAACAGCAAGCAGAAGAGCTCAAAGAAGCACGTGTCATTGTTGATAGGAATAAAAGAAAGCTCATACAGGTTGAGCCATGTGGTGAAAAAAATGATGAGAATGCATCCAAATCTGACAATGATGATGAGCCCGAGGATGAAAATCTGACGATGAGAATGAATGGAAAGATAGGTTTAGAGATTCTGATTACGAACAAGATGATGATGACGATTTGGATCTCTTAGCTATGTCAAGGGAATATCAGTGGCATGAAATAGAGACTCAACTGGGAAAATTGGAAATGATGCAACTGAGATTGAGGATGATAAAGACAGTGATGATGACTGAGAAGTTGGAGATGATTACTCTGAAGATGAGTTGATGAGTCAAAATAGTTCAGGCTCTGATAAAGAAAACTGTAGCAGGCCAAAATCCAGGAATACCAAAAGGTTTGTAAGGCCGAAGAATGATGAAGACGTTGTGTTCGAAGTTGGCCTTGAATTTATCAACAGGAAGGAATTTCAGTACGCATGCAGGCACCATGGAGTTATGGCACATAGGAAGATCCGAATTCATAAAGTCAACCCAAAAAGATGCACTTTCAGATGTAGAACAATCAAGAACTGCCCGTGGATGGTTTCAGCAAACTTCAGGGCAAGAAGAAGTAGTTGGGTAATTACCAGTGTGCAAGCTTCACATAAATGTACGCCCACATTCAAACATTATTGCTGCAACTACAGGTACATTAGTGAAAGGTATAAGTCTGATATACAGATTATGCCGGAAATCAAGATTTCAGCACTGCAGCAAAAGGCTCAGAAAGATTTGAATGTCTCTGTTTCAAGATCAACGTGTAATCGGGCAATACAACTTTCTTTGAAGGAAATTTTAGGTGATTATCGTAAGCAGTACACAATGATAAGGGATTATTGCAATGAGCTTCTTAGATCGAACCCTAACTCCACGGTAAATTTACAAGTAACAGAAGATAGTGGTGGGAACCAGTTTTTCAGACGTTTATACATTTGTTTTGACGCCTGCAAGCGAGGTTTTATTGAGGGTTGCAGGCATGTAATAGGGATTGATGGATGCCATCTCAAGGGACCACACCATGGCATACTTCTTGCAGCCATAGGAATTGATTCAAATGATCAAATCTTTCCGGTAGCTTATGCTGTAGTAGAGAATGAGAACAAGTCCTCATGGCATTGGTTTTTGGGTAATCTACAGGAGGATATCAAGATTCAAAATTCACCAGATTGGACTATCATGTCTGATAAGCAAAAGGTAACATATCTTAATCCTTTGTATGAGAGTATGCAATTTACATAGAGTAGTGTTTTATTGCATCTCTGGAAACTAATAAAATAATTTATTCATAAGTTTTTGATTGTGTGGAGTTAAATTGTCTTTATAAACATGTAGTGGCATGGTTGTGTTGACTCTGATTTACATTTCATTTTCATGTTTACTTGAAGGGCATTAAGCCTGCAGTGCAAGAGTTATTTCTCCATGTGGAGCACAGATTTTGTACGTGGCACATGTACAACAACTTTAAGGGGAAATATTCGAGTCTCGAGCTGAATGAAATGGTTTGGGCAGCAGCTAAATGTACAGACAAGAACCAGTTTAAAGTTCAGATGAACAGAATAAAAGAGACAAATCCAGGTGCTTATCAATGGTTAGAGGAAAGGACAGAGTACTCAGAATGGTCTCGCGCTCACTTCAACACCGGCTCTAAGTGCGACATCCTAGTTAACAATATCGTAGAGTGCTTCAACAAAGTCATTGGCGAGGCTAGAGATAAGCCCCTGCTCACCATGCTTGAGGCCATAAGATTTTACTTCATGGATAGGCATCATAAGAAGAGAGTTTTCATCGACCGGTTGAGAGGTGATCTTGGTCCTAAAGTGAGGAAGAAGCTTGAGAAAAACATGCATGAGTCTAATAGATGCTTTGCAATAGCATCTGGTGATGATGAATTTCAGGTGAGGTGTGGGTTTGGTGAGTTATATGAAGTGAAGCTAAATAATCGAACTTGTGGTTGCAAAAGATGGGATCTTACAGGAATTCCTTGTGCTCATGCCATTGCTGCCATTAGTTTAGTGAAGGAAGAACCAGAGGCATTTGTCAGTCATTGGTACTCAAAGGAATATTACAAGAGGGCTTACAAATATGTCATCCACCCCATCAATGGTCCTGATTTGTGGGATAGCCCTGGTCTAGATAACTTGCTGCCAAACATTGAGGTCCGTATCGGGGGAAGGCCTCCAAAGGCCAGGAAGAAATCTGCCAATGAGAGTAAGAAAATGTCTAAAAAAACTTCAAAAACCAAAGTGCACAAGCTGTCTAGAGTTGGTAGTATGAGGGATTACACTTGTTCTCATTGCAAACAAACTGGGCACACAGTGAAGATGTGCCCTATGAGGGATCTAAATGGCCAACCATGTCAAGCACGACCATCTCAGGCCACAACCAAAGCAAAAGAAAACGAAAAAAAGGTACGAACTCTCTATTTTTTATGTCTTCTATTTAGAATCTGGTATATATCAAATATAGTCATTTGGGAGTGTTATAATTATGCCTAAGTATAGATTCTCCTTCCAATATTTACGTTATGATTTTGTGATGAAAATATCCTTTTTGTCATCATGTTTAGGAGAAAAAAGTGAGGGGTTGCGGCAAATGCGGACAACCAGGCCACTACAAGACCAGCTGCACCAGCTCGATGGCTTCATGTCTTCCGAAGAATTAATAAGAAGATGCGCGATTATGATTTTGTTAGTGCAAGTGTTGCATTTTCCGTACTCATGCTCTGCTGATTTAGTTTTTGCTCGTTTTCTAAGTCAATTGTTTTGCTTCTTTGGCTAGTGCCTTTCTTTTGTGTTGTGAAGTACTTGGTAGATGAAAACAACTGAACACAATCCCTATTTTTGGGATTTATTTTGTACTCAAGCAACAAGCTTTTCAACGGCTTAATTCTTGATATTTTGGGCAATATAACGTTTAAATCCAACAAAGCAGAGTCTTTTTTTCTTTTCTTCACTGACGGGATGAATAGATGCATGTCTTGTCTTGTTTTTTGTTAATAGAAAATTTCAGTTAGATTTAGGAGTTTCCTAGGATTGGAGAAACCTAATTCAATTTGAGTACTTACAAATATACATACATATATATACTGAAGTAATTAGATGATTTTTGAAGAAAAAAGATATCATGGGTATTTTAATAATTTGCAAGATAAAGTAATTTTTATTTATTATATTAATGATAAAATTACTAAAATACCCTTAGTAATTTGGTAAAAATCACAAACTAAACGTTTCTGACGGCTCAAAATAACGAAGGTCCATAAATTGACATTTTTAGAATGTTGGGTACCATATATTGACCAATTTGAATGTTAGGTCCTAAAATTGACATTCTGAGCAATGTTAGGGCCATTTTATGAAATTTAGTCTAAACTTAACTTAATTAAGTTGAACTTGCAAAAGTATGCATTTTTATAATTAGATTAGAAATTTTTTATCAAATCATATATCATTAATTCAAAACTTCACAAATTGGACCTAACTGATTAAACTGAATTAAACTGAATCATACTGAACTAAACTTAATTGAGCTAAATTGAAGAAAGCAATCAACGCATTGATATAACTAAATGAAGTTGTATTTTATCAAATCATATTTCATCACCGAACTTAATAAACTGAACCTAGCTTAAATAAACTACATTGAACTGAATTATATTCAACTGAACTTAATTGAACAAAAATAACATTAAAGAAACAAATCAATGCATTGTTTGAAATGTAATGGATATTGCAACCAAATCAAATGGACACAGCAACAAGAATTTGACAATCTCTGCCTAATGATAGAGAAACTGAAACTAAAGAGTAGAAAATATAACTGAATTAAACTACAACTAACTGAAAACTGAATTGAACTACACATGACTGAAATGAACTGAATTTTCAATATAAACTTAAAATCATTAAATTACATTTTCAATGAATTGAATTGAATTAAATTATATTTCTCTGAATTGGATTGAATTGAACTGAATTATAAACATATAATTTGTTCAGAAAAATTTATGAGTATAATGCACTTTACTTAACTTAACTAAAAAATATTAAACTGAACTGAACTGAAAATACTGAAATGAACTGAAAAATATTCAGATAAGTTGTACTAAATAGGCCCTTAGTTCAATTCAATATATTTCAATGGCTTGTAATCAAAATTTTGGATATAAATTTATTTTATAAAAAAAATCAAATGAATTTTAGTTCAGTTCAGTTCAGTATTTTTCAGTTCAATTCAGTATCTTCAGTTCAGTCAGTTCAGACGTATTAAACAGGCCCTAACACACAGAAATAAGCCAATCAAAAATAATTTACATATGATGAACCCGGCCGTGTGAGTAATTTACATATCAAAAATACATATTTCCCCCTTTTTTTCGTTCTAATACTAGATGCTTTTTTTGGTTAATAATCCATCATGGAGATGGAGAGCTTATATTAGGCGCTCTATGCCTTTAAAAAAGATAGTAGATGTTTTACAAATATAGTGAAATGGAAAGCTAATCTAACCTAAGTCCTGCATAGCAGAACTTACAAAAAGAGAGGTGAAAAAATCACCCTCATTGGCAGTGTTTGTTGTGTCCGAGTTGAAACTAGGAAATCATGTTAGCCAACGTTGAAACGAAGATCAAATCGGATTCCCTAGTTACTTGGCTAGCAAACCTGGCAATGGTATATACAAAAGAATCATAAATAAGAAAGCAGAAAATTTTAGGAGGTAAGGGGGGTATTCGGAAGCACACGGTTTGGACATTCATGATCCAGTAATAGTTGAGGAGTGACTTGCTTTGCAGGATCTGGCTTTGAGAGTCTATCCAGTAGTTCTGAGTGAGGTAATGTTAAGGGAGTCCAAAGTGATGAGTCCCTTAACCTTATGTGGCAGTGTAAGCCAAGTGAAAGAGCAGCTTTGTTTGGTTGATTTGATGAATTTTGCCAGTTCATCAGCTGGCTGGTTGGCTTGCCTCAGGACATGGTTTATGGTATGATTTCTCAGCATATTAGCTATGCAGTCCACCTGAGTCAGAAAGTGCCATTGCCTCTTCTCTGGGTCCGGTATCCTCTTCTCTGCCATTGCCTCTTCTCTTTTCATTTTCCCAAGCAGCATCTACATTGATCTTCAGCCCCTATGGTGGACAGGTCCAGACAACTTTGGTGATCAATGGCTTGGGTGGTTTTTTTGTTGGAGGGACAAAACCAAATTCAGAGAGTTCATAGTCTATAGGCTTGGATAGGTGGATGGGGTGAGCCATTAGAGAAAGGTAGATCATGTCCTTAAGTGATTTTTCTAGGAGGTTGTGACATGGATCAATATCTTCATATAGTTTCTTAATTCTGACATTCCAGAGTAACCAACAGACATATATTGGTGCAGTATGGTTTATAGTGGTGTGGATGGTAGAAAAACCTTTGAAATCCCAGCAAGTAGCTAGTCTATCCCATAGGGAGTCAAATTGGTAGTACCGTGAGGCACATATCAGGACAGAGAGGGAGCTGGTGTTGAAAAAATGTTGTAAAGTGTGAGCATTAGAGCAAAAACAGCATTTTGAGGGGAGGTTGAAACCAAACTGAGCAAGTACATCATCAAAAGGTAATACTAGATGCTATCCAACAAGTAATATAATGTAATGAAATCCAGTTTAATTTACATGAAATATTGTTATATATTTTAATTTTGTTGTTTTCATGAAATCTAATGTAATAAAATCCAGTTTGATTTACATATATTATGAGATAATCTTGTGAGAGACCGTCAATATTATAGACCGGGGACTAATTAGTAAAAGTATGGTTGAATAAAAACAAGCAGGTCCTTAATTGCAATTTAGAAAATTACTATTCACCCACACACTATTCACAGTCCAGCACTATTCATGCGCGCTATTCATGGTCCGATACTATTCACGGCCAATACTATTCATTCTCCAGCATTATTTTAATACGTTTTACATTAAAATACTGAGGTTTTTTTTATTAATACTATAATGTTTGATTTTCTTAAAATGATGTATATTAAAACACATAGTTTTTTAATTAAAAGTATAATGTTTAATTTTTAACAGATTGTAGATTAAAACATGAAAGTTGTTAATTAAAAGTATAATGTTTTATTTTTAATATGTTTTACATTAAAATGTGGAGGTTTTTTTATTAAAAGAAACATGTTTGATTTTCATTAAATTGTAGTTAAAATACCGAGATTTTTAATTTAAAGTATAATGTTTGTTTTTAATTGGTTGTGGATTAAAATAAGGAGGTTTTTAATTTAAAGTACAATGTTTGTTTTTAATTGGTTGAAATTAAAATACAGATATTTTTAATTTAAAGTAAAATATTTAAATTTCAAATATGGAAATTTTAGTTTAAAAGTAGAAAGATTTTATTTTTAATAGGTTATAGATTATAATAACTCAAAGGTTTTAAGGATAAAATATAAGATCTTATTTAATGGAACTTTTATATATATATATATATATATATATATATATATATATATATATATATGTGTGTGTGTGTGTAAATGTAAGGGAGGGATAAGGTGAGAACCCTTATTTATATGAGAACCATCTCTTATGTGAGAACTATCAATCTGAACCGTTCCATCATCATCCAATGGCTCTGATCAATTGTAGTTTATCTGGTAAAATACGCGGATCCAAACTCGGGTTATAAGCAACAATTCGGGTCTTCCCTGTATTCGCGAAACTGCATCTAATCCCGGGCGCTACCGTAATTCGGGACCCAAACACAGCAAAGCAGCATTCCCCGTTCATCTTCCCTGCAATCATCAGATCACCGTTCATCTTCCGGCGCGAATCTGCTTCTGATTCCGGCGAATTTGAGGTCTGATGTTCCAGACCTCCGGCGGCCAAACGATCTTCGGCGTCCAGAGCTCCGGCGGTCAGCATCCGCGTCGGCGTCGCGGTTGAAAAAAATATCCGGCAATCATCATTTTCCGGCCGGGAGATGAGACTGGAACCCGATGAGGCGTCGGGTTATCCGGCTGTTTGAGTTCGGACGAGGGGATGAAGATCGGGTAGCCGGCGAGAGGGATGATGATCGGGAGCCGCCGACGATCAGAAGTTTGGGATCTGTAGTGAACGAGGGATTTATTTGGAGAAGATGATTGAACTTGTATTTGCATTTTAGTCCCTGTAACTAAGTGTATTTAAACATTGGCCATAATAAAAATTAGGTTTAAATTAATGGTACTACTAATTATACTTGAGAGTACTACATGTAATACTTGAAATTACTTCCAATATAACTTGAAGTTACTTCACATAGGATTTAAAATAATTTAGTTTTAATCAACTTTTGAATATTTAAATTAACAGTACTACTAATTATACTTGAAAGTACTACATGTAGTACTTGAAAGTACTTCCAATATAATTTGAAAGTACTTCACATAGAATTTAAAATAATTTAGTTTTGATCAAATTTTGAATGTTTAAATTAATGGTACTACTAGTTATACTTGAAAGTACTACGTGTAATACATTAAAGTACTTCCAATATAACTTGAATGTACTGCGCATAGAATTTAAAATAATTTAGTTTTAATCTAATTTTGAATATTTAAATTAATGGTACTACTCATTATACTTGAAAGTACTTCATCTCATACTCCAAAGTACTTCATCTCACTTAGAATTTAAAATAATTTATTTTTAATCAAATTTTGATTGTTTAAATAAATGGCACTACTAATTAAACTTGAAAGTACTACGTGTAATACTTGAAGGTACTGCATTCCTCGGTACTGCAGGTATAACTCGAGAGTACTGCGAGTTTGTACTATAGGGACCGCATTCCTCGGTACTACGCCTATACTTTGAGAGTACTGCGAACTTGTACTTTGGGTACTGCATTCCTCGGTACTGCGAGCTTGTATTGTGGGCACTGCATTCCTCGGTACTGAAGGTATAACTTGAGAGTACTGCGAGCTTGTACTTTGGGTACTGCATTCCTCGGTACTGCATGTATAATTTGAGAGTACTGCGAGCTTGTATTGTGGGTACTGCATTACTCGGTACAGCATGTATACCTTGAGAGTACTGCGAGCTTGTGTTGTAGGTACTGCACCTATACCTTGAGAGTACTGCGAACTTGTACTGTGGGTACTGCATTTCTCAGTAATGCGGGTATACCTTGAGAGTACTGCGAGCTTGTGTTGTAGGTACTGCATTCCTCGGTACTGCGCCTATGACTTGAGAGTACTACGAACTTGTACTGTGTGTACTGCATTCCTCAGTACTACGGGTATAACTTGAGAGTATTGCGAGTTTGTGTTGTGGGTAATGCATTCCTCGGTGCTATAAAAATAGTTAATTACAATGTAATTTATTAATATAATTTTTAAGGATATCAAGCTATGTTACCGTTTAAATGTACGATATATGTAAATACATGGAAATAAGAGAATGCTTTCAAGCTTCTCATTGCATGTTGGTAGTTTTGAATTACTGAATTGGTGTTTTCAGTTAATTATTTTATGGGGTCTAATGTAAAAGGCTCCATGAACCTCGGGGACCAAAATGCAAACTATGTAAGAAAATAGAAAAATCCGTCTAGTCAATCTCTCCGGTGATTCAATACCTCCAGGCATTGAGTTACCCGTCGAAGATCAGTTCGTCATTATATATTTGGGTTTTCCGATGATTTTCAGGGCTCCGATCGACGAAAGCCAGAGGCGATGCCGACGACCTTAAAGAAGTTCAACAGCAGGCAGCAGCAAGTCGGGAAGGAGGAATTTGGATTTTGTGTAATAACCCGGTTCAGACCTTATAACCCGAGAATATGACCCGCGAATTTTATTAAATATAGCCATTCCATATCAGAGCTAAAAATTGATATTTCACGGCGGCGTCGGATCGGATCTGTAGATCGGACTCACCCAAGCTCGGCGGTGGTAAGGACGCCCCATATCGGCGCCGATCTGGTCATCGGCCTGCCTGGGGGATGGGAAAAACCGTTGAACGGCGGAGGGAAAGATTGGTCTAGGGATATGGGGTGGGGAGGTCACCTCCGGGTCGGAGCCTCCCCGGCGAGGGGTGCGCTTTAGAAAAGGAGTGTCGGTGGGAAGTGTTTGGTTGAGGGGTGACTTACCTTTTCACTAAGAAATATTTCAATTGCATAAAGTCATCTCAAATTTTAAAAAGTCAATATTCATTCTATTCTATTTTTTGACAAAGTCAATTCAAAAATCACAAATCAGAATCCTACCAGCCGAATAAGATTTTTGTTTCAGATTTACAAAATTTCAAACAAATCAAACAAGATTATTGGTAATTCAAACTTACAAAATCACAACTCTCAAAATCATATACTATAAAATTCAAACTTTCAAAATTCTCTCTAACCAAACACAATTTAAATTAAATATTCAATTTAAATGATATAATTTTAAAATAATTGAATCACTTTTAGGACGAGTCTTTACATTTGTGGATCGAACATTTTATTTTTGTAATAATTTATCATATTTTGCTTAAAAGTTAATTTAAAATATTAAAAAATAATTTAAAAGTCAAAACTTGTTTAAAACCTGGTTTTGGGTTTGATAATCAAAACCAAAATCAGGTGTAACATACAAGGTATGAGTTTGGGATGAAACCCAAATCCCAAAAGTAGCCAAAACTAGTGCTGTCACACAAGATCATAGGAAATTGGGAATGTTTTGATTGTGAATTTGATGAATTACAAGTTAGGTCCCTAAATCTTTTACAATATTTTAAAGTATATCCCCACAATTTATAGAAAGTTTTTTATACTTGCTCACCAATGAGACCGTCTCAAACAAGACTGAGTTTAGTCCAAAATCTGGTATGCATTTATAAAAATATCATAAATTATTATGTTTTAATGAGAAATTTAGCAATATTTATAGAAAAATATTATAATTTTAATGGTATTTTGGATAATGATACGAAAACAACCTTTTATATGCAGTTCGTATTTTGCTTATTTGCAATCCGTATTTTTCTTAAATAATCATAATCATATATACAATGATTTTGATATATAACTGAATTGCAAGTGTATACAATAGAAGTAGTATATATGATGCATGTGTCTGATATACATAATTATTGATCATATCATATATATCGAAGGCGTATTTTTATTTTGGACTACAAAATAAGTAAAATACGGATTGAGGACAGCAATGCCCCCGAAAACATATATGAGATATCACTTGAGGAAATAAGGCGGAGTCAAGTTTGAGGCACCAAAAAGAGAAGGCATTTGGGCGCAGAGGCAGAAGTCCCGCAGGAGCATGGCAGACGCTTCACACCTGGAGAGATTGGGGAGAGAGCTCAAGTGCCCCATCTGGTAACTTGCATCTCTTTCTTGTTTCTTATCAAATAGAGAGATTAACATATGTTGGTGTCTGTTGGGTCTGTTGCAGTTTGAGTCTGCTGGACAAGGCCATTTCGCTCACGTGCAATCATGCATTTTGCAAGTAAGTGCTTATCATTAATAATTAATGTGCATATTGATGTAAATGTAATCAATTTGAATCGCAGTGGCTGTATCGAGAAATCTATGAAATCAGCATCTTGTTGTCCAGTATGCAAAGTTCCATTTCGCCGCAGAGGTACCCTATCCTTTTCCCTATGTTAATATGATTATTCATTCCCAATTCTCAATATGACTAGGTTTTAGATTCACTTGTTAGTTAGTTGTAGCAACAGTGTGATGTGTTGTTGTAGAAATTCGACCTGCTCCTCATATGGACAACTTGGTGAACATTTACAAGAGTATGAAAGCTACTGCTTGTCCAGCAACAACATCAGGTACTTGCATTCTACTTTTCTTTGAGACTTGACTGTTTTCGCGTGCATATAGGCACTGTAAACCCTTCCTTTCCAGCTAAGAAAACGGTCCTTGTGCCACAAATGCTCACCTGCAGAGTCCGAAAAACAAATCACCAAAAGTGATATTCTTCTGGATAAGCAAGGAAAGCCTCTGTTTGCTCCATTCTTCTGGTTGAGAGGATGTGAGGACTCCCAGAATAGTACTCAACAAACATATGAAGACCAAGTCTTCGAAACGCCACCTGATGTTCCTAGCTTTAGTGACATCAAGGATAGTGATGATGAAGTCCCTCCACCACAAGTAAGTAACATACAACTTTTAAAACAATTTTAATCTTTGTTTGGTAATGCTACTTTGAGAACATTGACCCTCTCCGCAAGTTCATTTGAATGTGCTTACAACATTGAAAAAATCCTTCCAGGATCTTTATAGATATTAGGTTTTTGGAATAGTTTATAGACAACTGTGTAATCTTCATTTCTAAATTAAAAAATGAGTGCTAATAAACATGTTACATATTACAGCAAGGAAGTGAGAGGGATGTCATTGACAGTGATATATTTGATTGGACACAGAGAGCTTGTTCTCCAGAGCTCTGTTCAAGTCCTATGCGTCAGGTACTAGTTGAAAATGTGTGTTTGTGTGTGTGTGTGTGTGTGTGTGTGTGTGTGTGTGTGTGTGTGTGTGTATTTGCTGGTACTTCCTTACATGCATACGTATCTTTGGACTAATTTCCATTTATATTTGTGCAGGTTGGATGTAGAGCTAACAAAAAGGGTCTTATGATCACTGGATCTAATAATATTGATACTCATATACCCAGTCATTCTTCAAGTAACATAAAGGTTACTAAAACAGCTGAGATATCAAGAAAGAGAACTAAGAGTACTGTCGTTAAAAGGAAGCACAGTAAACGAGCCAAGAAGAATTTAACTGATGCATCTAAAGCTACTAAAGAGTTGAATATCCTCCCTGAAATAAGCACACAGATTTTAGGCAATAATGGAAATGAGTCGGATGTGTTAATGGAAGCATCAAAAAGTAAGAAAAATATATGTACTGATGCTGTTGGAAGGACTACTGAGAAATCTTCTAGCTCATACAGTGGGGATACAGTACTGAATCAAGATAGCAAGAATTTGGTTCATGATTTGTCAGATATATTAATTGTTAAGAAAACAAATTCTAAGATTAGGGCCAAAATAAGTGGGAACATTACCAAGAAGAGCATCACTCTTGATCAACCTGAGCTTTCACTCGCTCATTTGGCTGAAAACTTACCTTGTGATGGTGACGAAGGTTCTGATGCATGGAAGATACTTAAAAAGTGTAGAGCTAGCCACACTGAAAGGAAGGGAGTTTCAAAGAGTGTGGGATTCCCTCAGAATAACTCCAATAGAGATATTGCTCCAAAAGATGTGGAAAAGCTTGAAGAAGAACATGTTAACTCCAACAAGAGAGATAGAGGTACCTCATCAGGAAAGGAAGCTTTTTGCCAGAAAATCTGCTGTGCTTTCTGTCAAAGTATGGAAGTATCTCAGGTACCAATTTCCTTTATTTGCAATACAGTATTTTACTCAGATGACCGTTCTTACACGTCATTCCAATATTGTTTTCATAAACTAAATTATGAATCAAACTGTAGGTTTCAGGAGTGATGCTTCACTATCTCAAAGGCAAGTTGGTTAGAGATGATTATACTGAAAGACCAAATGTTGTCCATTGTCATAAGAACTGCACAGAATGGTATGAAAGCTCTTCAATAGAATTTTTAATTGTGCTTATTGTGCTGATAAGAATATGGCAGCCATGAATGTCTGCCTGCTTAACCTTCTCCTTGTGTTTGATCTATGTTCAAAGCATTGCCTGAAAAAGTATAGTATATAGAGCATCTATGTTCATCTCAGAGCTGTGACAATTCCACATTAGAGGCTGCATTTGTTTTACCCCACTGGATGTCTAGTGTTAAGACTAGTAAACCAACAAAATTGAGAGCCTGAACAATCAAGCTCAAGTGGCTAATTACTGATAAGTATTTGCAGGGCTCCTAACGTGTTTTTTGAAGATGATAATGTAATTAACCTCGAAGCTGAACTGAGAAGAAGCCGAAAGATAAGGTGTGGATTATGTGGAAACAGAGGCGCTGCTCTTGGGTGTTTTGATCAAAGTTGCCAGAAGAGCTTTCATGTTCCTTGTGCAAAGATGAGTCCTCAGTTTCGCTGGGATTATGTATGCATATGATAGATCAAATTAAATTAGAGCCTTTGTTTAACATGTTCTAACATATCAGAATGCTGCAGGAAAATTTTGTAGTGCTATGCCCCCTCCATGGATCTGGTGAACTTCCTTGTGAGGCACCTGCAATTTCATTTTGCAAGAAGCGATCTGCTCCAGAAAGGCCAGTTTATAAAATGCATGTACTGTTTAACTTCTCTTTTCTTCTTGCTCGTGACTAATCAGGGCTCCAATTACATTTACTGAACAGGCATACTAATATTCCAGAAGTTTATAAAGATCAGAATAAGGAGAAGCTGCCATGGGAGGGTGAGAAAAAAGCTAAACACTTTATCATTTGTTGTTCAGGTTTGACTAATAGTGAAAAGGTAACCCAAACAATTGAAGCTACTCATTAGGTGTTGCCTCAAATAGCCTCTTTCCACGAATGTACTAAAGTTATCCTGAATATGCAGGACACTATCTCTGAGTTTGAGAAGTCATCTAGGATCACAGTGTTGAAGAATTGGGATGCAAGTGTGACCCATGTTGTTGCATCCACTCAGGATAATGGTGCTTGCAAAAGGACCCTGAAATTTTTGATGGGTATCTTGGAGGGAAAATGGATTGTGAATGTCGAATGTAAGTGACAATCACATTCTATGATAACATAAACTGTGATTCTTATTTTCGTTATTTTTAAAACTCCACATGGCACTAATGCTCACATTAACTTAATGTTACAAAAATAAGTTGGAAGTCAAAAAAGTTGATTGATTATCCTATGGTTAGAAATAGAATACATGGCAACTTATAAGCATTAAGTGGAATATGAATATGTTATGATGTGGAAAATCTTGCATGCATTATGTGCTTGATATAAGCATATGATGATCTGTATAACCAGCAGAAGGATAGCACTGGTGTTTGCTCAGCCCTATTTTCTTGATGTATTCGCATCAATTTCAGGGGTTAAATCTTGCATCAACTCAACGAAATTTGTTGCTGAGCAGCCTTTTGAAATCAAATTTGATACTCATGGAATCAAGGATGGCCCGAGTCTTGGAAGATTAAGATGTTTACATAAGGTCACTCTCTTCTTTACACTTTTAAGCAGGATTGACAGTTAAATATCCTGAAACTCTTTGATACATCATGAGACATTCAGTATCAATAATGTGACTGTTTATTGTTTTGACTTATCAACATCCTAGGTTATTTGCAACTTTTGCTGTTTGAATATTTCGATAAAGTTTGAAGAATGAAGGAGTCTTTCACTCAACCTGTTTTTCGTTTTGCTAGAGTTGACTGTCTTGTACTTCTTGGAGTAAATCAAATATTCCCTCCGTTCCACTTGAAGAGTTTTGTTTAACGAAAGCACTGAATTCAAGCTCTGGACCAAGGATTGTATGAACCATTAATGAAAAATGCTTCTTCTGATTTCTCTTTATGTGTGTCTAACAGTTACTCCTTAAGTATGTGATTAAGATGTTTGATGTGTTATCTGTATGGTTTGGTCTGTGATTTAGTACTGCAGTTACTTTAGGCCTTCAGTTATAATAAGGCGGTGAATGTGCCACTCTTTATGCTGATGTGTGATACGTAGTTGCAGAAACAAAAGCTGATGGATGGATACAAATTTTATTTGATGGGAAATTTTGAGCATTCTTACAAAGGATATCTACATGATCTGGTCATTGCTGCTGGAGGAACTGTGCTGAAGCGTAAGCCCATGCTAAAAGATGAGGACTGCAGCTCTGCTGTCTTCATAGTTTATAATGTTGAGCAAAGCAAGACCAGATGTTTGGATGCACAGAATTTGGCTGCTTTAACTGGAGCTTTTGCAGTGTCAAACTCATGGCTTTTGGATTCTATCGCTGGCTGCAAAATGCAAAGGTTTCCTTAATAGTGATACACTCTTTCCATGTGGATTTTCTTTAGTCAATAATAATATGCTTAGTTCTTACAACCAGAGCCCACAAAATTGCCAAAGACGCATTATTTAAGGTGGTGTTGAGTGTATAGTGTAAAACAATATTGTTTAACTTTTTTTAGTCAAACCACTCAGAAGTGGAGGAATTATTGTTCTGCTTCCCAGACCTATAAATACAATAATGAAATTACATGCAATGATAGGGGAAACATGCAAGTTTGGGGGAGCATCTCTCTAAAAGCATGGTAATGCTTTTTTCAAAAGAATAGAAAATAAGCTCTATATAAAAGAATATTAGACATGTTATCACTCAAAGCCTATGAGAGAATTTCTCAGCAAAACTCAAAGTGACATCAAGCATAATATGGCTAAAATTATGGAGTAAAATAAAGTACAATCCCAAATAGTATGAACCAATTTTGAAGTAGGGGAATGTCCTTGAGTTTCTAGCTTTGTGAAGCAAACCAATTGAACCAGGAACAAGCAGTGATAGCAGACAGTAGTTAGATCAGAATATCCTTATGTGTGCCTTTCAAAGCCTTCTCAAATAAGTGCCTCCTTCGGTGCCAACAGCATCTGAATGAAAAACAAAAAGAAGATTTATGAGAGTAGCATCCAATTTTAAGGTGGATGAAGCCTTAAAGTAGGTGTCCCAGTTTTATGAAGAATATATAAGCCTCTGGTATGGGAAGGAAGTTGCTGAACATGATCAAAAGAATAAGAATATTTAGATTGGATGGCATGCTTAGCAAGAGAGTCAGCAGCTGAGTTTACTTACCAGAAAATATGCATAAGGTTATAATCTTACAGTGCTACATGAATTTCATCAACTAAAGAGTATAGTTTCCATGGAGCAAGATCGGGCTGTTTTATCAACTTAATTGCCTGCAAACAGTCAGATTCAATGGATAAAGTATTATTTAGAGTAGAGATACTTGTCAGTCCAAAACCTATAGCTAAAATTCTGCATGGAGTGGGAAACTGCATGAGTATATAGGCATTTTGACTTACGAAACTTCCACACTGTCTCTAATGATCATCCAATCCCAGTTTCATGATCTACTGACTTCCATGATGCATATATATTTACCTTAAATCCAACAGTGGGACTGGACCACACTACTTTAGCTATTAGAGTTTGGTGGTTTGAGCCATGCATGAAAATAGCCATTTGAGGCCAGTTCTATATTAGAGGCCCTATATATGTTAAAAGGCTTTGCTGTAAAGGAATCAAAGATCATACTCTTTATTTCATGTAAGATTCTAGAAGGGCAGGGGGTGGCATTCTCAAAATTAAATTTATTCCTTGCCTTCCACAAATTCTAACATGAAAAGAGAGTTATGTCATGAATGAGTATAGATTGTGTAACAATAATTCCAGGCTTAGTAAGGTAATAAGAGATTCTGTCCCATATAGAAGCAAAATCACTCCTTAGTAGAGCCATTAAAGAACAACACTTGTGGAAATACATACCCAAGATTAAATGGCTTGGGAAAGGAGATGATAACACAAAACAATTTCACAACATTTTAGGAAGCTTGGAATTTTTCTCTCTGTAAGATTTTTTCTCTCCCTTCTCTCTAGAATTGCCAGACACTATGATAGACATGTTTTCCTCTTTCACCCACTCCACCACCGTGAACAACTAAAGCTGGAAAAAAACGCCCATAAACGGTAACCCCATGGCGGGACCGCCGCCCAATCAGGGCGGCACAACCACAGGAAAGTCTTTTATGCAAGCTCTCGCCAAAAAAAACATTCCCCTTTGATCCCCTCCTAGCTAACCCTGAAATCCAACCTTCTATATCCAAACTCAACGGCAGACCGGCGTGCCTCTATGACCCGGAATCTGTCAAGATTCTTGCTGCCCACTATGATAATGCCCTAGTTGGCAAGTTTGGGCATGGAAAGCCTCCGATGGAGAACATACAGGCGTCATTCAAAGCAATGGGTTTCAAATCCCAATTTCAGATTGGGCTTCTGGATTATCGGCAGATCCTTATTCGATTCAAAGACCAAGAAGACTATCAACGTCTCTGACTTTAACCCTATTGGTCAATTGCTGGAGTAATAATGAAAGTTCTGAAATGGACTGAGGATTTCTCGACTGACCATGAATCATCCCTGGTGCCGGTCTGGGTCACGGTCAAAGACGTCCCAGTCTACTACTACAACACAATCTCTATAATCAAGGATGTTGCGGCTCAGATTGGGACCTATATCAAGATGCACGCCACCACTCAGGGGGTCACTAGACCCTCTGTCATCAAGATGTGTTTGGAGCTTGATTTGAAGGAAGAGCGCATCCACACCATCCCCATTGGCCGGACAGACAATAAAAAAGAGTGTCCGATTGAGTATCACCAGCTACCACTCTACTGCAAAGGCTGTAAAAAGATAGGCCATGAGGAGAGTGCCTGCATACATCTCCACCCCAAGCTCAAAAGAGTATGGAGGAAAAGGGAGGCTCCAAAGCCTGTCAATGAAGATGAACATGGATCGAGTGGCCTCACCCCGAAGAAAAAGGGCTAGGGGGCTTCTCAGCAAGCTGCACAGTCAATGGTTGTGTACCAGAGTACTGAAGAGCCCTCATAGGTTGCCCCTTCCAACCATCCTCAATCTCCAGTCATGGCTCTTATCTCAGCAATAAAAGAGCCCAACTATACAGTTTCCTTTTATGGTTTTGATGACTTGGATATCAAAAAACTTAAATCTGATTTGAAAAAGAGCTTTTACAGCAAAATATTAAAAATTGTTCCTTACACCTCACCAGTGGAGATATCCGACCCTTCTGTCTTACAGGAACCTGAAACAGAAGAAGGAGATACACCAAGCTTGACCCTGGAAGATAATCTTAAAGGTAAAGAAGGTAACTCTTTCAAATGTGTTGAAATTATAACTGACACTATGCAAGAGCCTGAAATGCATGTTCAATCACATAATCCTAGCTCACATGACACAATGCTCCTGAATGATGCTCTAGGTTTGCATATAGTATTCAGGACAATATGCCCAGTAGCATAAATACAATTTCAGAGGACTCAAAATCACACACACACATTGCTAACCCCAGTGTCTTTACTGTCTCTAGTGTTAAAAAAAAGGGAAAAGGATTGCACAAATTGATAGTGCCAGTAGGTCTTTTAGGCCCAAACAAAAATTCAAATACACTGTCTAATAATTAAACACAACATTATAGGTAATTTTTAGTGTGGAATATTAGGGGTATTAGGACCTCAATAGACAGACTCTTATCTCTCACCGTGATTCATAAAATAGACGTACTTTGTTTAATTGAGCCTATACATGATAACACTGTATGTGCTAGCTTGCAACATGTATAAAATTTTCAAAACTCATTTTATGCTAAGCATGCTAAATTTTGGATTTTCTGGAACCAAAACTTTCACATTGATATTTTATCACAAACTGGCCAATTTATGTATACTTTTATTACTGATTCTAGTACTGGACTAGAAGAAGTACTACTACGGGTGTTGCATGGAACTTTGTATTTGTGTATGCCAAGATTTTTGGGAATCTTAGAAGGACACTATGGAGTGACCTACTAGCTCTCCCTCAATCCCCCACAATATATGTGGGTGATTTCAACATAGTTAGAACTGTCAGTGAACGTAGAGGTAGGATTTCCCCACCCTTAGTTAGCATTAGTGATTTCAACACATGGATACATGACCTTCCTCTACAGGCAGTGCCGGCCCAAAGATTTTAGGGGCCCGAAGCAAAAATAATAATAGGTCTACATTTTGGGTTGATTGTGAAAAATGAGGCTCATTTTCTTAGACATTTTATGACTTACTATGTAAGATTATGATTTTTCCATAGTTTAAATACATATTAAATGGTTATAAAATTTTAAAAAATGGGGCCTTTTCGGCCTAAAATTTGGGGGTCTAAAGCGGTGTAACCCACTTACCTGCTGGGCCGGGCCTGTCTACAGGAGATTGCAACAATGGGTAGTTTTTATACTTGGTCCAACAATAGGAAGAAGGAAGACATACTTCTTCAAAGGATTGACAGGGGCCTTTGTAACCTAGACTGACAAGCCTTATCCCCACATAGCTCAATCCAAACCCTAAACTGATCTACTTCAGACCATAATTCCAATCTTCTCACCATATAAGATGCAACTGAGCAATTAATGCCCCAAACCTTTTAGGTTCCAATCCATGTGGTTAAAAAGGAATGGTTTTACAGAACTAGTTAGAAGTAGCTGGATAGAGCCTAGCCACCATCAAGGCATGCTAAATATGGTATTTAAGTTAAACATACTTAAATTAGTGCTCAAACAGTGGAACAGAGAACACTTTGGAGATGTTCATCAAAACTTGATTGATGCTGAGCACCAGGTGGCTAAATTAGAGTTGCAGTATCAAGACTCAGGCATAGAGTCTGATTTGATAGCCTTAAATAGTAGCCAAGCCCTGCTCCTTAGAGCCACTTCTGAACATGTTGCTTTCTGGAAACAGAAAGCCAACATCAAGTGGCTGAATGAAGGTGATGCTAGCACCAAATACTTTCATAATTCAATCAAGGAGTGACATGGAAGAGCTAGGATAAGCAATATAAAAGACTCTGATGGACACTGGACACTGGACAATCAAAAGTTAGGCAATCCTCTCCTATGAAAACCTTCTGAATGAGCCTTACTGTTATGAGTGAGGGACCTACCATACACACTTCTTATCAGTCATATCAAAGATGGTCACTGATGAGGATAATGTAGCAATGATGAGGCCTGTAAGCCTAGAGGAGCCTAGGCCTGCTATGGAAAAGAAACATACTCCTTTTGGGATTCTAACTTGACAGGGAAGGGGGCTTTAGTCTATGAATGGGCTCAGGAAAGAGGACTGCCCTTTCCTAACCTAACACTAGCAGACTTCATTGTAAATAAGTCCAACTTACTAACCCAATTTGAGCCCTTTCTGGCTACAGACACTATCATTTCTCTGCAGGAAGCTGAGCTGACACACTCACATGAGGATACCTTATCTGGAAGCCCTCCTCCAATGGCCAATTCACAATTAAATCAACATTTCAGATATTGAGGAACTCATTGCTTAAAATCCCCATCCTATCATAGGTATGGTCTAAACTAACCCCCATTAAAAAATGTCTATTCTCATATGGAGATTAAGGAATAAACTACTATCTTTTGATGATGTTTTGATTAAGTGTGGCTTCCAACTACCTTCAAAATGCCCTTTATGTTGCCATGACACCAGTGGACGGACTTAGGCTTCTAGGCGGTTGGTACGCTTAAAACACGACATTTTGGAAGCGCAACAAGATCCACCGTAAAATGTCACTTCTTCTCGGCGGTTCAAAAACGACATGAAAATGGACGCTGTACTTGTTACGAGTTTGCCACCACAGCTCGCTAGGTGTGTATTATTGGTACTGCTACAATATCGCAAGGAACGATCACCTGAAGCAGCGTTGTCGTTTCTTTCATTCGCCAGTTGTTTAACCTGTAATTATTAAACAGGTGATCTCATAACCATATACGCTAGTATGTAGGATACAAAACCGCTAGCGTATTCTGTTGAATATAGGCAATATTAAATTGGCGGGAATTTTTAAATTGTGCTGGTTTTACGAAGTCGCCTAGTATGTCGCCTATGCTCGACAAATGCAAGCGACTTCGTAAGATAATGTCGTTAGAATGTGGCGAAATAATGTGCGAGTTCGCCTCCAGAAACAGTAGGCAGACCAGAGGGACACATGCGTACTTAGATATCATACCGCCTGCAGAAGCGAATGTGTGGCGGTACCGTGAAGAAAATCGCTTTTAAGTGATGAACACGGGCGGTATCACCTTGTTGATTCGTCTGATCCGGCGAAGAAGGAGACAGGTC
Organism: Sherardia arvensis; assembly: GCA_948330725.1. Taxonomy (NCBI): domain Eukaryota; kingdom Viridiplantae; phylum Streptophyta; class Magnoliopsida; order Gentianales; family Rubiaceae; genus Sherardia; species Sherardia arvensis. Next base: position 25,749,209 of record OX415236.1, read on the forward strand.
ACTTTCTGTTGCGCCCGAAGCAACAGAGCTTGCCCTGCGAATGGGTAGGCGAGATCGCTTCTGTGGGAAAATTCCTAGACGATACCGCTTTTGTGCCGGTTGCTTGATAAAAGTAGGCACCGTACCGGGTGGCGAACGCGTATCTGTGATCGACGAGAAGAGAAATGGCTAGTGAGTTTGTATGTGTGCACGATAAAATGGTCAAATTATTGTAAAATGTGACCCGTTTCTTTCGAAACATGAATCGGGATTCCGATTCAACATAAACCTGTCAAATTCCAATCCACCACCCCTATACTAAAGAGGCATAACCTTATCATTGAAGTGCACACAAGTGCATTACCAATGTCTTGTTCTACTAAAAAAAGAGGCAAATGCAAATGGACGAACACTTTGTCATGCTTTAGGGAGGTTAGGGACATGCGGCCAGATACCGCCCGGTTTGAAAAAGGTAAAAGCACGGTTGTGGACCAGATATTTAGCCAATCCGTCTCTTCCCTCCTTAAGTTCATGCAAGGAGAAATGAGTGGTATCATCCACGAATACCTATGCATTAAAATAATGCGTGTTAGGAAGTTTTCATGAAGAGAAATGAAATTAGATGGTTGAAGCGTACCATTAGAAGATCAAGCATGTCTTTTTGAACACCATCCACCACCATCAAACCAAACAGCATCGTGTAATAGCCGTATTCATAGTTCGAGGATTGCTTCCTAGACTACAAAAGTGTTTCAAAATTACTATACTTATGGTACTTCAATGCAAAAATTGAATTGAAATTACGTGATAGCATAAGAATAACATGTCACCCGAATGTTTATAAGGTGGAAGTCGAGGAGTGTTTTGTCGTTCACTTGTTGAATTGCATTGTCAAGGAGATCGGCAAATTTTTGTGATGGAGGGCGGTGGAGTGGGTCTATCCAATATACTTGCTTCAAAGCGGGTATTATTGCAAAAAAGCTCCAATGATCAGTACAAAGCACATGATAGCATAATGTTGGTCAAAATTGATTGGAGAATCATAAAATCTATGTAGCATGTGGAAGGACCTAAAAAATATCAAAGAATGTAGCAAATTGCAAAGTATACCTCTTGAGATATGGTCCAATGAATATTTTCTTTGATTTGTCGGAGAAAGCAGGATTCAAGTAATCAAGTCTTTGCCCGTTACTCTCCATACTCGCTTGCAAATGCATTTGATGCAAAAATCCAATGAAATGCATTTGATGCAAAAATCCAATGAAGCATTCTAGCAATTGTTGATTGCTATCACCATGCCTTTCACCGAATGCATTAGTGACTCCTTCACGGGTAGTAATTGTTGTTCTAGTAAAATGCCGTTAATGCAAACACTAAAAATCCTGTGGGGATGTCACCACGATTGTGTTTCACCGCACTAGGATCGCATGTGCCATTGGTGACATGGAGTGGGGTAGATTTGGGACATTGCGAAACATATAGCTTGCAAGCGGGGTTCTATCATAAATTAAAGCACAAGAGAAATCATCATCCTACTTTTCTAATAAAGACATTACACTATGGAGTTCTAAATTAGCAAAATTGGTACTAACCTTTTCAACTTGAATGGAATGAGCCACATTCAAGTTGATGGGGGATGAAGGCGGAGAAGGAGGCACTAGTTCCTCGTCCATTTCCATATTCTCACCTTCATCCTCCACAATTTGAGGCGAGGCTTGAGAACCCTTAGGTGAGGGTGGAAGATGACCTTGTGTAACTCCTAACCTCTCGATGTGGGGATAGTTGGTGTGTTGTGCTATATCTTTCATCATCTCCCCCAAGTCCTTCATTTCCGCCTTGGTCACCGCCACCTCGCTTAAAGCTTGTTGAAGTTGTGATGGTTTGGGATCGCAGCAACTTCGCTTAATCCCAAAAGTCTCAATTTGTGTCGCGTAACCTCCCATACCTAATGCTCTTCCCGGATGTTCCTTTTTTTTTCCATGAGCAAAAGTTTCACTCAAGACATCATTCTTCCCACACGGGATAAATGTACCCTCCTCTTTTTGGCTCTTTAGAAATTCCTATCATCAAATATATTGTACTAGGTGAAAGTGAGTGTGAAAAACAATGGATTGCAAGAACCAAAAATAGATTTGACTACATTAGGTGTTGTGATAAGGTAAGATAGACTAACCACCCTCTTTTCACATGCTTCGGCATCATCTGACGTGAATTTAACATCTGAGTCTCTAATTCGACCCAACACGTAGAGTTGTTGTCTAGTGTAATCCTTGGGATCCTTCAGGACTATGATGTACATCGCCTCCGCCTCGTCCATCCCCCTAATACTAACTCCTTCACTAGTTCCTCAGACTTCTTAGTCGCTTCCTTCTCACCAACACCCAAATACACCGACCTACCACCGGTGTAAGGCATCGTTATTGATTTCACCGATGTGACCCTCTTATCCCATTTCCCCTATGCACAAGAAGTTAAGGTATCACATGGCATCATGAATGTAATAAGAAAAATTTGTTCTTTTATGGAATTTGTATTTTGTGACTCACCTTGGTCTTATTTTCAAGGGATGCTTGCTTGAAGGCCTCCCACGTATTGTATTGGTCCTTTGGATCAAGACCTAGCCTCTTTCCCTTCTCATACAAGTAGTCTTTTCTTAGAGCATGCTTGTGCTCACGAAAAGCTTTGGAGACGATGTTGAATGCCTTATTCCTCACCATTTCCATGTCATTAGCTTCTATTTCAAAAGGACGCTACGCCAAAAGATGTAGGACGTATTATTTCTACATATTATCAAGAGGTATAATATAGACTAGATAGTTCATTGAAAGGTTAAAAAAACTCACTTGGCATTCCACCCAAACTTCCTCTTTCTTTTTTTTGGGACGTTTCTACAATTCTCCTCCGTGATTTCGAAACGTTCTTCCAACTCGACCATTTCGAACGTTCCTCTCTAGGTCGGTGCATACGCCCTTTGAATTAAATCCTATGTGTGTTAGTTCTCCTCTTCTCATTCTTCTTAGTAGAACTCGACAATGGGATCGGACTTGTTGGCCTTTTTTTTGGAATACTACCTCGCTTCGGTTGGGCACTTGAAGACGCCTTAGTTGAAGGAGTTACCATCGCTATCTAAGGATGGATAGAATTTCAATCATAGTCGAAATTAGCACTATTATGACTAGTTAAAACAACAAAAATACCGTATTGAATGAATAGTATAAGCAAAGTGAACCTAAAACTCTAAACATATGTGAGTGCCACATGAAAGTGCTACAAAAGGGAGCATTGACGTCAAAAACTTACCTTGAACAAAGTCATAAAACACAATAGTGCATAGTTGGGGACTAACAAGGGAGAATCTTTACTCAATCATGCCTTTCAAGTAATAAATCTCAATATGTAACTAAACAAATTGACCCTTGAATAAAAACTTGAACTTTGAGACTCATACCTTAATTGTAGAATAAGATCTTAGTAGTTTCTTGCTCTTAGCCACACAAAGTAGCAAGCTTTGTAAGATTCAACCAAACTTGAAGGAGTTATGTGGTTTTTTGTGGGTTTATAGCTTCCTAGGGTCTAGTTCTTGACACAAAACTTATGTGCTAGATTTGAGTATGAGTTTATGGTTGGGTTTGATGAGATTCTCAGCAAGAAATGAGGCAAGAAAGGATTTGGAAAGAAAGGATTTGGGAGTGAGGTTGAGGGGGGATAAGGTGAGAGAGAATCAGGGGTAGATGGGAAGGGATGGTGAAACTTGTGAAGATGGTAGCAAAATTCGGGAAAAAAGATATATGTAGTAGGGTAGATTTGGACATAACATGCCTGAATAGTAAATGTGGTCGTTTACTGTTATACTGAGTTACGAGTTCGTAACTGTATTCGCTTATCGGCGAATACTGCCTGCGGTATCGCAACCAAGATCATAAAAACATTATATTTATTTTATGAAAACTGGTCTTCTTAAATAATGTGTAACTAGTAATTATGTTCTATAACTGTGTACCAAAGCAAGATTTTCTTTTATATATTGTAACATTGAATCTTGTAAAGCAAATGAAATTACAGCATAATAGAACAGTAGTTACGTGTGTGAAATAGTTGATTTTATTAAATAAAAGTGGTCTCAAATGTTGCACAAAGTTCTATCATTAATTTTGTATTTGCTAACTACCATTCATATCCATATTGATACAAACGCATTATCAATACCTCGATGTCATATGTTGACATGGTCGGTACAGGAACATACTACTAGTTCGTTAACCTCATTTTCGTAGTTTGTACATATGACAAACTGGAATGTCATCATTGACCTGATGTTGAATCTCGAATGTACATATGACAACTATTGACTCTCCTATATCATGGTAGGATTATTCTCCTGTAATGACTCATATGAATCACAGTTTGTAACATTGTATAGAGGAACCAACATTAATGGTTGGCCTTTACATACTCTCGTATAGTATTGTATATTAGTGCACCTTTAATAACTTGCTTATGAATTTAATATAGGAACAACGGGTTGAACTCGTAAGTACGATCCTTGTCGGATCGCACATGCTACGATCTCAATTGAAGTTGCTTATTCATATGCCGTGAAGGTAGTTACATATGAGATCAGGAAGAACAAAGTTCGCCTATTCCCAAAATGTTTTGATGGATATGGGTTTAGGGTAAGTGTTGTGGGTATTTGGCTGTGGGTTTAGGGTTTAGGGTTTAACTATACTTGGAAGCGAACTCGTTTGCACGTATGATACACGCGCCATCGCTGTGAAGCGATATCGTGTCTCTATTCACCCACTGGCGAATGTGACAAGCGAACTCGCAACTTACCGTGACTTAGAAAAAAAATTACTTAAAAAGGATTTGCGGGCGTGGAGGAAAAATTCCCCAAAACTTCCACCCGCAAATCCCTAATTCTGACCACCAAAATTCTTGCAGCGAGCATAATGTGCCGGAGCAAGCAAGCAGGGAAGGTGCTCAACCCACCCGCTCCCAAGCGCTAGAAGACCACCAGCACAGTTGCAAAACCTGCTGCGTCGCGCGTAGAAGACGAAGAAGATGTGGCCACCTCACAACTCGGGCGCCACCGGAATAACCCTGCGCAACCATGGTGCCGTCAGGCATCCCATGGTGCCGGTTCATCATCACAGGCTCGCCACAACGCCGCCACCCCGTCACAGGAACCCCAACACGTCACCACTCTGTCACAAGAACCCCCACACGCCGCCACTCCGTCACAGGCTGGCCCAAATGCCGAGGAGAACGATGATGAGCATGAGGAGCGGTCCCTATTCATCAACCCTAAAGCGGAGGCAAGGTATGAAAGCTTCTCCCGTAGATTTATTTTGAATTCGCGGGTGTTTGATGCGGCAAACATAGGGTCTTTAGGGTTGGAAAATGTTGTAGACTATTTCAGAGCCACTCACTTAGAAGGTATGTTGACTTTGAATGAGCCGGTGCATAAGGGCGAGTGTCTACAATTTTATGCAAACCTTAAGTTTGACGAGGGGGCGGAGGAGGCGACTACCGTCACAGAAATTCTCAAAAGAGACCGTCCAAATTACAGACTGGACCAAATTAAAAGAAAATAACACACGGGGGCTTTATTGCAATGACACCAAATAAGTGGGGTTTTTTGCAATTTTGTAAAATAGTTATAGTATAAATATCAAAACCCTCTTTCTCTCCCCACTTTTTTATCTTCTCCGAAGTCACTCCAGTTTTCCCCCCAAAACCGATCGCTCTCGTTTTCCCCCAATTCTAAACCCTAAATTTCTTCCCAATCTGATGCGATTTTTTGATTCTAATAGCGATGGGAATGTGCGCGCTATCAAGTAAATTTTCTGATCTCTTTAATTTCGTCTGCTTTGTCGATTTGTTTGCAAATTTTGTTTTTTGTTTTTGATTTGTTAGTGTTCTGTGTTGTAGATCGGAGCGTCATTGTGTTCAGAAAGTGTACGCACACCTAGGGAGTGGACAACCTCCCCTCTCCACGTAGGAGTGTTGTGGAGTGTTGTGGGCCTTGTCTGATGATGTGGCACCTTGTCAAACATTCTTACTCTCTTCAGTTGAAAACTCTAATGATGGCCAGGTAAATCTCACCGTTGGTAATGAATGATTTAAGTAGACGGCGTCGTTCACTCGCGGGTCGAACAAATAATGTTTTCGGTCGCCGGTGTGTGGTGGAATGTTGCAGCGGCCGGGGAGAAGTGTCGAATGATGTCGTCACCGTGCTGGCAATTAAACATCACCTTCCAACCTCTTCCTTCACAACAAGTTTGCGGCTGATACACATCTCCGGTCGCACAACTGGTTATGGGCTGAGGTGTTCCAGTGGCGTCGGTGGTACGTCGGTTCGGTTTCGATTGCAGATGTGAGTACATAGGCAAAAGCTCTTCCACCCCGTATTATCTTCTGAATTTTGATTTTATGACGATACAGATTTTGGGGGAAAATTGATTGGGTACGTTCGTACTGCAGAGTCCTGATAATGCAGAGTCCGAGCATTTAGGAGATATTGGGGGCTATCAATGATGAGGGAGTTGTTGCCTTGCTGTAAGACTGAAACAGACTAGTAGGGTTTCATGCTCCCCTCCAGTAAATGCTATATGGTGTCTCTGGCAGAGAAGGAACAACATCCTTTACAATAATGGTCATGAATCAGGTATGGCAACCTGTAATCCTAGCAACTAGAGTGGGAATTGATGTGGTATTGAATGTTAAGTGTAGTGTGCACCATATGGATGTTTAGTCGGCTGGTAGATGAATTGTTACACAAATGGTCATGAATAAGGCTGGTATTGTCTTAAACTCAGACTTCACCCTATTGGGTTGAAAAGGGTGTACAAGCTGAAGAAAGATGCAGATAGAAATGTGATCAGGCACAAAGTGCGGTTGGTTGCAAAATGATATGTACAGCGCCAAGGGATCGACTTTGACGAAGTATTCGCACCAGTAGAGTGGCCTGAAACTGTCAGATTGCTCATTGCGCTTGCATCATATGTAGGGTGGAGTGTGCACCATATGGATGTTTAGGCGGCATTCCTGAGTGGGGGACTAGAGGAAAATCCAAAATGTGTATGTTACTCATCCACCAGGTTTCGTTGAAGCTGGTAAAGAAGGAAAGGTGTTGAAGCTGAGAGAGCTTGGATGTTTTGGTGTCACTTGGTTTCACCAGTAGTCCAGTGCAGCATGCATTTTATATAAGAAGTGGTGGTAACGCAAGGTTTCTAGTGCGAGTTTATGTTGATGATCTTATAATCACAGGCTCGCGCAAAGCGTGGGTGATGAAATTCAAGAAACAGATGCTTGCCTTGTTCAGCATGAGTGATCTTAGATTACAATCCTACTACCTAGGGATAGAAGTCGTGTAATCTAAATCGGGTATGACCTTACGACAGGCTTCATGTGAAAGGAAAATATTGGAGAGACCGGGTATAGCAGCTTGTAATCCTAGCATGACTCCCATGGAAGAGAGATTGAAGCTGAGCAAGGATGCTGAAGGTGAAAAGGTTGATCAAGCTTCCCACATGAGCTTTGTTATAAGCCTCAGGTATCTTGTAAACACTAGACCTGACATGTGTAACTCTGTTAGCATAGTAAGTCGGCACATGGAGAGAAGAGTATGGCGGCGGGGTAGCAAATTCTAAGGTATGTAAAAGGAACCTTGAATTTTGGTTGTTACTGTAAGAGAAGAGTGGGGGAAGATGCTCGTTTAATTGGGTACAGTGATAGTGATCGTGCTGGAGATGTTGATGAACGGAAAAGTACAACTGGAGGGCTCTTTTATCTGGGAGATGGTCGATTAACGTGGCTTTCACACAAGCAGAAAGTTGTTGCTTTATCGTCTTGTGAAGCTGAATATATAGCTTCAAGTACCGGAGCGTTCCAGGGTGTGTGGCTGTCTCGTTTACTTGCAGAATTCAGTGGGAATGAACCTCTTCGGTTTGAGCTAAAGGTTGACAGTATGCTTGCAATTGCACTATCTAGGAAACCGGTCCACCATCACCAATCGAAGCACATAGTTATCCGTTACTACTTCATTCGAGAGTGTATAGAAGATGGGAGGATAAATGTGAACTATGTTTCAACAGAAGAATAACTTGCAGACTAAGACCTTCCTACCAAGCCATTGGGACGTGTGAAGTTCTTGGAGCTCCGCCGAAAGGTTGGTGTAGTTGATGTCAAAAATGCCAATGAATTTCATAAACTTATTATTGCTCTGTTAGTATATAGCAGTAGTGTGGTGTGTGTACACTTGTTATAAGTTGAGGACATGTGTGTGTTATAGGTTACATAGGAACTTAGTCAAACAACCAAGACGTGCTCGGTTACATTGGTAGTGGGTTGGTTTGGTAGTTCGTGGAGTGTAATGTGTACTAATAAAGCCTAGCATTTGTTGCAGAGACACCACAATCAAAAAAGCCAAAAACAAAGGCAATTCGTTTGCCTGAACAATATCTCTCTTTTGCACTTGTTTTTCTGTTGTTTTGTGTCAATGTGAGCATAGAACTTTGTGTTTATGTCAAACAATAAACTGCTAGCCAAGTGACAACGAAAGGAATCAACTCCCCTTATACAGTTTGAGTGGCAGTGCTAAAGTGTATGTTACGAACTGAATATACAGAATAGAGTTAGACACGGTACCGCGGAATGCACAATAATTCAAGACTCGCAGATGAGCCTATCTTCATCTTCAGATCTCTCCGATTCATTTCCTTTCAATCCATGATACCAATGGCTACTATTTAATTGTCAAAAAAGATGGTGCTACTAGAAAACTGATAATTGAACAATAGCAGTTACCAAGAGAGTTATTCATCTATTCAGTTTAATTCACAACATGCGATGGCTCTTCTAGTCGGATAGTTTGTAGGACATTTAACATTAGCTAATTAGAATCTAAATGAATTCAACCCAAGTAAAGAGAACCGTGAAGCATTTGTTTGTTTATAGATACAGATTATGTGAATATAAATACAGATTGCGTAAACCAAATTCATTGAATCCCGGGAAAAAATTCTTAGTCAGTGAATGGAGCAAAGATTATGGGGGCATTTCGGATCGAATGTCATGTATAAACAATGTTGGGTAGAGACTAACGTTTGACACAGGGAGGAATTTCTATCCACCTCAGACACCAGTCGGGGCGTGCATCAGTAGGGGTGCTGCCGCAGCCAGCTCTGTCATCATCTTCTATGAATACGAAAAATTTGCATGGTTTGATCGTAACTAGCTTGTTTATATGAATTTGAAATGCGGACTCCCCTGCAGGCTGAAACTGGCTCAGAACGTGTGGGGATTATAAAATTCTGTTGTTGGGCCAGATTGTCGGGCCTGAACAGTGATACATGTAATTTCATGTTTTAGGTTTGTGTATATCCAGTTTGGATTTTATAGCCACCTCAGACACCGGCAGGCTCGAGCATCGGTTGAGGTGGTGCTGCAGATATTTCAATGAATTTAAGCAGTTATCATCTCAGAATAAGAAAAAATTGCATATGTTCGTCATTCGTCAGTGTATGATCGTCAGTTGTTTGCTAATATGAATCATAGCTGTGGCCTCCATACTCCATTGCATGCCGAAAAAATGCCACAAACTGGGGGGAGCGGGGGATTAAAAGATTTTGATGTTGGGTCAGATTGTTGGGCCCGAACAGTGATACACACATGATCAGAAACGTAGATGATGGTTTTTGTAGATGATGGAATGAACTATTACTCGCATCAGTTGTTATTCAGAACATGTAATACTCTCAAACATTAGATATAACACTAACAGAAACATTACATACTCATGATAACCGCACCAAAAATTTTAGTCGGGCGGGATCAATTATTACTGAGAACGTAGATTACTCGATGACATTTATTAGAAAATTATGAGATATATACACGCTGGAAAGTGACGAGATGAAGGCCACTGTATGCATCACCTTGTCAACATCGGTGCAATGGTGGTGAGGTGCTGGTGTCCAGGCCAAATGCCCCACTCATGAGGTGTAATGTATGGGCCCGTATATTATCGACACAGTAAATATACATATAGGGTAACAGTCACCGGCATACTATAGACGTTGAATACAATAAAATTGTTAGTTGCATAACAGTAACCGTAATATTGGTCATAATTATCATCCGACCGGATCAAATTAAGTGACTAAATTTCAAGATAGTTTGAACGTAATTCATCCTATAATTAGCGGGGGCCGCCCAACCACAGACGCTCCACGGTTAAGTCACCGAAGAATAATACAGAAAAGGCTAACCAAACATAGCACGCCACCTTAGCACATCATCAAAATGGTAGGGCAATCTTGGGGCAATGTCAGGGACTAGCGACCAAGAAACCGTAGATTTGACCAGCAAATGTTAGAGTACAGGCACCTCCTGTGCAAAATGAAGGGGAATCCAAAGCGGGTGCGGACATAAGAGCGGTAGCGTGTGGATGATAACTGACAAGTTTGGGACGGGAAAATATATTTATAATAACCATGATGCTATCAAGGAGTATTGTCAAACATTTACTTCTATTTACTCTAGCATGGACCTTTAAGCTTGTTGTTGATCAATGAGTCAAGCTTACTGTATGTATTTCAAAAAAGTGAATAAACCAGCAGCATCAATCCGAGATTATTCAACATCAAGGGAATATTATCGGTAGGTTAAGCAGACTGTAACGTGGATTCCCGAACATGTGAAGTGAAATCGGAAAAACTGATTCAACAAAAATAATGAAAAATTCAACAAAACTTAACAACAACAAGAGCTACAATTACTGGAAAGCACCATGAGATCTTGAATGATATTAAAACACAAAGGAGACTCCCCATCCCGACATACAGAACGAACAAGGTGTTTTTTGACATGGAATGTTTGGAAGAGTTGTCCACTAAAACTTTGGCAGCTGATAGTAATCTCCAAGGCAGAAGCTGCCAACGATTGCGAGGTTAGCGTTTACTGGTATTTCACCCGCTGCGTAGCGAGCCTCGAGCCTCTCTTGATTTATCCTCAGATCTCTCATAAGTGCATCCACTACCGAGATAATGCCTTTCTTGATCTCATCAGTCTTTTCCTAAGGAACAATAATTACATTAAGGGTAACTTAGTATGATGTAAACTGTTGTGTAAAGCAAATGTTAGTCGTAGCACGCACCTTGTTTGCCTGATACCCGGCTAGGAATTCAGCCTCGCTCTTGTAATCCGACTGGCCGATTTCTCGGCAGAGTTGGAACGTTTCACGCCATGGGTAATTGTCTCTTCAAAATTCTCCAGCTATGTCATCTAGATCTGCGATTGAACAAGGAAGACGGACTTAGATTAATTTGAATAATATATAAGATTCGAACAAATCAAAGTATAAGGGATGTTTTTATTTGGCCCACCCTTAACAGTTTCAGCTCAAAGATTTGCGATCTTAGCTTCAAGTGCTGCAAGCCTTGAAGCAGAAGTGCTGATTTTGTCTGCCATGGCCGAAGGTTGGAGTAAAGACAGAGCGTATGGATCTGGGTAATGGGACGAGTGTATGGATCTGAGGAGGTCAATTTATAATACTACATGTTATTCCACAAAAAACAAGTAAAATATTTTTATTGGGATTTGGTTTAGTAGATCATTCAAAAGGATGTAAGTAATAAAAAATTAAAAATAATCAAAAATGATTATGCATACTCCATAATAATCATGATTAAACACTTTCAAACATGTTCGTAAATTTAGGGTTTAAGGTGCAGGGTCTTAATAAAATAGACCAATGTGCTTTATTATATAAAGTATTTTTTGTTTTCAAACGAATAAGACTAGTAGATGTTATTTGTATAGATCAATGGTTAATTAAAAAGGCAATACAGACACAGCGATTTCTGTGATTTAATCTATGAAATATGTTTTCCCAATTCGGTAGCGTTGATGTTGATACTGATGTTAGAAATGATGGTGAAGCTGTTTTGTAAGATGTAACGACAAGCTCTACAATAATGTTGCATATATTTGGATTAACTAGTCGACCGACAATGCCCTCGCCAAATTTGTACAGAAACATAATGTGTTATACGCTGCACACAAGACTGCGATGCTAAGTATATGAAAATTAGCAATTACAGTGACTGCATTTTTGAGAGCGAAATTTGAGATATGTAAATGGACGACAAACCGAGCAGCGGTGACAATGTTTAGAATGGACAAACTAAGTACTAAGGTGAATCTAGTGATGGTGTGTGATCAAAAGCTTCATCGTATTCTTCCATGAGTTGGTTGGCAGCGACACTGCTTGTGTCCGTGGGCGTCTTCTCCATGGCTTTAGAAGGCTCAACGGTTGCCACGGACCTGGAAATTTCCATAACTCCGTCCTTATCCTTCGTTGGAGAAATTTAAAATCAACAAACCAATGAATTCGCATAGCCTGGTAAAGTGTGTTTAATTTAGTAGAGACATACCCGACACGGGGTGCTGCTTAGTGGTTGATTTCTGTCCGGTGGCACATCGTAGGCGGCCATGAGAGGTTTCTGCGGTGTTTTTACAACTACGTTATATATATGCTTTATAAGAAATAGTGTACCATGAACGTATATGAAGGACATAACTAAAAATGCGATCTGAATGGTTACAACATCAGCACCCATGCTTACCTCTGCCTTATTCTCGTTGGACTGGTTTGGAAAAACAAAATGTATAAAGCTTTATGACATTATCTTGTATAACCAATTATGGTTTTAAATATAATCCGTGCTTGCTCAACACTCCCGAACTAAAGAACATTGATATGAATGAAATTAAATTGAACATGAAAAGATTATGAACCAATTTAATTCAGTTGCTTTTATCCCTATTTGATTAATACTATACACATATGTTGACTTCATTTTTTTAAAGAAGTTCCTCAAATATTATGAAATCATGTAAATAACATCCAACAAATGCCGAGTTGTGCGATAAAATAAGGGACATGCAAGATGCAGTCCGTATAATAACAGCTAATTTCTATTCTCATATATATACTAAGTATACCAAAATTTACTTTTGATAGATCACTTTTAGGCCGGTCACCAGGCCCAGCCCAAATCCGCTAATATGTTTGGTCCCGAACGCAGTTCATTCCCTCGACATTCTACCCGACATCGGCTTTAATTAGGATCGATTTCCAAAATTATTGACCTTTGCAATCCAGCCCACGCGCATTTACTATTATTTCGCCATCAAAGTACATATACAACCATCCTTGATGTATGCCGGACACCAACACCTCGACGACGAACCAGGCTCTCGAATTGATCTGCAAAACAAAGGCCCCGGGTGTTCCGGGGGTAGACACTCCGACGCTCAAGTCAGTATATTTGCTTAAGGCTTAAAGTATGTAGTATGAGATTAGATGGAGAGGTCTACCAAACTTATAGGGTATTTATATGGCTACAATCCGTAAATCACCAAGATATGTATTTATGGTATGAATACAACTCTTATGGGAAGAGAAGTTGTATTACCATGTATAATAGAAGTATATTTCGGACATGGTTGCGTTACCATGTTTAGGATAGTTGTATTACCATCTTTGAGAAGATGTATATTCCTTTTAGAACATTCATAATATACGCATTCCTTATAAGGATTAGGATTGATGGACCTGTGGATCCACCCTCCGCGTATCTCGAGCCCACGACCCTTCTCGAGCCCTGGTCCGAGTATGAATGAGGCCCGAATACAAACCATGGACTTATCAGTAGCCCCAAGGTAGATCTTCAGAATATAGAGTACTCCATCTCGAAGGTTGAAGGAGAGGCTTGCTTCTCGAGGGAAGACCAATAACTCGAGGGATACTAACTCGGGGTGTTAAGTTCGGGGTGTCCTTCTAGGACTATCCTCTCGGGCTTACCCTTCTGAATATCTAGCTTAAAGTTCTTTCGTATTCCATCAAATATATGGACGGCTGAGATTAGCTTCCTTTGAAATCCAGATGGTAGATACATGTGGCGTGCCTTTATTGGATTGTAGAGACGGTCTATCCCCTGTCTCTCCAATTACTTGAATCGGAAACAGAATCGAGGCAATTGCTCGTCTTCAATGCTGTCTAGGTTTGGATTATATCTCCCAAATCATTCCCATTGTCTTCTCTTATTCAAAAATTTCCTCTTTCCAAGTTCAGAAGGCGTATCAGCACTTCATCAATTTCTGAAGGCCCAAATTTCTGCTTTCTGCTTCCATCCTCAGTAAGTGTTATCTTTTTTCTATGCACATTTGTTTGTGTCTATTTTTTCCTTTTCTCCCTGTGTGTATTTCCCCCATACTCTCTATAATCACGAGTAATAGTAGTAAAACAATTTCCTTCCCCCGTCATGATGAGGGAGAGTATGTACAAGCTCAGGCCAAGCAGAGTAGCTCCCGTGACCGCCGCAGAGCTGAGGTAGCGAGTGGGAAAAAACCTGTAATTCTGAAGAAGAAAGCCTCTGAGGAAGAGAAGAGGTTTAGGGCAATGGCTAGGAGGGCTCAGACGGAGGGGAATAGCCCCATGATAGTGCATGCATCCGGAGGTAGAATATCCATGGATGGCGAAGGTAGTAGCAAAAAGTCGATGAAGGAGGATAAAGCACGCGCTGACGCTGCTATCTTCATTGAAGGTTGTCCCTTTTCGATTCCTTCTGATGCTGATCTTATGTACTTTGGAGAAGACAAGTCTTCATTTGAATTAGTAACTCCGACCCGAGGGGTCATATATGGGAGATTTCTTCTGCATGGGTTAGCATTCCCTTTTCCCCCACCGTTGAATGATTTTCTTCAGTATTATAAGGTGCATCCAGGGCAGCTACATGCCAATGTGATAGTAATCATTATGGCCTTAATAACTTGGTGTGCTCGTAAAGGTTACAGTCCCAGTCTCCCTTTGTTGCGAACCATGTATAAGGTTTCTATTGTTAAACAAATTGTGACCTTGACCTCTCGGGATACCTCTTTAGGTAAGCTTTTTGTGCTTCCTGTGAACTGCGGGAAGTGGGATAAGGTAAAACTAACCTTTGATCGAACAAAGTATGAAGTTCCTCATTGGAACAAAGAGGTCAAAAATGAGATCTGGCATGAAGTTGAGTCCTCCCGTAAACTGCTAAATATAGCTGAGGAGTTGGTGATTGATAAGATCAAACTTAGAGAGGGTAAGTTTGTATCAGAAGATCATCAGATGGGTTGGCAGTGGCCTATTGAGACGTATAGCTGGTTGAATCAACTATCCGGCCGGACTCTTCAAAATAGCAGCTACTTGAGGTTGACACATTTTGATCAGCCAAAAGGTGTTGATATTGACTGGTATGAAGTCCTTCTGTCTATGGAACAGGATCTGGTTGGTGCAGCTAGGGCGTTGCTGGCCACTAGAGCACTAGAAGAGAAAACTGCTCGATATGAGATATCCGAGAAAGAAGTAGATATGGAGATCTCGGGTCTGATGAAGGATGCTTGACGTGGGCGTCGGTTCCAAAGATTGGTTCAAGGACCTAAAGTAATTGAAGAGGGAAATTGCCCATTTGTTCCGGTGGCTCTAGATCAATCAGATGAGAAAGAGGATGAGGGTTCTGCTCTAATTCGACGTCCAAGAAAGAAGATATCTCAGTCTTCTAATTCTTCGAAAATCTTGCGTGGTAGGACCAAGAATGAATAGCCTCTAACTTTCGTAGTAGTGTCTGATATGTTTACTATCCACACATGTATTATTTCATTTTCTCTCATGCTGACTTCATTTCCTTTGCATGCTGTGGGTGTTATCAAGGACAAAAGAGCATCAAAGATGCTGGCTGAATTAGCACAGTCGAGAGGGCTGCCAAGCAGTAGTGATAAGAAGAGGGATTTTGAGACTTCTGGGGATTCTTTCAACAAGTCTCCAAAGAAACCAAGGCTCGAGCTCGGACCGCCAGAAGAGTTCGAGAAATATGTGTCACCTCCTTCTTCCGAGGCACTGACCGAACTGGTTCCAGGATGTCCTGGAATTAACCAGGTATGATCAACTTGGCCTTTAACAGAGTTGTAGGTATAGTTATTTGACCATTCTTTATTTTCTTTCTCAGTCCTTCAACCAGATGAAGCATATGTACGATTCCCTCCGGACCTTATATGACCGCTGTCAAGGGCAGGCATCTGAGCTGGAACTGGTGAAGGAAGAGATGTCCAGGAGGTTGAAGGAGCCTTCTGATGTGGTAAAGCGCCTCCAAGATGAGTTGGCACAGGAGAAGGCCAAGAGGGAGGCCTTGGAGGATGAACCGGGCTATTAAGAATGAGAAGAGGTTGGTGGATGGTTCCTTCTCGAAGCTGAAGAGGAGCATGGCTTTGTTGGAAGCAGAGAGAGATCGATATACTGATCCCATTTGTTAGAGGCGACTAGTCCGGCTGATAATGGATTTCTGCCTTAACTGCCCAGAGATGGAGGCCCATCGCCAACACTATGCCGATTTCTACCATAAGTCCGAGCTTTCTGAGATGTGGATTCATCTTAAGGGATTTCTCAGCGAGGAGATTCAGGGATGTTTGGCCTCTACTTATACTTTGCCGGAAGTACCGGAGAAACTGAAGAATTTCCGAGCAGAGTTCAGCCGAGTTGGGGGGTTTGAGACTGGTCTATTGACTAGTTTGAAATCCTAGAAGAAGGCATTAACTCTTGAGGAATTTCAGGATAAACTGGTCAGTCTGTATCCTGAGTTGACATATTTGGTGGAGAAGTCGGTTATGGAAGCATCCACTGAGAATCCTGAGACTCAGAAGGGGGGACCTAAGATTTTAATTCCTTAGAACCTTCTCTCCTTATTTAGGAATTACTCTTTTTACTCATTCTTTTGATATCCATGTACTCCGAATAATATGCTTCTTTCATAAATTTGATAGTTCCCTGTCTTCCTTATGTCCAGTGTTGCGTAGCTGCTTGTGCTGAATTGCAGGTTCAGTATGAAGCTGTCCTTCAAAAGAACAAAGAACTAGAGGAAGATTTGGGTGACTCCAAGGGCTGTTTTAGCATCGTGCGGGAATAATGTGAGAGTCTTCGCGGCGGGCTCAAAGAGGCTATGAAGCGGAGAGCTGAGCTGAATCAACAGCTGAGTGATGTTCAGAAGAGGTATAAGGATCTAGAAGATGCACACAGCAAGGCCTTGGCCGCCAATAAGGAGTATGACCAAGAATGGAGGAAAGTCAGGAGTGACTTAATGAAGATCAAGGGTGAAAGTCACGAGAAGGACCTTCGTACTTCTACCCTTCGGGATGAAAATATTACTGTGAACCATAAGATTGCCTCCAGGATAGATGAGTTAAGGATGTGTCAGGCCGAGCTGAATGCTTGTAGATTCCAAATAAAGGAACTAGAAGATCATGGTGTGTTTGTCACACCTTCAGTTTCTTCAAGGAGGGAGATAGGTGGGCCTTATTATATATGTCCCATATTCAGGACCGTTGATAAGGTGTCATGTCCAAGAGGGTATATCTCGAGGGATCCCATGTGGAAGGGGCAGAGAGGCGCCACCTAATCCTAGAGCTCATGGCTCAACTGACTCTCCTGCTCAACCTGTAATTATAGGAAATAGAAGGGGATCTCCTACCCCCTCTCAGCTGGTGGCAGAAGAAAGTAATTGGGGTCGTGGCCTCCACAGTAATTGAGGTCGTGCCTCTACTTCTTCTCGCGGTCGGGGTCGTACCCCTATATTTAAAGACCTTCACGAGGTGTAAGAAGTTTTTTAGTGTAATAACACTTTTCAATTTTGCCTTTATAAAGGTCTTTATACTGCAATCCTTGAGAAGATTGACTCTTAGGCTTATGAATAGCCTAAATAAATAGTGATGTGTACCTTAATAGGAGTATCACGTGGAGAGTTGAGTTTGTATGACCCATATAGTGTTGGTCTTTGACCATATACTTTTTTATAAGTATATTATTTTATTTTGGCCTAAGATGATTGTATTTCGGACACGTAGTCTAAACATCTCATATTAGATAAGCATCAATCATACACTTTAAAGCATATGGATCTTAGGCAGCAGTCTTTACTTATGCTTTATAAGGCACAATGTCTCTTTGTATTTAGAGAGTATAGACTACTTCAAAATGAAATAGAAGATATATGTTGAAAAGAAATTGTATTCTTCGAACTTGAGAGCTCGGCAAAATTATGAAAGACAACCCCGAGTTTGGGAGCTCGGGTATGAAAAGATAAAAAGATGAAAAGAAAGGAAGCTTGGCCCGTAGTACTTATTGAAGCAGTTTCTCCTTATATGGAGAAGGCCTTCTTGGTTTTAGCTCCGAGGTACCTGCGTAGGAAGGGCACCATAATGAAAGGGTCCAAGTGCTCTCCTTCGCGTGTTTGCAAGAGGTAGAATCCACCGGATTGTGCTGTGGAGATTTTGTATGGTCCTTTGGTCCTTGGCTCCAGCGCTCCTCCTAGCTTGTTAGTGCACCACGGGCCAACTGGCATTAACAGTTCTCCCACTTGGAAGGTTTGGTGGCATCGTTTGTGCCATAGTGTAGACATCTCGTTGTAGGCCTCTTCTTCGAAGTGAAACACCGTAGGTTGTTCAAGATCGGGGTCGGGGACCAGATCTCCTAGGATAGTGTTGACGGCCGAGATGTTACTCACTTTTCTGGCATCACGGATAGCTGTGATCATGCAAGAATACGCCACTCCTTGATCTCCTTTGATTGAAGCTACTTCTTGCGGTGTCGGAAATTTAAGCATTAGATGATAGGGAGATCATACGGCTTTAACTTGGCACATCCAAGGTCTGCCAAGGATAATGTTGAAGGGTGTGACGGTGTCAACTACCACAAATGTGCAGTAAAGGGTCAGGCTCTTTATCCCATCTGCTACTGTGACTAGGAGTGTAATTTCCCCGAGAGGTATTATGGGATTTCCAGTGAACCCCGAGATCGGACCCGTAGGTTTGAGGTCGTCCGTGGTAAATCCTAGTTTCTGGAAGAAATCTTGGAACATTACTTCTACTCCACTCCCGTTGACTGGCTCAGTATGTGGTATGGCCCGCACACTATCCTTCAGCTTGGTCAAGGAAATTGCTTCTCCTGTATAACCATTGATGCCGTTGATGACTCGGTTGGCTCTATTAGGCGGTGGGGGAGGAGGATCCTGAGGATTGTTGCCTCCACCACCATGGTTGTTATTATTGTTATTGTTGTTACGGGAGCCATCCTTCTTCTTCTGCCAGGGCTTTCCCCCATATCTCTTCTGGGTACCCTGGTTGTCACCGGCTATCGAAGGTGTAATTTGTTGCACGGTTCCTTGACGAATTAGCTTCTCGATCTCATTCTTGAGCTGATAACACTCCTCAGTGTCATGTCCCCGATCTCGGTGATATTGGCAGAATTTCGGGGACCTTTGGCGTTCGGCTGACTCCTTCATGACAGGTGGGTCCCTTAAAAGGTGCATGTGAATGGATAAAATCTCCGCCCGAGATCTAGCCAGAGGAGTGTATGACTCGAAGGTAGGTTTGGAGGCGCTTTCCGTCTTCTCGACCTTCGGTATCTTCATTCTGGGCTCTTTTTTGTCAGATGGGAGTCTGGAGGCCTCTTGCCTGTTACAGTGTTTATTTTGCTAGCATACTTCTCCATGATGGCCTGGAGATGCTGAATGGTTGTTGGATTCTTTGATGCCAACTTCATCCTCAGAGTGTCATCATCTACACTCATTCGATACATATTGATCAGGAGGCGTTCATCTCGATCATAGCATTCAGTAGCTAGATCCATGTATTTGTGATAGTGTTCTATCACAGTCTCTCCTTCAAGGCGGACCACATATCCCAAATCTCCGAGGGACTTGGTAAACTTCTTCTTCTGGAAAAAGCGTGGAGAAGGAACTCAGCAAAATCCCAGTAATCGAACAAACTTTCTGTTTTGTCTGAGTAAACCATGTTTGTGCTTTCCCTCGGAGGTAACTGGGGACGATCTTGCATATTTCCAACTCGTGGAAACTCCTGGTTTCCAGAGTCTTAAAAAAGACCGAGAAAAATTCTCTAGGATCGCTAGTGCCATCGTATGTGGGTAAGTGCTCTGGGACCTTCTTGTGAATATCGAAGGGGAGGTTCACAATATGCCGCGCGAAGGGAGAACGAGCAGACTGTCCTCTAGGTCCAAGGATACGTGTGATTTCCTGCTCGACTTCGTATTTACGTCGAGTAGGGTAGATTCCCTCTTGAGTGAAGGGCCGATCGACACTGTTTTTCCATTCGCTTCGCGCTCGTTCCCTTTTTTCGCGCCTGAGCTCTTCTTCAACATTGTTGATGCGCATCTTCTGTACTTCCTCCCTGCTTAATCTGGCGCCTTCATTCTGGTAGTTAGTTGGATTAGGAGGTGGTGGCAGATTGCTCTGAGGATTATAAGGCGGTAGACCCCGAGATAAATCATCTAGGAGTCTCCGCTGTCGAGTGGAATCAGCAGGTGGTGTTGTTTGAGCTCCTGAGATAGATACTCGATTGGGGGCCTCATGCGTCTGTGCACGGAGTTGTTGGCTTGAGTTTATCAGAGATGCAACGAAATCAAGATATTGGGAATCTAAGTCCCTCATCAGTGCTCGGACATCTTCAGGGATCGTTCTCGGAGGTGTGTCCGAGTCAAGGTTGATATATGGTGGCTCAGAGCTTGGCGGGTTATGTCGTACAGTCTGGTTTAAGGTTTCCCTAAGACGTCTTTGTCTTTCTTCCTCCTGTCGCCTTTCTGCGAGGATTTGTCGATCCCTTTGTGCTTGTTCTTCTACGGAAAAGATCGAATCAGATCCGTTGTACCCAAGCCCATTCTCTTGGTCAAGGCCGTCTAGATTGTTGATGTGTTCGCTGTAGTTCATGTCAGTCTGGATCGAGACTCTCTGACCTGAGTTTGGTACTTCAGATCCAACAGGATTCGATCCGAAAGGTGGCATTCCTGATGCAGCAGGATTTGGACCAGAGGAGGGTGCTTCGAATAGGACGGGGTTTGGACCGAAGGAGTTAGGAACGCTGGAGTTTCCTGCCCCCAGGGTAGAGCTAGATGGTGGTTCAGAGGTAGAGCAAGTACGAGATCCTCCGGGTCGACCACGTCCTTGACCGCATCCGCGTCCTTGAGGTGGCTGCTCTGCTTCTGGATTGTCTTCTGGATTTTGCCCCTGCACACGGGCGCTTCGTCTAGGCTGCTCAGCGTCAGACATGTTGTTGGAGAATTTGTTCTTCAGGTGCGCTAGACCAGATCAGAGACAAGGTTCGGTGACGTCGTCAATAAGTGTGAGATGTCCCACCGGGTGTGCCAAATTGATGTATGTCGGACACCAACACCTCGACGACGAACCAGGCTCTCGAACTAATCTGCAAAACAAAGGCCCCGGGTGTCCCGGGGGTAGACACTCTGACGCTCAAGTCAGTATATTTGTTTAAGGCGTAAAGTATGTGGTATGAGATTAGATGGAGAGGTCTACCAAACCTTTAGGGTATTTATATGGCAACAATCCGTAGATCACCAAGATATGTATTTATGGTACGAATACAACTCTTATGGGAATAGAAGTTGTATTACAATGTATAATAGAAGTATATTTCGGACATGGTTGTGTTACCATGTATAGGATGGCTGTATTACCATCTTTGAGAAGATGTATATTCCTTGTAGAACATTCATAATATACGCATTCCTTATAAGGATTAGGATTGATGGACCCGTGGATCCACCCTCCGTGTATCTCGAGCCCACGACCCTTCTCGGGCCCTGGTCCGAGTATGAAGGAGGCCCGAATACGAACTTTGGACTTATCAATCCTCATGAGTCAGAACCTTTCATTTCCATCAGCAAATAAATCCTTCGAAATTTAAACAAACAACTCAGCCACATACTTTCCAGCCAGCATGGTGCGCGTCAACAATAGTGCGAAAAGAACCAGGGGAAAGGTAGCAGAATCACTTTACTTTGTTTATAATGTGCGGTTCTCAGCTCTGTCGTGTCTTCTAACACAACGTTTGATGTTATTTAGCGCCGGCTAGAACGGCCTCAGGCAACAACACGTGGGTGCATCAGCTTCTCGGCCAGAAGCTCATGAACTGTATGAAGGAGGAGGATGGGCTCGTTAATAGTGGGCTGGTATCTAATCTACATGTACTGATTGCATTAATAATTAGTTTGTTCGTCTAAACATCTAACTATCTCCTCCACGCACCTCAGGTTAAGGAATCGGAGCGTGCCTGGATTGAGCGCCGAAACGTTTCAGACATGCTCCAGTATGAACTGGTAGGCCCTCTATACCGCCAACTTTGATTCCAGTCTCTGTTCATCTATTGAAATTAATTTTTACATGTTTTACAATTCAGAACTATTCCGTGACGGAACTTTTATCTGTAGTGTTATAACAAATGTTGGTTTTTATAACAATAAAAAATTCACCACGTCATGTGTCTATAATTGGAACTTGTGTGTATAAATATATGCTTAAATAAGACAAAATATGTGCCATGAATGAACATGCTAGTTAAACTAAAGTTTGGTGTATGATAAATACAGTGGACAATAATGCTTGCCCCGTGGAATTATTGTTCTTCAGTAACCGTATAATTTCGTGTCTGAATTTGTTGTTGCTGCTGATGCCTCTGATTCACTCTGTAGGAGATCTATAATCACGACAGTAGCAGTAGTCTGTCGAACATGAGGTGAATTTAGCTACCGCAGGGTTGACGCAGTCGATGTTAGGCCTGTTTGATGACGTTAATGTATAACATGATTATTGATTACAGATAATCGTGCTGACGTCTTGTACCGTGTGAATGAAGAAGGCCTGAGTCGTGATCATTTTGATCTGATCTGCGAACTTCTGCAGTTCCTGGTTAATAAGGAGAAGGCTGGAATTGTGCCACCTAGTACTGGACAGGCCGGGACCTCGAGGGGTAATGAACTGCTTCCAAGGCTCCACTCTGATTCTTCCCCTTCGTCTGATTCGAGAGACCCTCCTTCCGACGTCACGACCACGGCTCGTTAAGAAAAGAAGGCCCGTGTTTAATCGCACTCCCCCTTAACTCAACAAAATTAATTTGAATATTTTGATTTCCGTACAATGGACTAGGGCCTATGGTCACTAGTTTGGGTTTGTCTTTTGGATAATGAATTGAAAGGACCGAAATCGGATAGGTTAGGGTTCGGCTCGAGATCGTACATATGATAAATGAACCGTTCAGAAACAAAATTTAATGACCGTTTATTAAATGAACGATCGACGATCATGAACATAAAAGCTCGATCATGATCACGACATTTTGGATAAGATGATCGGTCGATCGGTAAGGTCATCGAGATCGAACGATAAAAATTAAGTAATATAATTATACACATTATAAGAATGGGGTAATATTTTAATTTTAATATGTATGTCTATAGGTTGTTGTGTAGTTTTATTAATTAGATAATTTGTGTGTTTTGGAAAGGGTGGTGAAATGCATTGGGAAAAGTGTTAATTTAACTGTGTTGCTGCTCAAGTTATGGAATCCAATGTATTTTTACTGGATATAATACATTATTCACAAACGTTTGGGCCATTGGTTAGGCCCAGCCCAAATCCGCCCCCCTGTTCGGATCCATAATGCAGACAGACCCTCGACATTCTACCCGACACCGTCTTTAAGAGGAGCAATTTCCAAGGCATTGACCTTTACGCAAACTCATTTATTGTGAAATACGTAATTCAAAAACAAATAAATCCATCCTAAAAGCCTTTCAGTCTCATCACAAGATAAATTTATAAACTTATAAACAGAAAATCTCCACTTACCTTTTCTTCAGCCATGGTCACGAACAACATAGGTAATACGTACAATGAATTGTTTTTGTCTGGTGTATGACGTACTATGATTTGTTTATTCCTTCGGACTGAGTAACATTTTATGTTTTTCGATGCCGGCAGAGAATGCCTCCGGTCAGGGCGCGTGGTTGCGTCTTCTTCTCGGTCTAAATCTCACCGACTGTCGGGCTTTTGTGGCTGTCGGCCGGGTAAACTCATTTCCATATGCTAGTTTCAATAATAATTAGTTTGCCCATCTAGTCGGTTGCTCGGCTCTCTTCAACACATAATTTTCTTGTGCTTCAGGGCGAAGAATTAAATGAGCTCAAGTTAAATGAAGATACGATGCACTATTTCACGGCTATTATTTCAGAATCGGTTGAATTTATTGAAATACGTTTGGACTGTTTCCCATCGCCGAACTAATCCCCTGTGATAGAGTCGGATATATATGGAACATGTATGACCCCGCTGATATCTAGGAAAATAGTCTGGTCTGTGTTTGTATTCGGAATTGTGATACCGAATTGCATATGTGAAACATTACGTGAGACAATGTGCACCTGAAAATTAACCATTCTACAATTACCCTAAGAACTGGCTTACCCCATTGTAAAAGTGTTTTACTGCGCCCGTGTCTCCCATTACATTTTCGTCAAGCTTAGTGGATGTTGGATGCAGATTGACAACATGATGTCATGTATCACAATTCTTATTCAATCTGTAGGCGTTCTGTAATTCATCATAGTATACTTTCATTATTTAGTCGAATGTTATGTATTTAATTAACTGTTGTTTTTCATTATCAACCTAGCGAGTGATAAACCTATGTTTATATATTACACCATATTTCTTACAGGATAATAGAGCTGATGTCTTGCGTCGTGTGGAGAAAGAGGGCATACGTCAGCGATTTGATCTGGTTCTCTTGCTTCTCAAGTTACTGGTTGCTAAGAAAAATCCTGGAATTGAGTCAAGAAATGCTGATCAGGCTGGGACTTCGATGCAGGTTACACCAGTACTCAGGGGGGACACTATTCTTACCCGTCTGCTGAGTCAGGCGACGGACTCTCCGGCGCATAGGCAAGAACTCATTCCGCTAACAGGACCCGTGATTAGACTCTCTCTCTACCTCTCTCTGTATTCTCCTAGACGCTTATTTTAATTGATATTTCCATACGCTTCACCAGGTACCAGGTACCGTGCTACCTGATTTTTGGCTTGTATTCTATGCCCGTCAATCATTTTTATAGCTCTGTCATATTGTTTAGGGTTTCATCACTATTTTTGTTGACATAATCACACATTAATGACATCATGGCCTATACCTAATCCCGAATATGTGACTAGTACGGACATTGTACTAGTTCTAGGTAATATACTATTATATACATATGTGTCAATCATTAAATGATGATAGTTATATATTTACACAGTTACATGTACATTGGTTGGGACTCATTTGAGTCCCAAACTCTTCTCTCTCCTCTCAACAGTTTCAACCCCACAGTCATCCATTTTGTACACATCATCCAGCCTTGTCTACATCAGATTTTAGTGGTCCTACTATTTCCATTCATTTCCAACACATTTTTTTATATATGTATATTATTTATTACATTATATACGTATTCATATAATTAATTAAAGGAACAGTTAATTTTGCTTTCACATAAACAAATTAATTAGCCGATTTCAAAATTATTTATTTATTTAAATATTGCAAATTAAGGGGGTATTGGAACATAATAAATGAGAAGCATTATGATTTTTTAAATCATTATCAAATACATTAATTGATAATAGATTAACTATCATCAAAATATATACAATAGTAATATTTAAATGCAACTTTTTACATAAATAGAAATAAAAGTGCATATTACAATCTTCAAAATAGATTCGTCGAAAAAAAAAATGATGTATCAAACATATGGCAATATTGGGCTCTATTTATAGACAAAATTAAAATATAACCGTTGAAAAAAAAAGATATATGATGAGAATGTTACCGTTAAATCAAAACAAGAAGAAAAAAAAAGAAATGAAAGTGGGAGTAGATAGGTGGAGGAGAAAAAACAAAAAAGAAAAAGAATCTTCAGCTGCCACATGGCGCCACGTAGGCGTGGGCCTGGGTTCGGATGGGGACTTCATGTAGAGACCCAATCACAAAAAAGTCTCTCCTTTGGGACTCCATTGTCCATGGCCCAGCCTAAATCCATCCGCTTAATGCGAATGCGGATATACCCCTGAGCATGCCACCAAACTAAGAGGTCGTTTGGTACGCGTATATTGATGTGGGAAAATGAAATTCCCATGAATTTGATATGCTTCAAATTGTTTGGTTCGCAGAATCTATCTATTATCTACGAATTTGTAACTACGCGGAAAATACAATTCCGACCAAACGTGGGAATTTTTGTACCGTGTATCCCCTAGGTAATTTAGAACTCTCTCATTAGTTTGTTGTAATTTTACCCATCTGCCCCACAAACGTACTAATAATATTATTTGTGGTCATACAATTTTACATATAGATAATCATACAAATATTTTCAACCAGGTGAAAAAAAACAATTTTTATGAATTATTTTTGAACTTCAAAATTGTCACATTTTTAAAATTTAAATATGACAAAATTATTTGAGTTCGATTATAAGTCTATCGAACTTTAAAACAAGTAATAAACTTGATAAATTTTTGTTGATAATATTATATTGATTCACTTATTCTATCATGAACTAAATTTATTATATGCTACATTGATATATAAAATTTTTATTTCAACCCGATGTTAACATTAAAGTTTTTTTTAATCATTTTTGTTCATTTGATTTTTTCTTAAAAAATGTTTTGGAGAGATAAATTAATTTTAGATGATATTTTACCAATGTTTATTAAATTAAAATAAATAATTTGAAGAGAGTTATTACGTGTGGCAGTAAATAAATGAGGTGAACCAAACAACGTGAAGTAAGACAATTCCAAGGAATAACAAACTACTCCAACATCAACCAAACACATTTAGAGTAAATACGAGTGATTTGATGTGGGAAGTAAATTCACGTGATTTGCAGATTAACGCATGATTCTAATTCCCACATGAACCAAACGACCTCTAAATATTTTTGATCAAATAATATTTTTCTTACGTGAATTGAATTGAATTGGACTGAATTGTATTAAACTGAATGTAATTGAAATAGACTGAACTGCTCTATTTATAAACTCCTGCGAACATGGCCTCATTATGTTTGCAAGTTTAAGAGTTTAATGTTTTTATATGTGAGAAGATGAGAATAATTAAGAAAGTATAGGATAAAATAGGGAAGAAAAGATAAGGATCGATAATAACATTACATTTTAGAGTGTGAAAGAAGTCTAGCCCCAGCATGTGGAGGCGAGCATTCACCACCACTCTCCTCGCGCAGATACCAGATCCAGACACCATCCTTCCTCGCGGACGCTTGTTCTTTCCTCGCCACCGACGTCGCTAGTTGCATCCTCGCCGAGGCAGACCCTATGTCCTTACTCGCAGACGACGACCCTATGTCATTCTTCGACGACTCCGACGGTATTCCCTTCCTCTGCGGCACTTCTGAACCTTTACGGAGCTTGCCGTACCCCGGAGCATGAACCTGCTCAACAGTACACCACTTCTTCCTCTTACCTCCTCGCCCGCCCATGATCAACTCTGTATTCAAAGGGCAATTCTGATTAGACAAGGCCTTTTACTGTAACACACCACACAAGTTTTTATTTAATTAATCCACACATATTACTATCATTCAACATAAAACAACATAACAGATCAGGTCAAAAGCTGCTTAGCCACAAAAACAGACTTTTATAAGTTATAACCAAAGGATTTAACAAAACATAACTAGAAAGACAATAAAAACCACAAATATTTCCCTATATAATCGATCTTAACTTGATCCTAATCCATCAACCATTAAATCCGAGTAATTGAAATTATATGCATTTTTCAATAAACAATACAAACAAGAGCAGGCTCTTTCATATCCGTAGTCAACATGTATGTATTGAAAAGAGCCAAACGTTGCAAAACTAACTTACCTGACTCCAGAACTGTTTGATTCCTGACGGTCCCCTCTGAGCCGTCGTCATGCCACCGGCTCCACCCACACCACCTCCGCCGCCGCTTTCATCTGATGAAGTGGTTACCATAGTAGGAACGTCCATCACCCGAACTTTTGAATTGTCCTAAATAAATTGTAAAATGGCCGTCTATTCTTATGCCGTTGATAATGGTCCGATAGAGGGAGAAGAATAGACTTTGTGAATAATGACCCCTTTCTGAACAGTTGGATACAAAAAGGTAGGGTTTTGCTTTTTGGTCCGATGATTTTTGTGTGGTTCTTAGACTGTGGGCCATGTGTGCGTGGCGCGGTTCAGTTGACCTTTGGCCCAAAACGATAATACAAGAGAACTCCCCCAAACAAATTCATAGAATATCACAACAATAATATTTGTAGTCTTCAAAATGATCAATCCCAAGTTGAAACGTTTGGACTGGCCGTTCGTTTCATCAAAATATCTTAGGCTAGTCCAACCGTTTGTCCATTCACATTCTCCATAATTGGGAAACAAACATCATTCCTCATTTTTGCCTCAACTCAAAGCTCAAACCCAACAGTTTCTCCATTTTTCATTCCCTAAAATTTCATTCCCTCGACATTCTACCCGACATCGGCTTTAATTAGGATCGATTTCCAAAATTATTGACCTTTGCAATCCATCCCACGCGCATTTACTATTATATCACCATCAAAGTATAAATACAACCATCCTCATGAGTCAGGACCTTTCATTTCCATCAGAAAAAAAATCCTTCGAAATTTAAACAAACAACTCAGCCACATACTTTCCAGCCAGCATGGTGCGTGTCAACAATAGTGCGACGAAGAACCAAGGGAAAGGTAGCATAATCACTTTACTTTGTTTATAATGTGCGGTTCTCAGCTCTGTCGTGTCTTCTAACATAACGTTTGATGTTGTTCAATGCCGGATAGTACGGCCTCAGGCGACAACACGTGGGTGCATCGGCTTCTCGGGCAGAAGCTCATGAACTGTCTGAAGGAGGAGGACAGGCTCATTAACAGTGGGCTGGTATCTAATCTACATGTATTGATTGCATTAATAATTAGTTTGTTCGTCTAAACATCTAACTATCTCCTCCACGCACCTCAGGTTGAGGAATTGGAGCGTGCCCGGATTGAGCGCCGGAACATTTCAGACATGCTCCAGTATGAACTGGTAGGCCCTCTATACCGCGACTTTAATTCCAGTCTCTGTTCATTTATTGAAATTAATTTTGACATGTTTTTTAATCCAGAACTATTCCACGACGGAACTTTTATCTGTAGTGTTATAACAAATGTTGGTTGTTTTAACAATAAAAAATCCGCCGCGGCCTGTGTTTATAATTGGAACTTGTGTGTGTATATCTGGTTAAATACAACAAAATATGCGCCACGAATGAACAGAGCATGTTAAACTAAAGTTTGTCGTATGATAAATATGTATCACAATAATGTTTGCCCCGTTGCATTATTGTTCTTCAGCAACCGTTTAATTACATGTCTGAATTGGTTGTTGCTGCTGATGACCTATCCTCGATGTACATATATCATTAATCTGATTCAATCTGTAGGAGATCTATAATCACGACAGTATCTTTCGAACATGAGGCTAGTTGAATGAACGCAAGTCTGATTTAGTCGATGTTAGGCTGTAACAGGTCCGTTAATGTATAAAATGATTATTGATTACAAGATAATCATGCTGACGTCTTTTCCCGTCTGGATAAAGAGAAACAGAGTCGTGATCATGTTGACCTGATCTTCAAACTTCTTCAGTTCCTGGTTAATAAAGAGAAGGCTGGAATTGTGCCACCCCGTACTGGTCAGGCCGGGGCCCCGAGGAGTAATGAACTGCCTACCGACGACCCTCCTACCGACGGCACGCCCACGGCTCATTCTGCTAAGAAGGCACGTGTTTAGTCGCAACCCCTCTTGGCATTTCAAACTGATTTTGATTATTTTGAATTCCGTACAATTAATGGACTGGGGACTATGGTCCCTAGTTTTGGTTTGTCTTTTGGATAATTAATTCGTTTTTTTAATATTTAATTCGCGCAAATTCTTCTATGCATCATATATATATATATATATATATATATATATATATATATGTACTGAAAGTCTAGTGTGTTTTTGACATAAATTGCTAAATAAGGTGGTCATATATCCACGTAATTTAATTATTGCCTAGAAGACGTTTATGTCGGGAGTTTTTTAATTTACCCTAAACCAAATTTTGTTTTATTGTGAGAAACGTACATTTTACAAAACATGAATTGTGAGCAAAAGTTTGCAAACATAATCAGATACGATTGAATTATTCAAATTTCCGTATACGACCAAATAAAAGAAAACTAATGAACGAGACCTGTTTTGTCACTAATGTCACGATGTCACTAATTTCACACTGTACAAGAAAACTAATGAACCAAGACAACATACAAAAAAATTCATCTTAACACAAACCATTTCTCCGCCTATCGTAACTTCTAATTTACATACATTTATTTTTTGGAATATTTTCACTATCCCAGTTTAATTGCTTTAATCTTTCTACGAGTCCCCAAATTCCATATTATTCTTGAATGACGGGAAGAATATTGAATGCTTTTAATTTAGTTTTCCCATGAAGCTAACCATTTCAAATCCTCTATGCATTCTTCTTCTATCGGAGATCTAAAATTTTGATGTGTAACTGCGTTTGCACGAGTATGAAATACTCTGTTAAAATTAATGATGAATAAACCTTTAAAAGCATACCACAATGCTATTCAGTTAAATAATAGCATATTTTTAAAATTTTCTACCAACGTGGATGTTAGATTTAATGTTTTGTTATACAAAACTAAGATACGGTGAATCAAAGCAGCAATTGATGTATTCACTCAAAATATTGTTATAGTATTTTTATGACTAACTAAAACATACATACTTAATTTAACCATTAATGTATTCGTAGTAAATAAACGGGTATGACGTATATGAGATTCAATTTAGTTAGAATCTAAATTGAATTGAAATATTATGAATTTGTTTTTAAACAAAGCTGGTTTAAATTAAAGGAACTAGTTGCAACGAGTTTAGTTTAATCAACCAACATTTTAAATATGGGATTCTGGTCTTTGATTTGGAGTTTTGAGAGTATGAGATTTTGTTTGACATTCATGTAAGTCTGGATTTGCTAAAGACTTGTTTAGTTGGTTTGCTAATTTGTAAGTCTAAAACACACTAAACTTGCTATGTTGGAATGAATTTTGGAAGTTAATTATGAAAACCTTGTTTCGACTTTGTCTTTTTTCATAAACACTAGACTGTGTAAAATAGGTGATTTTAAGGTAAAACCTAGGGTATGTTTTGCTAGGCAGAACATGGACTTACAAAAAATTGACTTAAGATTTACATCGCATCTTGCCCAGTATTTTGATTACGTTGCACAAGCATTAAATTAGAATTTCACACTTCCCAATACAGTAGGTCTGCCGTGGAATCTAAAAAGCCAAGATGGGAGGTCATGTCCACATCGTTTCTGGCGGAAAAATTATCCGATCCGCACTTACTTTTCCATTCCCCATTGCCGGCACGATGAGATCCGGGGAAGAAACTGCAGTAACAGGTATTAACTTTATGGCGAGCCCGCACAGGTTATGCCATACATCAACTTTGTGGGATTTGTTATAACAAACTTCATGTTTTTTTACTTTTCGCAGGGGTTGACTCCAAAGCGGATCTTTGGCTGCATGAGTACCTTGGCATAAGGCTCCTTCACATAAAGGCGGAAGAGGATTGGCACCGTGCCAGGAAGAGGGTAACGTTACTGAATACAAATTGAATTCAACCCAAAAGTTTTCCCACATTCGGTTGTTCTCCAAGTAATAGATATGTAATTCTTGTTGTCCTTCGCGCAGCATGAGGAAATGACGCGTGCCATGAAGGAGCGCATCGATGCAGAAGAAATTCTCAACTATGAAATGGTAAGCCATTTAAACTAACATTTTATTTTAGATCTGGTTGAATTTATTGAAATTCCTTATGAATGGTATACAACTCCGAAATAATCGGTTGTGATAAATTTAGGTTTGTAATCCAACAGCTGGATGTTAATGATTTTAAACATCCAATACAGCCTCTATTTTTATTTTGAGATGTAATACTGAATTGCATGCGCGCGACAATGTCTGTGTCCAACATTTTCCCATTCGGTTACGCTCGAGTAGTTCAACTGGTTAAATAAGTATCAAAACAATGTTTGATAAGGATTTCATATCTTAATTGGCCATCCCCATTATGTCTGAATGAGTTTAATCGCGTCACGCTTTGTTATGATGTTAACATATAACATGATTATTTGCAGAAGTATCGCCCAGATGTGCTGCGCTGGGTGGCGGCTGAGGGCATAGGTTACAATTACGACCTCTTGGTTCAGCTTCTTATATTTCTGGTTGCCAAGCAGAAGGCTGGAATTGAGCCAAGCTCAGCTGGGCGGGCCGGGTCTTCAGGGAGTGAGTCCCATGTGTCCAAGAGCAAAAGAAAGTGAATCAATGCAACTGGGTGTGCTGAGCCAAGCTACACTCCCACCGACAGCTCGTCTAGTCCTCGTCCGGCAAAGACGGCATCAGTGGACCGTCCGTGGACTACTTGGACCTTCAACTACCCGCCTACCTACCATTTACAATCTGTACAGAGTCTGTGTAGAATTAGCCACAACTTCGAGCAATGCAAGATGGAGATTGCTGATTATTGCTTAGGAGCTGAACCACCCTCGCCAGTCTGCATTACCAGCTTTTCATATAATTTTGTATTACATTGCTTACTTGATTTTTTTATTAGATCATTGATCTCTAACCACCTAGTTGTCTATGTTTGTGTCGTGGCAGTGAGATTCTGTTTGCAAGGGGAGGAGAAGAGGCGATGTTCAGAACGGAG
This sequence comes from Sherardia arvensis, assembly GCA_948330725.1. Classification (NCBI taxonomy): domain Eukaryota; kingdom Viridiplantae; phylum Streptophyta; class Magnoliopsida; order Gentianales; family Rubiaceae; genus Sherardia; species Sherardia arvensis. Next base: position 25,781,967 of record OX415236.1, read on the forward strand.
CTATCCAGGTATGAGTTGTGTATGTTGGATCGCTACAGAAACATCGTGCTGGAGGTGGTGAATGTATTTGCCATGTTGTTGAATAGTTTCAAGGATTCCAAAAAATGGACCCGTAGAATATGTCTGCGCGCAGTGCGGATGGTGACCTGCTTAAAACAATGTGTGCTTTTTTTTAGTTCATTTGTGAATGTGGTTTGTGATTTGTTAAGTATGCAGGATGAAGATAGCTTCAACCCTATTAAGGTGGTAGATGAGTGGTTGACTTGGTTGCAAGAATGTGAGCTTGACATCCTTAGTGCAGTTCTTAAAAGTTTATGTGCATCCATCTTGCTTGAACACCCTAACACTAATCATTTTGGCTATACTATATACTGAATACAACGTCTGTACGTAGGTGTACATACCCATCCTGTAAAAGGACAATAACTACCTTGTAGTGATGAACCTCTCGGCGAAGCAAGTCCAACTGATCGACACTAAAAGGTCAACGGAAGAAGACCAAGAGCTTGAGAAGTTGGGGCATGCAATCGTAAGTAAACATTAATTTTTTTTAGTGGGGGGGGGGGTCTGGCTTCTAAATATAACAATCCCATACTCGTTATTGCTGGATAGGGGAAGTGTTTCTGCCGGCTGCTTGAGTTAAAGTACCCTGATTTTGCTTTCGAGGCATACCCTGATTTTGCTTTCGAGGTACTCAAGCCCGTGTGGAGAATGAGCTGATGTATACGGATAGGGGTGTGTGTGTTATGTACCTGATGGAGCATTTCTGTGGTTCGAAGACCATGCTGGACAGACTCAGATTGGATGTGGTAAATTTCTGCCCTCTAAATTTTCATTGATACAGTGAATAAGGTGTGGATTAGTAATAACTTGCTCAAATACATGGAAATAATCTTCATTCTGCGGGTTGCAGGACGCCAAAGGTTGAAGCTGCAGGTTTCGTACCTGTGCTACATTCTGTTGTCAGATTCCAACTCAAAGAGGAAGGCAATGTTTGATCGCATCCCAGCTTTCCTGGAAGGAAAATCTGTCAATGCTGCTGACTGAGGTGTATATTAATGAAGATCATTTTTCACCCTACATTTATTTTTTCAGTATTTTGGTGTTATTTTGGTGGCATGGACCACATTTTGGATTTTCCTTGCTGTTTTGCTGACATTCCACGTGCCACTAACAGACAAGTTTCCGTTTGCCCAACTTATTAGTATTTTTTCCTTGCGGTTCTATTTATTTTATTTCAGACCAATTCATTTCCGTTCTTAATAAAACTCAGCGTTGATAAGATTGAACATACTATGATCATCGCATCTACTTTGTACTTCAAATGAATCCATATTTCCTTTTTTTTTTAATATATATCAATTTAATTAGGGTGGATGAAGTTTGAATTTTCGGATCCAGCAATGAGAAATTAACAAAGCCACTGTGGCAGAGTGAGGAACATCTGAAAATCTAAATAATCACGATTGACAAAAGAAATTAGACGATTTTGCTACTAGCTATATAAACTCGTTAACATAAAAAGATGTGGAGAACTACCAACACAAAATGCAAAGCTTTAAATTCTACTTCCGTTAGTTAAAATGCGTCGGAGCATGTTTCATAAACGGAGAAACTATGTGCATAGGTGCTTTATGATTTCTTAACATATTATTGATATTCTATCTACTGGAAGGAATAATTTTAATTCTTCTGACCTCTGTTACACAATAAAACATTGATTGCTTTTTAAGTGTATACTTTTTTAAGGAAAAAATTGTACCTTTAAATTTTTAGAATGATGGGTAATTTACTTGTCTGGTATTCATTCAAAACACACAAATTAATTATTATAATACTGCTTTATGCGGCCTTTCAATTTTATTTTTTAATACTAACATTGTAATAGCTTAGTCATACTTTTCAGTATGATAACATTTTATTTCATTTGATTTGATTTATTTTACTTCATTGTAATTTATTTCTTTATAATCAAGTTTACGCATGTAATTACGTACGACACTCAAAAAATGTTAACTGGCATGTTGTAGGTGTTGTAGTATGGCATCTTAAAAAAACTACAGTATTTGCACCATAGTTTCCATAGGTATTATCAACGGCATCAATGGCTACACAGGAGAAGCAATTATCTTGACCAAGCTGAAGGATAGTGTGCGAGCTATACCCCACACTGAGCCAGTCAACAAGAGGCTCCGCCCCGAGTAAACCATTACCTTCTCGGAGACGGACGCCGTGCCAAATCAGATGCCTCACTCGGATCCTCTCATCATCTCAGCAACCGTACAAGATACTCTGGTAAAAAGAGTCTTCATAGATGATGGGAGTGGGGTAGAAGTAATGTTCCAAGACTGCTTCCAGAAGTTAGGATTTACTAAAGATGACCTTCAACCTACGGGTCCAATCTCGGGGTTCACAGGAAATCCAGTAATACCTCTCGGGGAAATCACACTCCCCGTCACAGTAGCAGAAGGAGCCAAGAGCCTAACCTTATACTGCACATTTGTGGTAGTAGACACCGTCACACCCTTTAACATTATCCTTGGCAGACCTTGGATGTGCCAAGCTAAAGCTATATGGTCTCCCTACCATCTGATGCTGAAGTTTCCAACACCACAAGGAGTAGCTTCAATCAAAGGAGACCAAGGAGTGGCACGTTCTTGCATGATCACGGCCATCCGTGACGCCAGAAAAGTGAGCAACATCTTGGCCGTCAACATCATTCTAGGAGATCTGGTCCCCGATCCTGATCTCAAACAACCCATGGTTTTCCATTTTGAAGAAGAGGCCTACAATGAGATGACTAGACTATGGCATAAACGCCGCCACCAAGTCTTCCAAGTGGGGGAACTGGTAATGCCGGTTGGCCAGTGGTGCACCAACAAGTTAGGAGGAGCGCTGGAGCCAAGGACCAAAGGACCATACAAAATCTCTGCTGCACAATCCGGTGGATTCTAACTCTTGCAAACACGCGAAGGAGAGCACTTGGACCCTGTCATTATGGCGCCCTTCCTACGCAGGTATCTCAGAGCTAAAATCAAGTAGACCTTCTCCATATAAGGAGAAACTACTTCAATTAGGCCTACGGGCCAAGCTCTTTTTCTTTTCATCTTTTTACATTTTTATACCCGAGCTCCCAAACTCGGGGTTGTCTTTTATAATTTTACCGAACTCTCAAGTTCAAAGAATGCAATTTCTTTTCAATATATATCTTCTATTTTATTTTGAAGCAGTCCATACTCTCTAAATACAAAGAGAAACTATGCCTCACAAAGCATAAGTAAAGACTGCTGCCTAAAGATCCATACGCTTATAAGTGTACAATTGATGCTTATCTAATATGAGTTGTTTAGACTAAGTGTCTAAACTACAATCATCATAGGCCAAAATAAAATAATATACTTATAAAAAGTATATGTTCAAAGACCAACATGATACGGGTCATGCAAACTCACAAAGTTTGAAATACGACTCTCCATGTGATACTCCTATTAAGGTACACATCACTATTTATTAAGGCTATTCATAAGCCTAAAGAGTCAATCTTCTCAAGGATTGCAAGATAAAGACCTTTATAAAGGTAAAACTAAAAAATTATTATTACACTACTAAACTTCTTACACCTCGTGAAGGTCTTTAAATATAGGGGTACGACCCCGACCGCGAGAAGAAGTAGAGGCACGACCTCGAACACTCTGGAGGCCACGGCCCCAATTACATTCTTCTGCTATCCTCATCAACTGAGAGGACGTAGGGGATCCACTTCTATTTTCTATAATCACAGGTCGAGCAGGAGAGTCAATAGAGCCACGAGCTCTAGGAGTAGGTGTCACCTCTCTGCCCCTTCCACATGGGATCCCTCGAGATACACCCCCTTGGACATGAGGCCTTATCAAAGGTCCTGAATATGGGACACCAGAAGGTCCACCTATCTCCCTCCTTAAAGATCCTGAAGGTATGAAAAACACACCTTGAGCTTCTAGTTCCTTTATTTGGAACCTGCAAGCGTTAAGCTCGGCCTGGCACATTCTCAACTCATCTATCCTGGAGGCAATCTTGTGATTCACAGTGATATTCTCATCTCGGAGGGCAGAAATACGAGCATCCTTCTCGTGACTTTCACCCTTGATCTTCAATAAGTCACTCCTGACTTTCCTCCATTCTTGGTCGTACTCCTTGTTGGTGGCCAGAGCTTTATTAAGCACTTCTTCTAGATCCTTACAACTCTTCTGAAGATCGCTCACTTTCTAGATCCTTACAACTCTTCTGAAGCGCTTCTTCTAGATCCTTACAACTCTTCTGAAGGATAGCTTCATACTTGACCTGCTCTAAGGATATCTTCAGCCCGCCACGAAGACTCTCACAATTTTTCCCGCATGATGCTAAAACAGTCCTTGGATTCACCCAAATCTTCCTCCAGTTTCTTGTTCTTCTGAAGGACATCTTCATACTTGACCTGCAAATCAGCACATGCGGCAGAGCAACATTGGACATAAAGGAAGGTAAAGACCAATTAATTCCAAAGACAAAGCACATGTTCAGAATACATGAAACGCCAAAATCTGGCGAAAAGAGAAAAATCTTGAAGTAAAAGACAAGGCTCTAAGGAGTTACAGTCTTCTCCTGCCCATCAGAAGTCTTCGGGTCCTCAAATGAAGTTTCCGTAGCTGGCTTCTCCACCAGGAATGACAGCTCAGGATACAAACTGGACAGCTTGTCCTAGAACTCCTCTAGAGTTAAAGCCTTCTTCAAGGATTCCAGGCTAGTCAGTAAAATGGTCTCAAACCCCCCAATCTGGCTAAACTTCGCCCGAAACTCCTTCAAATTATCCGGTACTTCCGGCCAAGTGTAGGCAGGGGCAAGACATCCTTGAATCTCTTCATTGAGAAGCCCCTTCAGAGGAATCCACATCTTTGAGAGCTCAGATTTATGGTAGAATTCACCATACTCTTGGCGATGAGCTTCCATCTCTGGACAGTTGAGGCAGAAATCTATTATCAACCAAACTAGCCGCCTCTGGCTAATGGGATCAGCATACCGGTCTCTCTCCGCTTCCACCAGAGACATGTTCCTTTTCAGATCTAAGAAGGAACCATCAGACAGCCTTTTCACCTTCTTCAAGGCTTGATTCTCCTCTTCCAAGGCCTTTATTTTGGCCTTATCCTGAGCCATCTCATTCTAGAGGTGCTTCAGCATATCTGAAGGTTCCTTAGACCTTTTGGACATCGCCTCCTTCATCAGCTCGAGCTCGGACGCCTGCCCTTGAGAACGGTTGTACAGTGTCCGAATGGAGTTGTACATATACTTCATCTGCCTCACAAACTATAAAAGAAGATAAAGAGAGTTAGCTAACTACACAGCTAATCCTATTGAGAGCTAAGCCGAATCATACCTGGCTAATCTCGGGATGTCCTGGTACCACCTCGACCAGAACCTCGGAAGGAGGAGGTAACACATATTTCTCGAACTCCTCCAATGGTCCGAGTTCGAGCCTTGGCTTCTTTGGAGACTTGTCCGTAGAGCTCCCTGAAGCCTCGAGATCCCTCTTTTTCTCATTAATATTCAACGGACCTCTCGATTCAGCTATCTGAGCCAACAAACTTGCTGCCATGTTCGCCCTAGAAGCAACCACTGCATATAAAAGGAAAGGAGTTAGCGTAAGAAGCAATTGGCACATTGTGGACGAGAATAAAATAAACAAGAAGAAATACCCTCTCGCAGCGCATCCGAATCTACCATAGGGGTTATCATCATGACCTCATCAAAATTATCAACCATGGTTGGGATAACACTAGAAGTCCGAGACACCTCCTTTCTCGGACATCGAACTAGGGCTGAACCCTCATCCTCTTCCTCATCTGATGGATCTAAAGCCTCAGGAACAAATAGGCAATCTGCCTCCTCAATCACCTTATGCTGGGATTGAGTCTTCTTAGGCCCTTGAACCAGCCTTTTGAACCGACGTCCACGTCGAGCATCTTTCATCAGACCCGAGATCTCCTTATCTACCTCTTTCTCGGATACCTTATCTCGAGCAGTTCTTTCTTCTAATGCCCTATAGGCCTGCAACGCCTTAGCTGCACCATTTGGATCCTGCTCTATAGACAGAAGGGTTTCATACCAATCCATCTCAACACCTTCAAGCTGATCAAAATGTGTCAACTTCAAGAAGCTGCAATTTTGAAGAGTACGGTCGGATAGTTGATTCAACTAGTTATACATTTCTATAGGCCATTGCCAACCCATTTGATGATCTCCAGATACAAACTTACCCTCTCTAAGTTTGATCTTATCACTCACCAACTCCCCGGCTATATTTAGCAGTTTGCGGGACGACTCCACTTCATGCCAGATCTCATTTTGGACCTCTTCATTCCAATCAGGAACTTCATACTTGGTTCGATCGAAGGTTAGTTTTACCTTATCCCACTTCCCGCAATTCACAGGAAGCACAAAAAGCTTACCTAAAGAGGTATCTCGAGAGGTCAAGGTCACATTTTGTTTAACAACGGAAACCTTATACATGGTCCGCAACAAGGAGTGACTGGGACGGTAACCTTTACGAGCACACCAAGTTATTAAGGCCATAATGATTACTATCACATTGGCATGTAACTGCCCTGGATGCACCCTATAATGCTGAAGAAAATCATCAGACAGTGGGGGAAAGGGGAAGGCTAACCCATGCTTCAGAAACCTCCCATATATGACCCCTCGGGTTGGAGTTACTAATTTAGCTGCAGACTTGTCTTCTCCAAAGTACATGAGGTCAGCATCAGAAGGAATTGAGAATGGACAACCTTCTGCGAAGATAGCAGCATCAGCGCGTGCTTTATCCTCCTTCAGTGACTTTCTACGACTACCTTCGCCAGCCATGGATACTATACCTCCAGATGCATGCATTACCATGGGGCTATTCCTCTCCATCCGAGCCCTCCTGGCCATAGCCCTCAACCTCTTCTCTTCCTCAGAGGCTTTCTTCTTCAAAACTACAGGTTTTTTCCCACTCACTACCTCAGCTCTGCGGCGGTCATGGGAGCTACTCTCCTCAGCCTGAGCTTCTACATACTCTCCCTCATCATGATGTGGGATGGAAATTGTTTTACTATTATTACTCATGATTACAGAGAGTATGGAGGGAAATACACACACAGAGATAAAAGGAAAAAACAGACACAAGCAAATGCGCAGAGAAAGAAGATAGCACTTACTGATGATGGAAGCAGAAATTAGGGGCTTCAGAAATTGATGAAGTACTGATGTGTCTTCTGAACTTGGAAAGAAGAAATTTTCGAAAAACAAAAGACAATGGGAATGATTTGGGAAATTTAATCCAAACCCAGACAGCATTGAAGACGAGCAATTACCTCGATTCTGTTTCCAATGCAAGTAGTTGGAAGAGACGGGGGACAGACCGTCTCTGCTTGCCAATGAAGACACGCCACGTGTACCCACCATCTGGATTTCAAAGGAAGCTAATCTCAGCCGTTCATATATTTGATGGAATACGAAAGAACTTTAAGCTAGATATTCAGAAGGTTAAGTTCGAGAGGATAGTCCTAGAGGGACACCCCGAGCTTAACACCCCGAGTTATTTTCCCTCGAGTTATTGGTCTTCCCTCGAGAAGCAAGCCTCTCCTTCAATCATCGAGATGGAGTACTTTATATTCTGAAGATCTACCTTGGGGCTACTGATAAGTCCATGGTTCGTATTCGGACCTCATTCATACTCGGACCAGGGCCCGAGAAGGGTCGTGGGCTCGAGATACGCGGAGGGTGGATCCACAGGTTCATCAATCCTAATCCTTATAAGGAATGCGTATATTATGAATGTTCCGCAAGGAATATACATCTTCTCAAAGATGGTAATACAGCTATCCTAAACATTGTAACACAACCATGTCCGTAATACACGTCTGTTATACATGGTAATACAACCTCTATTCCCATAAGAGTTGTATTCATACCATAAATACATATCTTGGTGATCTACGGATTGTAGCCATATAAATACCCTAAAGGTTTGGTAGACCTCTCATCTAATCTCATACTTTATACTTTACGCCTTAAGCAAATATACTGACTTGAGCGTCGGAGTGTCTATCCCCAGGACACTCGGGGCCTTTGTCTTGCAGATCAGTTCGAGATCCTGGTTCGTCGTCGAAGTGTTGGTGTCCTGCATACATCATTCATGTTTGGGACTATAATGTGGACCTTATGTGCTTAAAACCCCATGTGCCGGTCTGTTTGAGGCATGAATGGCCAGATGTGAGGTTTGGTGTGTTAAAATTGACTAGGGCAGCATGTTTAAATGTTCGTGTTCATGTTTGAGACTATAATGTGGACCTTATGTGCTTAAAACCCCATGTGCCGGTCTGTTTGAGGCATGAATGGCCAGATGTGAGGTTCGGTGTGTGAAAATTGGCTAGGGTAGCATGTTTAGATGTTCATGTTCATGTTTGAGACTATAATGTGGACCTTATGTGCTTAAAACCCCATATGCCGGTCTGTTTGAGGCATGAATCGCCAGATGTGAGGTTTGGTGCGTGAAAATTGGCTAGAGTAGCATGTTTAGATGTTCGTGTTCATGTTTGGAACTATAATGTGGACCTTAGAAACAAATGCTGAGATCATAACGTGGGTCGCCAGCGAAATTAGTTTAATTGCCTTATAATCCCCTAGTTTGTGTATTTGCCATGTAGTCTCTGTCTATATTATAGACGGTCTCCTCAGAAACTTTCTCTGAATAAAATCCCAATTTAGCACAAATCCAATATTTAGTGGAAAATAATAAAAATGAAAAAGAAAAAAAAATGTGTTCGACAGTGACATATCACTGGCTGTTTAATTGGTATGATTCACTCTTATAGCACTGACCTCATGTCTGGTATGTTCATGATTGAGCCCAACACGGCCTTAACTACCGGATAGAGCTCTCACATTCTTTTGGCCATCCGTTTACACTGAACAGACCGATCGATGACGAACACATCGAAATTGGGGATCTCTGATCGAAGACCCCGTCGATCAATGAATACCCGATGGTGGTCTTATTCCCCGACCGAACAAATACTGGGTTCTCAATCGGGATTTCCGGCTACCCCGACAGAAGGATCGGCGATCAAAGGCTGCGACGAAGAAATGACGGCGGCTGCAAATTTGAGTGATCAAAGAAGATCGTTACTTGTCGACGGCAATAACGAAAGTTTTGGGCTAGGAATTTAAGAAAAGGGCGTAGAGATCTATCTAGGGTTGATGGGGTGGAAGGCCGCCTGCCGATGGATCGCCGGCGGCCTCCGATGATCCAAAGGTTTTTAGTGCTTGCGACGTCTTCGTCTGCGAGGGTTTTTTTCTCACGAAAATGGATCTAAAAATAATAAGAATGATACATGTAAAATCAAACAAAATCGTAAAATAACATAACTAAAAATAGTAAAAAAATAAATGGAATGATTGGGAAAAAAGTCCCAGATAAATACACTAAAATTAAAATTATAAATTTAACCAATAATTATATTATAAGGGGAGGGATCAAGAGACTCTTTTATTCTCACTCCATTTTCACTCCAAATCTCAGCCTTTAATTCTATCTAATCTGGACCATTGATTTACTATTTTTTTGATTAATTAAAATATAAACTCTCTCTAATTATATTTTAGTCCTTTCTGTTCAAAATCAAATCACCGATTTTTCCTCTGTTCTCTGCGATCAATCAGTATTTTTAACAAAGTATATAAAACCAACACATAATCAAAGAAAACAAAGTCAGAAGCAATCGGAGAGTGGTTTTATATGTGTGTAAACTGTAAAGGCATATAGAAAGTCAAATTAAACAGAATCCATTAGTCAGAAAACAAAATCCGCCATGCCCATATGTATGTTTTGGTTTTATGTATGTTTGTTAAACTTTGATTTTGTCTTGCTAAACTTTTCTGTGTGTGCATTGGGATGTTTAGGACTTGTGGAATTAAATCCTTCAATTTTTTTAACCCTTTCATATGCAGAACATCCTTACTATGTTATCATCAAATGGTTTTATTTTTGATGGTACATTTTTATACCTGCCATCCACTGTTTTAACTATAAACATTGAGTAAGGAGTTGCTGCAATATTGAGTAAGGATGTGGTAGGAAAATTCAGAGAAGATGGACAATGCAGTGTAAATAGACATGAAGAAACCGGCAAATATTTCAAACCCTTTTATCCTCATCTGATTCTCTTATAACGTTATACTCTCTTGCACATTATATTCATGATTCCAATCATAAAAGAACTAATGGGGAAAATATGTAAAGGCAGAATTCGGAAAAGAACAATGTATAAAATCTCTCTGAGTTAAACTACAATGAAATAAATACAATCTTATAAACCTCTGGCACTTGTCTTAGCTCAAACTTTTTCTCCTCTCAGACTCTTGCACATTGTAATCGCAATTCCAATCATAAAAGAACTAATGGGGAAAATGTAGCATATATAATAAAAAACGAACTACAATCTGATAAAAGTCTGGCACTTATATTAGCTTAGAGCTTCAAAGGCTTCGATCCAAGGGAGGCGCGACGCCTGCTTTCTGCTGCAATCTCTGGATCTGGATGATCAGTTCCATCATCCTTCTTCTCTTTCCTCTTCTTCTTCATAGGCTGATCATCTTCAACCTTTTCCTCCTCAAAAACATCATCAAATCATCATCTAAAGCACTCATTCTAGGTTCCAGTGAGCCCAGAGACAAAAGAACTGATCTTTGCTTAAGATGTGGCCAGACAATATCACATTAGTAATCTTTGGTCAGAAGCTCGTCTACAAAAACATCCACATTGATCAGAATAAAACTTCCATTGCTAGTTCACACTCTGAGCTTCCTGTAATCATTATACAATGGCACCAGATAGCGATGCACATCGACATCACAACCAGCGAAGAAATCAGGATCAGGTCGGTTAGGTCTTTGGCTTTGAATTACTGGTTATTAAGCAAAAAACAAGAAATCAGAATACCAGCTTCAAATCATCACAAAGACTACCAGTGTAAAACAAGAACTCAGCTTGACAATAACAAAAAGGCAAGATCAAGACTATGTTTCTTCTTCCTGAGCAGGATGAACTGGAAGAAGGAGGATGACTGGGTGGCGGCTGCTCTGGCCTACGACACCCTCGCGGCGGAGCTTCTGTCTAGTCTCGCACAGTCCAAATCCATATCAGCATGTCCGTCGCCGCCTTCAAAGAATATGTTTCTCTGGCAGCCGTGTGTGTGGGGCTAGCGTCAGCGCAGGTTGAAGGCCAGTAAAGAGTCGGCACTCGTCATAGCCCCACCACTCCCTGGTCCCTGTCCTGGTGCGACGGAGATTACTTTCTGATGATGATAAAAATGAATAATATTTTTATTCTGATTAGAGAGAGGAGAAGAAGAGAGAGCAATTCCGAGAAGAGGGATTGCTACATCGAGGCGGCGGTGGATTTTACCAGAAAGGACCTTAAGCTGATTAGTGAGAATTTATATTTTAATTAATTAAAAAAATAGTAAATCAATGGTCTAGATTTGATAGAATTAAAGGTTGAGATTTGGAGTGAAAATGGAGTGAGATTAAATGAGTCTCTTGATCCCTTCCCATATTATAATTGACTCCTAATTATATATACTACGAAACATTGTGTTCTTATTATGGCTCTTATTATTATGGCGTGAGGTTGGGATAATAAAAAAATTGAACTAGCCCAGTTTGATGTTCTAAAACAAGAATACTGAAGGGTATAAACGGTAGAGTAACCTACAAATTCATGAGAGCAATCCAGGAGAAATGCACTAAAATGTAAACCAGCAGTAAAGGATATACTAAAATGCACAATACAACTCAATCCACTGGTGTACTTTCAGAAACTCTAGAGCTAGATATCCATGGTGCTCCAGATTCTGTGCTGAACAAAACACTAGATACTGAAACACTGATGGCCCAACAATTCTTACAAAAAACTATAAGTACACAAAGATGAAAGTGTAATCAAAGGGTTGAACCTGTTCTTGACACTTGAGACAATGCATCTTCAAATTGATCGTCATCAGCTTTCTCAGAGCTCAAGCTTGGCGGAATGAAAGATCTAAATACTTGGTCCATGTTAGGAATCTCCTTCAAGTCTTGGCAAGCGACCTCAAGGGCAGTGGACTGGAAGGACCGGTAGAATTTTCTGTTACAAACGAAGTAAAAGATCCCAGATGCTGCCACAAGCGGTAACAAAATCACTGCATATGGAAACTGCTTAACTCCAAAGTAACCAAACATTGTAACTTGATACAAGACCAGTGAAGCCATGATCCGCGTGTACATATGTGGCCACATCCTCCCATAGCTCTCATATGACGGAACGTATACTTTAAGAACCTGTTCCAACACGTATAGAAAAGGTATCAGAAAGTAGTTCAAGCCGCAAAATCTTGTTTTTTATTGTCTATTCTTAAAAATATCTAAAGCACAAATGAAGACGAGAATAGATATATTTCAACATATATGCATGCAGCCATCAATTTTTTTTAAAACTACAAACAGCACATAATTTCATTGAATAAAGTTGCAATGCAGGATAATAATAAAATCACATGCAGGCCAAGACCAGTACTTGATTCCGAAGAAGGACCCATCCCAAGCCAAAGTATGCCACCCCAAATGGAATGATTATAGGAGCTATCACAGAGTAACAAAGAACGATTGTAAGAATCAGCATATCAGCAGGAAATCGAGTTGCATATCCAAGATCCCCAGGAGCCCATGCTGCTTTAACTTCCTCTTCAGTCTTGCATAGATACTTTCTCTTAAGATGGTACATTATAAAGGGAACAAGACGAGAAAGCTCGAGGCCATAACCAATAAAGAACCTGAAATTGAACAATACAAATAGTGGATCAGTAATCATTTGGTCACTGTTCAGAAGCTTTGCCAGCCTTAATTCGACATACCTCTTTGTTGCAGCTAAAATAACGGAAAAATAAATATAGAAATATCATGCCCTGACGTGGAAAAGAAAATAAAAGCTAAGTTCCATAATGAAAACATCAAAGCTATTAGAGTCAGAGCTGCTACCATATAAAACCAATTGATACATTAAGAGTGGCCTACAACCTCATATATATATATATATATATATATATATATATATATATATAGGTTATAGTCCACAACCTACAGACAAACAATAATCTTAAATGCAATAACAATGTGGGATTCTTAGTTCACATAAACATTATTGGATGGAAAAACTCTGTTCAACAATTTAAGCATCCAAGGCACAAAAAAGTAACAACATATTTTTTAAAAAATTTAGCCAGAAAAAAATAAAACCCACTTCCTATGACCACTACTATCCATCACTTTTGAGAGCACTTCAATAGCAAAGACACACATGTAGTACAATTACCAGGCATGAAACACCAACAGTCTTTCATTCTAGGTACACTTGAAGAAAATCTAATTGTTCTGATACTGAATCCGTATTCAAAAGCAGGCACCACCAGTAGGGGATTGGTTAGTAGTTCCAAAGTAAAAATTGCAATGGAGAAAGATTAAAAAAACACTAGAGAGAGAAAGAGAGAGAGAGAGAGAGAGAGAGAGAGAGAGAGCTCTTACTTCAATGCCACAAAAGTCAAGAAGAAAGTTGCACTCTTCGGGAGGCTGGTTGCTAAGAGAGGAACAAGAGTATTTGGTTTCTTCTCAACCTCCTTCAGAGTTGCATAAAGGGAAGAACCAATTGTAACACCTATGAAAACATTGAGCACTGAAAAGTAGAAGTATTTCCCAGAGGCAGCTCTGTGGGCATGGCTTTCTGAAGGTATACCTTCAGCTTTTGAGAGAAACAAAAGAAACTTGGGTAGCAAAGCCAAGAAAACAATAAGAGCAATCTGAGGCAGATAGGCCTCCAATACTGTCTTAATAGCAGGATGATCGACAATAACTTTTGTGAATGGGAGCAGTTTCTTCAGATTTTCCAGAGTTGTGAATGCTGAAACAAAGCCAATGGGTATCATGTAGAAGAATATTGTTAAGAAAACAATGACGTAGATAACATTCTCCCGGACCACCCTCTCATAGTATTTTTTAGGAAGATTAGCCCATAACAGCTGTCGTGGTTCAGGAGCTTCTATCACTGTCCATGCATCAACTATTTGAGCATGCAGGCACTGAGCGGCAGAAGCTGCTGCCACTCTACTGGTGAAGAAAACAAGGGCTGCTGGTTTCTGTCGCTCTCTGAGTGTAACCTTTTGTTCAGCTTCTAACCGAGGAATCATTTCACTGATCTTGTCACGAAAATACTCTATGGAATCTACCTTTTTGCCAATGAGACCAAGAAAACCAGTTTTATTTTTTGGTCTTGTCCCTTGAGGATTGCCAGTAGTCTGGGATTTAGAGTATATGGCTTCTGCTCGTGCCAACTTCTTTTTGAAGTCTTGAAGCTTTTCATATATTTTGTTTACCTGAAGCAAAATGCAGAATATGTAATGCAATGATGATGAAAAAGCAGGTGATAATTTGATGAAGATGACTTACTCCTTTGTTGTCGGTGACTATCATGGAGCGATAGAACGTGTCAGGATAGACTGTCTTAAAATATGAATCAACTTGCTCCTTCCTGGTTTGTCCATCAGGGCTAGAAGGAATGTCCCTGACAATAATAGCAAATTGTTGGGGCTTCGCCTCGGCAGACTCTAAAGCTGCTGCTCTTAGGCGAGACGTGTGTTTGTATGCTTTCCATAAAAGGCAATAAGCAACAATGGACACTAAATATGTAGATATGAGAAACGCCCACAACCTGGTGCTGTTTTTCTGAACAGACACGAGAGAGAATTTAGAACAAAAATGAAAGGCAGCAGGAAGCTCAGAAAGCAAAGAGACACTTACTCCAACATGGCCCATTGTGAGCTTGTCAAGGTCATTGAAGGAGCCTATGCTGACGTCTTCAGATGGACGCACGCTGCGATCCGTTGCAGCGACAGGGAGAAGCACAGGCAAGAGCACAAAGCCAGAGAGCACTAACATTCCCAGCACTGCACACACCAAATTCAATTATTTGCTTCTACCCTAGACGTAGAAAGTAAGACAAGATTTCATGGTAGAAAAAGAGGGACCTGTGGTTAAGAAGACAAAGTAGACAGCAGAATCAAGACCGGAGAGGGCGATGACCTGGGCCTCGGTGGAAGAGAATGCCTCCCTGATCCAGGACACGGGGTTGCGGCTCCTCTTGCCCGCTTCGAATGGATCCACCCCTTTGAGAATCATGTTAGGATAATAGATGACACTGTTGCCAGGTTTTCTGGAGAGCCATGTGAAGACCAACATTAACAGCACGAACACCAGGAAGGATGTCCCTAACGACGTAACGAAGGAGCTGAAATCCATCCCGAGGACGACGACGGAGCTCTATCTACAGAGATTGCCTTTAATAGAGTGAGCTGTGAGTTATTGCTTGAAAGCAGTAACCGTTGCATAAAGACACTAGAAGAAGGTGTGAGACACACAAAAGAGCTGCCGACAGCAACACAGTCATTTGGGTTTTGTCTTTCGGATACGTAGCCCTTTCCTGACCACTTATCTTTAACGTCCGTTTCATTATAAATTACACTTAATTTACGAAATTTTTATTTACAAGTTTTTCTTTTTACTAATATAGTCGGTATTTTGATTGGAACCGATAAATTATCCTTATTATTATTATTTTGGCTAACCACCTGGTCGATGGTGTATTCGTCTTTCCTATGAATAATACTGAGGGTAAAAGTAAAATATAACCTCCAAATAACATTGCTCTTAATTTACTCCGTCAACCACCTCTCCGTCCTAGAATAAAGGAATTATACGTGAGTAGTGGAGAAGGTGTTTGGAATTTAAAAAATTAGATTGAATATGAAGAAATTTTACAAAAGAAATACAAAGAATATTGTAATTATGAATAAATAAAAGTTCCTTTGGCTTTTGCATGTCGGCATCACGACTCATTGGTTATTTTAAGCTGTTGATGAAGATAGGAGTGATTTTTCTCTTTTCTTAAAATGCAAATAGCGGAAATACTATTTATAGTTGACGCGAATAAAAGAAGCTAGTAGTTGCAGCAGCGAGCACGGCCCTTGACCAAATTGGACCACAAACACAACATCTGGCGAGGCGACTGGTAATGCGCAGTATAATAGTCCTCCATGCACCCATATTGACAGAACTTCCAGTTGTGAGAATACTGCACTTGTTTCGAACTGTTGAATTGCTCAACCCACATTCCCATACTTACATCCTCCATTTTGAATAACTGCTACGGTTTTCATCAAAATGTTAATTCCCAGGCCGTTAATATACACACATATCAAACACTTTTGACTCACCCGTAGACTATGCTTTAGATGCTGGGATGCAACATACTTGCCAATGTCACTGGATATTACGTATCCAGGCCCATTTGCATAGGGTGGATATATTTCTTCAGGCCATTCCTGTTTCAGATAATCATCATTCATTACACCATAACTCAACTAAAACCAACGCTATTGCATACCTGGAAGGACACTGCCCATTTACCACTTCGAAGAGGTCTATGCAAGAGGTTAAGATTGCCCATATAAACCGATCTTCTGGGGGATACACCGCCGATTTCTTTCAGCACACTATCAACTCTTACAAACGTGTCATCATCACATTTCATGATGTATGAAGCAGAAACATTTTGGACCTGCAATTTTACCATTGAAACCTTTTATGCTTTGACTGTGAATTAAAAATGTCAAATCAAGAAAACTGGATCAAAACTAACCCCAAATCCACAGATTGCAATAGTCTTTAGAACTACGAGTTCATATCGATCCATAAATGGGATAATTACAATGTCCCCAAAATAATCAGCCTCTTTCTTCAAAACAGCATTCACCTCCTTCCTTGCATTCTACATGTAATCGATCAAACACTTAATTACTACACACAGGCACACACACAAAATGATCAACCATTCACATACCAGCAACAAAAATCATCACCAGAATAATTGATTTCAATAATTGATTTTCAGTTTGTACACTTTCAATAGATTTCACCAGAATTTTGACAATTTAATTATTTTACAAGTTCACATAAATGGAACTGAGAAAAAAAGTTGTACACTATTAAGAAAGCAAGTAACACTAGTACACTGCCAGCCAAAGTGAAAGGATGCCTAATTTATAACAGTTATACAACTAACCCAACTCCAAGGATCAAACATTATCCTCAAGATTAATCCTAACTCCAAGGATCCAAAATTATCCTCAAACAAATCAACATTAATAATCCTACTCCAAGGATCCAACATTATCCTAACATTAATAATCCTAACCCTCCACTTCTTTATCCTCAACTAACCCAAGTCCAAGGATCCAACATTAGTCTGAAGTACTAAACGCAACGAGCTACACTAAGATACATGCAAATATTTGGCTACGATTTATATGACAGTGGACGAGAAGCTTACCAAAGCAACAAAAAAGCGAACCACTACATCGGAGGACCTTATTGCTGAAGACTGCATCCAGGTTTTCCTTACAGCCATGCGTTCTGCGAAGTGGTTAGTTGCAGATAGAACACCAATAAAAAGCTGAATGCTGTGTAAGGGTACAGGTAGTGATTTCCACTGCTCCGAGAAATCTAATACTCTCTGAGGTGAAAAACTTGGATGTGAGGTTGGAAGTGATGTAGCATAAACTGAATTAATATCCAAATCTCCTTTGATAGCTAAACCTGTGGCATCTTCCAATGTAAATCCCTGGAACAATGGGAAAGTTCAAATATGTGACCATTAATTTCAAAACAGAATAGAGCTGTAAATTATAAATTATTAATTATACTATCTATCTCTGCTTGACTGACAGTGACAGTCTTAAATCTTGGCTACTATCTATCTCTGCTTTGGCTGACAGTGACAGTCTTAAATCTTGGCTCGTTACTTGTTCCAAGAGGTGTCAACATCACTGCAATTCATTCTACTTCACATACTGCATTGAGCACAAATTTGTATTTAAAGTTAAGTGGATGAAGTTATGGAAGATCACTTGATAAAGAAAGATCAAAACCAGCCACTTCGTATACCATCCGAAGTCCACTCCCTTAGATTGGACAGGAGAACTTTACTTAGAAGTTAGAACCTCTTTAGCAGTGAAACCCATTAAATTAGCCAACAATTATGTCGAAAGATTGTTAATTCTATAAAACTTAAATCTACTTTAGGTCTGCTTTAACCTCAGTAATTTCACCATGCTAACCCTATTTGTTTGGATATCTTAATCCAGCTACAATATACTAGAACAAGAAGTAAAAATATGCAGGAAATTAAGCTGGTCGTATAATTAGTAAATATATGAACATAATTATTTTTTAAAATAAAGTCAACACACAGGAGGTAAATAAGACAGAGAAAATAAAGCCTCAGTTTCCTGTCCTTCATTAAAAAAATAAGAAATAAAAAAGATGATTAAAGACAGCTTGCATGAGCCATCATAAGTTCAACCGTATGTTACCATAATTTGTTGATTGCTCTGTAAGAATTTACTTTTTTTTGGAAGATTATCCAAGGGAACATAAAAGTTGGAAATATGGTTTTTACAAGAAAAGCAAGACCTTCAAGAACAAATAGATGACCAGGATAAAATGTAAAGTACAAGCACAAACGGTGGTTAAGTTTGTTTTATTCACATGCTTCTGAAAAAGATTAAATAATAGTGCTATCAGTGATATCATGTAATCGAAGCTAAACATAGCTGTCACTAACAACTTAAAGTTAGCAATTACATCTATACAAATGGGGTTGGGGGAACTTATTATAAAGGTGAAGAAAAAGCTTAAAATGGAAAATATCTTCATGAAACCACCAACATACCGTTCGATATGGAAATGAAGTCACGTGCCGGCCCCCGACGTTAACATGGTATCCCTCAACACCAGCACGCATGGTCAGAACAAAAACACGGTCTTCTACAAATGGAAATGGCCAGGTAACCACTGGCATTTTTGCCCGTCCAATAAATCTGTCAAACCATGAGAATATTTTGGATTCCTTTGAATCCATAACATCATTTCGCATCCATTTCTCACATCTCAAATAGCCATCAACTGCACAGAATAATAAGTCAAATATGTGAAAAAATGATTTGGGCCATAGTAAAAGCATAATAGAAAAGAAAGACTATGAAGGGAATTGTAATGACATAAAGCTAAACGCAAAGAAAACTGCAATTATACTCACTCAACTTTAAAGTACAAGTACTACACCAAATCCTATTCAGAAAGTTCGCCAGACATTCATGAAGAAAATAAGGGATCAAAAAGATATGTTCATGCAGAGTGTAGCATCCTTAAATTAGCATAAATCCACAGCTTTACTCTTTCGAGTTCTTACTCTATATCTTAACTATTATTTTAAATTAATATAATTTATATTCCTAGTACATCCATCACAATTTCCAGTACACTAATCACATGTTCAGTTTGATATTGAATTATACCCCATTACATTTCCAATAAATTCTCGCAGAAATGCTAAAGAACTGAAGAGAACAAAACCTATGCCTTCTAGTTGTCCACTGAAATTCTTTGCAGTTTACAACCCACCAGAAGAAATAAGAAACAATCATAGTTTCCTGTGACTTTCTCAAAGTAGGATCAACAGAAATAAATAATGTGCATAAGGAAACCCAAAGTCAGGAATATTTAAATTGTCCTTCAAAAAGAAAAAAGGAACTTCACATTTGTGCCTTAGTGCCATTGGGATCTATGAAGGATATCAAATTACCAACATATTAAGATAGTTTTACCAAACTTGTCTATTCAACAATTGATTTTTAACTAGCAGGGAGTTTGGGTAATTTAAGCTTTCAGGAAAATACTGATTTCTATCATTCCTGATTTGAGTTGAGCTGCTAAGTAAAGTAACCACTACCTTAATATTGGCAGGAAATTCAAGAGGAACCACTGGCTGAATCAGATTCAGTTGGAACAGTAACCCCAATTCCAATGGCTTTGTAGTCTATGATAGTGAATCTTTAAGGGCTTATATTTGAGTTAAATAAAAATTTGCTGCAACAGTTTCATCTATGAAGGATGTGTGCTTAGGGTGTGAGGCCTAAATGTCAGTCTGAGAGCCAAATCCTTCAAGGGGAGATACCTACAGAAACTTCAACTTTCCAGCACTTACATTAACATATTCAGTTCCCCTTCTGAACTTAGTTACATAGCTTCCTATAGCCAAGTGATTAAGAAAAGAAACCATGCATCACAGATGAAGAATAGTTCTAGGCATGTACAAGAAAAAAAAGAAAGAAAAAAAACACCAACTCATCCCACACTGATACACTGATATTTAACGTAAATTAACAAACTTAAAAAGTTAACAAAATAGAGTGTCGTGATGGGCTTCCTTTCCACATCTATCAGATTTAGGTCGCATTGGTTTATAACTATTCCTTTCATATCTAACTGGAAGCATTTGATAAATATGTAACAAGTTCCCCACACTAAAATACACTTAGTTACATTAGGCTTAAAATTAACAATGCATCCAATCAAGAAAGTTTAAACATAATTCATATGTAAGACAATAAAGAGAGCGTTCTGCGTACCAAGCATGTCATCGTCACTTTTGGATGCAGCGCCGTCACACCTCTGGGCAGTGCCCCACTGCATCCTATAGCACGTGTTGTGCTCAATCACTGGCTGATGGCTCCAATCACCACACAATCTAGGATTTAGATGCAATATCTTTGGTGGATCCTCTCCAACAACCGCCTTTAAACCTTGTAGTTCAACCATAAACTGAGAAACTAGAACAGTAGGATCAGCCTTGACTCGAGACAGCTGAGGCACATACTCCTCGTGAGCCTTATGAGGTGTCCCAACAATAGTGATTGAAGATCCTGCAGCAAGGCCACAGGGAAGAAACATAATACCATCTCCCCTCGAGAGTTGTGC
Organism: Sherardia arvensis; assembly: GCA_948330725.1. Lineage (NCBI taxonomy): Eukaryota > Viridiplantae > Streptophyta > Magnoliopsida > Gentianales > Rubiaceae > Sherardia > Sherardia arvensis. The sequence continues at coordinate 25,802,922 of OX415236.1, forward strand.
TCCACTCATAGACACCCATGAAGGACAGGACTCAGGCTTTCCCTCAAGTACAGTATCCATCACAATATCCTTCCCCTTGTAATGATCCACTTCTTTCCATGCCTTGAAACCTAATGCCCATGCCTCATCCACCATTTTCTCAATAATTGAGAAATCAATTGTCCTATTCCTCCGTTTCAAAATTGCTGAGGCTATTCTACCATACTGAAGTGGAAGCCCCTTTGGAAGACTTTTCTTGTCTTCAAGACGAGACATAGAAGAGTCATCTTGGTTTTGCAGAATCCTGTGAAAACTGTCCTTGTGAACAGAGTTCACAAGCACTTCACTAACAACTGACCCTCCCAACTTTCTCACTACGTCATTGCTACTTAAAACTGTAGCACTCTCCAGAACATGCGGTAACTTGAAGCATATAAGAATCAAATACAATGCGAGTAAAGCTATATAAAAATGTGACAATCTGAACCTCCTTACACTCGAACTTGCCTCATTTTTCATTTTCTTCATCATTCTTATCACCCCATTCCACACAAAACAATGCTAAAGATACATATAAAAAGCTAAAGCCTTGACAAGCAATCTAAGCCTTTCGGTCATATATAAGTCCTAAGATAACACACATCATGAACTGAAAATCCACCAGCAGTGTAAACACAGAACGACCGACATGTACCGAATCAAAGCGCAAATATGCAAAATATATTAACAGCCCGAATAAATAGGAATTAGAGCCGACAGAAGAAGAATCCTAACCTCTAATACTGTAAAATTTCTCTCCAAAACAACATTTTCTGGGCAGGTACTACTAATGCGCGTTAGATTTTGGTCCCGGAAGTGGTGTGTTTCGGACATTACTTCTCCGTTTTCTAGTCACGGCTAACTTTGTCGAGAGGATCCAATGAGATGAATGCATCTTTGACCTACCTTCACTGTTCCAATTAAGTACTACACTAGTACTTTCACGATCCCCATATCCCCCAAAAAATATTACTAGGCACAATCACACTTCAGTTAAATATTTGAATAAAGGGTTTTTTATGCCTCTTTAATTTGTCTCATGTATAATTCATGACCGATTTTAAAAAAATATACATATCATGGCCCCGTAAAGTTTAAAATGTAAAATTCATGGTCCCTTAAAATTCAAAATGTAAAATTCATGGCATTTGGTCATTCCTCAACCATGTATCTTTTACCAGCTTCAGTTTTTACTTATTTTTAGTCTTTTTGTATATCATCTACCTTTACGTAAACTCAAAACTCTCCTTCTTCTCTGATAACCAATTCACATCCAAAAATTTGAATCTGTGCCCAAACTTATCCTGTCCACCTCATAGTAATTCCGTAGACAAACTTAAGGCTAACAATAAGATTAGTGGCTATATACCCACTGAACAAAAAATTGCAATCGTCAATCGTACGGAATCAAAACAGACATAAAAGTGTACCAAAAAAAAGTCATTCAATAGTCACCATTCATACAACATCTTCAATACTACTACTACTATATTCAAAAGCTAGCCTCAGCAAGAATGTGGAGGCTCATTCGGTCGGGGAAAAGTGTCACCTCTCATTTCACAATAATCCACATCCGGCCTGAGCTTCATACCGGCAATTGAACTGGGACAAGTTGTCCAGTAATGTGTATCACTCTTACACAAACTGCATGAATAACGCTTTCTCCCTAAATCTTTGTCATAGCCTTCAATTCCATTCATACAACCATCACCATCATCTTCTTCTGTCATAGCCTCCTTTGCAACAATCACCTCACCATTTCTTTCAACTGCAGGTGGAATGGTTGCAGGTTGGGATAGAGGTTGAGTGCCTGAATTATCGAGCTGTCCAAAACACATACAACAACAAATTAGATAAAGATGATGATGAAGAAGTGGTTTCAACAAAGTTGTGATTTTAGTATCCCTAGCGAATTCCCACATCCAGAGGTGACGCAATCAATCAAATCCTTGCTTAAGATCCAAACTCTACAAAAATTGAACTGCCTATCACACTAATAATACAATTGTGAATGCCTATCAGTTTGAATTTAGAGCAAGGATAGGTATCTGAAAGAAACAACGTTATAAGTTGTTCTGAAATTGTTATAACTTGTCTGTGTGAATCCTTTCAATCGATTGGTTTCATTACTGCACATTGATACCTCTTTTAGACTTTAGCTAATAGATATCTGAAAGAAATGAAAACATCATCACTGGAATGAATTTGCTTAAATTGTATTTGCATTTGTTCATAAGAAATAAAAATGACTGTTTATTTCAAAAGTTTGGTTTTGTGAAAGTGTAACTAGGATACTAGTAATAGGTTGCTATGTTAAATGAATCGGCTTTATAAATGCAGTAGTAAACTAGCTTTGATCAGCTTCATTCAATATGTTTTTCATACTTTGCTAGGTACAATAGTAAACTAATAATATGTCATAGGCTCAGGAATAAGAAATTACTTGGGAAATTACTTGGTGCATGACAGAAAGGTAGTCACTTTGTATATAGATTAATGTAGCAATCAGATGCTTGGACACACCACATTCAGACAAATTTTTCTTATAATATTTGTAAAGATGACATAAATATTAAGTTCCAAATTCAAGCCAAATAATGTAAGAGACCACTTTTATACAGTATTGCAGAAAGCAAATCTCAAAGAAACATAGTATTGCAGAGGAGACTTTAGAGAGGATCAACTGCTGGAAAACCAGATCTTAATTAAAGGTATGATCAGAAAGCCATAGAGGGAGTTCCAACAGACCAAATGGGAGCAGTACTTTTAGCGGAACAAAAGTACACCATGAACAGAAGAATAATAGACAAGCAACTCCTGATGGAAATCTTGAGTTATCTTGGCAGAAAACTTGTGCCACAACAGGATACCAGAGATCTACCTCACCTGATGATTCTGAGCTCACGATAGTAAAGTTTGATGGATCATTTCACTGCAGTCATAATATAGGAAGCGCCGGATGGTCGATCCTCCATAAGTTAGGAGAGAACACATCACAGCGCTCAGGGTCAGATTTCTTTGTGTGTACCACCCCTCTCCAGGCGGAAACTACTGCATGCTGGAGAGCAATCAAAGCAACGACCAGGACTTCTAGTCGACAGGTTCGTATGCTCACAGATTCCTCCGAATTAGTGGCGTCACTAAAGCAGCCGGAGTTATCACCGTGGGAGGTGAAAAGTATGGTGCAAGATATAATTAGCTTTGTTCAGTTGCATTTTCCAGTTTTTCTATTGTAAAAGTAGATAGAAAATCCCTGATTGAGGAGCATAATATTGCTATCAATCTGGGAAGAACTATGTGTAACTCTTATAATTATTAATAATAGTGTTTGTTATCAAAAAAAAAAAGAAGGTATGATCAATACTAAGGTGCTCCTTTTTATTGATTTTTGCTTTGAAATCATTTTTCTTTTTTCTTTTTGCTTTCAGTATATTTGTCTTTGGATCATGCCAATTCTATTATTATTGGTCATCGAACCTAATAACCAACTTTTACTGAAATAGGATATAATGCTCACACAAGGGTTGGCCACTGGAAGCATAAACAGGATGTTATGATGCATCGAGAAATTAAGTTGTCAACTTCAGAAGCAAAACAATAACTCAGTCACCACTAACAGGGAGAAAGGATAGAATCGAAATACGATAGTTTATTAAGGAGAAAAGATAGAGTCAAAATCCACTACGTACCGTGCCAAAATAGAAAATTTCCAAGCAATGAGTGGCAGAGCGCTAACTGAGTTGCAGGTGGAGATGCGAGACTGAACTTTTGGCTGCGGCGAGACTGAAATTCTACACAAAACGCGACATTGGCATTGATCAGAGATTAAGGCAGTGACGCGTCGAGAATCGCCAAAGGTCGACGGCAGCGTTGATCAGAGGCGAAGGCAGCAAGCGTCGGGAATCTCCGACGTCGAGAATCGCCGGCATCGGGATCGCCAAAGGTCGACGGAAGCTTTGACTAGAGGTAAAGGCGGCATTCGTCGAGGATCGCCGGCGTCGGGAATCGCCAAAGGTCGACGGCGTCACTCGTTGATAAATCACGGTCGAGAATCGCCACCAGAGCTTATCGGGTTTGTCGATTCAGATAAGGCTAAATCAGAGTTTTAAGTCAACAGAAATCGAAACGACTAAAATACCCCTGGTGAATAAGTAAAAAATGAAGCAGGTGCAAATTACTTGGCCAAAGGCCATGAATTTTATATTTTGAATTTTTGAAGGGGTCTTGATATGTACAATTTTTTAAAAGGGGCCATGAATTATACATTAGGTAAATTAAGGGGCCATAAAAAACCATTTATTCTAAATATTTCCTACTCACTCCAACTTTTATTAATGGCATAGCTTTTTTTATCATCAATAAATTTTGTTAGGGCAAAATGCAATGATTGACCCTTAGTTCTTCTCTATGTTTACTCCTAAAAATGCAAAGATTAACCCTTAGTTCTTCTCTATGTAAAGTGAAATTATAACCTTCAATTTACACAAATCATAACCCTGAGCGTATTGATTAGATTTCTAACTCAGACATATAGCCTAGTGAAAGGACAGAAGTGCCCTTTCAATTTGAGTTAAAAATTCATGGACAAAAATTCCCCTGTTGTCTAAGCCTCCAACTTGCTTATTCCATCATATATATGTGCACAAAATCTAGGAATGGAATTTGATAAACGAATCTGGGAGATCGACTAGAACTTGTCAAAATCACCATCAAACCCAACCAACATAACTCAGGAAAAAAATATATGTTTCTTTGTTAGGGCCTCCTAATCATGGACTGGTTGTAGGAACTATATTTTCTAAATAGTGTGAAAATTAAATAACCATAATTAAAAGTAGTAACGTGCAAAATCAAATTATACTTGTATCAAATTATTAAAATAAATTAATGCAAGTAGCATGCTCCAAAATGAAATAAAAATCAAAGTTTCAATCAGATGGAGTCGCGGCGGACGCTGCCCTTGAAACGATTTAGACCAACCGGATTGGTCCTCGTTCCTAGAGTAAAACCATCAAGGGTTATGCTAACCTGTAGCAAAACCCCGTACCAGCGCACAGCCCGAAGACAATCTATCACGTAGAACTGACCTGAAGACAGGAGACTCAAGAGCAAGAAAAGACAGAGCCAGACTGATGAACACGAGAGAGAATGTGAATGGTGTTTTAGGCATAAGACTGGCTCGAATTGAATTCATCTAAATAGATCTCTAAGGTTGTTTATATAGTGGTGCTCTAGGCTGAATTGAATTGCCTGAATTCATCCTCATAAATATGAGAATTTGATTATTGGAAATGAATTGCATTCATGGTGATGAAATAAGACATTCATAATCATGAATGTCACTTTAGAAAGTGGGCTCTTCACAAAGTCCTATAGAAAGTCCAAACTTAATTGGAAGCCTTTCAAACTTCAAAATAGACGAATTTAGATTTATCTATGTTTCCAAGTTTAACTGACAAACTTTGAGCATCGATATCTCATTCACCGTTGGTCCGATTTGAGTGTTTAAATAATTCATTTTGGAGTACTCTTGGAGGAGAATCCAAAAGATACTATTCACCCGATCCAATCCATTTTGGGTCACACTCAAATCTGAGCCCAAGAGTTGAAAATGAAATTGCAATTTCATCCCTCATATTTTCTCATTTTCCAACACTGGTCCATCGATCCGGCCGCCCATTATGTTGATTGGACCAGGATCACGGTCATAGAGGCTAATAAGGCCCCGGGTGTGCCCAATTATCATAATATATATACATATATATACATATATACATGGAAGGTATGTTTACTGATCTACTATTCATAGATCTATAGCTCTCACTACACTCTCTTACTTGAGCGTTGGAGTGGGAAAAGGCTAAAGCCTCCCCGCCCTCTCCAAAGCTCTCACTTTCTTAGCAGGAACAGGTCTATCGACTGGAATACAAACTACACGGCCCATACCAGCTGTAACATTGGCGTCGTTTGTGAGGATATCGAAATTCCTCATACCCCACGCTTTGCTTTGTCATGAGCAAGGAAACACCTCCACAGGTACCCCTGCGCTCCGGTCATGGATTCCTTGGCGAAGCCACGGTAGCCCCTTGTCAACAGGATGCAAACCACCACCACCCGGTTGTGGCCGCAACCCCCATGTCAAGCCAAAGCGGGATGGCTGGACTCACCAGTTTGACCGATTACTCTGAAATGCTAAGACAACTCCTATTGTTGCAAGAAAGAATGGCAGCACAGATCCAGCAGTTGCAGGTTGAGACTCCTATCACCGGGAAGACAACCCCAAAACGCCTTTTTTCGGCAAAGGCGACGGGGAAACAGAAGGTCGTAGAGCCGGTGGATCTCATGGATAACGAAGAGTATGAAGAAGAATCTGGGAACAAAGAGCTTTCAGAGAATGAAGCCACGCCCGAGGACGATAAATTAGACTATGGCAAGGAAGCTGCTAGAAAGCCTAAACTGCCGCCAGCACCGTCGACGATGGCCAAGTGGCATGAGGCGTGCGTGCACATGCCTAAGGTGAAGCCTTGAGTCTTTGTGAGTCACATATGGGGGAGCCCGTTTACGCGGGAAATGATGGAATATGTTGCGTCAAAGCGACTGAAGATACCACCCCACCTGGGGACCTACGACGGGACCACGGACTGGGCGAACCATATTCATACCTTTACCACGAGTATGTCTACGTATGGGACCCCAGAGCCGATCTAGTTCTAAGTATTCGCGACCACGTTGAAGTAAGCAGCCAGAATATGGTTCGGGAACCTCGACAACGGCACCATAGGTACTTTGGCGGAATTAGAAGAGGCGATTCTGACGAGATTCATGCAGAAGCAAAAATTTACAAAGACGACTCAAGATCTGATGAAAATCAAGATGAGGAAGAGTCACAGCGAGGTTCTGATGAAATACTATGAAGACTTTCATGTTTTGTTCTAAACCCAAGCTACAAGCTCGAAAAAACATTTTTTCTATATATACATACTCCTCTTTTATTTTAAGGCAGACAATATTTCTCTAAAACAATGAGATGTTATATTTAGCACAAATATAACTATGATTGCTACTATAGATAATATACTAGAAAAAAGTATGATCGATGCTTATATAAAATAAGTTATTTGAACGACACGTTCAAATGTCAATCATCTAGAGTAAAAATAAAGTTTCTACAAACAAGGGGAAGTAAATCTTGGATAATATACTTGAAAAAAGTATATGGTTGATGCTTATATAAAATAAGTTATTTGAACAACAAGTTCGAATCTCAATCATCTCAAGGAAATGAAACAAAGTCTATAACATACTAAATATTACATCAAAAGGTGTTATTACATCCAGAGATTATTCTACCTATACACATCTTGAGAAATTCACTCCTCTTGATCCTCGGTCTCGACCTCTAGAAGCCGATGAAAACTGACATCGAGTAACTCCACTATTGCCCCCTCGAGGGTTAGAATCTACCACTTGCCTTGACTTAGGGGCCGAAGAAGATTCGCCCCTATATATTACAAGGGGCGGCCCCGAGTTAGGTCCCGAAATAGGAGCAGAGAATACCCTAGATTTGCATGATATAAGCGGCACACTGCTCTTTCCAGTTTGTCAGCTCCTCCTCTACAAAAGACAGCTTTTGAATTCCTTGATCTCTAAGCTGGTTAATTCTCAAACCATTCTCTTCATTTTGCAGGTTGTCTTGCTTGTAGTCACTCACCAACTTCTGATACTTTTGAAGAAGGATATTGTAGGCCTTCTCCATCTCTCCCATCTCAGACTTGACGTCCTTGGATCTCAAGGCCTCTTGTAAGTAGTGCCGAACTAATGAGGAATGCTCATATACTTTATTACATTGCTGAAAATCTTTGTAAGGGCGACTTTCTGAAAAAATCATCACCATAGAGATCTTCATAAGTCTCATGCCGGACGTTATTATCTTTATAATCAACCGATAGGGTGTCATACTCACGCTGAACCTTCTCCAGCTCTGACTCAAGCTTATCTCTCGCTTTTTCAGCAGCTTAGGCTCGAGTGAGATGTTCACTCTTATTCATCTTTAATTAATGGATCTCAGCAGAGAGGGTCTACTCCCCGGAGTAATTGTTAATGGATGCCTCGAACCCGCGGCTGATCTCGAACCGAGCTCATGAATTGATCTGCAAAACAAACCTTGGAGTGGCCGGGGGTAAACACTTTGATGCTTAAATCAGTAAATAATCTTAAGAAGCAATAAGCATAAAAGTGTAGTGTGTGTCAGATAGATAGAGAGGTTTACCAAACCTTTGTATTTATAGCACCTTGATCCTTAGATTGAGAGGGTTTGTATATCGACTATGATTGTAACTCTTATGGTAAGAACAATTGTATTCCCATGATTAGAGGAAGTGTATTCCTTGTAGTCAATTCAGAATATACGCAAGCCATGTTTAGGCTAGGTTGGTGGACCTGTAAGGCCACCTTCCGCGTATACCGAGTCTAAAACCTCTCGGCCCTTGGGCCGGGTCCAAACGAAGCCCACGAGTGCGAACCATGGACTTATCAGTAGCCCCAAGGTAGATGTTCAGGATATGAGATTTCCTCTCGATGAAATTCTTCGAGGTCTTTACTCAAGGGTAAAGCTGAGATGAACTCGAGGGGTGAATCTCGAAGGGTTAACTCGGGGCATCCTCTCGGATTGATCGCTTGAGTTAACTTTATCTGAATATCTAGCTTCAAGTTTTTTTGCATTCCATCTGAACACGTGGACGGCTGAGTTCAAATCACCTCATAGCCTAGAATTCATAGACACGTGTCACCTGCTAATACCGTAATAATGGCGGTGTGTACCCACCCTTTCACTTGCTTGCATTGTTAAGCGAGTCGATGTAATTAACCTCTTAAATGCTATTTAATCTTGGGTTATATATCCCAAATAATTTCCATCTGTGCTTATCTCTTTCATCATCTCTGATTTACGAATCATCAACATTTCCATTATCATCTAAAAAATCCCCAAATTTCCCTACTTGTTCTCTTTGTAGTTCTTCTCCCCACACATATTACCCCCCCATACCCTCTACAAGTATATATCAATCGAGCTCTAGTGCCACTCAAGGTAGTAGAGAGGATGAACAACGGGAACTAGAAGAAATCGCAATGAGGTTAATAGTCGCCGTTCTTATATAATCACCGGCGAGCACCAGGCGGCTCCTCTAGCCCCAGGTCCGAGCAAAAACTTCACTAAATTCCCTACTTCAACTGCCATACTATAATAGGGACGTAGTGGCTTAGCGGGCCATACCTCTTCAGATGGATGAGGATCCTGATGTATGCCGGACACCAACACTTCGACGACGAACCAGGCTCACGAACTGATCTGCAAAATAAAGGCCTCGGGTGTCCCGGGGGTAGACACTCCGACGCTCAAGTCAGTATATTTGCTTAAGGCGTAAAGTATAAAGTATGAGATTACATGGAGAGGTCTACCAAACCTTTAAGGTATTTATATGGCTACAATCCGTAGATCACCAAGATATGTATTTATAGTATGAATACAACCCTTATGGGAATAGTAGTTGTATTACCATGTATAATAGAAGTATATTTCGGACATGGTTGTGTTACCATGTTTAGGATAGTTGTATTACCATCTTTGAGAAGATGTATATTCCTTGTAGAACATTCATAATATACGCATTCCTTATAAGGATTAGGATTGATGGACCTGTGGATCCCCCTTCCGCGTATCTCGAGCCCACGATTCTTCTCGGGCCCTGGTTCGAGTATGAGTGAGGCCCGAATACGAACCATGGACTTATTAGTAGCCCCAAGGTAGATCTTCAGAATATAGAGTGCTCTGTCCCGAAAGTTGAAGGAGAGGCTTGCTTCTCGAGGGAAGACCAATAACTTGGGGGAGATTGACTCGGGGTGTTAAGCTCGGGGCGTCCTTCGAGGACTCTCCTCTCGAGCTTTGCCCTTCTGAATGTCTAGCTTCAAGTTCTTTCGTATTCCATCAAATATATGGACAGCTGAGATTAGCTTCCTTTGAAATCCAGATGGTAGATACACGTGGCGTGCCTTCATTGGAAAATAGAGACGGTCTATCCCCCGCCTCTCCAATTACTTGCATCGGAAACAGAATCGAGGCAATTGCTCGTCTTCAATGCTGTCTGGGTTTGGATTAAATCTCCTAAATCATTCCCACTGTCTTCTCTTATTCGAAATTTTTTTCTTTCCAAGTTCAGAAGACGTATCAGCACTTCATCAATTTCTGAAGCCCCAAATTTCTGCTTTCTGCTTCCATCCTCAGTAAGTATTATCTTCTTTCTCTACTGTTTGTGTCTGTTTTTTCCTTTTCTCCCTGTGTGTATTTCCCCCCATACTCTCTATAATCATGAGTAATAGTAGTAAAACAATTTCCTTCCCCCATCATGATGAGGAAGAGTATGTAGAAGCTCAGGCTGAGGAGAGTAGCTCCTTTGACCGCCGCAGAGCTGAGGTAGCAAGTGGGAAAAAACCTGTAACTCAAGAGAAGAAAGCCTCTGAGGAAGAGAAGAGGTTGAGGGCAATGGCCAGGAGGGCTCCAATAGAGGGGAATAGCCCCATGGTAGTGCATGCATCCGGAGGTAGAATATCCATGGATGGCGAAGGTAGTAGTAAAAAGTCGATGAAGGAGGATAAAACACGCGCTGACACTACTATCTTCGTAGAAGCTTGTCCCTTTTCGATTCCTTCTGATGCTGATCTTATGTACTTTGGAGAAGACAAGTCTGCAGTTGAATTAGTAACTCCGACCCGAGGGGTCATATATGGGAGATTTCTGCAGCATGGGTTAGCCTTCCCTTTTCCCCCATTGTTGAATGATTTTCTTCAGCATTATAGGGTGCATCCAGGGCAGTTACATGCCAATGTGATAGTAATCATTATGGCCTTAATAACTTGGTGTGCTCGTAAAGGTTACCGTCCCAGTCTCCCTTTGTTGTGGACCATGTATAAGGTTTCCATTGTTAAACAAAATGTGACCTTGACCTCTCGGGATACCTCTCTAGGTAAGCTTTTTGTGCTTCCTGTGAACTGCGGGAAGTAGGATAAGGTAAAACTAACCTTCGATCGAACCAGGTATGAAGTTCCTAATTGGAACGAAGAGGTCAAAATGAGATCTGGCATGAAGTGGAGTCCTCCCGTAAACTGCTAAATATAGCCGAGGAGTTGGTGAGAGATAAGATAAACCTCAGAGAGAATAAGTTTGTATCAGGAGATCATCAGTTGGGTTGGCAGTAGCCTATTGAAACGTATGACTGGTTGAACCAATTGTTCGGCCGAAATCTTCAAAATTGCAGCTTCTTGAAGTTGACACATTTTGATCAGCCAAAAGGTGTTGAGATGGATTAGTATGGAACCCTTCTGTCTATGGAGCAGGATCCAGTTGGTGCAGCTAAGGCGTTTCAGGCCTCTAGGGCATTAGAAGAGAGAACTGCTCGAGATGAGGTATCTGAAAAAGAAGTAGATAAGGAAATCTCGGGTCTGATGAAAGATGCTCGACATGGGCGTCGGTTCAAAAGGCTGGTTCAAGGACCCAAGAAGACTCAATCACAGCTTAAGGTGATTGAGGAGACAAATTGCCTATTTGTTCCGGTAGCTTTAGATCCATCAGATGAGGAAGAGGATGAGGGTTCTTCCCTAGTTCGATGTCCGAGAAAGGAAGTGTCTCGGACTTGTAGTGTCCTCCCAACCATGATTGATAATCTTGATGAAGTCATGATGATAACTCCTAAAGTAGATTTGGATGTGTTGCAAGAGGGTATTTCTTCTTGGTTATGTATTATATTCTCGTCCACAATGTGCCAATCGCTTCTTACGCTAACTTCCTTCCTTTTATATGCAGTGGGTGCTTCTAAGGTGAACATGGCGGCAAATTTGTTGGCTCAGATAGCTGAATCGAGGGGGCCGTCGAACAGTAATGAGAAGAAAAGGGATCTCGAGGTCTCAGGGAGCTCTGCGGACAAGTCTTCAAAGAAGTCAAGGCTCGAACTCGGACCATTTGAGGAGTTCGAGAAGTATATGTCACCTCCTCCTTCCGAGGCTCTGGTCGAGGTGGTACCAGGCTATCCTGATATTAGCCAGGTATGATCAGCTTAGCTCTCAATGGAATTAGCTGTGTAGTTAACTAATTGTTTTTATCTTCTTTCACAGTCTGTGAGTCAAATGAAGTATATGTACGACTCCATTCGGGCACTGTATAACCGTTCTCAAGGGCAGGCTTCTGAGCTTGAGCTGATGAAGGAGGAGATATCCAAGAGGTCTAAGGAACCTTCTGATATGGTGAAACACCTCCAGAATGAGATGGCTCAGGATATGGCCAAAATAAAGGCCTTGGAAGAGAAGAACCAAGCCTTGAAGAAGGCAAAAAGGCTGTCTGATGGTTCCTTCTTAGATCTGAAAAGGAACATGGCTTTGATGGAAGCGGAGAGAGACTGGTACGCTAATCCAATTAGCCAAAGGCGGCTAGTTCATTTGATAATAGATTTCTGCCTCAACTGTCCAAAGATGGAGGCTCATCGCCAAAAGTATGGTGACTTCTACCATAAGTCTGAGCTCTCGGAGATGTGGATTCATCTGAAGGGATTCCTCAACGAAGAGGTTCAAGGATGTCTGGCCCCTGCCTACACTTGGCCGAAAGTACCGGAGAGTTTGAAGGAGTTTCGGGCGAAGTTAGCCAGATTGAGGGGGTTTGAGACTAGTCTACTGACTAGCTTGGAATCCTTGAAGAAGGCATTAACTCTTGAGGAGTTCCAGGACAAGCTTTGCAGTTTGTATCTTGAGCTGTCATTCCTGGTGGGGAAGCCGGCTGCGGAGGCTTCAATTGAGGACCCGAAGACTTTCGATGGGCAGGAAAAGATTGTAACTCCTTAGAGCCTTGTCTTTTACTCAAAAATTTTCTCTTTTCGCCAGATCTTGATGTTTCATGTATTCTGAACATATGCTTTATTTCTGGAATTAATTGGTCTTTACCTTCATTTATGTCCAGTGTTGCTCTGCCACTTGTGCTGATTTGCAGGTCAAGTATGAAGCTGTCCTTCAGAAGAGCAAGAAACTGGAGGAAGATTTGGATGACTCCAAGGACTGTTTTAGCATCGTGCGAGAAGAATGTGAAAGTCTTCGTGGCGGGATGAAGGTATCTTTGGAGCGGAGAGCTGAACTGAATCAGCAGTTGAGCGATCTTCAGAAGAGGTATAAGGATCTAGAAGATGCGCACAACAAGGTCTTGGCCGTCAATAAGGAGTATGACCAAAAATGGAGGAAAGTCATGAGTGACTTAATGAAGGTCAGGGGTGAAAGTCACGAGAAAGATCTTCGTATTTCTACCCTCCGAGATGAAATATCACCGTGAATCATATGATTGCCTCCAGGATAGATGAGTTGAGGATGTGCCAGGCCGAGCTGAACGCTTGCAGGTTCCAAATAAAGGAACTAGAAGCTCAAGGTGTGTTTGTCATGCCTTCAGGATCTTCAAGGAGGGAGATAGATGGACCTTCTTATGTCCCATATTCAGGACCGTTGATAAGGTCTCATGTCCAAGAGGGCATATCTCGAGGGATCCCATGTGGAAAGGGCAGAGAGGTGACACCTACTCCTAGAGCTCGTGGCTCAATTGACTCTCCTGCTCGACCTGTAATTATAGGAAATGGAAGGAGATCTCCTACGCCCTCTAAGTTGATGAAGGTGGCAGAAGAAAGTAATTGGGGCCGTGGCCTCCAAAGTGGTCGAGGTTGTACCTCTGCTTCTTCTCGCGGTCGGGGTCGTACCCCTGTATTTAAAGACCTTCACGAGGTGCGAGAAGTTTTTTAGTGTAGTAACACTTTTTGATTTTGCCTTTATAAAGGTCTTTGTACCGCAATCCTTAAGAAGATTGACTCTTAGGCTTATGAATAGCCTGAATAAATAGTGATGTGTACCTTAATAGGAGTATCACGTGGAGAGTCGAGTCCCAAACTTTGTGAGTTTGTATGACCCGTATCGTGTTGATCTTTGACCATATACTTTTTATAAGTATATTATTTTATTTTGGCCTAAGATGATTGTAGTTCGGACTCGTAGTCTAAACAGCTCATATTAGATAAGCATCAATCATACACTTATAAGTGCATGGATCTTAGGCAGTGGTCTTTACTTATGCTTTATAAGGCATAGTGTCTCTTTGTATTTAAAGAGTATAGACTGCTTCAAAATAAAATAGAAGATATATGTCGAAAAGAAATTGTATTCTTCAAACTTGAGAGCTCGGTAAAATTATGAAAGAAAACCCCGAATTTGGGAGCTCGGGTATGAAAAGATAAAAAGATGAAAAGAAAGGAAGCTTGGCCCGTAGGCCTTATTGAAGTAGTTTCTCCTTATATGGAGAAGGTCTACTTGGTTTTAGCTCCGAGGTAATTGCGTAGGAAGGGCGCCATGATGACAGGGTCCAAGTGCTCTCCTTCTCGTGTTTGCAAGAGGTAGAATCCACCGGATTGTGCTGCGGAGATTTTGTATGGTCCTTTGGTCCTTAGCTCCAGCGCTCCTCCTAGCTTGTTAGTGCACCACGGGCCAACTGGCATTACCAGTTCCCCCACTTGGAAGGTTTGGTGGCGGCGTTTATGCCATAGCGCAGTCATCTTGTTGTAGGCCTCTTCTTCGAAATGGAACACCATAGGTTGTTCGAGATCAGGATCGGGGACCAGATCTCCTAGGATAGTGTTGATGGCCGAGATGTTGCTTACTTTTCTGGCGTCACGGATGGCTGTGATCATGCAAGAACGCGCCACTCTTTGATCTCCTTTGATTGAAGCTACTCCTTGTGGTGTTGGAAACTTCAGCATCAGATGGTAGGGAGACCATACGGCTTTAGCTTGGCACATCCAAGGTCTGCCAAGGATAATGTTGAAAGGTGTGACGGTATCGACTACCACGAATGTGCAGTATAGGGTTAAGCTCTTCGCTCCATATGCTACTGTGACTGGGAGAGTGATTTCCCTGAGAGGTATTACTGGATTTCCTGTGAACCCCGAGATCGGACCCGTAGGTTTGAGGTCATCTTTGGTAAATCCCAACTTCTGGAAGCAGTCTTGGAACATTACTTCTACCCCACTCCCGTCGTCTATGAAGACTCTTTTTACCAGGGAGTCCTATGGTTGCTAAGATGATGAGAGGATCAGAGTGGGGCATCTGGTTTGGCACGGTGTCCGCGTCCGAGAAGGTAATGGTTTCCTCGGGGCGAAGCCTCTTGTTGACTGGCTCGGTGTGGGGTATGGCTCGCACACTATCCTTTAGCTTGGTCAAGGAAATTGCTTCTCCTGTATAACCATTGATGTCGTTGATGACTCGGTTGACTCCATTAGGCGGTGGGGGAGGAGGATCTTGAGGATTGTTGCCTCCGCCACCATGGTTGTTATTATTGTTATTGTTGTTACGGGAGTCATCCTTCTTCTTCTGCCAGGGCTTTCCCCCATATCTCCTCTGGGTACCCTGATTATCGCTAGTTGTTGATGGTGCAATTTGTTGCACAATTCCCTGGCGAATCAGCTTCTCGATCTCGTTCTTAAGTTGATAGCACTCCTCGGTATCATGCCCCCGATCTCGGTGATATTGACAGAACTTTGGTGACCTTTGGCGCTCGGTTGAATCTTTCATGGAGGGCGGGTCCTTCAAAAGGTGCCCGTGAATGGATAGAATTTCAACCCGAGATCTAGCTAGAGGAGTGTATGACTCGAAGGTAGGCTTGGAGCGTTATCAGTCTTCTCGACCTTCGGTATCTTCGCCCTGGATTCTTTTATGTCCATAAGGAAGTCTGGGGGTCTTTTGCCCGTCACAGCATTTGATTTGCTAGCGTATTTTTCCATGATGGCCTGGAGATATTGAATGGTTCTTAGATTTTTTGTTGCCAGCTTCATTCTCAGAATGTCATCATATACGCTCATTCGGTACATATTGATTAGGAGGCGTTCATCTCGATCATAACATTCGGTAGCTAGATCCATGTATCTGTGATAGTGCTCTATCACAGTTTCTCCTTCAAGGCGGGCCACATATCCCAGATCTCCGAGGGACTTGGTAAACTTCTTCTTCTGGAAGAAGGCGCGGAGAAGGAACTCAGCGAAATCCCAGTAGTCGAATAAACTTTCTGGTTTTGTCTGAGTAAACCATGTTTGTGCCTTTCCTCGGAGGTAGCTGGGGACGATTTTACATATTTCCAGTTGATGGAAATTCCTGGTTTCCAGAGTCTTGAAGAAGACCGAAAGAAATTCTCTAGGATCACTGGTTCCGTCATATATGGGCAGGTGCTCTGGGACCTTCTTGTTACTATCGAAGGGGAGGTTTATAATATGCCGCGAAAAGGGGGAACGAGCAGATTGTCCTCTAGGTCCGAGAATACGCGTGATCTCTTGATCCACCTCGTATTTTCCTCGGGTAGGGTAGGCTCCATCTTGGGTGAAAGGCCGATCGGCACTATTTTGCCATTCGCTTCGAGTTCGCTCCCTCTTCTCGCGTCTGAGTTCTTCTTCGATGTTGATGATGCGCATCCTTCGCACTTTCTCCCTACTTAATCCTGCGCCATCACTCTGGTAATTAGATGGATTAGGAGGTGGTGGCAGACTGCTCTGAGTATTATAAGGCGGTAGATCCTTAGATAAATCATTGAGGAGTCTCCGCTGTTGAGTAGAATCAGCAGGTGGTGTAGTTTGAGCTCCTGAGACAGATACTCGGTTGGGGGCTTCATGCGTCAGTGCACGGAGTTGTTGACTTGAATTTATCAAAGATGCAACAAAATCAGGATATTGGGCATGTAAGTTCCTCATCAGTGCTCGGGCATCTTCAGGGATCATTCTCGGAGGGGTGTCCGAGTCAAGGTTGATATAGGGTGGCTCAGAGCCTAGTGGGTTATGTCGTACAGTTTGGTTTAAGGTTTCCCTAAGACGTCTTTGTCTTTCCTCCTCCTGCTGTCTTTCTGCGAGGATTTGTCTATCCCTTTGTGCTTGTTCTTCTGCGGTAAAGATCGAATCAGATCCACTATATCCAAGCCCATTCTCTCGGTCAAGGCCGTCTAGGTTGTTGACGTGTTCGCTGTAGTTCATGTCAGTCTGGATCGAGACTCTCTGTCCTGAGTTCGGTGCTTCAGATCCAACAGGATTCAATCCAGAAGGTGGCAATCCTGATGCAGCAGGATTTGGACCGGAGAGGGGTGTTCCGGATACGACAGGATTCGAACAGAAAGAGTTTGGAACGTTGCAGTTTCCTGCCCCCACGATAGAGCCTGACGGCGGTACAGAAGAGGAACACGTGCGAGATCCTCCGTGGAACGCGTCCTCGTCCTCGTCCTCGTCCTTGGGGGGGTTGCTCTGCTTCTGGATTCTCCTCCGGATTTTGCCCCAGTACTCGGGCGCTTCGTCTGGGTTGCTCGGTGTCAGACATGTTGTTGGGGAAGTTTCTTCTTTAGGTGCGCTAGACCAGATCAGAGACAAGGTTCGGCGACGTCATCAATGAGTGTGAGATGTCCCACTAGGCGTGCCAAATTGATGTATGCCGAACACCAACACTTCAACGACGAACCAGGCTCACGAACTGATCTGCAAAACAAAGGCCCCGGGTGTTCCGGGAGTAGACACTCCGACGCTCAAGTCAGTATATTTGCTTAAGGCGTAAAGTATAAAGTATGAGATTAGATGGAGAGGTCTACCAAACCTGTAAGGTATTTATATGGTTACAATCTGTAGATCGCCAAGATATGTATTTATGGTATGAATACAACTCTTATGGGAATAGTAGTTGTATTACCATGTATAATAGAAGTATATTTCGGACATGGTTGTGTTACCATGTTTAGGATAGCTGTATTACCATCTTTGAGAAGATGTACATTCCTTGTAGAACATTCATAATATACGCATTCCTTATAAGGTTTAGGATTGATGGACATGTGGATCCACCTTCCGCGTATCTCGAGCCCACGACCCTTCTCGAGCCCTGGTTCGAGTATGAATGAGGCCCGGATAAGAACCATGAACTTATCAGATCCATCCAGGTTGCATGCGGCTCAGCCCATGAAGCCCCACCATCTGTTGTAGAAATGGACCCAGGAAGCAGAAGGGCCGAGCGGGGTGTCGGTTGCCGTGCAAGCAAGCCGAAAGAAGGCTGAAGCATTTGTGGAGGGATGCATGGTGTCATATCCCCTCTAGTATAACCTGAGATATGAGGAGAGCGGGACGAGAACTCGGGCTCTAGTCACCCACATTAGGGGTGCTTTTTGGGAGAATTTTACCGCAATAGCTTACCTTTCCCTTCCCCCATCTCTTCTCAGAGCTCATGGAACATTATCAGCTCCATCCTTGCCAGATACACTCGAATGTGGTGGTATCTATTATGGTCCTTATCTCGTAGTGTACTAAGAACAACGAGGATCCAAGTCTGGATCTCTTTCGCAGCTTCTACATGCTATATTTTGTAGAGTCGTTGATCACGGTGACCCCCCGGGAGCTAAAACCGTTTGAATTCCCCACCAACAGCGGAGCATGGAATAGCATGTGCATGACCTTTTCAAAGTCTCTAATTGGAATTCCAATGTAGAGAAGGAGAAAAAGAATGACTTTGTAACCCTCAACCATCTGACTGATTTTGTCAATAAGTTGCTCGGGATGGGGAACAAATTCCAATCCCAGATTGTGTAACGGGGATCGCTTTTCAGGATGGCGGACAAAAGTTGGAAGCAATGAGGTTGAGGCCCCTACAGCCGTGACTTCCGAGGAAAAGGGGAGCTTAAAAAAGCCGAAGAAAACCACTCCTTGGGGGGAGCCCGTTGTAACTCAAGCCCTTGATGAAAGTGATCCTCCTCATCTATTCCTGCACTTACGTCACACCTTTTGATTCAAGGGTGTCGACTCTTCCATTTTGGTCTTCCTTCTGTTCTTATAGGACATTCTCTTAAGAAGAAACGGACTAGGAAGCTGGTAGTCCCCGAGACCGAGTCGGAGAAGGCTACAAGTGGAAGTTCTTCTCGCTCGAAGAAGTAGAGAGTGGGAGTTGACCCTTTGAAAAGGCTCGACCACTACTTGATACATCCTGAGGAGGCGGCCATGTCGTCCAAAGGTCTTGAGCCCTATGACAACTATGATCTGATGTACGAGGTAGGATTTTTTTATAACCCGCTATTTATTTAATATAACTTATATGGCTAAAGGGTGTGTTTGTGTAGCTGCTATCGAATATGTCAATAGTCGGACCTCAGCCAGACTTGTTTGTGTAGCTGCTACATGGAAAAGAAAAAGATAGTGGTAGTAACCAGCGGTCCTTTCAAATAATTCTAGTCTGATTAACCAAACACAAACCAGTTATAATATTGGATCTACTACTAAACCTGCAATCCTTTCCCAGTCTCATAGACGTTAGTTGGATTCTCCCCTCGGAGCCAGTAAGAGACTACCCGGGACAGTTTTGCAAATTCAGGGCATGGAAAGTTTGTCCAACTACAACTAACTAAAGGAGCATAAGCACTCCAACCCATGTAATCTACAAGTCTAATTTAGAAAACAATTTACTACCTCTGACTCGGATTTACTACCTGTCCTCCTGTAAATCAGATCGGATGCCAATTAGGTTTTAATCAAGAAAATTGGACTCATCGAAAAAACCTAGATAGCAAACAAATAAACTTGACCAACATTCTAGCAAAAGCAAACTCGTTGAAATACGTATCCCTTAACACCGTTCCTAAAAACTAACAAAAAGAAATAAAATAAGGAAAAAAGGAAAATAGAAGTAACTCAACTCAGGTGGCAGAAGAACGGGAGTCTCCAGCGTGGCAGCGCGTGGCCTGCATGCACGGGCGCTCAGCTGTAGTTCGGCACATGAGACATGCGCCATGTGGGGCGCGCGTCGCCAACACGCAGACCCTCTGCCTGGCGGCGCATGATGGAGTGCTGGCGTGTGGCGGCACCGCTTACACCCCTCCCATCCTCCGATCACTCTGTCCTCTTCTTACTCCTAACGATTTCGGCTGCTCCCCGTCGGTAAATCTCAAACGAAATCAAATCTACATATCGGCGGCGTCGAAACCGGATATGTAAATCGGGATCTGTCTAAGCTCAACGGTGATAGGACAACCCAGATCAGTGCCGATCTGGTAAAAAACGGCGAGCTTAGCTTAAATTGGGAGGTCGTAGACAGTCGGAGGTGGGATTGGGTCAAATATTTTGGGTAGAAGAGGTGGTGGAAAAGAAATTAAACTAAGGTAATAGGTGGGGAGGTTACCAACAGACCAGCGAGAGGCGCTAGCCGGAGCCTTCCCGGCGAGAAAACGGGAAGAATGAGGGGACTGGAAAAGAGGAAAAAAGGGCTGGAGAGAAAAAGAGGGAGATGATCATGGACGGTAAGATCTTTTGACTCTATTTCCTAATTTGAACTTAACAAAAATTTATATTTATATTTTCTTCAGGGCTGGCCCGAGCATGGTGCGGAGTGTGCGACCGCACATGACTAAAGAATTAGAGGGGTCTAAAATTTTATTTTAGCTGTATTATATACATACTAGTATAATGCTCGTGTTACACACGGAATTTCAAACTATATATAATAAGTAAATAATAATAATATTTTAATATAATTATAGTAGCATAAAAAATAATTATAAAATCATTTAAAAACTAAAACAATCTTATAATCAAGAGATTCAGAATCCATTTCTATCTGGGATAAAGGGGTGGAAATGTTTTTGGAGGTCTACTTAGATAATTACCGATTTAAAGAGATACAAATTGTTATTAAATTATGCGATCAAATAGCATAGTTTTTCATTTCTGTAGAATAAAGAATTATGCAATGTTTATTGTGATTATATTTAATTAATAATGTAATGCAATTGATTTGAATTCAATAAAAGTAAAATTGATTTCGGTTAACTCGAATATTAAGTAAAAATCTGAATGCTAATATCGTTAGTGTAAAAATAAATTAGAAATTAATTTTGGATTCAGTAAAATGGTAAACTAATGAAAATATAATACCATAAGGCGAGAAAACAACAATATATATACATTTTGAGAAAAAAAATGAAATAAACTATTTATTATGAATATGTTAGTAATGGCTATATATTATCATCTTTTAATTATAGCACAAAATTTAATAATAAATTATCTTTAATCTTACTCATTCATATGTTGAAATAACTTTTTACCATGATGTGACATTAAGCCATTTTGTGATACTACTATACTTCTAACTCTAAAATTATCGACATAGTTGAATGTGACCGTTTCAAATCATTCTAAGTGTTGTTCTAGTTATCATTATTTATTGCACACCTCGTCATTAATATTTTAGTTACATTGGATAAAATTCTTGGAAATAAAAAATAGCTATAGCTTGTAATGGAAAAATTTATATGTTGAATAGCACATTTGAAGTAGATAAACATTATCAATCAAAAGACAACTTGATTAAGATTTAATTAATCTAATTTTTCTGTTAATTTTAATATAAAAAATAACTGAATGTTTTTTTTTAAGGAGGCACTATTGGCCTCTAATTACAACGACAGAATCAAGTACAAGAATCTTACAACTATTCTAACCGTACTCTACTCTAATCTATTCTATTCTACTGATCCTGTATGCTGAGTTGCTGAGGTCCTCACCCTGATGTTTTGAGTGGAGTGAAAATTATACTTACACCGGCCTGTGGTGCTCCCGTGCTCGGGACACCGTCGATGCAGCTCCCGGCTCGTTGTATGAGCACTTTGGAAGACTTGAATGTTTTGGTATGATCATAATTACGATCTAATAATTTTAGTTGGATACAAACCTGGTCATTGATAATGTTTATCTGACAATTTGAAAAGTATGAGATAAATAGTACAACGATTAGTAAAAAAAATAGTAATAAGGCATAAACTAGTATAAAAAGGCAAACAAATAGTGAAAGGTCTTTTTAGTTATGTTTTAATATGATCATAATTACAGTTCTAATCATTTAGTTATATACACAGCTGATTGGTGATACTAGGCCCATGCCCAGGTACTTGGCAGTAACATGGGCTCGGCCATAATGAGGTAAGCTAGTATGGAAGCATCCAGGGTCGTACAACTCGGATAAGGGCATGCAGGGACCACATGGAGGGCATGGGTCACTGTATAAATAGTGCTCCTAAGCAATATTCCAAGTAAGTATCTTCTCATTATTCTAGTGAATACCCATTTTCTCTCTCGGGATCCTTCTTTCATCATCACGCCGGAGGGTCTACCCTTGGGTACCTCCCAAGGCTCTGTCTTGCAGGGCTAGGTTGTTGGACCAGAGATCAGGGGACCATTCGGATCGACCAGGCGGGTAGCATCAAGTTGGCACGCCCAGTGGGACACGATCTTTGTTCTCAAAATACACTAAGATCCCCACGAAGAGGTAGGGGAGGATCCTCTCCTGTAACGACACGGTCTGGAGGCAGGAGGGCCGAAGCAGTCGAAGAGGATCTCACCCTGCGCCAGGTGAGGGATAGAACGCGGAAGGGGAAGGGTCCGGCGCAACCGGACCCCGAAGCCTCGGAGGAAGAGGAAGTGCAGGAGGACAGGAGAAAGCCGGAGATAACCCACGAGACGTGATGGAGTTTGTCGCGACACAGGAAGGGGAGTATCGTCGCTGGTTAGCGGCAAAGCGGGGAGTAGGTCCGGAGCCGCAACCGTCCGGGGAGGGACCATCTAACCCTCCGACGTCCGAAGCCCAAGTACCTCCGGTTCAGCCAACGGGAGGATCCCAACCGACCCCGATGGTTCCGGGGCCAGGGTCTTCCTCTGGGCTCTCATCCGGGCTAGGCACTCATGGAACTGTGTTGCCTCCTCTAGAGGCGGATGTAGTTAGCTGGGGACCTCCTGCCAACCTGGGACAAGAGAACCTTCGTCTTCCACCAGAGGTTATAGATGTGGAACAGCCTGCAGGAAGGACGGGCCAGCAAGCCGGTGCTGGTCCCGGATATGGCCTAGGAGTGGGGCACCATGGTTATGGAGCACCAGGGTATGGGATGTCGCAAGCCGGGTATCAAGGGTACCACGTGTACCCCCCGGCACCCATGACTGGTTATGCAGAGATGCGACCCGGAGGGTACTATGCCCAACCTGCTGGAGGCCCGGGGGCTGGGCTCCGGGAGAAGGAATCCAGGGGCACGTATGGATGGAAAATCAAGTGCCGATGGCGGGATATGCCATGGTTCAACCAGTTCCGGCCGCGGGGACCTACGGGATGTATCCGGTGGTGGTTGATAGGCCTTCTGGGGCGCCGAATTCGGTGGAAGAGAGGTTAGACAGGCTTATAGGCAGGAATGGAGGTAGGCCCACTTCACCGTGGATAGGCTACATTAGCACCTTCCCTTGGCCGGTAGGAACGAGGGTCCCGGAAGGTGTGCTGACCTATAATGGAGAGATGGACCCGGAGAAGTTTGTCCGGACTTACCAGAATGTTATGGGGACGCGTGACATCCGAGAGGAACTTCAGTGCAAGCTAGTGAGCTCGAATCTGAGGGGTAGTTGTCTGTCGTGGTTTGAATCTCAGCCTCCGGAGAGCTTCTGGAATTATTATGATTTCTCAAGGGCTTTGATGCACAAATACCAAGCCAGGCGGAAGAAGTACCTGCCTCTGGCCGAGGTAGCTCACAGCCGGCAGGCAGCAAAGGAGGATGTCAGGGGGTTCTACAGGAGGTACATGGACGATTCCATGAAGGTGGTGGATAGAGAGGCTCAAGTGAAGGCCCTGATTGCAGAATTCATAGCAGGGCTGAGGGACGAGGTGTTATGGGTAAAGCTTATGGAGAATATTCCGACTACTTTCCATCAGTTGGATCTGGAGGTGGAGATGTACTGCTCATTGTTGGATGGGAGTAAGACGAGGAAGGAGGAAGGGTATTTTGAAGATAGAGGGTTGGAAAGGGTGATAAGACTCGGGTTGTGGATCCCGGCAGGAGGGATGCAGTTCAGGTGCCGGTTAGGCCGAGGGTTGACCCCCCTCGGGCTGAAATATTTACCCCTCTGACCAAGACCCGGTCGGAGATCCTAACCATTCACAGAAACCTGTTTCAAGACCCGGCCCCCATACCGGGAAACCCAACACTAGTTAACGCAACCAAATATTGTGCGTTCCACAAGTCCAATGGACACACGACAGAAGGTTGCCGGAGCTTGAGGGTGGAGATTGAGAAGTTGATTGAGAGGGGACAGTTGAGAGATTGTGTGACGCAGGAGCACCAGCGTCCGGCTGCGGGGCAGGGCAGCAAGCCGGAGCTGGGAGGAAGAATAATTGGAGGAACAGGCCTCGGAATGACAACCAGCGAGGGGCCCCTGCACCGGTAGTCCAGCCCGGAATGGCAGCCTTGGTCATGGCCTCGAAACCGGTCAATCAGGCTCCTCCTCGTATGATAAACGTTATACACGGCGAAGTGGGCAATGAGCCCCAGTCACATGCAGCGGTTAAAGCCCGGAGCAGGTATGTACCGGCAGGAGAGGATAGAGAGAAGAGGTTTCGTCCCACAGAAGTCATTACCTTCTCGGACGAGGATCCGGTGCCCAATTTGACGCCCCACACGGATCCGATGGTGATTACGGCCGAGATTGAAGGGTTCACAGTCAAGAGAGTGTTCAACGATGATGGGAGTAGCGTGGAGATCATGTTTGCGTCCTGCTTCGACCAGCTGGGGATCGGGCGCCACAACCTTCGTCCGAGTACCTCTCCGCTGTCAGGGTTCACTGGCCGAACTGAGCACCCCTTAGGAGTTGTGTCTTTGACAGTGACAGTAGCTGGTGATCTGGATAGAAACAAGAAGATCTCGGTCCTCTGTCATTTTGCGGTCATAGACGCTCCTTCCCCTACAACATCATCATCGGTCGTCCGTGGATGGCTCAGGCTAGGGCTATTTGCTCAACCTACCACCTGACCATGAAGTTCCCAACGGAGCAGGGTGTGGCAACGGTCAGAGGGAGCCAGTCTACAGCCCGAAGTTGCATACTCAAAGCCCTCCAGGAGGCAAGGAAGGCCCCGGTCGGGGCAGTGCAGGGAGAGGTAGGGCCAGGAGACGTGGAAGATATGCAAGTCGGGTGTCGAGGTACAATCAAGGTCGGGAAGAAGATGCCAGTGGAAATAAAGGAACAACTGCGAGGTTTGTTGTCTGAGCATGAAGATGTGTTTGCATGGGAAGAAAAAGACTTCACAGGGGTGCCCCCAGAGTTAGCTCTCCATAAGCTCAACGTATACCCGGATTTGAAGCCCATTCGGTAGAAGAAGAGGGCATTGGCAGGAGATAGGGCCGAAGTAGTGAAGAAAGAAGTGTTGAAGCTGCTGGAGGCTGGAGTGGTGGAGTGGTGGAAGAGATCATATACCCGGAATGGTTAGCTAATCCGGTGCTAGTAAAGAAACAGAATGGGTCCTGGAGAATGTGCATTGACTTCACTGACTTGAATAAGTGTTGCCCGAAGGACAGCTACCCACTTCCCTCGGTCGACCGGTTAGTGGAAGCCATCACTGGTTATGGGCCCTAGATTTCTTTGACGCGTACAAGGGATATCACCAGATCCAGATGTCAGAGCAGGAAAAACCGAAGACAGCCTTTATCACGGAGTTCAGAACCTACTGCTATAGAAGGATGCCCTTCGGCTTGAAGAATGCAGGAGAGACGTATCAGCGCATGGCGGACGCTCTCTTTCGAGACCAGCTGGGAAGGAACATGGAGCTCTATGTCGATGACATGGTGGTAAAGAGCAGAAGCTACCCAGGTTTTTTAGAAGACCTGGAGGAGATGTTCCGCATTTTGAGAAAAGTTAACCTGAAGTTGAACCCAGAGAAAAGCGTGGTAGGGGTGAGTGCCGGGAAGTTTCTCGGCTATATGGTATCTAGCCGGGGAATCGATGTTAATCCAGAGAAGGTGGAGGCCATAAGCCGGATGCAATCGTCGAGGAATGTTAAAGAAGTGCAGAAGCTGATGGGTTCCCTGGCAGCCCTGAGCCGTTTTCTGTCAAAAGGGGCGGAGAGACAACTCCCTTTCTTTAACATTCTAAGAAAGGCTAAGAAGTTTGAGTGGACCGAGGAGTGTGAGCGAGCGTTTGGAGATCTGAAGGAACACTTGAGTCGGCTCCCGACCCTCTCAAAGCCAAAGGAGGGGGAGGAATTGCTTTTGTACCTATCCGCGTCAGCGTCGGCCGTCAGTGCAGTGCTAGTCTGGGAGGAAGGAGGGAAGCAGTGCCCCGTCTACTTTGTAAGCCGGGCGTTGCAGGGCCCGGAGACACGGTAGACCAGTTTGGAACAGTTGGTATTAGCGCTTGTTTATACGTCAAAACGTTTGCGTCCGTATTTCCAGGCTCATCCGATTATGGTCCTGACCAACCACCCATTGAATCAAGTGATGCTTAAGCCCGAGGCGTCACGGCATCTGATGAAGTGGGCTATAGAGTTGGGGGAGCATGAGATAACCTATCAGCCGAGGAAGGCCATTAAGGGTCAGGTGATGGCTGACTTCTTGATAGAAATGGTTGGACGGGTCGAGCCGGCCAAGGATCCTCCGAATCCGAAGTGGACACTGCATGTGGATGGTTCGGCCCATGTAAGGGGCAGTGGAGCCGGGGTGTTGCTAACATCCGCAGAAGGAGAGGAGTATCACTATGCCCTGTATTTTGACTTCAAGACTACGAACAACGAGACAAAATATGAGGCGTTGGTGGCAGGACTCAAGCTTGCCCGAGACCTGAAGATAGGGTCGAACCGGGCCTTCAGCGACTCGCAGATCGTAGTGCAGCAGGTGAATGGAGAATATGAAGCTAAGGAGCGGAGCTTACAGAGGTACCTGGAATTGGTCCGGCCCATGATCCGACAGTTTGATAATTTCAGTCTGGAGCAGGTGCCAAGGGAGCAGAATGAAAAAGTGGATGCTTTGAGCAAGTTGGCGTCCTCTAAGTTAAGGACGGGTCAGAAGGCTCCTCTCAGAAGGGAGACTCTTGACAGAAGGAGTTGAGCAGGGTGAAGAGAGCCTGATAGTAGTGACAATGCAGGAAGACTCCTGGATGACCCCGATCCGAGCATACCTTCTGACCGGGGAGGTTCCGGTCGACCGAGTGGCAGCAAGGAAAGTCCGGGTAAAAGCACCTAAGTATACATTACAGGAGGGCATCCTGTATAAGAGAGGATATCTCCAACCACTGCTGAAGTGTGTGGAACGACAGGAGGGTAAGTACTTGGTCGGGGAAGTACATGAAGGCCCGAATGGTAGTCACCAGGGAGCAAGAACAGTGGCCAGAAAGATTCTAAGGATGGGGTATTACTGGTCTACTATGTTTGAGGACTCGCAGGATCGGGTTCGCTCATGTCTACAGTGCCAAAAGTTTGCGCCACTTGTACACATACCGAGGGAGGAGATGATAGGGATACCGGGTGCCTGACCCTTTAGTAGATGGGGATTGGATTTGGTTGGACCTTTCCCTACTGCCCCCGGCAGCTTGAAATACTTGATTGTGGCTATTGATTACTTTACCAAGTGGGTGGAAGCCGAACCCTTGACGAACATCCGAGGAGCTACATGTGTGAAGTTCTACTGGAGGAACATAGTTTGTAAGTTCGGAGTGTCGAGGTCCATAGTAACTGACAATGGTGCACAGTTTGAAAACGACCCTTTCAAGTCATAGTGCGTGAAGTATGGGATAAGTCAAAAGCTTACGTCAGTATATCATCCGTAGGCTAACGGGCAGGTGGAAGTGACTAACTGGATGATAGTGAACGGGCTTAAAGTCCGCCTTCAGGGGGCAAAAGGAAATTGGGTACACGAGCTTCCGAGCGTTCTGTGGGCTCACCGGACCAAAGAAAGTTCAGCAACCGGAGAGTCCCCATATAGCTTAACCTATAGCTCGGAAGCAGTAATCCCGGCTGAGATTGGTGTCCCTAGTCTCCGGACAGCAGAGCCAGTGGTCGAGGACAAGAACGAGGAAGAATGCCGAACAAACCTAGACCTACTGGAAGAGAAGAGGGAGAAGGCGGCCCTGCATGAGGCCAAAGTTAAAGAAAATGTGAAGAAATACCATGACAGGAGAGTGAGGAAAGAGTTATTCAAGGTAGGAGACAAGGTGATGAGGCGAACTGATAAGAGTCATCAGGAGCGGAGGAAAAGATGGCACCCAACTGGGAAGGACCGTACCGGGTGACAGAAGCCCACCCGGGCGGAAATTACATGCTAGAAGACTCAACGGGAAAGGGAATCCCCCGGAGGTGGAACATAGCAAACCTTAGGCGGTTCTATGGATAGTCTGTGGCACCAGATGCCTATATAGAGTAGTCTCTGGCACTAGATGCCTAGGTAGGATAGCCTCTGGCACTAGATGCCTAGGTAGAAATAGCTCCGGGCGTCAGATGCCCGAAGAGAAACCCTGAGGTCGGATGGCCGAAGGGTAGGTAAAAGGACCCTCTGGTGCTAGACGCCTAGGGACTTTTTGTAACAAGGACATGTCTTATGATCGATTTTAATGAAAAGAAAGAATGCGAGTACGATGAGTTCAGAATTAAAAGATGATTGTTATAAAATGAAAAATTCTTATACATAAGTCAAAATCTTTACATAGAAGTGATACAGTGTAGGAAACTCTATTCTATTTCGGAGCGCCGGAGGTAGAGGCCTCACCGGGAGGAATCCTTCTAGTCTCACGCCTGCTCCTCCGAACAGCCTGTTTTAACATCCTCTGTTTCTCGTCCTGACTACGGGAAACGTCCGGATGATCACTCGGCTTGACTTCCGGCTCGAGCGTAGAAACAGGAACCCGGCTAGTAGCGGCAGGACTTCCTATCCGGACAGGGGGTTGTCTTGAGGAAACCCTTCGCCTGACTAGGGCTCCTCCGGCTTTGACGGCCTTCTGTTTCCCCTTTCGGTCATTTCTGGCCGGGTGTGAAGGAGCCATGGGAGGCAGGGAGCCAGCCGGAGGAGGAGAACTAGGTTGCTGACTGACTGCGGGCGTCTTCTCCCGAGTAGGATATCAGGCATGGAATCTAGCGGCCACTGTCTGGAGCCTGGCCAGACGATGCTCAGAAGCCTCCAAGTCTAGTAGTTGAGGCGCATGCTCATAACGCTCGTAAGCCAAGTCAACATCTTCAAGGGGAGGTATCTGAGAGAGAGATGCTGGGAGGATGTTCCGGCTCAGGATATTTTGCCTCCAGTCCACTGCTACCTGATGGGCAGCAGCCCAGACACCAGATGTCCTTTCAGAACTTTCCATCCAGGCGATAAGGTCATCAACTGCTCGGGGAACATCGGTCAGCACAGGAATGTCAACCTCTCCCTGGCGAAGTCCCAGCAGGTGATAGGAGAGCTGCTGTTGCAGGGTCCGGTTCCTAGTCGCCAACCTCTCATTCTCCATCTCGAGTTCGGTGACTTGCTTCCGGAGCTCAGTCTTGTTTTGCATATGCATACACTTGTTACAATATAGCTGAACGTCATGCCACACCTCGTCATACTCCTTTTGGATCCGGACTTGGAAGTTATGATGCTGAGCTTCCTGTTCTGTCATAACCCGGTCGAACTCTAGGACTTGGTCGATACTTTAGAAGGCTAATCTATAACACTTCGGCAAGGACCCAAAGTCTTCTTGTATCTAGAGCAGGCAAGTGAGCAGACAATCGGCGTCTAGGAACTCTGATATCAGGGGACCGAGTCCTCCCTCGGATAGAAGATCTGTCAGACTCGGATAGCTGGTTTCAGCTTGTCTCGGGGAAGGACCCGGGGCATTAAGGTCCCGAGGTAGCTGAAACCAGTATCGATCACCTCTATAGAAATCGGGCCGAGAACGGGAGCCCCGGTCGCCCCTACGGGAAGAAGAGGTTTCTGAGTAGTGGAAGCAGAGGTTCCAGCAGGATCCAGGGTATTTGGGGCCGTCTGCTGATTCTGAACGGTCTCCTCTGTCTTGTTCTTATCCTGCTGACGCCCTTGCTGAGGGTTAGGATTTGCCAGCTGGTCCTGAACGGTCTCCTCCGTCTGCTTAAAAAGGTCCGAAATAGGGGGAGTGTTGACCGGCTGGACAGGCTTATTCCTCTTTGTCGTTTTGCCCGTCTCGGACTCGGCCACCTCTGTGTGACCTTCCTGGTTTTCTTTTTCGGGACCGGGACCTCAGGGTCATTGGCCATAGTTGGAGCTGTACAGAGAGAATAAAATCAGGCAGAGTTTTTTAATAATAATTGTGAAGTAATCTACTGCCACCACCATGAAACGCCTCTTTCCCGTCGCCACCGGGAATGGACCGACTATGTCGATGCCCCACTTGGCGAAGGGCCACGGGCCCGATACGCTTTTCATCGCCACTCCCGGGAAATGCAACACCTTGTCGTGCGTCTGGCACTTGACACATTTCTTCACCAACTCGTCGGCGTAGGTCCTCATGTTCGGCCAGTAAAAACCCGCTCGTGAAGCTCTAAGGGCCAGTGTCCTCGCCCGTTGATGGCTCCCGCACGTCCCTTCGTGTAGTTCGGCTAGCAGTCGGTCCGCCTGCCTGGGCGAGATGCATCTCATCCAAGGTTGTAGGTATCCCTTCTTGTAGATCACGCCATCCTTCAGAGCAAACTCCAGGGCTCTCCTCTCGAGCTGTCTTGCCTTGCCCCGACGTCCTCGGGACCCGTCCACTGAACAGATACTCCCTGATCGGGGTCATCCAGCTAATGGTTCGGTTGAGATTGCCAACAATTCTAAGCAATCCGTCGACCTCGCCGTCAACGTCTCCACCAACACTCCCTTGGATAAGTGACTGCTGGCTGTGGAAGCTAGCTTGCTGAGCGCGTCCGCCCGGGTGTTCTCCGAGCGTGGGACTCGGGTGACATCGAAACCCTCAAAAGATACGGCCAGCGCTTTCACCTTCGCCAAATACTTCTGCATCGATGGTTCGTTTGCCTGGTAGGCCCCGCTGAACTGGTTGGCCACCAAAGCCGAGTCGCCATATGCGTCCAACTTGTTCGCCCCTAACATCTTGGCAATCTCCATCCCCGCTATCAGTGCTTCATACTCGGCCTCGTTATTCGTTGCTGGGAACTCGAAACGCAGAGCGTAGGTCGTCTCCCGTCCATCGGGATCCATGACAATCAAACCAGCTCCCGCTCCCTCGACGCCCGAGGCACCGTCGTCCTGGAGTTTCCACCAGTCCGTTCTATCCTCCCGACGTCGGGTTCGACGTGGAATTTCTGTTGCCTTCGCCGTCGAGGTTTCACTCGGGTCCCCTGTCGCCGAAGGGGTCTCTACTAAGAAATCGGCCATCACCTGACCCTTGATCGCCTTCCTGGGAGCATACTGAATGGCGTGTTCTCCCAACTCCACGGCCCATTTAGCCAACCTGCCCGACAATTCGGGCCTCGCCAGGATTGCTTTCAGGGGCTCATTCGTCAAGATGACCACAAGATGTGCTTGGAAATATGACCTCAACCTCCGCGCTGAGTGGATGAAGGCGAGGGCCAGCTTTTCCTGATCCGTATACCGGTTTTCTGCTCCTTGTAGCGTCCTGCTCACGTAATACACTGGGTGTTGCACCTTGCCCTCTTCCCAGACCAACGCTCCGCTGACTACTTCCGCCCCTACGGCAAGGTACAGAAAAATGATTTCTCCGTTCTCCAGCGGCGATAGTGTCGGTAACACCTTGAGGTGTTCTTTCAGCTCTCGAAACGCTTCGTCTTCCACGGGTCCCCATTGCACGACTCCTCCCGGGCCAACGCACCCTTTGAGGACCTTCAGGAATGACAACGACCTCTCCGCCGCCCGGGATAAGAACCGGTTCATCGCGGCCAGCTTTCCGTTGAGGCTCTAGATGTCCTTCACTGTTCTGGGAGTGGGCATGTCCACGACCACTTGCACCTTCTTCGGGTTCACATTCAGACCGTAGTTTGACACCATATGACCCAGGACCTTCCCAGACCCGACGGCAAACTGGCACTTGGCCGGGTTCAGCTTCATCCCGATCTCTTTCAGCCTGTCTAGCGTCTCGTCCATGTCTCCGATCAAATCATCAAAGTTTTGGCTCTTGATGACCATGTCGTCCACGTAGATTTCCACATTGCGGCCCACTTGGTCTCGGAATACACGATCGACCACCCTTTGATAAGTGGCCCACGTATTTCGCAACCCGAAGGGCATCATCTTATAGGCGAAGGCCCCTCTTTCGGTGATGAAAGCAGTGTTGTTCACGTCTTCTGGTTTCATCGGGATCTGATGATAGCCCTTGTACGCGTCCAAAAAGCACTTGATCGAGAATCCTCCAAGCGCGTCGACCTTCTGATCAATGGTCGGGGTCGGGTAGCAGTCCTTCGGGCATGCCTTGTTCAGGGTCTTGTAATCGACGCACATCCTCCAACTGCCGTCCTGTATCTTGACTAAAACGGGGTTTTCCAGCCAGACCGGATACGGCACTTTGACAAGAATCCCTGTGTTGACAAGTTCGTTGACCTCTTGATTGACTGCTTCGTTCCTCTCGCGGCACAAGGGTCTTCTCTTCTGGATGACCGGCCTATGGGAAGGGTTGACATTCATCGAGTGCATCCCAAGGTCCGGGGAGATTCCGATCATGTCCTCCGGCTTCCTCGCGAACACGCTCCCGTGTTTTTCCAATACCTTGACCATCGACTGCTTTACCTCCTCAAGGACATTCACTCCTACCTGTATGGGCATCGCGTGGTCCCCATGTAGGTATACAGTTTCTACCTCGCTCCCCAGCTCTTCGACGATGGTTCTTTCCTGTGGGTTGACCATTTGCACCCTTCGAGCCGACGATCTGTTGGACGGCTCGCTCGAGGGTGGCTCCGACGGATGTAGGCGCGGTGCATCATCTTGTCCATGATTTGCACTGTGATGACGACGGCATCACCTCCCGCGGGCCGGTCCGGGACAGGGTCCTCCGAACTGAACGTGATCACCTTTTTCGACGTCAGCCTCCTCGACATCGGTGTCGGCTCGGGTGTCTTGCGCCAGCGCGCCTTCCTCTGGGACTCCATTGCCCCGCCCGCGTTCCCTCCAATGATTGCGAGTATCGCACCGGTGGGGGCGGTCGGCTCCTCATCCTGCAAAGAAACATCCTCGTACCTCCGTCTCTTTCACGACTCTTCTCGTTTCTCGGACCGAGCAACCTCCTTGGATTTGTGTCCTGTCGAGCGGTCACCTGACCGCTCACTCCCTCGTTCGCTTCCTCATTCACTTCCTCGTTCAGGCCGACGTTCACCTGATCGGGATGAGTACTCTTCCCTGTTGTACTCCCGCACTTCCTTGGCATACTTATTGAGATGTCCCCGCTTGAGGCAGGCTTTGATGGCTCTTTTGAGGTGTATGCAGTCGTTGGTGTCATGACCGTGATCCTCATGGTAGTCGCAGTAGAGGCTCATGTCCCTCTTGGAGGGCGGCAACTTCATCTTGCGAGGGAATGGAAGCACTCCTTGATCCGCCACGGCCATGAAGATCCGCTTAAGGGTCTTAGTCAGGGGTGTGAAAGACCTATCCTTCGTTGGTTCTTCTCTGCTACCCAATCGGTCCTTCACCGACCCTCTCGACTTGTGATCCTTTCTCGACTCCCCTCCAGAGGTTATATCTTTGGTGGCCTTATCGCCTCTGTGATACTCCTCGACCTTGATGTGGAGCTCGTACAACATGAAGACAGGCTTCTTCGACAGCCGGACCCTCAGGAGGGTATGGGTCAACCATTGCACGAAGATCTCAACCAGCCACTTCTCCTCCAGCCTATCTTCCATTTTGTTGCACTCAGTGATGAAACGCTCGTAATAGTCCATGAGCGACTCGCCCGACCGCTGCCTGATTCGTAGCACATCCGGTGTGGTAAGAGCAAACCTTTTCTTTTGCATAAACCGCGTCAGGAAAAGGTCCTCCAACTTCACAAACGTGGAGATGCTTTCATTTTCTTCGCGAACCACAACCTCGCCGCCTCCTTGAGGGTGGTGGCGAACTCTCGGCACCATATCGGCTCAGGGGTGCTGTACGTCGACATAGACGTCGTGAAGGTGTGGATGTGGTCGGCCGGATCCGTCGAACCATCATATAACCCCAAGTTTGGGGGAATACGGATCTTTGAATCAGCCACGAACTCCATCACCGACCGGGTGAATAAGCTCCTTCGCCGCTTTTCTCCCTCCGACGGGGTCCAGTTCACGGCAAGGCCGGCGCCTGTGAACGGGGACCCGCGGTGGGACTTTCGGCTTGTGGATGTACGCGGTCGGCCACACCAGTTCTGGATCCTCATCTTCACCGGAGTCCTCGTCTTGGATGACCGGGATGGGGTTTGTTTCCAAGCCCTGCGCCTGCGATTCTGATGGCTCGGGCATCTTCTGCTTCATCGCGCCTACGCCCTGGAAAAGGCGCTTTGGAGTGATCTTCCCCGCTCTGGTGCTCAGGCTCTGAAGTTCGTGAATCTGGTTAACCATGCGCTCTTGGGAACTGACGATGCGCTGGAGCAGATCCATGCTCTCCCTCGACTCCCCCATGCCGGTGGTCGGCGTTGACTCCGGCCCCACCACCTGGCTCGACAGCCAGCGAATGGCAGGGTGCCTGACCGAGTGTTGGTTAAGCTCTTCATCTTTGTCGTCCTCGCGCCCCATCGCATCAGTCTAGGGCGGGATCTGACTGCTGGTTTCTTCACTCATCGGTTGAGTGCGTGAGCTGTAGGAATAACAGGGATCCCCACAGACGGTGCCAATGTTACGGCCACAAATATGGACTTCTCCTTGAACAGGATCTTCGACAGCTAACCTGTGAATGAACAAGAGATGGCTAGGTCAGCGCGGGGACGGCGATAGCCGTTCCCGATCCGATGCCAAAGTTAGCTTCCTCTGACAATATTTGTGATCTTATCTGTACAGTGTTTGTGCGAGCTTACCTTCTCCCCTCCTTCTCTGCTTCCTCTTATACTCCCCGCCAAGGTTTACGAGCATAGGGTTTAAGGCTCAAATCCTTGGGCTTACATTGGGCATGGTCTCTCCTGCCTTCATCTCCCTTCCCCTTGACGTTGACGGGCCTACTAGGCTGGCGCTTGACCACCCGCTTGGGCCGTTGACCGGATCGTCAGGCCCACGATCCTCACAGCTACCACATTGGTACGCTTTTATCATTATATGTACATGAAATTCAAGAGCCTAGCCTTTTCTTTTTACACGATTTTTTTTCCAAAATTAAATAATTTTTTATTTTTCAGATGGCTTCAACCCCGTCGAGGGATGATTTTGGCCTAGCGGCCGATCAGCCAAATTCCGCCGGCACCCCAATCAGCCCAGCGTCGATAGCAACCATATATGATGGATCTACCACCGATCAGACACAAGGTGGTTCATTGGTTGATAAGACTTAACATGTTTCGTCGGTTGATCAGCAGGCGACCCACTCAACGTGTTGGGTCAATACCCACCAGGTTTTGGCGGATCCACTCAACGTGCTTCACTTTCCGCAGCTTAGGATCGACTTTAAGAAACGTTTTCGGCGTCTCTCCCACACGCGACTTCAATTTTCTGGCCGTCTGACTTGTTTTTGGCCCCATCGCCAAGTGTTGGAGGACCCAGGTTTGATCAGTCAATCCCAGGCACATGAAGAGAAGCTTGCTCCGACACTGCACAAGGTCAATTCTAGACTGGTGTGAACGCCCAGTTTGCATGTGCCTCTTCATTTCAACAGACCTAGTTTGCAGCCACTCCGTTTCAACATAATCAGTTCGGCGCAACTTCATTTCAACAGACCCAGCTTTCAGCTCCATTTCAACAATTGCATCCCCATGGTCATCCAAAGTGCTTCATATGGTTCAGGATCTTCTTTCGGACAACAAGGTTTCTCCATTCCAAATTTATCAGCTCTGAATCCGTCCAACTTAGTCACCATTAAGCTATCATCACCGAGGATTACTTGTTTTGGAAAACTCAGATGACTTGTCTTTTGGTTTCACATCAACTTCTTGGTTTCATTGATGGTACAATTTTTGTTCCCGCTCCTTTAATGTATGATTCGAATGGGAATACTCTTCCAAATTCACAATACTATGAATATTTACGTGTTGATCAGCAAGTTAAAACATGGATATTTGCTACCATCTCTCGAAATGTATTTGTTGATGTTCAAGAGTTGCCTACTTCATGTGATATTTAGGTATGTTTACTGTGGTGTCTACGGGATCTAGTTCGTCTACTCAGTCAACATTCCCGTCATTATCGACATCTCCTTCTCTAGTGCCATTGTCTCCTCCTTCTAGCACGTCTCTAGAGCCCTCTACTGCATCACCTCCAATTACGCAGGATCTTGTGTTGCCACGATTGTTGATAGGTCGAGTTCACGGGCCACTTCTAATCCTCGTATTGATCAGGTTAGGGTTACCGATTTAGTCTCTCCCGTTTGTCGATCTCCTGCGTCTAGCCCGATTCATAGTCCAGTTGTATCTAAGTCTTCTGAGCTTCGGTCTACTGATTCCAGTCCAATTGTAAGTCCTGCTCCCTCACCCTCTAGTTTACCTGCCCAGTCGGTCATCCATCCGAGTGTTCATTCAGACGAGGAATGGGAAGATCCAGGCGAGAAAGAGGCTAACCCTAGACCCCAGCCTGGGGAATGGGTCATGACGTATGTTCACAAGCCTAGTGTCAAGCCAAGAGTACCGGCGAAGCAAAGGCTGTCGGTGTTTTACGAGGCCCCTGATTGCCAAAAAAGAGGAAGCCCATTTTCAGAGGCGATCACGGAGTTTGTCGCAAATCCCCGCCTCCGGATCCCACCAAATCTGGGCACATATGATGGTTTGTCGGATCCAGCAGACCATCTGCATACGTTTACAACTAACATGTCAACGTACGCCATGCCCGAGCCCGTGTGGTGCAAAGTATTCGCCACCACGCTCAAGGAGGCAGCAAGGGTGTGGTTCGCCAACCTGGACAATGGGAGCATATCCAGCTTCATGCAGCTTGAGGAACTCTTTCTCACCAGGTTCATGCAGAAAAGAAAGTTCACCAACACGACACAGGACCTGATGAAGATACGCCACAGAGTATCATCCGGCGAGAGCTTGATGGAGTATTATGAGCGCTTCATCGAGGAAAGCAACAGGGTGGTACACCGTGGCGAGCCGCGGTGGTTGATTGAAATTTTCATGCAAGGTCTGGATCACGAGGCTTTGGATTCAGAACTCACCCTCCGAGCGGTATACACGTTGGATGAGTTACATATGGTGGTGGAGATGTTTCACCGAGCCGACGAGAATGCCAAGAAGAAGAAGTTGGCAATGCAGAAGGAGGCCCGGCCTTATTGGCCAAAGTAGAAGCTCATCCAGGATGGTCAACCGGCCAAAGCAGAGAAGTTGCCATCGGTGAAGGACAGGTTGGGCCCCCGAATTACTCAAGAAAGAGTCTTCACCCCGTTGACAAAGACGCCCAGAGAAGTTTTCTTGGCAAACCGCGACGTAATTTCACCCCCGCGCGCCATGAAGATGCCCCCCAACAAGCGAAACTTGAACAAGTTTTGTGAGTATCATGACGACTATGGCCATGACACAGGGGATTGCATCCACTTGAAGAAGACCATCGAGTCATGCCTGCGCAAAGGGCAATTGAAGCAATTCGCTGCCACTGCCAAGGCCCATAACAAGGCGACATATGCCAACAGGAATGACGGCCAGGATCAAGGAGCCAACAGGGGACGGGGCAAAGGAAAGGAGGTGGCTCGTGCTGAGCGACCATATGAAAAAAGAGCCAAGTATGAGGAAGAGTCGTCACCGGAGTGAGAGCCAGCGGGGCGCGCGAGCAATGATATACTCACTATCATAGGCGGGAATGCCGGAGGAAGCTCAGATTCACAAAGAAAGGCTAGATGCAGAATAGCCCCAGAACACACTCTAACGAATAGGAGGCTGGGCAAGGACGAGTCGATCACATTCGGCGCTGACGATCCCATCCCGGATCGCTCGGCCGGATGCGATGCGGTCATCATCACGGTTCAAATCATGGATAAGATGGTTCATCGGGCATACGTGGATGGCGGCAGCTCGGCAGAAATAATGTATTGGCATTGCTTCGAGAAGTTAGATGACAATACCAAGGCCAAGTTGGTCCCAACAAGTACACCATTGGTGGATTTCGCTGACAGGACTGTGTGGCCAGAAGGGACGATCACACTTCCGGTCGGGGTCGGAGAGAGGCCGACCAGGAAAGAGGTGGACATGGAGTTCATCGTGATCAAGGCTCATAACCCGTACAACCTAATACTGGGAAGGCCAGCGCTAGCCCAGCTCAAAGGTATTGTCTCAACCCTCCATCTCCTTTTGAAGTTCCCAACCAAAGGAGGGATAGCGACCATCCGAGGCGATCAGCAAAAGGCGAGAGAGTGCCACCGAATCGCGCTGAAGAAGCGGAAGCGTTCAGACGACGAATCGCCACCCCGACGCCCAGTCCACATGGTTCGGTCAGGGAACCCAGATCCCAAAACATTGTCAGCATCATGCCTGACCATGTTCCTTGACCAAGACGGATGCCGAGGAGTCCAAGTGGGATCAGACTTGCCCGATGCAAGTCGACAGGAGGTTCTGGAGGTCCTGATCAAGCATCGGAAGGTCTTTGCATGGAAGGCGACTGACATGACAGGAGTATCACCCGAACTCGGTCAACACGCCCTCAGAGTGGATCCTTCACACCCACCGGTCATGCAGAAGAGACGACCACTGTGCCCAGAAAGGAATGACACGGTGAACAAACAGGTAACCGAGTTGGTGAACGCAGGTATCCTACGGGAAGTGCCATATCCTACATGGTTAGCCAACCCGGTCCTGGTCAAAAAGTCAGATGGGAGCTGGCGAATGTGCATCGATTACAAGGCGCTGAACAGGGCTTGCCCCAAGGATTGCTACCCGACACCCATCATCGACCAGAAGGTGGACGCGTTGGCGCCTTTCCCGATCAAATGCTTTCTGGATGCATACAAGGGGTACCACCAAATCCCGATGAAGGATGACGACGTCGACAAAACTACCTTCATCACGGAGCGAGGGGCCTTCGCATACCGGATGATACCTTTTGGCCTGCGTAATGCCGGTGCCACTTACCAAAGGGTGGTGGACAGGATTTTCAAAGCACAGATCGGCCGCAACATGGAAATTTACGTCGACGACATGGTCATTAAGAGCGTATCATACGAAGGATTGGTGAAAGATCTGGATGAGATTTTGAGAACTCTGAACGCGGCAGGTATGATGCTCAACCCGGCCAAATGCCAGTTTGGAGTGGGGGCCGGGAAGTTCTTGGGCCTCATGGTGTGCAACAACGGTTTGGAGGTCAACCCAAAGAAAGTCCAGGCCGTCCTGGAAATGAAGCCACCTCGAAACGTCAAGGAGGTGCAAAACTTGAATGGGAAACTGGCAGCCATGAACAGGTTCCTGTCACGAGCCGCAGAGAAGTCACTCCCGTTCTTGAGGATCCTCAAAGGCAGCATCGGACCAAAAGGAGCAATCCAATGGGGCCAAGCCGAGGATGAAGCGTTCCTCAAGTTGAAGAACCATTTAAAAGACCTACCAGCCATGTCCCCTCCCGAGCAAGGTGAGGCGCTATACTTGTACCTTGCCGCCGGGATGGAAGTGGTGAGTGGAGCACTAGTCAGGGAAGTGAGCAAGATCCAACGTCCGGTCTATTACGTCAGTCGAACGCTGCAGGGGGCTGAGTTGAGATATAGCGCTCAGGAGAAGCTGGCCATGGCATTAGTCCACGCGGCGAGACGCCTCAGGTCATACTTCCAAGCACACCCCATCGTGGTTCTAACAAACGAGCCACTCAAAGCAATCTTGACAAGACCGGAAATGTCGGGAAGGTTGGCCAAGTGGGCGAGGCGGGAGATGAAGTCACCATCGATGCGCCAAGCGAGCCAGCCGACAAAAAGCCACGACGCGTCGATATGACAGGATGGTGGAAGCTGCATGTGGACGGCGCATCCGGTGTCGAAGGATCATGAGCCGGGTTGATTGTGACAGACCCTTATGGCATGGAGACGACGTATGCGTTGAGATTCCAGTTCCCGGCCACGAACAACGAAACCGAGTATGAAGCATTGATTGCAGGCATGGAGATAGCAAGAGCGTTGGGGGCGACCAAGTTGGACGCATACGGGGACTCAGCCTTGGTAGCAAACCACTTCAACGGGTCATACGCAGCCAAGGAGCCATCAATGCAGAAGTACTTGGCGAAAGTAAAGAGTTTGGCCACACAGTTCGAAGGATTTGAGGTGACCCTGGTCCCCAGATCCGAGAACACAAGGGCAGATGCCCTCAGTAAACTGGCTTCCACGGAAAGCAGCCATCTGTCCAAGAGAGTCCTAGTGGAAACACTGCCGACGAGATCGACTGACGGCATGATGGTCGCCACCATTGAGGCTAAACCTCCGTGTTGGTTGACACCGATGCAGGATTATTTGCTCAGTGGAGCATTACCACTCGACCAAAAGGAGGCGAGAGATTTAGAGAGAAAGGCGCTGAATTTTGCGCTCAAGAATGGGGTGGTATACAAGAGGGGATACATACAACCGTGGTTGCGATGTTTAACACCCAAGCAAGCGGAAAGGATCTTGAAAGAACTCCATGAGGGAAGCGGCGGTAGCCACCAGGGAGCCCGAACACTTGCACTAAGGGCGACACGAGCAGGTTATTACTGGCCCAATATGAGGGTCGACGCCGACCACGTGGTTAAGACGTGCCATCAGTGCCAAGTACATGATCGTGTGTCATCTCAACCCGGCCAGCCCATGAAGAGCATTACAGGCCCATGGCCGTTCGCAAAATGGGGCATTGACATAGTCGGCCCTTTCCCCCAAGTGAGCGGCAAAAGAAGGTTCTTAGTGGTGGCCGTCGATTACTTCACCAAGTGGGTTGAGGTGGAGCCGTTGGCAACCATCACGGGCAAGAGGATGACCAGTTTCGTGTGGAGGGACATTGTCTGCAGATTCGGCCTGCCCAAGACAATCATCAGCGACAACGGGCGCCAGTTTGAAGGAGGAGTCTTCAGAGACTGGTGCAACCAGATGGGCATCGAACAAAGTTTCACGTCAGTAGCTCATCCGCAAGCCAACGGTCTCACCGAGCGAACCAACGGAATGATTGTGCAAGGGCTAAAGAGAAGGCTGGACGGCGTGAAAGGGAACTGGGTGGACGAGCTCCCATCGGTGTTGTGGGCATACAGGACAACACCGCGAACTACCACATGTGAATCACCTTATTTTATCTGTTTCAGCAGTGAGGCCATCATCTCGCCTGAGCTCATCATCCCATCACCGCGATCCGACATCCCGGATGCTGAGGTGGACAATGAGCAGCGTTTGAGGGAAAGCCTGGAGGACCTGGAGAGAGCCAGAGAGCAGGCCACAATCAAGGAGGTAGCCTACAAGTCATATGTGGAACAATGATACAACGCCAGGGTCCGCATAAGGAATATCAAGCAAGGCGAATAAGCCCTCCGAAAGAATGAAGCCAGCTGGGTTGAAGGCTTAAGGAAGCTGGATGTCACGTGGGAAGGGCCATATGTGGTCGCAGAGGTGCTGGGGAACGGCGCATACAGGCTGCAGACCATGTCAGGCGAAACGGTGCGAAGAACGTGGAACATGGAGAACCTCCGTCGTTACTACAGTTGAGCAGCATCAAACCCACGAGAAAGGTACCAATTAGTTTGTATATAATGGGGAAATGCTTTTGGAAAACAGATTCCTGATCAGATCGCGACTTTTGCCCTCATGAGGGAGGCGATCTTGAGGAAATCCAGTTTTTCCGCGCAAAATTGTATCTTTTGTACTCTCTTCTTTCAATGTGTTTCAAGTGTCAAATTCAAGAACACATCATCTCTTGTTTGTTCATGTATACCTCTTTTCGAAAGTCGAACGACGTGATCGGAATTTGTGATAATGGACATTAAGGGAGGCAGTTCAGGCCACCGCTCCGGTTAACCGGACAAGGCACTAGAACACTCGACACATCCCTTAATTAGGTTGTGAAGCATCAGAGATGCATCTTTGCCAAATGTGCCGGAAATATCTCTGGAGAGGCAAAGATGCAGTCAAATGCATCCCCACACCAATAGTCAAGTCGGATGACATGATCATGATCGTAACCGCCAGACCGAGACTGAGGCTTAACCGCCCCTTTTCGAGTACTGAATGTAGGCATGGTTTCGTTCAAATGCGGGCAAGCAAATAGAGCGAACCATATCCTCTCCAAATTCGGATAGCTACCAGGTTGGAGAAAAGGTGGGATTTTTCTTCAATGAAAACCCATGTCGGGCACGGACCGATTAACAAAGTCCATGGCTTAGCAGCTTTGACTTTGAAGAATAAAACCAAGGATGGAGCGACGCCCCCATACCTTGGTGGCTTGGATAAGGTTTAGCGACATCCAAGTCGGCAGATAGCTTAACTCATGACATCAGGTCGCGCACGGTTAACTCGTCATGCCACCTTAATAGTTCATCATGACAACTCATCCCTTTTCACGAAGACGGATGATAAGTTCTCCCCATGAACAGAGGTGAGCAAAATGAAAAAGTATAACAAAGGCATGAACCAAGCAGGTAAAACATTAAGGCAATAGCTTATAATGCAGATGCAAAAGTTTTCACAGGAATTCAGAAACAAAGTAATCAAATTTGTCCCTTATGGGTTATTACAAACCAAAAGGAAATTATCCAGAGAGAAAATAAAGGAAATAGTCCGGAAAGAAATCCAACAGAAAATAAGGGAAGGAGGACTGAACTAATGATTCTGGGCAGAGACTTGAACGTTGTTGCCTGCATCCTCCAAGTCCTTCACAAGTCCTTCATCTGCCACGACTTCACCGTCCATGATGACAGGCGGAACTGCAACATCCGGCTCCCAGGCAGCGAGCTCAGCAAGAGTCATTTCACCGGTCAGTGTAGAGAAGTACTTAGGGAAGCCATAGCCGACGAAGGCATTTGTGAGCTCGGAGAGAGCAGTGGCATAGGCAGCAGAGTCCTCATACACGTTGTCCAGCGCATACGCCCGTCGAAGGAAGGCAGAAGAGCGTGCAACGGCACGCTCGGAGCGAGCCACCTTGGCAAACACGTCACGCATGCCGGAGGTCAACACAGCCTGATAGTTGATGGCGAGATTTGCTTTATCCTCCAGCGCCTTCTTTAGTTGATCCTCGGACTCGGCATAGCGAGCTTGTATAGCAGCCAGGTCGTCAGACATCTTTTTCACCTGATCAGCCTTCTCAATAGCCTCATCTAGGCGTTTCTGTAGCTCGGTGGCAGACATCTGGGCATCCAGCAGGGCAGCATCGCTGGTCTCCTTGGCCGTTTTCAGCTCCTCGCCGTCTGAAATGGCAGACGCCAATTGGGCGTTGACAGCATCCAGCTGTTTCTTCAGCGCCCGCTCGGATTCCATCCAGTCGTCAGGCGACCACTCGGCATCAGCATCTGCCTTGGCCTTGGCATCATCTTGGAGTTTAGTTATCTCGGCATCGGTGATAGCCAGCTGTCTCTTCACATCCCCAAGTTCGATGAGGGTGGCATGATGCACTTTCTGATCAGCCTCATGCGCCAAGCACAAAGTGCTGAAGTCAGAGATGACGGCGAGGGATGAGCAAGCACCCTGAGATTACAACAGTTAAGATGACAAAGTTAAAGGAGAAAATAGAGCATAAAAGAGCAACAACCAGACGAGACTTACTTCAAAGACGGACGAGATCAGATTGTCCGTGGCAGTTCTGACCCCATGAAGATTCAACGCCGGATTCTTCACCCAAGCCCTGAAATGATCGAGAGGCATCACCTCCTTGAGATACTCCAGTCGACCGGCAGGCGAGT
Organism: Sherardia arvensis; assembly: GCA_948330725.1. Classification (NCBI taxonomy): domain Eukaryota; kingdom Viridiplantae; phylum Streptophyta; class Magnoliopsida; order Gentianales; family Rubiaceae; genus Sherardia; species Sherardia arvensis. The sequence continues at coordinate 25,846,725 of OX415236.1, forward strand.
TGAGGAAGACGGTGGAAGAGTTGGTTTTACCCTTGTCGGTCTGAAAACCACCAGCGTGCGGAGGGGCTCTCCCACCATGTTGTTGACCAGTTGCGTCAGTGCCACCTTTCGGCTTCTCAGACACTTGGGGTCGGGCTAAGGTATTCTCACCACCCCCGAGCACATCACGACCACCGACCCCCATCTGGAATAGCTGGTCAGGTTTCAGCAACCCCCTTGACGACCCTGTATCCTGATACGGGAATGAGGAACCATCAGCATTGCCATCATGGCCAGTCTGGAAAGACTGGCCATGCGACTGAGTGGACTGGTTGGGGCCGGTGCTGTCATCCAACCTCCTGCGTTGAGAGGGGCGGTTGAACTTGGTCACATGTCTGCAGTAAACACACGTCAAGAGACAAGTACAGTTGATGCAAAAATAAAAGATCATGATGATGTATACGAAAGATGAAGAAAGAGGATCAAGCCTAACTACATGCCTTTGTCGGTTTGACCAAGTTTCGCGATGGCCAGCGCAGGGGGCGGGCTGAAGTTTTCAACACCTTGAAGGACGTTGTCTTCATCCCGGACGGCGTTACCGCCATCTGGGACGGCAATAGCATCATCCTGGATGGCGGGAAGCACGCGACGGTGAGGCAGGCCAGAATCCCGCAACCTCTCATCCAGCTTCAAAACATCCCACCTCTCTGGCTTCTCTTTCAAAGCCCTGATGGAGGCAGCCAAGAGATTCTAGGAGACGCTATTTGGAGGTGGCCGCGTGTGTCAGGATCACCTATAGCTTGATTTGGACGAGAGGCGACAGGGCCATACACCACATCTTCATCGACGAACATGAATTTTACCTTCCAGTCTTTCGTCTTTGGCATTCCGGTCAGGATGTGCAAGTCAGCTTTGGGACGAATCTTGATGTGGCCCCAACCATCCTCGTTGTCACCATCACCAGTGTAGAAGAACACTCTGAACAGGGTAACAGAGGGGACAACCCCATGAGCGCCACACAGGGTCTCAAAACCAATTATGTTACGCACAGCATTCGGCGTCATCGAGCCCAGGGTCATGTCGAAGTAACACATAACAGATTGGCAAAAGGGAGTAAGATGGAACCTGACGCTGCAACGGGTCAAGTGCTCGTAATAGACGGGAACTTTTCCCGCCGGAGCAGCATTGATGGTGTCGCTAGGCTTAGGCCGGACAATAGACTTCGCCAAATCAGCGATCTGAAGGCCCTCGGTATCCCGACAGATCTGGATAAACTCAGCCGCTTCATCATCGGTGATCTGGCAGAACGCGCCGGAAACGGGAATATCCGCCATGACCGAAATCGGCAAAACATGACAAAGGCAGGGAGCGAAGAGGCACAAAAACGAGAAAAATAAACGAGTGAATGCAGAATACCTGAGGTCGAAAGTAACGAGTTTGGGACAGGAGGAGGAAGATAGAAATGAGGAGCAGTTTCAAATTTGAATGGAAAAGGGGGAGTTATGCGAGCAGTTAAAGCAATAATGGCGGTTGCCAAAAGTTGCACAGTTACTAAGGATAAATCCATACACATCCCCGAGAAAAAGTGACGACACGTGGCAGACATGCAGTTAAGTCAGAAGACCCACTGTCGCACAGATTCCAGAAGTCCAGTTACAGCCCCACGCTCGAACCGACACTTCGAGCTCGGACTTGGGGGGACTTGTTAGGGTCGGGCATCTCACCATCCCGTATGACTCATCCCGACCCCTCATCCTGCATGACGATCGGGCCAGACCCGACAGCAGATGGCAGCTTTACCAAACCTGGCAGGGGAATCTTCCCAGACCACCTAACGGCGTGGCCTGATGAGATCAGGTCAGCTTTCCAGTACTATCTATATCTCTCTATCACACTAGAGAGAGGTAAGTTGACAAAACACAATAAAACACTTTCCAACTCTCCGAACAGTCTACTGACTTTAGCATCGGAGCGGGAACGACAATTAGCCGCCCCGCCCTGACTGAGAGTTCTTGATTCTTAGCAGGTCCATCCCATCGTACCATCACGACGGATCATCAGGACGCACTACGCGGCTGTAACACCTTCCATTGCCTCTTCCTCACAGTTATTGGTTTCCAATATTCATCCCAAGGTTACTCGTCTTAAACCTGGAATTTCCAAGCCTCGTTGGTTAATGAATTTAAAATCAAATATTATAGAATTGGAGCCTTCTAATTTCAAACAAGTGTCCAATGATTCTCGTTGGCGACAAGCTATGCTTGATGAGTATAAAAGCATTGCTTAAAAATAATACTTGGGAGTTGGTACCTCGCGACTTCAATCGCAATGTGCTTGGATGTAAATGGGTGTATAAGATTAAATACAATTCTGATGGGTCATTGGAGCAGTTTAAGGCCAGACTTGTTGTTTTCGAAAATTATCAGCATGTAGGTATTGATTATTTTAAAACTTTCAGTCATGTTGTTAAGCCTACTACTATGCGATTAGTTCTAACACTTGCTATTTCTCTTAATTGGACTGTCCGTCAACTTGACGTTAAAAATGCATTTTTGCATGGTTTTTTTGAATGAGGAGGTTTATACGCGTCAACCACCAGGTTTTGCTGATTCTTCTTGTCCTCATCACATCTGTTGGTTACGTAAGTCCATTTATGGGTTACGACAAGCTCCTTGAGCTTGGTTCTCTAGAATTAGCAATTTCTTACCATCCATTGGTTTTAGATGTAGCAATTGTTATTCTTCTATGTCTGTTCTTAAATATAAGGGTCACATGGTTATCTTACTTCTCTATGTGGATGCTATACTTGGTTCAAAAATTCATCTCTGTTTTTTCTTCTCAGTTGGATATGAAATATTTAGGGTATCTTTATTATTTTCTAGGTTTACAGGTGTCTCGTACTCCTAAGGGTTTATTTTTGTCTCAGCAAAAGTATGTGTCTGATTTGTTGCGCAAGTTTAACCTTCACAATATCAAACCTGTACAGACCCCTAGTGTTTCTAGAGTTACGTTGTCATCTCACATATGTTGATGGTGACCTTCTTGCTGATCCCACTGAATATCGTGGTATGGTTGGTGCATTGCAATATTTAACTATGACTCGTCCATGATATTGCTTATGCTGTTAATATGGTTTCTCAGTTTATGCATGCTCCCCATGCTAGTCACCTTCATGATGTGAAGATGATTTTCAGATATTTGCAGGGTACTATTTAGTTTGGTTTTTTTTTCTCCATGCATCAAATTCTCCGGAGATGGTGATTGCTTATTCTGATGCTGATTGAACTGGTTGTCTAGACACTCGTCATTCCACCATAGGCTATGCCGTTTTCCTTGGGATACTTTTGATTTCCTGGCTCTCTAAGAAACAACCTACAATGTCAAAGTCCTCTACGGAGGCAGAATATCGTGTTGTTGCTTACACAGCAGCGGAGACTATTTGGCTTCGTCAATTGCTTGCAGACTTGGGGTACTATCTTCGTCATTCGATCACTCTCTATTGTGACATGTTTTTGCAACATATCTTGTTTCCAATCCGAATCAGCATGATCGTAGCAAACATATTGAAGTTGTTACCATTTTGTTCGAGAAATGGTTGCCCATGGTGGTTTTTGAATTCATTCGATTCCGACACAGTTGCAGGTTGCAGATATATTTACTAATGGTCTTTCCAGTGATTTATTTTGTAAACATAGATCAAATCTATCCGTAATTGCACCCCGTAAAGATTGGGGGTGTATTAGGGTAAAAGCTAGTATAGACTTTTTATATGTAAATATTGAGTATATATATGAGAGCGAGAACTACCACATCAATACGCTTTTATCACATTGATACGTGTTAAAGGGTAAACCTCAATGATGTGAGGATTGATTGATTAGGAAATATATATATATATATATATATATATATATATATATATATATGTACAAGAGTGTACAAGATACATTGAATCTAGATTATACATTGAATCTAGCTAATGGGCAAGGCCATTGAATCTAGACTATACATTGAATCTAGACTAACCAATATCTTTTATCCTAACACCCCCTTCAAGCTAAGCGTCAGGTTAACCGAGACGGAAAGCTTGGACCTAAAGAACTCAAATAAAGGCTTTGGAAGACCCTTAGTGAAGATGTCCGCCAACTGCAACGAAGTAGGAACATGACTAAAACGGAACTTAGCTGAAGCAACTAACTCCCGAACAAAGTGATAGTCGATGTCGATGTGCTTGGCCCGCTTATGAGTCACTGGATTCTCAGCTAAGAAATGGCACTGTTGTTGTCACATAACAACAATGGTGGACTTTCAAGAGGAAACTGTAAGTTCCGAAGAAGATGACAGAGTCAGACAACCTCTGCCGATTTATTGGCAAGTGCACGGTACTCGGACTCTGAACTCGAACGAGACACTGTAGACTATTTCTTAGCACTCCAAGATACCAAGTTACCGCCTAAAAACACTGCATAGCCGCAGGTCAATCGTCGAGTCTCCAAACAACGGGCCCAATCAGCATCTGAGTAAGCACAAATATCAGCACAAAGAGTAGACGAACCTCCTGAGCGAAAAGTGAGACCATGATGAGGCGTGCCAGCCACATAACGTAGAATCCGGGAAACTGCAGCAAAGTGATCCTCGCGAGGGTTCTGGAGGTATTGACTAACAGAATTCACCACAAATGACAGATCAGGACGAGTAATGGTCAAGTACTGAAGTGAACCAACCAAAGAACGACAGAGAGTCGGATTGCTGAACGATGCACTAGTGTTACCGTGAAGCTGCGAAAGTGGTACAAATGGAGTGGTTACTAGAGAAGCATCAATCATACCCGCTCGACTAAGAATATCTCTGGCATACTTGGTCTGTCCAAGAAAGAGGCCAGATGGTGTAGCAGATACCTCAAGGCCAAGAAAGTAATTCAAGTACCCCAAATCCTTGATCAAAAACTCTCGATCAGTACGTGCGATGAACTGGCGAATGGCTCCAACACCATTGAGAAAAGCATTCTTGACATCAAACTGGTGTAGAGGCCACTTCCTCAAAGTAGCAATGGAAATCACTGTACGCACCATTGCAGCTTTGACCACTAGACTAAAGGTGTGGTCAAAGTCAAAACCTGGAATCTGAGAATATCCCTGAGCAACCAGTCAAGCCTTGTAGCGATCAATACTACCATCAGCTCGATACTTCAGCCGAGATACCCATTTGGAGCCCACTATGTTGGCATGCGATGGTCAAGGCACCAACTCCCAAGTTTTCTAGATGTCGAAGTGCATCCATTTCATCATCCATAGTACGAACCCAGTTTGGGTCTTTGAGAGCTGCACGATAATTCCAAGGATCGGAATGGTCCATAACCTGAGCAAGAAGACCAGTAGTAACAAAATCCGGGCAAGATAGCACACGGCGAGTACCATCCTGGTTTTTGGTAACCATTTGATGTATGCGGTAAGGAGGAGAAGATGTGTCAGTGACAGAGTCTGAATCGGAACCAGAAGTTTGGACAGAGTCTGACGAAGATGACGGAGATGGTGAAGGTGATAAGGTAACATCCAACACCGGTGGAGGAGCAGTCAGAGCAGCTGGAGTTGGGGAATGATCATCTGACAAGCAAACAGAGCAAAAGGCCTAGAAGATGATGGTGCGGGCGACGACGGCTCAATTGGTGTAGCCAACAAAGGCTCGGCTGGTGCAACTAGCGAACAGTCGACTTGTGCAGCTGCAGGCTCAAAAAATGAGGAGAACTCTGGATCCGAAACAGGTCTTTCCCTAGAAGATGAGACATAGGGAAAACATGTTTCATCAAACTGAACATGGCGAGAGAAATAGACACGTCCACTAGTAGGGTCGAGGCACTGGAAACCCTTGTAACTGGGGTTATAACCAATAAACACACATGGTATAGAGCGAGGTGCAAACTTATTCTCAGCAACGGCACGCAAGCACGGGTACACACGACAACCAAAAGGATGAAAGACTGTGTAGTCCGGAGTAGTCCCATAGACAGTCTCAAAGGGTGATCTGCCACCAAGAACGGAGCCGGGGAGACGATTTATTATGTAAACAGCCGAAGAGAATGCTTCCACCCAGTAAGAATGCGGCACAGAAGAGTGATACAACATAGCAAGACCAGCCTATGTAATTTGACGATGTTTACGCTCAGTTCGGCCATTCTGAGCAGGTGTATAGGGACATGACATCTGATGATGAATGCCACAAGAAACAAAGTGTGTCTGCAAACGATGATTAGTGAACCCCGTACCACCATCAGTCTGAAAAACCTTAACCTTTGCAAAAAAACTGGGTCTCAACAAATTTCTGAAAGCGAAGAAAGGTGTCGTAAAAATTCGGCTTATGCCGTAAATGATAAAACCATGTGAATCGTGAAAAATCATCAATGAATACAACATAATATGAAAAACCATGTGCAGATGCAGCATATGCTGGAGATGGTCCCCATAAGTCACAATGCACCTTCTCCAACAGGCTAGTTGCCCTTTTATCACTAACAGAAAAAGGTAACCGACTGCTCTTAGCCATCTGACAAGGGGAGCAACTAACAGGTGCAGATAAAGGTGAAGTGGCGGAAATGTAGCCCTTCTATTCAGCAACTGAACGGTGTCATAGGACACGTGCCCAAGTCGAGAATGCCATAACTCAAATGGAGCTCGGGCTTTCCAGAATGTAACTCACCCAAAAAACAAGAATCACTATTTTCCAGATGATAAAGGCCCTCAATATGACGCCCTTGGCCAATTACTTTCCCAGTCTGCTTGTGCACAATCGAGAAAATGTCATCATTAAATATAACTCTGACGGGTAAATCACCAGTAAGTTTACTAATGGATAATAAGCTTCTGGTAAGTCCAGGAACCACAAGAACATTTTGAAATATGAACTGAAAAACTCGAAAGATAACAGTGACCAACGTGAGAAGTAGGTAATGATGCACCATTCCCGACACGAACTGCCTCAAAATCATGATAAGGTTGGACGTGATTTAGGTGTTTGGTACTAGCTGCCATATGAGATGTGGCACCAGAATCAACAATCCACCAATTCAAGGAATACTGATGATTAAAGCCATTCAAATGTCCCCGCGACAAAACTTTATCCGCAATCCAACTAGCGGAGCAATCGGCTCGTGATAATGGAGCCAACTTCATCATAATGAACAAAGATAAAACTACTCAAATAACTCCAACTCGAGAGTGATGAAATTAATCAAAAACTCCAATCTCCTCGACCAAAAATCAACATGCCAAATCACACAGATGCCTCAGAAAAACAAAAGGACAAAGGAAACACGTTTAGACTTGCTGCTGGGAAAAAATAACTGTAGAGGGTACCAGGACAGCGCAGGGCACGTGAACTCACGCCAGGCCGCGCGACGCGCGGGCAGGTGATCAAGAGAGCGTGTTCACACGCGCGGCCGCGCAATGCGCGAAGAGTTGAGTATCAGCGCATGGCCACACGCGCGTCTGAAGCGAGTGGATCTTGGCGGCAGCGAACGGGCTGCAAACTGACCCAAGACACGAGTAGCGGCGATGATCAATGATGATGATGAAGGCAGAGGAAATCGGAAGGGAATGTGCCCAGAAATTGAAAAACAACAGCAACGTCGGAGCTTCGTCTTTCACGGAAAGGCCGGTGGCGGCAAGCGATTCAGAGGCTTTAGTGTAGTTAAAAAAAATAATTGATGAAAAAACGATCCTAGGATCGACCAATATCTGATTCCATGTCAAAAGGTAAACGCAATGATGTGAGGATTGATTGATTAGGAAATATATGAGGTTGTTTGGTTGCATGCGGGAAATTAATTCCGTAGGAAGATAAAATTCCTTGACAATTTCCAATTCCCATGAATTTCTAGTTACCTAGGTGGATCTAGGTAAGGAAATTCCACCATTGTGTGGGAATTTAAAGTTCCTAGAAAGATGAAACTCCCACATTTTTTGCCAACCAAACAACTTGTGGGATTTTAATTCATGGGATTTTGAAATTTCTACGTGTTACACCTCCAACCAAACGAGTTCTATGGCCCTGTCCAGTTCAATTTATTGCAGCACATTTCAGCACAACACAACACTCATCAGCACAGCACAGCACTCATCAGCACAGCACAGCACTGGTTAGCACAGCACCTATTCAGCTCAACACATTTAAGCTCTAAATGGACACTATTTTTATGTTTTGTAAAAATAATATTAATTAAGTGAACTTTTTAGTTCTTAAGTAATAAACATTATGTTTTTTCTTCAACTCAAATGAACACTATTCAACACTTTCAAAACTATTCAGCACAAGATCAGCACAGCACAACACTCATCAGCACAACTCAGCACTCATCAGCACAGCACAACACTCATCAGCACAGCACAGCACCAAATAAGTTGAACTGGACAGGGCCTATATGTACAAGAGTGTACAAGATACATTGAATCTAGACTATACATTGAATCTAGCTAATGGGCAAGGCCATTGAATCTAAACTATACATTGAATCTAAACTAACCAATATCTTTTATCCTAACAATACGCTTTTATCATTATCTGTACAATAAGATTATGGTGAGACGGTCGCATCCAAAACTTTGTACTTTTAAAATTAATTGTTTTTAGGAAAAAGTATGGAATAGGGGAAATGGAACTTTTGTTTATTTATAAAGAGGGTGTAATACTTACCTAATTTCTAAGAAGGGAAGTGGTTAATTTTATAACATTTGTAAAACAAATTTAAAAGAAAGATTACATCAATATCCTCACTTCATTATTAATTAATTTTTTAAAAAATTAGTTCAAAACATCATTAAGCAGACAAATGAACTCAGGAGCCATGAACTCCGGTGTGCCAACAACGCTACTCAATCGCCCGTGTTACTGTCGAATCACCGTAGCCAAACCCAAGTCGCCAATGTTAATTAGCATATCCCGTGCTCCCATTGACAAAGATATTGTCAATTTTCATACACTTCAAGTACCCGTGAAAATACTCGGCCCCAGTGAACGCAGATAGTTCAGCCCCTTCAAAATCTGCAGTCCCCAATCTTTAACATCCACCATGGAGATGGACTCGTGCTTACTGCCTTAAAGTCCCAGAACTGAAGAACTTTGTGATGGTGTTTATACTCTTCCTCTCGTGATCAATCAACCAAGAACCACACTTTATCATGTTCTCTTACGCCACTGCCTCCATCAGGTATCTCTCCGACGGAAAATTTAAATTTGCAACAGCACATGAGACACAGTACTGCATCTTCACGTACAGCTTGGGAAGAGTGTAGGACTCAAAAGCACAAGCTTCCTAGACATCCCTAACATCAGCTTGCTCAAAAATGTTCCTCACAAGGAATCTCTTGATAGCCTTCTCCTGATAGTGAGAAAAAGGCCAACTCAAAATTACTGAAATTCGAATCTTGATGAAATATACATATACAGCATCGAAAGACACAACTAAGCAAGCACTAATGTACATGCTAATCTGCATCAAACCTTCTTACACTGCTCCAACATATGTTGACAACAATACGTTAACTGATAATCTTCAGTTATATAAGTTGCTTCAGATACATGACAGAAGCATAAGCCATATTTTACCTATCAAAGAATCAATCATGAACAAAATTCAATCAAATTTGAACAACGTAATAACTGGCTAACTTTCAAAACAAAATTTCAAAGTCAAACTCAACCAAAACTGGATTCAGATATGAAGTGTGCTCCTTGGTGAGCTAGCAGCCTCCCTGGATCAATGAACCACAGAAATCCAAGGACAAAAAAAATTCTAGTTAAAACAGCAAAGCTGCTGATGTAAAATACTACTACAGACAAGAGAAAATTGGGGCATTAATTATCTAAGCTTTTTTTCTCACATCAGTATTACATAAACAAATAGGTTAGGCCTATTGTTTTTGGTATTAGTTATCTCATTGTTTACATAAACAAACTGTCTTTGTTTGTTACGAAATTTTTATCAGTTGGAATATCGAAAACTCCGACATAATTTTGTTTTGTCTAATCAAATATTCCATACTAATTGGAGGCATCAAATGCTACAACAATTTTCAGGCAGCAGCACACTAGAAAACAGTAAAATTAAAATATGTAATGCACATAGTTGTCATTTGATTCAAACAGCATTCCAACAAAGGTCGAATCACGGCAGACGTCATTCACAGGTCGGAGAAGAAATTTTGAACAAAAAGTACCAAACTGAGCATCGTAAGAAAGAGTTTTTGAACCGAAAGAAAGAGATTTTAAATTTAATTTATTAATAATGAAGTGAGGGTATTATTGTAATCTCCATTTTAAATATGTTTTACAGATTTTTTAAAATTAATCAATTCTCTTCTCATAAATTATAATTAGTCTTGGAAGTGACGGTCACTATATAGTGACGGGGTTTATATGCAAAGAAGTTTGGGACGGGAGTTTTTCTGCAATTTATACAAATTGCATTCACGCGCGGGGGTTTTTCTACAATTTATGCAAATTGCATTCAGCATGCTTGAATTTCACACTTGAGTGCTTGTTTTTTAGACCAAACAAATTGTTTTTTAGAACATGCTTGCATTTCACACTTAACATGTTTTTTAGAGAATGCTTGCATTTCACAGTTAACAAGTTGTTTTCTAGAGAATCCTTGCATTTCACAGTTAACAGGTTGCTTTTTAGAGTTCATGTATTTTGAAGGTAAAAAAGATGGTTTTATAGAGCATGCTTGAATTTCACCCTTGAATGTTTGTTTTTTAGACCAAACAGGTAGATTTTTAGAACATGCTTGTATTTCACACTTAACGGGTTGTTTTTTAGAATAAAATGCTTGTTTTTTAGAGTGTGTGGATATGTTTGCTAACGTCTATTTTTAGACTAAAATGTTTGTTTTTTAGATTGAGTGAACAATACGCGTGAGTTAATAGTGTATTTTTGTCAAAATTGCAAATAAGGACCTCTTTCCTTCCATATTCCAATATAGTCTTTCGTCACTATATAGTGACCGTCACTCAAGAGACCAACTCTATAAATTATGTAAAAATTACACTCACTTTATAAATAAACAAAGTTCCACTTCCCCTAATCCATATTTTCCCTTGTTTTACTACTCTTCTTCTCATCTTTTTGTTTTTTTGAAAATTTACTCAATAGTGAAAGAAGGAAGAAGTTATCATCTCCGGAGTACAGCCTAAGCCTAATCCATATTCGTTTACGTGAATAAATAGAGATGGCTTCTTCTGTATCGCCTTCGTGGGTAATGCATCGAGGTAATCATCAACACTCGATTTCAGTTTCATTTCCAGATAAATTCCAGTCTGACATTTCGTGTACTGCAGATAGAAGAGGAACATCGGCCTTCCATTTGCAGGGCTTGAAGGTTTGTATACCCCCATCCGGGTATCGAATACATATTTTGCCTTCAATCGTGTCTATGATGTGATTTTGTAATGTTTGTGTTGATTCGATATGTTAATAATCCTACAGCAGATATGTTTATCAGGATCATCTCTTGGTCCCATCCGGAAGCTGACCTTTTCTTATAGGAAAGGGCCTCCTCCTGTTAAATGCCAGAATTCTGAGAAGGGAGACAGCTCTTATGAGCATGTAAATGTTGAGCGACCTCCTTATCATGTTTTTTTGGACTCGACGTCAGGGCAGCTTGAGGCCGTTTCTGGAGATCGTGCAAGCATTCCGGGACAGGATTACTGGCCAGAAGGTACTGCCACCCGAGTTAGATCTGCTAGGGCTCCTGAGCCACCTGGCATCTCTACTGGAAGCCCTTCTTATGGACAAAAGCCTGGGAGTAGGAGGAAGAAGCATAAGGCATCTGTGTCTGCTTCTGAAATGCAAGAAACAAGTTCATGTCCAAATGAACTAGTTACTCAGGATGTACATGAAGAAGCCAAAGAACATTCCTCAGAGTTTGTTGTTTATCAGAACAAGCCACATGAAGAGAACTCCAGTGAATATGAGATGGATAAGGCACTCGGGCGGCCCCACCCCTTTGTTGATCCAAATGTCAAGAAGCCCATTGACGAGTCTTTATCAAGCGAAGAACTGTGGTGGAACTGGAGAAAACCAGAAAAGGAAGAATGGTCTAGGTGGCAAAGGAGGCGTCCTGACGTTGAAACGGTGAGTGCTTTAAAGTTGAAGCCAAAACACTTAATGCATTTCATTTCATTCTTTGAACTTGAAATTTGTCTTTCACATGTACGTCCTGAAAATGCTGAGAAAATTTTATTATAGTCTTCTTCTCTGTTGATTTTAGTAAACAAAAGCCTCTGATCATTCTTTGAATTGAAACCTGCACCTCTGGGGTGTTGAATTCTTCCCTACTTCATTTTGACCCACCACCCCATGACTTTTTTATTGGGAATCAGGTGTTCCTTAAAGCTATGGCAGAGACGGGGGAAGTAAAACTTTATGGTGATCATCCAACATTGACTGAGACCTCACTTTACAGGGCAAGGCGACATATATACAAAGATGAGAGGTTAATTAACTTTTGCACCAATAAATTTCTACTGTGATTTCACAACAATACCTTTTGTTGTAGATTTCCTGTCTCCTCCCATTTAAGTTTCCAATTGCTATAGAAATTTTATTCTACATTACATACGTGGATATACTGAAATCACACTTAACAGTTACTGAAAATGGGCTTCATCTTAATAAACATAGGATTTCTGACAGATGATGGAATAATATCAAGATTCTGCAGCTACTTGGCTTGTTTGTTGAGTCTATATATTTCCATCAACATATTTCTTTTTTGTGCTGTTCCCTACAAATATCTTTTAAGTTTTGTTTACGGAGAATAATAGGGGTCTAGTAGAATGTCTGTAGGTGATGTAATAACATATACTTAGCTTGGCTTAGGCCGGGTTTAGGGTGCCCAATAAAATTCCCTCCATCTCAGGATAGGTTTCAATTTTTTTTTTTTAATTAAAAATTCTACTTAGCTTGTTTGTTGAGTCTATAAATTTCCATCAAGATAGCTCTCTCTTACTCAATTTTTGTTGCCTCATTTTTTAATTTTGTTTTTGGAGAATTATAGAGGTTTAATGTCGAAAAAACAAAGAGAGCTTTAAAATTTGAAAGAGAAATCAGTGAACTAGGATATGTTGAAATTTCGTATTATGCCTAATAATCTTCTTTTGCTTAGGAAGATCTTATTTTGTTAATGCCTTCTGCCTGTCTTGCTGCCAACTTATGCAAGAAATTTTATCATATTTACACAATGTTTTTTTCTGAATAGATTCAGGCTGCTGTTTGGTCTTTTCTTGTGGATTTCTGAGGTAGTATTTTGATGTTTCAGGTTAAAAGCTGAACAAGAAAGGCTGGAAAAGACTGGTCCATTAGCTTACTACTCTGAATGGGTCAAAGCGTGGAAGAAAGACACCTCTAAGGAAGCTGTAGAAAAGCATTTTGAAGAGACCGGTGAAGATGAGAACACACAGGTCATTCAAATGTTCATGCATCAAACTGATCGGGAATACCGCATCATGAAGGGCACTGATGTTCGAATCCGTCGAGATCCTTTGGCAATGAGAATGCGAGAGGATCAAATTAAACAAAGTACCTATATCACATTGCTTATACATTTTTTCTTTCGTCATCTGGTCTTCTTACTTATCGCTTACACATCCCTGCATCATTTTCCACAGTTACAAAGGACAATTATTGCATTAGCTCTGAGATATAACATAATTCTTCAACAATTCTTATCATGCTGCGGTGCACTTAGGGTTCTTTTGGTACTGCAGTTCTTTTAATAGCCAAAATTTTCAACAATTCTCTCAGTTATATATATGGTAACAAAATACCATTGGTACATCTTTGGAACACCCGAATTTTGAACCAGCGGAGGTGTTATTGTACCTCTTAGGTTGAATTATGATCTCTGATAAATCTTTTTAGCTGCAAGCATCCTAACACATATATGCTTGTGTTTTTTTCTCTGCCTGTTAGTTATTTCCTTGAGATTCGGATATCATATTTGCATCTTTGTAGCTCCAGGATAGTTTTGATTTACCATTCTGGTGTAAGGACACAATTTTGAATTCGTCCCTCATACACAAAGCAGATTTGTGGCTTTATCTCGTGATTTTATTATTGCAGTATGGGGTGGAGATCCAGTTTACCCTACAATTAACTATATCCAGGACCCAGATGAGGTCATTGATTTCAGGGGTCCAGATTTTCATGAGCCAACACCAAATATGCTGGATTATCTGAAAGAGGTATTGCTTAAGGCATTTATTTACTAACTTTCTACTTTTGCGCTTGAACTACAGGCGAGGTACATTTGGTTCCCCCAGAATTAAACTTTTTTATTAAGTAATGTATCTCTTATCATTTCATTTGGGAATTCTGAGCTGATTTATTCTCTGTTTCATTATCATTCAAATGAACGCATTAGATGCTATTATTAAATAATTTTCCAAGTATGTCTGCTCTCATTCAAATAACAGCATCCACCCGCTTTCAGTTTTTACACACCTTTATTTGGCTGAAAGTTACTTCTTCAATTTCAAACACATGGAATCCTGGAATTTTTAAGGCATTGTATTCTAAATTTTGATGGCTTTCCATCACACAAGATTTTGTGGAAAATAACTTCTTTTATGGTGAACGGGGGCTGGAGTTTCATTACTTGTTTGCTCTCTGTTTTTGAGCGTTGATGTGATACGTTTCTGATCAGCATGGGAAGATAATCTCACGGGAGGAGCTAGAGAGAACTCTTGCAGAAGAGAAGCCAAAAGAATTAGAGGTAAAGAGTTTGTTCTCGTGTAAGGGATTCTAATGTCATCTTTAGAAAAGTTTTGATATGAGTACTACCTTTTTGTCCGTTGTCGATATTTAGCATGTTCATATGCATCCACTCACTGTTCATGACATTTACCTCGTCTGGTAACTAAGATGCCTGATCGATGTTCTGTAGCTTAATTGTCAATTGATATGTTTGAGATGAGCTTTAGAAGATAATTAAAATAGATAATTTCGATCTTATATGCAATTTAGGATTCTTATTTGAACAATATTATGTTTGACAGATGACAGATATAGATGAAGCCATGGCACATGCTGTTGATATTGGGGAAAATGATGTGAGATTACTGATTTGTTTTTTAATATGGAGTAGTGCTTTATTTTTTTCTTGCTATTGTGTCAACATTTTCCCCCTTCTCTTGTACCCCAAGGATGAGGAGGAGAGTGAGCTGGAAGCAGATGATGGGACCCAAGAAAAAGTCTTGCATAACTGGAGTGTTCTGAAAACTAACCCAGCGCCTCAGAAATCAAAGGTGGATTTATTGTTCATTCTTTCAATTTATATTGTTTGGAAGACTACTGTGATTTTGTTTTGATTATATTGTGTGAATTACAAACTGTTCATTTCTTGTATATTTTGAAGGGATAATTGCTGTTTCCATGTTGCTAATCTGTTTGTTGATATTAGTTATATCTCACTAGGTTGTCGAGTAATGTAAATTAGCAGGCAGCTTTTCCATTTTGTGTCATGAATGGTTAAACAATCAAATTAAGTATGGATGATGTAATCATGGCATATAAAATACTGCTGTAAATCATTATCGATTTGACCAGCATAATTATATTAAACGAGGAATTTTAACACCAAACTTGTCGCTCACATTTCAGCAAGAATGCAGGATTGGTCCCATGAAGTGAATTTGTCCTAGGCTTTTAAAAAAAGAGTCTCTTGGTCTCCATTAGAAATTCATCTTCTTTAGAATTAACGTGTCCCTTGTTTTCAGTAGTGGTGTCTTTATAATCATATGAAGTATCCATTTACTAAATCCTTTGTTTCTCATGGAAAATTATTTTCATTTAATGGTTTTTGTTTTGTAATAACAAAATAGTATCTAAGCTAAATTTGTGATATTTTTTCTGGCCTGCTAGATGCAGTCCGTATTTTACCTATTTGCAGTTCGTATTTTTGTTATATTATCATATATACAATAATTATGATATATAACTGATTTGCAAGTGTATGCAATAGAAGTAATATATATGATGCATATGTCTAATATACATAATTATTGACCATAACATATATATTGAAGACGTATTTTTATTTTGGACTGCAAAATAAGCAAAATACGGAGTGCATCTAGCAAGCCCCTATTTTTTTTGAATGAATATACTGTTTTTTGGTATGTTGTCATTAATGAGCATGCATTATTCTTTCATGCTTAGTGAGTTTTAGATAATTTTTTTACGGATTGTTAGCAATTAGATGAAAAGTATTATACTATTGTAATGTGTGTGAAGTATATATAGTCAGATTAATGGGTTACTGAATGGATTTTGGGATTATTTTTTTAATTGTCAGGGACTTTGCTTCAATATTTCCGTGTCGGAACAAAAAAGTGATTTGTCATATTTCATAGGGAAAGTATCTAAAGGACTAGAACACCATTAAGTTTTGGCAATTCCTTTTAAAAACATTATTTGAATATTGTAGTCATATGGTCTCTTTCTGTGTTTTAATCATCTGTGGACAAATCATTGACCTTAAATGTTGGCTAGCCCTTACATTTAGTCTATGACGTTGTCTGTTTTTCTGTTAGAAGAAACAAGGTTTTGTTTTCCTTGGAGGCACTGAGGGGTTGCTTGTTAGTAGTTGGATTGATCCAGACTCCAGAGATCAATTTTATATCAGTTATTAAACTAATCTATAACGATTGTTATGCATTTAGACAGTTTATAACACTTTGTTGCTAAACTACCTGTTAAATAAAAATATAATAGAGGGTTGCAGCAGATATGGTTACTGTGGAAAGTTGGAATGAAAAAGCTGATGGAATCCTTAATGACTCTATTGCAATCATAGCAGCATCAGTTGGGATGAAGTAAAGATCAATCTTTGTGAACCTTGGGGTAATCTACTTGATTATAGCTGGTAAATGTATAATCCATGCATTCTGATTTATGGGATCACATGCTGGTCTTCAGTCACATAATACCGGAATTAGTTGCTTTCTTGGTTTACATTGTATTCTTTTTGCAAGAGTCATTGGGGACTCACTAATTAGGGGTAAAAATCATGATATATAAACAAGTACCAACATATGCAGCAAAAGTTTCATGATATCCAGGGTACAAAAAGTTCAGTTTGTGTGTGTGTGTGTGTTTTTTAAAGTTGAGCTAGTATCACAAGTCACGCTAAGCAAAAGATGAATTTACAATAAAGAAATCACAGTAGAATTGTATGACCGGATTCTTATTAATGGAAAATAAGAAAAAGGTAAAATAAATGATTGAGACTAACTAAATGTTTACCACAAGTGGAAAGTGTCAAAATAAAATTAACTAGCAGAAATGAAAAGTGTGCCCATGAAATTAAAACGGTGGGAGTATATGAGAACATATATTTTAGGACAAAGTGAAGTTTGCATGCTGATTCATTCATGATATTTGTGACCCTAGTATTTAAACTAGATAATCAGAAGATGTTCTAGATTCTGATTTGTGCGAAACAAGTATATGACTTTCTTTGATTTTTTATTTGATCAGGTTGACACCATAGTTTATCAGCTGGTCTATATGCGTAGCTTAGAATTATGTTATCATTATCAAAACTGTTCAAACTGATGCTTGGAAGAATGAGATATCCAGCAAGATTGTCAAACAATTTGGTTACCTCAGAACGACTATGGCTTATCTTGCAAAAACCTGAGCCTCTTTTGCAATTTTACCTCCGTGCCACCCCATTCAATGCCCTAATTTGGTTTGCTTCTAGGCCTTAATGCATTTTCTTAAAAGCTAAGCTTCAGTTTAATTTTGATGTCGAATTTTGTATTCTTTAATATATGCTCCATTTCCCTCTAATGAGTTTCAATTCTGGGAATAAATCGTTCCTTTTCACAATGCACTGTTCTATTTTGCTATGCATTACTAGTAGGACTTGTTTTATTCTTCCAAGTCTGTTGAATGTACTCATGATTAAGCAGGGCCATTGCTCTGAAGGGGTCCAAAGTGCTCCTTAGAACAGGCCCCACATTATTTTTATATTATTTAACTAAATTAAAAATTTAATATTTTTCATATATAACAATGAGCTAATCTCCTGAACCTTTCAGGAATAGTCTTCATACAATTTAAATTAAACAAGTATACCTTTTCATTTGAACTGTATATTTTGTAACTTAAAAGTTATAAATTTTTATATTAAATTTCTTGCATTTTACAATGAAACATGTTTCACTATCCATTTACTTTGAAATGAATGTTTTAACTAAAATATATTGTTAAGCTTAAATGTATAGTGGTAGTTCCAAAGCATGTCGAAGATTTGGACCTTCAAGAGACTTTGCCAATAATTTAAACTCTCTTAAATTTTTTTTCTAATCATCTCGTCTTTAATTAATTTTTTTCCTTATTATGTTTATTAGCACTGTGTCTCAATTTTATTTCAGCAGCGTGCCTCCTAATTCTCGGAGATGGCCCTGTGATTAAGTCCCTTTTGTCTCTGTAGTTCGTTGAGAGATTTGGAAGGCACATCTGGTAGTAATGTGCCTTCGTTGTGCAGTTTGGTTTTTGTATATCTTTCATGCATTATATATGAAGTAACCATCTGGGAGATAGAGCTGTACTGCTTTTGTGGAAAAATGGCTCAGGTTGTAGTTTAAAGACCTATTCTTTTGTTGTTGCAATACAAGTCTGCAAAGGTTTGGATGCACTTAATCATAAGTAACCCTAATGATGTACCTACTGTTTTGTTATGTTGTATGTATGAAAGAAATATGGTCACCGGTCAGCATTACTTTGTTGAAAAAGTGTGAACATTTTCTATTGAAGTTTATAGATCTAAAGTTGCGAACATTAGTGAGAGTGCTTGATAAGAGCAAGCATATGATTTTCTTGATTTTTTTAAAATTAAATCAGGTTGAGTGCTATATTTTACAGTTCTTAACTGTAGTTCCGCAGGTCTACACTTGCGCACTGCCGACCTTTTGTTTAATTGATGAGTAGTTTAGAAGGGTTTCCCTCCACACAAATGAATGATTATTTTTGTCCATTTTAAAATATCATATGCTTTAAAGCATCAATTGATCTCAACAAGGTGTATGATATTAGGTTTGGGGAAAACATATTTAGGTTTCTGTACTTTCTTGGTAGGTTTCCTGGTTTGAAGGAAGTCTGCAATTGTTTTACTGATGCGTCTCTCATGAATGTTAGTATGACGTTTGTGCTCGTTCCCAATATGAAGTTATCATGTTTCCACTCATCCAACAAAAAATCATAGTATGTTTGAGGAAAGGTCTAATATTGTGGCTAGTTTTAGGGGTCACTTGATGCATTGCACCTTAACTTTTTTATCGGGTTTCCTCCTCTCCTTAGTTTATCATGTTAGTTGTTTTTGAGGAAATTATAGCATCCTTGTTTCTTTATAAACTATTAACTTATTTGGGCTCTTGTTTGCAGGATAAACCCAACAAGAAAAACTTGTCGTTGGAAGAAGCTATAGTTGATTCTGAGAACCTAACAGATTTCCTAATGGATTTTGAGGAGGACGGGTAGTTTTGTGAGGAAATCACAAACTTGTTCTAATTCATTCTGTTTAGAAGCATCAGTTGCTAGTCCTAATGTTATCGATTACACTTCCTCTACTGTAAAAGAGTCCTAGTCCTAATGAATAGTGTGAAAATTTAGAAGCATGGTTACATGTCAGCTTCTAACGGAGAACCAGCTTGTTCATAAAACCTATCCTCTCTAAAATCTCCCCCTCTAATCTCTTACTAATAACACTACAATGTGTTCATTTAACTAGGCTAATATCACACTCAATCTACCCACACAGCTGTAGTGTTATTAGTGTGTTCGTGTGGTTCATTTTATGACTAATGCCAAAAACTTAGGCGTGCAGGTTTCTAGGTGGCTCTAGATGAGCAAATGCATTTACAAAACCCAAAAGCTGCCATATGCCAATCCAATTGAGATAAATTTTACAGCATGTATGAAGACTATTGTTTGCATGATTTTCAAATGTGATCACTTAAACAGTGAAATCTACAAGGAACTGAATTGGCTCAGTTTATCTGCTTCAGTTGAGTCAGAATAACATCATGACCAACCACAACACAAGAATGAAGTAGGGAGTCTGCCAGAGTGGCGGATGTATTCAGATTGTGTAGCAACTTGTTCTGCTTTCTTGTTCATTCTGGCTTCAGCTGCAGCTCGCTTTTCTTCCGACCTTTGTCTAGCCAGTGCAATCTTCTTCACCATATATGCTTGAGCTTGTGCTTTCATATGCTCAGCTTGGGCCTGGAAGTCACCACATGCATGCACACACACACATAACATGAATTACTGATTAAATAAACTAATTTGTAAATATTTGAGCAGCCACTGTTTTAAGTTTATTAGCCAGAGTCACGCTGACAATCATCAACATGTATGGTTATATACACATTTTAGTGTGTTAGTAGTACCTCTACTCTCCTCAATTCAGCTTTGATCTTTGCTTTCTGCTGATTTTCCCAGACTTGAATTTTTGTTTCGTCACGCTTGTATCTGGGGATTGCCACAGTTAACAGCCTTAGGGAAAGAAGATGAAGGAGAAGCACAATGAATAGTACCTAGAATTATGTTTTGTCTTCTCGACATCCTCCCAAGAAGCTGCTCGTTTTGCAAATTCAATATTCTTCATATTGTTGTTTCCTGGGGAACTTTTTTCATCTTTACCGGCCCAAGCAGCTATATTCAGCTTCCCAAGTCTGACTCCCAGGGCTACAATCTCCTGCCTAGTCTTGAGCTTTAGATCTTGCTCCGACACATCCATTTTCCCATTTCCAGTCGAAATCTGAGATGTGTCATCGACACGCGGTATCTTCTTACCTGTGGGAGTAGGTGCTGGTTCTCCCCATATAGGAGTGGATGGGACAGAAGATATTGGACTGCGAAGTGGGGTTGAACCAAGAGGAGAAGCAGTCCTCGAAGGCTCCTGACTAGGAATTGGAGTCATTTCTGTTCCCATATCCCTCATTGAAACTGCTCTCACGCCTGCATGTAAACAACAAGTTTACGTTACATGTTTCACAAAGGAGTAACTGGACTGCTACGCTAGTCTAATTTCATTTAAACTAGCAATGTGGGGAGTAACTGCTCAAGAGAAGATCTTATTACATGTCCACAAGGATTAACCGAGGGAGATCACATTGACTTGTTGAAAAACAATAAAACCATGATAACCTGTTGTATTTTCAGCAGCGTTGTTTGTAGAAGGCAAACTCGCTAGTTCTACCGAAACATGCAGACCATTCCAAGAGGTAGAAGGCACACTTGGGACATTAGGCTGAGCAAAATGAACACGCTTCACCAATAACTTATTCTCATTACTAGCAGCATAGTCTGGAGCAAATCTTCCCGCCAATGTTCGATGCTGTAGGTGCATTTTCTTGGAAAGATGTTGCCTATTCAATATCCACTGGTGTGCATCATCCCACTTGGACGGCATAGGTCTTGAAAGTGAATTAAGTGATCTTGTAGGATGGCGATGTAATCTCTCTCCTTTGTGAAACTCAAAGCTAGATGTGCTATCATAATCAAGAGTCTCCTCCTCGTGGCTACAACTGGATGATTCATTCACAACTGATCCGGAAATACAAACTTGCAATTCAGTCTCGGGAGCAATCCACAAAAAATAACGTAGAACGAATGACAAACCTTGGGCAGCCAACAAGCTGTTGTTCAAAATCCGGGAGTCTTCAAGCTTAGAATTTGATCCATCTTTCTTCTGAGTACCTATGATCATTCGGAGCTTCGTAGGGGATATATAACCAGTCTGCAGCACACAAATTCATCATCATCCTATATTCCTATTCTCACAATTACAAACGACATGAATAGAGTGTATTGAAAGAGCAAACAAAGAACCTGAGGCTTGTGAACCCTCTCGTACTCCATTCCTTGCGTTCCCAGCCAATTCTTTCTTCTTCAAAAACAAAAATGGTGTTTCGCAGAGGCACAAGGACGACAGGGTCGACACTATTTATTGGGGTCGTCTATCTCTGACCCATACACTCTCAACTTTTCATTTTTCTTTACTTTGACCACTTTTCCATTCCCCCCTTCCAATTTCACACACTGTGTGTCGGGTCACCAGCTCATGTGTTGGGATGGTTCTCGAGCGTGAGCTTATTTTATACCGAATAGAAGTGAAATTAAATAAACTGAAAAGCATGATTGTATATTTTTATTAATTTAAATTGAATTAAATAAATGTTAGAAAACATGATCTTATCCAACTTATTCTTCGAATAATCATTTTCACCCCCCATCAATGTGGAGAATATATGAATATGTCTAATAAAGTTTATGTCCTATATACTAGCTAGGGTTATGGTGTTTTAGGATGTTTTGAATTCACCTACATGAAAATATAGACATTTTTTGAGATTTTGTTCATTCATCTTACTATTTCATATATTAACCCCTTACTTACATTATAATAGTTAAATTTTGTTTCGTAGTGTGTAATTATTGAGTTATCTCTGTATTTTTTTTCAAACTTTATTTATTTGATTTACTTTTTTCTAATCATATCATATTTTTTGCTTTGTTATTTTTGGTTATGGTATTTTTCAACCTATTTTTCGTAATAATTCTATGATTTCTATGATTTCGGTATTTATTAGGTTAATTTTATAATTTTAGAACATCTCCAATGGTTGCATTTTGGACTTGCTTGGTAATTTTAATAAAATATTTAACACTAATTTACCATTGTTTTACTCTTCACAAGCATTAAATTTCACAAGCTACTAGCTCGAGTCCTATTTAGTAGACCCCACATCAATAATGCAGTGTATTTGGATGTGTAGTAGAAATATATTGGGTCATACAAACTAATCTATAATACTGCCAACCATTGGAGATGTTAGGATAAAAGATATTGGTTAGTCTAGATTCAATGTATAGTCTAAATTCAATGACCTAGTCCATTAGCTAGATACAATGTATAGTCTAGATTCAATGTATCTTGTACACTCTTGTACCTATATATTTCCTAATCAATCAATTCTCAAATCATTGAGGTTTCCCCTCTATCATGGTCTCAATCGCTAGTCGGTCCTAAACTTAATTTAATTTTCCGCCGCGCCGCCGCGCCACCACCAGTGCGCCCATCTTTTTGTCTCTGCCTTGGGGCGTTTGTCGCCTGTTTCTTATCCGTGTATCGCACCTGCGGTTCAGCGATCATCATCATCATCATCCCAAATCGGAATTTTTTGCCACCGATCATCTTCCCCGATCGTCTTCTCGAGCTGCTACGCCGTTGCTGTATCACGTTGATCACCATCAATTTCTCTTCCTGGTCCTCGCTCGCCGCCATCGCCGTAATCATCAACGACCGCCACCTCTGTGCCCTTCTGCCGTCGATGTCGCTACAGCTCTTCGCGTTTCTCTGCTGGTGTTTTTCTGGCATTCTGATATCTCAGATCCACTCGCGCCAGGAGCGCGTGTTGTCACGCGCCTCATTTCCGGTCGCCGCGCATTGTGTGACCTTCTCTTCATCGCGCGTGTTTGCACGCATCTGGCTTGGTTTTTGGCTTTTCATCCGCGCCTTGCGCGGCGGTTGCTGGTTTCTCCAGCCTTGGACTTCTCTCATTGCATTCCTCTTTTGGTCTCTATTAAATGGCTTCTTTGGCGCCTTTATCCAGAGCGGATTTCTCCACAAATTGGATTGCTGATAAAGTGAATTGTCGTTGTTCGTCAAATCACAGTCGGGTATCTGATTCTGGTGCGACAAGTCATATGACCTCCTCCATTTCCGATCTTGATCGTGTGATTCCTTATCTCGGCACCAACCGTGTTCGTGTTGGAAATGGTTCGTCTCTGCCGATCACACATATTGGTAATTCCCGACTCACTAATTATTTATCTCTATGAGATGTGTTGGTCGTACCTCACCTTACTACTAATTTTCTCTGCATTAGCAAATTAACTTGGGCCTTGCATGCTACTATTTGCTTCGATGATTACTCTTTTATTATTAAAAGCAAATCTAATGGTGGTATTCTTGGTCGTGGTCACTGTGATGACTGACTTTATGTTCTAGATTGTGGTGATGTTGCTCTAACTACTTATGTTGCGTCTGGAAAATCAAGAGCATCTTTTGATTTATGCATGACTAGGCTTGGCCATACATCCCCTACAGTTATTTCTACTCTGACTAAGACCAAAGCATTGTCCGTTTCCTCCTCGGTCCCTAAATCCCACATGTTTGATTCATGTGTTATGGCCAAGGGCTGTAGACAACCCTTCATTGAGAATCAGAAACGGGCATAACGTGTGCTTGATTTGGTCCATTGTGATTTAGGGGACCTGCACCTGTTACATCTGGAAATGAGTTTTCCTACTATGCTCTTTTTCTTGATGATTTTTCACGTTTTACATGGTTGTATCCTCTTCGTCACAAGTCGGATTTTGTTGATGTTTATTTTCAAAGGCGTTTGTGGAGAATCACTTTTCTGCTCGCATCAAGGTTTTTCAGAGTGATGGTGGTACTGAATTTCTTAATAATCATCTTCGCACTCATTTCGCATTGAAGGGAATTCATCACCATATTTCTTGTCCTTACACACCTGAGCAGAATGGGCGTGCCGAGCGGAAACATCGTCATGTTCTCGAAATGGGGCTAACTATGTTACTTCAATCCCACCTTCATTTATCTCATTGGGATGATGCCTTTGGTACCACAGCCTATACTATAAATCGTCTTCCTTCACCGGTGCTCAATGGGATACTCCTTATGGTCTTCTCTATAGCCGTTTCCCTATTTACTCCAACTTCCATCCTTTTGGTTGTCAAGTTTATCCATATGCTCGTTCGTATGCACCAAATAAACCCTCTCCTAGGAGTATACCTTGTATTTTTCTTAGCTACAATAGCCAGTACACAGGTTTTCGGTGCTTGGATCGCAGCACTGGTAGGATTTACACTTCCCGTCATGATCGCTTTGATGAGACACACTTTCTATTGACTGCAAATGGGAGTTCAGGTTCACCATTCACATCCTTGGATGTTTCTGCATTCATTGATCCAACATCTGTTGATGCTTCTTCGGCTGCACATGCACCTCCTTGTTCGATTTGCTCAGAGGAAGTAATAGCTACTCCATCCTTTCCACGCGTTCCTGAATCTCATTATCCGCTAGGCTCACCTTCTAGATCATCATCGCCAAGCCTTGTGATTGGATTTTGCTCCATCTCGTCAGATTCGTCTTTTGACTCACCTTCTATGAGATCTTATTCGGTTTCATTACCGACCCCATCTCCTTCTGCATCACCCACTATCTCTCAGGCTCCACCGCCGGCTCGCTCTCACTTGCTGACTACCCGGAATCAAGATGGCACCCGTTAAGTTTGGAAGTTTGATGGTTTTGTTACTGGTGTCACGACTTCTTTGCTTACTCAGAATGAGCCTCGTGACTACCATAATGCACTTCGGGATCCTCAATGGTAGCATCTATGGACGATGAAATGACCGCCTTACGCCAACAACACACATGGGATTTGGTTCCGCGTCCTCCCGATGCTAACGTTGTTGGCTTCAAATGGGCGTTCCGATTGAAATACCGACCTGATGGTACTATGGATCGTCATAAGGCTCGTCTTGTTGCTCAGGGATATACTCAGCTTCCTGGTTTTGATTTCGATCACACTTTTAGTCCTGTGATCAAGGTTGCTACAGTTCGGACCGTTCTTGCCATTGCTACTACGAAAATGGCCCCTCCATCAACTTGATATCAAGAACGCTTTCATGAATGGTGTTCTTGATACTCCTGTTTACATGCCTCAACCAGTTGGTTATAAGGATCCGATTCATCATGATTTAGTTTGCCGACTGTGAAAGGCCATTTACGGGCTCAAGCAAGCCCCGCGAGCATGGTTTGACCAATTCAGTACCTATATTCGGTCTCTTGGGCTTTTATGCAGTTCTTTTGACACTACCTTATTTATGTTTTCTCGTGGTACTGTCCTCCTGTATCATGTGCTGGTATATGTCGATGATATCATTCTCACCGGGAATGATCCCATTGCCATTCGCCAGTTCATCACCCGCACAGATAAGGAATTCTTTATCAAGGATTTGGGTTCTCTAGGCTATTTCCTTGGCTTAGAGGTATCCTCTACGTCGTTAGGTCTCTTTTTGGGTCAGGCCAAGTATGCTCGAGACATTCTTCGGCGGGCTGGGATGATTGATACGGCTCCTGTCTCGACACCATTTGTTCCGCTTTCTCAGCTTCACAGCAGCACCTTGGTTGGTGCTCTTCAATATCTCACCATTACTCACCCTAACTTGGCATTTGCTGTGAACTCGTCAGTCAGTATCTCCAAGACCCTCGGGATGATCATTTTACTGCTGTCACTCGTATCCTTTGTTATGTTTGTGGCACGCTGCATTATGGATTGACTTTCAGTTCCCTAGCTTCTTCAGAGGTACTTGGTTACTCAGATGCAGATTAGGCTCGTTGTCTAGAGACACGTCGTTCCACCTACGGGTATGCTGTTTTCCTTTGAGGGAATTTGGTCTCTTAGAGTGCCAAGAAACAGCCTACCGTCTCCCATTCCAGTGCTGAATCTGAGTACCGTGCTTTGGCTAATACGGCTGCTGAGGTTGTTTGGTTGTCTCATTTACTTCGTGATCTTCATTTTCCCCTCCA
The DNA here is from genome assembly GCA_948330725.1 of Sherardia arvensis. Classification (NCBI taxonomy): domain Eukaryota; kingdom Viridiplantae; phylum Streptophyta; class Magnoliopsida; order Gentianales; family Rubiaceae; genus Sherardia; species Sherardia arvensis. The sequence goes on from OX415236.1 coordinate 25,873,387, forward strand.
TCGGCCACCACTACTGTTATGTGACAACAACAGTGCTATCTTCCTTGCCCAGAATCCCGTTGCTCATAAACAAGCCAAGCACATTGACATTGATTATCATTTTATTCGGGAACTGGTCGCCTCTGGCAAGATGTGTGTTCGACATGTTCCTACTTCTCTCCAGATTCCTGACATATTCACCAAGGGGTTGTCACGACCATTGTTTGAGTTCTTCGGGTCCAAGCTCAACGTCTCAGTTCATCCGACGTTTCGCTTGAGGGGGGTGTTAGGATAGAAGATATGGTTAGTCTAGATTCAATGTATATTCTAAATTCAATGACCTAGCCCATTAGTTAGATACAATGTATAGTCTAGATTCAACGTATCTTGTACACTCTTGTACCTATATATTTCCTAATCAATCAATCCTCAGATCATTGAGGTTTCCCCTCTATCAGGAGATACTTGTAATTTGCTAGTAAATTAGTTTGAATTAAGGTAAATTAAAATATATTGTAATTTACCGTTGAAGATGCTCTTACAATCTCTTGCAGGGGCGGATCTAGAAAATATGTATAATGAGGGCACTGACTAGTATATAGTTTAAAAGTAATTTTTGAGAAGTGTTTTCTTGCATTGTATTAACTTTAATATATTAGTATTGTAAATTTAGGTGGATTATTATTTACACATTAATAGATTTCTTTAAAATATTTATTTTTTAAATAAAATTAAGAATCATTTTTTTGTTAATTAGGGGTTGGGATCACCTGTCCAAATACATATGTGTCCAATGGTGTCCAAATAATAAAATCAATGTCGTTTCTTTTAATCTCAATCCAATCGAGTAAACTAAGGCAAACTCTAGTTAACCTTTTTTATATTTAACTAGTTATCAATAGTTTCCAAAAAATCCTAATTTTTAATTATCCTCGCAATACTTTCTCTCTAGTTTCATTCCTAAACTCCGGCGACTGTTTCCCCGGCCTTGCCCTCGCCCATGAGCTGCGGGGTCAGAAAAGCAGGCGACGCGCTCGAGTCTGATGAGCCCTAAATATACTCTTGTTTTATAGCATTTGAGAACTAGTTTGGGTAATATTTTGTGCCAAATTCTAGAGCTTTAGAGCTAAATCATCCATAGTGGTTTAGGAATGAATGTGTACATTTTAACCTTGATTTGCACTTGTAAGAAATATTTGGATGAAATTGAAGACTTTCTATGATCATACCAAAGAGTCGAACATTCGATGCTAAGAAGTTGATGAATTGGTCATAGAAGTGGTGTGAAGGCCACCTTTCCTTAGGTGGTAGAAGTTGCCCAGAAAAGTGTCACTCGTGCCCAGAAAAGCGTCGCTCGAGTATGAAGAAAGTGTCACTGAAGATGAAGGAAGTGTCACTGCTGCCCAGAAGCGTCGCTGCTGCCCAGAAGTGTCGCCAAATGAGTGATAGAAGAAAGCGTCGCTAAACCAGCGGCCCACTTGCCTCCTTGAGCTGAATTTTGGGGCTATAAATACCCCCTTATCTTCCCCATATGGAGGACGGCCAACATGATGTAGAACCATTATTTTTCTCTTCTTCTTTCCATTTTTTTGCTTTTAATTCAAGTAGATTAGTAGTATGATTCCATGAACTTTAGTCTAGCTTAGTTTGATCCTTGGGAGCATTTGAATTCATTTCCTTTGAAACTTTGAGGGCCTTGTATGCTTAAACTTTGGATTTGAATTATCACTTGATGAACTTGAATTCTTGTGCATGAATGTTGTTCAATCTTGCTTAATTTGTTATGGGTTTTGTATTTTATATCAGTTGCATGCTTCATAGTCATTAATTAGGTTAGATGGGTTAGAGTAACTTAGTGTGGTGACGATGGTAACCTAGTGTAATGGTAGTGTAATCTCTAGTGTTAGATTAATGACTATGGAAGGGTTAGGTGATGACAAATTCTTCCCTTGTTGTGTGATTGTAGCTAAGGAATGCCATGATAATTGTAAGTTGCTATTTATGAGAATCTTATGATGTATGATGACCCAATCATGAGTGTAGGTTGTGATTCAACGCTTTCGTTGATTTACCTTATGTGTGATTGTGCAATAGGTTCGAGGGTTCTCTCTAGCGTATGATTGATAACAACAAGTAGCTATATTTGTGGGTAGAACGTAATCGTTTACTCCAATATCATTAAGTAGCAAAGTAGGAGTCGAGACATATTATCATCGTCTTGGTTCTTGCTAGTTATCAAATGTCTTATTTGTATGCTCTCGTTTTCGCGGGTGTGTGAGTAACTTTGTCTCTCTCTAATCCTAATACCATTGTTGAGTTATCTATGATGCTCTCATCTAAGTGAATCAACAATGAGAGCTTTTGAGTGGTGTTATCATTCTCTCTACATTCGAGAGAATATGATGCTTTCATCCTTGACAAATGGTCTAAACTTCCTTGTAATTGCATTTGCTCGGTGATAAGTCGATAGTTGGAAATTGAAGTCATTTGCCTCCCAAGGCCTCATAATCCTAGTATCATCCCCTTAGCTTAGCTAATGATAGTTTAATTTGCTTTCGTAGTGTAATCAAAACCAACTTCAAAACCCCCCTTGTTTACATTACTTTCTATATAATACATAAGTATGCTTATTTTCTACTTTAAAACACTCTTACAAGTCTCTTCTCCTTGTGGTTCGACCCCTACTTCCCACTATCTACTCTCTAGTAGTTAGAAGTTGTAGGTGATTTATAAATAGTATTTTGATCTCGCGGAGTCCCATTTAACGACGTGGGAAATCGCTTGTCATAATTGGCGCCGCTGCCGGGGAGAAGGCATATTTTGTTTTTGTGTTTCACCGTAGATTATATTTCTATTTGTAATTTTTCAAAAAAAAAATTCTATTTTCTTGAAGTGTGTATTGCTTGAGTACTTTTGTGGACGACACCGCTTGTAGTGTGTACCAATCTAGAATTCTTGCACTACAAATTTCAAACTTATACCAGTATGTTTACTTTAAGTAGGAATGATTTTAGAGAGTTTCTCGCCCTTTAACAATCAAAGGACGAGAAATATTATGGCAAGCTCGAGTGATACTTACAACGCAAACAATTTTTTCGAGGCTTGCAATTTTGACTCATGTGATGAGCACTACAATAATAAAATGTCGTTTTATTCTTCATACCAAAGGGACTATCATGATAAGTGCTATAATGAGGAGAGAGTTGGTTTCCAAAGTCAAGAAAGATATAATCCATACTACAATTCTTATGAGCCACAAGGGAGTGATCATTTGAATTATGGATATCTAGATGAAAACCAACCCTATGAGTACCAAGACATGCCCCCACCTTGTTGGGATATTCCTCAAGAGCAAGATCCAATAGATGGAAAGAAATCGACGTTTTGAAAATCTTGAGAGGAAAATGCATGAAATGGCCTTAGAGGTAAAGCTCTTGGTAGCTCAATCTTTAGAGGAAGAGTCATCCCAATTGGAACTTAATACAAATGTGTCGGTGAGTAATTCCACCGTTATGTATGAGAAAGAAGTTCAATGGGATGAGGAGTTGTGTGTTGACTCAAGTGAATTAGAGAAGGAGATGACCACTATTCTTGAATTTTTACCATCACCATTGTCATCCTCACCTCTACATACTCCACAACTCCCCCAACTTCCCAAACCAATAAAGGAGTCAAGTAGGTTGTTTGAAAAAGTAACCATTCCACATAGAACCTATTCCAAGTACTTTGGTGAGTGACGTCACCTCTTTGTATGAGGGAGAAGTTCAATGGGATGAGAAGTTGGCTTTTGAGCCTAGTGAAGTAGAAAGGGAGGTGATTGCTATTGAACATCCGTTATCATTATTTTCACCACCTCCACATATACTACCAATTCCACCACTTCCATCAATTTTGGAGGAGAGTAGAAAGCCATATACATTCATACTTCCAATTATCACTACTCCTCCAAGATCTCAACCAGACAATCCTCCTCCTAAACCTCTTTCCTTTACTTTCCTTGTGAGGGTGAGGGAATTTAATCTTTTGTTATTTGAATAACATTAGGGTCGTGACGACGACCTTAAAGATACGTAATTTCTCTTGAGGTACCCATTGCACCATTGGGATGAACCTCTTATGTCGTGTTGACAACATTGAATAAACAGATTTTGATTGTATCTCCATATCTCCATAATTTTCCTTTCATTTTAGTTAGGACTTCATATTTTCTCCCCTTTTATTTTCAATGAAAAAAAAACATTTGCTTCTTAATTTTTAGTTTACTTGATTTTTCGTTTGTTTATAAGATTTTACACTTTGGTAGTGTTTAATTGTGCAGGAACTCTAGAGGCATAATCTTGTGGATCCATGGAGAATTGCATTAAAAAAAAGAAGAAAAAAAAAGAAAAAAAAAAGAAGAAGAAAAAAAAAAGAGGAAAAAAGGGCAACTTTTAGCCGAAATAGCTCGCCCCGAGCCTTTGATCATGAGAAATGAGACCATGCTCAGCCAAAAGAGCTCTCCCCGAGCCTTTTAGAGCATCTTCAACGGTAAGCGACAATGTATTGTGGCTTACATTAATTCAATCTAATTAGCTAGCAAACTACAAGTATCTCCAATGGTTATTAATATTTAAATTAGCTTGTATGATCCCACATAATTCTAATTTACATCCAAATACATTGAATTATTAATGTGAGACATACTAAATGGGACTCAAGCTAGTTGCTTGTCAATGCTAGTAGCTTGTGAAACTAGTGCTTGAAAAAGGGTAAAACAATGGTAAGGTAGTGCTAAATATTTTATTAAAATTGCCAAGCAAGTACAAAAATGCAACCATTGGAGATGCTCTTAGGCTGAATATGCCACCTTCCCATACTTAAGCCAACTCTTCTCTTTTCCCTGACCTTCTTTTATTCCCTCACCCCTCTACCTAGGGGTGTTCAAAAATACCCGGCCCGGCCTACCCGCCCCGTTGACCCGGTGACCCGGCATAAAATAACAGGGTACTTTCTTATATTTTACGGACGGGTACCCGGCCTGTTAATTTCGTAAATTACCGGGTCCGGGTCCGGGTCACATAAATGTCATTTTCCGGGTACCCGGAAACCCGGTATAATATGTATTCATTTAATTAATTATAATTTCAATTATAATTTTACCTTTTAATATTGACTTTTAAAAAAATTAAATACCAATTCATCATAACTAGACTCAACCTCTTAAGTTTCCAATCCACCCCTCCAACCATTTAGTCTTTTGCTTTGATATTGTTACTTTTTCTTCAACACAAGCGCACAATCGCATCCCACACTGCATTGGAGTACATCCACTAATTTGGCTCGAATGATAATTATTCATAATTTTATTGATATTTTCATATTAAATAATATTTAATTAGTTTTGGACATTTATACTGATAAAGTATATTTATTATTAATAATTTAATGTATTTTGTAGCACTTTTTATAAGTAATAAAATAAAATAGGGTACCCGGTTACCCGGCCCGCATAATTGGGGTACCCGGCTGTACGGGTACCCGGTATTTCCGGGACGAGTCACGGGCCGCATTTTCAACTACCCGCATGTACGGGTACCCGATTGTACGGGGACCCGGAAGTACGGGTACCCGGACCTCTACCTACTGTACTACCCACCCCATCACCGAAACACCACCCCCCTCGCCGGCGAAGACCACATCACCGGCCACCACCACCTCCTCGCCGGCCTTCGTCACCGCCATCACCTCTCCGGCCGGCTCCCTCATCACCGGGACCCATCTGTTCTCCGGCAAAACTCCCCGATCCACCTTCAATCACCATCTCCGCCCACCATCACACCGCCCCGCCACCACCCAGTCCCGGCCTTCTCCAACATCACCATCACCGGCCGACGACTATCACTACCATTCCATAAATTCACCGACAACTCAAACATCCGCCCCCACCCGATACTCCGCCGTGGATCGCGATCCTGTTCGCGCAACACCACCGTCAGTCATCCATCTCCGACCACCACATCACCCTCTCAATCTCCGAATCCGGCGAGCCCATCACCACCATCATCCTCACCGGCTCAATCTTTGGTCTCGGGTTGTGCTCCGACTCGGGTCTTCCCAGTCACTAATCATCATCATCACTGCAGCCTGACAGGCACCTCCAACCACTGAGCCGCCAATCTCTTTGTTCACCGGTGAATCTCCACCACCCTGCCGCCGTGTCTCCACCGCAACTCACCACCGTCTCTGCTCTCAACCGATCTATCTCTACCGACGGATTCTTTCCTTCGCTGCCAGCCGCATCCACCCGGTCCACTATACACCTGCTCGTAGTTCACAGCCTGTGGGTAATTTCATTCTATAATCCTGGTTTTGTGTCTGCTGATGTGATGTGCTATGTGAGCATGTATTATGATGGTTTGCCATAATGTTGGAATATGTTTAGCATCGTCTTGCCGCCCATATCTGATCTTTCTGTGCTGGGTGTATGACTTTTCCCTTTCCCTATAGTCGTTATTGTTCTAAAACATTGAGGAAAATGTTTCGTTTAAGTGTGGGGGAGGGTTTAGTATCCATGTTTTGCTTCGCTCTATTGTATAAAAGTGTACTTCTTTTGAAGAATTTGTTTTGAAAAGAAAAAGAGTGAAAAGTCTGGATAGGTCAAAACATCAAAAAGGCCTAGGCAAAAGTGAGAGGCTTGTGCGGAAAAATGAGAGGCTAGGTATAACCTAGGCAAAAGGAGAGTAAGAAAAAGAAAAGAAAAAAAAAGAGTGGCTTTGTGAAAACCGAAAGGCGCATAGGCAAAAGGAGAGGTAAACTTGCTCATGTTCCGATGGTGTAAAATAAATAATAATATATATAATAGGCATTTCAAATATATTATCAAAGGCAATTATTACAACATGATGATTACACTATTTATAGTTCTAGACAGCAGCCTCTAGGCTGTCCGTGACCAATGTGGGATAACTACAATACATAATACAATAGGAAAAAAGATTAATTCCTACACAAGAAAGGACCTAATATCCATAATTAAATATATCTAGCATATTCCTTAACACCCTCCCTCAAGTTGGAGCATGATGATCAAGAATGCCCAACTTGCGAAGAAGATCATGAAATATTTGTCAGCACACCACCTCATTAAAAAATTCGGTGAGAAAAAGAGTATAGTGTAGCTCCACTTCATAAGTTCCAAGAATAGCAATATCAGCAACAGTAGAAAAAGTAGTAGAGTCCAGCCCATCAAAATAGTCAGTGGTCTGAGTGAACGAGAGAAGCAATCATCGCAATCCATCTCGCCTCCGCAAGTACAAGATACAGGCTGTATGCACATTGCACTTGGACAAAGTAGGCCGGAAGAGTTCGGCAGAAAAAAAATAATGATAGAGTCAGGGACCAGGAGTTTGGTCGGAGCCGGAAGAGTTCGGCGAGAAAAAATATAGAGTCAAAGACAAGGAGTTTGTCAGACTGAGAAGGCCGAAAGATTTCGGCAGAAAAATACTGATAAAGTCAAGGAGTCGGAAGAGGTCGGAGCCGAAAAAGTTCGGCGAGAAAAAAAATAAAGTCAGGGAGGCGGAAGAGTTCGGCGAAAAAAAATAAATACATGTCAAGAATTCATAGTGTCAATGGCTTGAAGTAGAAGGCAGCGGCAAGGACATGAATCCATAGTAGTGACGTGACGGCAGTTAGAAGCGGATGGCAGCAACAAGGAGAAAGTCAATCAGGGTCCGGAGAAGTCAATCAGGGTTTCGGGAGAAGTCGATCAGGGTTCCAGCAACAATGAGGAAGTCGATCAGAGTCCGAGAAGAGTTTCGGGAGAAGTCGATCAGGATTCCAGTAACAAGGAGGAAGTCGATCATGGTCCGAGAAGAAGTCGATCAGGGTTCCGGGATTGAACCAGCTCAGATACCATGTAAAATAAATTATAATATATATAATAGGCACTTCGAATATATTATCAAAGGCAATTATTACAACAGGATGATTACACTATTTATAGTTCTAGACAGCAGCCTCTAGGCTGTCCGTGACCAATGTGGGATAACTACAATACAGAGTACAATAGGAAAAAAGATTAATTCCTACTCAAGAAAGGACCTAATGTCCATAGTTAAATATATCTAGCATATTCCTTAACAGATGGTCTTATTTTGTGTCTCTTTATGGTATATTTTGTGATCTCTTTGGGGTAGGGTTGTGCCATGGAAATTATTGTGCATTGTACTTGTAACTTGGCACACTCTTTACTTTATGATGATGTTGGGGTTGGGTAGAACTTTCATTAGGATTAGAACATGAGACATGATTCTTGTGTTTTTATCTTAGGGAAAGTTTGCATTTTGTGAAGTTTCAAATGTCATGTTGCAAAATTGTTTAGAGTATGCACTTAGATTTTAATCGTTCATTCTCGAGGACGAGAAAAGTTTAAGTGTGGGGTAGTTTGATAAGCCCTAAATATACTCTTGTTTTATAGCATTTGAGAACTAGTTTGGGTAATATTTTATGCCAAAGTCTAGAGCTTTAGAGCTAAATCATCCATAGTGGTTTAGGAATGAATGTGTACATTTTAACCTTGATTTGAACTTGTAAGAAATACTTTGATGAAAGTAATTGAAGACCTTCTATAATCATACCAAAGAGTCGAACATTCGATGCTAAGAAGTTGATGAATTGGTCATAGAAGTGGTGTGAAGGCCACCTTTCCTTAGGTGGTAGAAGTTGCCCAGAAAAGTGTCGCTCGTGCCCAGAAAAGCGTCGCTCGAGTTTGAAGAAATGTCACTGAAGATGAAGGAAGTGTCACTGCTGCCCAGAAGCGTTGCTGCTGCCCAGAAGTGTCGCCAAATGAGTGACAGAAGAAAGCGTCGCTAAACCAGCGGCCCACTTGCCTCCTTGAGCTGAATTTTGGGGCTATAAATACCCCCTTATCTTCCCCATATGGAGGACGGCCAACATGACGTAGAACCATTATTTTTCTCTTCTTCTTTCCATTTTTTTGCTTTTAATTCAAGTAGATTAGTAGTATGATTCCATGAACTTTAGTCTAGCTTAGTTTGATCCTTGGGAGCATTTGAATTCATTTCCTTTGAAACTTTGAGGGCCTTGTATGCTTAAACTTTAGATTTGAATTATCATTTGATGAACTTGAATTCTTGTGCATGAATGTTGTTCAATCTTGCTTAATTTGTTATGGGCTTTGTATTTTATATCAATTGCATGCTTCATAGTCATTAATTAGGTTAGATGGGTTAGAGTAACTTAGTGTGGTGACGATGGTAACCTAGTGTAATGGTAGTGTAATCTCTAGTGTTAGATTAATGACTATGGAAGGGTTGGGTGATGACAAATTCTTCCCTTGTCGTGTGATTGTAGCTAAGGAATGCCATGATAATTGTAAGTTGCTATTTATGAGAATCTTATGATGTATGATGACCCAATCATGAGTGTAGGTTGTGATTCAACGCTTTCGTTGATTTACCTTATGTGTGATTGTGCAATAGGGTCGAGGGTTCTCTCTAGCGTATGATTGATAACAACACGTAGCTATATTTGTGGGTAGAACGTTATCGTTTACTCCAATATCATTAAGTAGCAAAGTAGAAGTCGAGACATATAATCATCGTCTTGGTTCTTGCTAGTTATCAAATGTCTTATTTGTATGCTCTCGTTTTCGCGGGTGTGTGAGTAACTTTGTCTCTCTCTAATCCTAATACCATTGTTGAGTTATCTATGATGCTATCATCTAGGTGAATCAACAATGAGAGCTTTTGAGTGGTGTTATCATCCTCTCTAGCTACATTCGAGAGAATATGATGCTTTCATCCTTGACAAATGGTTTAAACTTCCTTGTAATTGCATTTGCTCGGTGATAAGTCGATAGTTGGAAATTGAAGTCATTTGCCTCCCAAGGCCTCATAATCCTAGTATCATCCCCTTAGCTTAGCTAATGATAGTTTAATTTGCTTTCGTAGTGTAATCAAAACCAACTTCAAAACCCCCCTTGTTTACATTGCTTTCTATATTTTACATAAGTATGCTTATTTTCTACTTTAAAACACTCTTACAAGTCCCTTCTCCTTATGGTTCGACCCCTACTTCCCACTATCTACTCTCTAGTTGATGAGGAATGGAAACAATTATTTTCCAAAACTATTCATGAAAAAGTGAATTGTAGTTTGGGAAGGATTTTATTTGTTTTCCTTTTAGTTTTAGAATAGAATTAGGACATATATTATTTTCCTATTTTGTTTTTACTTTCGTAGCTATAGATATTGTAATCCTTATAGAGAAAAGAGGAGAAGAGATTTTGAGATTTATAAAAATTCAGAGTATGAGTTTTAAACCAGTTTTCCCGGAGGTGTGATTGCCAAAGGATTTATATATATTTTTCTAGGTGTGATTGCCAAGATTAATTATATATTTTGTTACGAGTTCTTTTTTCCAACTACGATTCATCAACGCAGGAGTACTGCATCATTTTTGGTATCCAGAGCAAGGTTTCGACAATGACGCTGAAAGATCTACAAGAGATCACTAGCAGACATGAGTCTATGATTGCTAAGTACGGTTCGGACATTGCTGACATCAAAGAATGCTTAAAACAGTTGATTGCTCGCCTTGATGCATTGGATGCGAATAATCCGTCGCCACCATCACCATTGGCACCCGTAACAACACCGATTGCTTGCTTCGAACCTATTGTGTAGAATTTTACGCCAATATTGAAGCCGCAACAGTTTTCGCCAACAAAGACGCCAATGGATGAGCAGAATTCACCATCATCTGTGAATGTTCAACAACGAAAGCCATCCTCACTTTAAATGGATGATCAATCACATCAACGATGGGAAGATCAAGTTCAAGGGCACCATCAATTTCAAAATATGAAGGTGTTAAATCGAAGATCCATCGAGCAGATCCGACCAAGAATGGAAGATATACATCAGCGTTTCAAGAAAAGAGAATTCAAAGTCCATAAATTTGCCGTTAAACCTTTTGATGGGTTTGGGATTCAAGCATATCTTTTACGTTGGAAGTATGTTATTAATTGGAAAGGATATCCATGCAAGGAGTCAAGCATTGATTCAGATTTGCAGACTTATTTCGAGAAGATCAATTGTTATAACTTGTCGGAGTCGAGTTTTTTCAAGAAGGGGAGAATGATGAGGAATGGAAACAATTATTTTCCAAAACTATTCATGAAAAAAGTGAATTGTAGTTTGGAAAGGATTATATTTGTTTTCCTTTTAGTTTTAGAATAGAATTAGGACATATATTATTTTCCTATTTTGTTTTTTACTTTCATAGCTATATATATTGTAATCCTTATAGAGAAAAGAGGAGAAGAGATTTTGAGATTTATAAAAATTCAGAGTATGAGTTTTAAACCAGTTTTCCCGGAGGTGTGATTGCCAAAGGATTTATATATATTTTTCTAGGTGTGATTGCCAAGATTAATTATATATTTTGTTACAAGTTCTTTTTTCCAACTACGATTCATCAACGCAGGAGTACTGCATCACTAGTAGTTAAAAGTTGTAGATGATTTATAAATAGTATTTTGATCTCGCGGAGTCCCATTTAATGACGTGGGAAATCGCTTGTCAGAGTCGAGAGCGAGGCCGGGGAAGCAGTTCGCCACACATAAGCTAGGTAAGTTAAAATCCAGACTCCACACAGAAGCAGGCAATCAGACTCCACACAGAAGCTAGGTAAGTTAAATCCAGACCCACCTTATATCCTAGTTGTATAACATTGATCTAAGCATGAAGTGGTGAGGAGAATTTTGTATATGATACAAGGATCTTAAAAACCAAGCCAGCTCTGTCTCTAATGATAATTCCTATTCCAGTGCTACCATCCTGTCTAAAGCATGCATCCACATTTATTAAGAAAGCTTGATCAGGTGGCATCCATTGAATGATTTTAAGTGGTTTGGGTCTATTACTTTTAATGAAGGGGACCAAACCATTATGGATCAAAAAATGGTGCCTTTCCACATTACCAGATACAGGGAAGGCTGTAAAAATTAATGAGATCTCCTTAATTATCTGAGTGAACACTGTTTAGGCTGGGGTGAGTACTCCATCATATATGTATTTGTTTCTCCTAGTCCATAGAGCCCAGAATACCACCATTGTGGATACCCTTATTACTCTGTTATGAACTTTGGATGACAAAGAATATGATAGATATTACTTCAGCCTATGATTGACATTTCCAAAATGTGGTAGCCTTACAACCAGTGCATCATTTATTCTAGACCATATCTGTAAATTAAGAAGGAAGTGATTGAAATAGTGCTCAATGGTATCCTCATGACAGCAAAAAGGGCATTTTGATGAGAGTTGAAAGCCAGACTTAATCAAAACATCATCAAAAGGGAGGAGTCTGTTTCTTAATCTCCAAATTAGAATTGACATCTTAGTGGGCGTAGGTTTAGTCCATACCTGGGTAAGAATGGAGATTTGAGGCTCAGATTTCCTGTGTATCTGATATGCTGATCTGGTTGTAAAATGGCCATCAGAAGATGGCTTCCAGAAAAGAATATCATCATGTGAGTGTGTGAGCTCAGCCTCCTACAAAGAAATAATGGTGTTTGTAGCCAAAAATGGCTCAATTTGGGTAAGCAAGTTGGACTTATTAACTATGAAGTTTTCTAATGTAAGTTTTGGAAAAGGCATGTCCCTGTCCTGTGGCCATTCATAGGCTAAAGCTCCCTTCCCTGTCCAGTTAGAGTCCAAAAAGGAGCATGTTCCTTTTCCATAGCAAACAAAGTTGTTGGCATTACAAGTCTCAGTAACTGAACATATCATCTTCCATGTGAGAGATGTCCTATATGATACTGGTAAGCTCCACAGGTATGCTGTCCAAATTGTTTCATTTTTTTTTGCAATTTCCACCATAATTTGCAAGAAAATGCATTAATCATGGCTCTTAGGTCTCTAAAGCCTAAACCATTTTCTGTCTGTGGCAATACAGTCCTAGAACATTTCCTCCACACTTTTCTCTTGTCATAGATTGTTTCCCCCCAGAAGAAACTGGATGCTACCTGTTTTGGAGGTTTTAGAGCTAACACATGTACTGGAATGACCATCAAAACATGGTTGATTAAAATCAGCCTACCTGCTGGTGTTAACCATTTATTTTTCCAGTTTTCAGTAGCATTTTTCATCCTTCTGATCAATGGCTAGTAGTGTGTAACTTTGTTTCTACCACTGAAGATTGGACTCCTAGGTATTTGAATGGCATTGAACCTTCTGTCATGCCAAGTACCCTCTTGATGAGTCTTATCCTGATAGAGAAAGATTGAGGGGGTGTGAAGAACTCTGATTTTGGTATGGACATGAAGGTTCAACCATTTTTAGGTATGATACAAAGATAAACTAAGTAGGTATATCTATACATACTAATACACAGTCGTACACACAACTATAATTTCCTAATTTACATACAATAGAATAATATCAAATATAACAAAATATCCTAATACTCCTCCTCAAGTTGGAGCGTGAAGATCCGGAACGCCCAACTTGCCAAGTAATTGTTGAAACTGATGTTTACCAAGAGTTTTAGTGAAAATGTCGGCGAGCTGGTCCAAAGTACGAATATGATACATAACAACATCACCTGATTGAACAAGGTCTTGAAAAAGTGACAATCCACTTCAATATGTTTTGTCCACTCATGAAACACCGGATTCTGGAATGTAAAGGCAGGAGGCGCGCTTCTATGCACCCGTTCGGAACTAAACCAAACGACGGCAGAACTGTTTATAAACATGACTGTCGGTAAGGTAGGTGGTGAACGGTGGTGTGAGCAGCGATCGGTGGTGGTGTAGGTGGTGATTGGAATTTATGAAACGGGACGGCGCTTGGCACTTCCACAGAACAAATCTCGGCAAAATAATGATGAAACCGAACAGAAATAGATTGTTTGGCAGAAATAATTAATAAGTATTAGAGGAATAATTCAAATGTCTATGGATCATTTTTATCTGGTACAATGTAAAGAACGAATAGGGTAGAAGGATATATGTATCACTAGTGCACAAGCATATGTTTCTCGGCACTATATTCACGACGTTTTGGCCAGATTTGCACGGAACCACCGAGTAACGAGGTTACGAACTCGTAACCTGTCGTTCACCTAGGGCATAAAAAAATACACGGCGTTTCAAAAATACAACACGACGTTTTCCAAAGTGTATTAAAAATGTCAAGGTAAGGTGAAATCGTATCCGGGTTCGTTTAAAGGCGAGTTAGTTAACGATATCACCTGCACCACCCGCCTAAACTTAGAAAAGTTGTTCATCCATACATGCTTGGACGTGCAGAGGTTGCGAGTTCGTCTGTTTTGGACACTAGGAGGCGATACTAAAGGAGCGAGTTCGCCTATATTTATGACCAGAGGCGTTTGTTGTTACTATTTCGTAGATGTTTTGATCTTGCTGGCGAAGAGGTAGTGAATTCATAACTGTGTTGTAGCTGGGTATATAAAAGCAGAATTTTTGCGGGAATGAAAATAAAAGAACTAGATAAGAGGACTCTCATTCTGTTTTTTCTCCAGTTTTGCTCACATTTTCAGGCCTTGATTTCGCCCAAGAACACAAAGGTATGTGCTTTTGATTTTTTGTTGATTGGTTTTGGAATGGGCAAATTGTTTTTGATTAGTGTGTATGCTTGTTTGTATGGTTTTGTAGAGTTTATTAGAGTGCTAAATTTGGGGAATTTTTTGAGTGATTGTAGCTAAACCGTTGTTGATAGTATCTTGTTAAGCATGGGTCGTAGTGAAATCATGTTGGAGAATCAGCGTCTTTCACAAGGTTACACGAATTTGATTCAAGAGTTTATTCATGTTGGTTGGAAAGATTGTGTAGAAAAAGAGAATGGGTGGGCTAAGATGTCCTTGCATAGATTGCCTTAACAACGCGATTTATGAGGATGTAGATGTAGTGCACGAACATTTGCTTTGTAGAGGTTTTGATCCTACATATACAATATGGGGTTGGCATGGAGAAGGTGCAAGTCATTATGATGCGGAGTTTGATGTTAAGCTTGGTGCAGAGGAATTACGTTATGATGGTTGTCTTGATGAAATGGTGGAAGACGTGGCTATGGATTGGGTAGGAAAGCCGAACATGTTAGCGGTGATGTATAATGATAAAGAGACACCATTGTACAAGGGTTGAAAACATTCCGTTCTTGGTTCTACGTTGTTGTTGATGAATATAAAGGCGCGACATGGAATATCTGACAAGGGGATGACTGAATTGTTAGAGTTGGTGAAAGAGTTGCTACCCACTGACAACTTGTGCCTTAATCGAGTATATGCTGCAAAGAAGATATTATGTCCTATGGGAATGGAGATGCAGAAGATTCATGCATGCCCTAACGATTGTATGTTGTATAGGGGAGGTGACAAGGACAGGGATACGTGCCGGGTATGCAATGAGCCTCGGTACAAGTCAAAGGTGGGGACCGTAGAGGTATGTGGCGAGGGCGTGACACCGTCCAGATGTAAAACGCCAGCTAAAGTAGTGTATTACCTTCCACTGGTTCCTCGACTGAAGAGATTGTTTGCAAATCCCGAGGATGCAAAGTTGCTAACATGGCATGCAGATAGGGTTAGGAACGACAATGATATCATTTCACATGCCTCAGATGGAGATCAGTGGAAGAAAATGGATGAGCGGTACCCTGAATTTGCTAAAGAGCCTAGGCATGTGAGGTTAGGCTTATCCACCGATGGCATGAACCCCTTTGGTAACATGTCTAGTACCCACAGTTCTTGGCCAGTTATGGTTGTGATTTACAATCTGCCGTCGTGGTTGATGATGAAATGTAAGTATGTGTTATTGTCCATGATGATATCTGGTCCCAAGCAACCGGGTAACGATATTGACGTGTACCTAGCGCCTTTGATCGAAGATTTGCAGAAGTTATTCGATGTCGGTGTCTGGATACCTGATGGTAGTCGAGGTGATGAGAAGTTTAAGCTAAAAGGAATGTTGTTGTGAAGTATCAATGACTTTCCATATTAGGTAACTTGGGCGGTTATTCAGTTAAAGGTCACTCTGCATGTCCCATATGTGAGAGCAAGACTAGTTTTTTTCAATTGAAACACGGTGGTAAGCCAGTGTATCTCGGGCACAGAAGATTTCTTCCGACAAGCCATCCTTGGAGGCGAGCCAAGAATTGGTTCAACGGGAGAGAAGAGCATGATCCCGCCCCAATCCCTTTAACTGGGTCGGAGGTTCTAGCAAAGGTTACTGGGATGGATCATGAATTTGGTAAGGGAAAGAAGAAGAAGGCATCGAATAGCAGTTGGAAGAAGTGTTCGATCTTCTTCAACCTATCTTACTAGAAGTATTTGGACGTACGTCACTGTCTCGATGTGATGCACATTGAGAAGAACGTATGTGAAACACTTATAGGTATGCTGATGAATACTCCTGGAAAGACAAAGGATGGCCATAAAAAGCGCGTAAAAATCTTGTACAACTTGGTATCCAATCGTCTCTTGCCCCTATAGAGGAAGAAGGTAAATCTTATTTACCTCCAGCTTGTTACACTATGTCGACCGAGGAGAAGAAGCGTTACTGTAATGCTTTGAAGTCTGTAAAGGTTCCAACAGGTTACTCTTCGAACATTCATTGTTGTGTGAATACGAAAGAATTGAAGCTGGCGGAAGTGAAGTCGCACGACTGTCATAATCTTATGCAGGAGCTGAATATAATTGCTTTACGAGGATCATTGCCTCGTCACGTGAGGAAGGCAATATCGAATCTATGTTACTTTTTTAAGTGCATATGTCGTAAGCAAGTGAGCAGGCGGAAGCTGGATGAGTTGCAGGAAATGGTGGTGGAAGTTTTGTGTAGGATGGAGATGTACTTTCCCCCGACCTTTTTTGACATAATGATCCACGTGATAGTCCATTTGGTGAGGGAGGTAAAATTTTGTGGCCTCGTTTACTTGAGATGGATGTATCATTTGAGTGGTACATGGCGATTTTTAAGCATTTCGTGAAGAACAGATATAGGTCTGATGCTAGTTTAGCTCAACGTTATGTCGTAGAAGAGGTCATTGAGTTCTGTACCAACTATATGAAAGATGCTGCCACAGTGGGGATCCCAAATGCTAGGCATGCTGGTAGAGTGGAATGGCACGGGCTTAAGCATCATAGTTTGTTTAGTCCTACCGCCGCGGACATAGCATCATAGATAGTTTTGTCCATTTATATATCCTCAGGAACCACGAGGCGGTGACCCCTTATGTTGACGTACACATGGATCAGATTAGAGTCTCAAATGCATGAACTGTCGGTGACGTGAGGATCCTAGAAAAGCATTGTGCCAATTTCGTCCGGTGGCTGCAAGCTCACATTCAAGAAGGGGACCATCCTGATATTGTGAAGATGTTATGCAGAAGACCCCTCGGTACTGTTTTCTCGTTTGGTGGGTACGACATCAACGGTTATACTTTTGTAACTAAATGGTCGGATGAGAGGTCAACTAACCAAAACAGTGGTGTGGTAGTGCCAGGTGAGGCCACAGTTCATGGATGCCAAGCATACTACGGAGCATCACCGACATTTGGGAGATTGACTTTATCAGTGCCACAATTCCAGTGTTCAAGTGTGAATGGGTGAAGGAATGTGGCGGGGTGCGGAAAGAGGATTACGGCACAACCCTGGTGAATCGCAGTATTCTTGGCTCTGAAGGTGATTCGTTTATCATGGAGTCACAAGCGCACCAAGTGTTTTATGTGAAGGATCCAAAGGATAACCGGTGGGAGATTGTGGTGAATGGTAAGCAGGCGCTTCTTCACAACGGCAACGACGAGGATTACAGTTTTGGTATAGATATCGGAGACCTTCTGGGTTTAGAGCCGAACAAAACATTAACTGAAGACGAGGCAAGTTTGAAAAGGTTAGTTGCGCGTAACGATCACATAAATGCTGGGAAGCCAACGAAGCGGAAGAGGAATCAACCCAAGAATTGCTAATCCATAGTTTGTATTGGCAAAAAATATTACTTATAATCATCTACATTTGGTATAGACGACATTAGTATTCATGTATGATTCAAATGTATTTCACTCATAATATAGGCGTATTTAGAGGCGGTCTCGCTCCTTAAAATCACCTTGATGCATGACCGGTAGTAATACCGCTTATTTATTCGCCTACCATAAAAATACGCCGTTTTATATAATTTCGCCCTATGGTGTGGTATGTAGTTGAAGGCGGTACCGTAACAAGTTTTGCCTGTTTGTGGCGAGTTCGCTGATGGACACGATTGTTGCTCTCTGTCTAACCAGGCGATGCTAGAAGCGAGTTCGCTTGAGATAAAAGTCTACTGGCGAATTTGTTTGCGATCTTGTATATGCATTTTCTTACTAGCAACAACGTCATACTTTTCCTACTTTGGTTTAACGCATGAAGAATAGTAATTTCTATATGGTGATTGATGAAAAACTAAGCGCATATCAAATTTATGCAAAAAGTTTAGAATTATAAATCAAAACGAAAATTTTAAATTGTTGCATTACAATTTGAATAAACCCTAGACTACTTCTACATGTCTAGGAGTTGTCACTGCCTTGCGGATCCTGGTTTTCTGGAGTGGCTGCCGGAGGATTTGTACGGGCATATGCTCTTTGAAAACCCCGAAGAAGGTGGCAGTTCTTCAGCTAGTCTTGCGGACATTTGCAAGTTCCGTCCTCATCGCGAAGTTCGATTCCTTAAACCCCTTATAATAGGCTTCCGCACTCACTAGTAAATGGTAGACATAGAAAATGTAAAATTTAGATATAATGCACAACAGAATGGATTATAAATAAAATGTGTATCCCCTTACCTCCACTTTGCTCAGGTTCCGGCTCCACGTCCTTGTCTCCATTTGGTTGTCAAGTCCCCCAACCAATTTCCACTTTTTCTTCTCAAGGTATTCCTTGGTATAGTACTCACAGGGCTTCCCGGTGTTGGAGAATTTCATCTTTGGATGCTTGCGGCGAAGGAACTTTGTTATGAAGTTTGCGTATGGCAACTTCCTAGCCATTGTTTTGTTCTCAACCACGCTATCCTTCATATGGTGAAACATGGAATACCCGAGATTTATCATCACTTCCTCGGCCAGCAAGTAGTAAGTCACCAAAGTGGAAAAGTTTGGTTCTTAGAGGTAACCATCTTTAGGCACAATATTTGTAGCCATCATCTTCATAGAGTAACCTACGCTCGGGTGTAAGTTGTGCTAGTTTGTACTCCTTTGGCGTTCCTAGCATCGCTCTTTCCATAGGATATGGAAAGAGCGACTCATTACGCGCAACTTTCCATAGGAATGGAATTTCCATAGGAAAGAGCGACTCATTAGGCCAACGGTTCCCATTGCATAAAGGTCCAACGGCTCATCACCGTCCTCAAATTCAATTCCGAAGGCTGCATTGAGAATTGCTGGACTTACCTCGTAGTCTTTCTTGTTCACCTTGGTCTTCCACACATCACCAACCTGTCGGAAATTAGCATAGAATTGCATAGTCTCCTCCAGATAACCCGGGTCATTCACCGTCATCAATTTTTCAGCACATGAATATTCAAGAATGTCCCACACCCCTTTCAAGCCAAGCTCTTGCACCTTACTCTCATCCACCACTAGTAAGGTGTTCAGCTGCGACTCTGTGTCCTCAAAAATCGTATACTTGAGGTAAGCTTGCTCACTCACAAACTTAGTTTTATCGAACTTAATAACCTCGTTCGATTGTTCAACAATCTTTTTTCCCCGTGGAGGCATGTTTCTGATTATCCAAAGTACCTATCAACAATAACTAACATCAATCATATTCCTATGTTTGAACCCCACATACACAAATCCAAAACAGAAGCTAAAAATCCCGTGAACCTAAAACTTAAACACATGCCATTGAAATTAACGATAAATAAGATGAGTGAAGAGATCAACTTACAAGATGAATGGGATTTGGGCGGTTGGGGGAGTAAATAACCCAGTGGACGGTGGTTTCTTGGCGGTGGATCTGTCGGGCGAGCTCTGATGTTCAATCTGATTGAAATAAAATTAGGGATCTGGTTTTGAACGCGTCAGGCCCCAAACGTTGACTACTTATAGTGACTATGGTTACGAACTCGCTTGTTATTCGCCTATGAGCGATATTTACAGGCAAGTTTGCTTGTCTGTTAATAAATTATGTAGGCCTTCGGGCCAGGGGACTAGATAAATGGTACACACACTCATCATTCTGATATGGCCCAAGTAAGTGTATAGTATATGTATAGATAATGCTTGGTGTTTCATGGGAAGTTTGCGCGGGTCGGCGACTTATCGAACCCTCTATTATTGCTGCCATATATATACTGATCAATTGGACGCTGATCCAACAATGTGGGAAACTTGATACAACGTGGTGGCGAAATCGCTTGGTATCCACCCATTAGCGAAATTTAGTGGCGAGTTCGCCTATGTGTATAAACTATATAATTGTTGAGATATTCATAAAATTCAAGAAAGTTTTTAATTGTGTATAAAAGTTGATGTGGAACGTTTATGAAATTTGAAATTGTTTCTATTTTATTAAAAAAATTTGAACTTTAAATTTGGTTGCTGCTGTATGGCGGACACCACGCTTGACAACGAACTTGGCTCACGAGCTGACCTGCAAAACAAGACCTCGGGTGTCCCGAGGATAGACACTCCGACGCTCAAGTTAGTATGATGCGTAAGGCGTATCGTATGAGTTATAAGATAGAAAAGGTGTACCAAACCTTTGGGTATTTATATGGCTACAATCCGTAGATCACCAAGATATGTAATTATGGTAGGAATACAACTATTTTGGAGATAACAATTGTATTACCATGTATAGAAGAAGTATATTTTGGTCATGGCTGTATTTATCATGTTTAGGAGGATGTATATTCCTTGTAGAACATTCATAATATACGCATTCCTTATAAGGATTAGGATTGATGGACCCGTGGATCCATCCTCCGCGTAACTCGAGCCTGTGACCCTTCTCGGGCCCTGGTCTGAGGCTGGATGAGGTCCAGAATACGAATCATGGACTTATCAGTAGCCCCAAGGTAGATCTTCAGAATTGGGAAG
This sequence comes from Sherardia arvensis, assembly GCA_948330725.1. Taxonomy (NCBI): domain Eukaryota; kingdom Viridiplantae; phylum Streptophyta; class Magnoliopsida; order Gentianales; family Rubiaceae; genus Sherardia; species Sherardia arvensis. The sequence goes on from OX415236.1 coordinate 25,894,460, forward strand.
GCTCCATATCGAAGATTGAAGGAGAGGTTTGCTTCTCGAGGGAAGGCCAATAACTCGAGGGAGAGTAACTCGGGGCATTAAGCTCGGCGTGTCCTTCTAGGACCATTCTTTCGGGTTGGCCCTTCTGAATATCTAGTTTCAAATTTTTTCGTATTCCATCAGAACACGTAGATGGCTGAGATTAACTATTTTTGAAATCCATATGTGAGATACACGTGGCGTGTATTAATTAGGAGGTAGAGACGGTCTGTCCCCCCGTCTCTCCAATTGCTTGCATCGGAACAAGAATCAAGGTAATTACTCACCTTAATATCGTCTGAGTTTTGGTTGAATCTCCCAAATCATTCCCATTGTCTTCCTTATTCAATATTTCTTCTTTCTGAGTTCAGGAGACGTGTCAGCTTTATCAAATTTCTGAAACCTCAAATTTCTGCTTCCATAATCATCAGTAAGTGTTATCATCTTTCTCCGTTATTTTCTTGTGTCTGTTTCTCCTTTTGCCTTGTGTGTTTACCCCATACTCTCTGTAAGCATGAGTAGTAGTAGTGAAACGATTTCCATCCCCCATCATGGTGAGAGAGAGTATGCACGTGCTCAGGCTGAGGAGAATAGCTCCCGTGACCGCCGTAGAGCCGAGGTTGCTAGTGGGAAGAGGCCTGTGTTGTCGAAGAAGAAATCCACTAATGAAGAGAAGAGGTTGTTGGCCATGGCGAGAAGGGCTCAGATGGAAGGGAGTAGTCCCATGGTGGCGCATGCACCCGGAGAAGGATCTTCCATGCAAGGTGAGGGAAGTAGTAAGATGTCGGTGGAAGATAACAAAGCCCGTGCCAATGCTGCTGTATTTGTAGAGAGTTGTCGATATTCCATCCCCAGTGATAGTGATCTCATGTATTTTGGGGAAGATAAATCTGTCGGTGAGTTGGTTACTCTGACCCGAGGTGTTATTTACGGGAGGTTCCTTCAACATGGATTGACTTTTCCCTTTCCCATTGTTGTTGAGTGACTTCCTTGAGTGTTATAAGATTCATCTGGGACAGCTCCATGCCAATGTAATAGTCATCATAATGGCTTTGATGACTTGGTGCGCCAGAAAAAGGTATGAACCAAGTCTAGCTCTATTACGGACCTTGTACCGTCTCCAAACAAGTAGTAACTTTGGTTATTCGGGATACCGATATAGGCCGAGCTTTTGTACTGCCTCCCAAAAGTGAGGGATGGGATAATATAAAGCTAACCTTTGATCGGACCAAGTATGAAGTTCCCCATTGGAACAAGAAGCTCAAGAGCGAGGCCAAGTATGATGTTGAGTCTTCACACAAATTACTGAATATAGCTGGAGAGCTGGTGAGAGAGAAGATCAAACTTGCTAGTGGCAAGTTTGTGCCGGGAAATCATCAGATGGGCTGGTTATGGCCCCTTGAGACATATAAGTGGATGTACGAGATGCCCAGTCGGACGCTTCAGAATGGTAGTTATCTGAAGTTTTCTTGTTTCGACCAACCAAAGGGTGTGAAGATTGAATGGTATGAGGCCATTTTGTCTATGGAGAATGATCCCATTGGTGCAGCCAGGGCGCTTCGGGCCTGTAGGGCTGTTGAGGAGAGGGCAGCTCCGGATGAGGTGTCGGAAAATCAAGCTCCTTTGGATAGGGAGGTTCCTGGATTAATGCCGGATGCTCGGCGTCGTCTGAGGAGGTTGGTTCGAGGACCAAGGGAGAGTCAATCAAAGGCTAAGGTACCTTTGAGGCAATATAGCCACATTTTATACATGTTATTCAAGTTAAGAATCCATACATTATCACAGTCTTTATCACAAGCAAGTCAGAGTACTACATCCCACATATCACATATACAAGTTCAGACTTTTAAATATATACATTTAGATAGATACCAGCCAATATAGCCACATTTTATGCATGTTATTCAAGTTAAGAATCCATACATTATCACAATCTTTATCACAAGCAAGTTAGAGTACTACAACAAAGTAAATACTTCACAATTTCACTTTTTTTATAGCATCATATAAATACTCTAGTTACAAATAAATAATAGGCACATATATCCATTTCATATTATGCAAGTTAATAATTCAAACATTAGCATATGCAACACACATATGTAACCACGACCAAAGGAAATAGATTGACGAAAGGCACTGTAGACACCCAAAATTAGCTAACACCATTTTAAGCATTCCACAACCAGAAGTTTAAAAGACAGAGAAGCGTAACACACCAACAAATATCTCAAGACAAAGTTAAATTTCATAAAGTACACAATCATAGAGCTAGGTTCAAGACAGTCCTTTATTCACTCAAAACCATTCAAAATATGAATGAAGACTAATATAACCATATATATATATAATATATCACAAGTAGCACATAGGTATGACAGCCCCAAAACTTTATAGATATATTTTATAAAGTTTTGAAAAGTGAAAATACTCACCTGATATGATATAATAAATCATCTTATGTATGCAAGACCCATTCCAAAACCAGTGCTTTACTGAATATCAAATCTGAGAATAATGTGATATAAAAGAATTAGTCTTGTTGTATCAAAGTTTCTTATTCACTATTCCTAGTTGCTCTTGTTTCTGACTTTCCTTTCCCATCAAGGCTTTAGAAAGTTTATTTATACTCTACACTTTAATTGTATGACAACCAATTAAAATGAGCAGAACCGCTGCCCTTGACAACTAAAACCTGCTCTTTCGCTCAGCTTCTCAACTCTCTGTTATCATGTCAATTTTCAGACCCGATAGTACCTCAGTATTTTCAAAGTATAAACACAGAGGTTCTTAAACAATTTTTTTTCCGGAACGTCTCTTACTCTCACTGGAAGACCTTCGCAGCAATTTTGAGAAAACATGTCTGAGTTGGAACTTAGAATTTAATGTCAGTCTTAGACTCCAAACTATAGCAAACAAAAGTTTGGTTTTACAAAGATATGTCAATTACTTGAAACATATCAACAGTGAAAAGAAAAATACCTACTGCGGGTTAATCTCGAAATCATACACTACCTTTTAAAAATACATCTCCCATCGGTTTTATCCTATAAAAACACTTTGTGACTGTTTAAAACCATATCTTAAGTCTTAGAGATCACAGAAAATGTAACATCGTATATATTATAGTAAAATCTCTTTAAAACCTTTTAGTTTCAAATTTTGAAAACTGGAAATCGCAGCAGAAGTTTGACAGCAATTTTCTGTACTGGTTTCTCAACCAAATCAGAAGTTTCTAAAGTTAAAAATGAAGATCAATGTTTCAGGATCACAAAAAAACAAAAATCAACTAAATCGGAGTCATGGTTTGAAAGATATGGTGGTTTAAAGTTAAACTAGTTAAAATATTTCTGGGCAGTAACCTAAACACAACGGACTTAAAAATGCTTTATCTACCTCATTAGTTGGTGTGCTTTAACAATTCAAAATTATATTCTGTAGCTAACATCAGGAAGATCATTTTGGCACATATATCTTTCAAAACTAAGTCCCACGCTAAAAGATAAGAGATTTTGAAGAAAACAAACTTTCAGCAAACTGTCAAGCAAGAGTATAGATTTTCAAAACACTTTTTCTCACAATTTACCCATTCGATTCTTAAAATTTCAAATCCTGTAATCTACTTTATTTCCCAAAGATTACATAGGTACAAGAATGGGCAGAATCGGAATTATGGTTTAACCAATATACACTTTTAAAGTCCATGTTTCAAGTCACTCTTCTGCAGCGAAACATACACATGACAGAAACTTTGAAACCCTTTTTCTTACTTGTTTCTTAATCAAATAAGCTCATTCTTGATATCAAATCGAAGATCACAATCCAAGGTTTTCAAATAAGTTTTCTTCACTCAGAAAAGAGTTATGAATTTAAAGTTACATGTTCTTAAAAGTCAGTACTCTAGACTGAAAATTTCAGATATTAAGTTATCACATTCATAACTTATTCGTTTTCCACACTTCCTAGGTCTATACTGAAGTTTATATCACAAGGATCACATATTAAACCGTGAGAGATTATGGTCACCACTGGTACAACCGTACAACCATGTATTTCTGAAGAACCCTCCCACGACAGAGTCACAAAACACCCACACACACACACAACAAAAAAACAAGGAAGGATATCAATATATGTCCCATTATCACTCCCTTGTTTCACGCCAAAGAAAACCTAAATTCTTACTGCCACTCTACACCCTAACATCGCCTATTCCAAATTGAAACCATCAATCCCTTCCTCGGGGAAAGGGGTAGAATTCCAATGTTGTATATATCAAAGGAATAATTCGGGGTTCTAATCAACAACCAAAAATGAAAACAATTCAACAGCTCATAAACGTATCAATAATCAGATCACGCAAAGCGAAAACATCGAAGACAGTAATTTTGATTGCGATACATGAAATCCTAGGGTTTGAAAATTCTGGGATTACTCAGGCATTGACGAGATTTGATTCAAAGAGGCATATAGAGAGAGACTACACTTCGAATCGAGCGGCGACACAGAGAAATGAGTTCGTACAAGTATTTGATTTGATTAAGGTTTCATTGACTGAACTTACATACTCTACTTTCAGCCCTTAATCTCTTGCCTGTTTACCTTTCAAGGTCTCTACTTTGTTCACACTCTAGGTCCCTCACTTTGTGTAAACAACTTTTGTTTTTTACAAAACTATTTTTCTCACCCATTTTTAATCCAAATTGATTGATTCTTGATATCGACTTGAACTTCTGAATCTGAGGGTTTTAAATATATCATTAATACTCTTGATAATTTATTTCCTATAACTCAAAAATATTTTCACTAATCCTTGTCAATTTCCATTCATTTTATTCAATAGACATTGTCGTGTCTATGCATATAAATACGAATTCAAAGATTCTGTATTTCTCTTTTAATCTAAGCTTAGCAAAACTTATATTATATATATGTATAAACATATATATATATATATATATTCTTATAACTAAATATTTTGCTCTTGTTGTTGCCTTGTAAATCTCTTTTATTATTTTAACTCTTGATGATAATATTGATAATCACTCATTTAAACTCATCGATGACCTGACTTATCATTGTTAGCCTGTCGGGTGTTTGTCTGAGAGATTAGGTCTCCACATGCGCTCATAAAAGGTAGGAGGGAATCCCCTACATCTTCTCAACTAATGAGGATAGCAGAGGAGAGTAATTGGGGTCGAGGCCTCCAGGGAAATCGAGGTCGTGCCTCTACTTCTACTCGTGGTCGAGGACGTACCCCTGTTAATTAGGACCTTCACGAGGTGTAGAAAGTATCATAGTGTAATAACACTTTTTAGTTTTTCCTTTATAAAGGTCTTTAATCTTTGAGAAGATTGATTATCTGGCTATTAGAGCCTAACTTATATTAAATAAGTTTTGATAATTACATAGGTAGGCACGTCATAATGAAGGTCGAGTTTCAAATTTTGTGAGTTTGATGACCCGTATCATATTGGTTTTGACCATATACTTTTTATAAGTATATTATTTTATTTTAGCCCAAGGTGATTGTGACCTGAACACGTAGTTCAAACAGGTCATATTAGATAAGTATCAATCACATGCTTTGTATAAGCGTAAAAATTTTAGGCAGCAGTATTTACTTATGCTTTGTAAGGCATAGTGTCTCTTTGTATTAGAGGGATATTGACTGCTTAAAATAAAATAAAAGGTACATATCGAAAAGAAATTGTATTTTTCGAACCCGTAAGTTTGGCAAAATTATAAAGACAACCCCGAGTTTGGGAAACTCGGGTATGAAAAATAAAATGAATGATAGAAAGAAAAGGAAGCTTGGCCCGTAGGCCTTATTGAAGTAGTTTCTCCTTATTTGGAGAAGATCTACTTGGTTTTAGCTCCGAGGTACCTGCGTAAGAAGGACGCCATTATGACATGATCCAAGTGTTCTCCTTCGCGAGTTGGTAAGAGGTAGAATCCACCGGATTGGGCTGTGGAGACTTTGTAGGGTCCTTTCGGCCTCGACTCCAACACTCTTTCTAGCTTGTTGGTGCACCACAGGCCTACATGCATTACCAGTTCCCCCACTTGGAAGGTTTGATAGCGTCGCTTGTGCCATAACGCTGTCATCTCGTCGTAGGCCTCGTCCTCGAAGTGGAATACCAAGGGTTGTTCGAGATCGGGATCGGGTATCTATATTACAACCATGTATATTATCATTTCATTATATACATACCTTCACACATCAGCTCCCAAACTAAGGTGTTGAATCAAGGAACTCCTAAGATCAAAACAAATGTTAGCAACATTTCAAAACATTGAACCCGTCATTCCATTTTAGTACATAAAACACACTTTTGAAATTCGAAAACTACATACATGTACCATTCTATCCACTTTCCTACTACGTAAACACTACTCATACTCATTTTCGAGATCTAAAAGTTGAAGGCCTACAGTTTACCAAACCAGCAATGTTTTTTCGAAATCGTAAACAGGGTGTACTAAAATATTACATCTACGTCATCACAAAATGGTCCTTTGTTTTCGATTTCGGAACTTTTGAGACATTACTTTCGATTCGTAAAACATCACACATTTAACTTGAAACATGGTACTATCATGTGTCATTCATTTTTCTAATCGTAAACTTGTTCTACTTGTGTTTTCGATTTCGAATGAAGTGTTTGGTTCATGTTTTTCTAATCTTAAACTTGTTCTACTTGTGTTTTCGATTTCGAATGAAGTGTTTGGTTCATGTTTTTATAATCTTAAAATTAAACCTTCAACTGAACACCTGAAATTGTTCAATACTCTACTTCAACCATTTTGTTTTCGATATCGGAAATTGTATCACACGGCGTATCTTTGATTTACGCCGTGTGAAATTTCTAACTACTTACCCGACCTATTTTTGAATTCGAAAACTTTGGCGGCCAGCGTTTGGGACGGACCGCCGTGCAACAGCGACGTCTCCGGTGACATTTCCAGTAGTGAACATTTAACAAAAGGAAAATCTGATTTATATTCTCTTTTAATCACAGTTGAAAGTCCAGCCATTATCTCATTAGACACAACCAGCTTAGCACCACAACATATGCTAATGTCAACACATTTAAATCAGCCTAGTAACTCTCTAACCTACGTTTCATTAATTCAGCCCCAACAACTAAAGTATTATATTACCAAGAAGTGCATACATATAAGGTCTTGCCACATTGAATTATTATAACTATCACAGAATGAAAGTTATTCAGGTTACAGTCACTCAAGTCATCAATCCATACAGAAAATATTCATAGGGAAGTTCTGAGCACTCAAGCATAAAAGAAACATGCGTAATCTGTAGTATCAAAACTAAAATTAAAAGCGATAGTTTATAAATACTCTCACACGATAAGAATAACACATATAGCACATATGCATGGCAACTTCAAAACTCTAAAGTTTTGAAAAGTGAGAACACTCACCTTTTATTATATCTTATTTTATATTTTCTTAATCCACATGCATTGTAGGATCCTGCTCTCCGTGATCTCTTAAAACTCAGAAATCTTAACTGGATGTTGACGTTCGATGCTTCACTTCTGTTCAATTTCTTCTTGATTAACCTTATGTACTTCTCTGTGTTGCTATGTTTCTTTTGTTCTAAATGATATGTCTCGGTTAAATCCCAGATTAAAGGGATAAACTTCCAAGCCCACTATCATTATTTTATTATTCATATTCATGGCTATTACACACATGCCTTTATATTTCTTCACCACTCCTTTCTATCAAATTCTTAAATGTTCTGCAAATTTCTATTTCTGTACACTATGAATTACTTGTTCTTTTTTTCTTTTTCTTTTTCCTTCTTGTTATTATTAATTTTTTTCATCAAAGAATATATCTACTTCAGAGTTTATCATATATATATATACATAAAATTAAACTCAGAAACCTATATATTATTATTTTTATATAAAATGGAATTTTATTTTATTTTCAACTCACTTACTGACTACTTTTAGATAAAATTCCACTAACAACCACCTAGGACACTGCATTAAAATTCGTACCTAACAGGTGCCCTCACATATGATGACCATGTATTATTTTAATCGCTTCGATCTAGCTTGGTCGTGATCACGTCAAACTTTACATGATGCAATCAATAACCGATCGTGTTCACCGTATCGATGAGGTCCTTATCATGATCGATATTTTATGTGAAGTACACTTGCTTGTTCATTTAATACAGAACATGTTGATCAGTATCGTTTCATTTATTAAGTGGACAATCGCGATCCGATTTTTAACCGATCAAATCTCGATCTTTTTAAAGAACGCTCGTGATCATTCTCACCACTAATTACCACCTTATAGTTCCAATAGGCGGAACATGTTACGAGTTCGCCTGCATATACAAAAAAATTGGGTCTTTGGGCTAGGACTGGACATGTGACAATCACTCACCACTCTAATACAGCCCATGTATGGCCCGTGTATATGTATAGTATATGTATATAGAATGCCATGTGTTTCATGGGAAGTTTGCACGGGTCAGCGACTTATCGAATCCTCTATTTTTGCTTCTATATTTATACTGATCAAATGGATGCTAATTCACCGATGTGGGAAAAATGATATAACGTGGTGGCGAACTCGCCACTATGATTCGCCTAGTAGAGAATCAAGACACAACGCCGCTTACAAGTTTATCTCAACCTTGACTACTTAAACCCTAAACCCTAGATGTTACTTAGAAACGATGTCGCTACTTTGCTCGCATGTATGTCAAATGGCATCGTTTATATTGATTTTGTACTTGTGTGCTTTGAGAACTTCTTCTTCTCTAGAGGCGAGCTCGCTAGATAATTCACCTTACACTTATGAGGTCGCCTGTAGGCACGCTTGCTAGCTTCTGTTCCACACGGCGGAGGTGGTGGCGAGTTCTGAAGCTCCATAAGTTTTTAGGCGGTTTAGGAGGCAATTTCGCTTCTTGTGAACGCCTACTATAAATATTGGAAGCGAGCTCGCCTCCAGGTTCACTTCCTATTATTATAAAAATTATTATCATATCAATATTCATGTAGAATTAGTTTAGTTGCACGTTTTGTCAAGATTAAAGTGAATTAATAAACATTACAATATATTACATAGATTGAAAATGAAGTACATAAGTATGCAACTTAACCATGTTGTGAGTTTAAAAACAAAAGTAAAGGAACGTAGTTTATGATAATAAAGGCAATCCTTCCTCCCCGTCATTACTATCTTCCTCATCACTATCACCGTTATCCTTAGCAACCTCTTCACTTTCTTCTTCTTCATCATCTTCTTCTTCGGACGACTCTTCAACCTCCTCATCTTGGCTCCGTTCGTTCTGAAGACAACCTTGTGGACATCGTCGTTTTCTTGTTACTCGACAACTTCGTCAATGAGTTGCTCCGGACTGAACATGCCACCATCTCCACCATCTTTTGAACCATCATCAGCGGGATTGGGATCTTCTTATTCCGCATACCCATCGGGACCTTTAACCTGGTCTGGTTTCTCCTGTTCTGGTTCCTCCTGTTCTGGTTCCTTGTCATCCGGCTCCTCGTTCATAGGTGGCAAAGGTTGCACGGAAAAGTCTGGTATCCCTTCTTCGTCGCTGAGCTCAGGTTCTAAGTTGAGTATCATGCCAAACTCCAATATTTCCTCCGTCTCCTTAGCGACGTCCAACTTCACCTGTTATAGTTCCGATGAAAGCTATCCCATAAGCACAACCATTCGCTCACGCCACTGAAGTTCCCGGCCTGCCAAACGAGATCAAATAAATTAGTTCACATACATGGTCATAAAAAAATAATTCAAGTAAAATACCAAGTTTGATAAGGTGAGACTTACCCGGACTCAAATCACCTCCGTTGCGTGAACCAGAAGCATCGTCGCTCTTCTTCTTTAGCACCCCATCGGCGCCTAGCTCCAAGCCCTTACTTCGTAGTCATTTCTTGCTGCATTATCGGCTCTGGCTTCGTTACTGGTCTAATACCCTTCTTCTTCAACATCACTGTTATAAGCTGGACATAAGGAATCGTCGCATCTGATTTGTCCTTGGCACGCTTCAACATGTACTTGACAATAGTGTAGCCTGGATTTATCTTCAATCCCTCCATGAGGTAGTAGAACAACATGTACTTAACAATAGTGTAGCCTGGATTTATCTTCAATCCCTCCATGAGGTAGTAGAACAACATCAAATTGGCAATAACTGCCTCACAATATGACATTCGAGCATATCAACTCGAACACCAACCTCTGCTCTAGAGTGAGGTTGCCAATCTCGTACTTCTTTGGAGTACCTTCCACCTTGCTACGCATCTTAAAGAACTTTCTACGCATGCGCATGAGTTCAAGGGGGTTCAAATTTGACAAGGATGGGAAGCTTTGAGTGTGGTAACAGTCATAAGGACCGTTTGAATATAACTGCCTTAATTTGTCATTCGACACGTACGGCAACCTATCACCTCATTTGTCAAGTACTTATCAACCTTAAATCTAACGCCGATCGGCGTCTTTCTCAAATGTAAGATTAGCATAAAATTGTAAACACTCGTTCTTATACACCAACTCTTTCAACATCAACATCCTTTCTAGGTGCGTGGCTCTAAAATAATCTACAATTTTAGCGAAACCTAACGAACCTATCTTCTCCTCATCAAATACCCCAGCATTCAACATAACACGGCAAGAAAAGCTTTCATACCTTGTCTCGGCCCTAGTACTTACGAAGAGGGACTGCTCCTCCTCGTCATTCACATTCTCAGCTGCATTTGGTTGGTCAGGTGTCAGATTACCGGTGGGGTTTGGTTCTACGATGAACTTGCGGTGATGTGGCGGGCAACCGATGGAGTACTAGTGGCAGGTTGCCGCCCCTGCGATGAAGATCCAGAGCCCTGCATTGATGCTCCACCGACCGGCTGAGCTTCCCTTCTCTGACGAGCTTCCATCCGGGCGATGGTCTCTTCCCGCCTTGCTCCGGCCGCCGCATCGGGCTCCTCAACGGCGGTTGTCTTCTGGAGATTGGGAGCGGGTGGGGTTAGTGTTTTCCCGGCTGATTTGCTCCGGCCAATGGCGATTTGGGGTTTTATGGTGGTGGCGATCGATTGGGGGTTTTAGGGTTTTGCGGTGGAAGTTGGGGGAATTTTGATCCCACCTCCCGCAAAAATTGACTAAGTATTTTTTTTTGGAGGAAACTCAAAGAGGTGAACTCGCTTGTCAGATTCGCTCATAACTTGTTCACAGTGGCGAAATCTCTTACATCATTCCTGCAGGCGAGTAAAGAAGCGAGTTCGCTTCTAAGTATTCATAAAACCATAAACCCTGAACCTATGCCCTAAACCCTAAACCCATGGCCAGCAACCCACATGATTAAACCCTAACCCATTTTTCATCGAAAATTCTACAACATTAGTAAAATTATATTTGGTTCTCATCTATAACTGGATACTTATCCTTCATTTTCCCCAAGATGTGTGATTGCGAAGTCGGATGTTTAGCGTTTCAACGACATTGCCTATTGCTATAACATCGAACACCATTTATCATAAATTATTTATAATGGGTTCATGATCTTGCTAGCGATACCGCAAGCACTAGTCGCCTATAAGCGAATCAGGATATAATTTCGTAACGTAGTAAAACAGTAAACGACCAAATTCACTATTCAGGCATGTTATGTCCAATTCTACTACTACATGTATCTTTTTTCCTGGATTTTGCTACCCTCTTCACCATTTTCACCCTCCATTCCCATCTACCCCTCATTCTCTCTCACCTTATCCTCCCCCTCAAATTCACTCCCAAATCCATTCTTGCCTCATTTCTTGGTGAAAATCTCATCAAACCCAACCATAAACTCACCCTAAAATCTAGCACATAGGTTTGTGTGATGAACTAAACCCTATGAAGTTTTCAACCCACCAAAAACCCACATACCTCCTTCAACTTTGGTTGAATATTACAAAGTTTGCTACTTTGTGTGGATAAGAGCAAGAAACTACTAAGATCTTCTTCTACAATTAAGGTATGAGTCTCAAACTTTAAGTATTATTCAATGCCCATTTTTTTTAGTTACTTTTTGAGATCTATTACTTGAAAGGCATGCTTGAGTAGACATTATCCATGCTTAGTCCCAATCTATGCACAATTGTGTTTTATGACTATGTTAAAGACAAATTTAGAAGGAAATGCTCCCTTTTTTTGTTACTTTCATGTGGCATTCAAACATGTTAGCCTACCTTAGGTTCACTTTGCTTATACGATTCAATGAATCTGTTACTAGTCATAATAGTGTTTTTTGCTTCTACAAGTCATTCAACATGGTTTTGTTGTTGTTTTAACTAGTTATAATAGTGCTAATTAATTAAGTTATAATTTTGACTATGATTACAATTTCTATCCATCCTTAGATAGAAATGGTAATCCCTTCAACTAAGCCGTCTTCAAATGCCCAACCGAAGCGAGGTAGCAACTCGAAGAAAGGCCACGAGTCCGATCACATTGTCGAGTTCTACAAAGAAGAATGAGAAGAGGAGAACTAACACACATAGGATTTAATGCAGAGGGTGTATGCAACCGACCGAAAGAGGAATGTTCTAAATGGTCAAGTTGGTGTGGCTGAGTTGGAAGAACTTTTCTTGAGATAACGGAGGATAATTGGAGAAACGTCCCAACAAAAAAGAAAGAGGAAGTTTGGGTAGAATGCCAAGTAAGTAACATTTAACCTTTCAATGAACTATCTAGTCAATATTATACCTCTTCATAATATGTACAAATAATACATCCGACATAATTTGGCGTAGCGTCCTTTTGAAATAGAATCTAATGACATGGAAGTGGTGAGAAATGAGGCATTCAACATCGTCTCCAAAACTTTTCGCGAGCACAAGCATGCTCTAAGAAAAGACTACTTGTATGAGAAGGGAAATAGGCTAGGTGAAGATCCAAGGGACCGATACAATCATATTACAACCGATGTGTGGGAGGCCTTCAACCAAGCATCGCTTGAAAATAAGACCATGGTGAATCACAAACTACAACTTCAATAACATAACCTCCTCTTTTCTTATTACATTCATGATGACATGTGATACCATAACTTCTTGTGCAAAGGGGAAATGAGACAAGAAAATCACATCGGTGAAATCAATAACAATACCTTACACCGGTGGTAGGTTGGGGTATTTGGGTGTTGGTGAGAAGGAGGGGCTTAGGGAGAAGGAGGAACAAGTGAAGGACTTGGTATTAGGGGGGATGGACGAGGAGGAGGCTCGGTACGTCATAGTCCCGAAGGATGCCGAGGATTATACTAGACAATGACTCTTCGTGTTGGGTCGAATTAGAGATTCGGATGGTAAATTCACTTCGGATGATGCCGAAGCATGTGAAAATAGGGTGGTTAGTCTATCTTACCTTATCACAACACCTAATGTTTTATACTCTTTTTTTGTTCTTGGAAAGCATTCTTTTTCACACCACTTTCACCTAGTACAACATATTTGATAATAGGAACTTCTAGAGCGCCAAAAAGAGGAGGGTACCTTCATCGTGTGTGGGAAGAACGATGTCTTGAGTGAAGCTTTTGCTCTTGGGAAAAAAAGGAACACCCCGGAAGAGCATTAGGTGTTGGAGGTTACGCGACACTAGAAGAGGTTTTTGGGATTAAGCGAAGTTGCGGCGAGTCTAAACCATCACAACTTCAACAAGTTTTGAGCGAGGTGGCGGCGACCAAGGCAGAAATGAAGGATTTGAGGGAGGTGATGAAAGATATAGCACAACACACAAACTATCCCCACATCGAGAGGTTAGGAGGTACACAACCTCATCTTCTACCCTCATCTAAGGGTTCTCAAGACTCGCCTCAAATTGTGGAGGATGAAGGTGAGAATGTGGAAATGGACGAGGAACTAGTTCCTCCTTCTCCACCTTCATCCCCCATCAAGTTGAACGTGGATCATTCCATTCAAGTCGACAAGGTTAGTACCAATGTTGCTAATTTAGAACTCCATTTAGTCTAATGTATTTATTATATTAGTTGGATGATGATTTCTCTTGTGCTTTCATTTATGATAGAACCCCCCCCTTGCAAGCTTTATGTTTCGCAAGGTACCAAATCTACACCACTCCATGTCGCCAATGGCACATGTGACCCTAGTGCGGTGAAACACAATCGTGCTGACATCCCCACAGAATGTTTTGGTGTTCGCATTACCGGTGTTTTGGTAGAACAACAATTGTTACCCGTGAAGGAGTCACTAATTGTGAGAGTTGGGGAGGCTAAAGGTTTCCTAGTTCTATGGCCAAAATGGTTGGTGCTTGATGAAAATTCCACCTCTATACCCCGTAGGAAACCACAACCTCCACAAAATCCACAAATGTCCGTGCATACCTTTCCTATTGCAAGACCAACATTAGACCCCATGTTCGTGGAGTTTATGAAAGCCCTTCCACCCTTAGTCCAAGTCTTTATGATTTGATATCCTCGCACGACAAGTATGCAAGTTATGCCTTTCTCGGAAATGAAATGTGCTTTAGTATGACAAAGGACATCCACGTACCATGGGCGGATTTTGAATATTTCTGGAATATCAATGATCTTCCCGCCACCATTCTTTGCCTCAATCAAATGTAAGCAATTTCTATGTGTTTTACGAAAATACCTCATTATCAAACCATATGATTAAATCCTACTCCTTCTTGTCTACTACATTCACAGGTTCTTGCATCACCATACCTTTCACCGGGGGAAGCATTTCATTGGGTTTTTTCATCCAATGAATTTGCAAGCGAGTATGGAGAGAAATAGGCAAAGACTTAATTACTTGAATTCTGCTCTCTCCGACAAATCAAAGAAAATATTCATCGGACCATATCTCGAGAGGTATACCTTACAATTTGCTCTATTATTTGATCTTTTTTATGTCCTTTCACATTCTACATAAATTTTATGATTCTCCAATAAATTTTTATGAGCATTATGCTTTCATGTGATTTCTAGTGATCATTGGAGCTTTGTTGCAATAATACCCGTTTTAAAGCAAGTATATTGGATAGACCCACTCCACCGCTCTCCATCACGAACATTCACCGATCTCCTTGACAATGCAATTCTTCAAGTGAACGAAAAAACACTCCTCGACTTCCACCTTATAAACATTCGGGTAACATGTTGTGCTTATGCTGTCACGTAATTTCAAATCATGGTTTTGCATTGAAATACCATAAGTATAGTAATGTTTTAAACACTTTTGTAGTCTAGGAAGCAATCATCGAACTATGAATGCGGTTATTAAACGATGATCTTTGGGTTGATGGTGGTGGATGGTGTTCAAGAAGACATGTCTGATCTTCTAAAGGTACGCTACAACCGTCTACTTTCATTTATATTCATGATAATTTCCCTGATAAGCATTATTTTCATCCATAGGTATTCGTGGATGCATGATACCACTCCTTTCTCTTTGCAAGAACTTAACGATGGAAGAGATCGATTGGCTAAATATTTGGTCCACAACCGTTCTTATACCATTGCAAGGCCACAGGTCGCTAACCTCCCTAAAGCATGAAAAGTAGTTGTCCATTTGCGTTTGTCTCATTTTTTGGTAGGACTTGACATTGGTAATGCACTTGTGTGCACTTCAATTATTAGGTTATGCCTCTAGTATAGGGGCGTTGGATTTGAATTTGACAGGTTTATGTTGAGTCGATATCCCGATTCATGTTTCGAAAGAAACTGATCAAATTTTACAATAATTACACCATTTTATCTTGCACATAAACGAACTCGCTAGCAGGTTTGCTTCTAGTCAAACCCAGAAGCTGATTCGCTTCTAGTCGAACCCAGAAGCTGATTCGCTACCAGGCGCGCTTCCTACTACAATACAACAAACAGCCACAAAAGCGGCCTCACCTATTCATTAACCCATAAAAGAGACATCGCCTGGCTACTTGCTTGCCAGACTCTGTTGTCCCTGGCGTTCCTGAAAATGATTTCGCCTCCTACTTCGCCGTCACAAACGAATGAAGAAGGCGAAACTGTTAATAAAATCCACCACAATAAAAATTTGTTAACGAAATCGCCTCACATTCGCCTCAACTGGCGGTCTCGTATCTAAGTCCGCCTGTGTCCCTCTGGTTTGCCCACATTTTCAGGGGGCGAGCTCGCTTTTAATTTTTGACCACAAGCGACATACTACACGAGACCGTAACACCATGACCATTTCCACATTTTTGCAAATTTAATATTGCCAGCGAATGCGCCAGCGGTGTCGTCTCCTTCAACCTAGCGAGTCTTGTTGTGATATCGCCTATGCAATAATTAAAAGAAGCAAATGAAGGAAGCGAGACCGCCTCCAGAGGCGATCACTGGAAGCGATGTCGTAGCAGTAACAATTAAAGACACCTAGCGACCTAAGTGGTGAACTCGTAACAAGTATATAGGGTGTTTTAAAAACGCTCCACACGGCGTTCTGAACCGCCGTGCGCGCGTTCATTTTTAAGGCGTTTTTGAACCGCCGAGAAGAAGTGCCATTTTATGGCACAACTCGTTACGGCGCTTTCAAAATGCCGTGAATGGTACGAACGAACCGCCTAGAAGTCTACATCCGTCCACTAGTGTATTGACATGAAGGTTCAACCTTTTATAGGTATGATACAAAGATAAACTAAGTATGTATATCTATACACACTAATACACAATCACACACATCTATAATTTTCTAATTTACATACGATAGAATACTATCAAATATAACAAAATATCCTAATAACCCCGCTTCTAATTCATCACCCTTTCTCATTTCACAGTTGGAAAATCAAAACCCATCCTTGTGTACTTCGTTGAAACGACACGGCGTAAAACTCAAATGCCTTTGAAATGTTGTTATTGTTATGCAAATTTGGTGTGAAATGCGTAAATTTTTATGAGAAATTTTGATGTGTATATTCGATGTTAATTTTGATGAAAATTTTCGAAAAGTCATAATGGTTTTACGCTGGAATTAATCTTCAATCATGTTCGGAGAATCGGAGTGCTTTTGATTGCGGGGAGATGAATAAGAAGAATGGGCGCGGAGGGTTATGTATTAAAATCAAGAAAGAGGAAAATAAGGTGAAAAAATAAAGATTTTATGGTGTTACATATAAAATAAATAAAAGAAAAGAGAAAATAAAGGAAAATTATGAGAATTATTTGATTTGATTTGATTGAAGGGTCAAGATGTTGAGAAAAATAATGGAGTTAATGTTTAGTGGATTTAGAATCTTGTTTATAGTAGTAAAAATTATCCGTATTGTATTGTGAGAATTAATTATTGTACTTCATCTTCACGATTTGTAAGGTGTGAGGTTATCTAATAAAGTATAACTAGTATAATATCCCGTACCGATGCACGGGAATTCAATTTTAAAATATTATAAATTAGCAAAGAACAATGTAATGTTAGTTACATGATCAAGTATTAATTTTGACCATATGGCACAATTTTTCACATCTTTTAATATACATTTATTTTAAATATGGTTTTTGAAAAAAATTCAAGTCATAAGTTCATTAGTATCTTCAATAAAAACCATATAAGTACATAAATATGAACTGATCTCTCAAAATTATTAAAAGTATCGACTACTCTAATCACTTTCGGGAGATGCACTTAATCTCACTATTTCATATAACATGCAATTGGAACACCCGCGTGTGTAACCCAGCGGTTGGGACATTGAGTTCATTGCGATAGGGAATTAGTGACATTCAAATAATCAAATTAATTAAATTGCATACATTTAATCACATTAAAGTAAAATTAGTCTCATTATATTTCAAAATTAATCAAATTAAGCTCATTTAATCACATTAACTACTAACAATATGAAGCAATTTAAATAAATATGACTAATAATATCCCTTTATTTCAAACTAATTATTAATATATTTGACTAACTTAATTTAAAATTTTTGAACATAATACAATTACAGTTCAAATGTATTTCAAATTATTTCAGTGATAATTATAAAAATGTAACTAATCGATCATCAATGCATTTAAGAGTAATTTACTGTCTAATTAAATAATGCCTTAATTTCAGAAAATTATTTCCTAAAACAAAACATTGCAAAATGGTAATGAAATATGGTAGTCAATCAATCAACATAACTACTAATTAATTATACTAAACGTTGCAAAATGATAATGAAATATGATAGTCAATCAATCAACATAACTACTAATTAATTATACTATAACATATAACGTCTCATCTTATTGTATTTGTGAATTAGTCACACTAACTACTAATAATATGAAGCAATTTAAATAAATAAGCATAAAATATTTTATCACCCTTTATTTGAATAACTTAATTTAAACTCGTTAAACATAATACAATTAGTTTAAATATATTTAAAATTATTTCGACAATATAATTTTAAATATATTTCGTAACGGTAATGGATGCACCCTTTCTTATTTATATCTTGCAATTATTTCTTTAAAATGATTAAAACTTAATCTTGAAACCATCATAATGTTCCCAGAAATAAAAACTGCACTGAATGATCGTCACAAATTATTTGTTATTTTTGTGAGGGTGAAACTTAATTTTAAAAAGTTGCATCATAATGTTTCCTGAAATAAAAAATACACTTAATCATTCTCACATATTCTTTATTATTTTTGTAACAGTAATATATGCATCATTATAATTAGTTCATGACATAGTGGACTACAGCCAATATTAAGTGCATTCTATACTTAATATATCCATCATAACGTCCAACGAAATAAAAACTATACTTAATGCATTATATTAAGTGCATTCTTTAACACGGTAATTTCTGAAGGGCCATCGAGGAAACTGTTGGTGCTGCGCATGAAAACCATACTGCTGCTGCTGCTGAGCATATGCCATAGCAGCTGCATAGTCATGCCCTTGACGATCCATCCGAACAAAAGCAGCAAATAAATGACAAACTGCAGCACAGCTCTATTATGGCCTGGATGACACAAAAGAGTTAATCACACAGAAAGTAGCATACCTTTAGTAGCATACTATCTTTCGGCCAGGAGCTCTTTTAGTTCTTCAGCTTAGAGTGTTAATTTGCCGTAAGCTTAGAGTGTTGTAGCCTGAAATCACTAATCATGTAAACTTTAGTACATGTAATTTAAGAAGAGACAATCTATTGTATGTATTTATCAAGGGCAGCACAATCTTCATATTAAGACATTGGAAGATCACTTTTTGAGATTTACTTCTTCTTGGCAATGAACAAACCCCATCTCTGCTCACCAAAAGAGCTCCTGTCCAGCTTGGATTTCCAACCTCCAACAATGTCGTGGTAGTCTTCCTATAGGTCAAATCACAACAGTAGAAGTTTAGTGCCATTTGTTTGATCCTTCAATCTTTGAGAATAAGAATATATAGACGATAAACTACTCACTTCAGAAAAGTCTTCAATGAATGCTTCCATCTTTTTCTCCACTGTATCCAATTCTTTTTCAACGACTTTCATGATCTGAAATATAAAAGACAAATCACGGGCATTGTAATAAAGTAATTGGTATTCTGCCAAGGTAAGCAGCACGAAGGCAAACATATTAGAAAGAACATGGAATTTAGAAGAAGAAAGCCAACCTGATCAGTACTGTCCTCAGCAATGACATCATCAAAACCATCATCTTCGAGCATCTGAGAGTGCACAGTTCCAGCCTTGTGATCATAGACCACAAACCCGAAGCTCCCCTCAAGATCCTTGAGCACCTCGTGAGCAGGGCAGGGGCCTCTGTCACGCAGAGTTTTGTATGCTTCGATTTTTCATACTGCTTGTTGAGATAGCTCAGGTTGCTCAAGCTCCCAAAAAACATGGAGTACATATCATTCAAGCCGTTGAACATCATCCTACACAATGCATAAACCCCAACATAATCCCACAAACAAAAGTACAAGTTCGTGATATCTACAGAATCATGAAAAATCAGGCATCAACAACATTTCGAAGCATATTTTGAAGCCCTCGCAGCCTGTCAGAAATCCCACAAACCAACAAATTATTTAATACCCTCACCAAAACTCAGCTGCTTTGACACAGAGAGACATAACGTGTGACTGAAGCATTGCCTTCACAAACGATGGATGCCCTCCCTCGAGCTCCGATTCAACCTTCAACCACAGTAGTAGCCCATGCCCTAGCTATTATAATGGTAGCCTCTCCCAGAGTAGCCTCTCCTGCAAACACACACACACACACAAAACAAATCAAACCCACAAATATTATTCAGTCCAGCAAACATATAACAACCATAAAGGAGCAATCTTTTCACCTCCTGGTCATCTCCCTCCCTTCAAAAGCAGGCACCTGTAAACTGGAGTGGGCATGTCTGTCAGGCGCCCGGATCTTCTCACCGGAACCATCTCCGTTCGGAGGACGCGAGGCTTGACCCTCTTCGCTGGAGGGGTTCTCGGACGCGAGACAGACACCTCGCCGGAGAATCCTCGTCGTGAAATCCCAGGGCGGAGGCGCAGTCAATCTTCACCAGAACGTTCAGGAACATGTCAACCGGGCATGGCAGCTCAAGCGGACCATCGACGGCGAACCCGTTTACCCTGAGATCTCCACCCACCCCCTCCTCCTCCTCTCAATCCATTGAAGCCGATGATGATCAATGTGAGTTGCTGATTTCTATCCAAACGGATAGAAATAATGGTTCATGGAGTAAATGGGAAGGGGAAGAGATGCGAAAGAAAAACTCCGAAAGCACGATTTAGAAAAAGTATAAAATAAATGAATTAAGGTTAAATTGAGGTGTCAAATTTGTGGTGAGGTTTAAAAATAATTCAAAAAACTGAGAAAATTCTAATCCTTTCTCTTTTAAATAATGTATAGTATAGATTTCGCTTACATTTAAAAGAGATAGTAGTACATATACGTTTGGCGTTTGCTCTGAAGTTTATGAGTAGACAATTCAGTTCAGTTCAATTTAATTTAGTTTAATTCAATTCAATTTATTTATGTTTAACTCAATTCAAATTATTTCAATTCAATTTAATTTAGACCAGTAAAAAATAATTTCACGCTAAAACAGACCCTAAAACGACCGGATTAGATACCCTCTTCCTTTGAGCTGAAGAAAAAGATTGGTTCCCTCCCTGTACGTTTTGGGTGGTCTTTAATAATTTGGAAAACATTTGGCCATGGCCTACTTTAGTAGTCAATGTAGAGAGCAAGTTATTGGATGTAAGGTAACCCTTAACTTATACCCGAAAAAACCAAAACCCAAACAAGGAAAGGAAAGAATTCCAAACATTAATAAATAGATAGATCTATATATATGCGGGTGGCTTTGGCATTTCATTTCCCTCTTCCCCTCTCCTC
Source organism: Sherardia arvensis (assembly GCA_948330725.1). NCBI lineage: Eukaryota > Viridiplantae > Streptophyta > Magnoliopsida > Gentianales > Rubiaceae > Sherardia > Sherardia arvensis. Next base: position 25,915,851 of record OX415236.1, read on the forward strand.
CTCCACCTTCATACACATATATATTGATATACCCCACACCAACCATCAATATAGGCGGTCTCAACATCGAAAGAAAAGTCTCTTTTTTGATGACTGCTCTTTTCGGGGCTGCAATGACATATATTCTTCTGGGATTCTTGCTCTTCTCTTTATCAGGTACAAGTTATATATGTATATATATTCTGTGTGTCCTCCCTGTCTTAATTTTAGTCAGGTTAATTGGTAGTAATTAATGATGTGAATGATGCATGGGGATCAGGCGGTGGTTCAGTGGAGTGCTTGGGCATCAACTATGGTCAAGTGGCGAACAACTTGCCGCCTCCACAAAAAGTACTTGATTTGTTGGAGGCGCTCAAGGTGAGAAAGGCCAGAATCTACGACACGAATCCAGAGGTTCTGAGAGCGTTTGGCAACTCGGGCACGGAGATAATCGTGACGGTGGAAAACGAGATGGTGGCAACGCTGATGGATGAGCAGGCGGCGATGCAGTGGGTGAGCAGTCGCATCAGGCCCTATATCCCGGCGACGAAGATAACCGGGATCGCTGTGGGGAACGAGGTATTCAGCGGGGACGACACGGCACTGGTGTCTCACATAGTGCCGGCCATACTGAGCATCCATGCAGCACTGGTGCGGCTGGGACTGGACCAGACCATACAAGTGTCGACCCCGAATTCCCTGGCCGTGTTAGCCGTGTCGTACCCGCCCTCGGCCGGCACTTTCTCGGCCCAGCTGGATGCCATTATGCCGCAGTTTCTCCAGTTCCTGCAGGCTACCAAGGGCACCTTCTGGATCAACGCCTACCCATACTTCGCATACAAGGACGACCCCAGCAGAATCCCGCTGGACTACGTGCTCCTCAACCCGGACCCGGCCCAGGGGATGACCGATCCCTACACCAACCTCCACTACGACAACATGCTGTACGCTCAGGTTGACGCGGTCATATTCGCCATGGCTAGGATGGGGTTCCAAGGCATACAGGTCGGCGTCTCGGAGACGGGGTGGCCGTCCAAGGGGGACCAGGACGAGACCGGGGCCACACTGCAGAATGCCGCGGTTTACAATCGGAACATCATGAGGAGGCAGTCTGCGGGCCAAGGCACTCCTCTCAGGCCCACCACCAGCCTAGAGATTTACGTGTTCGCGCTGTTTAACGAGGATATGAAGCCCGGTCCGACCTCAGAAAGGAACTACGGTCTCTTTCATCCCGATGGAACCATGGCCTATAATGTCGGGCTACTCTCCACTACTTCCGGCGCCACCACTCCTTCCTCCGCCTCTGTCTCTTTCACCTCTTCTTCTGCCAAACAGGCGCCACACGGAGGCTTCATCTATTCAACAATTTTACTGCTCAAGACTGTCCACTTCATCATCACAAGGCAGATTTAGGCGTGGTGAGTCATGCCTGCTGAAAAGTTTGCGGCCCAATTTTTGGTAACATGAAACTAGAAAGAATCATGTGCTACGGCCAAAACAAACAACCATTAAAGCTTCCATTTTATACTTCAAATGGACCTCACCACTAACACATTCGCTTTCCTGCTCATCATCCCAAGCTTAGCTATATCGAATGTAGTTGTAGGCATTATTGATTATTTATCACATAGATCTAAATATGTTGAATGTATGTATTCATGTGTACAGCTGATTGTGAAAAACATAATTCGATCATCCATCTTATTTTCTCAATCTCGTGTTCCTGTTTGTTTGAATCATTTCCTTGGACTAAAGCTCAACGCTTTTGGACGTGGATTCCATAGAAAATTAAGGCTGCTTTTGTTCCCGGCATATGCACATTGCTGAGTAAGATCTGAGGTACGAGATATTAAAAGTTGGAGATAAAAACATACATATCTAGACAGATAACGTAAGAAAGTGCAAAAAGTTTAGAAATCCTCAGGAAGACGGTGGACGGCTAGGGCCTCGATCGCTTTATTCTCCGTAACCGTCAGCATTAGTCAGTGCCATCCCCCTTTGTGAAAGGGGCTTTAGACTTTTCGTGCTGTGGAGATGGAATATTTTATAAGCACTTATCAGTAATGTCATCATCTATATACAAATCCACTCCACACCTCACCACCACTTGCTTCAATACTACAAGTAATAACTTAATTCTTGCATAAATCACTGCTACAATTTTGCATTATTTAACGCGGTTGGTCCTTCACGTTTGAATGCAGAAGACAAATGCCTTCTCTGGTATTGGCTTAAAACCTGAAAAAGCTTTAAGGCGGTTCCTCTTCCACCTTAAAATTTTTCTGTTTTAAGGCGTTTCTTCCGCCTTAGAAGTATGTCCCTTCCGCCTTTATCAATTGTTGCGAGGTCGCAACACCTACTAAAATCAAAACCTAACTGACCAAGTGGTGAGTTCGCCAAGTTTAACGCAAGGTTGAAATTATGTGTGAGTCTGACTGGTTACGACAGCTGTTGGCGAATCGCTAAATAAAACGTAGCGAGTTCGCTACACTAGATTTTAGACAGGGTTTATGGTCTAGGGTTTAGGGCGTAACTTGAGTAGTTGCGACCCCAACAAGCGATCGCAAGTAAATTACTAGCGAGACCGCTAGTTAGCCTGGACAAGATGTTAGATAGTGACCGAGGGCACTGGCGGTATCGTTTGAGGCTCGCCTGAAACTGTCCTAGCGAGTTCGCTACGACATCTCTTATTATTTTTTAGCGAGTTCGTAAGTGTACTCTCATGCATGATTAGATGACGTCGTATTATCTGAGATTATGCGATTTTAGTAGTTTATTGGCGAAATCGCTAACTTGCTCGGCAGGCTTGACGAGCAGACTGGCGAGCTCGCTGAGTCGGAGACTGGAGAGGCAGTGGTTAAGGAGCGACAGAGTTGCGAATACGTTAGTAAACTGTGATTGGGCTTGATTTCTGTAGATTTGTGGCGATATCGCTTGTATATTTCGCTAGGCTTGATGAGTCAAGTTGCGATGGCGTTAGACATAATATTGGTGAGACAGAGGTCAACCTAGCGAGCTATGTGGCGATACCGCCACCTATGATTGACTACTGGCGAGAACGCATGTAACTCGCAAAAGTGTTTTGGTGATTAACGAGAAAGGTAACGACCTCGCCAGGAAAAAAGCCTAGTACATTAATTTTTGATTTTTGGTAAATTTCCCTCACAAATAGTATAAATGGCATATCTAAACCTGTCATTTGCAAGATATATGTAGTCCACTAAATGGCAAACACAAAGAACTCATAAATTATAATCCTTTGTATGTATAACAAATGTAGTAATACGACTTAGGTTTTACATGCATCCTTACGTGGTACGTGTGGTCTAGATATTAATCGAGCTCTAACGATGACCAAGTGCTTTGCAAATCTATCTCTCCCCAACTCTAGCTCTTTTTTAGTGTATGCCGATTGATTTTTCTCGAGTATCTACGAATGAGATAGTTTATTAATACAAACTAAGGTAATTTGTAGGTAATAAATAGAAACTTTCATACTGTAAGAGTACTCACGCGATGTAGTTCCAAATTGTCACTTGTAAGGGTCTCAATGCACTCGTAGGCATACAACATCATGTAGTATCCACACTCCCAGTTGGACAATTGCTTGCGGTGCTGAAATTGGAGTAGTTTAACATATGGTATATAAATCTATTTAGGTGCAAATACGTAAGAAAGGAGTTGACATTTTAACCTGAATTTGAATAATTTCAAAGTTAAGGAGTGTGTCGTCATTGACAGCATGCATAGCAATCTCCAATAGATCGGCGAATTTTGTAGATGGAGCGAAATGTAGTGGATCAATCCAATAGACACGCTTCAATGATGGAATCATTGCAACAAAACTCCAATGGCCACTACATATTAAACAACATGCACCTCCGACGATAACATAGATTATGTGCAATTGAAACATGAATCTACTAACCAAACAATTAGTAAATACATACCCCTCTAGGTATGGCCCAATGAAAATGGTTTTGCTCTTGTCGCTTAGCAACTTTGTAAGGTAAGAAAGCCTCACATGATTACCTTGTTGGGCTTGTTGCAAGCAAGTCGGGTGCAAAAAACCGATGAATGTCTTGGTCACGCTCAAAGAGACGTATTTCATGAACCTACAACAACCTTCGACCATAAAGTATCGGAAGAAGTATATAAATAAGGACACAATCAAGTAAGACATAAATACCACTAGGTTAAATAAAAATACTTACATTTGATGTAGGATTAGTATAGTATCGGGAAGGGTTTTTTTTGTGCCAAAATAGGGCAAATCTTCCCAAGGAACAACCACTTCCTTTGCCTCGCCAAAAACCTTGGAATTGGCTACAAAATAGTACACAGATTCACGGCTATGTTGACCTAGCAAGTCAAATAGTGTGCGAACAAAACCCGGGAGAGCTTTCATGAAACCCACACACTCATCAGAGAGAGGAATCTTAGGGATTGGGAAATTAAGGTCGGCATTCTGTGTTGGTTGCTTTGTGTTCTGTGGGATGCATGTTGAATTGGCATCTACAACCAACCACACGGGCCATACGAAAAAAAATCCCAAATCTTGACCAACTGTTGTGCATTCATCCTCCTCAGTAACCGGCAACAAGGTATCTTCTACAAACACCTCAACTATGGATACCCTTACAAACCCCTTAGGGACTTTTGATTTGTGATGCAAAGTTATATGAGGATAGGAATTCCCATTAGCAACGTGTAATGGTTGAGAATTATTACCTCTAACGACGTACAACTTGCAAGAATGGGAAATCTACATTGAAGGAAAAAAAATAGTTTGTTATAATAGTATTTTCATAAAGAAGTAGATGATTAAGCGTAATTAATTTGAATGTAAGGCTTAGACAAGGGTAATAACCTAACCTTTGTGGTTGGTTTGGAAAGTTGTATATCAACTTGCGGAAGCTGTATATCAACTTGAGGTTTGCTAGGAGCCAATTGCGTGCATATGTCGATGTGGTCTAATGGAGGATTTGGTCGGTCAACCTCAGCTTGGGGCGGGGATGGATGGGAGCCTCTAGATGATGGTCCATTAACTTGATTTGTTAGACACAAATCATCGGGAATAGGATAATTCACAAAAGCACAAACATTGGCTAAGATGGCTTTCAATTCTTGACCTCTTGCTCGGATTTTTTAGCTTGGCTTAAGGCTACTTGGAGTTTAGAGGGTTTTGGATTTTTGCTACTACGTTTGATCCCAAAAGTTTCAATTTGGGTCGCATATCCACCTATCTCCTTTGCTCTTCCAGGATGTTCATCCTTACTTAGTGCTCTATGCAAGACATCATGTTTTCCCACCGGGATGAATAAACCTTGTTCCACTTCAAGCCCTACCTCATCCTACACACAATAATATTAAAAAAAATTGGTTATCGTATTTTAAATACATTGTGACGTTTTATTTAAATTTTAGTAACATTAATGGTTTTGACAAGTATATAAACTTATATAACACGTACCACTCGACCGACAATTCTCTTTGCCTCGTCGCTTGAGAATTTTCCGTCGGCCTTAATTCTACCAAGCACGAATAACTGTTCTCGAGTATATTGTGTTGGGTCTTCGGCCACGACTTGGTTTTTTGCCTCTTCTAGGGGGGTGCCACCATCTACTAGTTCCTTAACCTCTTTATCGTATTTGTGTATTGATGTCTTCTTCCCCACACCCAAATATCCACACCTTCCACCGGTGTAGGGCATATTATTATAAGCAGCTGCTTTACGCTTATCATCACCCACACCCTTTAAGAATTTTATTGGTTTGTAAGGATACACTAATTTAGGGAACAATTAAAGGTGTATAGGAAAAAATTTAAATTAAGCAAATTGAATTTTAGTACTAACCTTTGAATAATTTTCTAGCCATCGTGCCTTGAATTTCTCCCAAGTGAGTGGCACAATGTGATTGTAACGATCCTTAGGATGTTGACCAAACCTTATGCCGTTTGGCCTAATGTACTCCTTGGCAAGAGTATATTTATGCTCGCGATGCGACTTTCATGCAATTTGTAATGCCTTCTTCTTCACTTGATCATAGGATTTGGCTTCGATCACAAAGGGTCGCTAACATTGATATAGTATAAATGGTAAGTCCTATTAATAAGGTATTACTAAATGTAAAAAAAAATGAACTTCACCTTGCATTCCTTCCACACACCCCTTTTGATAGCGGGGTCTAGAAGCCTCCAATCCGTAGTGTCTAGCGGTACATGTGTCCTACCTATTTTCCCACACCAACTAGACCATCTCTGGGCATCATCGTAGGACGCAATAGCTACACCGATGTCATTAAATTTGACATGTGTTAGAATTTTATTGTCGATTCGTGTCTCTATCTCGCGACAATGGGTCCTCATTTGTTCTTCTTTTGAAGCGCGACTAAGCTTCCTTGTTTTACGTTGTCGCGAATCGCGAACAACATTTTCTCCACCACTAGATGAGTTGGAAGAAGTCGAGTTTGTTGGTTCACTCATTGTCCTTTCCTACGTATAGAGACCAATTTGTTAGTGGAAATGACAAAACATGTATATAGTCCACATTCCCCAATTAATGAATGCCTACAAACATGGTCATGAATATGCATTTACATACAAGTTAAGTATAATTTAGGTTACCTAGACACAAAGTACCTAAAACCAATAAAATGTAACAATTTAAATGGACATAGTGGTGATTAATTAATGATGAATCATACCTTTAACACTCCAATGAATATATAAATCCTAATGACCCTTAAAACTCACAAAATAAATGTAATCAACTAAAAACCCATACCTTTGCAATTCAAAAATAAGTAGATGTAGAATTGATTGTAGTGTTGAGGATGGGTCTACCTTGTTTGTCCTTCTCGTACCCACACAAATGGTGCTACTAAATTCCAAAACAACAAGTACAAAATCATAATGACAAGCATATGGGTAGAGAAACACAAAGTGGAGAAGTAATTGCAAAGCTTACCAAATTGCTTACACTTTGGATTGACCCACTTGAGATGTAGTTGAATTTATGGAAGGGTTTGTGTAGATTTGATGGAAGATTGATATGGAAAGAATAGAGAATATGTGAAAAGTGGAGAGATTTGGAAGAAAGATTCGACCATGAAAAGTGATAAGATGCCAAGTTTGTGGTCTTCTTGGCTTGGAATTATGCTGCTGACGACCAGAGGCGAGCCTTGTTGCGAATTCGCTAGTTGTACGCATCAGGTTTTGAGCACCATGCGATAACGCTAGTAATTAAACTCATGCATTCAATACCTTCATCATTGTAACTTGCGAATTCGCAAGAGGTCTAGTTCATAAATTTTAACCCTTGTGAACTCGCAACTGTGGATGCATGATGTAATTTTCCCAAACATCTACCACTCAGTTTGATAATACACTTGTTAATTACCACGTCTAAGAAGATATGAAAGTGGTGACTTGAACGTAATAATGACATTGAATTTATTTAATTAGTTTCGTTATGGTAATAAGTGCGGAATAAGGTGTATATCAAATATATCGGCGTTGCGAGTTTGTTTGATAATACACTAGTTAATTACCACGTGTAAGAAGGTATAAAGTTGGTGACTTTAGCGTAATATTGAAGTGGAGGTTAATAAATTAATTTCATTAGAAATAAGTGTGGAATAAGGTATTTACCTGCGACTATGGCATGGAGTAATCAGTCTATTAATTGCAAGTGTATATATGTGTGACTATTGAAAAGCATATCATACTCTGAAGTCCCAAATGTTCATCGTATATTCAAATGGAGTTATGAAATAGCTTACCAGGTACTAGCTGGTTGTGAAAACATTAATGTGATTAGGTTGATGAACTTGATAATCAATGGAAATATATTATGGTTTATCAAATCATGTAATGTAAAAATGAATTAGATCATCCTCAGTAACATTGTTGTTGGTAAATACTGCGTAAGTGTTCATAACCAGTAGTAGTCACGTATATGTAATTTAGAACAAAGTACTATTAGTGTTGGATGTAATAAATGTATAGTAATGACTGATTAGTGCAAAGGAAATCAAAAATTCGCCAATAACATATCAAGTTCGACAACTTTGAACGTATTTTGGCTATTAAATCGCACATGTGACAAAAGATGAAATCATTTTACAATCATATATGTCGAAAACTTCTACAAATCAAGTTTCATGGGCGAAATTATATTAAATTAAAGTAAACAACGAACTATTTAATAAATGTTTATGTTTCAAATATTTATAAAATATCTACAATTAACAAACATGATTTGAGATAGAAAATGTATACATGAACCTAGATCTAAGCGAGGAGCATCGGTTAGTCTTTGAAACGATATGTGGGAATGTTCTGCCTACTCTTGGCCATGCATGTGAGCCATCTATTGCTTTTTTGACGCTGTTTTACTATATCGTGGAGAAGATGAAGATCAATCCCGGCTTCACGATCCTTAGCCACATGATGAAGATGGCAAGGCATAAGAAAGCCGCAATTCCGTATGGGGGTTTGGTGACTGCCTTGATCAGAAAAGCTGGTATCCTCCCAAGGGGTAGGCCAATGCAAATTGTTTATTACGACAAGGATTGGTTGCGTAATAAAAGGCTGGAATTGAAGGCGGATGGGAAGTACGGGAAGAAGAAGGAAGCTGAAGCCGTAGCGAGAAGAGTTAGGGGTGGTGTATCAGGTAATAAAAATTTTCGCTCATGTTAAAAACAGTTGCATAAGTCCATTCATAACTGATTTTTTGTTTTATTAATTGCAGACGCAGTGTTTGATACTCATGGTCGGTTGATAGTCAAAATTGGCAAGCTAGCCAATGATATTGAAGTAGTGCATCAACGTTCACGGGCGAACAACGATGCACTCAATCGACTTCTTGATAGCGGAGCCATCGACTGCGAGCTGAGTGATTCTGAAGAAATTCCAGATTTTTTCCAGCAGCTGCGTGATGAGGTGAGCGCGCCAGGGGGTAGCAAGGATAATGGGAAAAGCAAGGCCACAGATGAGTGTGATGGAAGGTGGCGGCCCGAGAAAAAGATGATGAGGTTGATAATAATGACGATGACGAGGAGGAAGAGGATGACCTGTTAGATGGCGAGGACTTAGCGGAGAAGGCTGCGATGAAGAGGAAAGAGGCAAGAATCGCTGAGGAGGCGACGTTGGGGATGGAATCGACAGCTCAAGAAGATGCTGGCCCAAGTGCCACCAATCAAGTCGAAGGGACTGAAGACATTGCCACACCGCAACCTAACACCGATGCTTCGCTAAAACATAACTAGTGAAGAACTACATGACGTTCTAGTGAATGGGTTGTGATTTAGTTTTCTTTCTTTTGTGAAAAAACATTGGCCAAGCTATGGCCTTTTTTTAGGTACAATTTGTGTAGTAATAGTTCTGGTAGTATGTGATGAAGATATATGAATGAGATGATCCTAGTTTGGCATCTGTTCTTGTTGAAATATGGCATCAAAATTTGCACAAGTTTTTTTTTTGCTGCTAGTTTAGCGTGTTGCGAGTTCGCCAGCACTGGCGACAATCATTGACGAGATCGTAAGTCACTTGCAATCTTCAACAGAGCCTAACATCAGTTAGACTTGCGAGTTCGCTTTAGTCTCGCCAAATACTGACGAGCTCGTAAGTAACTTGAAATATTCAACACAGCCAAATATCAGTTAGACTAGCGATCTCGCTACACTCTCGACAACCAATGACGAACTCGTAGGTAACTTGAAATATTCAACAGAGCCTAACAAGAGTTACACTTGCGAGCTCGCTAGTAAGCTGACGAAGAAGCTCTAAACACTCACGATATCGCAAGATTACTTCATTCATATCTAGCATTCTGACAAACAGGCGAACTCGACAGATACAATCTAATATGGAATTAGCAGGCTTCTATCTGGCGAAATCGTTAGTGTGATGAGAAATGTGGCGAATTCGCTACAGTTAATATTCAACCAACAGAGCTGAGGTTGACGTATAACTGGCGAATTCGCTAGGAGTTTGAGATATTGGTGGCGAGTTTGCTACATTTAATATTCAACCAACAGAGCTGAGGTTGACGTGTAACTAGCGAGCTCGCTAGCAAGTGAGATTAATGTGGCGAGTTCGGAAACAGTGACCATAGAATTTAATTGAAAAATTAGATTAAAACGACAACGTTTTGACTGTAGACGAGTAAGGTGGCGAGTTTGCTAGCTTGTTGTAGTATAAAAATAAAAAACCTGTGCAGTTCTCTTCCAAACGCGATCCCCAAATTCAAATCAAGGAAAAACCCCCAAATCCAATCTAGCCCAAATTTCCCAGTGATTCAGATCATCCATGGCAAGAACAAAGCACCAAGCCCCAAATCCATTTGGTTCCAGTCGCAGAGAGGTAGCATAGTCTTCAACCAATCAAGCGCCGGCTTCATCAACTGCTTATGACAAGCAAAAGTTTGTAAGTTTACTTGATTCTGATGCGTATTCTGACCTAATGAAGCATGCAACGCTGCTAGATTGCTATGTGTTAGATTTCGATCAGATTCACCAACTAGGGTTGAATAATGTGCTACAAACCTTTAGAGATCATGACTTGCATGATTTATTAGGACTGAATTACCCCTCTCATTTGGTTCCAGTCGCAGAGAGGTAGCATCGTCTTCAACCAATCAAGCGCCGGCTTCATCAACTGCTTATGACAAGCAAAATTTTGTAACTTTACTTGCATCTGATGCGTATTCTGACCTAATGAAGCATGCAACGCTGCTAGATTGCTATGTGTTAGATTTCGATCAGATTCAGCAACTAGGGTTGACTAATGTGCTACAAACCTTTAGAGATCATGACTTGCATGATTTATTAGGACTGAATTACCCCTCTCATAAGGAAGAAACTTGTCAGTTCTATGCCAATTTCCATCAGCTTATTGAGGAGGAGAAGTAAAACGGGCCTTGGTTTACTAGGGTAAACAAGAAGGATTTTGAGATAGGAGAAGAGTTTTTTAACAAGGCTTTAGGTGTGTCGTATGCTGTAGAAGAGGATTATAGTAACCCTGCCCCAAAAGTTTTTATTGTAGAGAAAAGTGGCCTGGAAGTGGTGGATTTAACGAAGCTTACCTACAAAACTTAGGTTTCAATTACTTTGGCCGGCCTAAGGGTCCCCTAGGTAAGCCGAAGGAATACAAACTCGAGAAGTTGACTTGTCACCAAAGAATCTTGTACGAAATGATAGTTAGATCAGTTGTGCCGAAAGGCGAGTGGATAACCGAGCTTAACTACACAACAATTGTGATGTTTTATTGTGTGATGGAGGAGCTAAGGTTGAACCCGGGGTATATTTGAGCATATGAGACAAAGTGTAGTTGAGAATCGACGCCCTGTGACTAAGCTTCCATATGGTAACTTCATTACCATGTATCTTACAACCACTTTCCCTAAAATGAAATTGTCCGCAAAGGCTCAAGAGTGTATGTTTTACACTATGGAATACTTTCAGAGGAAAGGTAAATGTGAGCTGGTGGATGGTTCTTGGCAGGCGGCGGAAGATTCAACCAAAAAGCCTTTGGTGCTCGACGAGGGAGAGGTCAGAAATCAAGTTGAAGGTACACTAATTTAGTCATTATGCATTCTAAATATGTGTTATTAGCTTTTAAATATGCTATTGTATGTAACATCTTGATGTAAGTAACATTTGCTTCCAATGTTTGATCAGAGCTCCAACCGGAAGCATACTACAAAGGCCTAGAGGACACTGTCGACCTGATGAGGGAAACAATCGCGCATGTTAATCAGGAATGCTGGTGTACCAAAAATGTGATACGTGGAATTGAAAGGGCACAAGCGAGTAAGAAGGCCAAGAAGAGTGTACCGTCTCCACCACCATCTACTGAAGGATAGATTAGTGTTTTCTGTTTTTTTGTATTTCACATTGGATGTTAAGTTCACTTATATGTTGTGCGCAACAATTTGTTTCCTTCTCTTGAAGTTTGTTGTTGGATTTAAATCAAATTTATTTTCTTCACAAACTACTCTATACATCTGCCTCAATTATGCAACAGTATTTTAACAGTACTTTGTTGTCTACTGGAACAAATAATTATGAAATTTGAAGCTGAATATTGCAAAATGACACTAAGCGAGTGAGCTAACAAAATCGCAAGCTCCAAAAGTCGTGTCAATACTATAATTTTGAAAATTCAACCATGGAAACTGGCGACCTCTCAAGACCCTAGCTTGGTTCTGGCGAGCTCGCAGGTAGCTAGAACAGAGTGACAGAGCTTAGTAGGCGAAATTTGAAGCTCATCTCACGATATCGCTGCGTGTAATGCTACCTTGCGAGTTCGTAAGGGCCCTCGTCTGCCTCTGCGTGCAAATTTGCGATATTGCAACACGCCTGCATAGTTACCTCAATTTATCATAATCATGTGAATCCAAACAATTTATAATAAACAAAACGTACCATATATCCAATCAAAGCATTTTATTTTACACACCATACAAAATAGACAAACTACAAATGTATTGTATACGCTTATTAGACCTCTTCATCTTCTTCCTCCTCCTCTTCTTCATCTTCTTCTTCTTCGTCAGTTACTACGTTCTTCTTCTTCTTCCTCTTCTTATTATTATTCTTCTTCATAGTCGCCTTCTTCTTCTTTGGTTGCTTCCTCTTCCTTTTAGTAGTTTTTCCTGCGGGGTTAATCCACATTCCTTTATCGTGGTCCATCCGACATAAATTCGGGCAACTACGTCATCATCGTCTTCCAATGTCTCATAAATCGACAATGGAATGTTCTCACTAGAAATGTTGCAGTCATCGTCAAACAAACCATCATCATAAACAAACATTTTCTTTCCATCTACCACGACCTCCCAGCAACAATCTACTGGATCTTTAACATAAAACACTTGATGAGCTTGTGCGGCCATTATGAAAGGATCTTCAGTTGAGCCTTGCATGTCTCTGTTCACTAGAATCATCCCTAACTCCTCCAGACGCGTATCTTCTGCTTGATCAACCCATTGGCATTTAAACAGTGCTATTTTTACATGGACAAAATCCATTTCCCAGATGTCAGTGATTGTACCAAAAAAAGCATTTTCCCCATGCAAACCGCCCTCTCCAGGTACTGATACACCACTATTTTGTGTTGCCGATCTATCATCGCTCCACTTTGTACCAAATGTGTAACCATTTATATCATACCCACTAAACGACGTAACTGTGCCCAGTGGTCTCTTAGCCAACCATTTGACGACTTTTGGATGCTCATCCCCATTTTGCACATGAATTTTCAACCAACTAGTGAAATCTTTACAATGTAATTCAAAAGCCCGAGGTCCTGACAAACCGGGATGCGCGGCCATAATCTCTGCTAGGTGAACATCAACATAAGGACTCACAGCAGAATGGTTGCGTAGGATATAAAGATGGGCTTTAGATATCTCATATGAGGAAGGGCTGAACTTTGACCTATGTCGTAGTCCAACGCCATCAGCTCTCTCATCATGCCTAGCAATTGGTAGCCCTATTGTTGGTACATCCTGTAAGTAGTTGGTGCAGAATTCGATCACCTCTTCGGCCTTGTACCGCTGTACAATACTTGCATCTGGACGATATCGATTCTTGACAAAATGTTTGAAAATACTCATGTACCTCTCAAATGGATACATCCATCTTAGGTACACGGGACCACACAACTTGACCTCCCTTACAACATGGACTATCACATGAATCATTATGTCGAAAAATGAGGAGGGGAAATACATCTCAAGCCTACACAACACTTCTACCACCATAGTTTGCAACTCATCCAATTTACACCGACTAACCTTCTTGCGACATATCTGCTTAAAAAAAAGCATAGCCTAGCAACCGCCTTCCGAACGTGTGTAGGAAAGCATCCACGGAGAGCGATGACATTCAAATCCTGCATCAAATTGTGACAATTGTGCGATTTCATTCCAACCAATTTCAATTCAGCAGTCGATACACAACTACTGATGTTTGAACCATAATTAGAAGGAACTTTCACTAACTTCAGAGTTGCACAAAAACTTTCCTTCTCTTCAGATGATAATGAATAACAAGCAGGTGGTAGGTAAGTTTTACCTACTTCTTCTTGCACGGGGGCAAGGGATGTCCTAATGCCAAGATTCACTAAATCCTTCCTCGCTTTCAATCCATCCTTACTTTTCCCGGGAGTATTCAACAACGTCCCCACCAAAGCCTCACATACATTCTTCTCTATATGCATCACATCCAAACAGTGCCGTACATCCAAATGCTCCCAGTAACGAAGTTTGAAGAATATAGAACACTTTTTCCAAATGGAAGGTTGTTTACTTTTCTTATGACCCTTGCCTAAACCATATTCTATTCCAGACACCTTGCCAAAAATTTCTGAACTCGAGAGTGGGACATGGGCTACACCGTTTTCTTCCTTACCGTTAAACCACTTCTTAGCACGCCTCCACGGATGACTAGCAGGTAAAAAACGTCGATGACCCAAATAAACAGGCTTTCCTCCATGCTTTAACTGACAATGACTAGTATTACTCTCACATAGCGGGCATGCAAAATGTCCTTTCACCGAGCACCCTCCGAGATTTCAAAGCGCAGGAAAATCATTAATGCTCCACATAAGCATTGCTTTAAGTTTGAACTCAGCACCCCCAAGACTACCATCGGGAATCACTATACATAACTCTAATAAAGATGACAACTCTTCAACAAGAGGTGCTAGATAAACATCAATGTCGTTGCCAGGTTGCTTAGGGCCTGAGATCATAGTGTTTAAAAACACATATTTTCGCTTCATCATCAACCAAGAAGGGAGATTATAAATAACAAGCATAACAGGCCATGAACTATGGGTACTAGACATGTTACCAAAAGGGTTCATGTCATCCGTGGATAGTCCGAGTCTCACATGTCTAGGTTCATTAGCAAACTCAGGGTACCTAGCATCCATCTTCTTCCACTGATCACCATCTGAAGCGTGAGAAATTATATCATCTCCCTCTCGAACTCGATCGGCATGCCATGTTAATAGTTTCACATCACTTGCATTTACAAACAAGCGCGCCAATCATGGTCTAAGAGGCATGTACCACATTACCTTAGCAGGACTTTGCTTTGTCGATGTTGTCACTGTTTCCCCGCATACCTCAACTCTACCTTCCTTTTTTTTCCACCTTGACTCACCGCACACCTTGCAATTATCCCTCAAAGAATCATCTTTCCCTCTATACAACATACAATCATTCGGGAAAGCATGGATCTTGGTAAACTCCATTCCCATGGGGCATAAGATTTTCCTAGTAGTATAAACCCGATCTGGACACAAGTTGTCCTGAGGAAGCAACTCTCTAACTAACTCCAACAACTCAATCATTACTTTATCTGAAATCCCATGCCTAGCCTTAAGGTTCATCAACAAAAACGTTGCACCCAACCTTGAATGGGTTGAGCCAACATATAACTTTGTCGCTTTATCATCATACATAGCCTCTAGCATACTTTTTTTCCCACAAATTCCGTAACAACATCGTCGCACATATCCGACAATTGTTCGTTATACTTCAGCATTTCCTCCTCGTTTCCCTCATCCACCTCCAAGTTCTCACTCCCATAATTTCCCTCACTATGCCATACCCATTCAGTGTACGATTTGTCAAATCCTCTACAGATTAAATGTTCACGCACAACAAGAATATCTTCGTATATAGCGTTATTCCTACAATCCCTACATGGACATCTAACACCACCTATACTCCTCAGCTTACAATGTCGCAACCCAACTCTTAATAATTCTTCAACCAAATCTAGATATTCCTTCGACAACCGAGCATTCTTATTCATAATGGTTTCACGATCCATAATGCACGACACAGCACAAACTCTAATCAACTTAGAAATCGTTGAACAATAAAGCTAACCCACAGTGGTATAGCACTCACAACCTACAATTAACATCCAACTATCACAAAATCATCACAACATAATCAAAGCAAACAACACTTTTTTAAGAACACAACAATAACAAACAAACAACCACATGGTAAGGCGGAAAATAGCTTACCCACCACCTAGCAAACGATCGGAATTCCTAACAAAGGTTACCTAATCAATCTTATGGTAATCAAAGGGAAAAATGAAACATACAACCTTTCAAATGTCTAATTTGTTGGTTACAAATCCGCTAGGAGCTGCTGTTTTATTATACAGTCTTCCCTCTTGCGAACTCGCAAGTATTCACGTATACCTACTCATTTCACTAGCGAATTCGCTACACATATGTCAACACTTAACTTATGAGTGGCGAACTCGTTTCATAAACAAATTTTTCCATGTTATTAGTGGCGAGTTCGCAACAACCTCAGCGAGCATGCATGCGAGCTCGTGACCAAAATGAGTTATTTACGTTCTCAGCTACGATATCGCTAGTTCCTAACTTGCTAAAATAACCCTAAGCGTTCATTTCATGCGATATCGTAACTATTACGCCTGACCTAACTTACTTGTTGCGAATTCGCAACAACTAACGGTTTTTAAGGCGGAAATGACATTTCCGCCTCAACTCTTCATTTTTTACGTCACATATGACTACCGCCTTTTAAACGGTCGTGTCTGCCTTTAAACGTGTTTTTAAAACCTAGCGAGTGTGACTTGTGAATTCGCAAGTAAGTAGTAAGGCAGAAGATTTTGAACCCGCCCCAAACGCCTTAAACTTGTGCCTTAAATGAAGGTGATTGTAGTAGTGAATCTAAACTAGGTGAACGATATTACACTTTGTGTAATTTAACCCGGGCTGTTTTAATCATTTTGTCAAAAGACCTAGGGTAATAAGTTGATTGTGTCAAAAAGATTAACTTGATGAGATTATATCAAAAATGATTATTACAAAATTTATACAACTGAGGAAAAACCTCTTTTTAGAACAAAAGAAATACTTATAAAACAGGCTCTATCCTTCACCATTGTTGAAATCATTTGGAAACTGGTACTATGCCTATAAGAATGATTGTATATTTTTATGTTTATATTGTATAAAATTAAATTTAATAAGATTGAAATGGAAATTAATAGAAGAAAATAGAATCCGTACCTAATTATTAGTTAATCAAATTTGCTTAGTTAATTCTTAATTCACTGTAGTTGAAAAATGAGAATAGCATTGATAAAAACTATTTTGAAAATGAAGAAAATCCTCAACATCCCTTCTTCTTGTGACGGTTGTAGCACATAAAGTAGGACCCTCGGGACTTTTTATATGTTATTATTGAGTACTCCTCCCTTCATTTTAGTTGTGAAACGTGCCAAAAAAAATGTTAAATTTGAATTTTGAATTGTAATATGAATCGTGAAAATTGAATTCGAGAGAAAAAATGTGTAATAAATGTAGAAAATTAACAATTAACAGAGCATTATCATAATAAGAATTCCATGCAATTTGAAAAGAAAATTTGTACAATTTCAATTGGAAATTTGGAACGGAGTGAGTAGGTGTGCGTTGATAATTGTTAATCGTAAAATGAACAAGATATAACTAAATTATTTGTAGCAAAAGTATTTAGTTATGTTCTTTATAGTTGATTTGAATATGTTTTCAGTTTAATTTAATTATATCTAGTTTAATACATAGTTTTTAGATCAGTTCAATTTAACTAAAGTAATATTTGATTTGATGAAATTCAATTTAATTTAGCTATATATTACTATTTCAAATACATGTATTATTACGTGATTTCAGTTTAGTTTACTTAAAATAAGTTGTTCATCCTTGCAGTAGCATGGGGATCAAGCTATGCATTTTTTCAAGTTTCCATGTATAATACAATATATATTTGGTAATCTAAAATCTAGATTCAGGTAATTATGTTTACTATGAAATTTTGTGAATGGCTTCTTCACGGGTGAAATATAGGAAGCATTTATTATTAGTTGGCCCAGGTAATAAACAATGAAATTGTCTTTTTGGTTGGCTCAGTTATCAAAATTGGTGACCGGATACCGTACCTGAAACGGATGATGAGTTACACATTCACGCCTAATATATAGTATAGATAACTAGTATATAGTACTTGCCTATCAGAGCATCTGGAGTAACATCAAATTTGGTGTATTCTGCACATATTTGGTGTTACTATACAGTAATTTTACACCATTTATTTCAAACCAACAACACTATATTTTACACTAAACCGAATATTCCATTATATATTATTCAAGATATATTAGTTTATTTCATTTATTTATTTAGTTTTATATTTTACAATGGTCTTATATTTTAATTTTTACCTTAATATTAGATTCAACTAAATTCAATTCATTTAATTTAATATCTAGTTCATATTAAGATTAATTTATACATGGATAATTATTATTGTATATAACATGAAGTTTATTTATGATGCTACCAGCTTCCAGTCCCGGTCTGGAGTATAGCAGGAGCCACTGGTCCAGATGAGATCGCGTCTGTGGTCCGCATGCTCTCACCTAACAGGCCTGCAAAACAACGCCCCGGAGTATCCCGAGGATAGCTACTCCGGCGTGATGATGAAAGAGGGGCCTTTGAATAGGAGAGAGAATAAGGATATATTGAGAGAGTTTTAGTCTGATAGAACATACCTTTTTCCACAAGTCCAAAACCGTATTTATAGATGTGAGGTGGTGAGATATCAACCCAAAGGCAGTGGTTCTGCCTATTTGTCCTTATCCGGGGACAGGTCATATTCATGTCCTTTGTGTCCCAGGTGATAAGTCCATGGTTCGTATTCGGACCTCATTCATACTCGGACCAGGGCCCGAGAAGGGTCGTGGGCTTGAGGTACGCGGAGGGTGGATCCACAGGTCCATCAATCCTAATCCTTATAAGGAATGCGTATATTATGAATGTTCTACAAGGAATATACATCCTCTCAAAGATGGTAATATAGCCATCCTAAACATGGTAACACAACCATGTCCGAAATATACTTCCATTATACATGGTAATACAACTACTATTCCCATAAGAGTTGTATTCATACCATAAATACATATCTTGGTAATCTACGGATTGTAGCCATATAAATACCCTAAAGGTTTGGTAGACCTCTCCATCTAATCTAATAATTCATACATTACGCCTTAAGCAAATATACTGACTTGAGCGTCGGAGTGTCTACTCTCGGGACACCCGGTGCTTTGTCTTGCAGATCAGTTCGTGAGCGGGGTTCATGATCAAGTGCGGGTCGTAGACATCCATCAATTTGCCACGCCCAGTGGGACCCGCTTGTTAATCTTGATCTATACGACCTTCAAACTCATGTCTGATCCGGATGAAAACCTTCGTGGGAGTACAAGAATCCGTTTTCCGGCCCGACAGGAGTAGGAAGTACCAGCACCGACAACGACAACGACGAGACAAGCCACACCAACAACCAGGGAGCAGGAAGAAGCATCAACGGTGTACACTGATCACCCGAAGAAGCCTCTCTCTGGGAGTGAGAGAGAAAAAGATCTCGCTTAGATGGAACCGTTACCTTTTCACCTGAAGATGCGGTCCCTAACCAATTCTCTCATTCAGATCCTTTAGTAATCACAGTTGACATAAACCATAACTTGATCAGAAGAGTTCTGGTAGATGGGGGAAGTGAAGTAGAAGTTATGTTTCTCAGCTGTTATGAACAGTTGGGATTAAACAAAACCCAGCTCGTACCCACAAATCTCATCTCGAGATTTGCGGGAGATCCTATAACTCCTTTAGGAGAGATTACTTTACCAGTGCGAGTGAAAGATGGCCTTCGGAGTATAACCCTTCGTTGCACCTTTGTGATCATCGATTCCAGAGCGCCATACAATGTAATCCTAGGACGACCTTGGATGTACCAAGCAAAGACCGTTTGGTCCCCCTACCACTTGGCGATGAAGTTCCCCATGAACCAAGGGATATCAACAGTCCGAGGAGATCAACAATTAGCTCAAATCTGCACAATCCAAGCTATCCAAGATCCGGAAAAGGAGGATCTTGAACCAGCCAAGTACTCCGAATCCGAGCCAATGCAACTCGGAGAGTCAGGAACCGTCGAGGTTGGAACTCTCCTACCCCCCGAGATAAAGACCAAACTTCGAGATCTACTCAACCAATATATAGACGTCTTTTCTTGGGACACCAATGACTTGGTAGGAGTATCCCCTCGCTTGGCGGAGCATTACCTGTTATCAATCCTTCACAAAAACCCATCAAGCAGAAACGACGAATCTTTGCATTAGATCGAGTTGAAGCCATTGGAGAAGAAGTGGATAAGCTACTTAAAGCTCGCATAATCGAAGAAGTGTAGTACTCCGAATAGATAGCTAACCTAGTAATAGTCAAGAAGCCAGACGGGAAATGAAGAATGTGCATCGACTTCACCAACCTGAAGGATTGTTGCCCTAAAGATAGCTATCCATTACCTTCGATTGACCGATTAGTTGAAGCGATTGCTGGATACCAAGTATTAGCCTTCTTTGATGCCTTTAAGCGATATCATCAGATCCCTATGGCAAAGCAAGATAAAGAAAAAATCTCCTTTATAACAGAGAGAGGAACTTTCTGCTACAACATGATGCCTTTCTAATTCAAAAATACCGGAGCCACTTAACAGTGACTGGTAGACAAGTTATTCAAATCTCGATAGGGCGCAACCTCGAGATTTATGTGGATGACATGGTAGTAAAGAGCTGCAGCTACAACGTCTTCTTTGAAGACTTAAGGGAAACTTTCGACACGTTACGGGCATCCAACCTAAAGTTGAATCCTGCTAAGTGCACTATTGGTGTTGGAGCAGGCAAATTCCTAGGATACATGGTGTCCAATCGAGGAATTGAGGTAAACCCCGAGAAGATAGAGGCTTTGCAAAACATGCAACCTCCGAAAACCGTCAAAGATGTGCAGAAGCTGACAGGATCCCTTGCAGCCCTTAGCCGATTCCTCTCCAAAGGAGCGGAAAAACATCTACCCTTCTTCAATATCCTTAAGAAGGCAAATCAATTTGAGTGGTCACACGAATGCGGAGAAGCCTTCCAAGCACTTAAAAACCATCTTCGACAGCTTCCAACACTGTCGAAACCAGATAAAAGAGAGACTCTCTACCTATACATATCTGCGTCTCAGTCAGCCATTAGTGCTGTGTTGGTCAAGGAAAAGGAGGATCGCAACACCCGATATATTATGTAAGCAGAGCTTTACAGGGGCCCGAGATCAGATATACACCTCTCGAGCGCTTAATATTGGCCCTTGTACATGCCTCTCGACGGTTGCGACTATACTTCCAAGCACATAAAATAGTCCTCCTAACCAACTACCGAATTAGGCAAATCCTCCAGAAACCGGACGCCTCGGGATGAATGATGAAGTGGGCCATTAAATTAGGAGAACATGACATACAGTATAAGCCTCGAACAACCATAAAGGGCCAGGCTCTGTCATATTTCATAATGGAGTCAGTTGAACCCGTGGAGATCAACCAACAAGAACCAATTCTAGACACAAGAAGATGGCGGTTATATGTCGATGGATCCTCCAACTCGGGAGGAAATGGTGCTGGAGTTCTACTAACCAGCCCTGAAGGAAAGGACCATCCTTATGTTCTCCATTTCGATTTCTGAGCCACCAACAATGAAGCCAAGTATGAAGCTCTCATTACCGGACTGAAACTAGCTAAAGACCTGAAAGTTAAGGACCTCGAGATCTTCAGTGATTCACAGATCGTGGTTCAGCAAGTCAAAGGCGAATACGAAACCCGAGAGTACAGTCTCCAAAAGTACCTCGAGATAGTTAAGCCTCTTCTAAACCAATTCCGACATTACGAACTTAATTATATCCCCCCAGAAGCAACCATAAGGCTGATGCACTTAGCAAAATTGCCTCCTCGGACCTCAACATAAGATCTTCTCAAGAATTGCTGATGGAAACCCTGGCAAAAAGGAGTTACGAAGAAACTAGCATCATGGCTGTTGACATCTCAGACACATGGATGAACCCTTACTTGATTAATTCCAAACGGGAACCCTTCCTGAGGACAAGCACCTGGCACGGAAGGTCCGAGTTAAAGCTCCCAAATATGTCATCCCCGAAGGTATCTTATACAAGAAGGGGTACCTCCAACCTTTACTCAAGTGTGTTGGACCTTCCGACACTGAACACTTAGTACAAGAATCACATGAAGGAGTTTGTGGTAGCCATCAAGGTCCACGCACCGTTACCCGAAAGCTCCTACTGATAAGTTATTTTTGGCCTACGATGTTACAAGACACCAAAAGATATATCAATTCTAGTCACCAATGTCAGAGATTTGCTAAGATGGTCCATGTGCCATAGGAGAATATGATTACCATCCAAGAATCCTGGCCATTTGTCCGATGGGGTATAGATCTCGTCGGACCCTTTCCTACGGCCCCTGGTAACTTCAAGTACCTCATTGTGGCCATAGATAACTTCTCGAAGTGGGTGGAAGCTGAAGCTTTGACCAACATAACTGGCAAGACAATTATCAACTTCTGCTGGAAGAATATTGTCTGTCGCTATGACATCCCGAGATACATAGTGACCGATAATGAAGCACAATTTGCTAATGACCCCTTCAAGAAATGGTGTACGGAGTACGGGATACATCAGAAGCTCACCTCGGTATGTCATCCACAAGCTAATGGCCAAGTAGAGGTTACAAACTGAACCTTGGTAAGCGGCATCAAGAAGCGCCTCGAAGGAGCTAAAGGAAACTGGATCAAAGAACTGTCAAGTGTGATCTGGACCCATAGAACCACACCAGCTATAGCAATAGGAGAGACTCCTTACAGCTTAGTCTATGGGTCCGAGGCGGTCATCCCCATGGAAATTGGAGTCCCCTCTACCCATACTTCTCAACCAGACGACGAAGATGGCACCGCCAATGAGGAAAACCTTCGTCTCGACCTTGACCTCCTACAGGAGAAGAGAGCAAATGCTACTATCCACGAGGCCAAGGTGAAAGAAAGAGTCAAGCGCTACCATGATAGAAGAGTCCACTTGGCCACCTTCGTTAAAGGAGACCTTGTAATGAGGTTAAATGAAAATAGCAAGAAAGAAGTGGAAGGGAAACTAGCCCCGAACTGGGAAGGTCCATATCGAGTCCTAGAATCCCATCCAGGGGGAAGCTACCTTATGGAAACCATGAAGGGGGAACCTATACCACGAAGATGGAACGTGATTAACTTACGAAAGTATCACGGAAGATAAAAACTCAATGGAGAGCCTCACAAAGGGTTGACATTATCAAGAATGTCCGAGAGCCTCATCAAGGTCTGAGACAAGTATGCTAGCACAAACGGGTACTCAAACTCAAACCCACTATTTACTTTACTTCTATTCTTAAAGTTATGAACTTAGATTGAAGTAATGTTATTTTTATACCTATCTTTATAACAAGCAATCTTAAACTCCTTTTTTAAAAAGAGGATTGTTGTGTTAAGTATAACATTGATTGCTAATCAAAAAAATATACTTTATAAAGTATATGATTGGTCAACTTATAAGTTGCTTGGATCCAATATTTAAATACCAATCCTTTTGAATAAAAGAGGTAGGTTCGAGATAAAGTACTACAAAAAAGTGCTTGATTGAGGTCTATAGGCCAAAAGGGCAGACGTGCTCGGAAATCAATCATCTCAACATAAAAGAGGAAAAACCTCAAAAACAGAAGGTAAAAATTCATATCAAAGGTGTTATTTCATCAGAATATGATACTTCTAAAAATTCCCAAAGGGATACATAGAGGAAAAACTTCGAGCACAAATAGTTCATATCCAAGGTGTTATTACATCAGAATATGATACTTCTAAAAGTCCCTCAAAAGGGCACATACAGGAAAAACCTCAAATTTTGTTACATTACATCAGAATATGATACTTCTAAATATGCCCAATAGGGTTTCCTAGAACTTCACCAAGAGTGGCACTTGAGAGATGAGCTATTGTCAACTTTTCTGCACACTGTGACATTAAAGGCCTTGTCAAAAGATGCCTGAGGAAGAAGCCGAACAATATTAAGCTCGCAGAGTGTTCATCATGGATAATTGCGAAAACTTAACATTAGAGGTTGAAGCTCCTTTCCAGTAAACCATGAGACCGAAGCTGAAAAGAAGATGCCAGCAAGTAAGGTAGCAAACCTGCTAGAACTAATCTGCCTTATCAGTGGAAGGATTGAACACCTCTTCAAGAGAAGGTAATTCAGGATACCTAGCTTTAATAAGCCTCAGTAAATCTCCTGCTGTGGTTATCTTCTCGGAGGGATCCAGCGCACCCAAAAACTCGGTCCCAGGGATCCAGCGTTTGCAGTCAGAGCAGAGAGATTATCAACAGCATTTGGATGAGAGAAGATTTCCTTCATCACCTCCAACTCCTTCTCGGATTGACATAATTGCAGGACTTGATCCAGGATCTCGTGCTGCTCAGAGGAATGGAATAAATCCCCATACTCCTCTCTATGACTACTAAACTCGGGGCCGCTAACAATAAAGGCACCCCAAAGCTTAAGAAGCCGTTTCATCTCCTCTAATTTCCCATCCGAAGGCAGGGTCTGCGACAGCTCGTCTACGGTTTCCTGATACGTCTTCAGCTCTTTCCTCTCGGACTCTCTGGCAAGCAGTAAGGCCTTATTATCAGCCTCCTGCTGCTTCACTCTGTCCTCCAGTTGAGTCAAATCCGATGCAGCTGGGACAGAGGAAGGAGGAACCGTCGATTCAGTTATCGAAGTTGAAACGTTGGCCCTCATCTCCTCCTTCTCGCCTTGGAGAGCCCGACACCAGGAATGTAACTCCTTCACAGAGTTATACAGGTACTTGATCTCACCTTTGGTCTGCCGTTCAACAGTGAATATATCTACCATCAGCTGCAAAATAGAAGATATAAGAAGACTTGATATGTGGCACTCAAGAATACACATAATGTAAAAAGGGAAAGTCACTACCTTATAGACCAAAGGATACTTCTTGAAAGACTTCCGAGAAGCCTGACCATCCTCTTCCTCAGGACATATGAGATAATACCTCAACTTCTTAAGAGGCTCATCTTCAGGAACCACCAGCTCAAGGTCAGATTCATTTTCATCTGAGGACTCCCTAACCACTGGTTCCACCCCCTCGGACTCCTCTGCCTCCTCCTCTATGGTCTGGAGGGCTGCCTTCCCTTTCTTGATCTTTTTCTTTGGAGGAGATGTTGCATATAGAAGAAGAAATTTTAATATAGGAGAAAGCATTACTAAAATATGCAATTCAAGACATTACCTGAAGAAGATCAACTGGAAGAAGATTCACCCTGACTCCGAGATGATTTCTTGGCAGTTCGCTTCTTAATCTCCTTCTTATCCCCATGGATTTTATCAGGGAGGGTCCAATCTCGATCCTTTTTCAGGAAGCTAGACGTAGACTTGGACCGAGGAACATCTAGTAGATAAGAATAGGTGATAGAAGGCCACTGCCACACCGAGCCACGAGCCCCTCGCACAAATCCTCCCTCCTGGAAGACAATCTTCTCCTTCAAGAGCTTCTCTACGATACCCTTCAAATGAACAGGCATCTCAAAGACATCAAGAGGCATAACGTCCTTCAGTTTCGGATTCCAGCCAGGAACCTCATATTTGGTTCGATCAAAGGTTAGCCGAATGTCCTCCCACCTTCCGCTATTATCAGGAAAAGTGAAGACCTTGCCCTTTCGAGGAGTAAGGAGAATATGCTCGCGCTCCTTGAAACAGAATAGCTTGAACAAGCTCCTAAATAGATCCAGGCTTGGCTCATAGTCTTTCCGGGAGAATCAGGAGATAAAATCCACCATTGTCACCACCACATTGGAGTGAATTTGACAAGGATGTAGCTGATGATGCTGCAGAAACTGCGAAAACAGAGGGGGAAAGGGGAAACTCAGTCCTTGTTGCAAGAACCTGCCATATACCACCCCTCGAGTGGGGTTCACGAGATCTTTGACCGGAGTGGTCTTGTTCTCAAGCCTCAAATTAGCCTCGATGGGGTACGACAACCTGCACAACTTCAAAAATTGCAGGGTATTTTCATCAATCACCTTGGTGACATCATTCACACCACCGGCTTCTGGAACCTGTTTATCAACTTGGGGCTCCAAATTTAGGTTTATCTCCGACCCAGAGGCACCATCATCCGCCACCACAGTTACAGCCTGTAGTGGCGTAGCAATGGTTACCTCCATCAATTCCCTAGACTCAACCTCTAAGAACAAGCTACTCAAGTCACGAGCAGCTGGGGATCTTCCTTCAACAACATTCTCTACATTGCCAAAAGGGATACTGGAGTTTGCAGAAGACATGGCAATATAGATAATGGGGGGAAGTGGATATATGAAGAAAAGAAGAACAAGATTGAAGAAATTTTTCTGAAAATTGGAAACGCGGAATACTTGGATGAAGATTGATGATAAACACAAAGAAAATTACTTGGTTATATAGCCAGTAATTAGTACACATTTAAATGGAGTAATTACCTCGACCTGGGAAACGATGCAGGCAATTGGAAGGTTGGTCTTTCTCACCGCCAGAAGATACAATGAATCAAGACCATGTGTCAATCTCTGCAGAATTCAAGAAGGCAGATCCAAATCCAACCGTCCACTTGTCTTGATGGAATACGAAAGAACTTTAAGCTAGATATTCAGAAGGGTAAGCCCGAGAGGACAGTCCTAGAAGGACACCCCGAGTTTAACACCCCGAGTTATTCTTCCTCGAGTTATTGGTCTTCCCTTGAGAAGCATGTCTCTCCTTCAACCTTCGAGACGGAACACTCTATATTCTGAAGATCTACCTTGGGGCTACTGATAAGTCCATGGTTCGTATTCGGACCTCATTCATACTCGGACCAGGGCCCGAGAAGGGTCGTGAGCTTGAGGTATGCGGAGGGTGGATCCACATGTCCATCAATCCTAATCCTTATAAGGAATGTGTATATTATGAATGTTCTACAAGGAATATACATCCTCTCAAAGATGGTAATACAACCATCCTAAACATGGTAACACAAACATGTCCGAAATATACTTCTATTATACATGGTAATACAACTAATATTCCCATAAGAGTTGTATTCATACCATAAATACATATCTTGGTAGATCTCTCCATCTAATCTAATACTTCATACATTACGCCTTAAGAAAATATACTGACTTGAGCGTCAGAGTGTCTACCCTCGGAACACCCGGGGCTTTGTCTTGCAGATCAGTTCGTGAGAGGGGTTCGTGATCAAGTGCCGGTCGTAGACATCCATCACCAGGGTGGCGCCATTCTAGCTGACGTCACTTATAGACCGGACCACTACCTGGGCCAGAGTCTGGATATGGCCCAAAGCCCATATCACCACTAGCCACCCGAGACATGGGATTCGTCCGGAGGTGTTTGATTCGGAGGAGGAGTCCCGAGTCTCACTGTTCTGGCAACTCTTCTGTCGAGAGCGCTTGTGTTAATCACGTCTAGTTCTGTTAATGGGATCCGCCCCGGAAGCATGTTCCTGGGATATTCTCTCGGGAGCGAGTCTGATCACGCGTTGGGTGTTCGGTCTTGTTTTACGCGGGGCGCGTGTCTGCAAGCGCATTTATGAAGTGTGTAACAGCCTCATAAATATGGTGTTGTCAATCGATAAATTCTGTTCCCTTTTCAAAATAAATTTTGTTTTCTTTTCAAAATAGCAATCATGTCGCCTTGGGTCTCGGCCCCTCTCCGCCCATAGGATTTCTATTAATAGGGGTCCTAGTAATCACTTTCAAGTTTCAGTCTCTTGTTTTCTTCTCCCATTTTCTGCTTCTTCCTCCCCATATTCTCTCTCATCTTCATACTTATCCATTTCTAACAACTATGGCTACCCATGACATCGACCAAGATCTTGAGGTTCCTGTCAACCAAGATCTCAATAATGAGCGCAAGGACGAGTCGTCCGATGATGAGGGCGATGCTGATCTGTCGGATAAGGAGGTGAAGGTGTGGGTGAACCCCATTCCGGAGAAGGGGGACCCGGTCGAAGGGGACATCGTGGATATCGATCCCGCCGTGAAAAACTCGTCCGGATGATGGTAGTTCCGGTTTCCATCGACTCCGGGCAAAAGTTATTCGAGGGGGACCATACCATAGTGGCAGCCATTCCCCGCAGTCACTTCTTATACAGCCATACTTTCCCTCTTTCTCGCCTTTTCTTGTCCATCTTTAAACACTTCAAGATATCTCCGACCCAGCTGTAGTCCAACTGTATAGCTGTCATCCGGGCGTTCCTTCTCAAATGCTATTTTTGTGAAGTTAAGCCATCCTTGAAGCTGTTCCGGTACTTCTACCATCTGGAGGGCACCAAGGAGGCAAGGACGAGAGAATCTTCACCTTTTAGAAGCGGATAAAGGTGAAAGACTGCTGCAGGGGATGGCGTGATAGTTACGCCAATTGGCAAAAGTATTACTTTACTTTTGATACGGAACGGTATCCGTGTCCTAAGTGGAACTTCGAAGTCACGAAGGAGGAGAAGACGGTGTTCCGGCCAGAGGGATTGGAGGCGAGCATAGCCAAGCTGAGTTATAATAAGGTTGATTTAACCAAGTATTGGAACGGGATGTATGTGTTTCCCCTGAAGGCGTACGAGTCGGAGAAACCGAAATCCGGTTCGGGGACCGGCACGAAAACCCCACAAACTGATGCTGAGAAAGAGAAGAAGAGGAAGCGCGAGCTGGCCTTCTTGAGCAGAATAAAACCAAGAAGGAGGCTCTGAATAAGACGGATGCAACGTCCAGCAAGCAACCTCCAGTGAAAGGAAAAGTGGACGAGGTTGCGGTGGCGGCCGGAAATCGGGCGGCAGCCCTTATAATAACATGTCCTCAATCTTCCAAAGATGAAGAGGATCAACATGCCCTTAAGAGGCGGAAGGTGAGGATTCCCCCGGTGCCCGGGAAGCCGGATCATAGCCAGCACTCGCATGTGAGGGATCCGGATGATGTAAAGAAGAATGTCTCGGATGGCCAAAGGGATGGGAAAAAGGTCGTTTCGGCTGATCAGACAGACAAGGAAACCACCAAGAGAAACGTTCGGCAGACTGGAAGGGTAAGCCATCTTCCCTTTGTGGTTCGGACATCTTGTTTTTTCTTATTTACTAATCTTCTAATCTTTTCAGGACTTTGCTGCTTACCTGCTTGCTTCTCCGGGTGTCTCTGAGCCCATCAACCAGGCCTACCATGTCCAACATACGAGGCTATCCCAGAAGGTCAGCGCTCTGGAGAGGAATAATGGGAACCTGACCCGTGATCTTACCGCGGCGGAGACTCGAGCCACCGAGGCGGAGGCCCGGATCAAGGAGTTGGAGGCTCTTGCTTCTCCGTCCACTCAAAGGGAGTTGTGTGTGGCATTTGCCAACAAGGTGCTCCATAGCCAATCGTTTGAGCGGAGTTTGACTGACATGTGCCTCGCCTCAAACAATCACTCTATCGACCAGGTCTACCGGAAGATGAGGGGATGGGTTCCGGAGAGCTGCTGTGGTGAGTATGCCAACCATTACTATCATCCTGACGCCGCCGAACAGTTTAACTATGCCGTGGACCGGTTTTACCGTGGCGGGGTCGAGCAAATGCAACCTTCCATTCTACAGCTCTTTGAGGATATCCCTGGAGTGAAGGATCAAAAACCCGTGTCTCTTGAGCTGTCTGTGCCTTCAACCGCGGGCTGGTAAATCTGAGTTTGGAGGTGCCTCCCCCGAGGAGAGCACTGCTCCTGAATCGCCCGCCAAGGCCAAGTACATGGAAGTGTTAAAGATGTAAGCCTCTCCGGATGTGGATGACGAGCATCAAAACGAAGAGGAAGACGATGATGGCGGGGCTGGTGGGGCCGGAGGCGGTGTCCAAGATGATGGCTGAGATAGCGAGGAGACAGATGTAGACACTCCTTAGTTTCTTTTGCTTTGTAATTATTATTATTTTTTTGCAACCGCTTCCGTCCGGCTAGATTTAATGTTTTTTTGTTTAGTGTAGGAAGAGCGGAAGCGATGATTCAGATGGGGATGACAACCCTCCGGATAATGATACCTTTTTATGAAATAAATCTTATTTACCTATCTCTTCGTCTCATATCTTATCTTCATTTTGCCTTATCATTTCTTGTTTTGTTCTTAGCCCGGAGGCCAAGGTTCTGTTATCCGGTCCGGACTAGCTCTCATTCGATGAGCCCTCCGTGCCACAGGTGTCTGGAAGTGGAAACAGAGTTATCCGGATGGAGTATGGATGGAGAACAGTCTCGTGAGCTGTTTGTCCGGTCCGGAATGGAACCCCTTATGGAGGATTTTCCGGACATTCCTTCCTTGGCTGCTTGCCTCCGAGAGATATCCGATGAATTTGGAACTCTGTCCCAATGCCAAGCTTTTGCATGGGAACGGATCAACGCGACCTTGACGTGGATGCTACGATCTCCATGATGCAAGCTGAACATGAGGATTACAAGGCCAAATTGAAAACTGAGCTAGATCTAGTGTGGTATGTACTTCCATTCTATTGTGACAACCTGAAGTGGCTGGAAAAGCGGACGAAGTTCCTGCGAGATAATTTGAAGTTAGAGGAAGAGAATCGCGAGTTGGCCGGCCGGGTCATGATTCTTCACGAAAATCTGATGACCCTGCAGTTGTCATACCATCTTACCGGCCTCCGCCCCGGACTTGTTTTTCCGCCTGTATACCGCAACTTTCCCCATGACGTGAGTACGCTGATCGTCCGGATGTTTAAGATGGGTTGGAACGACCGGGAGTCTCGCTACCATCCGGCGTTCGAGGAAGCGGTTGAGTGGTGGAAACGGACACTACAAGAAAAACAAGTTTTTACAACTAAATTTTACAAAAACATTAATAATAAGGTTGTAGTAGATACATTTACAATGACAATTTGAAAATGGTAGTAATTTAAGCTACAAGAACTATACTTTTGATTGTAATTGATACAAAAGAGGTTGTAAAATATTTGACCACATGTTTTGGTGGTTGAATAAAGCTTACAACCACGTTTTGGAGTTGTAATTTTGATTTTGGAAAGTGAAATTTAGGCGGGCCAATTTTTAGCTGAAAAATGTTTTGGGCGGGCTTTTTTTTCTCAATTCCCCGCTCGCACTATATTTCATTAATTGGTTTATTGAAAGTTAATATAAATTGTTCGTTCACAACGATGAATCCCTATTCCCTAATTAAACAGTACCTCATTCACGGCAACGAAGCCCTAATCAAGCCCTATTCTCTCTGCTGTTGTTTGTGTGTTGAGTGCTACTGAATCCCTATGTTATTTTGGTACTGTGTTGTTTTCTTGATGGTAGAAGTACTGTTTGGATGATTTTTCTTTATTAGAATGCTCATCTGATTGTACTGAAATGAAGCAAAAGAGATTCTGTTCAAAATTCTATTGCAGATATATAAGATTCTGTAGTTTCACCGTGATTGGTTTTATGTTGCCTTTTGACACTGCTCATTCAATCTTGTTCTGTGACTTCTGCATATATTTCTGGTTGCCTAAGGGGAAAAAGTCACACAAACGTATGTGAGCTATTATGCATTATAGTGCACTTTGTTACTAGGGAATTTCTTTTGGATTTTTGATATCATAAAGTTGTAGGCTGCAGTGTGTGCAACTGATATATGCAAGGCAAATTTTTTCCATCTTGTGAATTTGTTATCTGTTATTATTGTTGTATTTTCGATTAATAGTCAACAAGAAGCTAGAAAGTTTAAATCTTTATAAGTATATCATCACTAGTTAATGTATGTGAAGCTTGCAATGGTTAGACTTTGTATACTTTACTTTCATCAGTTTCCGCCTTTATCAGCTCTCCCTTGTTTTTGTCTGAATTGCTTGTATAATAAGTAGGATTCATTTGTTTGATTGCTTGGATATCTGGTTGTTGACTATCATTTTCTAATAGCAGTGTTTCATTGTTTTTGTTCAATAGGTTTCCTTCCCTCGAACTCATCTACTATATATATGTAGGGAATCTCCCCTTTCTTCCACGAGTATTAGCACACCTTATCCCTCAAAATCAATCTCTGCTCTTCAAAACAAAGGAAAATAAGCACTTTTACGAATTTGTATTTCCCAGGCTTCTCTTTGTCTCGTAGCCCAGTTTGAAGCATAATCCCTCTCTGATTCAAATCTCATCAAGGTCTAAGGTAATCTCACAAATTTTCATGCCCTATAATTCATGTTTCAGTATAAAATAGTTCCGTTAGTTTTGCTTATTTGTGCTTTGATATCAATTATCCTGGCTAACTCTTGTAGAGCTTGTAAAGATGACTGGACTAATGAGATTGGATTTTCTTCTTTTAACAATTTATCAGTTATGCCCTTTGTTTCGAATTTTGAACTTGTAATTATTTTGGTAAATACTGAAGAAAAACCCATCTGAAGAAACTTTAAAGTTGTAGGCTGTAGTGTGTGAAACTAATTTATTTAAGGTGAAGTGTATATTTTTTTGGTTGATTACATGGTAATTTACTAAAATTCTTGTCTTTGTGGTTTTTTTGGTTCAATTTGCCAGCAAGGCTTGACTATGAATGGATTGAAGACTAAAGAGGGACCTTAAGCTGTACAGAAGCATATTACATCTACATTATAGGTTAGTTGCCAAATGATTATAAACTTTTAGTTGTCTTTAATGTTAGGATTTGAGTGCATTTTTCTGAATTTTCTTCTAATTTTAGGCTAAGATTAAAGAAAATCTCAAAATCTGATTTGTTTTTAAAAGAAAACCACCTATTGGTGGGGGGATTTCATTTGGTACCCCAAGCAACGACGACGTGTCAGAAGAACTACACCGAAAGCCAAGTTGTCGGAGATAAGAGCTGAACCGATCAAACCAGTCACGAGGAGCTTGTTTGAGTCCATAAATGGCCTTCTGCAGTCGACAAACATAGTCAGGCCGAGATGGATCCTTATAACCAACAAGCTGAGCCATATAAACCGGAGTGTCAAGGACACCATTGAGAAAAGCATTCTTGACATCAAGCTGGTGTAGAAGCCACTGTCTCAAAGTAGCAATGGCAATCACTGTACGCACCGTTGCAGCTTTGACCACTGGACTGAAAGTGTGGTCAAAGTCAAAACCAGGAATTTGAGAATATCCCTGAGCAACCAGTCGGGCCTTGTAGCGTTCAATGCTACCATCAGCTCGATACTTCAGCTGAAATACCCATTTGGAGCCAACTATGTTTGCATGCGATGGTCGAGGCACCAACTCCCAAGTTTTCTGATGGCGAAGAGCATCCATTTCCTCATCCATAGCACGAACCCATTTCAGGTCTTTGAGAGCTGCACGATAATCCCGAGGCTCAGAATGGTCCATAACCTGAGCAAGAAAACCGGTAGTAACAAAGTCTGGGCAAGATATCACACGGCGAGTACCATCCTGGTTCCCGGTAACCATATGATGTTTGCGGTGAGAAGGAGAATTTGAATCAGTGGTAGAGTCGGAATCAGATCCAGAAGAAGTCGGAGAACCTGATGGAGATGGCGGAGATGGTGGAGATGGAGGAGATGGTGGTGGTGATAAAGTAGCGAGCAACCTCGGTGAACTTGGAGTCGGAGCAGCTGGAGATGGTGAATGATCATCTGACAGGCAGATAGAACAAGACCTGGAGGACGACGTTGCGGGCGATGACGACTCGACCTGTGTAGCCAACAAAGGCTCAGCTGGTACAACTGGCGAACGGTCGACTGGTGCACCTGCTGGCTCAAAAAATGATGAGACTTCCAAATCCGAAACAGGTCTTTCCCTAGAAGTTGAGACATAGGGAAAACATGTTTCATCAAACTGGACATGGCGAGAGAAATAGACACGTCCACTAGTAGGGTCGAGGCACTGAAAACCCTTGTAACTGGGGTTATAACTAATAAACACACATGGTATAGAGCGAGGTGCAAACTTATTTTCAGCAACCGCACGCAAACACGGGTACACACGACAACCAAAAGGATGAAAGACTGTGTAGTCCGGAGTAGTCCCATAGACAGTCTCAAAGGGTGATCTGCCACCAAGAATTGAGCTGGGTAGACGATTGATTATGTAAACATCCGAAGAGAATGCTTCCACCCAGTAAGAATGCGGCACAGATGAGTGATATAACATAGCAAGGCCGGTCTCTGTAATTTGACGGTTTTTACGCTCAGCTCGGCCATTCTGAGCAGGTGTATAGGGACATGACATTTGATGATGAATGCCACGATAAACAAAGTGATCTTGCAAACGATGATTAGTGAACTCCGTACCACCATCAGTCTGAAAAACCTTGACCTTCGCAGAAAACTGGGTCTCAACAAATTTTTGAAATCGAAGAAAGGTGTCATAAAAATTCGACTTATGCCGTAATGGATAAAACCATGTGAATCATGAAAAATCATCAATGAATACAGCATAATATGAAAAACCATGTGCGGATGCAGCATATGCTAGAGCTGGTCCCCATAAGTCACAATGCACCTTCTCTAACAAACCCGTTGCCCTCTTATCACTAACAGAAAAATAGTAACCGACTGCTCTTGGCCATCTGACAAGGGGAGCAACTAACATGTGCAGGTAAAGGTGAAGTGGCAGAAATATGGCCCTTCTTATTCAGCAACTGAACGGTGTCATAGGACACGTGCCCAAGACGAGAATGCCATAGCTCAAACGGGGCCCAGAGTTTTCCAGAGCGCAACTCACTCAAAAAACAAGAATCACCAGTATCCAAATAATAGAGATCCGCAATATGGCGGCCTTTACCAACAATCTGTCTTGTCTGTTTATGCTTGATGGAAAAGACATTGTCAACAAATGTGATACTCACTGGCAAGTCAAGAGTGAGTTTACTAACAGACAACAAACTCTTAGTAATCTGAGGAACCACAAGTACATCGCGAATGGATAAACCAGAGATATTACACTCCCCAATGTGAGATGCCGGTATAGGCTGACCATTACCAACATAAACAGGTGGACCAAAAAAAGGAATTACATTCCCAAGACAACGAGAACTATCAGTCATATGAGATGTAGCACCATAATCAACAATCCATTGGTTCAAAAAATGACTACGATCAAAATTATTCAAATGATTCGCCTTATCTGCGATCCAGCTATTGGAGCGATCCGCCCGTGATAATAAAGCCAAATTCACCATCATAAAATCCTAAATAACCTCAACACAACGTGCATACACCACAAATCAATATATCCCAAAAAACAAGAATACCAAATGCAAATACTACTCAAATCCCGTGATGCTCATATAAACTCTTCCAACTCCAATCCCGTGGGGTTTAAATTAAATATTCCAGCTCAAATCTCATAAATTCATCAAAAAGAATTACTCAAATTCGTGCGAAAATGCTTCAACTTGATGAAAAGAAAATAAAATCAAAAGTTCCGAGAAATACCAAGAAGACGCAATGGGCAATAACAAAACCAGAAGGTGGGTCAAGGCACGCAAACGCGCGGGAATGGAGAGCTGGCCGCGCAGACGTGCTAACCTGGCGCGTGCGAACACGCGCGAGTGGTGTGGATGAATTTTCTTGTTCGGGCGCGTGACAACACGCGCTGCTGAGGCGCGTGAAACTGGCCGCTTCGTTGACTTCTCGTGCAGGAGCTGAAGGATCGGAAACAGTAGAGATGTCCAGCGTCAATGATCAGCAGATGAAGACGATGAGGAATGGCGGCAGACCAATTATCGGTGATGATCGGCGGCGGACCAACTAACGAAGATGTCGGAGAGATGTTGGGAACAGACGATCGGGTCAAACAATACAACCTCAACAATCAGGTCGGAGAATCGTAAAGGCGACTGATACTATGTTAGAGGGATATTCACAATAATCACTAGTGGAGGTTGACACTCCCCACGGCGGTAGATCGCCGGTCCAACGTCGGTTGCGCCCGACGTAACTAGAACAACTGTGCATCGGCGTTCCAGTTTTGCACGGCGGAAGGACCCGCCGTGCATAGTTTTCGAGTTCGAAAACATTCTGATCGATGTTTTCGAGTAGAAAGGTGATTAATCTCAACATCAGAGGGAAAAGTAGTTTACTTTTCAAAAATGTAGTGATGTATACGCTTTTCGAGTCGCAACCTGCACAATGTGTGTTCACAATTTTGATTCGTAGCTTAGTTGTTGTTTAACTTTGCTAGTCGAAAGGGGAGTCTTTTTTTAGGTGATTTTGAATGGTTGTAGGGTTGCATTTTCGAAATCGAAAATGAGTATGACCAATAAATGTAATGCATTTGAATTAAGACTCG
Organism: Sherardia arvensis; assembly: GCA_948330725.1. NCBI lineage: Eukaryota > Viridiplantae > Streptophyta > Magnoliopsida > Gentianales > Rubiaceae > Sherardia > Sherardia arvensis. Next base: position 25,952,088 of record OX415236.1, read on the forward strand.
TAGATGGCGTATACTTTGACGTTTCACGAGTTCGTAAACAAACACCACGAAAACCTTACTTGTCGTAAACAAGGACAAATATGTTGTGTAAACTTTCTCAATCGGGTATCAGTTAGGGAATGTCACTGCTGAGGGAGCAGTGATTTGAGCATTTGTACGACTCGAAAGACTCTAAAAATTGGAAGATTATTACGACCTCGAAAATGGTTTTTTTCTGATGATTGTATTGCTTTTTCGGGTGATGAATAGCAAACAGAAGTAAACTGTTTTCGATTTCGGCCGTTGCATGTTGTTGACTTTTGTTTACTACTCGTTAGGAGGTTGAATTAGTATGGAGATTTTTCCTAGATAGGGTGTTGAATAGAGGATAGCACTGTAAGATTTTGGTTTATTGTGAAGAAGTTTTCGATTTCGGAAAGTGTAGTGGGTGAGGTCCATTCGATATCGTAAACTCGATGTAATGTACAAATTATAATGATTCCTTTTTAGGGTAAATATTCTAGGATTCGTCCACTGCCAAAAATTTTGTATTTCCCGAAAAAGATTTACCAAATTATAACAAATATGGTAACAAATTGACCTGAATATGCGTTCGAATAATTATTTAAGCCCATATGGCAATATCGAAATTACAAAATGCTAATTAATATCCTTGAATGAAAGAAAATTGACCAATGTTGTAGCATAAGAGGCAACATTCCTAGGGTATCATACCCATCAGAAACTTAACAATAGTCAAAGTTACACTAACATGCATCGAACTATCTTCGCCACAAGAGACGTCTTACATTTGCACCTTTGATATTCTTGACCCTCGAACATTAAGCACGTACCCCGCAAAGTTGTTTATAACGGTTTTCATGTCATCAAGTGTGTAAGGAGTTGTGTCCTTCTTGAAAAGCTAATTAATAAAAAGAAGAAAACATGTGACCATCAAAAAAATGTCTAGTATACAATTCCATCAAGTTTGTGATGAAAAATGTGATGTTTAACTTACCGATTGAAAGTTATTGTTCAACTTAGCGGAAGATACAACTTGAAGTGCCTTCGCCATTGTGAAATAACCGCATTCCCAACAACTAGTTTGCTTCTTGTACTTTAAAAGAAATCATGCATGGCGAAGCAACTATTAGTATTTTACATGCATGATCAACAAAGCTCAATTTTGTATACGTAACTTGATAACATTTTGACATACCTTGATTTCATGCACCTTGAAAGCCGATTGTCCATTGGGATTGACAAAATCCAAGGCATGCTTGACTATGTCAACAAAAGAAGGGATCGGTGGTAGGTGTAGAGAGTCAATCCAATAAACATGTTTAGTAGTTTTGTTGATTGCAACAAAACACCAATGTCCCCTAATTGGACACAATATTTTAAAACTAGGTAAACAAGCGATGAATGGATATGAAGGCAATAACAAACTATTAAAGTAGCACTTACATGTGGAGCAATGGTAACAAGAATAGCACTTTTGTGGGATCGCTTAGTCCAACCTTCATGTAGGAGAGGCGTTCTTCGCGAGAATGCACAATCTCTTGATTATGTTCGGGGCATAGAAATCCAATCCAAGGCCTACCACGATTTTGTGCTACACTATGCAAGAAGCTTTATCCAACCAACAAAAAATAAAGATGGTTAAATAATGAGTTATTTGTGATAATTTACATAATTGCAACAACAATGCGAAAACATTCATAAGAAGAAGTGACATACCATTAAAATAGCGACATTAGAGTCTCCGTTACCATGTCAAACCTCCACATGTCTTCGAAATCAACCCAACACAACGTAATCAATTTGCCAACTCCAAAAATTGGTTTAGGACATGGGAAGTCGTAAGTCCTTAGTTGGTTGTGGTCGGCTATCCTCTCAAACAAGAGTCTAACGGAAGGGGGCATGTCTTCACTATCATAATCTTTTCGTTGGGTAGTAGAATCCATACCAAAGACACGCTTAACCTTGACAAGTGGTGGTGGGCAAAGATTGGTAGGCTCATCCTCTCCTAAGCTCTCGACCCTAATCAATCTCCTAGGCCATAAGAGAAGCAATCCCTTTGTTCCCTTAAGCAATCGACATGAGGGATCGGGAATGGGCAAGAGTGCATTTTCGAAGAAGATGTCTAGCACAGAAACAACACCTAAGCCCTCTGGCACATCTTTATGGTGATGCTTCCTAATTGACTCCTCGAAATTTCCAGTTGCCACAAACAAGGGGGGTTTTAGTGATCCCATCTCAACATAGAGTTTGCAAGCATATGAGCCCTTCCAAAAGAAATGAATATTATAAACCCCTAGGTCATCACTAATTAACTACTTACGTAACTATTATAGTCAAGTACATATAAAGACTTAGATAAAAGGCAAGAATACTAACCATTGATTCACGGCTTGAATGGGGCACACTCCGGCCGACGATTGGCTCAAAAGAACGATCGTCTAGTGTACCCTCATCTTCACTCTCGATCGGAGATGTTATAGGGTCATGAAGAATTGATTTTTCAAGAGTTGACTTGGTTGCCCTCGGTTCCCACTGCGAAGTGAGGTCGTCGAGGTCCTTGGGGAGTTGTATCCCATTGCTTTTAGCTACCATTTGCAATGCAATGTCCCGCTTTCCTTGGCAAGCTTTAAGTTCCTTTAACTCCTCAAACAACTTCTTGAGCAAGGTCTCGTTGGAAGATTTCGACGTTGAGTTCTTGTTTAAGAGATCTTGCTTTGTAACATAGGATCCACAAGTTCTAATCCTCCCGGGATGCTCACCACGACCCAAACTCTCACTTAGGATGTCATAGCCCTTCTTAGATGGTTCAAAGACGCCCTTGTCGGCCTTGTTTTTGTTTGACTCCTAGTAATTGCAACGGAAATAAGAATAGTGTAAATTATGTAGAGACAGAAATGGTAAGCTATATTTTGAATATAACATCCGGTGATGAAATCAAATAACTTACAAGATCGCTTAAAAACTTGGTCATTTCGGCCTTGTCGCCATAGCCACCATCCCTCATCTCTCTTGCCTTGAGATATAGCTCGAAGTTCTTAATCTCGTCCACATGCATGGGTTGGGTAGAATCCCTGGCCTCCGCCTCTGGCATTCCGTCACCAATTTTTTCCTGGATTCTTCTCTCTCTATCGTCTCGCACAAATTTTTCAACAGCTAAAGGCATCTCTCCTCGTCCCATTCGATGTGGCAATGTGTTGGCTTGAGCATTACGACTTTTATTTGCGTGTGTACCCTTCAAGTGAATACAATCCATCAAAGTTAATATAGATTCGCATTTAAGACCCAACAAAGACAATATAGTTAAATTTTGGTAACATATTCTAGTTTTAGTGTTTACTTACATCATCAAAATAGCCTTGTGCATACTTCTTGAAGAACTCCCAACTTTGCTCCGGAATTGTGGTGTAAATGAGTCTAGGGTTTAAGTGCTTCTTCACTCCAAACACATAGTCTCTAGCAAGCATAGCTCGATAATCTCTTGCAATCTTCCCTAACCTTTTAATTGTCTTTTCTTGGAGAAGTTCCATGTTGGGTGCATCGATAAGAAATGGTCGCTTCGACATACAAAAGAAAAACATGTATTAGTGCTATTCCCACATAATACTCATGATGTGTATATGAAAACAAAATAAAACACGTAGAGGAACTTTTATTTGTTTGAGTAAATACACAACATTAGTTACCGTGCACTCCTCGAAGAGCCTTTCTTTCATAGGACGGGGAACTAGACGCCAATCATTGAATTTAATATCAATCCGGGTTCGTGCCGTCTTTCCTACTCAACTAGCCCATTTGCTTCTTTCTTTCGAGATTGGCTCTCCCATTGCGTCGAATTCCAAGGGGGTAAGAATTCCCTTTTTCATCCTTCGAACCAACTCATGACAATAAATGCGTGGCTGCAAGTTATCACCGCCTTCATCCATTATAGTCGATCGCCTTGTTCTTTTCACCACCTTCTTTGTTTGCTTCTTCTTCTTTTGTGGAGCCATGTGGTACCCTAAACAATGTCATGCATTAGAATGAATTTATATAAAAGAAAATACCGTTATTATGTACGTCAAATTGAATGAATAAGGTAAGATAGGTTTATAAAGCAGTTGACTACAAATTAGGGTTAGGCAAATTCACCATAAATGCTCCTCATTAACTACTACCTAGGTCTTGAGAGAATTTTTCATGTATTTAATGCAAGGTTTTTGATATATTTTCTCCTAAATCTACAAAGATGAATAACTAAAACATGCATTTTCTCCATGGTAACATAGAACAAGCAAATACTCTAATTAACGAGAAAGAAACAATGGCAAATACTCTAATTGAAAGCAACTAATTCACATGGGTGATGCAAAAAAAAACGATAGGCATGCTTATCTTCTACAAGTGTTCAAACATATGCTTTGTATATTAAGAAAACCACTATTCCCTAATTTGTTGTTATCAACTTGAAGATGTGGACACTTTGAACTAGGAGAAAACCTAAGTATGAAATTTCTCTTCTAACCATGAGACTAACATAAATCTCACAAATACAATACATTGGAGATTCAATCTGTACCTTGTTGAAGATTTTGGTTAGAGAAGTTGAGTGGAAGTAGTAGATCTATAGTTTTGAGAGAGAAAAGGTTGTATAGAGAAATGTAGATAAGAGATGGAAGGGTAAAGAATGAGGAATTCCCGCTCCTATTATTTATACTCTGGGGAAATTTTGAAAATGGCATTCTTTCGAATTCGAAAGTCTACTTACACTAATCAAATAGATACATGTATGCGATTCGAAAAAATGAAGTTAGTGGTATTATATCTTAAAATATTATTATATGGCGTCTATGTTAGTTTCGATTTCTAAAATACACACCAAGATGATATACTGGTGTAGGGTTGTTTACGAACTCGACATGAAATTAGGGATTCACAATTGAAATTGCCTTCAAGACTCGAAAACTTAATGTGCTATCACATTAATTACTTTCGTGATCGGGTAAAGGTTCGAGGAATGCTCTGGACAAATGAAGTATAAAAGTGTTTATTTTCGAGTTCGTAAAGGAAATAAAATGTAACATTTATTTTGTTTACTAATCCGGGTAAGATTTCGGGTATTCCTCTGTTGGATTCTTATGTTTTGGAGGGGGCTGAAAGTTTTGTCTCCGAATTCGTAAACATATGAAGTTTGTGGTTTACGAGTTCGGAAATATCATGCATGATGGAAAAAATAACATTTCGAAATCGAAAGTAAGAGATGTTATAAATAACAAACCGGGTCAACTCTCATCAACACAACTGTAAACGTCAAAAATCCCCAAATCAAAATACCGACCAAAAACCTAACGACCCAGACCAAGCTCCGATCTGGTGATGGCGCCGATGAAACAGGTCGCCGGCAGACGTGATTGTGACAGGGATGACGCCTCTCCAACCAGAAGTGTTGTGGCACGCCAGAAAGAGCTAGTTCGTCATCACCCAGCGAGCCGTAGAAGCACTGGTATTCATATTGGAATAAGTGCTGCTACACCTTCTGCTGGTGAAGCCTCTGCAACTAGCGACGAGGAAGAAGCTTCCACTCTTGTACATAGGAAGAGATCAAGACAGGATGTGCAGGGGAAAGGTAAGAATAAGGTTGTGGAGCCGGAGCCTGAGGAAGAGGAGTCCAGTGAAGAAGAGAGCTCAGAAGTAGATGAAAGTGATGAGGGAGGTGGTGAGGGTGATTCACAGGAAGAGGAAGATGACCATGAAAAGGGTCTGGAAGAGGAGGAGGAGGAAGGGGGTGATGCTCCAGAAAGTAGTGAGGGAGATGAGGAGGAGGTTCAACCAAAGAAGGGAAAGGGAGGCAAGAGGGTTCCCGACGATGATGAGCTGATCGCTGCTACTGTGAACCGAGCAATGTACAGAAAACCTAAGCCTAGCAAGAAGGGTGATAAGGATGAATCAAGCTTCTTCTTCAGCACCACAGCGGAGGAGAGATACATAAAACAGATCCGCAGGCCTTTAACCCGCACAAAGGTGCTTAAGGTTCACTCCAAAATAGGTAAAACACTCCTTTACGTGCTGGATTACTTTAAACCCTCGCATTTAGATAAGCTTATTACACTAAATGCGCCAGTGTACCCTGATGCGGTGAGGCAGTTTTATGCAAACTTAGGTCGTAACCCTAATGACATGGAAGTTTCTAAAGTAGCCGGTGTAATAATTCCAGTGACCAAGTATAGCATTAATGCAGCTTTAGGGGTGCCTTGGAGTAGTTATACAGCTTTGGTAGGGGAGAGTAGTGGAGTTGTGTACGACAACTATTATGACCACAAGTGGCCCGATGTAGCTGATGATCAGCCAATTGATCCAGCTGAATTAGGATTGGAGTTTTTTCATGCCAAGCCTCCCGCGGGTGATGGAGCTGGGAAGGCGGTGGAGTACGACATCGAGCACTTGAGTAGCGAGCACCGCATTGATTTTGAGTGGATATGTGGCAATGTTCTGCCAACAGGGGGTCATGCCTGCGAACCGACTATAACGACATGCATGATATTTTATTACATTGTGCGTGGTTTGCGAATAAATCCAGGGCATGCAATTGCTGAGTACATGAAGAAGGCTTCCTATCACGGATCCAAACAATTCCCCTACGGCGCACTGATTACCAGGCTAATGAAAACTCAAGGCTTCGCACCTGTAGATGCTCCCATCAAGCTTCAGCTGTATGACGAGAAATGGCTCCAGCATTGCCATCTTGAACTTGACCTTAAGACAAACAAGTACAAGAAGAAACCGGTGGCAAGTGGTGTTGCTGCAAGGATGGCCAAGCGAAAGAGGGACGCGGCAGATGGCGGCGCTCCATCCATTCCTGAGCGTAAGTCGAATTTATTTGAATCTATAATAATTCAAATTATTTTTTGTGTTTGAAATAAACATATTTAGGCTCTGATTTTGGCATTTGCAGGTATGAAGCTGAAAAAGATGATGGGGAAATTAATGCGCATGTGGGAGTGCTTCGACGATCAGTTAGAGAAGCAAGAGGAGGAGTTGGAAGAGGTTATAAAGATGCAGGACAGAATCATCGAGGAGTTCAAGCTTGACATAATCTTGTCACCAGGCTGCGAACCGGATTTTGGTTCAGTACCACAATCTAGTGATGATGATGAGCCAGCTAACGACCCTACATTGAACGGTGAGGCAAGTGCACAAGCAGCAGGAGCAACAATCAATCCGCAAGCAGGAAATGGCGTTGCTGAGGGTGGAGATTGCCTTAGCGGTGGTGGCGGTGATGCTGAAAAGAATGTTCCGACTGATGCCGGCATATCTGGTTCAGCATTTCAAGTTAATGAGGGGGGAGAGAATCCTGCGAACATGTCGGAATGAGTTTGCTCCCATTTGAAACAATGGTTTTTTTTTATGCTTTTTTTTGAAACAATGCTTTATTTATGCTTATGTGTAAAACTAATCGTTGCATACAAATTTTACATTTCAATGAACATCATTTTAAATTTATTTGAAGATATTATGAAGAATTTTCATGTATATGGCTAATGGTTAGGTAATTTTGAGCCCTAGGTTGATATAAACAGGTTGGCAATTGTTGCAGAAGTTGTAGCATGTAAATGTGCAAAATTTTATTGCTGTTTGCCTTATTTACGAATTCGAAATATATTAGTTGTCAACTATTTAAGATAGCGAAAATAAGGTGTTCAACCTAGCAAAAAAATTAGGTTGGGTGTTTTCGAATTCGTAAATAAGGCAAACATCCAGAACCCTAAACCCATGTTCTAAGACCCACAATGATAAACCCTAGACCCATGACTATCTATCTAACCCTGGGTACATTTTGTTTTATCGTATGATTTTATTATTCGTGATTAGGGGTGCTAATTGAGTCCGTCAACTGGCGAGTATGATTTTATTATTCGTGATTAGGGGTGCTAATTGAGTCCGTCAACTAGCGAGTAATTCGAGATCGACTCGGTCAAAACTCGACTTTATCTAGCTCGACTCGAGATCGAGTCGACTCGAAAGGTTAACGAGTCGACTCTGAGCAAAGCCTAAGTCCACTCGAAAAACTCGTGAATAACTCGATAAGTATAATCAGTTATAGTTTCTAATATTATAAGGTTATACTTTATTAGTTCAATCATCTAATCTAGCTAGTTTCAATTTCCTACTCAATATTTAATAAACTAATTCATCGCATTATGTATATGTAAAGGCACATATATATAATCTGAAATTTTCATAGTATAGACGTGTTTAAATAATAGGTTATGTATTTTTACTTATGCATTATGTATTAATGGATTGGATGAAGGTTAGTTTTATTAATAATTTGAATATAGTTCTCGGGTCGAGTCGAGTTACGGACTACTCACGATCGACTCGCTCGATTAGCACCCCTATTCGTGATAAGTATATTTCGGTTGGATAGGATTCGATAGTGTGTTAAGGAATTGCCACTTAACCGTCACCGACATTATCTATCCTCGAGACCTGATGAATTGAAGTATGCTATGATATTCTTGTGTTTCTAAACTGTGACACATTATTTTTTATAATTCTATATAATGACGATCGATAATCTGAAATCTCATTTTATACATACTTACGTTGCATACATAAGTATGTCACTATATAAATACACTTCCTGATTGTGCTTCCTGAACGTTGTATATGATTGTATGTTTATGCACCAACATTAGTTTGATTAGGTTGTCTATCTGGAATAATCAACACATGTAATTTTAAAGAATATGCAATACATCGATCTCTTCACTGATTAATTAAGTATGCAGTGTAACAACCTGTGTCATCTCATCGTGTAATCAATTGAATTAAACTCAAATCTATACAGTCGTTATTGTACTCTAAGTACACCGTTATTTAACTAGGCAATATGATTGTTAAAGCTGTCATGATTATATATGATCAGTGGTTCAAAAATGTGTCGCGGATTATTTTCGTACTCCGCCTTTTTATTAAAGAAAAAAATGATAAACTAGTAATTTTAATATGACATTACTTTCGATTTCTTAAATATCTGACAAGATATAACTTTTCGAGTTCGAAAATGTGTTACATTTAATGTTTACGAGTGGTAACAAAAAACAATCTGGTGGTAAAAACCTATTGTTACGAGTTCGGAATGTGGAGCTATTTTTAATTTGACATCTTGTTTTCGATTTCTGAAGTACCATGTTCTATTGATTCTGAACGGTTTTCGAAATTGAAAGTTTGTTAATATATATATACAACCCAAACCCGATCTGACAGTCCATATTCCCGATTTGGAGACAAATTTCACCCAATTGAAAGAAAATTCCCAAATCAAAAAACCCTAACCCCCAAAATCATAGGAGAAGCAGATCTGCACTATTCGAATTCGACACCATGGCACCAAGTTCCTCCAATACTGTCATCAAACGGCCAAAAAATCCATTCAAGAGGAAGCTGCTTGTCAGGCGAGGCAAGACTGGGTATGATTCAAACCTTTTCTACAATAAAGATTGTCATGATGCTTATGTTAGATACTATCTAGAGGGTAAGTTGTTAGAGCCCTATGCTGTAGACGCTACTAAGTTAGAGGAGCTAGGGTTTGGGGAGATGGTTGGGTTGATGAATATTCAGAAAATTGGGGATTTTATAGTGAATGATGCACATGCCTATCTACATGAGAGCTGCCAGTTTTATGCTAACCTAAATGAGTTAGAAGGTGAGGTTTTTATGACTATGGTTAATGGGGTAGAATTCTAGGTTAGTTCTTGGATTTTGAATGAAATGGTTGGTTGTGAGTATAGGACGGCCGCTGATATTGCTAACAGCAATGGTGATGCCCCTCTGGATGTGTACAATGCTAATGGTTGGGTGGGGAAGGGTTTTACGTTGCCAGGTAATTTAGATTGGCAAGCCTGTGGGTCGGCGTACTTTGCACGACCTCCCAATGATGATTTGGCGGCACATCAATACAATCTGAAGTGCTTGACGCCGGCTAATCGCATCTTGTATGATTTTGTTCATCGCATTCTGGTTCCCTCAGCCAAAAATGTGACCGAACCTACGAGCACCACCACCATCTTGTTCTACTATGTGGTGCTGGGCAGGAAAATCAACCCCGGGTATACAATCTTGAAGCACATGCGCAATCAAATGGGGCTGACCAAACAATACTGGAATATACCGTATGGCGGCCTCATAACCAAGTTAATCCTGAAGAACAAGCCCGACTTCGAATTCAAGAGCACACCATTGCCTTGCAGGATGTACACTGCCAAATATTTTCAGAACAGGGGCTATGATGTGGTTGATGGGAGGTGGATCCAGAAAACGGTGCAGGTGAAAAACAAGCGCGCCAAAGGAAATGAAGGTACGAACTAGTATTTGAATGTTGTAGTTAGATTTGATTGCGATTATTGTCAATATCATTTTAATATTTCTTTACTGCTTTTGAGTATGCAGTGATGACTGATGAGGAGATGTACTCCATTGCTGAGAGGATGTACAGTACCATGAAAGACAAGACCAGGCGCATTATAGCGACAAGGAATAAGTTTTATGGTGCGAAAAAGAAGATGTCTGCTATGGAGCGCTCTTTGGCAAATCGGGGATTCGATCTTGATTTCCAGTGACTACCGATCAAAACCGAGGCATGAATAGAGAGCAGATAGTGCTCAGAACAGTTTCACGGGCTTTTGTTTTTGGCCAATAGTTAGGCACTAACCATGTTGCTAGGTTTAGGTCGCATTATTTTGAAACTCGTGCGACATTTGGCAAAAGCGTGATGAAACTGTGTTTTGGAATTCAATATATCTATATTACTAGTTATATGTTCATGTTTTCATTTAAACAGATTTATGTTCATGTTATAAATAAAGGAGGCGTATCTATACACTCTCATTTTCCTCTAGTTTCTATATTTTAATAGTTAACGTGCTACTTTACGAATTCGAAAACACATTAGTTTAGCTTGTTTACGAAACCGTAAATGTAAGTTAGTTGATTGGATCGCAGTTTCTTTTTCGGGTACTGAATAGAGTATCTCTCTGTCCAACTGCCATACAACTTCACATAAGTCACCAAGATTTCGAATTCGCAAAGACTTCCAAATTCTTCAGTTTCGAAATCGTAAATGTAACTTCCTTGATTGGGTCTAGTTTGCTATATCGGGTACTAATTAGAGTATCTCTCTGTCCAACTGCCATACAACTTCACATAAATCACCAACTTTTCTATTCGTTAGCAATTCAAATGTTATGAGTTTCGAATTCGTAAAAACTGTTTATGCCAGGAAAATTTATATCACAAATAGGGTTTAACCTAGGGTTTCTGATTGCTTGGAAAATGCATTATATTCAACATAATTCGAACTCGTAAACCTAGTACAATCACTGTAATTGAAAATGCACATTCTTGTTTCCATCAATAAATACTATAGAAATGAACAAACACATGAATCATTTAGATACAAGCAGTATTAAAATTTAAAATGTATACAAAAAATATTACAAAATTAATCATTTTTTCAGTTTTTTCGCTCTTTTGACCTTAACCCGTTTTCCCTTCCGCGCATTCCCCTTTGCATTAATCCAGACACCCTCGTCGTGATCCAGACGACTTTGAAATCTCTTCAAATTGGCCTTGGTTTGAACCAAACTAAACACTTCACAAACATCTTCTAAAGGGATATCATCTAAACCATGCATTTCCGCCTCCTCGGTGTGGTTTCCGACATAGGTTTTCTTCCCCTGTAAAACCACTTCCAGTCCACGATTAGCCAGGTCGGGGACATAAAACACTTGATCCCCCTGTGTAGCAAGTATAAATGAATCTCCCTTGAAAGCTAGCCGTTTCCTGTTGACAAGCGTAAGGCAAACTGAGTTATCTTTTGTCACTGCGTCAGGGTGAACCCAGTCACACTTAAAAACGACAACTTGTTCCCCGACGTAGTTTAATTCCCATATATCAGTTATTGTTCCATAGTGTCTGCTATCCTTGTAGGTTGATTATCTCCATGAGCATTTTGCAGAACCATTTCGTTGGAAATGACAGAAATCCCACTATTCTGAGAAATTCCCTTATCATCATATGCCTTAGTGCCAAATAGGTTCCTACCTTTACTGAAAGAAGGAGAAGAGTTGGATTTGATTTCCTCAGATGAAGATGAAATAATTGAAGAATCTTTAACTTTGGAAACCTCACAAGTCCCAGCTGCAACTTCAGACATTCCCATTCCAGCAACTGATACAAATACTGAGACAGACAAAGGTAACATTCCTACCTTTTTCACTCAAGTTAATAAGGTCCTTACAAGGACTGCCACAAAGAGCATCAAAACCCGTAAAAAATGATTAATAAGACCCTAGGTATAAATATAATGGTCTGGAATGTTAGGGGTATGGATACTTCACTAGATAGGATTGAAAAGCTCATTAGAGTCCACAAACTGGAACTGATTTGCTTTATAGAACCTCAACACCAAAATGTAGAATGTATAGACTGCTGTCATAAGCTTCACTTTACACATTGCATGCACTCATCACTATGTAAAATCTGGATTATGTGGAAAGATCAGATAGAGGTAAATCTCAGATTGGATTATAATCAATTCTTGCAAGTACAGATCAATAGCCTTAAACTCAACCAGTCAATGGAGGCTGTTTTTGTTCATGGATTGAGATCAAGGAAAGGAAGAAAAGACTTATGGTCTGGCCTAGAAAATTTAAATCTGTGTGATGCTTTATATATAGGAGATTTTAATGCCATGTCTACAATTTCTGAGTACAAAGGTCCATCCTCACATAACTAGGTAGTATTCAGGATTTTAGTAATTTCATTGATACAATGGCTCTGCACACACTCAACAATGTAGGTAATTTTTACACATGGACTAATGGCGGAACTAAATAAAATGGATAGGGAGTGATATCCCCTCAGTACCAAAACCATTTAGATTCATTAACACATGGTTTAAAAGAGATAATTTCATGGATTTCATTAAATTTCATCGGAATGAACCTCAGGAGGGAAGAGGCATGCTTAAACTATTTATCAAGCTAAATTATCTCAAAACTCAACTGAAAAAGTGGAACAAAGAGATCTCTGGCAACATAAGTGATAATGTAGTAAAGGCAGAATAACAGTTAAGTCTCTTTAGTTCAACTGATGTACTAGTTAAATTAAATAAAGCTAAGGCCCTTTTAGTCGGATCACTAAAAGAGGAAAAACACTTCTGGAAAAATAAGTCTAAAGTAAAATGGCTTACAGAAGGTGATGAAAATACAAAAATTTTCCATCAAACAGTGAAGGAAAAAAGATGTAAACTTCAAATCACCAAAATAAAAAGTAGATCAGGGATTTGCCTTGATGACATTTCTGATATACAAAATGAAGCAATTCAATTTTTTCAGAACCTGTTATCTGATGAGCCACATCCAGATCATGAACTTTTTGCAACTCATTTTCTATCAAAAATCCCAAATTTGGTCACTGATGAGGATAATGAGATGTTAACTAAGCCAGTTACTTTAGCTGAATTAAAGCAAATTGTTAAAGGCCTTAACAAAATGAGTAGTCCAGGACCAGATGGTTATACTGCTCAGTTCTATATTTAAGCCCGGGACTTTATTTGCTTAGATTTACTTGAGGCATCAAATGATTTTTTGTCTAAATCACGTATTCACAGAGGTATTTCTAGTACTTGGATTGCACTAATTCCAAAGAAAGAGACCCCAATTTCATTCAGTGATTATAGACCTATCAGTCTTTCCAATGTGTCCAACAAATTTTTTTCCAAACTCCTAATGGAATGACTGAAAATATTGATGCCAAAATTAATTTCCTCACAACAATCTACATTCCTTCAAAATAGAGATATAGCAGATAATGTAATTTATTTGAAGGAAATGTTCAGATTTCTGGACAAAAAAATCAGAGACCCTAATTGCATTCTGAAATTAGATTTGATGAAGGCTTTTGTAAAGTAAGCTGGTCTTTTTTGAAAACAATCCTCCAAAAATTTGTTTTAATGGCAAATTTATTAACTGTATACTCAAAAACCTCTCTGATGCTTGGTTCTCTGTACTGATTAATGGTGGTCCTGTAGGGTTTTTCAAAGCTTCAAGGGGAATTAAACAGGGAGACCCCCTATCCCCATTCCTTTTTAACCTATTTTTAGAAGTTTTCACTAGAAGCCTTGCTTTTGTTTTTGAATCTGGAAATATGTCTTTCTACAGCCTTCCACCCCATGCCATTACTATATCACACCTCTCTTATGCAGATGACACTCTGATTTTTTTATAAGTATCTAGACTCAACCTAGTCAAGCTCAAAGCTTTTCTAGTTAAATTTGAAGAAACCACAGGACAAAAAATAAATTTTGAAAACAGTGACTTTTTCTTAGGGAAGCATGCCATAGAGAATAAGAAGAGACGGGTTTTGAGTATTTTAGGCATGAAAAAAGGTAGTTTTCCATTTAAATATTTGGGGGTACAGATCTTTTCTGGTACAACTCAAAATATCCATTTTTAGAGCATTCTGGAAATAATTGATAGAAGAGTTAAAAACTGGAAGAACATTTGGTTATCTGCTGGTGGTAAATTGACTCTAATCAAGTCATGTTTACAGTCATTACCACAGCACATTTGGGCAGTCATGGAGCCAACTAAACAGATAATAAAAAAGATTGAGAGGAAATTCTGAATTTTTTTTTGGGCTCCACTGACAAAGGTCCAAAAAAATCATGGAAGAAATGAGATGCTTTATGCTACCCTATCTCCCAAAAAGGTCTAGGATTCAGGTCCCTTTCAGCCACTCTTACAGCATATTCATGTAAATTGTGGTGGAAATACCAAATGAGAAGTGCTCCTTGGACACATTTCATGGCCTCTCTGCCTGATACACATAAGAAATCCCAAAATTGGAAGAGAATTTGCAAGGTTAGCCTCTTTGTAGATGGTGATATGGGCTTTGGCCCATATCTAGGCTCCGGCCCAGAGAATGGTCTGGTCCATGTGACGTCAGCTATCATGGCGTTACCCGGGGACAGGAAGGACATGAATATGACCTGTCCCCGGATAAGGACAAGCAAGAAGGACCACTGCCTTTGGGTTGGATCCTCACCACCTCACACCTATAAATACAGCTTTGGACTTGTGGAGAAAGGTATGTTCTATCAGACTAAAACTCTCTCAATATATCCTTATTCTCTCTCCTATTCAAATGCCCCTCTTTCATCATCACGCCAGAGTAGCTATCATCGGGATACTCCGGGGTGTTGTTTTGCAGGCCTATTAGGTGAGAGCGCTCGGACCACGGACAAAGCCTCATCCGATCCGGAGACTCTTATCGTATCCGGACCGGGACTGGAAGCTGGTAGCATCAGTTGGGACGCCTGGCGGGACCTCACATTCCCAGTCATAAGTTACGTCCATGCCGCGCGAACGACCAAGGAAGAATCCTCCTCCACCTGGTGATGAAGCGGACGGAGGGCCAAACACCAGAAGGGCAGCCGTAGTGATTGGGGTCCAAAATCTAGCGGCAAAAAAAGAACAAGCTCTCCGAGCCAAAGAGGCAGCAGCGAAGGCAAAGGCTGCAGCTGAGGAGTGTCGACGATAGTGCTTGGCGGCGGAGAAGGCAAAAGGAAAGAAGGAGACTCCGGAATGGACGCTGGCTGAGATACAGCGTGAGAACAGAAAGCTACTACAAGCTGCTAGAGAAGCCGAGAAGCAGCGGCAGTTCAGAGATCGTATGAAGTCAGACGGGGACACGGATGACCTTGAAGTGATAGAGGATATGGGGAATCCGGAGGAATATGACACAGAAGAAGAGGACGCTCAGAGTCGGTCGGAGAAGGGTCGGCCGGGACGGAGAATCGGACTGGAGGAGCGTGAGCATAATGACTCTAGAACCGGACGAAGTATCCAGAGGACCAACATAGCGGAGTATCAACAGTTCAAATCGTTGAAAGCGGCTCGCCAGGCCACGGCCGGACCGGAGATGCCTCCTCTGGGACGACCGTCGGTATTTGTTGATCTAGAGAATGATGCAGGTAGGGCCAGTCAGGGTCAAAGGCAATACAACCCTCCGGCCCAAGGACCAAACCCGCCTCCGGTGCAACCACAGACCAACCATCAGCAACAGCGGACGGCCGGCCTAAATCCGGAAGCACCGCCATATTGGGGAGGGAAACCTCAACAGGCTTATGGAATGGTGGATCCTGGGAGGCCACCACAACAGAAGATGTTCGGAATGCCACCTCCCGGGGGAAGGTTTCCCGGGGGGTTCAGATTTCAGACGTCATTCTGTTCGGACTCTATTGAAGATCATCTGAACCGCCTCATCGTACGGAATGGAGTTGGACCTCAATCACCTTAGATTCCGGAAGTGTTGAACTTTAAATGGCCATCCGGAACCAAGGCTCCGGACGAACTCCCAACCTACAATGGGGAGGGAGATCCGGAGGAGTTTGTTCATACTTATTCAAGTATCATGTATGCGAGAGACATTCCAGAGGAGCTCCAGTGTAAGATGTTACCTTCGTATTCTAAGAGGGAACTGTTTGGCATGGTTCAAAGGTCTACCAAATGGTACCCTCCGGCATTTTTGGGACTTCGCCATCACTTTGGTAATGCTCTACTCGACTATGAAGCACACGTTCGTAAACTTGGCCACGGTCTAGGCAATGAGACAATTGGAGACGGAGACAACTTGGGAGTTTTACATCCGGTACATAGCAGCGTCGATGAAGGTGGTGGACAGACACCTACAGGAGAATGCCATCATCGACAACTTTGTGAAAGGACTAAGGGACAATGCTTTCTACATTGAGCTCATGAAGAACATGCCAACATCGTATTCCCATCCGGCGGGTGGTGGAGATGCATTGTATGGTACATGACGCTAACCAGGTCCGGATGACCACAGTGGGGTTCTTTGAACAGAGGACCCTCACGACAATGGGAGCCCAGACCTGGCTGTCCGAACTCCGGCCCGGAATGATCAAGTCAGGTGCCTACCCACCCCGGCAGTGGCGGCTCAAGCTCCGGCAGCAGCTCCACATATGACCTACACTCATCTCTCCAAAACCCGTACGAAGATCCTTGTTGTCCATCGAGGTCTGTTCAATGATCCACAATCCATCGTTGAGGTACCAGCAGCAGCAAACGCGGACAAGTGGTGCGAGTTTCACAAGTCTCACGGACACACCACGGAAGGGTGTAGGGCACTCCGTTCTGATATAGAAAGATTGATTGGCACGGGCCAGTTGAGGGATTGTGTGGCTAGTGATGCGCATCAAGCAGTGGCTCCGGCCCCCGCAGCCGGTCAGGGAAGGAAGAGAAATTGGAGGAATAATCATCCCTGGGCCGGAAAACAGGCCAACCCAGCCAATCCGGCTCTGCATCAAGCCGCCCCGACAGAGGCTCCAGCTCCGCCCCGGATGATCAACGTTATCAACGGCATTATTGGGGATGGTCTAAACTCCATGACAAAAATTAAGGCTAAGAGAAGGTACGTACCTCCAGGCGAGATGCAACAGAAGAGGTTCAAGGCAAGTGAGACCATCACTTTCTCGGATAAGGATCCAGTACCTCTGCATGTTCCTCACTCCGATATGATGGTATTGATGGTAGAAGTGGAAGGGGTCCTGATTAAGGATGACGGCAGCAGCGTGGAGATAATGTTTGCTGGATGCTTTGATCAGCTCGGAATCGGGTGACAGAACTTGAAGCCGTGTCATTCACCCCTATCAGGGTTCACCGGGCGGACTGTCCACCCACTCGGTGTTATCCCTTTAAAGGTAACAATGACAGATTTCCAAGATACAACGAAGCGGCAACGGTCGAATGCAATTTCGCCGTTATTGATGCAGTGTCCCCCTACAACATGATCATCGGAAGGCCGTGGTTATCCCAGGCACGGGCCATCTGCTCACCATACCACCTGATCATGAAGTTCCCTACGGAGAAGGGCGTCGCGTCGGTCCGAGGACATCAGCAGACCGCATGGGGTTGCATGCTGATAGCCATTAAGGATGCTCGATCCGGGGGAGCCCAGCTGAAGTTAACCGACACGGACAGGGAGAAGGCCAATGCAAGTTTAGTTAGAGCAATTCACGGAGAGCCTCCATCGTATGAAGTTGAAGACATGATGGTGGGTCAAAAGGGTGTAGTAAGTGTAGGGAGGAACCTCCCGGATGACGTGAAGAAAGATTTACGTGACTTACTGGCTGAATATGAAGACGTGTTTCGTGGGGAACGGAAGACTTGACGGGCGTTCCGGAGGAGATCGCCGTTCACAGGCTCAATGTCTTTTCGCAACTGAAGCCCATACGGCAGAATAAAAGATCTCTAGCTCCGGAACGCGTGGAGGAAGTCCGGGCGGAGGTGGGAAGATTGCCGGAATCATGGAGGAGATATCCTCTCAGAAGTGGATAGCAAACCCAGTTCTGGTGAAAAAGGATGATGGCTCGTGGAGAATGTGTATTGATTTCACAGATCTGAACAAGTGCTGCCTGAAAGACAGCTACCCGCTCCCGTCCATCGATCAGCTGGTCGAGGCCATAACTGGTTACCAAGTGTTGGCGTTATTTGATCCGCACCGAGAGCATGACCAGATCACGATGGCCAAGGACGACCGCCCCAAAACATCTTTTATTACTGACTTTGGTACTTTTTGTTACAGGAAAATGCTCTTCGGATTGAAAAATGCAGGGGCAACGTACCAGAGTATGGCGGACAAAATTTTCCGGAACCAAATGGGACGGAACTTGGAGCTTTACGTGGATGACATGGTGGTGAAAAGCCGGACTTATGAGTCTTTCCTGTCGGATCCCTGGGAGAGGTTCGACGTGCTCCGGACGGTGAACCTCAAACTCAGTCTCGGAAAGAGTACCATTGGAGTTGGAGCAGGGAAGTTCCTCGGTTTCATAGTGTCAGCTCGTGGGATCGACGTAAATCCGGAGAAGATATCAGCGCAGATGGAGATGCCACCTCCAAAAGGGGTGAAGGATGTGCAAAACTTAACCGGATCACTAGCCGCGTTAAGCCGTTTCATCGCTCGGGGGGCGGAGAAGCAACTTTATTTCTTCAACATACTCCGAAAGGCTAAACCGTTCGAGTGGACAGAGGCATGCTATCAAGCGTTCATGGACTTAAAAAACCACCTTGAAACCCTTCCCACGCTATCTAAACCAGTGCCCAGAGAAGAGCTTTTCCTATACATAGCTGCAACCGAACATGCCGTCAAATCCGCCCTGGTCCACGAGGATGGAAAGGTTCAGCGTCTGGTATACTTCGTGAGCAGAGCGCTCCAAGGTCCGGAGACAAGGTACACCGCCTTGGAAAGACTAATATTGGCCCTGCTTCACGCCTCCCGACGTCTCCGGTCGTACTTTCAGGGACACCTGATCACGGTTCTGACAAACCATCCGTTAACACAGATCATGTTGAAACCAGAAGCCTCGGGCAGAATGATGAAGTGGGTAGTGGAGCTCGGAGAGCACGAGATCAAGTACTAGCCCCGGAAGGCCATCAAGGGACAAGCCTTGGCAGATTTCTTGGTGGAGATGACTGAGCCGTCAGGATACCCGTCCGGATCGGATCCACCTTCCGACAGTGATTCTCAGATAGTGGTTCAACAAGTGAACGGGGAGCATGAGGCGAAGGAACGGAGCCTTCAGCGATACTTGGAGGCGGTTAAACCATTACTGACGAAATTTCATAACATCACCGTGACACAGATCCCTCGGGAAGATAATGGTAAAGCGGACGCCTTGAGCAAGCTCGCTTCATCACAAATCAAACCCGACTCGGAGAGCAACTTGATGATGGAGACGTTGTCGGCACAGAGTTATGATACCCCGCAGGTAGCAGCTGTAGAAGCAACAAAGGAGTCATGGACGATGCCCCTGTTTGAGTACCTACAGAACTACAGGCTCCCGGAGGATAAGGCATTTGCACGGAGGATTCGGCAGAAGGCACCACGATACACCATTTTGGACGGATCCTTGCTCAGACGGGGATACCTCCAACCTTGGTTAAAGTGTCTGGATTCGGACGAGGCAGAACGGTTGGTAAGGGAGATGCATGAAGGACCAAATGGCAGCCATCAGGGCGCCCGAACCATCGCAAGGAAGATAATATGTACGGGCTACTACTGGCCGACCCTGTTTGAGGATGCACAAAAATATGTCTGATCCTGTGTACAGTGCTAGAGGTTTGCTCCACTCATCCATGTGCCTCAGAAAGAAAGGTAGGGATCACCAGTTCGTGGCCTTTCGACCGATGGGGCATCGACTTGGTGGGACCTTTCCCCTCCGCTCCAGGAGGATTCAAGTACCTGATAGTAGCAATCGATTACTTCAGCAAGTGGGTGGAAGCAGAACCCCTCACTAACATCCGTGGCAATACTTGTGTTAAGTTTTGTCGGAAGAATATCGCATGACGTTACGGAATCCCCAAGTACATTGTCACGGATAACGGAGCGCAGTTTGAAAACGATTCATTTCGGTCTTGGTGCAAGGAGTATGGTATCACACAACGGCTCACGTCCGTTTACCATCCGCAGGCCAACGGTCAAGTAGAGGTGACGAACCGCATCGGGTCAAGTAGAGATGGACGGATTGAAGACCCGTCTGCAAGGGGCACAGAGAAACTGGGTGGACAAATTTCTAAGTGTCCTTTGGGCGTATCAAACGAATGAAGGATCCGCCACGGGAGAGTCCCCTTATAGCCTGGTGTATGAGGCAGAAGCTGTATTACCAGCCGAAGTAGGAGTTCCTAGTCTCCGGACCCTTACCTAGGATAAAGATCAGGCCGGACGAAGCTCCCTTTTGGGGTCAAACAGGCTGCTGGACTTGGACCTCTTGGAGGAAAAGAGGGAACAAGCAGCGTTACACGAAGCTTAGGTAAAGGAGCGGGTGAAGTGTTACCATGACAGACGCATCCGGAAGGATTCATTTGCTCCCGAAAATTGGGTGATGCGGAGGAATGACAAGAGTTTGCAAGAGGCCACAAGCAAGCTCTCGCCAAACTTGGAAGGACCGTATCAAGTCACAGCCTCATTTCCGGGTGGAAGTTACGAACTGGAAGACCGTTCTGGACGAGCCATTCACAGGAGGTGGAATATCACCAATCTTCGGAGGTTTTACAGGGCTTCCTGAATAGGTACGCATTCCATAGTATGTAGCTCCGGGTCCTCTGGCTAGGATTATGCCTAGGGCCCCATTTTTTTACTGTGTTTACCATGTACTCGGCTCCGACCCCTAGAGACAAAGGGTATGTCTGGACGGAGCCCACTTGGTTTAATGAATGAATGAAGAGCTTGCAAATTTTATACTGTTTATTTTTATAATTTTGTGCATGGCTTCCCTCCGTCTCGTTTGAACAAACTGACGGAGGTGAGGAAAGGGAGAAACGAATACAGTTTGATCAAACAAAATAAGATGAAGCGCTTGAACAAGCAAAATATTAAAGAAAAATGACATATTTGAATAATTGATGGTCCGGATGGACCGATACACAAAGAGATACATTTGAATAAATGGTGGTCTGAATGGACTGATATACAAAGGAATACAATTGTTCGAACGGACTAGTATACAAAAGAACAAATACAACTGAATGAAAATCTAATAAGTCCAGATGGACTGATATACAGACAAGCATCTACTTAGGCCAATTGATACCCTCCCAGCCAATAGGGGAAGACGAGGGCTCCGGAGTGGGAGGCTCCGGAGAGGGAATCATTGCGCCATTCTCCGGAGAAAAAGGCTCCGGACCTTGAGGGCCCACGCGGGAATTTTCCTCCGTGGCAGGATTCTGTTCCGGAGTATCACGATCGAGATCATAGAGCTTGGCGCCGCTTGATTGACCCACTTGGCCCAAGTAAGGAAAAGGGGGAATCTCTGGAAGCTCTGATGAAGGACCTGGCGCCTCCGGGCCAGATCCGAAGATCCCATCAGAGTCCGTGTCGGAGGATTGCATCGCCTCCCTGGGAAATTTCGCCTTCCCTTTGCCCTTAGCAGAAGTTCCGGAACCGCGACGGAGAACGAATCCGGACGGGAACCTGGGGACGGCGCACTTGTCGGGTACCTCCACCATTAGCCTGGGGACGAGTTGTTCTGGAAACGCGGAGAAGGTTGAGGTGTTGACTATTTCCGCGACGGGCGCTCTGGAACCCCTGGCTGCCTCTGCCTCTACCCCGGCCTCGGATACGAGCCTGCAGGCGCCTTGCTAATTTGGCGAACTCCCTATTGATGAAGGGACGGATGATGGCTGCATCATCCCGAAGTCGTTCAACGCGACGGGCGGACTTTTCCGGATCAACAGATACCTGGCTAGGGATGAGAATGAGTGAAGGGGGAAGATGAGTGCCAGCATGCATACATCCGGACGACCAGTGCACTCACATCACGAGGGAAATTGCGGTATATGGGTGGAGATACAAGTCCGAGTCGGAGCCCGGTAAGATGGTATGATAACTGCTAGGTCATTAGATTATCGTTAAGGACTGTTACCCGGCCTGCCAACGCACGGTTCTCGTCCTCCATCTTTAAATAGTCTCGATCAAACTCCGTCCTCCTCTCCAACCACTTCAGCTTTTCGCAATAAAACGGAAATACGGACCAAACTAGATCCAGCTCGGTTTTTAGCTTCGCTTTGTAGTCCTCATGTTCAGCTTGAAGCATGGAGAGTGTTGCATCTGCATCAAGGGTCGCGTTGATCCGTTCCCGCGCAAAATCTTGGCATTGGGACAGAGTCCTAAACTCCTCGGATATCTCACGAAGGCAAGGAGCCAAGGAGGGAATGTCCGAAAACTCTTCCATGAGGGGTTCCATTCTGGATCGGACGAACAATTCACGGGTCCTTTCCCCATCCATTCCCCATTCGGATAACTCTGCTTCAAGTTCCAAGCACCTAGGACACGGAGGGTTGGTCGAATGAGAACTGGCCGGAGAAAGGGCTCTTCCTCCACCTCCGGAACAGAGGACGGGACCTCGGTTTCCAGGCTAAAAATGGAATAGCAATATAATAAGACAAAGCAAACAAGTGACGAGATGAGGAGATAGGAAAGTAAGATTCATTTCATGAAAAGGTAAAAGAGGATTACATTATCCGGAGGGCTTCCATCCCCATCCGAGTCATCGCTTCCGTCCTTCCTACACTAAACAAAACAGTATTAAACCTAGTCAGACGGAAGCAACAACAAAAGGCTACTACGAAAAAGAAACTAAGAAGTATCATCTACATCAGTTTCTTCACTATTATGGCCGTCGTCTTGACCTCAGCCCCTGTCCTTGTCATCAACCCGCTGCTCGTTGTCTTCCGGACGGTGCTCGTCGTCTTCCGAATGATAATCTTCAGCGCCCGAAGGATACATCTTCAGAATCTCCAAGTACTTCGCCTTTGCCGGAGATTCTGGGGCTTCGCACTCCGGAGGTGGAGCAGTTTCCGTGGTCAGATTCACTAATCCACGACCATAGGCACGGATTGTTGCAGCGGATATGGGTTTTTAGACCTCAGCCCCGGCGTTCCCTTGGAACACCTTCAACACGGATGGTCCCATCTTCTCAACGCCTCCGCGGTAAAACCGATCCATAGTGTAGTTGTACTCCTCCGCGGCAACTGGATGATAGAAGTGCTCGCTGTACTCACCCCGACGGCTCTCCGGGACCCAACCCCTCATCTTCCGATAGACTTGGTTCATTGCAATGTTATTGGAGACTAGGCAAAGGTCGGTCAAGTCCCGCTCGAAGGTGAGACTCCAGAGCACCTTATAAGCAAAGGCAACGCACAAGTATTTCTGTGGACGGAGAGGCGGCGGCCTCCAGCTCTTTTATCCGGGCCTCCGCCTTGGTAGCCCGTGCCTCGGCCGCGGCGAGATCCCGAGTCAGATTTCCATTCGTCCTCTCCAACCCACAAACTCTCTGAGCCATCGCAGTGTTTTGGACATGATAAGCCCTGTTGATTGACTCAGTGACGCCCGGAGAGCCAAGTAGATAAGCAGCAAAGTCCTGCAAAAAGAAAAAGAAAGAGTCAGAAGCTAGCGCAAAACAAAGAAAAACCAACTAGAGTAAAGATCCGTTACCCGGCTGGACCGACGACCCCTGCTCTGAGTGGTCTCTCTTCCATCTTTCTGCCCGGACGGAATCAACTCCTTCCCTTCCTGATGGGCACTCGGTTTGATTTCTTCTCATCCTTCTGAGCTCCCACCTCGGATTGTTGACTATGGGCGGACTTCTGGGGCGTTGGGAGAATGTTGATTTTACACTTTCTCTTGAGAGGCTCACTATCTTCCTCGTCCTCGGACAACTGAGGACCCTTGATCATCAAAGCGGCCGCCCGATTGATAACCGACACAACAACCTCATCCACCTTTTTCTTGTTCGGAGGCTGCTTGCTGATCGCTGCATCCGGCTTTTTCAAAGCCTCCTTCTTGGCCTTCTCCTCCTCAATACGGTCCAACTCGCGCTTCCTTTTCTTCTCTTTCTCGACATTAACCAGCGGGGTTTTCGTGCCGGTCCCGGAACCGGATTTCAGCTTCTCCGTGATCCCTATCTTGCCCGATCCGGAGGGCGGATTGACACCCGCCTCAATTTGAGGAAACTCTGCAAGTATTCAAAACGGATCAGACACACAAGTATAATAAAAAAAAGAGGGGGAAGGAAAGATAACGTACGGGACAGATCCTGATTAACATGGAAGCGGCACTTGGTGAACACCTCTTTCTCATACGCCCTCAGGGGAAAGACATACTTCCCACTGTTCCAGTACTTGGTCAAGTCAAGCTGATTGTAGCTCAGCTTGGCTATGCTCGCCTCCAACCCATCCGGACGGAATACCAATTTCTCCTCCTTCTCGGCTTTGTAGTTCCATTTGGGACACTTGTACTTCTCCGTATCAACAGTAAAGTAACACTTATGCCAATTTTGGTAGCTATCGCGTCGGCTCCGGCAGCAGTCCTTTACCTTTAAACATTTTTGAAAGGTAAAGATCCCCTCGTCCTTAGTACCATCTAAGTGATAAAAGGCGCGGAACAACTCGAGAAAGGGTGTCACTTCGCAACGATAGCAGTTGAGAAGAAACGCCCGGATAACGGTGATACAGTTGGGTTGTAGCTGGGCCGGAGATATCTTGAAATGCTCAAAGATAGACAGGAACAGGCTGGGAAGGGGGAAGGTGATGCCATACAAGAAATGGCTCCGGGGAATGGCCGCCACTATGGTGTGGTCCCCCTCGAACAACTCCAGCCCAGAATCGATGGAAACCGGAACAAGCATACTCCGGACGAGCTCTTTAACGGCGGGATTGATATCCACGTCATCCCCCTCCACGGGATCTCCCTTTTTCTGCTCAGGGTTCACCCACACCTTCACCTCCCTATCGGACAGGTCGGCTCCACCCTCTTCATTGGATAACTCATCCTTGCGTTCATTATCAGCCTCTTGGTTAGCAGGAACCTCAAGATTTAGATCAACATCATGGGTAGCCATAGTATTTGGATTGGTTTGAATTTGAAGATGAGAGAGAAAATGGAGAGGTAGAAACGATAAAATAAAAGAGGGGAGAAGAAAACAAGAGAATAAAAGTTGAGAATGATTGACTAGGACTCCTATTTATAGAAGCCCTGTGAGCAGAGAGGGGGCCGAGTCCCGAGGAGCATTGATTGCTTTCTTGAAAAGAGAGCAGAATATATTCGAAAAGGAAAATAGATTTCTCGATTGACAACACCACATTTATGAAGGTATAACACGCTACATAAACGCGTTATGACACACGCACCTCGCGTAGGGGAAGACTGAACGCCAAGCGCGTGGCCAGACTCGCACCATAGAACAGCCCAGGAACGAGATTCTGGGCTGGATTGCATGCCTCCGAGCGGATCCCATTAACATGGCCATACGTGATTCACAAAGACACGGGATCCCTCCTCCGGATCAGACACATCCGGATGAATCCCATGTCTCGGGGGGCTAGTGGTGATATGGGCTTTGGCCCATATCTAGGCTCCAGCCCAGAGAATGGTCCGGTCCATGTGACGTCAACTATCATGGCGTTACCCGGGGACAGGAAGGACAAGAATATGACTTGTCCCCGGTTATGGACAAGCAAGAAGGACCACTGCCTTTGGGTTGGATCCTCACCACCTCACACCTATAAATACAGCTTTGGACTTGTGGAGAAAGGTATGTTCTATCAGACTAAAACTCTCTTAATATATCCTTATTTTCTCTCCTATTCAAAGGCCCCTCTTTCATCATCACGCCGGAGTAGCTATCCTCGGGATACTCCGGGGGTTGTTTTGCAGGCCTATTAGGTGAGAGCGCGCGGACCACGGACAAAGCCTCATCCGACCAGGGACTGGAAGCTGGTAGCATCAGCAGAATCTAATTCAAGGGTTATAGTTGGTTCTGGTTCCTGCAATTTCTGGAAATCAAATTGGACTGATTTTGGCCCAATTATTGATCACTATGAACCAGATTCACACCTTTTACTACAGGCTACAGTTGCATATTTTGTTCTTAATAAATCCACCCTAATGCCTATTCTGCAACACCACCTTCCCCCTGGCCTCCTCCAATTTCTCCAGAATAGCACCATTGCTCCACATAGACAAGACCTCCTAATCTAGAAGCCTGATAATATAGGTTCCTTCTCAATTAAATCTGCCTACCAAAAACTGAGACCTTCCCAACCTGTCAGGCCTGTACTGAAAAAAATTTGGGCTCCACAACTTCAGAAAAAGATATCAATTTTCATGTGGAGACTACTGAATGCCCTGTTACCTTTTGATGATATCCTAAAACACTCTGGCTTTCAGACTGCATCAAAGTGTTGTTTTTGTAACAGCCAAGACTTTTTACATCACTTTTATTCTCAGTGTCCTATTTCTGTTGAACTGTGGAGAACTATGCACAGTTTATGCTTCTCAACATTTTTTACTACAGATAGTTTATGGGATAGACTTGCTACATGTTGGGATTTACAGGTTTATCAGCAATTCACACAAGGATAAATCACATTGCCACTAGTGGAAACGGAGTCTACGACGGCGGGAGAAAATGGTGTTTTTCCGTAAACGCCGTTGTTGTTAACGTTCCGATATCGAAACATTGGTGACATTGATGGCCAAACAGAATTTACGGCGTATGGCTCATAAACGCCGCATAGTTTACGGCGGAAACAAGTTAACGGCGCTTTATTGACGGTGTTTGTCCAAGAACGCCGTATAGTGTGTAGGTTCCGCAATCAGAAGTAACCAGAAATTGGTTTTGCATTGAACGGGTCCCACTCGTGAAGTCATAATATTTATGTTGGAACAAGAAAGCCCGTGTTATATGGTTGAACATAATGTGGTTCCGGTTGAGGAACACGACCGGATATATAGTCATGACTAGCGGATGTAGATGCTTTCTTTCTATCCACAATCTTATCTTCTCACACTCATCCCCAATTCTCCCAACTTTCTCCCAAATTTATTTCCATCTTTGATTCTACTCAAAAATCTCAATCCCAACCACTCTCTTCTCTAAATGTTAACTATTTTTCCTTGATCTCTTAACTCTCTTCCATGGACATTCAATCATAAAGAGGTAATTTGTAATTTTCATTGTTGGTTTTGTGAAATTTAGTTTCTTGTTCTTGATTGCATCGGAACCCGTTTCAAATTTATGTATCTAATCGATGAATTTGTTGTTGTTGGAGTGTTAGAATATAATCTTGGTGATGGATCTCTTTAAATTTGTTGTTGTTCATGAATTTGAATAAAGATCAGTTTGTGATTGATTTGAGGATGAACTTTCTTTTGTTGATGAATCTATTATTGATGAATGTGTTTTTGAGTATGAAGTTGTTAGTGTAATTTGTAGGTAAGTTTCTTGATGTTATGATGGATATGTTCTTGATATTTTCCATTTTCTTCATTTTCAACTGAGTTTTTTTTGGTGTTTATCTGGGTTTGTCCTTCATGTTCTTCGTGTTTATCTGGGTTTCCGATTCAATCGGAAAGCCCGTATTTTTTTATTCGATATCGGAACCTATAAATGGCGTTTCCATGAAACGCCGCTAACGGGTGACCCCCTACCACGTCGCAGCCACCAACGGCGGTCAGAAACGCCGTGATAGGGGTGGGTCTTACGCCGTGATTGCCATATGCCTCCAGTAGTGTGCCCCCTCAATTATCTGCTGGCTGCTTTGAAAGGAAAGAAACAAAATGTTTTTTGAGGAAGTTCCCCCATCCCTGGTTCAGCTGATAAGGGATCTCAAACAAAAATTATACTAGGCAATGATTAAGCACCCTATGCCATTGAGAGCTCAGGTGGACTCTGAGCTTGCTGTAGTAGGCCATATTCCTATCCTCTACATTCCTCCTAAACCTAATTTTATGCCAGTGGTGTGGAATAGAGCATTCAGGGGATACAAGATAAATGTGGATGCTTCCTGGCAGAATGGTTTAATAGGTATTGGCATTATTACTAGAAGCACTTCTGGAATGATCATCACAGCTAAAACCCTATACAAGGAAGCTTCTGATCCTCTCATGGCAGAGCTGATGGCCATACATGCTGGTGTTGAATCTGCTCAGGAGCTTACTCACTCAGAAATCACAGTAGAATCTGATTGTCTGCAACCAGTTCAAATGATTCTCAATCCTTCAAAGAGGCACTGGAGATTTATCCCCCTGCTGGACTCAATCTCAACACAGCCACACCCTTTCAACCTATGCCATACACTTAGGGAAGATAATCAGCCAGCAGACTCCCTGGCTAAGTGGGCTCTACTACACAGATCAGGCTCTATCTTCACCAGCTCCAACTTACCTTCTGTCACAAAGGGACTTTTAAAGCTAGATGCTGCTGTGCTCCCAACCATTAGGATATCAACCCCTGCTGCTCCAGACTGAGGGGTTTAATCAGAAAGTCAGGTAAGATTTTGACTTTTGATTTGTTATAATATTTTAAAATTTTGACACTTGATTAGTTGAACTCAATAATACTTCATATGGTAATCAGTATAGTCGACTCTCACTTAGTTATTTAGAATTGATTTAGTTATAAGTGTTTATTAGAAAATCAAGTAAGAGTTGAACTCTTGACCAGTTGTAAGTGTTTTATAGGTTTTGACATTTGATTAGTTAAACTCATTTTAGGTACATCATATAGTATTCAGTAAGAATTGATCAACAAGTCATCACTTAGTTAGAATCGATTTAGTCATAAGTGTTTTATCAGAATGTCAAGTAAGATTTGGACTTTTGATTAGTTATAAGTTTTTATAAGCATGACATTTGATTACTTAAAACTCAATTTAGATTTTTCGTATAATATCTTATAAGAGTTGATTATCACTTAAGTAAAATTGATTTAGTTAGAAGTGTTTTATTAGAAACCGAATAAGATTCAGACTTTCATAAGTTATAAGTGTTTTATTGGAAAACGAATAAGATTTAGACTTTCCTAAGTTATAGGCGTTTTATTAAAAAACCGAATAAGATTCAGACTTTCATAAATTATAAGTGTTTATATATTTGAAATTAATTAGTCGTTAAACTTATTTTAGATACTTAAAGATATAATTCGATGCTTTTAAAAAAGAAGAAGATATTATTCGATGGAAAATTACGTATAAATTGACATATAATTAAGCAAAGCCAAGTCATTATAAATTTCTTCTCTGTCGACCTTCCTTTGTTTTCTCCCGCCAACAATCATGGATATATGGAGGGAACTTTCCCGCCAAGAACTTTTCCCTCCCTCCTACCAATTATTTTCTCCAAACATTTCCCTCCTTCCACTTAATCTACTATAGTTAGTCAATAGTTATTTGCAAATAAAAAATACGTGTTCGATATATAAATGTTATGTTTCATAATTATGTATATTAGATGTATCATATATATTACTTCTATTTCATGCAATTACAAATCAGTTTTATATCAAAATTATTGTATATATAATTATATAATAAAAATACGGACTGCAAATAAGCAAATTACAGATTACACTTAGCAGGTCAATTTTTTTATTCCAATGTTGTTTAAACTTCTAGAAGCCATATGTAAATATTTGGGCCGAAATTGCAAATTTATCTTATAAAGCCCATATTCTTCTTTAATTTTTCGTCACTATAATTTTAGGGTCGCCCACACTTCCGTCGCTGATACCTTTTAGTGACGCCAACATGCTCGTCTCCCTTAAATTTCTGACGAATATGTACTGGTCACAAGATTCTCGTCACTAAATCTCGTCGGCTAAAATATTCGTCACTAAAAGTCATCACTAAATCTCACCAAGTGACCAAAATTTTTTCTCGTCACTAGTCTTGTCACTAAATGGCGTCACTAAATATATTTTGTGACGAAAATTGTGTTGGTCAATAATTTTCTTGTTAGTGACGAAATACAAGTGACGAAAAATCAGTTTGTCACTATTGGGGGTCATTAGTGACGGATCTTAGTGACGCTTCGTCACTGAATGCCCATTTTGGTGTTGTGGATGTTCGTGTTCGTGTTTGGCACTTTAATGTGGACCTTATGTGCTTAAAAACCCATGTTCTGGTCTGTTTGAGGCATGAATGGCCAGATGTGAGGTTTGGTGATGAGGAATGGAAACAACTATTTTCCAAAACTATTCATGAAAAGTGAATTTTAGTTTGGAAAGGATTATATTTGTTTTCTTTTTAGTTTTAGAATAGAATTACGACATATATTATTTTCCTATTTTTGTTTTACTTTCATAGCTATATATATTGTAATCCTTATAGAGGAAAGGAGGAGAAGAGATTTTGGAAATTTATAAAAATTCAGAGTATGAGTTTTAAACTAGGTTCCCGGAGGTGTGATTGCCAAAGGATTTATATATATTTTTCTAGGTGTGATTGCCAAGATTAATTATATATTTTGTTACGAGTTCTTTTCCAACAACCTAATCATCAGCGCACGAGCACTACATCATTTTTGGTATCTAGAGCAAGGTTTCGACAATGACGTTGAAAGATTTGGAAGAGGTCATTAGCAGACATGATACTATCATTGCTAAGTACGGTTCAGACATTGCTGAGATCAAGGAATCTTTAAAACAGTTGATTGCTCGCCTTGACACAATGGATGCGAATAATCCGTCGCCACCATCACCTATAAATCCACCGACAACCATAAAAACATCGATTGCTTGCTTCGAACCTATTATGCAGAATTTTAAGCCGATATTGAAGCCGCAGCAGTTTACGCCAACAGAGACGCCAATGGCTGAGCAGAATTCACCATCATCTGTGAAGGTTCAACAACAGAAGCCATCCACACTTCAAATGGATGATCCATCACAACATTCACATCTAAAGATCGAGTCACATCAACGATTGGAAGATAAAGTTCAAGAGAACCATCAATATCAATATATGGAGGTGTTTAATCGAAGATCAATCGAGAAGATTCGACCAAGAATGGATGATATGTTGCAGTTTCTGAAGAAAAGAGAATTGAAAGTCCATAAATTCATTGTTAGATCTTTTGATGATTTTGGAATTCAAGCATGTCTTTTACGTTGGAAGTATCTTATTCATTGGAAAGGACATCCACGCAAGGAGTCAAGCATTGGTTTAGATTTGCAGAGTTCTTCCACGAAGATTATTTGTTATAATTCGTCGGAGTCGAATTTTTTTCAAGAGGGGGAGAATGATGAGGAATGGAACCAACTATTTTCCAAAACTATTCATGAAAGTGAATTTTAGTTTGGAAAGGATTATATTTGTTTTCTTTTTAGTTTTAGAATAGAATTAGGACATATATTATTTTCCTAATTTTGTTTTACTTTCATAGCTATATATATTGTAATCCTTATAGAGAAAAGGAGGAGAAGAGATTTTAGAAATTTATAAAAATTTAGAGTATGAGTTTTAAACCAGTTTTCCCAGAGGTGTGATTGCCAAAGGATTTATATATATTTTTCTAGGTGTGATTGCCAAGATTAATTATATATTTTGTTACGAGTTCTTTTCCAACAACCTAATCATCAGTGCACGACCACTACATCATTTGGTGTGTGAAAATTGGTTAGGGTAGCATGTTTAGATGTTCGTGTTCATGTTTGGGGCTATAATGTGGACCTTATGTGCTTAAAACCCCATGTTCTGGTCTGTTTGAGACATGAATGGCCAGATGTGAGATTTGGTGTGTGGAAATTGGCTAGGGTAACATGTTTAGATGTTCGTGTTCATGTTTGAGACTGTAATGTGGACCTTATGTGCTAAAATACTCATTTTCTTGTATTTGCTATGTAGTCCCTGTGTATATTATATACAAAAATTACACTTTTAGCATGAAAGCTACAATTTTTATTTTACTAGGCTAACCGTACCGCGCGTTGCGCGATTTTTTGATGTAACTACAAAAAAATAATGAGTATAAAGTAAATTTTGATACATATAGTATTGTAAGTAATAAATTATTTAAATTGAATAATTTTTGTAATGATAATTCTAAAAATTGAAACTAATAATTATTTTAAAAATAGTCATTTTTAACTGTGTTACACAAACCATTACTCCTGTAACTTTAAATTTTAAAAAATTAAAATTGATTTTTTTTTAAGTTAAACCACCAAGAAATCAGTGGAGGGAACTTTTATTAGGCATCCCTAGACCATGAAATGACAGAAATAAATACTGATAACTCCTAAAAAGGAGGCAACAAGTGCGAATCTCCACAAGTGGAGGCGATTTGTGAGATCAGAGAAGTTTCTAAACATATAGCTATTCTAAATCTTCTCTGTCTTAAACTTCAAGTACTCCCTCCGTTTGGCTAAGATTGTCTTAGTTGACCGTTTTGAAATTTTGTTTGACCGTTGATAATTTTAATTACATGCATTAGATTATGGTAAAAATTTTATATTTTGAATATACATGTTATGGAGAATCCAAAACTATATCACATGATTATATTTGTATTGATGTTATACTATAAATTGATGGTCAAACATGCTACAGTGAATAGTGCGATAAGACATACATAGCTGAACGGAGGGAGTACTAAAGCCAGGGCGGCATATTAAAAACAAACAGATTTTCTTCCTCCTCCTGAATATTGACACTTCACTAATGAACATCATTCTAGGGCTCCAAGAATTCACCATCTCAGTTTACATGACCAAAACAGCCGTATCTATTAAAATAAAGACCCTCTACCTGATTTACAGACCCTCTAAAATAAAATTGATTTACAGCACACTCCAGGTTTACCGTTCTCTATATTTATTTTCTCAATCTCTATATATAGATATCCAAACATTCTCTCATTAAATTTTCTATTATGAAAAATGAGACATAGATTCTGTTAGGTTCCAAAATCTCTACAATTAGTAAAATCTCTATTTCAGAAACACGGTTGGACTTGCTCTTAATAATTACAAAATATACCTTAATAATTTCCCATGATGATATCAACTATACCTTAATGCACATATATATGAAATCCTACAAAAACCCATAAACAAAAATATTGGGACCAATATCAGGATTACATTAATAATCTTAAATACCTACAAAATAAACAAATAAAACACGTGCATTAACCATGAGAGTTGGAGAATGTGAAGAGAATTATAGAGCCTTCCATTCTCAACTATAAAAGGGGCCTCCTAGTGAGAGATAGATAGCCACTTCTAAAGTGAGGAGTTAGAGAGAGTCTTCATCCTCTCTAATTAGTCTAGTTATCCACCATTGTGTGACAGTGTACTTGTAATCCATCCACCTTGGGTGAGATCTTTGTAACCCTACTATAAGCATATAGTGGAATAGTTGGAGTACTTCTGCAAGTCCCGCGGTTTTTCCCGATTTGGGTTTTCCGCGTAACCAAATTTGGGTGTCTTGTTTATTCTTTTCTTTATTTTCATTGATCAACCTCTGATACCACTGTTGGGAAAAATTGAGTATTTCCCCCTTTGTGTGATTAAGATGATGAATTAAAATAAAGTGAATAATAAACAAGACACCGGAATTGGTTACGCGGAAAACCCATATCGGGAAAAACCACGGGACTTGAGAAGTCCAACTCTTCCACTGTATGTTAATAGTAGGGTTACAAATGTCTCACCCAACTTGGATGGATTACAAGAACACTCTAACACAATAGTGGATAACTAGCTAATTAGAGAGGATGAAGACTCTCTCTAACTCCTCACTTTAGAAGTGGCTATCTATCTCTCTCACTAGGAGGCCGGAAGGATGGTTTAGACTTGGAATGATTAGAACTCTCCAAGAGCACCCTTTTTATATTTGAGAATGGAGGTCTAGAATACCTCTTCACATTCTTTAACTCCCATGATGAATGCATGGAGTATTCTAGAATGTGCCTCTAGAAATTCCACACACACCATTCATCTTCATCTCCCTTCTCCTAAAATTTCTAGAAGAATTAGGGAGGAATCCCAACAAATCTCCCTCTTCCGGCCTAAATGGAAGAAATCGTCACACCGGCGCCATTGCAGCAATCATCAAACTTCTTGCTTGGAAGTGCCTTAGTCATCATATCAGACCAATTATCATCGGTGTGGACTTTCTCAAGTTGTAGTTGCTTTTCTTCCAACACATCTCGGATCCACTGATACCGAACATCAATGTGCTTTGTTCGGGAATGGTATGCTGAATTCTTGGCTAAGTGGATGGCACTCTGATTGTCACAATAGAGGACATACTTCTCTTGCTTTAGCCCAAGCTCTAGCAGAAAATTCTTCATCCATAACATCTCCTTACAAGATTCCGTGTCAGCAATGTACTCCGCCTCCGTCGTTGAAAGGGCAACACATTTTTGAAGTTTTGACCGCCAAGAAACAGCTCCCCCTACAAAAGTAGTTAGATACCCCAACGTCGATTTTCTAGATATCGATTCTCCGGCCATGTCAGCATCTGTGTATCCCTCCAACACAGGTTGTTGAGCTCCAAAGTGCAAACACCTTTTGGTTGTTCCTCTGAGTTATCGAAGTATCCACTACTACTAGAAATCTAGGCTATAATGACATTGATATAAAGACATTTTAACTTTTATGTGTTTAAAAGTGACTATAACAACAATTGAGAATTAGTAGTAAATCAATAGTAAAATTATTGTCATTATAGCTACATATAACAACATTTTGTATCTAATATTTAATTTGCCTCTATTAATACATTTTGATCCATCCCTGTAACAACATAAATTATTTTTGTTGCTATAGACATGTTTTAAGACATCATTATATGTCCATTAACTAAAAATTCTAATTTATTTTTTTCCACTTATTTTTTTAATTAGAAAATGGAATAGTGACACTTTTGCATGTGCCATCAAATTTAAAAATGATTTAAACAACTAATAGATCAGCTCAGTTCAGTTCAATTCAATTTAATCCAAAAAATATATTCTAATGAATTTAGGTAAATTTAGATCTATTGATTTTATTTTCAATTCATTACTTTACACATTAATTCAGTTCAAATTTGTTTAGTTCATTTCAGTTCAATTCGGTTCAGTTCTCTGCAAGAAATAAGTTCGGGCAAACAGAGGTAAGTTCAATCATATCATAATAATAATAATATTATTAGAAACTTATGTTTTTCAAAATACTTGTTTTCCATTAAAATATTTTTTTTATAAAAACCATGTAAAATAATTTATTTGAACAAATCCAAAAAGTTTTACAATAGATAGTTTAGAAAAATTTTGGAGTTTGGTCAAAATCTGAAGTTTAAAAGAGTCCTTATTCAGTTTTGTAAAATGGAATATGTGAAAATGTGGAGAGAAGTTTGAGCATACAAAATGTACTGGGATTTTAATAATATAATTATATTAATTAAATATAATTTATTCAACTCTCATCATTTTTTATTTGAATTGAGCAAAAATGGATTTATCTGAATAGATTTGAATTGAACTAAAATTAGTTACATGAAGTAAAAATGGATGTAGTAGACGTATATATTAGTTTGAATAAATAAAGAAAATTTTGATTACGGATAGTATAACTTTCATGATAAAAATGTATTGTGATTTTAATAATATGTAACAAAAGAGAAACAATTAGATAAGGCAGCCTTATGGTGAGGCAAATGGACCTCATATAGTTCAGACATAATTTTTTTTGGGGTCAAATCGTAATCATAGACATTTATTACCAAATCTCAACGTTCATCATCAAATCATCGTTGTTCATCAAATCACCAAATCATCATCGCTCATCATCAAATCATAGACATTCATTACTAAATCTCAACGTTCATCATCAAATCATCGTTGTTCATCAAATTATCACCGTTCATCATCAAATTGTCATCGTTCATCATCAAGTCATCGTCGTTCATCATCAAATCATCGTCGTTCATCATCAAATCTTCATTGTTCATCATCAAATCATCAATAATT
Organism: Sherardia arvensis; assembly: GCA_948330725.1. Classification (NCBI taxonomy): domain Eukaryota; kingdom Viridiplantae; phylum Streptophyta; class Magnoliopsida; order Gentianales; family Rubiaceae; genus Sherardia; species Sherardia arvensis. Next base: position 25,988,448 of record OX415236.1, read on the forward strand.
ATAAAATCATCATCAATAAAGAATCACCAATCATCAAAACAATATAACTTACATCAATCAAATCTCACCAATTATCAAAAACTAATAATCAAACATGAATATCAAATCATCAATCGATCATCAGATCCACGGTCATCATGAATCATGTCATAACCATCATCAATCATAAATATCAAATCATCAACTATACTGTACTCATAATCAAATTGTCAAATTGTGAAACTGATTTCTCGTAGCTACGTTTCTAGGAGAACCTAGTTTCACGATTTGAATATTTGATTGTGTGTAATTTAGTTGATGATTTTATGTTTATGATTGATGATTTTTTGTTGATGATCAGATTAATGACAAGGATGAGTAATGTTGGCGACCGAATATATATGTATATATATATATACGAGGATGACGAAAATGAGGTGTATTTGATGATCTGAGGCAAGATTCTACGAGAATCTAGTTGTCCGATTTTTTATCGATTTGATTATGTGTATATTTTAGTTGATGATTTTCTGTTTATGATTGATGATGGTTATGACCTAATTGAGGATGACGGTGGATCTGGTGACTGATTTATTGATGATAAATGACGAAGATTTGATGATGAACAATGAAGATTTGATGATGAACAACGAAGATTTGACGATAAACGACGAAGATTTGATGATGAACGACAAACATTTGATGATTTGATGATGAACAACGAAGATTTGATGATTAACGATAATAATTTGATGATGAACGATAATAATTTGATGATTGATGATTTAATATTGATGATTTATGATGGTAATAATTCATAGGGAGATTGAATGTGATATATATTACAGGGACAGAAAACACACAACAACTGATAAAAACAATCATGCTATTGTGGGGGATATGGAAGAGCAGAAACAGCATAGTCTTTAGACAACATGACACAGCTCCAGTGCAATGTGTTCAACAAATACAGGCTGAGACTGAACTAGTGCTCAAGATATCAGCAAGAGCTAGAGACATGGAAGAAATGGAAGACAGAAGCTCAACACACATGACACCTTCTGCTCAGCAACAAGTATCAGTCCAATCCATAAGAAAAGGTGAGGCCCAACAAGGAATTCCTCAGGCTTGTGTCATAAGTTTTGATGGTTCTTATAGAGATGCAATGAAACTAGGAGCTGCGGGTTGGAAGATATGGAAACCAGGGTGGCAAATTGACACAGATATCTCAGGCTCAGACTTTTTCACTGCATCTTCTCCCTTACAGGCTGAGGCAGAAGCTTGTTGGCGCGCACTCAAAGCAGCCAGAAGAAACGGGGTACAAAGAGTAAATTTGGTCACAGATTCAGAACAATTGAAGCAAGCGATCATGAATCCTTTGTCGTCTCCGGTTGCGATCAGATGAATTGTTAACAGTATTAGGCGACTGACAAACTCTCTCACAGAGTTTGCAGTAATAAAGATTAATCGCTCCTTCCTACAAAAGGAGCATAACTTGGCCTCCAGCCTCAGTAAAAATGTATGTAATAATCTTAGTACTCATATTTCTGTTTTCTAATAATATAATCATTTGGTTTCCAAAAAAAAAAAAAAGTGATATATATATATATATATATATATATTCTTTTTTCAAAATGGTCCCTGAGTTTTATTAATATTTTTAGTAGGGGCACCAAAAAATTAATATTTATATTCTAGCCCCAAAAGTATTTTTCCCCTTAACTTAACACCCCCTGCCTTACCATAAGGCTGCCTTATCAGAGAGTATCTCTGAACTAAATATCATTCATTCAATTCTCATCCATTTTTATTTGAATTGAGCAAAAATGGATTTATCTGAGTAGATTTGAATTGAACTAAAATTAATTATTTGAAGTAAAAATGAATGTAGTGGACTTATACATTAGTTTGAATAAATAAAGGAAAATTTTTATTAAGGACAGTATAATTTTCATAATATAGTAAAAAGTTGGGTGTAACTTTTATAAGAACAGTAACTTATTAATTTATATATATGTAATATGATATTCTAATTAAAGATATTTATACCCCATTTAATTAAGTTCATTTGTTATTTTATTCAATTCAGTTTACTTTGATTTGAGTTCATTAATTTACTCTAATTCATTAAGATTCATTCTAGGTCCATCAAAATAGTTTAGATTAATTTAATTCAGTTCAATTTCATTAAGTTACGAATTTGAAATAAATAAAATTAATTTTTACAAATTTAGTTTAGGTTTGTTAAAGTTTTCTGAAGTTCAATTCAAGTCAATTTATTAAAGAATGTTTAAGAAAATTTAAGTCGAATTAAGAAAACCTAATGAAACTGTCTTGAATTTTAAAAACTAAGATACAATAGTACAACTCTGATGTGAATTGAACTGATACACTAGCAAAAATGAATGTGGTGTGATGATAGTAATAATACAGATAAATAAATTCATTAAATATCATCAAATCATATTTTATCAAATTTGAACTAAATTTTACTTATTTGATATGAACTTAAACAAAGTGGATTTAATTAACTATTTTAATTACTAAATTTAAACAGAATTTGTTTGATAATTGATATGAAGTACATATAATTTTATTGGAAATATGAGTTAGTACGATTAAAACAAAATAAATTTCATCAAATTTAAACTTAATTGATCTAATTGTCTAAACTGTATTGAAGTTATTTAAACAAAATGATATGGTATGAACTGAGCTGATATATAAGTAGAAAATGAAGATAATGAAATTAATTATACTATATGACTAACTTAAGTCAAATATAATCAAATCTAAATAAACTCAATTTTATTAATTTGAATTCAACTAATATTTTTTTTAATCAAATCCACCCTTGGGTGGGGGGTTATTCATTGGCTCCCCTAACCATTTCCCACAAAAATAAAGGAAGGACCAGTAGGCCCAAGTTTTTACAGCATAACTGCCAAATACTTGGCACAAAAGAATGAAAAAATAGGCTGCAACTATCATCTGACACTAGCTAAATTTCACACATCCGAACCCTGAGCATTTTAGCGAATCCTAAGAAACACAATGATGTATGCCAGACACCAACACTTCGACGACGAACCAGTCTCTCGAACTGATCTGCAAGACAAAGGCCCCGGGTGTCCCGGGGATAGACACTCAGACGCTCAAGACAGTATATTTGCTTAAGGCGTAAAGTATAAAGTATGAGATTAGATGAGAGGTCTACCAAACCTCTTAGAGTATTTATATGGCTACAATCCGTAGATCACCAAGATATGTATTTATGGTATGAATACAACTCTTATGGGAATAGAGGTTGTATTACCATGTATAATAGAAGTGTATTTCGGACATGGTCGTGTTACCATGTTTAGGATAGCTGTATTACCATCTTTGAGAAGATGTATATTCCTTGTAGAACATTCATAATATACGCATTCCTTATAAGGATTAGGATTGATGGACCTGTGGATCCACCCTCCGCATATCTCGAGCCCACGACCCTTCTCGGGCCCTGGTCCGAGTATGAATGAGGTCCGAATACGAACCATGGACTTATCAGTAGCCCCAAGGTAGATCTTCAGAATATAGAGTGCTCCATCTCGAAGGTTGAAGGAGAGACTTACTTCTCGAGGAAAGACAAATAACTCGAGGGAGACTAACTCGGGGTATTAAGCTCGGGATGTCCTTCGGGGATTCTCTTCTCGTACTTACCCTTCTGAATATCTAGCTTCAAGTTCTTTCGTATGCCATCAGATATATGAACGACTGAGATTAGCTTTCTTCAAAATCCAAATGGTGGATACACGTGTATGGTTGGATCTAAATCTGCCTTCTTGAATTCTGAGGAGACTGACACGTGGTCTTGATTCATTGTATTTTCTGGCGGTGAGGAGAACCAACCTTCCAATTTCCTGTATCGTTTCGCGATTCGAGGTAATTACTCCACTTAAATGCTTGCTAATTACTGGTTATATAACCAAGTAATTTTTTCTTTTCATCCTCAATTTTCATCCAAGCAATTTTAATCTTTTCCTTCTCTGCATTTTCAAGTTTCGCTAGAAAGTTTCTTCAAATTTATCTTCTTCTTCCTCATATATTCTCTTCCCCCCATTCTCTATATTGCCATGTCTTCAAAAAGTTCTAGCGTTCCCCCTGGCAATGTGGGGAATGTTGTTGAAAACAGAGCCCCAGCTGACCGTGACTTGAGCACCTTGTTTCTGGAAGTCGAGGCTGGGGAGCTGATGGAAGTTACCGTCGCTTCACCGCTGCAGGTGGTAACCGTAGTGGCAGATGATGGTGCTCTGGGTTAGAGATGGACCCTAATGCGGAGCCCCAAGTTAATAAACGGGTTCCGGCCGTCGATGGTGTGAATGCTGTCACCAAAGTGGTTGACGAAATGACGCTAAGGTATCTGCGGTCCTGTAGGCTGTCATATCGTCTTGAAGCTGGCTTGAAGCTCAAAGGAGAAGTTTCTATCAAAGATCTGGTGAGCCCCACTAGAGGGGTACTTTATGGGAGGTTTTTACAGCAAGGGATAAGTTTTCCTTTTCCCCCTTTATTTCACGAATTCCTGCAACATCATCAACTGCATCCAAGCCAAATACATTCCAATGTGGTAGTGTTGATCATGGCGGTGATTTCCTGGTGCGCTCGGAAGAACTACGATCCAAGCCTGGATTTATTCAGGAGTCTGTATACGTTATTCTCTTTTGAGACTTACGAGTACATTACCCTGACTCCGAGGAAGAGAAAACCGATCACGTTTCCTGATAACAGTGGTGTGTGGGAGGCAGACTGTTTCACTTTCGACCGGAGCAAGTACGAGGTCCCTGATTTGCATCCCCATCCGAAGGATGCTATAGCTCGTGACAGAGGTTTCATCATCCCTGATCACTTGAAGGGCATCATTGAGGAGCTCTTAAAGGAGGATTTTGTTCTGGGCTCACATGGCTCTGCGTGGAAGTGGCCTAGTATCACTTACTCGTACATGTTGGATGTTCCTCGGTCGAAATCTACTTCCAGCTTTTTGAAGCCTGATCGGAATTGGGCCCTTCCTGATAAAATCCAGGAAAGAAAGAAGAAGGCCAGGAAAGGGGGTCCGAGAAAGTCTCCTCGGAATCATGGTGAATCTTCTTCTAGTCGGTCTTCTTCAGGTAACTCTTCTAGTCATATACTGTTGTCATATAATATGTTTTTCTTGTGTCATATACTGAGGTTTATCTTTATATATGTACAACATCTCCTCCAAAGAAAAATATCAAGAAAGAGAAGGCTATACTCCGGGCCATAGATGAGGAAGCAGAGGAATCCGAGGAAGTGCAGTCCGAGGAGATGGAACCGGTGGCGAAGGAGTCCTCCGAAGATGATGAATCTGACCTTGAGTTGGTGAACTCTGAGGATGCTTCTTTGAAGAAGTTAAAGTACTATCTGAGCTGCCCAGAGGAAGAGGATGGTCAGGCTTCTCGGAGGTATTCTGTGAAATATCCCTTCGTTTCTGAGGTATTTATTTTTCTTATACTGCAATATTTGAAAGCTGTTAGAAGTTTTAACCACCCTAGGAGGTTGATATGGCACCATGGTCAGTTGATCATGGCTGTTAGGCCTAGTTTTGTGTGTGTACATGTCATCAAAGGAGTAGAATGGGATTTTTGCTGGAGTTTTGACTAGAGAAAGGATGTCTGATGGTTGTGATGCACTCAAAATAATTGTGGGATTTTTTTGGGGCTGAGGAGAGTGAGGTGTTACAGTGTTGTCAGCATTGGTAGCTAGTATATCTATACAGTATTTATACTGTATAGATATCTTGAATGCCGGGTTTTAATATTCCTTTTATTTCGCAGCTGATGGCGGATCTGTCCACAGTAGGGCCTCGACCTAATGATGTGATTCGTCACTTGTCTGATTCCGTGATGGAATTACATAGAAAGTGCCGGTTCTTCAAGGCCGAGAAGGTAAAAATGGAGGCTGCCCTTTCATCTGTGACTGCTAAGTCTTTTGATTATAATCCACCCGTTCAGGCTCCATTGGATGTGACTCAATTAGGAACCAGGGTGAAGAAGCTGGAGGCCGAGAATAACCTGCTGTCGGCGAGAAAGTCTCAAGAGAAAGAGCCGGGGACTTATCGAGATATTATCAAGGATCTGTCGCAAAATCAACCCGAGGAGAAGGATTCAGAGGAGGCTAAACGGCTTTTAAAACTGTGGAGTGCTTTCCTTGCTTGTAGTCCTGAGTTTCAGAGCCACAGGGAGGAGTATGGGGATTTATTCCATTCCTCTGAACTGCATGGGATCTTGGATGGCGTCTTGCATCTATGTCAGTCCGAGAAAGAGGTGGAGATGATGAAGGAAATCTTCTCTCATCCTGATGCTGCTGATAAGCTCGCTGCTCTGACTGCAAAACCCTGGATCCCTGGGGCCGAGTTTTTGGATGCATTGGATCCCTCCGAGAAGATAGTAACTTCAGGAGATTTACTAAGGCTTATTAAAGCTAAGTATCCTGAATTACCTTCTCTTGAAGAGGTGATTTCTAGTTCTTCCATAAATAAGGTGGATTAGTCTCGGCATCTCCTCGTCAGCTTCAAAGTCTGAAATCCTTTGCACATGAACCTCGGTCTCATGATTTACTGGAAAGGAGCTTATGCCAAGCTGAGATACTTCGGGATCAGGTATTCGCAGTTGTCCATGATGAACACTCTGCGTACTTGATGTTATTGGGCTTCTTCCTCGGACATTTTTTGCCAAGGCCTTTAATGTCACAGCGTGTAGAAAAGTTGACAATAGCCCATCTCTCAAGTGTCACTTCTGGTGAAGTCCCGGGAAACCCTAAAAAGTACCATATTCTGATGTAGTAACACCTTTGCTATGTCCTTTTTAGGTTCGAGGTTTAACCTCTTATGTGCCCTTTTGAGGGTCTTGTTTAGAAGTATCACATTTTTATGTAATAACACCTTTGATATGATCTATCAGTGTTTGAGGTTTTTCCTCTATGTATGCCCTTTTGAGGGTATTTTTTAGATTCGAGGTTTTTCCTCTATGTGTGCCCTTTTTGAGGGTTTTTTTTAGAAGTATCATATTCTGATGTAATAACACCTTTGATATGAACTTCAACTTTTTTTTTTGAGGTTTCTCCTCTTTATGTTGAGATGATTGATTCTCGAGCACGTCTGCCCTTTTGGTCTATAGACCTCAATCAAGCACTTTTTTGAAGTACTTTATCTCGAACCTATCTCTTTTATTCAAAACAATTGGTATTTGAATATTGGATCCAAACAACTTATAAGTTGACCAATCATATACTTTATAAAGTATATTGTTTTGAACAGCAATCAATGTTATACCTAAGACAACAATCCTCTTTTTAGAAAAGGAATTTAAAGATTGCTTATTATAAGGATAGGTATAAAAATATCATGACTTCAATCTAAGTTTATAACTTTAAGAATAGAAGTAAAGTAAATAGTGAGTTTTGAGTTTGAGTACCCGTTTGTGCTAGAGTGTACCTAAGAGTTTAAGTTAATCACATTCCATCTTCATGGTATAGGTTCCCCCTTCATGGTTTCCAAGAGGTAGCCTCCCCCTGGATGGGATTCTAGGACTCAATATGGACCTTCCCAGTTCAGGGCTAGCTTCCCTTCCACTTTTCTTTTGCTTTTCTCGTTTAACCTTATGACAAGGTCTCCTTTAATGAAAGTGGCCAAGCGGACTCTTCTATCATGGTAGCGCTTGAATCTTTTCTTCACCTTGGCTTTGTAGACAGTAGCATTTACTCTCTTCTCCTCTAGGAGGTCAAGGTCGAGACAAAGGTCTTCTTTGTTGGCCTTGCCATTTTCATCATCTGGTTGAGAGGTACGGACAGAAGGGACCCCAATCTTCTTGGAGATGATCGCTTCGGACCCATAGTCTAAGCTATAAGGAGTCTCTCCTGCTGTTGTAGCTGGTGTGGTTCTATGGGTCCAGATCATATTTGGTGATTCTTTGATCCAGTTTCCTTTAGCTCCTTCGAGGCGCTTTTTGATGCCGCATACCAAGGCTCTATTCATGGCTTCTGCTTGGCCGCTAGCTTTTGGATTATGTATTGAGGCGAGCTGCTGGTGCCTTCTATACTCCTTGTACCCTTTCTTGAAGGGATCATTAGGAAATTGTGCTCCATTATCGGTCACTATGTATCTCGGGATGCCATAGCGACCCACCATGTTTTTCCAGCAGAAGTTGGTAACAAGGGCCATAGGGAAAGGCCCTACAAGATCTATGCCCCGTCGGACAAATGGCCAGGATTTTTGGATGGTAATCATATTCTGTGGCATGTGGATCATCTTAGCTGACCTCTGGCGCTGGTGGCAAGAATCGGCATATCTTTTGGCGCCTTGTAACATCATAGGCCAAGCATAACTCTTCTGTAGGAGCTTTCGAATAATGGTACGTGGATCTTGATAGCTATCGTAGATTCTTTCATGTGTTCCTCGGACCTTACATGCCAGGTGCTTGTCCTCAGGAAAAGCATCCATTTGAAGTCATTAAATGTATGAGTTCGTCCCTGTGTCCGAGATGCCAGTAGCCATAATGCCATCTTCTTTGCAATTTCTCTTCGCCAGGATTTCCATTAGCGATTCTTCTCGGGGGATATGATTCAGCTCATAGTGTCGGAGTTGATTTAGGAGAGATTTAACCATCTCAAGGTATCTCTGAAGATTGTACTCTCGATTTTTGAATTCACTTTTGACCTGCTGAATTGTAATCTGTGGGTCATTGAAGACCTCAAGGTTTTTTACTTCCAGGTCTTTAGCCAATTTTAATCCGGTGATGACGGCTTCACATTCAGCTTCATTGTTGGTGGCTTGGAAACCGAAATGAGAAACATAAAGATGGTCCTTTTCCTCTGGACTGGTTAGTGAAAATTTTAGCGCTTCTTCCCCAGATTTGGAGGATCTATTGACACATAATTGTCATCTTTCTCGGAGTAAAACACCATAGATTGTTCGAGGTCAGGGCTGGGAACCAAATCTCCTAAGATGGTGTTGTTGGCCGAGACGTTACTCATTTTTCTGGTGTCATGTACAGCCGTGGTCATACAGGAATGCGCCACTTCTTGGTCTCCTTTGATTGACACTACTCCTCGTGGTGTTGAAAACTTCAGCATCAGATGGTAGGGGGACCATATGGCTTTAGCTTGACACATCCACGGTCTGCCAAGGATAATGTTAATATGTGTGACGGTGCTGGCTACCACAAATATGCTGTAGAGGGTCAGGCTCCTCATCCCATCTGCTACTGTGATCGGGAGTGTGATTTTTCCAAGAAGTGTTACGGGATTTCCGGTAAACCCCGAGATCAGACCCGTAGGTTTGAGGTCTCCTTGGGTAAATCCTAACTTCTAGAAGCAATCCTGAAACATTACTTCTACTCCACTCCCGTTGTCTATGAAGACTCTTGTTACCAAAGAATCTCGTATGGTTGCCGAGATGATGAGAGGGTCAGAATGAAACATCTGATTTGGTATGTCATCCTTGTCCGAGAAAGTAACAACTTCTTCGGAATGGAGACTCTTGTTGACCAGTTTGGTATGTGGTAGGGTCCGTACACTATCCTTCAGCTTAGTTAGGGAAATTGCTCCTCCGGTATGGCCATTAATGCTGTTGATGACTCGGTTGGCTCCATTTGATGGTGGTAGGGGAGGATCCTGAGGATTGTTGTTTCCGCCACCTTGGTTGTTATTGTTGTGGGAGCCATCCTTCTTCTTCTTTTTCTCCCTCGGAGTGTTATTACCTACCATCATCCGGTACAGGTTTACTAAGAGGATTTCATCTTGATCATAGTGTCTCGTGGCGAGATTCATGTATCTGTAATAGTGTTATATCGCAGATTCTCCTTCTTGTTGTCTATCTTCAAGAATTTGTCGATCTCTTCGTGCCCTTCCTTCCGGAGAGAAGATCGAATTGGACCTACTATTTTCCCTCGGGGGAGTGTCCGAGGAAAGGTCAATTTGGAGTGGATCAGAGCGCCGTGGGCTGTGTCGTATGGTTTGGTTCAAAGCTTCCCTGAGATGGCTCTGTCTAACGTCCTCCTGCTGTCTTTCTACAAAGGTTTGCCGACCCTTTGTGTTCGTTCTTCTGGAGAGAAGATCAAATCAGGACCATTATATTCCAACCTATTTTCCCGATCCAGGCCATCTGAACTATTAACGTTCGTGTTGTAACTCTCCTTGTTTTGGATGAAAACCCTTTGACCTGAATTTGGTACCTCAGATCCAACAGGATTTGTTTCTGGAGGTTGGGTTCTGGATGCAGCAGGATTGGAGTCGGATGCTGGAATCCTGGATGCGATGGGATTCGATCTAGGAGGTTTTCTGAATATATCAGGATTTGGACCAGAGATTGGAGATGTTATCCCAGCAGGAATTGGGTTGATGGATACCGAAACGTTGGAGTTTCTGGTACCCATGGTAGAGTTTGGTATTGGTTGTAAGGCAAAGTGTGCCCGAGATCTTCTGGGTTGTCCGCGTTTTCGACTATGTCCATGTCTTTGACGGGGCTGCTCCGCTTCTGGATTCTCCTTCGGATTTTGCAATAGCACACAGGCGCTTCGTCTAGGTTGCTCGGCATCAGACATATTATCGGGGAAGTTGCTTCTTCGGGTGCGTTAGACCAGATCGGAAACAAGGTTCGGCGACGTAGTCAATGAGTGTGAGAGGTCCCACTGGGCGTGCCAAATTGATGTATGCCAGACACCAACACTTCGACGATGAACCAGGTTCTCGAACTGATCTGCAAGACAAAGGCCCCGGGTGTCCCGGGGATAGACACTCCGACGCTCAAGTTAGTATATTTTCTTAAGGTGTAAAGTATAAAGTATGAGATTAGATGAGAGGTCTACCAAAACTCTTAGGGTATTTATATGGCTACAATCCGAATATCACCAAGATATGTATTTATGGTATGAATACAACTCTTATGAGAATAGAGGTTGTATTACCATGTATAATAGAAGTGTATTTCGGACATGGTCGTGTTACCATGTTTAGGATAGCTGAATTACCATCTTTGAGAAGATGTATATTCCTTGTAGAACATTCATAATATACGCATTCCTTATAAGGATTAGGATTGATGGACCTGTGGATCCACCCTTCGCATATCTCGAGCCCACGACCCTTCTCGGGCCCTGGTCCGAGTATGAATGAGGTTTGAATACGAACCGTGAACTTATCACACAAAGCTGCCAAAGGTTGGTGGAGGGATTGCAACAGTCAGGGCAAAATTCCAGGATTAACTGGATTTGGTGTAAAAACAAATTTTCCATCTTGTCATTTTGGATCCTTTGATCACCAGTCAGTGACATCTTGCCAAGCTGGAACCCACTGATCACCTATCAGTGGGTCTTCTATTCCTGCACATAGGAGTAGTCAGTAGCAACTGCTCAGGAGGATCTTATGTTAGGCATTCCAATCCTATCTAGAAAAATTAAATTTCTTAGAAAGTTTGGAGCATCATGTAGTTCTAGAGTGCCAGAATTGGGATTTGCCATAGAAAATTTTTCCAGATAGTCTGCTACTGTATTACCCTCCCTGTAAACATGCAGTAAAGAAGTTGCATTCAATGATGCATTTATATCATGGCAAATGCTGTAGACTTCCCAGGTTGCTAAATCTGGCTGCAAGATGCATCTGATTGCTTGCATGCAGTCACTTTCAACAGTGAAAGGGGGAGAAAGGCTACCTATTTGCAAACCAAACTCTTTGGCTAGGATCTCAGCATGCAAAGGAGATAGAGCAGAAGATATGTTTCAAATCCATTCTGGTCACAAATCCCAAATGATTTCTGACTATAAAACCAATTCCTACTGCACCGCTAGTGAAAGAAGCATCTACATGTATCCTATACCCAGACTCAGGTGGTATCCATCTTATAGCTCTGGCTATTTTGGGCTTTTTCTGCCTAAGGAATGGCACTAATCCAGTGGCAAGAATATCTGCATGTTTTAAAGCATTTCTAGAAAGAGGGAAGGCCCTAAAAATGAGAGAAACTTTTTTTGCTACATGAATGAGGGTGGCATGTTCAGACTCACATTTGTCCTCAAATAAAATTTTGTTTCTTCTACACCACCAAAACCAATAACCTGTGATGATAGTAGAAACAAAGACAGTAGAGTGCACTTTTGAGGCTCCCTTATATGCAATATAGAAAGCTATCATGTGTTTATATGAAGTGAAGTTGGGCACAGGGACATGGAAAACTGTTTGTATAAAATCAAAAATGGCAATATTTTTGATACAACTATTAAAAAAGTGGTCAACTGAATCCAGATTACCACATAGTGGACATTTAGAAGCCAGTGTGAACCCAAATTTAATGAGTATATCATAAAAAGCAACAAGGCCATTAACCAATCTCCATATGAGAATAGACATTTGAACTGGGATAAATTTATTCCATACCTTTCTTATATGGTGTATGTCATCTCCTTGCTTCCTCGGGCTTCTGATATGATGACTTGATAGTGAACTTGCCATTTTTCTCAATTTTCCAGATAAATTTATCATCATGATAATGTTTAATCTCTGCTTCCTGCAAAAGAGAAATTAAGTTGGTAGCCATATGAGGCTCCAATGCAGTGATTACCTGTATTTTATTAGCATAGAAATTGGCTACATTCAGTTAGGGAAATGGCAAAGGAACCCCATCTGGCCACTTGTAGAAAAGTGCACCAACCCCCAGCCAATTAGCATTCCAGAAAGATGCTTCCCATTTTCCTATGAGTACTTGGCTATGCTGATTTTCCTATTCTGTAACTAACAATATTCTATTCCAGGTATGTGAGGTTTTGAAGGTGGCAGGAGCCTCCCATAGATATGCTGACCAAATGTTACTATTTAACTGCATTTTCCACCATAACTTGCATGAAAAAGCAGCTATAGTAGCCCTGATGTCTCTGAAACCTAGACCATTTTCTTGTCTGCAAGTGTCCATTTTACTCCATTTCCTTCAGATTTTTCTTCTCCCCATTTCAGTTTCACCCCGAAAGAATCTGCCAGCCATCACCTCCATCCTGTTTATCACTGTCTCAGGGGGCCTCATAACTACAAAGTAGTGAGTTGGTATTGCCATGAATACATAGTTGAGAAGTATGAGTCTTCCAGCAAAAGAAAGCCATCTGTTTTTCCATCCTGAAAGGAGCACATCCATCCTTTCAATAAGAGGCTGATAATGGCATACTTTGTTTCTGCCACTAAAAATTGGAACTCCTAAATACTTGAATGGAAGCTTTCCCAGTTTCATGCCTGTCTTCCTCTTGATCATTCTACTCCTTGTGACAGAAATATCCTTATTCAGAAAAAATTCAGACTTATCAAAGTTAACCTTCTGGCCAGAGCATAGTTCATAAGCCTTCAGGAACTTTTTAAGCCTTCTCAGATTTCTCTTGGTTTCTTTTGAAAATATCACTGTATCATCAGCATATATAAGGTGAGAGGTAATCTGAGTTCCTTTTGGAATAATAAAGGGCTCAATATATTGTTCCTGTATGAGTTTTTTCAGTCCTCTAGAAAAACCTTCGGTTGCAATGTTATACAAAAAAGGGGAAAGGGTATGCCCTTGTTTGATCCCCCTTGTGGATGGGAAAAATCCTGCTGCAACACCATTGATTAGGACTGAGAACAAGGAGGCCTTTATATTCTGCAGTATTATCTTGACTGTGTGGCCATGAAATCCAAAAGCCAACAGAATTGAGTTGAAAAAGCTCCAGGACATTCTATCAAATTCTTTTTGCATATCCAACTTAAAGATGATGTTTTTGTTTGCTGGGCTCTTATTTAGGATCCTAATCATCTCCTGCATGCACAAAATGTTGTCTGCAATATCCCTTCCCGTCATGAATGCAGATTGCTCCTTGGATATCAATTTCCCCAAATGGCTTGAGCCTTTCCATTAGTATCTTTGAGAAAACCTTGCTGACAAAATTTAACAGACTTATAGGCCTAAATTCAGAGAAGGTGCTGGGTTTCTAAATTTTCGGTATCAAAGTAAACCAGGTACTGGCCATTGCTCTTGGCATGCAATTCCCTTCCATAAAATCTTTTGTTGCTAACAGAATGTCATCCTTAATCACTTCCCAGCAATGAGTAATGAAATGCCCTGTATATCCATCTGAGCCTGGAGCTCCATTTTTATTAAGGCCAAAGATAGCTTCCTTTAATTCTTCAGCTTCCACTGGCTTTAGAAGCTCTGAGTTATCCTCCTCTGTGATGAGTTTTGGAATTAGATCCATAAAGTAGTGGATATATCTCCCTGATTTGTCCATACTATCATCATTTAGCAATTTCTGGAAAAAGGAAACTCCCTCACTATTTATCTGAGCAGGGTCAGTTATCCAGGCACCAGTGCTGTCCTTTATCTTGGTAATTTTTTGCCCTTTGGATCTTCTCCCTCACCACTTTATGGTAATACTTTGTGTTAGCATCACCCTCCCCGAGCCACTTCACATTTGCTCTCTGCTTCCAAAACATTTCCTAGTCTTTTTGTGCCCTGATCAAGATTGATGTTCTTCTATTAAGCTCCATTCTGTCTAGCTCATCACCTGTTTCCTGATATCTGACTTCTTGTTCAGAGACTGCCAATTCTGCCTGCTCTATGTTGCTGTTGACATTTCCAAATTTTTCCCAGATCCATGTTTTGATGACTTGCTTCAACCTCTTAAGCTTGCTGACTATCCTCCTCATACCTGTTTCTGAATTTTCCAAATTCCAGTTCCCTTACACCAGTTCCATAAACTCTGCTCTTCAGGTCCACATTTCCTGAAATCTAAATGGTATTGGGGCTTGGATCTCTGCTGTTTGGATAGAGAGTATGAGTGGGTTGTGGTCAGAGGTGGCTCTATTCCTAACCTGGATTGAACTGTGTGGAAATAGGTCACTCCAATCAGCATTACTAAGGCCTCTGTCTAATCTCTGAACTAGCATATCACCTCTAGATCTATTATTGGTCCAAGTATACTTTTCCCAACAGTATTAATCTCCTGCAAATCCATGGCTGAAATGAATCCACTGAAATCCCTAATGCTTCTGGCTGAGGGGGGGTTCTTGCCTTTTCTCTCACTGCTTGATGCAATTGCATTAAAGTCCCCAATAAACACAGTAGGAGAACTAGGTAAAAGTTTTAAGTCCTCCCACAGTTTCTCCCTTAGCATTCTGGTCACATTGGCATATACGAAACAACAGAACCATATAATATTCACACATAGATTTTTGAACAGAAACATGTACAAATTGGTCAGATTGATGCAAAACATTTATGTGCATATTATTGTTCCAAAATAATCAAAGTTTGGCACACTGAGCTGGCATGGCATTTTGGAATTGGAGATCAAACTGTAATGGAGTGATGTTAGAACTAAGATGCATAGGTTCAATTATACATGCTAAGTCAATTTTGTGGGATCTAATTAGTGACAATATTCTAATAACTGTGTTTGTGTATCCTCTAACATTCCAGACTAGCACATTACCATAGATATTGTAACTAATCATAAAACATTTTTTTTGGATTTTTGTGATGACCTAAGCCATTGTTCTACAGTTTTTCCACCTTCTGGCATTCCTCTTCTAGGTTTCTTTTTTTGCTCTGCTTGAGGGTGTTCATTGAGTACAGGGTTACCTGAAAGTTCATCACCTGAATCTGTTGAGGCTTGCTAAGAGGGCAACTTATAGTCCAGCTCACTAGGTTCCTCTTCATAGTTCCCAGAGCTGCTGTCATTATCCTCTTCATACTCCTGCAATATTTGAAAGCTGTTAGAAGTTTTAACCTCCCTAGGAGGTTGATATGGCACCATGGTCAGTTGATCATGGCTGTTAGGCCTAGTTTTGTGTGTGTACATGTCATCAAGGGAGTAGAATGGGATTTTTGCTGGAGACTAGAGAAAGGATGTCTGATGGTTGTGATGCACTCAAAATAATTGTGGGATTTTTTTGGGGCTGAGGAGAGTGCGGTGTTACAGTGTTGTCAGCATTGGTAGCTAGTACAATCTGATTGGGTGTAGTTTGTTGTATGGGGGGTTCATGAGGCAGTGGGGCTTGTGGGTTATTCTGGTCTTGTATGGCTTTGTTTTTCTGAGCTCTAGAGAGGCCTGAACCACTGGCTTGGGAGGCCTTTCTCCATTCCTGACTAGCTGGTTCTCTCCCTCTTCTGAGACTTTTTCAGCTCTGGATGAAAGAAGCCACATATTGCATCATCATGACCAATCCTCTTGCAGTAGGTGCAATAGAATTGAACATTTTCATACTCAATGTCGCATTCTACATACTTGGTCGGAGTCCCAATGATAATAGAGGGCTGAAGTGGCTGGAGCAGATCAACTTCAACACAGATCTTTATTGCCGACGGCCTAGACAGGGTGGCTGTGACAGCATCCATCTTGACATAGACACCAATTTGATTGCCAATATCTTCGATTGCTGAGCTATTATAATACAAAATTGGAGGCTTGTGTATTGTGGCCCAGACCGGCACCACCGATGATTCAGTGTCGGTGGAGAAATCCGATGACCATTTCAAGATTTTCATTGGCTTACCACTGATACTGCAAACAGCACGCATCCAGAACTTGTGGTACTCCTCTTTATCCTCGATCCTGATCAGTATATGCCTGTAATCTAGTGATCCAATCTGGTATTTGCCGGAGAATCCCATAGCTTGGAAAGCTTTGTGGATCATCTCCATTGGGGGCTTACCACTTGTGAATTTCCCGATCAAGGTTGTATTGTAGTGAGCAACAAAAGTGTCAATGGCTTCTGCAGCGTAGATGCAGGAAATTTTACCATTGACTCGGTGTGAGATTGGCTTAATTTCTGGGTTGGAGGGTAGAACTGAAGAAAGGGGTTGGCTTTTTGGGGCTAAAATGTCCCGGAAAGATTTTCCGGCGAGTATCCCGCCTTCCCCAGGCGGCATCTCCGCCATGGGATAGACGTTATTTTCCCGTTATTTGTGTCAGTTGAACGGTAACGGTTATAATTTATGGCTGAGTTTGGGTTTCTGGGCTGGGCTATGTTTTCCTAGCTAGAGAGAAGGTAGAGCATCTATATCTTAGAGAGAGGTCACGAAACTTTGAATAATTTTCGAATTCAACTAAATTTAAAGTAGGACTTAACTCATTTTTTGTTTATTATGTAAATTATTCATATAAAATTAGATTGATTTTATCATTCAACGGAAATAATAACTACTCAGTACATGAATGGAACTTTTAAAAATAAAAAATGATTATGCTATGTAGAACCGATCATTTTTCTTGTCAAATTTTAAAATATTTTAAACAAAACTAAAGTAAAAAATAGTGTTGATCAGGAATTTTTATATTGTGCTATGCATATAAGTTTATGCATATCTATTAGATATCTACGGCTTATTGTGCTATGAATATGATAATATTTTAACTTAATAATATTTAATAAATATATTAAATTATGTTGCTTATGTTGCTCCAATTTACTGTTAATTCTCCACCCGGTGGTTAAAATCTGGTGACCACCATCCGATATTTTTGGCGCAGATACGCTAAAAAAAAGAATCCCATATGCCGACTCCAGTAGAGAAAGTCTCATGAAAGTCCAACTTTCCTCACTTTCCATAAGAGTCTTTATACGTTTTAACATATACAGTGTACCTTTTAATTTGAACTGTAAAATTTGTTATTTGAATTTTATTAATGTTTTAATGTAAATTCATGAAATTTTGCATCAAAACATGTTTTACTATATGTTCACTTTGATACTATCAATGTTTTAACACAAAATAGTATCACTTGACCTTAAATATATAGTGGTAGTTCCATAACACTTAGGAAAGTCGGACTTTCTAGATAATTTGCAACTCCAGTATATTTTCCCTATTTCGAAGGAGATCATGCCTAAAATATCTCCCTTGATGTTATCATATTAAAACTACTTTTAATTAGATTCACATTCACACAATTATAAATTCTTCCCAGCAACATAAAGTTGTTCTGCAAAGAAAATTCTCATTATCATTTCGGAAGATTATGTTCTTACTCGATCAATCTTCTTTGATTTGATGATGATAGGTTATTATCTGATTCCTACTCAAATTTACCATATGTTTCAGAAATTCTAGAAAAGTTATATGAAGGTAAGATGTACACAATTGTTCTTTTGTTACATGTTTGGTTGGATTCCACAGATGGCACCCAATTAATTTTTTGTTTTTGATTTTCAGTTGGATTCCACAGATGGTACACAATTGTTCTTTTGGCAGAAAATTTGATCCTCCATGTTTGGTTAGATCATATATATTCATGAGTATAATCTCTTTACTTATACATTTTTTCATCCACAACATTACTAGAATCAACACTGACCAATTTTACATTATAATATGTTGTAGGTGTATGTCGATCCAGAATCAGCTTGCAACACCAAGGAAAAATATGTCTTCATAGAAGAGAAACATCAACACCAAGGAAAAATATGTCCTCGTGGAAGAGAAGCGGAGTACAGTTAGCTAATTCGTAAAGAAAATCTCCTTTCATTTCAAACTTTCCAACATGGTTGGTTCACATTCATTTGCAATTAGTTTCACGTAGTATTATTAGTTAGTATAGGATTATATTTTTAGAAAATATTATACAATTTGTATATTTATTTATTATAATATTTAAAATATTTACTATTACGAATTTTTATCGTGTATTTATTTTTTTTCCATTTAATATTTTAAATTTATTTAAAATTCCAATTTGGCAATAAATAAAATATTTATAAATATATTAATTCCTATAATAACACACACAAAAATGTCTTCACGTCCTTTTAAAATTCGATTTCATTTTATAATTATAGATATCTATTAAGACACTTTTAAGTGTGGTATTTCTAAGTTAAAAAGACAATTTTTAGTGTAGTTAAAAATAGAATATAATGCATCAAAGTGTGTCATAATAGGGTGATATAAGGACACAATTGTGTGTTGGTATTATAAGGTATCACCACACTACATGATGTTTCAAAAACATTTAATTGGAAAATACAAAAATAAACTAACACTACACTTTTTTGTGTCATTGAACCTATAGCTACATCAATAGACATGACACAAAGATGGAAATGTCATGTAATCATAAATGTGAAAATAGGTATATTTAACAACAATTTTTCATATTATTAAAGCCATAGTTTCTAGTAGTGTACTTCACAGCAGCCCAGTGCTCTTTCTCAGGATTTGACAAGAATGTGCTAACCACACCAACCGCATGTGCGATATCTGGCCGGGTACATATCATGGCATACATGAGGCTTCCAACAGCGGATGAATATGGAACGCCTCGCATTTTTTAATCCCTTATTGGCTTCTTTTTCCCATCAAACTTGAAATGTCCAGCTAGTGGTACACTTACAGGTTTGGCTTGTTGCATGTTGAATCTCTCAAGAATCTTCTCAACATATCTTTCTTGAGATAGCCAAAGTAGCTTTTCGGATCGATCTCGCATGATCCGCATCCCAAGAATATGCTTGGCCGGTCCCAAATCTTTCATGGAGAGAAAGTATACTTTAATCCATGCACACCCTAAATTCCTACAAAATTTCATAAACAAACGAATTGTGACAATTTCAATTCTACCTAAAAGAGTAAAGTTTTTTATCCTATTTAATCTTTCAACAGACCATCATATTTTCAAGAATCCATACGGCAAACAATGACCTTAATTCATTCAATGCAAAGTCTCTTGAAAAGACCAACTATCGTAATTGTTATGGAACTACCACTGTGTATTTAAACTCAAATATATAATTTTGTGTTAAAAAAAACATTGATCATTTTAAAGTAAATATATAGTAAAATACATTTTAATGCAAAAAATCAAGAAATATTATATAATAAAAATTAAAGGAATTCAAGTAATGAAATCTACAGTTCAACTTTAAAGGTGCTAGTATTAGTTAAAACGTATAAGGAATTTAATGGAAATTCAGGAAATTTGGGAGTTCTAGAGATTTTTCTTTTGATATCATGCAATTTAAAATAATTAAATCAATGACCTGTAATCAGGAGATGGGAATTAGCTAATTTGCAATATACAAAACAAATTAGTATAGTATTCTCAGTAGTTTGCGAGTAGGATACAAATTGGTGGTTTATGGTTAATATTGATCAAATAATCCAATGCTACGGTTTAGATACATATTCCACACAACCAAAAAAAAACATCTTTGCTTACTTATGTGTGTATTTCAAGCCAATTTATACTTGCTCATCTTATAAAACATATGTTTTTTTTATCATATACCATGCATGAAATACGTATTAATCAGCATAGTTATATTAACTTTGCTAATACTAACTGTTGTGTGTTTAAAATTTCTCACCAAACTAATTGGTTTATGATACAAATTTCACAGCAACTCATGAATATTTCGGAACATCTGCATGCTTTTTTTCTGTTACAGCAAAGCACAATCAAGATTTGAGGTAGAGACACAGGCTCATCTGTTCACATATGGCTATAAAAATTGCAAAGAGTGAGCAAACTACAAAATAAAACCCCTAAGAAGTCAAGATGTGGAAAACCGACCAGTCGACATTGGCAGACTCCGTCACTGGAACCAAAGAAGGAGAGAATACAATGGCTTGAGAGAATTACAGTACATGACTTGAGAGAATATCACCAAAACAATTCAGACCACACCAATGATGTATGAATGACGTACGATTGAGTAAAGCGTACTTGTGAGTTGTGACGTACATATTTGGTGTGCATTTGCGCAACTGATCTATAAGAGAATATTGATGTCCATATTCTGTGAATTATAAACCCTACAATGTGAATTATAAGACAAGTGTGCATTCGCACAACTGATCTATAAATCCTACAATCTTGAGAGTTTATTGAGGCGGAACAACAACCTGAGACAGCGCTGGCAACCGAAAAGCAATGGAGGTATTCATCAGGAAGATCATAAAATCTCACAGTTGTGCCATAGATTTCAACTTACGCATATATAGTACAATAATTCATGTGGAAAATATACTATACCATACATACAATATAATAATTTAGAAAGTTGAGGTGATTAATTCCATATAAAATCTGATTAGCTTTGGTAAATTCCATACAATCATATGAGTTGAAAAGGAAACATGGATGGGCATTACTACTGTCGCCAAAGAAAATCTTGCACAAAGGTATTAAAAGTGACTCAGCATAAAGTTCAGGTTTAAAATTACCAGATTCAGGTTTAAAGACAATCAATAAGACAGTAGTAATGCCCATCCATGTCAATAAGACAGTATTTCAGGTTTAAAGACAGTAGTGATCGCAACGGATTTGGAGGTGATTGCAATGGAATTGGAGGTGATTGCCATGGAATTGGGGTTGTCACCTTAGATTTAGCTTTTCTATTTGTCACCTTAGATAGCACACCAGGGCCTGATCGCTTTTCTGCTAGTTTTTACATCAAATCTTGGGACACCATCTCAAATGATTTGCTTGATGCAGTGAATGATTTTCTAAGGGGCGCTTCAATCCCCAGGGGTATTGCAGCCACTTGGATCACATTAATACCTAAAAAAGATACTCCAATATCTTTTGATGACTATAGGACCATAAGCTTATCAAATGTCATCAATAAGATATGCTCTAAGGTGATTATGATGAGAATGAACCCTCTAATTAATGAGATCATATGTCCAAATCAGACAACTTTCCTGAAAGGCAGAGATATTTCTGATAATATACTCTACCTTGAGGAGCTGGTTAGACAAATCAATAAAAAAGCTAGAGAGCCTAACTGTATCATAAAGTTAGAATTGAGGAAGGCTTTTTATAGAGTTAGTTGGCCGTTTCTTAAAATGATTCTTCTAAAATTTGAATTCCATCAAAATATGGTTGCCTGTATTATGAACAACCTAGCTCAGGCATGGTTTTCTGTGCTTATAAATGGCAAGCCAGTTGGATTCTTGAAATCATCTAGAGGCATTAAACAAGGAGACCCTCTCTCTCCATTGTTGTTTAATGTCTTCACTGAATCATTTTCAAGAAGTTTGGCATACATTTTCACAACTGGAAAATTGGCCTACTATAATCTGCCAAGAAATGTAGTGCCAGTTTCACATCTTTCTTATGCTGATGATACAGTCCTGTTTATCTCAGTCAATAAGACAGTAGTAATGCCCATCCATGTCAATAAGACAGTAGTTCAGGTTTAAAGACAGTAGTGATCGCAACGGATTTGGAGGTGATTGCAATGGAATCGGAGGTGATTGCAATGGAATTGGGGTTGTCACCTTAGATTTAGCTTTTCCATTTGGTGGGCATGGATTTTGTGGGACCTCGTCACCTTTGCTTGGAATTTGTACTAATCTCCTAGGCCATAATAGAATTTCTCCCTTCGATTGGCTAACTAGTTTAGGTGGCCCTTTTTGGATTGGGATGTTGGCATCACCACAAATCGCCCTTATTATAGACACCTTAACCAAGCCTATTGGAATGTTTTTCCCTAGGTGCAATTTAATGGCCTCCTCATAATTTCCAATCGCTACTAGTTTAGGGGGTTGGTTGGTACTTACATCAACATACAAATTGCATGCACAAGATACCTAGAAATTGAACATGCATGTAAGAAGTTCCGAAACAATTATTGTACACAAGATTGGAAAAATAAATTTATTGTATGCAATAGCTTTTGACTAACCTTGTTGGGAGGAGAAGTCTCACCCCCACTTCCCGCGTGTAAAAACTAATTTCCAACGTAATCTGTATTGACATACTGAGCAGATATTTATACTTA
The DNA here is from genome assembly GCA_948330725.1 of Sherardia arvensis. Classification (NCBI taxonomy): domain Eukaryota; kingdom Viridiplantae; phylum Streptophyta; class Magnoliopsida; order Gentianales; family Rubiaceae; genus Sherardia; species Sherardia arvensis. The sequence continues at coordinate 26,011,206 of OX415236.1, forward strand.
CAGAGAGGGTCCTAACTGTTACAAATTAAACTCTAGGGGCACACATACAATATACAAGAATTACAACTAATTATCTTCTAAATTCTCCAAGTCTTCTATTGTCACACCCCCTTGAAGCGAAGCGTCGGATTGATCGAAACGCGAAGCTTGGACAGGAAGAAATCAAACAACGCACGGTTGAGTCCCTTAGTGAAAATGTCTGCTACTTGCAACGACGTAGGAATATGACCTACATGAAGCTTGCCAGCTGCAACCAACTCTCGAACAAAGTGGTAATCAATGTCAATGTGCTTCGCCCTCTTGTGAGCAACAGGATTCTCAGCTAGAAAGATAGCATTGTTATTGTCACAAAGAAGGATAGGCGACCCCAGAAGTGGATAACGAAGGTCCCAAAAAACCTCTGAAGCAGTATTGGCAAGAGCCCTGTACTCGTATTCCGAGCTCGAGCGAGAGACAGTTGGCTGCTTCTTCGCACTCCACGACACTAAGTTGTCACCAAGAAAAACAGCTTAACCATAAGTGAAACGACGTGTCTTCAATCAGCGTGCCCAATCTGCATCAAAATATGCTAAAACCTCTGAAACACCATCAGCAGTGAAAGTTAGACCATAATGTTACGTGCAACGAACATATTTGAGTATCCGAGTAACGGCAGCAAACTGGTCATCTCATTGGTCCTGAAGATACTGGCTCACTGAATTGATTACAAAGAAAATATCAGGTCGAGTGATGGTAAGATATTGGAGGGCACCCACAAGAGAACGATACAAATTCGGATAGTGAAATGGACCACTGGTGCTACTATGAAGCTGGAACAACGGAAGGAATGGTGTAGAGACTGGTGTGGCATCCAACATTCCTGCCCTCTGAAGAATGTCCCTAGCATACATGGCCTGACCCAAGAATAATCCAGTAGTAGTATAAGTCACCTCCAAGCCAAGAAAGTAGCTAAGGCGTCCAAGATCCTTGACAGAAAACTCCTGAACCGCACGAGCGATGAAACTGCGAATGGCAACACCATCATTTCCAGTGGGAATAATGTCATCAACGTAAATGAGGAGGTAGAGGATAACCGAATCTCGTGTGAACACAAATAGGGAAGGATCTGAAAGACTGCCAACAAAACCAAGGCTACGAACAAAAGCACCGAACCGATCAAACCATGCCCTAGCAGCTTGCTTGATACCATACATCGCCTTGTTTAGCTGACAAACATAATTTTGTCGAGCAGGATCCTGATAGCTAGCCGATTGGGCCATATAAACCGGACTATCAAGAACGCCATTCAGAAAAGCATTCTAGACATCCAACTGATGAAGGGGCCACTTTCGCATAGTGGCAATAGCAAGCACAGTGCGGACAATTGCAGCCTTGATCACCAGACTGAAGGTGTGATCAAAATCAAGACCCTGAACCTGAGAGAAGCCCCGAGCCACCAATCGAGCCTTATATCTTTCAATGGAACCATCCTGCTTGTACTTCAGACGATAGACCCATTTAGAACCCACCACATTCACATGGGAAGGACGAGGAACCAACTGCCACGTCTGCTGCCTCTAAAGTGCTTCAATCTCCTCATCTATAGAAGCAATCCAACGAGGGTCCTTAACTGCAGCCTTGTACGTGCGGGGCTCCTTCTGGACCAAGAGTTCAGTAAGAAGACCTGTAGCCACGAAATCAGGGCCAAGATTTCGAGCAACTCTAGTTCCATCCTGATGACGAGTGACCAATTGATGGGCGCGAGGAGCAGGTGGAACATGAGGAGCCTGTGAATCATAAAGACACGGGAGGAGTCTGAGAGGCATGTCCGGATGATCCTGAATCAACACTAGAGGTGTCTGGCGATCCACCAGTGGACGGACTTGAGGGGACTGGCGAGGGTACAGGAGTTGCAGGATCATACTCATCAGGTTCAGTATGCGGTGGTGGTGAAGAAGACTCATCACACAATGTGCAAGGCTGTAGAGGTGGTATAGTTAAGCGGGGAAGAGTAGCAGACTAATTAATTTCGAACTCCAAGTTCGATCGGGCGGCGAAATCACTTTGGCGGCGGAAAAGAAGTTAGGCAGCAGGGAAGAAGAAAAGATAAGGGAGAGAGTGTTTAAAACCTAAGCAACTGATACCATGTAAAAACTAATTTCCAACGTAATCTGTATTAACATACTGAGCAGATATATATACTTACATAGAGGGTCCTAACTGTTACAAATTAAACCCTAGGGGCATACATACAATATACAAGAATTACAACTAATTATCTTCTAAATCCTCCATGACTTCTAGTGTCACACCGCGTCCAAGGGTGTTGAGACAAAGGGTGGAGTATGTTGATTTTGTTGTTCACTAACCTCAACTTCTAAAGGCGCATTGCGCGATCCCGATGAGGGCGGTTCCCAATCCTCACCTAAATCCTCGAAATTGTCGGGTAAATGCCATGTTTACGCGCAAACCACTTGAAACCATTTTCCATCTTTGTTTTAATGGAATCAACTTCCTTCCTCATCTTCTTGTGCTTCGCATCTTGAGCACTATCCGAGGTTAAAAGATGTTTGCCATACACATCGTTTGGCCGGACATGAGAACCATAACCCCTAACTGTGCCTGGATGATCGTTCCCCAAAGCCTTGTTCAAGATGTCACACCTTTCCGTAGGAATGAATTTCCCATCTGCTTCTTCTTGTTTAGTCAATGCCTAATCCCAAAGGACGGGAAAATTACAATAATGCAATTAAATAAAGTAAAAAAATGACATTTCACTAAAAGCTAATATACATATATAATTTAGTAGGACTTACAATTTTTTCGCAAGTTCGAGTGTTTCATCAGCTTCATAAACACCACTTGGATTTTGTCTTAATTTGAGAAACGACTCCCACCTTTCAATTTGGTCGGAATTCATCTATCAGTGGTGTCTCGTGCCTCCTCTTTTTGCACACCATCGTCCATTTTTTGTTGGACGCGATCCTCAAATTCTTCATCTATGAAATCCTGCTCCGCTCCATAATAGCCCGATCGACAATAGTGATGTTTCATTTTATTTGATTTCGCTAGTGCTACTATATTCTCATGAGTATTTTACGTGAAAATCAACTCTCAAAATTAAACAATATAGATTATGAAATTCATCATGCATAAAAAGAACGATTATTGTAAACATAAAACTTACATCATCCAATAGCTCTTGTGCATGTATTTTGAAAATCTCCCAACTCTCGGGAGAGATGTCCTTATACACCGTCCATGGCATGATATTCTTTTTATCACCGTAGATACTCATTCCTTGGCATAGACCTATGTTGACGCGCACACTTTGAGATCTTTTACAACGTCACCGAGTCTAATTTCGCCATGTCGGGGGCGGTGATAGTGAATGGTTCCTTACATTAGGAACAAAATTAGTTATAGTATCAAAAAAATTAATATATCCTAGTCAATGTAAAAAGTAACACATCATACCTTATATTCTTCCAATATTTCTAGTTTCCTTTCCATTGGAACTTTGGTCCAATCAAAGCATTTGATATCATGTCTTCTTCTAGCTATTTTCCCTACCCAACTTGACCAATACTTATGCTCAAACCCTATAGCTATTCCTAAACTATTGAAAGTCATTGGTGTTGAATACCCGCGTCCCATCGCCTTTGAATTTCACAACAAAGGTTTCTTGGAATTTTGGTATCTACAACCAATTGCTCTTTTCTAGTAGACTTTACCTTATTTTTTTGGGGGATATTTTCTTGATTGGTTTAGAGTGAGCTGTCATTTTGTTCAATATTCAAAATAAAGCTCTCTATGATCAAATACCAACAAATTCACCTACAAATAACAACATCGAAATTATTAACATTTGTCCAACAATTACACACAACATTTAGCTAATAAAAAAATTGGCATGGTATCTAAAATACTAAGGTTCTCACACAAGGAAAACACAATATTGAATGATGACCTAAAGTAGTTAATTAATATGCATCAACTACTTTAGGGTTTGAAATCAAATGGGTTACCCCTTAACCCATGTGTTTGTTTGCATCTTAAAGGACAAATCAATACAATTGGGTTAAGGAAAGTAACCTATTGTACCTCTTTTTTGTTTTCTGCTACTGTTTGTTGTTAGCAACAAGCACCTCAAACCCTAATATACCATAACAACTTCAAAGGTCATCACAATTGTAGGTTCTTGAGAAGTAATTATGCAAGGATTTATGGAATTTGTTGGTTTGAGAAGTCACAAATAATGACGATCTAGTGAAGGAAAAGAGGTTTTTGGAGAGAGATTCTAAGGTTTGGATGAATGGGTACCAACAATAATGAATGTGGCAACCCATTCGGCAGGGTTTATTAAAACCCGTTTCTGGTAATGGATTATTTACGAACTCGTGAAGCCTCCGTAAACAGATCTGAGGACAGCTTCCGAGTTCGTAACCGTTGTTCCGAAAGTACTTAGCAACCTCGTAAGGAAACCTTTGACATTTCATTAAGTATTTCTCATTTCCGGATGAACTACAAATTTACGACTTCGGGAAGAGTACGGTTTTTATTTTACCGAAACGTAACTAGTTCGGAAATAAATTGTTTACGAGCTGGACGTGTTTCCGGGTTCTTGACTATTCAAAAAATGGGAGAATAAATATATTTTCCGACATTCTCACGGCCTAGTTCCGAAGGTGTAAAGGTTCCTGATATAAAATTATTAGCCCCAATTAAATTAATTTTCGGCCCCGTTTCCGCCATCGTAAATAAGCCTGTAGATGTTCCGATTCTTTTAAGAGTTCGGAAATTATAAAACATATAAATACCTACCTGCGTTTCTGAGGTTCAGAAAAGCCCCAATCTCAAATTCAAAAACATCAATCCAAAATCTCACTATTTCCAGCGACCTCATGGCTCCTAAGGCCAGACCGAAGTTACTTGTGAAGAGGGCGGAACACCCTGAATACTCCTCACCATCCGAGACTCAATCTCCAGCTCCATCTCCACCCGCCAAATCCAAATCGAGGAAGAAGAGATCTAAGAAGGAGGCTACTCCAGAACCTGATAATGATCCAGAGATTGACGAGATGATGCATGATGAGGAGGAGGAGGAGGAGGAGGAGGAGGTTGAAGAGGAAGAAGAACAGGTGGAGGAGGAGGCGGTTCCTATCATGCAACCATTTACACAGTGTCCCCATCGGCACGAGAGGAGGCGATATGAGACGTAGCTGATCAGGCGTATTTTATGCATCTAATTATATGATTTTATATCTCTCTTTTGCCATTTGATGAGCATGAAGGTGTTTTTGATGCAGGAATTATAAGAAAAATGGTGAAATACAATCAAGTGGAGAAGTGGTGAAAAAGATGCAAAATCAAGCACTTAGACCCATGGTGGGAAGCTAGACACTATACTCTTTTTCCGAAAGGTTTTTTAATGAGCTAGTGTGCTCCAACGGATAGTGGATCATTACAATTTCATTATTCCAGGAAGAAGAAAAGGTGACGAGAAAATCGGTGATAGGCTCAAAGGGATGCCAGTGATTATTGCATAATTATGAGAAAATACAAGCTGCTAATTGGAGTTAATAAAGTGAAGGAAATATTGTCCATTTTGTGCACGTGTGGATGTGATAATTTGTGGGATGAATTTTGTCCTCTTCCCCTTTGGAATTAGTAATTTGTACACGGCAAGAATTATAATCCTAGTTAGTTTCTATATTATAGGGGAATAATATATATACACACGAACGTATGCAGATGGGGAAGCTGGGAAACCGTGAGGCTCGAGCTCCTCCGAAAGCAAAACTGGGGTTTTTGAGCTGTAAAGGATTTCTGGAGCCACCATTTGGAATTTCCTCGTCGTCATAATCAATAAGCTTTTTCTTCTTCATCTCTTTGTTATTTTATTATGATATATTTTATTATTTGTGATCATAGCTAGGTTAGTTTCCGGTAAGGGTTTTGAAACATTAACTATGATTCATATGTGAGGCCTAAATGTGCTTGATAATTATGTTGTGTGGATTCCTTGTTATTCTCTGTGTATCCTGTTTATTTCTGAATAGCTTGAGATCTGATCAGTCTTCTGTTATTTGGAATAGTGTCAATTGGGTTCCTCTATTTATCTATATCTAGGGGGTATATTCAATTAGTGGCGAAACTATACGCCAATAGTTGGGAATACAGGGTAGATAATTTGTGACAGTTGTTCTGATTATAAATTATCTGAATCGGGTTTCTTTGGTGCTCAATGATGTTGAGGTAGTAAATCTAGGTTGGCTATTCCAGCTAGATTGTATCTTGATTAGAGGAGTAGTCATTTTAGCTATTCTTGTCGGCTATCGACAAAGAAAGAAGAAATTGGACAGGGTGTGCTATTCTCGACGGTTTATAACTGATTGGTTTATACAACTTAATAAATTCTTGAGCCAGTGATCGAATGAAGCGTTAATGTGGATTTACCTGTAACCGGATTGCATTGTGTGAGTGTTTTCATGTTCTTTGCATTGTTTATTTTAATTGTTATTTGCATTCTTAGTTTAGTGTAATTTAGTTCTTAGATAGTTAAAACAAATTCTTTCAAATAAAAAGGTGGTTACTAACCAAAAGCCTCATCTTTGGATATAAGAATTTGACTGCACTGTTCCTCGTGGGATCGACTCTGCTTACTCTATACTTGAATTTAAACCTAATTGTTTGCATGTTTATTTGGTAGAAAAACGACCTATCAGTAGCCAAGGGAGCAGCCAGCGATTCTTCGATCCTGTTGCTGAGCAGAACTACGTTAAATGGATCTGGCGGAAAGTGACCAACACAAAGGTGTTAAAATCTGACTCCAATTGTGATTTAGGTTTTAATGAGTCGATAAATTATTTTCAACTAGTTATTTGCATAATAAGATAACATGTGATGAACCTACCTACAAAGATGAGGTTAGACAGTTCTATGCCAACTTAGGTAGATGCAACACTACTAGATGTTCGACTAAGGTGAACGGTTATATTGTCCCCGTTGATCAGTTTGCAATAAATGAGATCCTGAAATGCCCATGGACTGACTCCACTCATTTGAGACCAACAAATAAGGAGGGTCCTTATGTGTTTTCTGCTTTAATAAATGGCCGATGCAGTCTAAGAAATAGCCCATATGTATGATAGAAATGGGTCGTAAATACTTCCATCTTGATGAGTCGTTTGGCCATGGAACTGCAGAAACAGACTACAAGGTGGACGTTTTGACTCTGGAGCAAAGGTTGGTGTTTGAGTGGGTATGTTTTAACGTTCTGCCGATTGGAGGGCATGCCACCGAGCCAACCACAGGTCGACTCCAAGTGTTCTACTACTTGATGGAGGGCATTCCCATAAATCCCGGGTACACCATCGAGGAGTACATGAGAAAGTGTGCTCCAATCTTGGATAAGAGGTTTCCATATGGTGGGCTAATCACCAAGCTCATCCAGAAATGTGGTGTGCCCCTCTTGGATCGCTCGGTTATCCAAGAATACTATGTTGATAAATGGATTGATCTCAATGGGTGGGAGTTTGACAAGGAGACTGGGAAATTTAAGGAAAAGGTTGGTAAACCTGGTTCGCAGGTGAATGCGGTGAGGAGGAGACAAGCTCGGGAGGAAGCTGTCGCTCTAGCTACTGCTGCAGGTGAGTTCAAATACATTTGTTTAGTTAATTATATGTTTTATTTCATATAAAATGTCTAACTACTTGAATGTTTGCATCACAGGAGAGCGCAAGGGTTTGTTCTCTAAGATCTCGAATTTATTTCATTGTTTTGCAAGCCAGTTGGATACCACGAAGCAGAGACTGGATGCCATCAAAACTTAACAAGAGGCATACATCCAATCGAAGGGACTCCAAATCGTGTTAAGTGAGGATGAAGGAGAAGTATATTATGGTGATGTTGCGGTAGTTAGCGAAGATGACGAGTCAACACATCAAGCCTCTAACAATGCCTCAACTTCTCAAGATGATTCGACTTCACATGCTTCCACTTCCCAAGGCCCCTTGCCATCTTGCCATTAGAAACTCAGGTTTCTTTATTTGTACTTGTTTTTATGACATTCTTAAAATTCTTGAATTGTTTAGGATTAAGTTTGTGGAATTTTCTTCCAAAATGTGTATGAACCATTTGTTCTTTCAGACTTATTTTTAGGATTTATCAGACTTGATGTAGTATACCGCATGCTTAGCAGCTCATTTATGGACATGAGTATTTTTTTTAGTTCAGCTTTTGGTTTCCGAAACCGTAAATTGTCCGCAGATGGATACCTTTGTGATTTACGATTTCAGAACACATCCGGTCAGGATCATTTTTCCTCTTCGGATGGATGGCCGGGTTTGACTGTCTGTAAAATTCAATTTATAGGGGACATAAACTATTTCCGCCGTCGTAAATATACCGAAAACATGTACTTGATGTATCCGCCACCGTAAATAAGACGGGTATCATAATGAATTATGACTAAAAACCATGTAGTTTCCGACCTCGTGAACTATTGGGATTTAATAGGTTCCGACATATTTACGAAATCGGTAATGCTTCTGAAATGGTAAAATGTTACTGTTTTCCGACGTCGTAAATAGCCAACTGAACAATTACTTAGTGACAAATTAGTTACCTATCTATTATAAAAGATAAAAAAACTTTTTATCTACTAACAATGCACAACAAAAGGTTCCCACAATAAGTTAGTTATTAAAAAATAACATGTTTTGTTATCCTTACTTGTATTTTGAGTAACAGAAATGCAACTATACATGGGTAAATTAGTATAATTTGTGTAGTTCCACATAGCCCTAGACGCTAGAAATTGTAACTCGAGTACAATTGAGTGTGAAGATGCTAATTTGGGTGTAAAATGGGTGTGTAACTGCCAATAGTGGGATAATTTGTGCGAATAACAATTGTTTAACGGAACTGCAAGCGGTTACATGAAATTTGTATTGTTTCTGTTATTTAGGAATTGATTATATATGCAATCTACTTCACATGGCTTCATGTGTCTTCAATTCACATTATTAGGTTTTGTATTAAACTGATTAATGATTGTAAATATGTCGTAGTAAAGCTGGAACTACTAAAAGTGTGTGACGTGATTGTAATTCATAAATTGCCAGAAATGAATTTGTTGTATAACGATTAATCAACTCTTTCATGATAAGGCTACCCAAAATATGTTATTATTGTCAGGGAAAAAACATTAAATCTAGTAATTCTATGTAAACATGGGATTTTTTTTTAAATATGGCACATATTGCCGAAATCGGAAATTATCCAGAAGCATGAGATACTACATATTTACGACATCGGATATAAATTTGGGGGTAAATGTTGTCTTTTAAGATATGTTTCCGAACTCGGAAATGGAATTGGGGCTAAATTAGTTTTAATACGGGTTGAATCCGAGCTCATAAATATGTTGGACAGGTATCCGAATCATTTACGGTTTCGGAAACCTGGGCTCTATAAACAAAAAAATGGATCAGATTCGCCATTAGAAACAAAAAACCCAACACTTGCGCATCAACATCAGCAACAAAAATCTGTCCAACCATCCACTAGTCCCCATCAAGTTTCCGTTTTCATCCAAGAATCAATTACGAGATCGAAAACCCATCCCATGGCACTGTAGAAGTCACGGGGGAAAGAAGTTTCAGCTCAGGAGTTGGAGGATGAGGTTGATTGGGATGACTCAGTCTTTTTCACCAAGGCAGCCGAAGAAAGGTATTAGTATATTCGTGATGATTGTAATATACTTGACAGTTATTATGTTCATGAGGATGAGGTAGATGAGTTGTTGATGCATAATATAGTTGAGATTCTAGGTAAACACCACTTGAAAAAATTGGTGTTTAACAGTTCAGAAACTTATGGTGAAGAGGTTTGCCAGTTTTATGCGAATATGTATATGGTGAAGGATGGTACTTGGTCGACATGGGTTATTGGCTTGAAGTTTGAGGTTAGTTGGAACATGATCAATCAAGTGCTAGGTTGTCCTTACCTCAAACCTGAACATTGCCACCGTGCAAAGAAGGACGGCCCAGTTGATCAGGCGTATTTTATGCATCTAATTATATGATTTTATATCTCTCTTTTGCCATTTGATGTGCACGAAGGTGTTTTTGGTGCAGGAATTATAAGAAAAATGGTGGAAAACAATCAAGTGGAGAAGTGGTGAAAAAGATGCAAAATCAAGCACTTAGAGCCATGGAGAGGAGCTAGACACTACACTCTTTTTTCCGAAAGGTTTTTTTAATGAGGTAGTGTGCTCCAACGGATAATGGATCGTCAATTTCATTATTCCGGGAAGAAGAAGACGCCTGCGAGTTGAAGATGTAATTCTATTACTGGTTTTTTCTACGGGCGGCTAAGTTGTGCTTCGACATGTCGATCATTAATCAGCTATACGTTCTTGAAGATATCATTATTGGGCTAAATTGTTGCAGTCGCGGTCTTAATAAATTGGGCTTAACTGGGCTACATGGAGAAGACAATGAAGATTTATTTGAAGGCCCAATTATTTTATAATTTATTAATCCAATTCCTTGTAATATTCGGATTAGGGTTTTGTTTACCCTAAAACCTATATATACTTAGACATTATATTATTTTGGGGGTTCCGGAGTTTGGAGGCCATCCGTAGGCTTTGGAGCCAACCAACACAACGTTTTTCATCATTGATCAAGACTAAGTTTTCTTTTACTTTTCTTTATAATTAGTTTCATGTTTAATTATTTGTTTGTGTTTAATATGTTTAGTAGCTAGGTTTGTTTTCGGTAAGGGTTTTGAAGCATTAACTATGATTCATATGTGAGGCCTAAATGTGCTTGATAATTATGTTGTGTGGATTCCTTGTTATTCTCTGTGTATCCTGTTTATTTCTGAATTGCTTGAGATCTGATCAGTCTTCTGTTATTTGGAATAGTGTCAATTGGGTTCCTCTATTTATCTGTATCTAGGGGGTATATTCAATTAGTGGCGAAACTATACGCCAATAGTTGGGAATACAGGGTAGATAATTTGTGACAGTTGTTCTGATTATAAATTATCTGAATCGGGTTTCTTTGGTGCTTAATGCTGTTGAGGTATTTAGGTAGGCTATTCCGGTTAGGTTGTATCTTGATTAGAGAAATAGTCAGTTTAGCTATTCTTGCCGGCTATCGACAAACTAAGAAGAAATTGGATTGGGTGTGCTATTCTCGAAGGTCTATAACTTATTGGTTTATACAACTTAATAAATTACTGAGCCAGTGATCGAATGAATTATTAATGTGGATTTACCCGTAACCGGATTGCATTGTTTGAGTGTCTTCGTGTTATTTGCATTGTTTATTTTAATTGTTATTTGCATTCTTAGTTTAGTGTAGTTTAGTTCTTAGATAGTTAATACAAACTCTTTCAACATAAAAGGTGGTTGCTAACCAAAAACTGCATCTTTAGATATAAGAATCTGATTACACTGTTCCTCGTGGGATCGACCCTGCTTACTCTATACTTGAATTTAAACCTTATTGTTTGCAGGTTTATTTGGTAGAAAAACGACCTATCAAATTGGCGCCGCTGCCGGGGAACAGTTGTTAGTTGCTTTCTTATTCTATTGATTTTGTTACTTTAGTGTGCAGGATATCTGATTCGAATTGCTGTTGATTGCACCAAGAATACAGCAAGAAAGTGTTGAAAGTCGGACACGCGGAGGAGAACACTTTTCTGGAATTTGAGACTCGACCGCTAGGCCATACGGGCGACCCAACTGATTTCAATTTTCGAAATTAGGTACCATGTCGGGTTATTGGAATCAATACAGAGAAACTCCACCACCAAGTTGTGAATATTGCAGAAATTATGGTCATTGGAGTTATGAATGCAACTTAGCTCCTCGATATTCAGCTGCACCATACAATGATTATGAACCTTGGAGTGGACCACAGTTCCATTGTGAACCATACCACCACTGCCATGTAATTTTTCTACCTTGCTGAGGAGATATTAACCAACCCGGGGTACACCGTTGTGGAGCACATGGCAATGGTGGTGAAGGGGAAGACTCCGAGGGATAATTTGCCTTATGGTAGTTTCATTACTCTCTATTTGAATGCACTCCACACAATCATGAATGGGACCCCTTTCCCTTTTAGTTCGGCGTCTGGTGTGAGGTCGGAGAAGTTTGACCTGAATTACTTTGATAATAGGGGGATGATTGTGGTGGATGGTGTCTGGGTGAACAAGCACCCCCCCCCCCCCCCGAACTAAAAGCAAGCGCATGCAAAACGTAGAGAAGCAAGGTAAAATTTATACAACTTAGTTTCAAGGTTTTTTTTACCATGTATCATGTACTCAAAATTGTCTTTCTTTTGAGTAGAGGCTGACGAGAACGTGGGGTGGAAGAAATTCTACAAGGGGATGAAGGCGAAAATCCCGGACATCCTGTATGTGAGCAAGGAAGCACGCTTGGTTGAGAAGCGTGAACGAGATATTCGTCGAGCCGAGCGCAAATTGGAAATGCGCGGCACAAGAACTGAAGATGTAGGTGGCTCGCAATCCAGACCAGATAACGGCGCTAAAGATGATCAGGCACGTGAAGGTGGTGAACCTCCTGTCGATGATGACAACGAGTTGATTAGCCATATGTTCTACTAAAAACTAGTTTATTTGATCGACTTTTGTTATAACTTATTAGGCTAAAATATTAATTCAGTATTTGGTTTGTTCTGCTTTGGTTTTTACTTCAAAAAGAAGTGGTTTACGAAATTATTTAGAAATTAGTGGTGAACCTCCTGCTTTGAAATTATTTTGTGAGTCCAGGATTGGTTTACGAAATCGGAGACCACAACATAAGTTCAATCATTCACTATTTCCGAAATCGGAAAGGGTATGGGGTTGTAACTTTTCCGACTCGGACTTCTATCCGGGTTTGTGACTGGTTCTCATAAATATAGATTTCAGGAAATTAAATAGATTTACGACTTCGGGAATCCACCCTGAGGTGTTGTTTACGAAATCGTAAATGCCACGTGAAAGCATGAGAATTTAGGCCAGCCAAACAAATACATTTACGATATCGGATTCCAACCGGATCTAATACAATTTACGATTCGGTCGGCTCTCCGGGTTTATCACTGGAGTTGCAAAAAAAAAAAATCACCAAAGTAAACAATATTTCACTTTTCCGGCTTAGTTACGATGGCGTTACTTCTTGCCACGGTTAAAATCCGACATCGAAAACCGGTTTGATTCACAAGTTTAAATAATACTAACCAACACTTGTTATGTTTGATAAATATATATAATTGTATTATGTTTTAACATTCAAACAATAATTCTATTCATCACTATTTCACGAATAATGAATATTACGTAATCGAAGTAAATTGGTTAATTTAGGTTACACACGACTCTTTTTTCTATTCCCGGACTTTATCTTTAGTGGACGTTTTTTCTTTGGTATCCCTTGCTCATCAATACACTTCCCTTCTTCATGGTCCACCCGGCACTGGCAGCGTCCCAGGTTTGTAGCAGTTTCCTGTAGATTTATATTGTCTTCGCCATCAAGGGATAGTTTGAAGTTGTCGATATCGTTCAAGCATTCTTCTTGACTCTCCCCGCCAATAAATGCTCTCTTTCCGTTGAGTACATTCTCCTGGTGAGTAGAAGCAGGGTCCTTCACGTACAAAACTTGGTCGGCCTGTGTCGCTAAAATAAAGAGATCCCACCGGTAACCAACATTCTTCCGGTCAATAACGGTTAGGCCTAATGGATCAGGAACAATTCCCGTGGCTGGATCAATCCAGTCGCACTTGAAGACAACTACCTTTAGTCTGACTTAATTCAACTCCCATATGTCAGTGATTGTTCCAAAAAACCTATTGTCATAATACACACCGAGTTTTAACTCATCAGAAATCAAAGAAACGCCACTGTTCTGCGATGTACTTCTTACATCAACTTTGTTCGTACTAAATGTGTAGTCATTCACATCATAGGCCCCGTGCGACAGAGCCGCACTCATCGGTAATCTAGACAACCATTTGACTTCCTTGGAATGATCTCCACTCTCCACTGTCTTCCTTAGCCACCCATCAAATGTCCTTGTGTGCTCTTCATGGACATATTCTGTTTCGAGAAGAGGCATTAATCTCCTAATTTCATCCATGTGAAGGTCAACATAGGAAACCACAGCCTTATGGTTACGAAGCACATACAGATGTGCAACCTTCAACTCTTCATTAGTGGGCGTGACATAAGTTCCACTACGAAATGCATGACCTTCAATCCTGTCTACATGCCTGTTCTTCAGGACACCAACAGTTTTAACATCATCGAGATAGCGGTGCAGAATTCAATTGACTCTTCAGTTACATAACGCTGCACTATACTGGAATCGGGCATGTATCTGTTCTTCACAAAATGCTTGAAAATCTTCATGTAGCGTTCGAAAGGGCACATCCATCTCAAAAACACTGGACCACAACACTTAGTCTCCCCCACCAGATGAACTATAAGATGCACCATTATATCAAAAAAAGAGGGCAGGATGAACTATAAGATGAGAGGCATGCACCGACGCCTGTGTCTGGTGAGATTGTGTATGAAACTGTGAAGGACATCCCTAATGATTTTGGAAAAAATAGGAAGAAACCAGTCGTTCAGGGTGTATGGAAAAAATGTTCAATTTTCTTCGAATTGCCATACTGGAAAGATTTGGAGGTTAGACATTGCTTGGATGTTATGCACATTGAAAAGAATGTTTGTGAGAGTCTGATTGACACATTACTAGATATAGCAGGGAAGAGTAAGGATGACTTAAAAGCTAGGATGGATTTGGAGGCAATGGGTGTTAGACCAGGATTAGTCCCCATGAAGGAAAATGGTAAGACTTATTTGCCGTCGGCCTCTTACACCATGTCAGCTGAAGAGAAGAAGAAATTCTGTCAATGCCTGAAGGACATAAAAGTACCCAGTACCTACTCATCAAACATAGGTCGATGTGTGAATGTTGATGATGCGAAACTCGGGGGACTAAAATCACACGACTTCCATGTATTGATGCAAGAATTGAATGCCATTGCTCAGCGCACGTCCCTACCTCCACATGTTAGATGATGCATAAGCCGATTGTGTATCTTCTTCAACTCCATTTGTAGAAAGAATATTAGTCGAGCTAGACTATATAAACTACAAGAAATGGTTGTTGAAGTTTTATGTCGGATGGAGATGTTCTTCCTGCCCTCTTTTTTTGATATAATGGTGCATCTTATAGTTCATCTGGTGCAGGAGACTAAGTGTTGTGGTCCAGTGTTTTTGAGATGGATGTGCCCTTTCGAACGCTACATGAAGATTTTCAAGCATTTTGTGAAGAACAGATACATGCCCGATTCCAGTACAATCCTGGTGATGAGCTAAGAGATAGCAAAACATAAGCGGGAGCGAGAACTGTATGGCAGTCCAGAGAAACAGCAAAACTTACTCGTACTATTGACATAATTCTGTGCTAACTACCCCGAGATGGTCAATCTTAGGGATACTTATGGTCGTTTGTACCCTCGTTCCAACTCCATGAGTTGTGGATAATTGTGTCGGGGTTGTGCAAAGATGAGGACCAGAAAGTTGCTCTGGCTCGATATTTCTGTCATCCTTCTGCAGCACAAGAGTTGGCTGAGTCGAAGGCCAAATTCCACCGTCGAGGGGCTTTCAAAGTTTAGTTGTGGGTAGGATGAAATCTACCGCCAAGATGGTGAGTCTGGAGGACCTTAAGAGGGTGATCCCTGCCTTGTACCCCGAGTTGTCCTATCTTGGGGAGCCTCTCAAGCTTTCGCTCTTTGATCAGCATGAAAAGCCCGTATCTCCTTCCCTCGAGATAAAAAAGGATCCAGAAAAGGAGACCCCATCGGTGAAAAAGGCATCGGGATCAGGAGACCATGACTCGCCCCCGGCTGATAAAGTAATTCCCTAGAGCCATAACTCATAGGATATTTTAATTGTTTTTTCCGTTTAGGCTTCTTCTCGAAATCGGGATTTTGCATCACACATTTAATGCATTGAAAATATTGTTTTTCACTATTTTCAGTGCACTGCTCTGGCTCGTGTACATCCTTCTTCCATCAACTCTTTAACTCTCAAACTTTGTCTTTGTCATAGAGAGGTCAGTCGAAACTTCTAATAGCTAAAAAATAAAGAATTGGTAGGAGGAAGTAGCTAACAAATAAAGAAGATTGGTAGGAGGAAGATTCTATCTGCTGGTGGTACCGGTATCATGCCCTCGCGGTGG
This sequence comes from Sherardia arvensis, assembly GCA_948330725.1. Lineage (NCBI taxonomy): Eukaryota > Viridiplantae > Streptophyta > Magnoliopsida > Gentianales > Rubiaceae > Sherardia > Sherardia arvensis. Next base: position 26,027,461 of record OX415236.1, read on the forward strand.
AGTGTAGTACGCTGAATACCATTAGGCATTATTACTCCCAAGAGTGTGATCGCCTTACTAAGGAGAACGAAACTTTTTCTAAGGCCATTCATCAGCTAAGGATGGACATGAACGATCATCTTGCCCCAGGTCCATCTGTACAAGGAGAGGAGAAACCAGGTTAAGTTCGAGTTGGCGGAATTTAAACGTAGGTATGAAAATCTAGGAGCTGATTATGCAGGAAGTCATCCTGAAGAAGAATTCTGTGTAATGAGGTGTATAAGCAATTTCCTACAATGCATGATTGCTTACAACAGGGCTTAAAATATAAGGATCTCTGATCTGAGATGGGGGAGATGGAACAAGCTTATGAGACCCTTTCTCAGAAGTTCAAGAAGTCGGTTGCTGATTACAAGAAAAACAGCCTTCATAATGAAGAGTATGGTGTAAATATTAGTCAACTTAGGGACCTAGGGATCCAAACCAACCATCGGTTGTCTTGTGCTGAAGAAGATCTGGCGTCTTGCAAGGAACAGTGTGTTGTTTATGCCATGCAACTTCAGGAGCCGTATCATCGGGGGTGCTTTCTAATCCCCCAACCCGTTTTGGTCCTACCTCGAGAGCATTGCTCAGGGAGCAGAGATGTGAATCCTTTTCATCTCCGAGATCAAGGAAGAAAATATATCCTAACTCTCGAGGTAGCAAACTTAGAGGTACTCGAGGTTGGACCCTTTCATCTGCTTCTAGAAGTCAAGGACAATGATCAAGAGTCTCTGACCTTCTTAGATAGAGTAATATTTTGATGTAATAACAACTTTTTAGTCTGTTATAGACCTTTATATTTAGAAACCCTCACGGGGATAATTGGGCCGTCAGTAAACTAAGAGGTGGAAATTCACATAGGCCCAGTAGGTCCAGTACATAATCCAAGTGAGGTTCCATCATAAAATCTTGACAGTATGTGGAGTAGCTCTCCAAATGTATATACTGAACAACACCCACCTTGTCTTCCGATATGGGATTTATTCTAACACCCTCCCTAGAGTGCAAGGCCCACCCACTTTCGATTTTTGATGTTGTATTTACGGTAACACCCTTATACTTGGATAGTAGGCCCAGGCTGCAAACCTCGGGCCCATATTAGATACCCTGACGGAGATAATTGGCCCGTCAGTAAACTAGGAGGTGGAAAGGTAGATAGGCCCAACAGGTCCAGTACATAAGCCTAGTGAGGTTCCATCATAAAATCAATTGACAATATGTGGAGTAGCCCACCAAACTTATATACTGAACAACACCCACTTTGTCTTCCGATGTGGGATTTATTCTAACACTTTATTTTCTATCCTCGATATGATTGATATTGGAACTTTTGTAGCTCAAATTACTTATTTTATATATAACTATCAATCATATACTCTTTCAAGCATATTATCTCGCGGCTTTTATTCACTAGTGGATGGCCATAGATCCAAAGGCGGTTGGATCGTACCGTGCAAGGGGGATCCGAAACTCCTTGCTAAGATGTGCCTTAAACGCGCGCGTCTACTCGGCAGTTCTGAAAACACCGAGAAACCTGCCGCTGCGCATAGCTGTTCAAAACTCCATGTGCAGCGTTTAAAAAACGCCGTGTATTCTTGTTACGAACTCGCCACCAGATTTCGCTTAGTGTCAGTAATGTCTGACGCTACGAAATCGAAAGGATCATTCACCTAGAGAAGTGGTATCGCTCCTTTCACTAGAAAGGTTTATAACTTTCAACATTTTAACATACGAGCTAGGAACCAGGTTCGCCAATAAAAGGGTTACGATGCCTTTTTTGCATTCGCTTGAATTTTGGACAATAATCAATTGGCGGGAATTTTAAAATATGGTGAGGGTTATGATTTCGCCTGGTTTTGTTGCTGTCGTCGTAAAAGAGAAGTGAACTCGTAAATTGTTTACGTCAGAAATTGGCGAAATTGTGTGCGAACTCGCCACTTGAAACAGTAGGCAGACCAGAGGGATGTAGGCGAATTTAGATACGATACCGCCCGTAGGAACAAATGCAAGATGTTATCGGTTTTAAAACCTCTTCAGCACGATAAGAGTGGACGATATCATAAACACGATTCGTCTCAGGCGGCGAAGATGGAGGCGAGTTTGCTTTGTGTAACCGATGTGCCAACAGAGGCTGACCAGCGAATGGGTTGGCATGCTCGCTTGCTTAGGCAAATTTGGAAGCGATTTCATTTGTATGTCCGGTTGTAACATTTGGAGCATGAAAAATGTGGTTGATAAGTCCATGGTTCGTATTCGGGCCTCATTCATACTCGGTCCAGGGCCCGAGCAGGGTCATGGGCTCGAGGTACGCGATCCACGGGTCCATCAATCCTAATCCTTATAAGAAATTGTATATTATGAATGTTCTACAAGGAATGCACATACTCTCAAAGATGGTAATACAGCCATGTCCGAAATACACTTCTTCTATACATGGTAATGCAACTACCATTCCCATAAGTGTTGTATTCATACAATAAATACATATCTTGGTGATCTACGGATTGTAGCCATTTAAATACCTTAAAGGTTTGGTAGACCTCTCCATCTAATCTCATACTTTACGCCTTAAGCAAATATACTGACTTGAGCGTCGGAGTGTCAATCCCCGGGACACCTGGGGCCTTTATTTTGCAGATAAGTTCATGAGCCTGGTTCATCGTCGAAGTATTGGTGTCCGGCATACATCAATTTGGCACGCCCAGTGGGACATCTCACACTCATTGACGACGTCGCCGGACCTTGTCTCTGATCTGGTCTAGCGCATCTGAAGAAGCAACTTCCTCAACAACATGTCTGACACCGAGCAACTCAGACGAAGTGCCCGAGTACTAGGGCAAAATCCAGAGGAGAATCCAGAAGCAGAGCAACCCCCCCCCCCTCAAGGACAAGGACGAGGACGTGGTCGACCCGGAGGATCTCGTACGCACTCCACTTCTGAACCACTGTCTGGCTCTACCATGGGGGCGGGAAACTCCAACGTTCCAAATTCCTTCGGTCCGAATCCTGTCGTATCTAGAACACCCCTCTCCGGTCCAAATCTTGTTGCATTAGGAGTGCCACCTTCTGGATCGAATCCTGTTGGATCTGAAGCACCGAACTCGGGACAGAGAGTCTCGATCCAGACTGACATAAACTACAGCGAACACGTCAACAACCTAGATGGCCTTGACCAAGAGAATGAGTTGGATATAACGGACCTGATTCGATCTTTACCGCAGAAGAACAAGCACAAAGAGATCGACAAATCCTCGCAGAAAAACAGTAGGAGGAGGAATGACAAAGACGTCTTAGGGAAATCTTAAGCCAGACTGTACGAAGTAACCCGTCAGGCTCTGAGCCACCTTATATCAACCTTGACTCGGACACCCCTCCAAGAACGATCCCTGAAGATGCCCGAGCGCTGATGAGGAACTTACATTCCCAATATCCTGATTTCGACTCATCTTTGATAAACTCAAGTCAACAACTCTGTGCACAGACGCATGAAGCCCCCAACCGAGTATCTGTCTGAGGAGCTCAAACTACACCATCTGCTGATTCTACTCGACAGCGGAGACTCCTCAATAATTTATCTAAGGATCTGCCGCCTTATAATACTCAGAGCAGTCTGCCACCACCTCCTAATCCATCTAATTACCAAGGTGAAAGCACAGGATTAAGTAGGGAGGAAGTGCAAAGGATGTGCATCATCCATATCGAAGAAGAACTCAGACGCGAGAAGAGGGAGCGAACTCGAAGCGAATGGCAAAATAGCGCCGATCGGCCTTACACCCAAGATGGAGCCTACCATACCCGAGGTAAATACGAATTCGATCAAGAAATCACACGTATCCTCGGACCCAGAGGACAGTCTGCTCGTTCTCCCTTCTCGCGGCATATTGTGAACCTCCCCTTCGATAACCACAAGAAGGTCCCAGAGCACTTACCCACATATGATGTCACTAGCGATCCTAGAGAATTTCTCTCGGTCTTTTTTAAGACTTTGGAAACCATGAATTTCCACGAATTGGAAATATGCAAGATCATCCCCAGTTACCTCTGAGGGAAAGCACAAACATGGTTTACTCAGACAAAACCAGAAAGTTTATTCGAGTACTGGGATTTCGCCGAGTTCCTTCTTCATGCTTTCTTCCAGAAGAAGAAGTTTACCAAGTCCCTCAAAGATCTGGGGTATGTGGCCCGCCTTGAAGGAGAGACTGTGATAGAACACTATCACAGATACATGGATCTAGCTACCGAATGCTATGATCGAGATGAACGCCTCCCGATCAATATGTATCGAATGAGTGTAGATGATGACACTCTGAGGATGAAGCTAGAAACAAAGAATCCAACAACCATTCAACATCTCCAGGCCATCATGGAGAAGTATGCTAGCAAAACAAACGGTGTAATAGGCAAGAGGCCTTCAGACTCCCATCTGGACAAAAAAGAGCCCAGAATGAAGACACCGAAGGTCGAGAAGGCGGAAAGCGCCTCCAAACCTACCTTCAAGTCATATACTCCTATGGCTAGATCTCGGGCTGAGATTTTATCTATTCACAGGCACCTTTTAAGGGACCCACCTGCCATGAAGGAGTCATCCGAGCGTCAAAGGTCCCCAAAATTCTGCCAATATCACTGAGATCGGGGGTATGACACGGAGGAGTGCTATCAGCTCAAGAATGAGATCAAGAAGCTAATTCGTCAAGGAATTGTGCAACAAATCGCACTTTGATAGCCTGCGATAACCAGGGTACCTAGAAGAGATATGGGGGAAAACTCTGGCAGAAGAAGAAGGATGGCTCCCGCAATAATAACAACAACAACCAGGGCGGCGGAGGCAACAATCCTCAAGATCCTCCTCCACCACCGCCAAATGGAGTCAACCGAGTCATCAACGGCATCAATGGCTATACCAGAGAAGAAATTTCCTTGACTAAGCTGAAGGAGAGTGTGCAGGCCATACCACATACCGAGCCAGTTAACAAGAGGCTTCGCCCCGAGGAAATCATTACTTTCTCGGACGCGGATGCCGTACCAAATCAGATGTCTCACTCTGATCCTCTCATCATCTGAGCAACCGTACAAGATACTCTGGTAAAAAGAGTCTTCATAGACGACGGGAGTGGAGTAGAAGTAATGTTCCAAGATTGCTTCCAGAAACTAGGGTTTACCAAGGACGACCTTAAACCTACGGGTCCGATCTCGGGGTTCACGGGAAATCCAGTAATACCTCTCGGGGAAATCATTCTCCCAATCATAGTAGCAGATGGAACGAAGAGCTTAGCCCTATACTTCACATTCTTCGTAGTCGACACCATCACACCTTTCAACATTATCCTTGGCAGACCTTGGATGTGCCAAGCTATAGTCGTATGGTCTCCCTACCATCTGATGCTGAAGTTTCCAACACCACAAGGAGTAGCTTCAATCAAAGGAGATCAAGGAGTGGCGCGTTCTTGCATGATCATGGCCATCCGTGATGCCAAAAAAGTAAGCAACATCTCGGCCATCAACACTATCTTAGGAGATCTGGTCCCCGATCCTGGTATTGAACAACCTATGGTGTTCCATTTCGAAGAAGAGTCCTACAACGAGATGACTGCGCTATGGCATAAACGCCGCCACCAAACCTTCCAAGTAGGGGAACTGGTATTACCAGTTGGTCCGTGGTGCACCAACAAGCTAGGAGGAGCGCTGGAGCCAAAGACCAAAGGACCATACAAAATCTCTGCAGCACAATTCGGTGGATTCTACCTCTTGCAAACACGCGAAGGAAAGCACTTGGACCCTGTCATTATGGCGCCCTTCCTACGCAGGTACCTCGGAGCTAAAACCAAGTAGACCTTCTCCATATAAGGCCTACGGGCCAAGCTTCCTTTCTTTTCATCTTTTTATCTTTTTATACCCGAGCTCCCAAACTCGGGGTTGTCTTTCATAATTTTACCGAGCTCTCAAGTTCGAAGAATGCAATTTCTTTTCGATATATATCTTCTAATTTATTTTGAAGTGGTCCATACTCTCTAAATACAAAGCGAAACTATGCCTCACAAAGCATAAGTAAAGACTGCTGCCTAAGATCCATACGCTTATAAGTGTATGATTGATGCTTATTTAATATGAGCTGTTTAGACTACGTGTCCGGACTACAATCATCTTAGGCAAAAATAAAATAATATACTTATAAAAATTATATGGTCAAAGACCAACATGATAAGGGTCATACAAACTCACAAAGTTTGGAACTCGACTCTCCACGTGATACTCTTATTAAGGTACACATCACTATTTATTAAGGCTATTCATAAGCCTAAGAGTCAATCTCCTCAAGGATTGCATTACAAAGACCTTTATAAAGGCAAAATCAACAAGTGTTATTACACTAAGAAACATCTTACACCTCGTGAAGGTCTTTAAATACAGGGGTATGACCCCGACCGCGAGAAGAAGTAGAGGCACGACCTCGACCACTTTGTAGGCCACGACCCCAGTTACTTTCTTCTGCCACCCTCATCAACTCGGAGGGCGTAGGAGATCCCCTTCTATTTCCTATAATTACAGGTCGAGCAGGAGAGTCAATTGAGCCACGAGCTCTAGGAGTAGGTGTCACCTCTCTGCCCCTTCCACATGGGATCCCTCGAGATAAACCCTCTTGGACATGAGACCTTATCAACGATCCTGAATATGGGACATAGGAAGGTCCACCTATCTCCCTCCTTGAAGATCCTGAAGGTATGAAAAACGCACATTGAGCTTCTAGTTCCTTTATTTGGAACCTGCAAGCGTTCAGCTCGGCCTGGCACATCCTCAACTCATCTATCCTAGAGGCAATCTTATGATTCACGGTGATATTTTCATCTCGGAGGGTAGAAATACGAAGATCTTTCTCGTGACTCTCACCCTTGACCTTCATTAAGTCACTCTTGATTTTCCTCCATTCTTGGTCATACTCCTTATTGACGGCCAAGACCTTGCTGTACGCATCTTCTAGATCCTTATACCTCTTCTGAAGATTGCTCAACTGCTGATTCATTTTAGCTCTCCTCTCCAAAGATGCCTTCAGCCCGCCACGAAGACTTTCACATTCTTCTAGCATGATGCTAAAGCAGTCCTTGGAGTTATCCAAATCTTCCTCCAGTTTCTTGCTCTTCTGAAGGACAGCATCATACTTGACCTGCAAATCAGCACATGCGGCAGAGCAACACTGGACCTAAAGGAAGGTAAAGACCAATTAATTCCAGAAATATAACATATGTTCAGAATACATGAAACACCAAGATCTGGCGAAAAGAGAAAAATTTTGAGCAAAAGACAATGCTCTAAGGAGTTACAATCTTCTCCTTCCCATCGACAGTCTTCGGGTCCTCAATTGAAGCCTCCGCAGCCGGCTTCCTCACCAGGAATGACAGCTCAGGATACAAACTGCACAGCTTGTACTGGAACTCCTCAAGAGTTAATGCCTTCTTCAAGGATTCCAAGCTAGTCAGTAGACTAGTCTCAAACCCCCTAATCTGGCTAAACTTCGCCCAAAACTCCTTCAAACCTTCTGGTACTTCCGGCCAAGTGTAGGCAGGGGCCAGACATCCTTGAACCTCTTCGTTGAGGAATCCCTTCAGATGAATCCACATCTCCGAGAGCTCAGACTTATGGTAAAAGTCACCATACTCTTGGCGATGAGCCTCCATCTCTGGACAGTTGAGGAAGAAATTTATTATCAACCGAACTAGCCGCCTCTGGCTAATTGGATCAGCATACCGGTCTCTCTCAGCTTCCACCAAAGCCATGTTCCTTTGTAGATCTAAGAAGGAACCATCAGACAGCCTTTTTTCCTTCTTCAAGGCTTGGTTCTCCTCTTCCAAAGCCTTTATTTTGACCTTATCCCGAGCCATCTCATTCTGGAGGTGCTTCACCATATCAGAAGGTTCCCTAGACCTCTTGGATATCTCCTCCTTCATGAGTTCAAGCTCAGACGCCTGCCCTTGAGAACGATTGTACAGTGCCCGAATGGAGTTGTACATATACTTCATTTGACTCACAGACTGGGAAAGAAGATAAAAACAGTTAATTAACTACATAGCTAATTCTATTAAGAGCTAAGCTGATCATACCTGGCTAATCTCAGGACAGCCTGGTACCATCTCGACCAGAGCCATGGAAGGAGGAGGTGACATGTACTTCTCGAACTCCTCCAATCGTCCGAGTTTGAGCCTTGTCTTCTTTGAAGACTTGTCCACAGAGCTCCCTGAGGCCACAAGATCCCTCTTATTCTCATTACTGTTCGACAGCCCCCTCGATTCAGCTATCTGAGCCAACAAATTTGCTGCCATGTTCACCTTAGAAGCACCCACTGCATATAAAAGGAAGGAATTTCGCGTAAGAAGCGATTGGCACATTGTGGACGAGAATATAATACATAACCAAGAAGAAATGCCCTCTTGCAACGCATCTGAATCTACTATAGGAGTTATCATCATGACTTCATCAAGATTATCAATCATGGTTGGGAGGACACTAGAAGTACGAGACACTTCCTTTCTCGGACATCGAACTAGGGCAGAACCCTCATCCTCTTCCTCATCTGATGGATCTAAAGCTACCAGAACAAATAGGCAATTTATCTCCTAAATCACCTTAAGCTGTGATTGAGTCTTCTTGGGTCCTTGAACAAGCCTTTTGAATCGACGCCCACGTCGAGCATCTTTCATCAGACCCGAGAGTCCCTTATCTACTTCTTTCTCGGATATCTCATCTCGAGCAGTTCTCTCTTCTAATGCCCTAGAGGCCTGCAACGCCTTAGCTGCACCAACTGGATCCTGCTCCATAGACAGAAGGGTTTCATACCAATCCATCTCAACACCTTTTGGCTGATCAAAATGTGTCAACTTCAAGAAGCTGCAATTTTGAAGAGTCCGGCCGGACAGTTGGTTCAACCAGTCATACGTCTCAATAGGCCAATGCCAACCCATCTGATGATCTCCTGATACAAACTTACCCTCTCTAAGTTTGATCTTATCTCTCACCAACTCCTCAGCTATATTTAGCAGTTTACGGGAGGACTCCACTTCATGCCAGATCTCATTTTTGACCTCTTCGTTCCAATTAGGAACTTCATACTTGGTTCGATCGAAGGTTAGTTTTACCTTATCCCACTTCCCGCAGTTCACAGTAAGTACAAAAAGTTTACCTAGAGAGGTATCTCGAGAGGTCAAGGTCACATTTTGTTTAACAATGGAAACCTTATACATGGTCCGCAACAAAGGTAGACTGGGACGGTAACCTTTACGAGCACACCAAGTTATTAAGGCCATAATGATTACTATCACATTGGCATGTAACTGCCCTGGATGCACCTTATAATGCTGAAGAAAATCATTCAACAATGGGGGAAAAGAGAAGGCTAACCCATGCTGCATAAATCTCCCATATATGACCCCTCGGGTCGTAGTTACTAATTCAACTGTAGACTTGTCTTCTCCATTGTATATGAGATCAGCATCAGAAGGAATTGAAAAGGGACAACCTTCTGCGAAGATAGCAGCATCAGCGCGTGCTTTATCCTCCATCATCGACTTTTTACTACTACCTTCACCATCCATGGATACTATACCTCCGGATGCATGCACTACCATGGGGCTATTGCCCTCTATCTGAGCCCTCCTGGCCATTGCCCTTAACCTGTTCTCTTCCTTAGAGGTTTTCTTCTTCAGAATTACAGGTTTTTTCCCACTCGCTACCTCAGCTCTACGACGGTCAAGGGAGCTACTCTCCTCAGCCTGAGCTTCTACATACTCTCCCTCATCATCATGGGGGATGAAAAATGTTTTACTACCATTACTCATGATTACAGAGAGTATGGGGGGAAATACACACACAGAGATAAAAGTAAAAAACAGACACAAGCAAATGTGCAGAGAAAGAAGATAGCACTTACTGATGATGGAAGCAGAAAGCAGAAATTTGGGGCTTCAGAAATTGGTGAAGTGCTGATGCGTCTTCTGAACTTGGAAAGAAGAAATTTTGGAATAAGAGAAGACAATGGGAATGATTTGGGAAATTTAATCGAAACTCAGACAGCATTGAAGACGAGCAATTACCTCGAATCTGTTTCCAATGCAAGTAATTGGAGAGACGGGGACCAGACCGTCTCTTCTTTCCAATGAAGACACGCCACGTGTATCTACCATCTGAATTTCAAAGGAGCTAATCTCAGCCGTCCATATATTTGATGGAATAGGAAATAACTTTAAGCTAGATATTCAGAAGGGTAAGTTCGAGAGGATAGTCTTAGAAGGACACCCCGAGCTTAACACCCCGAGTTAGTCTACCTCGAGTTATTAGTCTTCCCTCGAGAAGCAAGCCTCTCCTTCAACCTTCGAGATGGAGTACTCTATATTCTGCAGATCTGCCTTGGGGCTACTAATAAGTCCATGGTTCGTATTCGGGCCTCATTCATACTCGGACCAGGGCCCGAGAAGGGTCATGGGCTCGAGGTACGCGGAGGATGGATCCACGGGTCCATCAATCCTAATCCTTATAAGGAATGCGTATATTATGAATGTTCTACAAGGAATACACATCCTCTCAAAGATGGTAATACAGCCATCCTAAACATGGTAATACAACCATGTCCGAAATACACTTCTTCTATACATGGTAATACAACTATTATTCCTATAGTGTTGTATTCATACCATAAATACATATCTTGGTGATCTACGGATTGTAGCCATATAAATACCTTAAAGGTTTGGTAGACCTCTCTATCTAATCTCATACTTTACGCCTTAAGAAAATATAGTGACTTGAGCGTTGGAGTGTCTATCCCCGGGACACCCCGGGCCTTTGTTTTGTAGATCAGTTCGTGATCCTGGTTCGTCGTCGAAGTGTTGGTGTCCGGCATACACCAGTGGTGGTGAATACGCTGCTGTGTTTGCCTATAAGCAAATATATGTTTACAATTTCGTGTACAAGCACGGCAAAATGTCCTAATATTTGAAAAATGTGACCAGTTTCTTTCGAAACATGAATCCGGATTCTGATTTTGCATAAACCTGCCAATTTCCAATCACCACCCTAAACTAAAGAGGCACAACCTCATCTTTCAAGTGCACACAAATGCAATACCAATGTTAAGTCCTAACAAAAAAATGCAATGGATCAACACCTTTTCATGCTTTAGGGAGTTTAGGGACTTGATGCCTTGCAAAGGTAAAAGCACGGTTGTGGACTAGGTGGCCGGCCAATCGGTCTCTTCCCTTGTTAAGTTCTTGCAAGGAGAAAGGTGTGGTATCATCCACGAATACCTATGCATGAAACAAATGTGCATTAGGAAGTTTTCATGAAGAGAAATGGAATCAGACGGTAGAAGGTTACCTTTAGAAGATCCAGCATGTTGTTTTGAATACCATCTACCACCATCAAACCAAACAGCATCGTGTAATAGTCGCATTCCCAGTCTGAGAATTGCTGCCTAGACTACAATATATGCCATGGTTATAGCAATGGTGAAGGCTTGAAAAAATGAATTGAAAATACGTGATAGCATAAGCATAACATGTTACCCCTACTGTTTATAAGGTGAAAGTCGAAGAGTGTTTTGTCGTTCACTTAATGAACTGCATTGTCAAGGAGATCGGCGAATGTTCAGGATGGAGGGCGGTGGAGTGGGTCTATCCAATATACTTGCTTCAAAGCTGATGAGCCCTAAATATACTCGTGTTTTATGACATTTGAGATCTATTTTGGGTAGCATTTTGTGCAAAGTGAGGAGCTTTAAAGCTAAATTTGGCGAAGTTACATTTTGAAGAACAAGTGATTCACTAATGTTTTGAAGCTTGATTTTGGAAATGATTTCAAAGGAATTAGATCACATGGGTCATACCATTGGATTCCTCTCATCAAGTGCTTCGAGATGGACTACTAGAAGATGCAAATCGGATCAACGGTTAAAGTGCGCGACCCTTCACAAAGGTGCGCGGAGTGCTGCGCGGCCCGTGCACTGCATTCTATAAATACCCCTTATCCCCTCCAAGAGCAAAAACGGCCACAACCATGTAGAGCTCCATTTTCTTCATCTTTCTTTCCCTTTTCTTCCATTCCTTTCCATTAGATTAGTAGTTTGATTCCATGTATCGTAGTATAGCTTAGTTTAATCCTTGGGAGCATTTGAATTCATTCCCTTGAAACTTTGAGGGCCTTGTATGCTTAAACTTGAGATTTGGATTATCATTTGATGAACTTGAATTCTTTTGCATGAATGTTGTTCAATCTTGCTTAATTTGTTATGGGCTTTGTGTTTTATATCAATTGCATGCTCCATAGTCATTAATTAGGTTAGCTTGGTTAGAGTAATTTAGTGTGATGATGATGGTGACTTAGCATAATGGTAGTGTAATCTCTAGTTGTTAGATTAATGACTATGGAAGGGGTTGAGTGATGACAAGCTCTTCCCCTTGTTGTGTGATTGTAGTTAAGGAATGCCATGATAAATATGAGTTGTTAGAAGTGGAAATCTTATGAACTTGCATGATTAATCAATTATGTGTTTAGGTAAGGATTGAATGTTATCATTGGTCCCCCTAATATGTGATTGTATACTTGAGTTGAAGATTCCATTTTAACGTATGATTGTTATCAACGAATAGCTATATTTGTGGGTAGAACGTTATCGTTCATTCCAATATCATTAAGTAGCAAAGTAGGAGTCAAGACATATATGCTATCATTGTCTTGGTTCTTGCTAGTTATCAAATGTCTTATTTGTATACTCTCGCTATTGCGGGTGTGTGAGTAAGCTTGTCTCTCTCTAATCCTAATACCATTGTTGAGTTATCTATGATGTTATCATCTAGGTGAATCAACAATGAGAGCTTTTGAGTGGTGTTATCATCCTCTCTAGCTACATTTGAGAGAATATGATGCTTTCATCCTTGGTCTAAACTTCCTTGTGATTGCATTTGCTCGGTGATAAGTCGATAGTTGGATATTGAAGTCATTTGCCTCCCAAGGCCTCATAATCTTAGAATCGACCCCTTAGCTTAGCTATTGATAGTTTAGTTTCCTTTCGTAGTGTAACAAAAACCAATCTCAAAACCCCCCCTTGTTTACATTTATTTCTATATAATATATAAGTATACTTATTTTCTACTTTAAAACACTCTTACAAGTCCCTTCTCCTTGTGGTTCGACCCCTACTTCCCACTATCTACTCTCTAGTAGTTAGAAGTCGTAGGTGATTTATAAATAGTATTTTGATCTCGCGGAGTCCCATTTAATGACGTGGGAAATCGCTTGTCAAAATTGGCGCCGCTGCCGGGGAGAAGGCGTATTTTGTTTTTGTGTTTCATCGTAGATTATATTTCTATTTGTAGATTTTCAAAAGAAAAAAAAAATTTCCATTTTCTTGAAGTGTGTATTGCTTGAGTACTTTTGTGGACGACACCACTTGTAGTGTGTAACGATCTAGAACTCTTACACTACAAATTTCAAACTTTTATATTATGTTTACTCTAAGTAGGAAAAGTTACATAGAATTCCTTGCCTTTAATGAGGAAAGGATTAGGAATAATTTGACAAGCTCGTGTGATGTATATAGTTTAAATTATTACCACGAGTCTTGTTATGTTGATTCGAGAGATGAGCACTACAATAATGAAATTTCTTTTGGTTCTTCATACCAAAGTGACTATCTTGATAAGTGCTATGATGAGGAGAGAGTTGGTTTTCAAGGTCAAGAAAGATATAATCCATGCTACAATTCTTATGAGCCACAAAAGAGTGATCATTTGAATTATGGATATCTCGATGAAAACCAACCTCATGAGTACCAAGACATGCCCCCACCTTGTTGGGATATGCCTCAAGAGAAAGATCCGATAGATGATGAAAGAAATCGGCATTTTGAAAATCTTGAGAGGCGAATGCATGAAATGGCCTTAGAGGTAAAGCTCTTGGTAGCTCAATCTTTAGAGGAAGAGTCATCCAAATGGAACTTAATACAAATATTTTGGTGAGTGATCCCACCATTATGCATGAGAAAGAAGTTCAATGGGATGAGGAGTTGTGTGTTGACTCTAGTGAATTAGAGAGGGAGGTGATCGCTATTCTTGAATTTTTACCATCACCATTATCATCATTGCCTCTACATACTACACAAATTCCCCAACTTCCCAAACCATTAGAGGAGCCAAGTAGGTTGTTTGAAGAAATACCATCCCACATAGAACCTATTCCAAGGACTTTGGTGAGTGAAATCACCTCTTTGTATGAGGAAGAAGTTCAATGGGATGAGGAGTTGGTTTTTGAATCTATTGAAGTAGAAAGTGAGGTTGTTGTTCTTGAATATTTACCATCACCATTGTATTCACCACCTCCACCCATACTACCAATTCCACCACTTCCATTAGTTTTAGAGGAGATTAGGAAGCCATATATATACATACTTCCAATTATCCCTACTCCTCCAAAACTTCAACCATACAATCCTCCTCTTAAACCTCCTCAACTTTCCTTTACCTTCCATGTGAGGGTGAGGGATTTTAATCTTTTGTTATTTGAATAACATTAGGTTCGTGACGACGACCTTAAAAATACGTAATTTCTCTTGAGGCGCCAATTTGCACCATTGGGATGAACCTCCCATGTCGTGTCGACGACGTTAAATAAACCGATTTTGATCGTACCTCCACGATTTTCTTTTTCTTTTTCTCCTCTTTTATGTGCTTATAAAAAAAAAATTTTAAAAAAAGATGCTAATTTTTAGTTTATTTAATTTTCCGTTTGTTTATAAGATTTTACACTTTGGTAGTGTTTTGATGCAGGAAATTTGGAAGTATCGGGGAATGCAATTTTTATCAAAAAAAAAGTACCGCGCGGGCCTTTGTTAATCAGAAAAAAAGTGCGCCTACCACCGCGCAGGCCGCGCGGTGTTTACTGGAGGGGTATTTCACCCTATATTTGCACAGCCCTTCTTTAACTGTCCTACCTAGTGCACGGACCGTGCACTTTGGTCTGACTTTTCTCCCCTTTCTTGTTGACTTTGACCAAAAATATAAAAAAAAACACAAAAACAAAAACCCCACTCCCTCATCCCGCACGCCTCTTCCTCATCCACATCACCTCGCCGACTTCCACCCTATCACCACCATATCAGCCCGCGGCGGCTCTCACGCCACCACCACCAAATTCACCTCACCGCCTAACACCGCTTCCGCTCTATCAATCTCAGCTGATCATTCCCGATTTTTACCCGCTACCAAATCACCTTCTGCTCGACTCCGCCGCCACATATCCGATCAATTACGGCTCCAACGCGCCACCATCATCGCGGCGATGTCGGACGCCGACGACCACCACCACAGCTTGTCGCCTGCCCCCCTTCTGCACACCGGCGAATACCCACCACTCCCCACCCCCACCGCGACTGAATCTCCACCGCAACCGCTGAGCCACCGTGATACAGTCGATCGATCTGCCACGACTCACCGCCGCGTCTGCTCATCTTCTCCAATGCGTCGTGTCCCCGGAATCGCAGACGTCAGCATCCCAACCATCACCGCCGCTTGGTCGCGACTCCGATCGCGAGGCCCACTCCCGGGTCGCTACTCGTCGGCCGATCTCCGCCCACCACCTTCGGCTGATCTCCGACTACTTGCCACCACCCGATCCCCACCACAGCTCTATTCATCCCCACATCTGATTGGCTCCACCTTAACACGCATCACCAGTTCTCCACCGTCTGACAACCGAGCTCAATCTGTCCCGGCTGAAGTTCTGCACTTTTAGTGCCAGGGCCGCCAATACTGCACCTGCACTCACCTGTTCAGGCGGCCACGTTCCAGGATCTGAATGTGGTACTCTCATTCTCTTTTATTTTGTGAGAATTCGTGGCCGCTTCTCTTACAATTTGTGCTGATTGGTAATTTGGGTTTGATACATATGCATCGGCTTGTCGCCATTATTTGTAGTTCTTGTGCTTCACTTGTACTCTTAATGGCAGCTTAGTGTGTGACTACTCCTTCTCCCTGGTTTTGTTATTGTTCTACAACATTGAGGACAATGTTTAGGTTAAGTGTGGGGGAGGGTTTAGTATCCATGTTTTGCTTCACTCTATTGTAAAAAATGTACTTCTTTTGAAGAATTTGTTGTGAAAAGAAAAAGAGTGAAAAGCCCGGATAGGTCAAAACATTAAAAAGGCCTAGGCAAAAGTGAGAGGCTTGTGCGGAAAAATGAGAGGCTAGGTATAACCTAGGTAAAAGGAGAGTGTGCGTAAAGAGAGGTTAGGTATAACCTAGGCAAAAGAAGAGTGTGCGAAATATGAGAGACTAGGTATAACCTAGGCAAAAGGAGAGTAAAAAAAAAAGG
Source organism: Sherardia arvensis (assembly GCA_948330725.1). Classification (NCBI taxonomy): domain Eukaryota; kingdom Viridiplantae; phylum Streptophyta; class Magnoliopsida; order Gentianales; family Rubiaceae; genus Sherardia; species Sherardia arvensis. Next base: position 26,043,829 of record OX415236.1, read on the forward strand.
AAAAATAGAAAAAAAAAAAGAGGGGTTATGTGAAAACCGAAAGGCGCATAGGCAAAAGGATAGGTAAAATTGCTCTTGTTTTGGTGGTCTCATTTTGATGAACTTTTTGTGATGTATTTTGTGGTCTCTTTAGGTAAGGTTGTGCCAAGGTAATTATTGTTCTTTTGTACTTGTAATTTTGGCACACTCTTTACTTTATGATGATATTGAGGTTGGGTAGAACTCTCATTAGGATTAGAACATGAGACATGATTCTTGTGTTTTCATCTTAGTGAAAGTTTGTATTTTGTCATAAGAGATATACAAAAGAACTACCAGCAAACTCCTTGAAATAAACACAGCTATCATACTGACTTCTGGAGAAACCCTGTCGAATTATAAAAGCGTCAAAACGCTTGTACCACTGTCTCGGTGCTTGCTTCAAATCATAAAGGAATCTTTTCAAACGGTTGAAACATTTCTCTTTTCCAGGAACCAAAAAACCCTTAGGTTGTATGTAAAGCTTTTCTTTAAGCTGGCCATGTAGGAAAGCAGTCTTTACATCAAGTTGCTCCAACTCCAGATCAAACAGAGCAACAAACGAAAGCAAAACACGAATAACCAACTGTGCTTTCTATCTTGCTTTATCAACTCCCGGAATACCGTTTTTCTTCATATAAATCCACTTACAGCTTAGTGGATGTTTTCTTTTATGCGGTGTAGACGGATCAAGTTGGACTGTACTTGAATCCGTATCAAAATCAACAATAGGCTGAACATCAAACTCCACCTTCTGCCTAATTCTTTACTCGGAACTGTCGACATAGGTTCTTTTCCGGTAGAAATGAATGCAGTTTTATTAACACCTCGACTCAAAATGACCTTCCGTGGATCCGAATCCCATAAACAATAGCTTTTGGATTCGGAGTCATATCCGAGAAACTTGCATTTGATAGCCCTGGGATCTGATTTACCAATGCTAGATGAGCATAAGCGGGACATCCAAAAATTCTTAGTGTAGAATAATTAACAGGATGACCAGACCAAACCTCTTCATTCAATGAGGAATGTGGATATCAATAACATGCTGTTGAAACAGCTTCAGCTCAAAAGCCACGTTGATTCCATAACCCAGCAGAAAGCATACTTCGAGTACTCTCCAAAACAGTCCAATTCATGCGCTTAGCAACGCCATTTTTCTGGGGTGTATAAGGCACGGTTTTATGCCTAGAAATGCCATGGGTCTTAGAAAAATGATTAAATTCTGCTCCACAGAATTCAAAACCATTATCAGTCCTGAGCTGCTTGACTTATCTTTGGCGAGAAAAATCAGCAATAGAAGACATAAAGTATTTATAACCTCCAAGAGATTTAACTTTAGTCGGTCCCCATAAATCAGAGTGAACATAATTCAGAACATTCTTGGTACGGTGTTTTGCGGCGGAGAAACTACTTCTTTTCAGTTTCCCAAAAATATTGTGCTCGCAAAAATTCAATTTACTCGTACCATGTTCACCCAAGAGGCCTTTATTGCTCAAGATTGTCATGCGTTTCTCACTCATGTGCCCAAGGCGCATATGCCATCATTGTTGGATGAAGAAGAGAACACTGCTTCAGCAGAATCTATTACAGTATTGCCTTGCAAAATATATAAACTTCCAGCACGTTTAGCTCTAAGAATTTCGGTAGAATCTTTAACAACTTTGAGAACACCATCATCTCCAATGTATCTACAACCCTGAGCTTCCAGGGTGCCCAATGATATCAAATTTCGCTTCAAGTCAGGAGTATAATGAACATTTGTAATGGTCTTAACAACATGATCATGATTTTTGATCTGAACACTTCCAATTCCACGAACGTCGCACGAAGTGTCGTTACCCATGAAGACAACTCCACCATTAACCGGCTCAAAAGTAACAAACCAGTCTCTTTGAGGACATGTGTGAAATGTACAACCAGTATCCATAATCCAGTCACCTTGGTTCCGTTTTTCAATGGAACTCAAACGTGTGACCCTTAACAAACAAACCCTCTCATTTTCTATCAGAAATGTTAACATCAAATTTCTCCTTCGAACGAAGGTTTTATTTAACATTGTCAAAAGAAAGAGCAGTAGAACCTTCATATAATATGATTTCTTTAAAATGGCGGTATGGTGCAGGGAGTGACACAAGTAGAAGAACAGCGCGATCCTCATCGTCAATTTCAAGTTCTAGATTTTCTAGATCTAAAAGGATAGAGTTAAATTCATCCAAATGAGATTGTATAGGAGTGCCTTTCGGCATGCGTATGGTGTAGAGTCCTTCCTTCAAACGCAGTTTATTGGCAAGAGATTTGGTATTGTAAAGCGACTCTAGTTTTAACCATATATTTTCTGCGGTTGTTTCAGTAACCACCTCGCGAAGAACTTCCTTAGACAGACTTAATTGGATAGTTGCCAACGCCTTCTCATCCAATTCTTCCCATTGAAGATCATTTATAGTGCTCGGTTTCTTGGATTTACCGGCAATAGCCTTTTTTAAACCATTCTGAGTAAGAATGGCCATCATCTGGATTTTCCTAATGGAAAAGCTAATCTTCCCGTCGAACTTCTCAATATCAAACTTCGTAGTCATCACGAAAACAATCTCAACTCCCCAAAAGTCAAAAACCAGAAGATCTTGACCAAGCTCTGATACCACTTGTTAGGAAAATATCAGGAGCGCAACGCGGAAGCAACAGGATAAAGTTGAGGATTATTGAGAAAAATATATAAAGACGGATTTTGGGAAAGAACTATATATAAAACCTCCTTGAGAATATTACAAAGAGATTAGAAAGCTACAAAAAGGAATAACAATGTCGTAAACTCTATATCTAAATTCTATACAGAGATACCCTATTTATAGACAAAACCCAATGAATCATTTTCCACCAAGGATCCAAACACCAAACCCAATCTAACAGTGATTGGGATAATAATCTTAATGCAGGAAGGAATAGGAGATATTTGATGCATCCCAACAGATGTAATCATACATGATCTTGCCATCCCCTGGTCTCCTCGTACTGCTACCGTTTCTTGACTCGTAGGAAATTTTAGGACTGGGTTGTAAGGAGACCAGACAACCTTAGATCTTCTCATCCAAGGTCGACCAAGTATGATATTGAAGGGCGTGACGGAGTCGACCCCCACGAAGGCGCAATAGGGAGTAAGGCTTCGAGGTCCATCTGCCACTTGAACGGGAAACGTTATCTCGCCTAATGGGGTCACTGGATTTCCTGTGAAGCCCGAGATCAGGCCCGTAAGGTTCAGATCATTGTTTCTTAACCCCAATATTTTAGAGCAGTCATACAACATGACCTTGACGCCACTCCCATCATTATCGAAGACTCTTTTGACCAATGTATTTTCGATGGTCACATAAATCACAAGACGATATGAATGGGGAATTGATGGATGTCTCGGACCCGCGGATGGTTTCGAACCGAACTCACGAACTGATCTTCAAGACAGACCATGGAGTGGGCGGGGGTAAACACTCGATGCTTAAGTCAGTAAACAGCCTTGAGAAACAATGAGCATAAGTGTAGTGTATGTAAGATAGATCAAAGGGTTTACCAAACCTTTGTATTTATAGAGTTCCAATCCTTGGATCGGAAAGGTTTGTAATTCAAGTAAGAATACAACTCTTATAGTAATAACAGTTGTATTCCCATATTTAGAGGAAGTGATTCCTTGTAGGCAATTCAGAATATACGCAGTCCATGTTTAGACTAGGTCGATGAACCCGTAAGCTCATCTCCTGTGTATGTCGAGCTCGGAGCATCTCGGCCCTTGAACCGGGTCTAAACGAAACCCTCGAGTGCGAACCATGGACTTATCACTAGACCCAAGGTAGATATCCAATATTCGAGATGTCCTCTCGAGGTGTTTTACTCGGGGTTTCACTCAGTTTCCACTCATGAACATCTGTTAGGGTAGCCACGCCCTCTGATTCCACGTAGCTGCCACAATTTCCCCAAACTGAGGTGAGTCTGTCCACATATTGAAGAATTTGAAAGACTTTTTCACTTTCTTCTAGCTGACTCTTCACATGAATCAGGAGAAGAAAGTGGTCTGAATCAGCAATGGTCAGTACTTCACACCCAACCTCCACCGTATTGCACAGTCACTCTTCATTCACCAATGCTCTGTCTAGTATGCTGTATATACTACCATATGTTCTTCTGTTGCTCCATGTGTGCTTTGGGCCCCTAGGTGATTCGGGTTATGGAAACTATACTAGTCAGATAGTTTCAATACTGTGTTTTGGTACTTAGCTTTGTCTGGACAACCTTTTTTGAGAATTAATTTGCATCTATATGCGAATTTTCTTGGTTACATGTTTGCAAACGTTACATGTCGAATCTGCGATGGAAAATAACATGCATCTCTGTACGGGTTTTATTTACTGGAAGGGCATAGCATTGAAGAATTCATCTGTGTCTACATACAAATTTCTTCATTGAGTCCATTCTGAAACCGGGTTTAGTCCATTCTGAAATTCATTTGCTCGTGCATTATACTAGTATCAGGATCACTTAGTAATTGGCCCATCTGATAATTTTTCATCGTTAGGAGAACTTAATAAAATTCTCCCCTGCCTCTGGCAGTTAATTTCTTTAAAAAAAAGAAGGCGTTTAATTTATTTACGTTTTTGGGAAAATATGGATTAGGGGAGGTGAAACTTTGTTTATTCATAAGAGGGTCTAATTCTTACCTAATCTCTAAGAAGTGAAGTGGTTTAATTTTTAAAAATATGTAAAATATATTTAAATAGGAGATTACAACATTAACCTCACTTCATTATTAATAAATAAAAAATTAAAAAAACTCTTTCTTTTGTTTCAAAAACTTTTTCTTACTGATGCTCAGTTTGGTACTTTTGTTCAGAATCTCTTCGACCTCCCGTTAATGGTGCTTCTGAAAGGTGTGAGTGGTGCTTTCAGGACGGGTGTATTGACAGCTCTAATGGGGGATGGGGGTCAGTGGAGCTAGAAAGACCACTCTAATGGATGTCTTGGCTGGAAGAAAAACAGGTGGACATATGGAAGGGCAAGTCTGTATATATAGATATCCTAAAAAGTAAGAAACCTTTGCAGTATACTGTGAACAGACAGATATTCATTCTCCACGTGTCACTGTTCTTGAGTCCTTAATGTACTAAGCGTGGCTGCATTTGCCTCCTGAAGTCGACACTGAAGCTAGAAAGGTGACAATTGGTCTTATCTTGCGTCCAGCAAGAGCTTGTTGTCTAGTCATATTCTCATTCTTTGATTTATGCAGATGTTTGTGGAGGAGGTTATGGAACTTATTGAGCTGACTCTTCTGAGGCAGACACTGGTTGGATTTCCTGGAGTTAGTGGCCTTTCAACCGAGCAAAGAAAACTGCTAACTGTTGCAGTTGAGCTTGTAGCTAATCCATCCATAATATTCATAGATGAACCGACTTCAGGGCTTGATGTCAGGGCTCCAGCCATTGAGATGAGGATGGTTAGGAACACAGTGGATACAGTACGAACTGTGGTTTGCATGATTCATCAGCCAAGCATTGACATTTTTGATGCTTTTGATGAGGTGAGTTTTACTTATTGGATTCAGATTGCTTTCTTCACTAAGTAGTTTATAACATGATCATATATATGCCAGCTTCTTCTCCTGAAACGTGGTGGCGAGGAGGTTTACGTTGGTCCATTAGGGCTGCATTCTTCAAACCCAATCAAGTACTTTGAGGTGAGGATTCTTTGATTATTACTGGTACAATGATTAAGTTCACGTGATGTGTTTAGTTTTACTCGAGCTTGTTGAATAGGATATCAATGGAGTCAGTAAAATTAAAGATGGTTATAACCCAGCCACATGGATGTTAGAAGTTCTTCACCCACAAGAAGTAGCCTTAGGCATTAATTTTGCACAGGTCTACAAAAGCTCCGGTCTATACAGGTATGCTATTCATGGAAAAAGACATTAAAGAGATTGATTTCGATTTAGGTTTTGATTTCCTTAACAAAATAACTGTAAATTCAGGAGAAACAAAGAATTAATCAAGGAACTAAGCATGCCTGCACCAGGGGCAAAGGATCTGTACTTTCCTGGAAAATACTCAGTCTTTCTTCACTCAATGCATGGCATGCTTATGGAAACAGCACTTATTGTACAGATCATGTTTAAAACAAAAACAAAAACAAAAACAAAAACAAAACTTCATTTTGTCGAATGAAATGGCAACATGATTCATGTTTGCTAATAGTAAGTCTGAGGATTCCTCTTTCATAATGCAGGTTGTGATTGAGATTCCATACAATCTAATTCAAAACAGCCTGCAGGTGCTGTTAAACATGATCAGTTTGTGCAAGTGAATGCTGTTTCTAGTATTTTCAAAAAAGAAAAGAAAAGAATGTTGTTCCTAGTTTACAATAGTTTGCATAAGAATTATTTTAAAACATTAATAATGAAGTGGGGGTATTATTATAATTTTCTATTTAAATATGTTTTACAGATTTTTTTAAAATTAAATCACTTCACTTCTTAGAAATTAGGTAAGAATTAGACTCCTGATATTGGCAATATCAGGCACAAATTAAATAACAACACATCATCTTTAACTAATTTATGATTGGGTCACGCGTTCAATCATTACTCAGACGGGTTTAGTCATTATAGGTTAGGATTTTATAACTTTACTAAAAATATCTTAACAAATTAAAACATTACAATTGTACACGTCATTTTTTTATTGGTGCCTGATAAGGGCTATATCAGAATCATCCGGATGAATGTTACTCTCATTTATGAATAAACAAAATTCAACTTCCCCTAATCCATATTTTCCCTATGTTTTTTTGAAGAGCAAAAGGATTTTGTAAGAAAACATCATCTAAACCGTGAGACAGGAAATATAGATGTAGAAAGGGATGTGCCATTTTATGGTGTACGATAGGTTTCTATGTGATTGACAACCAATTAAACAAAAGAGATCAACAATTTCAGCCTTGGCAGAACCTGGAAAAAAAATGTAGTATAATATCACCATAAACATGATATTCATACTAATATTAACTTCAGTACAACCAAAGGAACTGAGTTGTAGAACAATGCAATGCCTAACGAGGTATCTTCCGCCGCTTAGGAGGCCTCATTGCTTCTTTCTTGGAACTTTCTTCAACTTTGAGATCCACAAACGACTACATTCCAAGCACATTCCAGAATAAATTAGAGTTAAGAAATATATATACAGAAAAGGAAAATCCATCAAGTGATTTATTAATTTTTTTGATAAGAAAAATGCAAGTAACAAATCAAAGATGACAATTGAGGGTTTCAAAAAATAACCACTGATGCATAACAATGTAATGTGTTTTTTTTAATATTTTGCTAAGCAGCTGAATCTTCTTTGGATTCTGAATATGCCTGAGAAGAAAGTTGCATATTTTTGGCCAACATGAAGGAGAAGTAAGTTGTTGAGCAAGCTTTCTGCAACTCTGTAACAAATCTAGCAACAGAAGAATTGCAGGTTGTTCAAAGTATCAACTTTTTCGAGCTTCTAAGGTGGCAGATATCATTAGCACTGATGCTCATATTCTCCAAGTAACTTGTTTTAAAGTACACTCTGCTACTCAGATGGTTGGTTTATGCTTATTACAGTTTTCTATTGTCTGTAGCGTACTCTTTCCAGTAGAAGAGAAGAACGTAAAGCTTAAACTTACAACAATGGTGTACAAAGTCAGTGTTTACAGATAGCGTAGCACACTATACTTAAAACCCAAACTTATTTGGTACATACACTTAACCCTAGCAAGTTGTTCAACTTACAATTGTTTTTTAACAGTGATGTTTGGAGTCATTTCTTAGATGTTCATTTTGTCACTCCAATAGGTCTTAAGATTTCTTCATCACATATCTCATCCAAACAAATCGGTTTGATAACCAACTCATTCCTTACATGCTTTACTAATGATTTGGTCATTTCTTCAACTTGGTCATGTGAGTCTCCACTTTGAATAAACTAATAATCAAACATGACGCAGCGTAATGGACTCACAAACATTAGAATTAGAAGACAAGCGATACAAGTTTGAAGGCATCAAAACTATAATTTGCCTACCCAGCAACCACTCACAGATGCAGGACTGACCATCAATACATAAGCACTTAGTAGGAAGCCAAAATTTGTAACTCTAAAAAAAAAATTGTGAATTAAGCTGTGTAGCAAAAAGAATGAGAGACCAGTATCATATTTCATCATAAAACAAGCAGAGCAGGCTGTAATAAATTCCATTAAATTCCAGAACATGTCTAGGCAGTAGTTGATAAGGAGTTATGGCTCACTAACCTCTTCCAAATTTCTTTGAAGATCCAAGAGTCCTTGACAGTAGGTAAGGCACTCGGCATGGTATACAGCAGCCAAATCTCTTACCAAAGCCTTTCTTCGGATGATACCAACCACTGCAAAGAGCAGGCCATTGCAAGGTAGTATAAGAATACAATGAGAAAGGTTTTCAGAAAAGAGACAATAAACAACAAACACCATCAGATTCACACATTCATGTTTAGCTTCCAAACCCCTATTCAACAAAATTCAAATCACGAGAAGCACATAGCTAACTTATATGAGCAACAGGGAGTCAATCGAAGATACTAGCCTAGCTAGGTAAACAATTCAATTCAAGCCTCAATCACCCAGCATGAGTACTAGATTTACATGATTGCGACATATGGCATCAGAGAGAGAGAAAGAGAGGGAAGCATACTTCGGCTGGGATCGAATCGGTGGCGGGTGGGAGGAGCATGTGATGCGGACGGAAGGGGTAGATCATCGTGTGCCGACGGCGGTGGTGGAAGACAATACAGCTCCTCTACACTCATCACTCTTCTCGCTTACTTTTGCAGATGCCCGCATAATTATTACCTAGGGGTTTCAAATGGGCGGGTTTGGGCGGACTTGGATTGGGTTAAAATGGGTTGGGATTAAATGGGCATATACCCATCTATATCCATTAGGCCAATGGGCTTAAATGGGTTGGGTTTAAATGGGTAGGGTATAAATGGACAGGGTACCATAATGGGTACCATTATGCCCAAGTACTAAAAATATAAAATTAATTTTTTAATTATTAAAATTTAAACGTCGTTTTAGGTTCCCATGTGTAAATATTATTCAATATCTCTTATTTAATTAAATTGATTTTTTCGGAATTAGTACTACGTTCAAAACATGGATTTTGAGTTTTTTAGGTATTTAGGGTACCAAATGGATGGGTTTAATGGTACCCAATGGGTACCCTAAACCCGTTTGATTTCAAATGGGCTAATACCCGCCCGTAGCCCATTAATTTGATGGGCGGGTATTTTATGTCCATTACCTTATGGACTTGGGCGGGCAAAAACCCATGGGCTAAATTGAGCATCCCTATTCCAGTCGAATACTCTCTGGTAAGGCAGCCTTACGGTAAGGCAAGGGGTGTAGGGTTAAGGGGCAAAATACTTTTGGGCTGTAATATAAATATTAATGTTTTGGTGCCCATACAGTAAATATTAATATAAATCAGGGACCATTTTGAAATAAGAATATATACCACATTTACTCTCCCTATTAACCGTTACCATCATCAATATTAAATCATCAATCATCAAATTTATTATCGTTCATCATCAAATTATTATTGTTCATCATCAAATCTTCGTTGTTAATCATCAAATCATCAAATGTTTGTCGTTCATCGTCAAATCTTCATCGTTTATCGTCAAATCATCGTTGTTCATTATCAATACTTCATTGTTTATCTTCAAATCTTCATCGTTTATCATCAAATCATCAATCAATAAATCGTCAGATCCACCGTCATCATCACTCATGTCATAAACATCATCAATCAGAAACATAAAATCATCAACTAAAATACACAAATGATCAAAAATTGTCGAATCGGAAAACTAGATTCTCGTAGAATCATCAATAAAAAATCATCAATCATAAACATCAAATCATCAACTAAAATATACACATAATCAAACCGTCAAATCGGGAAACTAGGTAGTCGTAGAATCGTGGCTCGGATCATAAAATAGACCCCGTTTTCGTCATCCTCGTATATATATATACTCGGTCACCAACATTACCCATTCTCGTCATCAATCTGATCGTCAACTCCTTTCTATCATCGAAAGATAATCATCAATCAGAAACATAAAATTATCAACTAAAATACACACATAATCAAAAATTGTCGAATCGGGAAACTAGATTCTCGTAGAATCATCAATAAAAAATCATCAATCATAAACATCAAATCATCAACTAAAATATACACATAATCAAACCGTCAAATCGGGAAACTATGTAGTCGTAGAATCGTGGCTCGGGTCATAAAATAGACCTCGTTTTCGTCATCCTCGTTTATATATATATATATATATATATATATATATATATATATATATATATATATATATATATCTCGGTCACCAACATTACACATCCTCGTCATCAATCTGATCGTCAACTCCTTTCTATCATCGAAAAATATTTATCAATCAGAAACATAAAATTATCAACTAAAATACACACATAATCAAAAATTGTCAAATCGGGAAACTAGATTTTCGTAGAATCATCAATAAAAAATCATCAATCATAAACATCAAATCATCAACTAAAATATACACATAATCAAACCGTCAAATCGGGAAACTAGGTAGTCGTAGAATCGTGGCTCGGATCATAAAATAGACCTCGTTTTCGTCATCCTCGTATATATATATATGGTCACCAACATTACTCATCCTCGTCATCAATCTGATCGTCAACTCCTTTCTATCATTGAAAAATAATCATCAATCAGAAACATAAAATTATCAACTAAAATACACACATAATCAAAAATTGTCAAATCGGGAAACTAGATTCTCGTAGAATCATCAATAAAAAATCATCAATCATAAACATCAAATCATCAAATAAAATATACACATAATCAAACCGTCAAATCGGGAAACTAGGCAGTCGTAGAATCGTGGCTCGGACATAAAATAGACCTCGTTTTCGTCATCCTCGTCATCAATCTAGTTTCACGATTTGACGATGAGAATTCAGTTTCACGATTTGACGATTTGATTATGTGTACAATTTAGTTGATGATTTGATATTTATGATTGATGATGGTTATGACATTATTCATGATAACCGTGGATCTGATGATCGATTGATGATTTGATATTGATGATTGATGATTGATGATTCATGTCAGTTATATTGTTTTGATGATTGATGATTTTATAGTGATGATGAGGACGATGATTTGATGATAAATGACTGATGATTTGATGATGAACAACGAGGATTTGATGATGATGAACGATGATTTGATGATGAACGATGACGATTTGATGATGAACGGTGATAATTTGATGAACAACGATGATTTGATGATGAACGTCAATGATTTGGTAATGAATGTCTATGATTTGATGATGAGCGATGATGATTTGATGATGAAGGAGATGATTTTTAGTTGATATAATTAATTGATATGAAAATAACTAAAATATAATAATTATGATTTGACCCCAAAACTTTTGTATGAACCATATGAGGTCCCTTTGCCTTACCATAAGGCTGCCTTATCTAATTGTTTCTCATTCCAGTCACCCTTAAATTGAATTGAATTATTTATTGTTTAATATTAAATTAAACAAAATTAAATTTATTTTAAAAGAACTTGAAAAGTTATTTTTCAGTTAAATAAATATCGATTATTAATAAAGTAGAAGCTAAATGAAGTTGTACTGCCCAACCGTTACTCTATAATACAGTTTTTAGCTAAATTTACCCTTTTTACCTACATTGTTGCTTCCAACAGCTACTCTATCCCATACTCTAAAATAGAGATATGGTAAAATTGGAATAATGAAAATGCATAGAGAGTAGATTTGTTTCATGCTCTAAAATTTAATGCTATCATTGTTTCTTACTTTTTATTTCCATTTTTATCTTATACTTTCTTAATCGTTCACATCTTCACACACATAAAAATATTAAAAACATAAAATTGCAAATATAATTAAGACCTTGTTTGCTGGAGCTTATAAGTAGAGCAGTTTAGTCTAATTCAATACAGTTCAATTTAATTCGGTTCAGTTCAGTAAAATATAATTTGATCAAATTCAAGTATATTTAGAAATTCTGATTATATTTTTCAATACATCACTTTATCTCAGTTCAGTTCAGTAAAATATAATTTGATCAAATCAAGTAAATTTAGACTTTCTAATTCTATTTTTCATACATAAATTTCATTTTTATTCAGTTCAGTTCAGTTCAAATCAGTAAGAAATAAGTTCAGACAAACAGACCCTAATTCTGTGCTCTTAGGAGTATCAAAAAAATTAAGTATATATATATTAATATTTATGACAATAAATTCATGGAATGGTAAAATAGAGCAACTGTTGGATAGGGACAAAATAATTATGGATTTTTTACAATTTAGTACTCTATTATAGAGATTGTTTTAGAGTAGCTGTTGGGCTTGCTCAAGAGCATGTCCAACAGTTACTCCATAATAGAGGTTTTAGTTAAATTTGTCATTTTTAACTATATTATGTCTTCCAACAGCTACTCTTCTCTACTTTAAAATAGCGATATGTTAAAATTGGAAGATTGAAAAGGCACATTGCCACTAGTGGAAAACTATATAAATGTCGCCGGTTATATTGGGGATACAAGGCGGAAATGCCCGCCTTAACTAGCCACGCCGTATATCGAAACGCGGCCTTTTTTTCCCGCCGCGAATGATTTTAGAGTTCTAAAACCCGATAGATTAACGTTTCAGAAAGCGTAAACGGTAGTAGTAGAATAGTAGAATATTAGGTTTACGACATCTTAAACAATAAATTCAGAAATCGGAAAATGGTTAGATTAAAGGAACCTATTGCACATGAGAACCTGGATGTAGAATAGAATAGGTTACTCGTCACCGGAATATTGTGGTCGGAAATCAAGTTGCAGATATCGAAAATGTAATAGTTTGGTGCTGAATTAAGCAATCGTGAAACTGATAGATTACCGGAATAGATTTGTCCAACAAATTGATCATCGTTGACCAATTTACGAATTAGTAATGCCATTAGATTGCACTAAAATACAAATATTCAAAATTTCAAATTTGTATTAAAAATATCCAATATATCAATCGGCCAATGTCACACAACTCATGACACTAACTCGTATCATTCTACACAAACTCATATCTACATGCTCTCAAAATATTTATACCTACATTCACCACCACCAAGATCCTCTACCTTCCTCGCTTTCCATCAATCCCTTCCCAGCCCTGTTATGGTGGTGCAGTCATGGCACCCTGAAGGTACTTAACCTGTAATAATTAAGAAACTTAGTTGCACATATATGTAACACGATTAAATACTTCTGAAGCCTCGGGCATTTCAATGTTGTACTAAAGCAGGTATATATCTAACCAAAGTGTTAGAAAATGAGCTCACAGAAGAAGGGGAAAAAAGGGCTCATCGAATGGAAAAATGCACATGTAAAAATGCATAAAAAAAACAACTACAAATTCTTTTTGCATTACCTGAAGCCAGCAACTTGACTCGAATTGAATTGTTCATGAAGAGGTCTCCCATTTCTGTTTGGTGCCTTAGGAACATGTAAAACAAACTTCAGACTATATCAAAGTTGTTGAAAATTAAAGAAAATCTTCCCCGGACAATTTAGTTCTGTCCCAATTATGCAAAGATGAAAAATAAAACAAAATAAAAACTACTTTTAACCAATCTATGGTTAAGGAATACATTGAATAAAAGCTAATCTTTGCTTCAAACTAATGTCGTCTTTCAAAGATCTGTTTTCTCATTATTTTATGTATAAAACTAATCTTACATGATTCAGAATTACAATTCAAAGTTCAGAACTCAGTAGCAGGCAAGTATCATAGAAATTGAAGATATAGTTTGTAAAATATGGTTATAACAGGAGGGTAAATCTGAAAACAAGATTTAGCATCTGTAGCTTTACATTCACACTTTTGATTCTGGTTTCTCAAGCACTAAAACATTCATTAATTCTATATTGTGATACAGAGCTTCAAGATCAGAACTATGCAAAAATCATCCCCAACGAAGTTAGGTTTAGAAAGATATGGTGGACTATTTTCAGTTCGCTAGTTATCCTGCATACTCTAAAAGCAGCAGCCATGGAAATCAATTACCTAACTCATTACCCGGTCTATTTTGATGATTCAAAGCTATAGACTACAGTCCACATTACAAAGATTATTTTGGTTCAAACATCATTCCAAACTAAGGTGTATGGTTGAAGATATGAAGTTCTTAAAAATCAAAATTCCAGCAAACATATTAAGCAAGAGTGCAGAATTTCAAGACACTCTTTCTCACTCGTTGATTAACCGAATTGATTTGTTCCTGGTTTGAAATATAAGTTCTGAAACAGAGGTCTTCAAATGTATTTTCCATAATATGAAAGAAGCTGTGAATTTGAAGACATATACTTATAAAACTCAGTGCCTATTCATCCTACTTCAACAGGACAACTTCCAAATCCCTTTTCTTACCCGATGGCCGATTCTTAATTCACTTAGTCAATTCTTGATATCAATTTGCTGTTCCAAATTCAAGGTTTTTAGATATCTAATAGTTACTCTAAAAGAAGCTATCCAACCATAGTTACATGCATTTAAAGTGCTGTACTTTATAGTTAACATTCCAGATTCCAAAAACTGAACTTTATGATACTCATTCAACAGAGAGAAGGGAAAAAAACCATCTTTAGCTTCAAGAACTGAACTTTATGACGAGAAAAACAAAACACTAAAAAGATTAGTAGCTGACATGGGTTTCTAGGGAGCTTACGAGAAATTGAGTCTGAGGAGAAGAGGCCTTGATCGAGGAGCGTATTGCCCTGGTCCATCTCCGAAAACTCCAGCACCTTAGGCGGCGGCTTGTTTCTCCCTTTCTTCTACGGCAAGCACATCCGGTGACCCCTTTCTCTCTCTCATCGCTCAATCGAAAGAACACATCAAGGTGGTGGAGGCCATGGAGAGCAGGTACAACAAGGTCGCGATCCTCGACAGTTCAGATTCCCGGCATTGTCAACAAAGGGGGCGAGCAGTGGACGCATTCTCACTGGGACGAGTTCATCGCTCTGCCGGCGGTGATCACGACGGGGAAACTGATGCTTAAGCTGTGGCCTGAGAGGTTGAGGGAAGAGATTTTGGGGATGAAGCAGAGGAGTGTCGAGGAGGAAATCTGCAATTTAGATTCACAGAGGATAAGGTTCATTTACATAAAGCTAAAGAATCAATGGTTCAGATCATATATTTAATCATATATATGGTATATTATTTTATTTATATTTTGGTTTTATATCTATATTATTTTATTATTAGGTTTAGTCTAATAGTCCTGAATATTTTATATATTTTTGTTTACATAATTTAACCTACTATTAATATCTTCATATAAATTTTACTATCAAAATAAGTTATTATAAAACTATCAAATACTTGTGAATCATATGTTATTAGTTAAATAAAATACAACTAGTGTATAAGTTCAAGTAAGTTTGATTAATGATTAGTTAAAATATCTTCCCATTCGTTAGTATTATATAAAAAGTAAAGTAATGTTTGATTAGTTAATCTAGAGTTCTCACAGAAAAACGAGCAGGTTTGACTTTATTTAGTTAAATTGAATATAGCTATTGTTAATATCTTTGATTAAAAATATATATTCAGTTTAGTTAGTGTTTATAGAAAATCAAGCAATATTTTCTTTGATTAATTACATATATATTCAATTTGTTTAGTGTTTATAGAAAGTCTAACAATGTTATGTTCTTTAATTAGTTGTACATTAGTTTTGTTAGTATATACCGTTGTGAGAAATGTGAGAAAATAGCAATAAAAACGTAAAGAAAAAAACAAGAACACAGAGATATACGTGGTTTCACCAATGATTGGCTACATCCACGGGAAGAAAACAGATTGCATTAGATAGGTATCAAAGTTACAAGATGTTCATATCGTCTGATGCCCAAAAAACAGAATGAATAGGTTACATCAAGAGATAGGGAGTCTTATAGAGTCTCTTTCACTAAACCCTAAGTACTGAGCCCGAATACACACTTTCGGTCCAAGTCACCAGCGAGACCCCCGTGCTAACTCGCAGTAGCGGCTATTACGACATTCAAGGCATATGGAGGGTAAAGTAATCAAGGTTTGACCTAAATTTAGTCTTAGTTTCAGGTTCTTAACATTAAAGTTCGCACTACATACGTACCTTTCATTGATATATTACTAAAGTAAATTTACATGAAAAGTGTATTATACGTAATAATATTAAAATTATCATAAAAAATCAGGTTTAAAAGTTAGAATTTGATGTTATCTGATTTTTTTCAAGTTTTACTGAACTAAACATTCATATCAATGCCATCTCATTGACTTTATGTTAAAATATCTTACTTACACTCTAATATACTTAATTCGTTCAGTAGTGAAAATCATTGATCACAACTGTGATTGAAATATGACACCAAAGTATAAATAATTGAGTTACAAGTTATAGTCTTAGTAGTGTTTCTCAGATTCTTGATACTGAAGTTATCACTACAAGTACCTTTCATTGAGTTAATACCAAAGTAAATTTACATGAAAGTTGTATTATACATAATTACTTTAACGTAACTATCAAAAATCCATGTTTAAAAGTCAGAATTTGATGTTGTATGACATTTTTCAAGTTTTTACTGAACTAAACGTATATATCAATGCTATTTCATGGACTTTATGTTAATATATATCATTAACAATTAAATAAACTTAATTTCATTTAGCAATGGAAATATATTGATCACAATCAGGGTGGAAATATGTCTCTAAAGTATATATACTTAAGTAACAAGTTTTAGTCTTAATATTGCTTCTCAGGTTCATGATACTAAAATTCTCAGTACACGTACCTTTCATTATGCTAATACCAAAGTAAATTTACATGAAAAGTGTATTATGCATACTAAATTAACATAATCATCAAAAATTTCAGGTTTAAGATGCAAAATTTGATGTTTTATGATTTTTTCAAATTTATAAAATGTTTCTATTAGGTTTAAGAATTTTCCAACTTGATAGATGACTAAACTATTGGCAATAAAACCCAGCAAACCTAATCCATTTTGGGATTTACTTTCTATTCGGTGAATGTGACTTCTAACTTTTCAATGAATTTCTCAACCTTTCAAAATGTAGATATCGAAACGTGGGATAGAAAACTAAACTATTGAATTTCATCAATCGAAAAACTCATTTGTGTGTTTAAGAACTCGAATTTATAACAGGTACACAAATTACTACCGACAATGAGATATCTTAATACAAACAGATTAATAAGAAATACAAACTATCCAAAAATCTACTTCGCAATGGTAAACGATGCTCTCGAGTTTGAATGTTTTTTATTTAATTAACGAAATAAGTTTGGTCCAATTTTTTAAAACTCATACCTATGTATAATTGCCGACGGGTTTGAGAACTCGTAAACCTAATAGGTAGACAAACTATCAACAAACCACTTTCTTAATATGAGCCGGTTATGTCCGTCCCGCGATATTCATTTAATTATAAATTCAGTTAATTTTATAACTCCAACCTTTTCGGTTTAAGAAATCGTTCATGCAATAGTTTATTTTCCATATATCATAAAACACACTCGTATTCGTAATAGATTGGTTTTAGAGTTCTTAATGTCAACCGATTACCTTTCCAGATTCTGAATTAATTTACATGACAAACTATTGGGCTGTTTCAGAATGCGAAAATAATCATTTTTTTGGCGCTTTCATATTTCCGCTGTGTTTCGTATTCAAACCGCCATTCTATTAGATTTACAATTTCTGAAATCCAATAGAACGCCATTCTATTGGATTCACGATTTCGTAAATCCAATAGAATGACGTTTTGCCTAATTTTGGGCAGAACCGCCGAGAATTGGTGCCGACTATTGGGTGTTTTGCACTAGTGTGCTAGACTTCTCTCATACTCTAAAATTTAATGTTATCATTGATCTTACTTTTTCTTTCCTTTTTTATCATATACTTTGTTAATAATTCACATCTTCACACACACAATAATATTAAAAACATAAAGTTTCAAATATAATTATATATAGCTATCATTATTTATGGAAATAAATTAATGAAATGGTAAAATAGAGCAACTGTTGAATGGGGGCAAAATAATTATGGAGTTTTTGGAATTTGATACTCTATTAGAGTCAGTCCAACATCTTTGTTATAGTGACCATTTTACTTATATATGGAGAATTTGGGTCTTTTTTGAAGTCCAACAGATTCTCCGTCCCATTCTCCATAATAGGAAAATTGAAGAGAGAGAGAGAGAGAGAGAGAGAGAGAGAGAGAGAGAGAGAGAGAGAGAGAGAGAGAGAGAGAGATGATTTGCTTCCCCAAATTTGGAGAAGGAGAAAAAGTTTTTGGAGAACCAACATTTAATGCTCCTTAGAAAGTTTTTGATTATTTAATTCATTAATTGTTTCTCTTCAATAATTTTAAATGATAAAATATCTTAAAATAATTACAATAAAATTTTATAAAAATAATTAAATATTCTAAAAATATGCATAAAAACGATTGTAATAAGATCTCATATGACTATTTTTACATGTACATATCTATTGATATTTAATAATCAAATATAATATATTTTTCAATATAAATTTACTAAATTTTAAGTTCATAAATATATTTATTTTGACGTTTGTTTATAAGTCATAACGTCTAAACTAAATCTTTTTTTTTTTGGAAAACATTTTATTTCTAATGGTTGAAAAAAATAACTTGTAATAAATAATTGAAAAGAGATGAGTCTAATTATTCATAATACGTTACATAAATAATAATATTATAACTCGTAATTTGTTATTTTTATAAAAATTATTTTTATAATTTTATATTATGGAGTAAATAATGTCAAATATGAAATGTTATTGTAACGTGTATTATACGTTCATTATTTGTTTGTTCATAATTATTTGGACTATTGAATATATGGTTTTAAAAATAGAAGGCAATTGGATGAA
Organism: Sherardia arvensis; assembly: GCA_948330725.1. Taxonomy (NCBI): domain Eukaryota; kingdom Viridiplantae; phylum Streptophyta; class Magnoliopsida; order Gentianales; family Rubiaceae; genus Sherardia; species Sherardia arvensis. Next base: position 26,062,964 of record OX415236.1, read on the forward strand.
TATGTAGAATTAAATTTTTTTAAAAAAATTAGGGAACGAAAAATGGAGAAACTATTGGCTTTCAGGTGAAAAAATATGGGGAATATGAGGTTTGATTCCTTATTATGGAGAATGTGAATGGAGAAACTGTTGGACTTGCTCTTATAGAGATAGTTTTAAAGTAGCTGTTGGTAGTGGCGGATCTAGAAAACATACTGATTGGGGGTACATATATAACCAAAAATAATTGTTTAAAACAATGTATATAAAAGTTTAACACATTAGTAAACCTTGATACATTATTTAAAATCTAAATTAATCCTACGAGTCTTCATCTTCTGATAGTACTTCATAACTTTCTCAACTTCAACGTTCTCAGCCATACTCTTCTTGATGAATGTAATAAGACAATCACTTAGCCAAGAATCTCCCATCCGATTGTGCAGCCGATTTTTCACTATATTCATTGATGAAAAAGCTCTCTCCACTGATGCTGAAGCGACGAGTAAAATTAATGAGAGCTTTAAGAAGGTGTACACTAAAGGATACACAACATCTCTTTTCATCTCCATTAACATTCGAAAAATCACTTGCTGACTTCATATCCATAATATAAGTGTCCAATTCAACATTAAGAACCCCCTTTGATACATCTGAAAATTCTTGAGGATAAAATCCAGCCAGTTCAAGCAACCTGTTCTTGTCAAAAGCTGAGAAGGAAAAACCAGGATTTAGGCAAGTCATGCACCTTAGAAGCTTGTAGCAGTTTCACTGAAACGACGATCCAGTTCGTTGAGTTGCAAATCAACCACTTCGTTGAATAAATCAAAGCGTTAGTAGTGAATTTTTGTAATCTCTTGAGCCCTTCTCCGTGATCTCCCACCAGGAAATTTATCCTCCATATCTGGAACAGCGATATTGTGTTTTTCACAAAATATGCTCACGTCCTTGAACAATGAATCCAATCCACTTTCCCTAAGAATCTGCAATTGTTTTTTAGAACTTTCCACGAGATTCATTGCATTAACAATGTCTTGATCCCTCCTCTGTAATGCTTCACAAAGTGCATTTGTAATGCCCATCACACTCTTCATCAAATGTGTGATGAAAATAAATTCAAAGGACTGCAAAGCACATACCAATCCATAAGCTTGACTTCTCTGATCCTTATCTCCATCAACTTGAATGATTTCAAGAACATCGATCACAGAATCAAACATGAGATGCAATTTCAGCAGTGAGCTATAGTGTGAGCTCCAACAGCTTACAATTCCAACAGAAGAAAATGGTTTGGGAATCAGAGATATTAGGGCTGTAATTAGAGCTTTTTCATGCAAGTTATGGTGGAAACTCCAGAAAAATGAATGCATTTGGACAAGGTTCTTATGGTCACTCCCACAATCTTACAAAAACTCCCATACCTGGTCCAGAATCTGTGATAAAACAGAACATGCAAATTTAAACTCTCATATTCGGATAGGCACATGTGAAAGCCCATTTTGGGATACAAACTGACTAGGAATAGGTGCTTTATTTTATATATGGCCTGACCATTTAGATATTCCATTTCCTAATATTTCTATAGCTGAATTCATAAATGGAAGGAAATTTTATATCCAACAATTGGAGCCACACTTGGCTACCAGCACCATCTCTCTCTTGCAGGAAGCAATAGTCAATCAGGAGCACTCTGACAGGCCCATATGGAAGCCTGCAAAGGATGGAAACTTCTCAATAAAATCATCCTACTCAAAATTGAGAGCACACAATGAATCCAGTCCCATTTGGCAGCAAGTGTGGTGTAGCCCCATCCCTTAAAAGGTGTCCATTTTTGTGTGGAGATTGAAGAACAGACTACTACCATTCCCAGAAATTCTTGTGAGGTATGGTTTCCACTTACCTTCTAGATGTGTACATTGTGACCACAATGACACACTTGAACACTACTTCAATGCAAGCCCCTCCAATGGTCAGATATGGTCATCCCTGAACTCTTTACTTATCTTACAGCCCCCTCTCTTCCATACCCTTAGCTCTAGGATTAATTATTATCTAACATATAGAGGTTCTACTAAACTGCATACCAAAATTGTTAGAATCTCAGTGATGATAGCATTCTGGAATTTGTGGCTTAGGAGAAATAAGCTCATATTTGATGATATTAGTCTTAGAGCAGAAGTGATTACAGGAAATATCATAAAACAAGTTTCTCTAATTTGTTTATCTCATCCTTAGTATGGTATCATAGACAGGAACCACTTTTTGATCTCAGCATGTTTAGTTACTTTTTTGAAACAAAAAAGAGCTAGACTAGTGAAGATCATCAAATGGTACCCCACTACTACAATTTTGCAGCATTTAAGGCGGTTGGTCCTTCACGTTTCAAGGCAGAAGACAAATGCCTTCTCTGGTATTGCCTTAAAACCTGAAAAAGCTTTAAGGCAGTTCCTCTTCCGCCTTAAAATTTTTCTGTTTTAAGGCGTATCATCCGCCTTAGAAGTATGTCATTTCCGCCTTTATGACGTGTTGCGAGCTCGCAACAACTACTCAAATCAAAACCTAACTTACCAAGTGGCGAGTTCGCTAGCTTAAACGCAAGGCTGAAATTATGTGTGAGTCTGACTAGTTACGATGGCTGTTGGCGATTCGCTAAACATTTATGTAGCGAGTTCGCTACACTTCATATTAGACAGGGTTTATGGTCTAGGGTTTAGGGCGTCACTTGAGTAGTTGCGACACCAACAAGCGATCGCAAGTAATATTCTTGCGAGTCCGCTAGTTTGCCTGGTCAAGATCTTAGATAGTGAACGAGGGTACTAGCGATCTCGTTTCTGGCTCGCCTAAAACTGTCCTTGCGATCTCGCTACGCCATCTCTTATTATTTTGTAGCGAGTTCGTAAGTGTACTCTCAGGTATGATTATGGTCTAGGGTTTAGGGCGTCACTTGATTAGTTGCGACACCAACAAGCGATCGCAAGTAATATTCTTGCGAGTCCGCTAGTTTGCCTGGTCAAGATCTTAGATAGTGAACGAGGGTACTAGCGATATCGTTTGCGGCTCGCCTAAAACTGTCCTAGCGAGCTCGCTACGCCATCTCTTATTATTTTGTAGCGAGTTCGTAAGTGTACTCTCAGGCATGATTAAACGACGTCGTATTTTCTGAGATTAGGCGATTTTAGTAGTTTATTGGCGAGCTCGCTAACTTGCTCGGCAGGCTTGACGAGTAGTCTGGCGAAATCGCAGGGTTTGAGACTGGAGAGGCAGTGGCTAACGAGCGACAGAGTTGCGAATACGCTAGTAAACTGTGATTGGGGTTGATTTCTGATGAATTGTGGCGAGATCGCTTGTATATTTCGCTAGTCTTGACGAGTCAGGTTGCGATAGCATTAGACATAATATTGGTGAGACAGAGTTCAACCTAGCGAGCTATGTGGCGAAACCGCCACCCGAGCTTGACTACTTGCGATTACGCATGTAACTCGCATAAGCGATTTGGTGCCTAACGAGAAAGGTAACGAGCTCGCCAGGAAAAAAGCCTAGTACATTAATTTTTGATTTTTGGTAAATATCCCGCACAAATAGTATAATTGGCATATCTAAACCTGTCAATTGCAAGATATATGTAGTCCACTAAATGGCAAACACAAAGAACTCATAAATTATAATCGTTTGCATGTATAACAAATGTAGAAATACGACTTAGGTTTTACATGTATCCTTACATGGTACGTGTGGTCTAGATATGAATCGAGCTCTAACGCTGACCAAGTGCTTTGAAAATCTATCTCTCCCCAACTCTAGCTCTTTTTTAGTGTATGCCGATTGATTTTCCTCGAGTATCTACGAATGAGATACATTTATTAATACAAACTAAGGTAATTTGTAGGTAATAAATAGAAACTTTCATATTGTAAGAGTACTCACGCGATGTAGTTCCAAATTGTCACTTGTAAGGGTCTCAATGCACTCGTAGGCATACAACATCATGTAGTATCCACACTCCCAGTTGGACAATTGCTTGCGGTGCTGAAATTGAAGTAGTTTAACATATGGTATGTAAATGTATTTAGCTGCAAATACGTAATAAAGGAGTCGATATTTTAACCTGAATTTGAATAAGTTCAAAGTTAAGGAGTGTGTCGTCATTCACAGAATGCATAGCAATCTCCAATAGATCGGCGAATTTCGTAGATAGAGCGAAATGTAGTGGATCAATCCAATAGACACGCTTCAATGATGGAATCATTGCAACAAAACTCCAATGACCACTATATATTAAACAACATGCACCTCAGACTATAACATAGATTATGTAGATTATGTGCAGTTGAAACTAATATCTACTAATCAAACAATTAGTAAATACATACCCCTCTAGGTATGGCCAAATGAAAATGGTTTTGCTCTTGTCGTTTAGCAACTTTGTAAGGTAAGCAAGCCTCACATTATTACCTTGTTGGGCTTGTTGCAAGCAAGTCGGGTGCAAAAAACCGATGAATGTCTTGGTCACGCTCAAAGAGACGTATTGCATGAACCTACAACAATCTTAGAGCATAAAGTATCGGAAGAGGTATATAAATACGGACACAATAAAGTAACACATAAATACCACTAGGTTAAACAATAACACTTACATTTGATGTAGGATTAGTATACTATCGGGAAGGGTTTGTTTGTGCCAAAATAGGGCAAAATCTTCCCAAGGAACAACCACTTCCTTTGCCTCGCCAAAAACCTTGGAATTGGCTACAAAATAGTACACAGATTCACGGCTATGATGACCTAGCATGTCAAATAGTGTGCGAACAAAACCCGGGAGAGCTTTCATGAAGCCCACACACTCATTAGAGAGAGGAATCTTAGGGATTGGGAAATTAAGGTCGGCAATCTCTGTTGGTTGCTTTGTGTTCTTGGGGATGCATGTTGACTTAGCATCTACAACCAACCACGCGGGCCATACGAAAAAAATCCCAAACCTTGACCAACTGTTGTGCATTCATCATCCTCAGTCACCGGCAACAAGGCATCTTCTACATACACCTCAACTATGGATACTCTTACGAAACCCTTAGGGACTTTTGATTTGTGATGCAAAGTCATATGAGGATAGGAATTCCCATTAGCAACGTGTATTGGTTGAGAATTATTACCTCTAACAACGTACAACTTGCAAGAATGGGAAATCTACATTAAAGAAAAAAAATTAGTTTGTTATCATAGTATTTTCAAAAAGGAGTAGATGATTAAGCGTAATTAATTTGAATGTAAGGCTTAGACTAGGGTGATAACCTAACCTTTGTGGTTGCTTTGGGAATTTGTATATCAACTTGCGGAAGTTGTACATCAACTTGAGGTTGGCTAGGAGCCAATGGCGTGCATATGTCGATGTGGTCGAATGGAGGATTTGGTTGGTCAACCTCAACTTGGGGCGGGGATGGATGGGAGCCTCTGGATGATGGTCCATTACCTTGATTTGTTAGACACAAATCATCGGGAATAGGATAATTCACAAAAGCACAAACATTGGCTAAGATGGCTTTCAAATTCTTGACATCTTGCTCGGATTTTTTAGCTTGGCTTAAGGCTACTTGGAGTTTAGAGGGTTTAGGATTTTTGCTACTACGTTTGATCCCAAAAGCTTCAATTTGGGTCGCATATCCACCTATCCCCTTTGCTCTTCCAGGATGTTCATCCTTACCTAGTGCTCTAAGCAAGACATCATGTTTTCCCACCGGGATGAATAAACCTTGTTCAACTTCAAGCCCTACCTCATCCTACTCACAATAATAATCAAACAAATTGGTTGTTCGTATTTTAAATACACTATGACGTTCTATTTTAATTTTAGTAACATTAATAGTTTTGAGAAGTATGTAAACTTATATAACACGTACCACTCGTCCGGCAATTCTCTTTGCCTCTTCGCTTGAGAATTTTCCGTCAGTCTTAATTCTACCAAGCACGAATAACTGTTCTCGAGTATATTTTGTTGGGTCTTCGGCCGCGACTTGGTTTTTTGCCTCTTCTAGGGGGGTGCCACCATCTACTAGTTCCTTAACCTCTTTATCGTATTTGTTTTTAGATGTCTTCTTCCCCACACCCAAATATCCACACCGTCCACCGGTGTAGGGCATATTATTAGCAGCAGCTGCTTTACGCTTATCATCACCCACACCCTTTATGAATTTTATTGGTTAGTAAGGATAAACTAATTTAGGGAACAATTAAAGGTGTATAGGAAAAAATATAAATTAAGCAAATTGAATGTTAGTACTAACCTTTAAATCATTTTCTAGCCATCGTGCCTTGAATATCTCCCAAGTGAGTGGGACAATGTGATTGTAACGATCCTTAGGATGTTGACCAAACCTTATGCCCTTTGGGTTTATGTACTCCTTGGCAAGAGTATATTTATGCTCGCGATGCGACTTTGATGCAATTTGTAATGCCTTCTTCTTCACTTGATCGTACGATTTGGCTTCGATCACAAAGGGTCGCTAACATTGATATAGTATAGATGGTAAGTCCTATTAACAAGGTATTACTAAATGGAAAAAAATAAAAAAGTGAACTTCACCTTGCATTCCTTCCACACACCCCTTTTAATAGCGGGGTCTAGAAGCCTCCAATCCGTAGTGTCTAGCGGCACATGAGTCCTACCTATTTTCCCACACCAACTAGACCACCTTTGGGCATCATCATAGGGTGCAATAGCTACACCGATGTCATTAAATTTGACATGTGTTAGAATTTTATTGTCGATTCGTGTCTCTATCTCGCGACAATGGGTCCTCATTTGTTCTTCTTTTGAAGCGCGACTAAGCTTCCTTGTTTTACGTCGTCGCGAATCTAGAACAACATTTTCTCCACCACTAGATGAGTTGGAAGAAGTCGAGTTTGTTGGTTAACTCATTGTCCTTTCCTACGTTTAGAGACCAATTTGTTAGTGGAAATGACAAAACATTTATATAGTCCACTTTCCCCAATTAATGAATGCCTACAAACATGGTCATGAATATGCATTTACACACAAGTTAAGTATAATTTTGTTTACCTAGACACAAGTACCTAAAACAAATAAAATGTAACAATTTTGATGGACCTAGTGGTGATTAATTAATGATGAATCATAAGTTTAACACTCCAACGAATATATAAACCCTAATGACCCCTTACAACTCACAAAATAAGTGTAATCAACTAAAAACCCATACCTTTGCAATTATCAAATAGGTAGATGTAGAATTGATTGTAGTGTTAAGGATGGGTCTACCTTGTTTGTCTTTCTCCTACCCACATAAATTGTGCTACTAAATTCCAAAACAACAAGTACAAAATCATAAAGACAAGCATATGGGTAGAGAAACAAATAGTGGAGAAGTAATTGAAAAGCTTAGCAAATTGCTTACACTTTGGATTGACCCACTTGAGATGTAGTTGAATTTATTGAAGGGTTTGTGTAGATTTGATGGAAGATTGATGTGGAAAGAGTAGAGAATATGTGAAAAGAGAAGAGATTTGGAAGAAAGATTCGACCATGAAAAGTGATAAGATGCCAAGTTTGTGGTCTTCTTGGCTTGGAATTATGCTGTTGACGACCAGAGGCGGGCCAGGTTGCGAACTCGCTAGTTATAAGCTTTGGGTTTCGAGCACCATGCGATAGCGCTAGTAATGAAACTCATGCATTCAATACCTTCACCATTGTGACTTGCGATTTCGCAAGAAGTCCAGTTCATAAATTTGGACCCTTGCGAACTCGCAACTGTGGAGGCATCAAATATATTTCGGCGTTGCGAGTATGTTTGATACTACACTAGTTAATTACCACGTGTAAGAAGGTATAAAGTTGGTGACTTTAGCGTAATATTGAAGTGGAGGTTAATAAATTAGTTTCATTATAAATAAGTGTGACATAAGGTATTTAATGAACAGCGACTATACATGGCATGCAGTTATCAATCTATTATTTGCAGGTGTATATATGTATGACTATTGAAAAGCATATCATACTCTGAACTCCCAGATGTTCATCGTTTATTCAAAAGTTGTTATGAAATAGCTGGCCAGGTACTAGCTGGTTTTGACAACATTAATGTGAATATAAGTGTGGAATAAGGTATTTACTTGCGACTATGTCATGGAGTAATCATTCGATTAATTGCAAGTGTATATATGTATGACTATTGAAAAGCATATCGTACTCTAAAGTCCCAAATGTTCATCGTACATTCAAAAGTTGTTATGCAATAGCTTGCCAAGTACTAGCTGGTTGTGACAACATTAATGTAATTAGGTTGATGAACTTGATAATCAATGGGAATATATTATGGTAACCATCGAATCATGTAATGTAAAAAAAGAATTAGATCATCCTCATTAACATTGTTGTTGGTAAATACTGCGTAAGTGTTCATAACCAGTAGTCGTCACGTACATGTAATCTAGAACAAAGTACTATTAGTGTTGGATGTAATAAATGTACAGTAATGACTGATTAGTTCAAATGAAGTCAAAAATTAAAGTAAAAACATAACAAGTTCGACAACTTTTGAACTTAACTTTGGCTATTAAATCGCACCTGTGATATAAGATGAAATGATTTTACAACATATATGTTTTTCACTTCCACAACTCAAGTTTAATGGGCAAAATTATATTAAATTAAAGTAAACAATAAACTATTTCATAAATGTTTATGTTACAAATGTATATAAAATATGTACAATTAACAAAAATGATTTGAGATAGAAATTTTATACATGAACCCTAGTGCTTGCGAGCTCGTTAGTGTCAAGGTTGGTAGTATAAACCCTAAACCCTAAGCCCACAAATGAACTGGCGAGCACCTTGCGAGCTCGCTACATTTAAACCCAAAAACCCTAAACCCAAATTACTGACCCTCCATGTGCGAGCTAGTGGCGAACTCGCTAGTGTGTATAACCACCAAAAAAATTTGGGGGTTGGGCCTTAGTCATTGATGGGCTGTAGGTGGTAGTATAGTTCTGTATATAGTATAGATTGGGCCTACTTGGCCTGCATATCAATGTGTGTGTTTCATGTTCAGTTTGCGCGGGTCGGCGACTTATCGAACCATTCAGAAAACTTGAGAAATATAAACTGAAAAACTGACTCCTGATTTGGCGATGTGGGAAAACTGCACGCGAGCAGGGTTGCGAGCTCGCAAGTAGTGAAATTAATTTTACAACCAAGCGAGTAAACTGGCGAATTCGCAAGCATGTGAAGTATATAAAAATAAGCGAGGATGGTGCGATCTCGCAAGTAGTGAAATTAATTTTGACAACCTTGCGAGTCAACTGGCGAACTCGCAAGCATGTGTAGTATATAAAAAAAATTAAGCGTCGGGCAAAATTAATTTTGCCCCAAATTAAAAACCCTAGCCGAGCCCTCTGCGATTTCGCCGGAGATCTAGCTATGCCGCCCAAAACCAGAGGATCAGGCCGTTCGCAGGGGAGTGGGAGAGGCCAAGCCGGTGCCGGATCCAAGAGGAAGCGAGCCGACGGTGAGGAGGTGGTCGAGCCGCGATCCAGAGGTGTAAACCGAGGTGAAAACCGACCAGAGGCAGAGGTGCCCGCCGGAAATCAGCCGGGACAGGGCGGCGAGGAGGTGGAAAATGCCAACGACGAGCCACAGTTCTTCAATGACAAAGCAAGAGCTAGGTATGCCCGCTTACAGTCTCGTTCTGTAATTAACAATAAGGTGTTTGATAGTACCACTGTGCCTGCTATGAAGTTTGATTATGTACTAGACTATTTTAGGGAACAAAATCTAGATCACCTTTTACAGCTTCCCGACCCCATCTACTATGAGGAATTCTTGCAATTTTATGCTAATTTAGGGTTAGAGGAGGGGGTCGATGAAATAACCACTATAGTTAGAGGGGTTAAGTTTAAGGTTGATAAATTCATGATAAATAGTGTGTTGAAATGCCCCTACAAGAGCAGTGAAGATCTTAGGCCTACCAAGCCCGATGGCCCATACGAGGTTTACTATGAACAGCGTTTTCCAGCCACTAGCCCTAGACAGCCACTGGATGTAGTAGAGATGGCTCAAAAGTGGTTTAAAAGGACCTCGAATAGGGCGGGTAGAGCTAGGACATACCCAGTGTATAGACTAAGCGAGGAGGCTCGGTTAGTCTTTGAAATGATATGTGGGAATGTGCTGCCTACTCTAGGCCATGCCTGTGAGCCATCGATTGCTTCTTTGACGCTATTTTACTATATCGTGGAGAAGATAAAGATCAATCCCGGCTTCACGATCCTTAGCCACATGATGAAGATGGCAAGGCATAAGAGAGCTGCAATTCCGTATGGGGGTTTGGTCACTGCCTTGATCAGAAAAGCCGGTATCTTCCCAAGGGGTAGGCCAATGCAGATTGTTTATTACGACAAAGATTGGTTGCGTAATAAAAGGCTGGAACTGAAGGCTGATGGGAAGTACGGGAAGAAGAAGGAAGCTGAAGCGGTAGCAAGAAGAGCTAGGGGTGGTGTATCAGGTAATAAAAATTTTAGCTCGTTTTAAAAACAGTTGCATAAGTCCATTCATAACTGATTCTATGTTTTATTAATTGCAGACGCAGTGTTTAAAGCTCGTGGTCGGTTGGTAGTCAAAATGAGCAAGCTGGCCAATGAGATTGAAGTAGCGCAGCAACGTTCACGGGCGAACAACGACGCACTCAATCGACTTCTTGAAAGCGGAGCCATCGACTGCGAGTTGAGCGACTCTGAAGACATCCTAGATTTTTTACAACAGCTGCGTGATGAGGTGAGCGCGCCAGGGGGGAGCGAGGATAAAGGGAAAAGCAAGGCCACAGATGGCTCAGATGGAAAGGTGGCGGGCCGAGAAAAGGATGATGATGTTGATGACAGTGACGATGACGATGATGAAGAGGACGACCTGTCAGATGGCAAAGACGCAGCGGAGAAGGCTGAGATGCAGAGGAAGGAGGCAAGAATAGCAGAGGAGGCTGGCACAAGTGCCACCAATCAAGTCGAAGGGACTCAAGACATTGCCAACCCGCAACCTAACACCGATGCTTCGCAGAACATGACTAGTGAAGAACTACATGATGTTCTAGTTAAGGGGTTGTGATGTAGTTTAATTTCTTTTGTGATAAAACATTGGCCAAACTATGGCCTTTTTTTAAGTACAATTTGATCAGTAAAGTTGTGGTAGTATTTGATGAAGAATTGTGAATGAGATGATCCTAGTTTAGGCATCTGTTTTTGTTGAAATATGCCATCAAATTGTGCTCAAATTTTTTTTTGTAGCTAGATTACCATGTTGCGAGCTCGCCAGAACAGGCGACCACAGCTGGCGAGCTCGTAAGTGACTTGAAATCTTGAACAGAGCCTAACATCAGTTGGACTTGCGAATCCGCTAGGGTCTCGCCAACCACCAGCGATTTCGTAACTAACTCGCAATATTCAAATTTGCCAAATATGAGTTATACTAGCGATATCGCTACTATCTCGTCTAGCAGCTGACGATCTCGTAAGGAACTTGAAATCTTCAACAGAGCCTAAGAAGAGTCTCACTTGCGAGCTCGCTAGTAAGCTGACGAAGAGGCTTTAAATACTCACGATCTCGCAAGTAACAAGCCAAGAGATCTTAGGTTGACGTGTAACTAGCGAGTTCGCAAGAAGTTACTATTATAACCACCAGAGCTGATCCTCCATGTGCGAGCAAGTGGCGAGCTCGCTAGTGTGTATAACCACCAAAAAAATTTGGGGGTTGGGCCTTGGTCATTGATGGGCTGTAGGTGGTAGTATAGTGCTGTATATAGTATAGATTGGGCCTACTTGGCCTGCATATCAATGTGTGTTTCATGTTCAGTTTGCGCGGGTCGGCGACTTATCGAACCATTCAGAAAACTTGACCAATATATAGTGAAAAAATGACTCTTGCTTTGGCGATGTGGGAAAAATGTAAGCGAGCAGGATTGCGAGTTCGCAAGTAGAGAATCTCGCTACAGTTAATATTTATCCAACAGAGCTTAGGTTGACGTGCACCTAGCGAGCTCGCTTGAAGTTTGACATACAAGTGGCGAGCTCGCTACATTTAATATTAAACCACCAGAGCTGAGTTTGCGTGTAACTAGCGAGATCGCTTAAAGTCTGAGATATAAGTGGCGAGCTCGCTACGGTTAATATTCAACCAACAGAGCTGAGTTGACGTGTAACTAGCGAACTCGCTAGCTCTTGAGATTATAGTGGCGATATCGTAAACATTTACCACAGAATTTAATTGAAAAATTATATTAAAACGACAACGTTTTGAGAGTAGACGAGCAGGGTGGCGAGCTCACAAGCATGTTTAAGTATAAAAGTAAAAAAGCTGTGCAGTTCTATTCCAAACGCGATCCCCAATTTCAAATCAAGGAAAAACCCCCAAATCTAACCAAGCCCAAATTTCCCAGTGATTCCTATCAGCCATGGCAAGAACAAAGCCCCAAGCCCCAAATCCATTTGGTGCCAGTCGCAGAGAGGTAGCATCGTCTTCCACCAATCAACCACCGGCTTCCTCAACTGCTTATGACAAGAAAAAGTTTATAAGTTTACTTGCTTCTGATGCTTATTCTGATCTAATGAAGCATGCTACGCTGCTAGATTGCTATGTGTTAGATTTCGATCAGATTAAGCAACTAGGGTTGACTAATGTAGTAGAAACCTTTAGAGATCATGACTTGCATGATTTATTAGGACTGAACTACCCCTCCCATAAGGAAGAAACCTGTCAGTTTTATGCCAATTTCCATCAGCTTGTTGAGGAGGAGAAGGAAACGGGGTGTTGGTTTACTAGGGTAAACAAGAATGATTTTGAGATAGGAGAAGAGTTTTTTAACAAGGCTTTAGGCGTGTCATATGCTGTAGAAGAGGATTTCAGTAACCCTCCCCCGGAAGGTTTTTATTGTAGAGAAAAGTGGCCTGAAAGTGGTGGATTTGACGAAGCTTACCTTCAAAACTTAGGTTACAACTACTTTGGCCGGCCTAAGGGTCCTCTCAGTAAGCCGAGGGAATACAAACTTGAGAAGTTGACTTGTCACCAAAGGATCTTGTACGAAATGATAGCTAGATCAGTTGTGCCGAAAGGCGGGTGGATAACCGAGCTTAACTACACAACAATTGTCATGTTTTATTGTGTGATGGAGGAGCTAAGGTTGAACCCTGGCTATGTCATATTTGAGCGTATGAGGCAAAGTGTAGTTGAGAATCGACGCCCTGTGACTAAGCTTCCATATGGTAACTTCATTACCATGTATCTCACAACCACTTTCCCGAAGATGAAATTGTCCGCAAAGGCTCAAGAGTGTATGTTTTACACTATGGAATACTTTCAGAGGAAAGGTAAATGTGAGCTGGTGGATGGCTCTTGGCAGGCGGTGGAAGATTCAACCAATAAGCCGTTGGTGCTCGACGAGGGAGAGGTCAGAAATCGAGTTGAAGGTACACTAATTTAGTCATGATGCATTCTAAATATGTCTTCCAATATGCTATTGTATTGTAAGATCTTGTATGTAAGTAACATTTGCTTCCAATGTTTGTTCAGAGCTCCAACCGGAAGCATACTACAAAGGCCTAGAGGAATCAGTCAACGTTATGAGAGAACAAATCGCGCATATTAATCAGGAATGCTGGTGTACCGAAAAGGTGATACGTGGAATTGAAAGGGCACAAGCGAGTAAGAAGGCCAAGAAGACTGTTCCGTCTCCAACACCACCTACTGAAGGATAGATTAGTGTTTTATGTTTTTTTTATATCACATTGGATGATAAGTTCACTTGTACGTTGTGCGCTACAATTTGTTTCCTTCTTTTGAAGTTTTTGTTGGATTTAAATCGAATTTATTGTCTTCAAAAATTACTCTATACATCTCCCTCATATATTCAACAGTATTTTAACATTACTTTGTTGTCCACTGTAACCAATAATTATGAAATTTAAAGCTGAATATTGCAAAATGACACTAAGCGAGTCAGGTAACGATATCGCAAGCTTCAAAAGTCATGTCAATACTATATTTTTGAAAATTCAATGAAGGAAACTGGCGATCTCTCAAGACCCTAGCTGGGTGCTGGCGAGCTCGCAGGTAGCTAGAACAGAGTGACAGAGCTTAGCAGGCGAAATATGAATCTCTTCTCACGATATCGCTGCGTGTAAGGCTACCTTGCGATTTCGTAACCTTACTCGTCTGCATCTGCGTGCACATGTGCGATGTCGCAACACGCCTGCACAGTTACCTAAATTTATGGTGATCATGTGAATCCAATCAAATCAATTATGGTAAATTTATGGTAATTTACAAACAATTTATATTAGCCAAAACGTACCATATATCCAATCAATTAATTTTATTTTACACACCATACAAAATAGAAACACTACAAATGTATTGTATACGCTTATTAGACCTCCTCATCTTCTTCCTCATCCTCTTCTTCATCTTCTTCTTCTTCGTCAGTTACTAACTTCTTATTCTTCTTCTTCTTATTCTTCTTCTTCATAGTCGCCTTCTTATGCTTCTTTGATTGCTTCCTCTTCCTTTTAGTAGTTTTTCCTGCGGGGTTAATCCATGTTCCTTCATCGTGGTCCATCCGACATATAATTCGGGCAACTATGTCATCATCGTCTTCCAATGTCTCATAAATCGACAATGGAATGTTCTCACTAGAAATGTTGCAGTCATCGTCAAACAAACCATCACCATAAACAAACGTTTTCTTTCCATCTACCACGACCTCCCAGCAACCATCTACTGGATCTTTAACATAAAACACTTGATGAGCTTGTGCGGCCATTATGAAAGGATCTTCAGTTGAGCCTTGCATGTCTCTGTTCACTAGAATCATCCCCAACTCCTCCAGACGCGTGCCTTCTGCTTGATCAACCCACTGGCATTTAAACAGTGCTATTTTTACGTGGACAAAATCCATTTCCCAGATGTCAGTGATTGTACCAAAAAAAGCATTTTCCCCATGCAAACCACCCTCTCCGGGTACTGATACACCACTATTTTGTGTCGCCGATCTATCATCGCTCCACTTTGTACCAAATGTGTAGCCATTTATATCATACCCACTAAACGACGTAACTGTGCCCAGTGGTCTCTTAGCCAACCATTTGACGACTTTTGGATGCTCATCCCCATTTTGCACATGAATTTTCAACCAACTAGTGAAATCTTTACAATGTAATTCAAAAGCCCGGGGTCCTAACAAACCGGGATGCGCGGCCATAATCTCTGCTAGGTGAACTTCGACATAAGGAATCACAGCAGAATGGTTGCGTAGGATATACAGATGGGCTTTAGATATCTCATCTGAGGAAGGGCTGAACTTTGACCTATGCCGTAGTCCAACACCATCAGCTCTCCCATCGTGCCTAGCAATTGGTAGCCCTATTGTTGGTACATCCTGTAAGTAGTTGGTGCAGAATTCGATCACCTCTTCGGCCACGTACCGCTGTACAATACTTGCATCTGGACGATATCGATTCTTGACAAAATGTTTGAAAATACTCATGTACCTCTCAAATGGATACATCCATCTTAGGTACACGGGACCACACAACTTGACCTCCCTTACAAGATGGACTATCACATGAATCATTATGTCAAAAAATGAGGGGGGGAAATACATCTCAAGCCTGCACAACACTTCTACCACCATCGTTTGCAACTCATCCAATTTACACCGACTAACCTTCTTGCGACATATCTGCTTAAAAACAAGCATAGCCTTGCAACCGCCTTCCGAACGTGTGTAGGCAAGCATCCACGGAGAGCGATGACATTCAAATCCTGCATCAAATTGTGACAGTCGTGTGATTTCATTCCAACCAATTTCAATTCAGCAGTCGATACACAACTACTGATGTTTGAACCGTAATTAGAAGGAACTTTCACTGACTTCAGAGTTGCACAAAAACTTTCCTTCTCTTCAGATGATAATGAATAACAAGCAGGTGGTAGGTACGTTTTACCTACTTCTTCTTGCACGGGGGCAAGGGATGTCCTAATGCCAAGATTCACTAAATCTTTCCTTGATTTCAATCCATCCTTACTTTTCCCGGGAGTATTCAACAACGTCCCCACCAAAGCCTCACATACATTCTTCTCTATATGCATCACATCCAGACAGTGCCGTACATCCAAATGCTCCCAGTAAGGAAGTTTGAAGAATATAGAGCACTTTTTCCAAATGGAAGGTTGTTTACTCTTCTTATGACCCTTACCTAAAACATATTCTATCTCAGACACCTTGCCAAAAATTTCTGAACCCGAGAGTGGGACAGGGGCTGCACCGTTTTCTTCCTCACCGTTAAACCACTTCTTAGCACGCCTCCATGGATGACTAGCAGGTAAAAAACGTCGATGACCCAAATAAACAGGCTTTCCTCCATGCTTTAACTGACAATGACTAGTATTACTCTCACATAGTGGGCATGCAAAATGTCCTTTCACCGAGCACCCTCCGAGATTTCCAAGCGCCGGAATATCATTAATGCTCCACATAAGCATTGCTTTAAGTTCGAACTCAGCATCCCCACGACTACCATCGGGAATCACCATACCTATCTCAAATAAAGATGATAACTCTTCAACAAGAGGTGCTAGATAAACATCAATGTCGTTGCCAGGTTGCTTAGGGCCTGAGATCATAGTGTTTAAAAACACATATTTTCGCTTCATCATCAACCAAGAAGGGAGATTATAAATAACAAGCATAACAGGCCATGAACTATGGGTACTAGACATGTTACCAAAAGGGTTCATGCCATCCGTGGATAGTCCGAGTCTTACATGTCTAGGTTCATTAGCAAACTCAGGGTACCTAGCATCCATCTTCTTCCACTGATCACCATCTGAAGCGTGAGAAATAATATCATCTCCCTCTCGAACTCGATCGGCATGCCATGTTAATAGTTTCGCATCACTTGCATTTGCAAACAAGCGCGCCAATCGTGGTCTAAGAGGCATGTACCACATTACCTTAGCAGGACTTTGCTTTGTCGATGTTGTCACTGTTTCCCCACAAACCTCAACTCTACCTTCCTTTTTTTTCCACCTTGACTCACCGCACACCTTGCAATTATCCCTCAAAGAATCATCTTCCCCTCTATACAACATACAATCATTCGGGCAAGCATGGATCTTGGTAAACTCTATTCCCATGGGGCATAAGATTTTCCTAGCAGTATAAACCCGATCTGGACACAAGTTGTCCTGAGGAAGCAACTCTCTAACTAACTCCAACAACTCAGTCATTCCTTTATCTGAAATCCCATGCCTAGCCTTAAGGTTCATCAACAACAATGTTGCACCCAACCTTGAATGGCTTGAGCCAACATATAACTTTGTCGCTTTATCAGCATACATAGCCTCTAGCATACTTTTTTTTCCCACAAATTCCATAACAACATCGTCGCGACAATTGATCGTTATACTTTAGCATTTCCTCCTCGTTTCCCTCATTCACCTCCATGTTCTCACTCCCATAATTGCCCTCACCATGCCATACCCATTCAGTGTACGATTTGTCAAATCCTCTACAGATTAAATGTTCACGCACAACAAGAATATCTTCATATATAGCGTTATTCCTACAATCCCTACATGGACATCTAACACCACCTATGCTCCTCAGCTTACAATGTCGCAACCCAACTCTTAAGAATTCTTCAACCAAATCTAGATATTCTTTCGACAACCGAGCATTCTTATTCATGATGGATTCACGATCCATAATGCACGACACGGCGCAAACTCTAATCAACTTAGAAATCGTTGAACAAAAAAGCTAGCCCACAGTGGTATATCACTCACAAACCTACAATCAACATGAAACTATCACAAAATCATCACAAAAACAACAACTTTTTAAGAACACAACAACATTAACAAACAAACAACCACATGGTAAGGCGGAAAATAGCTTACCCACCACCTTGCAAACGATCGGAATTCCAAAAAAAGAGGTTACCTAATCAATCTTATGGTAAGCCAAGGGAAAAATGATACATACAACCTTTCAAATGTCTAATTTGTTGTTTACACATCCGCTAGGAGCTGCTGTTTTATTATATAGTCTTCGGTCTTTCGAACTCGCAAGTATTCACGCATACATACTCATTTTACTAGCGAGTTCGCTACACATATGTCACACTTAACTTATGGGTGGCGAACTCGTTTCATAAACAAATTTTTCAATGATATTAGTGGCGATATCGCCACAACATCAGCGAGCATGCATGCGAACTCGTGACCAAAATGAGTTTATTTACTTTCTTATCTACGAGTTCGCTAGATCCTAGCTTGCTAAAATTACCCTAAGCGTTCATTACATGCGAGGTCGTAACTATTACGACAGACCTAACTTACTTGTTGCGAACTCGCAACAACAAACAGGTTTTTAAGGCCTTAATTCTTCATTTTTAACGTCACATACGACTACCGCCTTTTAAACGGTCATTTCCGCCTTTAAACGTGTTTTTAAAAGCAAGCGAGTGTGGCTTGCGAACTCGCAAGTAAGTAGTAAGGCGGAAGATTTTGAACCCGCCCCAAACGCCTTAAACTTGTGCCTTAAATGAAGGTGATTGTAGTAGTGCCCCCTGATCTAGGATTCGAAGTTAATGTTGATGATGCTTACAAAGATGGAAAATGTGGGATTGGAATAATAGTCAGGGATCACAGTGGGACTCCACTCATTCTTAAAATGATTTTCATGTCCAGTGACTCCCCACTTCACTCTGAGATCAATGTTATTAAACAGGCCTTTCTGACAGCCTCTCAAATGAATTTAAATCACTATAACATTGAGGCAGATTGTCTTATTGCAGTGAATGGCATTCATATACCTCATTCGGTTAATTGGCATTACTACAGCCTATGCTCAGAACTTCATTCTCTTCATAAAAGGCATAATGTTACTCATACTCTTAGAGAGGGCAACATTCCAGCTGACTATCTGGCCAAAAGGAGCCTCAACCTTCAAATTTTAGGAACCATTGATCTAGATGTCACTCCTGATAACCTAGCAGGCATGCTAACTCTAGACAGATTAGGCACTCCTTCTGTTAGGACTAATTGAAATAAAGTGCACCAGATACTGTTGTTTTTTGTTATCTATTGCAGGGGCAGCAACATGGGGACATAGGAATAGACTCTTTGAAATCAGAACAACATTTGCAAGGACAGTCAACACATCAACCTGGAATGGACTTCTGGTGCTACAATTTAATTAGGATGCATTCTATATATTTTGTAATTATAGCTTAACTGCTCATGCTAATCAGTGGAGTTTATTCTACCAACAAAACCTTTGGGTGGCTAAGTTGTGCTTCGGTCTTTGTTGACTCGATCACTAAGTTGCTCCTCGATCGAGTTTTGTTGGTAGAATATCCCTTTTTGCCCACTTGATCAAGCATTTAGGTCTTAACCTATTTTTTGGAAGCTCGGGCTTCAAGTGTAAATAAACTTGTAAGGTCCATTGGATCTCTTAAGTGGTTTGGGGTGCCAAATAAATTCCCTCCACCAATGGTGGTTTAATTTTTTTTAAAAAAATAATTAATTAGAACGTTTTATTAAAAAAATACATATTTAATGTCTAAAATTTTCAAGTGAGTATCTACATGAATATAATTTCAAGTGTATATTTGTCAGGTTTTCTATATGTTTAGTATGTTTACATTCAATCACTTTTTATTATAAATAGGAGTTAACATACATGGAATGTTTATGTGGCCAATTCAGTAGGCTTAATTCCAGACACCATTTTTAAATAATAAATTGTTGTTCATGTAGTACAAGCTATGTCTTTAATTAATAAATTGAATTTAACTTGTATTTCATATATAATAAATCAACTAAATTGAGCTAGATTGAATTGAACTTGTATTTTTAAACTTTCTGTAATTTTGTTACATGGATCTAGTAATTTCAAATATTTTTTTTACAATGTATGTAATTCAATTTTGTATTTAAATTCATATTATTGTACATGTTTTTAAATGTTATGTAATTAGCACTATAACATCTTATATTAGAATTTCGTTAATTATATAGATAGAATAATAATGATAATGTAAAATAAAAAATAATTTGTTGGATGAGAGAGAAATTGAGGTGGGACATGAATGAGATTATGTGGAAAGTAGATGAGAGTTTTTATAATAGTGGAGGATATTTTTTTTAATGGGTTTTGAAGAGATATTTGGGGGAAAAGTTGGAAGATAGGATTCATGATAAAACATGCTCTTAGTTGTAGAAGAAGGTTGGAATTTTCTGTAATAGTACTAACAACAACATCAACTCTATTTCGGTGGCCTCTCCTCCCATAGGATTGGAATTTACTGTTATGTTTTTCGGCTTATGATCATTTGGTGATTTTTTTATGTATGTGACTGGTCGAATTATTGCAGCAATGTAGCTTCCGATTCCAAATTAGACGTTGACTAGGACAATCATTGGGTTTTCCTTCATGTCAATTGATTATATGTACGTCATGAAGTGTGCTCAAGGTGAAAGCTTTTGGAAAGGTGAGTCCCGGCGTTCTGGGAACATAGAGTTGAGTCCATATGGTGGAATTTTGAATTATGGCCAGGTTAGCTTTCGTGATGTTCTTTGTGGTTTTGATTCATTATTTGTCTTTTGAAAAATGTAAGGATTGTCTTGATGTTGTGTATATGGTCTATTTGAGGGGTTAAAGGAATAAAGGCTTATAGAAAACACGATGGCAAGGTTCTGCTATTTCGTCCCGAGGAAAATGCCTTGAAATTGAGGGATGGTGCTGAGCGTATGTGCTGGTCTTCTCCTACCGTTGAACAGTTTTTGGAAGCTGTCAAAGTTATCATGATTTTTCGATTATTATATTTTTCTTTTTGTTTAATGAAAGCAATAAATTGCCATACAATTTTTCCGCCTTTCAAAATTACACAAATTATGCATTTCTCCTCCCACAAATTATATACGCAAATACAACTCATTCTATCTTTTTCAGATCTCATCCAAGCCCCTTTGCCTTCAACTAATCTCTGTATTTTCAAATATGGACGTACAATGCCCCATACCTAGTATTGTTGGTCAAATCTACCTCTCTAGTTGCGTAACTGACACACATTATATCCCAATCATGCTGATGAGGAATGGAACCAAATATTTTACAAAACTATTCATGAAAAGTGAATTTTAGTTTGGAAAGAATTATATTTGTTTTCTTTTTAGTTTTAGAATAGAATTAGGACATATATTATTTTCCTATTTTTGTTTTACTTTCATAGCTATATATATTGTAATCCTTATAGAGAAAAGGGGGGAAGAGATTTTGAGATTTATAAAAATTCAGAGTATGAGTTTTAAACCAGTTTTCCCGGAGGTGTGATTTCCAAAAGTTTTATATATTTTTCTAGGTGTGATTGCCAAGATTAATTATATATTTTGTTACGAGTTCTTTTTTTACAACCACGATTCATCAACGCACGAGTCCTGCATCATTTTTGGTATCTAGAGCAAGGTTTCGACAATGACGTTGAAAGATTTGGAAGAGGTCATTAGCAGACATGATACTATCATTGCTAAGTACGGTTCAGACATTGCTGAGATCAAGGAATCTTTAAAACAGTTGATTGCTCGCCTTGACGCAATGGATGCGAATAATCCGTCGCCACCATCACCTATGATCCACCGACAACCATAAAAATATCGATTGCTTGCTTCGAACCTATTATGCAGAATTTTACGCCGATATTGAAGCCGCAGCAGTTTTCGCCAACAGAGACGCCAGTGGCTGAGCAGAATTCACCATCATCTGTGAAGGTTCAACAACAGAAGCCATCCTCACTTCAAATGGATGATCCATCACAACATTCACAGCTAAAGATCTAGTCACATCAACGATTGGAAGATAAAGTTCAAGAGCACCATCAATATCAAGATATGGAGGTGTTTAATCGAAGATCAATCGAGAAGATTCGACCAAGAATGGATGATATGTTGCAGTTTCTGAAGAAAAGAGAATTGAAAGTTCATAAATTCATTGTTAGATCTTTTGATTATTTAGGAATTCAAGCATGTCTTTTACGTTGGAAAGGACATCCATGCAAGGAGTCAAGCGTTGGTTTAGATTTGCAGAGTTCTTCCACGAAGATTATTTGTTATAATTCGTCGGAGTCGAATATTTTTCAAGAGGGGGAGAATGATGAATATGAGTAACTCTTGTAGGCATAACATCACACCAAACAGAATCTGAGTACCTACCCTTTTTCAGGCGTACTAAACATCTTCTGTTTATCAGAATAGCAGTATTATCTATCCAAACAACCTTGTATGGTTCAGGATGTGGTTTGGTTTGTAGTTCAAGTCTCTCAATTGTACTTTCTGAAACCACATTAATATTGATACTTTCATTAATGATGAGTTTTCTGTACTCCCTCCCACAATTCACCGTAGTTTGAAAAATTGTTGCCGGGGCACTAGAAATCCTTCTGCTAAGATTTAATAAAGAATCATCTTCAAATACTCGAGGAAAAAATTTACCCTCAAAATTTGGAGGATCATGACTGTGTAGCCACTCCGAGTTCACCATGTTCGACCTTGCTCTTGATACCAAAAATGATGCAGGACTCGTGCGTTGATGAATCGTGGTTGGAAAAAGAACTCGTAACAAAATATATAATTAATCTTGGCAATCGCACCTAGAAAAATATATAAAACCTTTGGCAATCACACCTCCGGGAAAACTGGTTTAAAACTCATACTCTGAATTTTTATAAATCTCAAAATATCTTCCCCTCCCCTTTTCTCTATAAGGATTACAATATATATAGCTATGAAAGTAAAACAAAAATAGGAAAATAATATATGTCTTAATTCTATTCTAAAACTAAAAAGAAAACAAATATAATCATTTCCAAACTAAAATTCACTTTTCATGAATAGTTTTGGAAAATAGTTGTTTCCATTCCTCATCAGCTGAGCGTATATGCTGGTCTTCTCCTACTGTTGAACAGTTTTTGGAAGCTGTCAAAGTTATCATGATTTTTCGATTATTATATTTTTCTTTTTGTTTAATGAAAGAAATAAATTACCATACAATTTTTCCGCCTTTCAAAATTACACAAATTATGCATTTCTCCTCCCACAAATTATATACGCAAATACAACTCATTCCAACTGTATCGTAATTCTTCCGCCTACCATATAAACAATCCTATTATATATCTTTTCAAAAAAGAAAGATTTTATGTATGAACAATAATTCAAGTGGATAGTTTTTGCTAGGTGACACATATTATATCACTAATGATTTTAATTAGCATGGAAAATTAGCAACACACAAGTCTAGGGTGATAATTAAACACGTGTCATCATTACAATACAATATATCGATTTCTTTTTTTATAACATTTATGGAGATGTCAGTTTCCGTAGCAATATTTTTTGCCGGATCTATTTCCTAGCTATGTATACGAACATTGTCTTATCAATTTCTTTCATCATATCTTTCCCTTTTCCATTAAGTCCAATCACTTCTCTTCAACTTAATTATAAATCAAGTTCTAAATTTAACTAATTATACTCTAATAAAAAAATATATAGCATATACAGTTCATCATCATCTAAACAATCTTAATTCAATCATGCATGGTGCAATGATTTGACTATTAGAACTATTAATTATGTCCTTTGGCGATTCATCTGCCACTCTTCTATATCCGCTCTCACTAATTCAGTTTACTAAACTATGAAATTATTCTTTTAATGCAATTTACCTTACTATTACTCTCCATCTGTAATTAGTATTGAAATACACCGTCTATATTTATAGACTAGTGACTATAATATAACAGTTTAATATATATCAGGATCATCCTGATATTGGCAATATCAGACACCAATTAAATAACGACACATCATTTTTAACTAATTTATGATTGGGCCACGTGTTCAATCATTACCCAGGCACCAATTAAATAACGACACATCATTTTTAACTAATTTATGATTGGGCCACGTGTTCAATCATTACCCAGACGGGTTTAGGCATTCTAAATTAGGGTTTTAGAACTTTACTAAAAATATCTTAACCAATTAAAACATTACAATTGTACACGTGTCATTATCTTATTGGTGCCTGATAAGACCTATATCAGGATCAACCGGATGAATGTTATTCTCATAATATAATAGAAAAATAAACATCTCCTCAAAACACGGAGGTCCTTCATTGCAATTTCAAAAATTGCCAACTTCACGCGTTAGACGCGCGCGCCCGCCAACTGATCTTCAACAGCATATTGATGTTCTACTGTGGGTTCCACCTGAATGAAAAATTTCCCAGCTTCTACATACATTTTATCGTCTTTAGTTAATCCCCCACCTCATATTTTGAGATCACACTCTGACAGGAAAGAATATCGGCAATTTGCGATGAATTCCCGGACCTCATCTCGAGCCTTTTGATATTTCACCGATGCCTTTCTAGAGCCTTCTCTGCTTTGCGACAGATATACTGTTCTAGGAGGACGCGGCGAGGACATTGCATCTATCTCATAGGCGAGGACATTGCACGCTGCTAACAGTAAACCCATAGGTTTTCCCTTCCCCTTATGTCTTGGTATCTCAACAAGACGTTTCCCATGGACAATCTCAGTCCGGTGACGATCATCAGAGCTAATCTCCTCAGTCGAGGAATTGTCATCCACTCTGTCATAATGCAAGGGGCTGGATGTTTCATATTCAGAACTAGTGCTAGACATGCTCGCAGAGAGGATGGGGGGAATACGGGTAAATAGAAATTTTATTTTTTTCATCACAAAAATTCCATAATTACTATACACATGAATTAAATTAAATGTACCACGTGGTCCCTAAATGTTTAAAATACATTGTTTATGACCCCTTAAAAGAAAGTGAAGTGTTCATGGCCCAAAAATGAATTTTGTGTATTTTTATGGCCACCGTCATAATATCACCCTTAGTAAAGATTTGTTCAGGGGTAATTTTGTAATTCTTATAGCGCCCATCTTCTTCTCCACCAGCCACAACTTAACGCCACTTCACAAACTGCGCAACTCCACCGTTACTTTACAAAAAACGTAACTCCACCACAACTTCACTCAAAATCAGGTAAGAACCAAAACTGACCACAACACAACCGACATCCAAAATGACCAGAATGTTCTTACGAAAAGAAATTCATATGACCATTTGCAAATAAAATAATTCAACAAACACAACTAACTCCATGTAAGAACTGAGTGTCACCTCCAGGCAATAGTAATCAATTCTGAAAATACTTTTATGGTTGCTATGCGTCGGAGCCACTCACAAATTCTGGTCAGTCGAGCCACAATAAACCTAGTTAACTCGTAAACTTGTATCAATAGTCATCAATTCTGAAAATACTTTTCTGGTTACTATGTGTTGGAGCAACAATTTTTTTAAAAAAATTAAAAACCACCAGAAGGTGGTGGGGTGACTTAATTCGGAGCCCCAATCCAAAATAAGGCAATCGAGTGCCAGTTCTTACAAATAAGCATATGTAATAGCCATATGCTACAACAAGAGATGAGGTGAAACAAGTCACCTGAAGCTAATAGCAGCTTCCAAAAAGAATAGGCTCTAGCTAATTGAGGCAAAAAGAATCCTTCTAGCCTATGTACAAAAAGGAGAATACCGTGTATTTCACTAGTTTGAAAGCCTATTAGAGAATTGAACAAACAAAACTCAATGCGGCACCCAAAAAAAATGATCATTGGTACTCCTTTGAAATGACTGCTGGTCACCATTGGTTCTTGTGTCATGTTCTTGATGCTTGCACTTTTTGTGTTGATTTGTTCTGGTGTCTTGATGCAGAGATGTCCTCCCTGTATCTGAAACACTAAAGAAAAAAGTTAAGCAACATCTGTTCATAGAGCAATTCTTAAGCTTGGTGTACCATTCCTATCAAGGTTAACAAGTCCCCTGACTCTATCTGGAAGTTGGCTATATTGGTAGGAGCCTATAGACCTGAATTCATAAGCATGCTTTGCCAGGCAATCAGTTGCTTGATTACACTGTCTCAGGATATGGGATAGATGAATGTGTGGTGCCTTCTAACAAGAGGAAGCCAGCAGATAAAGCTTTCATGGAGCAGTGAGAGGGTCTTGTACAGCTCTGATTGCTCTTAAACAGTCAGACTGTACCAGGCATGTTGTCGAGATTGCTCTAGCCCTGTCCATTGCCATCTGGATGGCAATCAGTTCAGCCTCCAGAGAGGTGTTGGAAGCAACATATGAGTAATATGAGTCCAGCATTTGACCCTGTCGATTCCTCACAATGATACCGATACCTACCATTTTGTTAGTATGCCAAGAGGCATCGACACTAAAGCAAAGGCCTATGACAGGTGGTGACCATTTTAAAACTATTATGGGAGGCTGAGGAGGTCTTGTGTGTATAGGAAGAAAACCAAGTGAGGTTAGCTCCACATCAAAGACTGAGTTTGACAATATAGGTTTTGCACTGTAAGTATAAAAAACTTGGTCTCTAATGTTTCTCCTCAGGCAGTCAACATTTGGCTTAATGTCTTCAAAAATATATGAGCATCTAGATTTCCAAATCATCCAACAGATAGTACTGGGAACTACTATAAACAGACTTGTGTGAAGCTTTGTTTTACATTGATAAGATAGGTAGTATGAGATTCTATCCCATATATTACCAAACTGACTATCATGGATGCCAACAATATAATGAAAAAATGACCATAGAGCAAGAGAAACAGAGAAGGTATTAAAAGTGTGTTCTATGGTGTCTGAATTATTACAAGCAAAGCATTTAGATGGTAGATTAAAGCCCATTTTCATAAGTACATCAGAGAAAGGCAAAAAACCATTCAATAATTTCCACATGAAAATGCTAATCTTTTTTTACAATCTTTGGTTCCACAGCTTTGTAAGGGATTCAGAGGTACCTTTTGTAGGAGCCACTGTTTTGTAGGCTGATTTAAAAGTAAATCTCTCTTGCTCATCTGGTGTCCAAATAAGTCTATCAGCTCTTCCATCCACACATTGAGTTCCCTGTAAAACAGTAAATATTTCCACAGGAATAGCAGTAGACAATTGTGACATAAAGTTGGTAAAGATAGGTAGTATGAGATTGCTGGAGCAACAACAAATTCTGGTCAATCGAGCCACAATAAACATAATTACATTACGAAATTTACCACTAATTAACTCGTAATTTAATACACTACCAAACATTGTATTCTTATTTGAACTAGTTTAATGCCCGCCGTGCAAAAGCACGGCAACTTATGTATTAAATTATGAGTAAACTTTAAGTATTTTTAAATAATCAGTTTTTGATGTTAAAAAAATCAGTTCAAAAATAAAAATATAAGATCTACGTTCAAATAATCTCGTTTAGATTTTAAGAGGAAATTCTAATTTTAAGAAAAAAAACTTTACAAGTCATGTAACATGACAAAATAATCAAATGATCATTATTCCAATTATTTGTAGCATGGCATGAAGCCATGAACACTTGTAATTTCCTTCATAAAATTCTGAATATAGTCTCTTATCAAGCTTGCACTGCCTTTAACAGTTTTTTCTTGACAAATCAATTCAATGTATTCAATTTTACTTGTACCGGATTGATAACAACTTCTTCTATCTGTACTGAAAATGCAAGGAAGTTTTATTTTTATAAATTTTGACATATTTACTTTAATGTCAATAATGAAAATCATATATACATAATGATGCAATCTAATTTAAAAAAATGATGTAATCTAATTTTTTTTAAAAAATTTCAACACACTATATCTCGGTATTAGATAAATTATAAATACAAATGTATGGAAAATAAAATTAAACTAAGGATATACAGATGTTAAAGTGAAGCTAGTAATAAGTTGCAGGAGTTTTGCAAGATAATATGCAACGGATGGAGAATGGAGATCAGTGTAATATGTATGAGCGATTTAATAAGTCTTTTTTTTTTTTTGAACACTGCAATTTAATAAGTATTAGTTTTGCCTTTGGTGTATGTTGAAAATACTTATGAAGTAATGAAAACGGTTTTTCTAACGAGTGCCCATGGGCACTCGTTAACAACATTTGATTCCTTTGTATTTCGTGCAATTTCTAGGTCATTTAATTAGATAAAGTAAATGCACATCTTTGTCAACCCAGTCATCATCGAATAAATACATCAATTTACTGTCATTATCGATTCGTACGCATAAGTAAATGCCTTTCCTAATTTACCCCTACTAGTCATATACGCCCACCATTCCCTCCAAAACTCTTATGCATTTTCCCTCCATTGGTATGACGTTTTATGTGTGCAGCTGCTGTGGATGATACACATGAAATGAAATGGCGCCATTTCCTTCTAAATTTTTTATATTTTTTCTATCTCCATGGCGCGTGATCTGCGTACTTTACTTGCATTTTCCCTCCAAATATTTCTAATTCTATCCTTATATATTGAGTTGACGATTCATATACATATAAGCAGCTTTAGGAATCGATTGATTTTCTTTTTCATCACAATTTATTTGCAAAAATTACTCACTGATGTGTGGTTGAGTTCCATCTTCAAATTATAATCTACGACTTGGAAAACAATCGAGGTATGAATTTTAATTTCTATATATATATATATATATATATATATATTTCAATCATTCATTTTTTTATTTCTACCTTGTCCAATTATTATTGTATAATATACATGCCGATGTAATGTTTTGTTTTTTTACAACAAGGTTGACAACATGGAATTGTTTGATTTAAATTTACCATACGAAGAAGGAGATGACCATATGGATAAATTATTAGTCGAACCTTTTGTTGGTCAGTGTTTTTTAAGTGAAGAAGAGGCATATATGTATTTCGAAAAGTATGCAAAACAACATGGATTCTCAGTTCGAAAAACTCGATTTGATAAGACAAGTACGGGAGAAATCAAGAGGCGGGATATCTTATGCCATCGTGCCGGACATCCACCTCAAAAGGTTCTTGATCCATCAAAGAATCAAAGGAATCGAGTGTCAACAAAATGTGGATGTAGAGCACACATGAGGATTACATTGAAAAAAAGTTTTGATATCTTTCTTGAAGAATGGCATGTTACTGAATATGTAGGAGAGCATAATCATGACTTGCTATCAAACGAAGAGGTACGTTTCCTTCCATCTTATCGCACAATGACAAAAGAAGATGAAGAACAAATACTTTTATTGAGAGAGGGTGGGTTGAATGTGAAACAAATATTGCGCATTATGGAGTTGCAAAGGAATGTGAAATATGGATATCTCCCTTTTACCTCCAAAGATGTTCATAATTTGTTTAGTAGGATTCGAAGTAACCATATGAAGAATGATGCCGCCGACCTCTTAGAGCGGTGTAAACTTGCGAAATGTGAAAATCAAAACTTTCAATACGATTTCACACGAGATGATGAAGGCCGGTTAGAGCATATTTTTTGGTCACCCGCTCATTGTTTTGAATGGTATCAAAAATTTGGTGATGTTGTGGTCTTGGATACTACCTACAAGATAAATGCTTACGACATGCCATTTGCAATTTTTGTTGGAATTGATAATAATGGAAGAACAATTTTGTTTGGATGTGCTCTTCTTCGAAATGAGACTTTAAGTACATTTTCTTGGTTGATGAGGGTAAGTTGTCTTGATTATATTATTTTGTGTGCAATATGTGTTTTTAAATACGGGTTTTAAATATTTGAGTACAATTTTTATTCCAGGTATTTGTGCATTTGATGAAGAGCTCACCAAAATCAATTCTAACCGATCAAGATCCATGGATGACTAAGGCTATTTCACAGGAAATGCCATCAACCCGACATGCATTTTGTATATGGCATATCACTTCCAAATTCAGTGGTTGGTTTACAGCGATCCTGCGCCGTCAATATTTTAATTGGTGTTCTGATTTTTATGATCTATACAGACTTGATGATCACGAGGAGTTTGAACACCGATGGCCTGGAGTTGTCGCAAAATATAATCTACAAACTAACAAACATGTGTTAGGCTTGTATGCTATAAGAACATCTTGGTTGCCTTCGTATCTACGTGGATCTTTTTTTGGTGGGATGTCAACAACAGGCCGATCTGAAATTATTAATGCTTTCGTGAAACGGTTTACTAGTCCCAATTTGTGTTTGACCCAGCTCATGAAACAGGTAAATAACGCATTATACTATGCTAACTATATTTTTGTTTAAATTAAATTAATACATGAAAATAATTATTGTTACTAATGATATTAATATTTAATGTAGATTGATCTTGCGATTGAAGATGTCACGCAGAAACAGTTGCAAGTTAAAATGCTAGAAAAATATCGTGGATCTTCACTACGTACTTGTTCTCCAATTGAAAAACAAGCACAAGATATTTTAACTGCATATGCATTTAAAATATTTCAAGAGGAGTTTGGAAGGGCTACCAACTATTCTGTGTGCCAACAGTCAGTTGTGGAGTATAAGGTGAAATATTACAAGGAAGGTACAGCTCAAGAGCACATAGTTTATTGGGATAAAGAGAATGGAGGTTGCTCGTGCAAGCATTTCGAATTTTTGGGGATTCTTTGCCGTCACATCTTAAGTGTTTTTCTACACAAAGATATATTCACCATCCCTCCCGCCTATTTTCCCATTAGGTGGTGTCAAACAATTCCTGAATCCATCTCATTTTCATCTCAAGAAGGGATTCCCGAGCCTATCTCATCTTCATCTCAAGAAGGAATACGTGATGCTATGGAAGACATCGGTTCAGCATCATTTCAACAAGATATGTCTAAAGGTATGGAGGATATTGGTACAATCGAAATTGGATGTCCACCAAAATCGAAAACAAAAGGCCGTCCAAAGAAGAAACGCCAAAGAGGTGGAAAAGAGTTGAATACCAAGCAAGTGAAAACTTGTAGATTTTGCAGGATACCAGGCCATTATTATACTACTTGTCCACAAAGAAGAATGCTTGAAGATGGTAGTCAAACTCAGCAAGCCGAGAGGGTGAATGATAATATGGTAGAAAATTTGAATCCAGTATTTCATCTTAAATTTTAGATAAAGTTTCAAATTCATATAATATGTTTTAGACGGTTTTATTGATGTTTATGAATTTTGTAATTCTACTTGTTTGGAATTTTATAAATCATTTTAAATTGTGAGGGAAAATATTATATAGTGGAGATAGGAAAAATATACAAAATTTAGAAGGAAATGGCGCCATTTCATTTCACGTGTATCATCCACAGCAGCTGCACACATAAACGTCATACCAATGGAGGGAAAATGCATAAGTGTTTTGGAGGGAATGGTGGGCGTATATGACTAGTAGGGGTAAATTAGGAAAGGCATTTACTTATGCGTATGAATCGATGATGACAGTAAATGATGTGTTTATTCGATGATGACTGGGTTGACAAAGATGTGCATTTACTTTGTCTAATTAAATGACCTAGAAATTGCACGAAATACAAAGGAATCAAATGTTGTTAACGAGTGCCCATGGGCACTCGTTAGAAAAACCGTAATGAAAAACCCATCACCACTGGGCACTTAATTTTGTGAGTGAATCCTCTACAGAGTATTTAATACACTACCAAACATTGTGTTTGGTATTGTTATTAGAATGGGAGGAAGTAATTAATCAAGCCAAAAATATATGAACAGATAAAACCCAAAAATGTATTTCCGATCAATATGAAATTACTAGTAGTATGTTTTCAAAAAGATAAATAAATCAGTAATCCTTACGACACTATGTAGTCCGGAGTCTTCATGAAGAGGGAAGGAAGGCGGTTACTGGGAGACAAAATGATACACTCAGTAACAAGATATGAGTTAAAATATGAGTTCACATGGATGGATCCTAAAGAAACTAGAGAGCTAAAAAGACAATTAAATAAACAACATGAGGCACATCATTCTTCCACGGACCAAGCTTTCTTGTGTTTTCCATGCTTGTCTTTGGCCTTCTCAGACTTGCTCATGTGGTTACTCACTGATTCTTCCTGAGCACTACACATTTGAGACTTGAGTCTGAACCCAAACTTTTTGGATACATTACCCCAGGCACCCAATCCCGACGATCCGGGTCCCTTTCCCTTGCCTAGTTTCTCTATTTCCTGCCTCATACTAGAACATTCCTTCTCTAGCTCAGAAACCCGCATCCTCATGTTATCCATTCCAACTTTGAGTACTTGGTTTTCCCTCACAGCAGTGGCCCAGCCAGCTCCTCCTTCAGCCATCCCACTTCTGAGTTGCCTTGATCCCCCGTCGAGGTTGTCAGACACCAGGAAACAGCCAGCAATCGATGTCCTCAGTTGTAGCTGCTCGAAGAAAAGAACTTGGACTATGATTCTTAAAGGGAGTCTCTCATTCTGGGCTGCATGTGTACAAGCTTCCAGCGACAGCTTCTGGCAGTCCATCAGCCTACACAGTTGCTCTCTCTCGGACTCTGCCAACCACGGGTGCGACTGCAAGCAGGGAACAAGAAAGGTTTAACAAAATCTAGCTCATGGACTCAGATTTCTTTCTAAATCTCAATCATAAAGATTTGAAGCCAGGCGATATATGAACAAGAATATCAATTTCCAATGTTATCACATGAACGGCAAGTTTCATAAGAAAACAGTAATACTTGCAGTTAGTAAACAAGTCATTTGAAGAGCTGTGTTTTAGGGAAAATACACTGGAAATTTGTACAGGTCAGTATTAAACTACTACTTATTCACGTACTAATAGCAATACATGCAGTTGGTACATCCAAACAAACATGAGTCCAGCAAGATGCTAAGACTATAATAGCCTAAAGTTGAACTTAAATATCCCCACGTAGTGCATTGGATATGTGCATGAAGAAACATCTAAATTTAGATACATAGGATGGATGCTAAGGGTCAAGTGCCACATGACACACAGTTTGCTTCTGGATGCTTCTGTGCCTACTAAAATTGAAAAGTTACGAAAATAAGCTATAGTTAAGTAAATTTACCTTCAGATAAATGTCAACTGCACGGTAAAGGCCATCATCGAGGGGCCTAGCATACTCAGGAACAGCACCTGCAAGTGATTGAAACTTGGGGAGCTTCAGGTTAACATCAGGAGCAACCTCAGCTAGATAACCATCTATTAGCTTAGCTACCATGGTGATTGGTGTGAGTAAGGGTGATCCTATCAACTGGCTATCAACTGAACTAGGTGATGCTCCACCAGTCGCCTGATCCATCGCCAAGAAGTGGTCTAGGATTCGTTGCACACAGTCAACATCATACAAAGTCTCCATTGAATGAGAAAAGTTGGCCATCAGCAGGTCCTCAAGAGAGGCCTTATCAAGTTGCATCCCAATCCTTTCTTCCAAGTTTGATATACAAGTAGGACTTGCATGAAGAATCTTTGCTGTTCGAAGAAGCCCAAAGAGAAATTTAGTTGAGACAAGGCCTTTTTGCATGGGAAGTAAGTGATCAACGTCTTCAAGTAAAATCTTCTGCTCCTCTTCAGAAAGAGAAGATCCCAACCCTACTGGTGCAAGACGGGTACCAGATTCAGTTGCACTCTGACGTCTGTTTAGGCCGGGAAGGTATTTTTTCGCATAGAAGCTTAACGAAGCGGAGAGTACATCTTGTTTGATACCCCGAGATTCCATAGCAGAGAGCAATCTTTTGTAAAGAGTTAAGCTGAGAGTGGATGCATCTTCATACCACCAGTCAGAAGTAGTGTGTTTTGGCCTGGCCCCAGTGCTTATTCCATTCCACAAAACACTGCCACCAGGGCTCTGCAACACTGGCCAGCCAAAGAGATTGGGGTCAGTTGAAGCCTTGGTAGCAAGTGATTCTATGCACCTTTTAGTGATTTGCAAATCTTGGGCATGTTCATCGCAGGTGTGGAGTGCTGTCAAGGAGTCTTTCCAGGTTTTGAGTACGACTTGATTAAAAAACATGTCTGACACTGAGCTGAGGTTGCCCTCTCCATATTCTTCAGTCATATCAAGATACTCAGCAGCACATCGAAGATGTACAACATTGGATGCAGTCAATTCAAGTTTTACACCATAGCAGAACTTGGCAACCAGCTCGAACGTTTTAGCCCCGCCAGGAATGTCAGGCAGTTTGATGACACGGTCGGATGCTTCCGCGATCAGTCTTTCCATAACACCGCTCCTAGAAAGCAATGGGAACTGCCCAATTTCACACATTAATCCAAATCACACCAACAGATCAACAAGCACTCAAATTAGTAACGGGAACTTACCTTGTGGAGATGAAAAGACATGTCCCCAACTTCAACAACCACATCACTGGGCAGCCCAGTAGTGCAAAACCTAAAACATAAACCATTAATTTGCCGGATTAACTAGGAGAAGGAGAAGAAGAAGAAGAGCGTACCAGGCCTGGCCTTGCCGTTCAAAAGCATCACTCTTGGATCCCAACTTCATACAAGCCATGCCTATTGGATTCCAGTGTTCATCCCCCAATTTTTTAGGTCAACCCCTCTCCTCTACCCTCCTTTATTTTACCAGTATAATTATTTATTTATGTTAAAAATATATATAAAGTAATTACAGTATATATAAGGTAACTGCAACGCTACCACTCCAGCTAAGCCATGTGGAGAAGTTGCTGCTCTTATCATTGCATTCTTTCGCGTCATTCAATATTCAATATTCAATATTTCAATATCATCACTTTCTCCCAAATCACTTGTCACACCTCAACTTTTAACACTACTAATTATCAAACATTTTTCAATATTTGAATAAGTACCTTAGAGCATGCCCAACACTTAATTTATAATAGAATTTTGGATTAATCATATTTTATGGTCATAAATGTTAAAATTGTATCATTCATACCCCTAAAATAAAAGTGGAAACTTCATAACCCGACTATTTATTATTAAAATTCTAACTTCTGGTAGGGGTGATTTTGCAAAATCACTTGCTATAAATAAAAATAGAAATTCAAGGAGCACTCCTTCACCATTCACCAGTCCCCACCGCCCTCCTTCACCATTCCCCATCGGCGCAGCGCCTACAAGTCTTCCTCATAACTATTAGCATATGTGTTTATATTAGTTAGAGGGTATTATCGTCATTTTATATTTTCCTATTTATATATGTCTTTCCTTGTAAGAACATTATTATTCTCCTCATTCATAAGCTTGTATCCAAAGATGGATTTCTCCCAAATTTTCTTCATTTCATAGATTAACTAACATGGTATCAGAGCTATGATTCTTGGGTTTATGGATTGAAGGTTTGTGGGTTGAACAAGATCAAGGTGAAGTGATTTTTTGAATTTTCGTCAAAAGAATTTCTGCTTCGGATTTGTCTGCGCAGCCGTAGTATATTTGAGTTATCTTTTGATCCGACCGTTGGAAACTTCTGAAATTTTGGGAGGTTGTTCGGGAGACGTGGGTCTACGATTTGACCGTTCGGATCGAGTATTTGAGTATCTGGAAATACTGCAGTTTTAGTCGGACTGAACTGTAAGTTTTTGTTGTTTCTTAAAAAAATTTCAGATTCGGCTTTTGTGAGCTTGTTTCGATTTGTTTCGATTTGTTTCGATTATTAGCATGATTCTTGGATGAGATTATTGTGTGGGCACTTGTTTTTGACTCTCAATTTGGTGTTTCTTGGATTTGGTATTAATTTGGGATTTTTTGGAATCGTGGTTGTGATTTTGTGGGTTAAACCTACTTAGTGATTTGGTATGAACTTTGAGGTCCTTTAAATTGGAGATTTGGTATTGCAAGGATTTGGAATTTTGAAGTATATGTTGGATTTGTGAGTTGTTGATTGATTGGTGATATTGGTGTTGGGATTTGGTTTCGATTTTGATTTGGAGTTGTCTTGATTTGTGGGAGTTTATTGGTGGCGTGGATTCGGTTTGACTTTCTGTGTTGAGAATTTTCGGCTGTGTGGCATTTTTGGTGTGTTTGGATTCTTGAACTATCACAATGGAAAGTGGTAGTGATCTTGGTTCTCAGTCATTCAGTGTTGAATTGACTCCGTATATGTTTGATCAGTTTCAAAAGTTTCTTGCATTTCAACGGCCTTCTGTCATGTCCTCCTCCTCCTCTACGGGTTTGTCATCATCGTCCATCTCACCTGTCTCTTCTCCCTTGTAGATTTTGGACTCTGGCGCTCCTAACCACATGTCTCCTCATTTGCCTTCTTTTACTACCCTATCATCTGCACCTACTGGTTCAGTATTGACTGCTGATGGAACTCTCATGCCATTACAGGGTACTGGTTCTATAGTTACCCCTAATGTCTCCTTGAGTGATGTGTATCATATTCCTAGTCTCTCACTTAGCCTTTGTTCGGTTGGTCAATTGTGTGATTCTGGCTTGGGTGTTTGGTTCTCTTCTTCATCTTGTGTGGTTATGGATTTACCATCTAAGAAGGTGGTTGGGACTGGTCGTAGGCAAGGGAAACTTTATGTCTTGGATGAATTGAAAGTATCAGATGTTGCTGATTCTACTGTGGATTTATCTTCCTTTCGCTTGACTCGATCTTCCTCTGATTTTTACTTGTGGCATTCGCGTCTGGGTCATGTTTCTGCATCTCGTTTGAGGTATTTGGCATCTACTGGAGCTTTGGGTCAGTTGCATTCTCATGACATCTCCGATTGCAGTGGTTGTAAGCTAGCAAAGTTTTCTGCCTTACCCTTTCAGAGAAGCATTTATTCATCTCTTGCTCCATTTGATCTTGTGCATTCTGATGTGTGGGGTCCCTCTCCTGTGCCTAGTAAAGGGGGTTCTCGATATTATGTTTCATTCATTGATGATTTTACTCGTTATACATGGGTTTATCTTATGAAGCATAGATCTGATTTTCTTGAGGTTTATCGTGAGTTCAGAGCTCTTATCAGCACACAACACTCTGCAGTCATTAAGTGCTTTCGTTGTGATTTGGGGGGTGAGTATACCTCTAATGCCTTTTGCCAGTTGCTTGCTTCTGATGGAACCATCCGACAGACCTCTTGTACTGATACTCCTCAGCAGAATGGTGTTGCCGAAAGGAAACACCGTCACATTGTGGAGACTGCTCGTTCCTTCTTACTTTCAGCTGAGGTCCCTAAAGTATTTTGGGGGGAAGCCATTCTTACAGCTGTGCATGCCATCAATAGGATCCCGACCTCACATAATTCTGGCTTGTCACCTTTTGAGGCTTTGTATGGACATGCACCTGATTACTCTTCTTTGCGGGTATTTGGATGCGCTTGTTTTGTTCTCCTACCTCATGTTGAACGTTCTAAGTTGTCTCCAAAGTCAGTTTTGTGTGCCTTTTTGGGTTATGGTAGTGGTCAGAAAGGGTATCAGTGTTTTGATCCTGTTAAGCAGAAGTTATATGTTGCTCGACATGTTGTGTTCTTGGAGCATATCCCGTTTTTCTCAGTTCCCTCTAGTTCACACCAGTTGACTGAGTCAGATCTTATTCACATGGATCCTTTTGATGTTGTTAGCGATGATGTTCCACCAGCAGATTTGGTTCCAGACACAGATGCACCCCTTACTGCGCCTCATGCTGTTGATTTGCCTCTTGTCCCTGAGACTGATTTACCCCCAGAGCCTCCACTACCATCTTCCGAGATTGTGATCGATCCTCCCCCTCTCCGTCGGTCAACTCGTTCTTCTAAGTCTACTCAAAAGCCAGACTTTGCTTACTCCTCCTATTCTCCTGCATTTGCCTCTTTCCTTGTGTCTATTCACTCTTTGTCTGAGCCTACATCATATAGAGAGGCTATTAGTGACCCTCTTTGGCAGCGTGCTATGGCTGAGGAACTCGCTGCTTTACATCAGACTCACACTTGGGATTTAGTGCCTTTGCCTTCGGGAAAGCACACTATTGGTTGTCGTTGGGTTTATAAGATTAAGACCAAGTCTGATGGTTCTGTTGAACGATACAAAGCTCGCCTTGTTGCGAAGGGTTATTCACAGGAGTACGGGATGGATTATGATGAGACATTTGCACCAGTTGCAAAGATGACCACCATTCGCACTTTGATAGCAGTTGCTTCAGCTTATCAGTGGAAGATTTCGCAGATGGATGTTAAGAATGCGTTTCTTTATGGTGATCTTTCTGAGGAGGTTTATATGACACCTCCACCCGGTGTTGCGCATGAGCCCGGGCATGTTTGTAGGCTACGACGATCTCTTTATGGCCTCAAACAGGCTCCCAGAGCTTGGTTTGAGAAGTTCTCCACTGTGGTCATCTCTCTTGGCTTTCGCCCTAGTTCCTATGATTCTGCTTTGTTCATCAAGCATACGAGTAAGGGTCGTATTCTCCTCTCTTTGTATGTTGATGATATGATTATTACCGGTGATGACTGTGAGGGGATTGAATCATTGAAGCGTGATTTGGCTCATTGTTTTTCTATGAAAGACTTGGGCATGCTCCGTTATTTTCTGGGTATTGAGGTAGCCTCATCTCCTAAGGGTTACTTGTTGTCTCAGTCCAAGTACATTGCTGATCTTTTTGATCGTGCCCGTCTTACTGACAATAAGACGGTTGACACTCCACTTGAGACTCATGCTCACTACTCTTCTACAAATGGGATTCCTTTGCCTGATCCCACTCTATATCGTACGGTAGTCGGCAGTTTGGTTTATCTTACAGTTACTCGGCCAGATATTGCACATGCTGTACACGTGGTTAGTCAGTTTGTCACTGCTCCGACTTCAGTTCATTGGGCTGCTGTTCTTCGTATTCTCAGGTATCTTCGAGGCACCCAGTTCCGTTGTCTTCTATTTCCCTCATCGTCGTCGTTGGACTTGCGTGCTTATTCTGATGCTGATTGGGTTGGTGATCCCGAGGATCGCAAGTCCACCACTGGCTTCTGTATCTTTCTTGGTGACTCGCTCATTTCTTGGAAGAGTAAGAAGCAGGATGTTATCTCTCGCTCTTCTACAGAGGCTGAGTATCGTGCCATGGCCTCGACTACTGCAGAGATTGTTTGGTTGTGCTGGTTGCTTTCTGATTTTGGCGTCAAACTTCCTCATCCCACACCGCTACATTGTGATAATCAGAGTGCCATTCATATTGCACGTAATTCGGTGTTTCACGAGCGAACCAAGCACATTGAGATTGACTGCCACTTCACACGCCATCATTTGCAGCTTGGTACTATCTCACTGCCCTTTGTTCCCTCTTCCCTTCAGATTGCTGATTTATTCACGAAGGCTCATTCACCTGCGCGCTTCCGTTTCTTATCTGACAAACTCTCAATGCTTCTTGCTGTAGCATCGTGAGTTTGAGGGGGGATATTAGCATATGTGTTTATATTAATTAGAGGGTATTATCGTCATTTTATATTTTCCTATTTATATATGTCTTTCCTTGTAAGAACATTATTATTCTCCTCATTCATAAGCTTGTATCCAAAGATGGATTTCTCCCAAATCTTCTTCATTTCATAGATTAACTAACAATAACCACCCCCAAACATATTTACCATTAAACATGATTTGCCCATATTATCGTTTGTCCATTTCCATGATTGATTCACAACACCTGACACCTCTGCTCAATTCATCATTTGTCATATGAGCATTGATATATAAAACCCAGATTTCCATCCAAGGTGACTCAGTGAGACACAAACCCAGGTCGAAGGAATTTGGGTCAGCTTATCATCTTGGGTTTAATCTTGTCGACGGCAAGGATCCTATGGTTTGGGCCAGGCGAGATCAAGGGGGCTTGTCGCCAGGGAGGAGGAGGTTGATGCCGGCGTCGAGCTCGGCCTTGCGGAAGTCTAAACCCAAAGGCGTCGTAGCTCTGCAGGAGGCAGTCGTGGAGAAGATGCAGAGCATCGCAGCTCTTTTTATTTATTTTTATCTTTTTCTAAATAATTAAAACCTCAAATTTACAAAATTGTCCCTAACAGAAGTTATAAATCTTAACGGAAAGGGGGCAGTGGCCATGAATGGCACTTATTACTTATTTAGGGGCCATGAAATACACATTTCAACATTTAGGGGTATAAATTTTTCACTTTTATATTAGGAGTTATGAATGATACATTCTCAACATTTAGGGGGCATAAAATACAATTAATTCTAGACTTTTTAGATAAATTTGCCATTTTTAGGTATATTATGGCTTTCAAGAGCTACTATATCTCATACTTTAAAATAAAAATATTGTAAAATTAGAAGATTGAAAAGGCATATGAGTTATAATTGTTTCATACTCTAAAATTAAGTAGTTTTTCTTTCCTTTTTTATCATATACTTTCTTAATCATTCACATCTTCACCCACATAAAAATATTTAAAACATAAACTTGCAAATAAAATTAAGGCCATGTTTGCTAGAGCTTATAAATAGAGTAGTTCAGTCTAATTAATTCAGTTCAATTCAGTTCAGTTCAGTTCAGTAAAATATAATTTGATCAAAAAATTCAAGTAAATTTAGACATTCTATTTTTCAATGCATAATTTTCACTTCACTTCACTTCAGTTCAATTTAGTTCATGTCAGTAGAAAATAAGTTCAGACAAACAGACCCTAATTGAGTGCTCTTGGGAGTCTCAAATAGAATTAAATATAGCTATTATTATATGTGGCAATAAATTCACGGAATGATATAAAAGAGCAACTGTTGGATGAGGGCAAAATAATTATGGAGTTTTTTTGAATTTGATACTCTATTATAAAAATTGTTTTAGAGTAGCTGTTGGGCTTGCTCTTATCATCTCTATTATCATATTTGATATCATTTATAGCATTTGATTTAAATGTTTTCATTTTTTTTATAGAAATTTTATATAATTCATCTATATTTGAATATATTATATGTCGATTAGTGCTACTTAATTTAATAAAATATAAATTGAATGGAGTAAAATTAGTAGTAATTACCAAAACTGATTCAAAAGTGAAACTAAACTTTTAACTTGCCTAATTACAATTAAACCATATGTATATATTCATAAATATATATATCAGCATCCGCTTTCAATCGATTTTTACCAATTCGTTTAATATACATTTTTTATATTTTATATTTCGGTCGTATCATTTAGATTTTCTCCAATACAAATAATCTAAACATATTTA
Source organism: Sherardia arvensis (assembly GCA_948330725.1). Classification (NCBI taxonomy): domain Eukaryota; kingdom Viridiplantae; phylum Streptophyta; class Magnoliopsida; order Gentianales; family Rubiaceae; genus Sherardia; species Sherardia arvensis. The sequence continues at coordinate 26,104,045 of OX415236.1, forward strand.
GACTTTCACGCAATTCTTTTTAAATTTTTATGTATGTGAAAACATAATTTTTTTAAAGTCAAAACCATCCAAATGGATTGGGGGATTATTCACGACTCCTCGATCCTTACATAAAAGCGGTAAAAATACATGTTAAACTCAATATTACACATAAAACCTTTTTAAGATTTCTGTGGCAATTTGAGTGAGGCGCGGAGTGATTCCAGCATAGCCGTACTACTACTCTGCCTGGGAGTGACTACATGTACTACTTAAAAAGTGATACATCGTAAGAATGCTAAGGTCTAATACCCGAAGGTACCTAAACAACCGGACAAATATCATATCTTTAACTCACAGTATAAATACTCAAAGTCTATGCACGGATACGCCAGTAGTAAGCTGTCAAAACTACATATGACTTGGATTTCTCCATAACTGTATTGTATAGACCGAAACCAAAGGGTCTTCCCTCCCGCCAAATACACGGGGTAGGAGGGACATAACAAACAAATGGCCAAGGATACTCAATAAATTAGTCAAGACAGTTATGCAAAAAGATCAACTCTAAATCATATCCCACTAAAAAACATTAATGTAATTTAAGATCAATACTAGAGCAATCTCAACCAATCCTGTTCTGATTGGCTAGTGTTCAAATATTGGACAAAGCAAATGCAATCTAACACGATATAAGCTAAAATTTTGACCGGTCTACAAATCTGGTAACAGTATCGCCAATAGTAAGTATTCAAATTATTTTGACTTGAATTTCTCCTAACTGTACAAATCAGGTCGGAAGCTAATCAAAGTTAAGCCTAGTAAAAGGACCCATCGAAAAACTAATATTATCATATTACATTCAATCCAATACTATAGTAAAAATCTAAATTCCACATACCCTAAAAAAGGACTAAAAATGTTTTTAAAAAGATAAAAGAAGTAAAAACCACCTCCTCAATCTAATGGTGACAACTCCTATGAAAACCTGCCTGAACAAGTCCAAAAGGGTTCCCGAACCGACCGTCTAACCGACCTGACCGGCCAAACCAGACTTATTGGCCGAAACACACAAACCAAAGACAACGTGTTCGTTGCCAGACAAAACAATGCACAAGGGATGACCGGATCAGATGCGAATCAAAACAGACACAGTCCGTTAACCCAGCTCAGTCAGCGAGCGCTCAGACCTCCCTCAGATGCCACTCTTATCAGTTTGGTGATGTATGAGACTGAGACACGTACATCTAGATTTAGTTTAAAAGTGAAGATGATTTTGGGTTAAAGAGAGAGAAGGAGAGGTTTGAAAACATAAAGGACGGTATGGAGGAGGCTGACAGCCGATGGTGGCGCCAGTGGCCTCTAATGGGTTTGGAAGTTTTGGGTTTTTTTACGAGAGAGTTTTTTGGGGAGGAATTTTTTTTGATGTGTGTGAATATATATGTTTGCATGGTATCATATCTATACTCAAATAACATTATTAACATATTTTCAGCTAATGACGGCTAACTTTCAGTTGACTACAGTTGTTGCCAGCTAGCAGCTGTTAATCTTAGTAGCTAGCTGCTCAACTGGACTAGCCAGAGTATGGAAATAGATTTTCAATCCAAATCCATATCCATACATTTGAGAGAGAGTAGTGTCTATATTCTGGACCAATGCTATATTGCAAATATAGAATATAGGGTCAAATTCTTGGGTCGGTCTGATTTCATTTCATGACAAACGTTTTTATTCACACGCCACTATATCGTAAATATCAATTCCCATTGAACATAAAACCCACTCAATGCCAAATTCCTCAAAACAGAAAAACCCCAATTACACTTGCATCCTCAATCCTCAAAATTTGATCGAATGAAGAACCTTCCAATTGAGAGGATGTCTCCCTCTATGTCTATTAGTTAAACCACAGTCTATATTATACACGGTCTCTTTTGAGGATTTACCATTTAATTTTATACGTGCTGTCAAATTATTTCAAATTATATGTGATTGTGATAATTGTATTGCATTATGTTTTATTGATAGTATGATCTAGGATTTCTTGTTTCATTGGCTACATGTTCTAAAAATCCCAGACTGTTCATTAAATGGATTAGGGAGCGTGTTGAAAACACCACCTATTGTTTTCTTTGAATGGATCGTATACTAGGCTGTATAAAACATAATTCGTCAAATCATCAATTTCATACTAGGCTATACGTAGTGAATATTGGTTCTATTAAGAATTAAAAATATATTTGGCTATAATCATTTTCATTTTAAGCATATGAACAACTCAATACCATTTTAACCTAAGTAGCGCAAGTATGCACGCATGTATTGACAAGCTAAGATGACCTTAGGTCTATGACAATTCTATAACCGCATGCTTCATCTTTAGCATGTGAACAACCATGTACATTTTTAACCAAAGTAGCGTGAGGTAAGAAAGACATGTATGGGCGAGCTCAGACAACCTTAGGTCCAAAGACATTCTGGTTGAAACCTGTTGTTGTATTAATAAATTTCAAACCGAGAGTACAAAGTGTTTGTTCTCTATGCTAACATATTTTTAACAAAATTCAGTCCAATCCTAGGCCTAGCTGAAGCAGATTCCTAATAGGCTATTACAAAAAAATTCATAAATCGGATATAAAAAAGAGTTAGCGGGCAGAGGCCCGTTAGAGCCCACGCAGTCCAAATTTAGCTACGATTCTCAAACTCAACTTTTCTGTAGTGAGGAAACTCTTCTCAAAGTATCTCTTGTTTCTTCCGGTCATAAATGATAAAGGTGATAAACCAAGAGCTGGAATGGTTTGTGCTTCTTTCTATTCCCAAACAAAAACACATATCTCCAAAATTGTTTCAACCTCTAGAAAGAGGAGACTTAAAGGTTTGAAAAAAAAGAGGATGAGTATTGGAAATGATGGAAGATGTGGGCAGCTGATTCAGGAGATCCATTGCAGAGATAGAAAAGGGAGAATTCAAGGCAATGTCAAATGCATGGAGTCTATCTAGGTTGGAGTCAAATGCTGAAAAGATCTCTATACATCTCCTGCAACTATTTGATCTATAAGGAGTCTTTCTTACTTTGAATCATCCATAACTGCTTGTACAGAAGAGCCCAATTTCCAGATCCTAGAAACCCTTGTAACTGCACTCCTGAAACTCAGGATTTCCCAAGAAATGGGGTTCTAAAAGGGTATGAAGGAAAACCCACTCCAAGTTGTGAAATACTTTTTAAAATAAAAAATTCAGAAGGCAACTCCTAAACCATGATAAGAAAGCCATTTTTAACTATGCAAGAGTTCCAATGTAAGAGTGAGGTTATGATAGATGTGTCTATCCTTAATAAATTATCCATGTTAGCATTAATAAAGATAGGAAGTACTTTCCCCAGACTAGCACACAACACCTTAGTGATGATCTTGTAGATCGTAGAACAACATGAGATAGGCATATAATTTGAAGATGTTTGAGGGGATTCCTTTTTGAGAAGCAAGGAAATAATTTTTTTGTTTAGCTTAGATGGTATAAAGTCTCCAGCAAATAAGCCTTTAATGGAGGCTACCACACTACTTCAAATCTTAGGCCATGCTGATTTTAAAAAGCTACTTACATCCAGGGCTCTTCGGGGGGAATGGACTGCATTGCCGTGAAATTTGAAGCTCAGAAACTGGGTAAATCAATGCTAGCTGCTGTTGTAGAGAGAACAGTTCCAGACTAGACAATGGTGGGATCCACTTCCATTGTAGGAGGAAATGATTTGCCCAGCTGTCTAGTGAAGCACTCAGGCAGATGATACTCAATGATCTCTCTACTCTCCATGAGATGGCCATGACTATCAGTGAGGCATACATATGGTTCTAGAATTGCCTAGACTTCAAGAAGCCATAAAAAATCCTTTACTTTCAAAGACATTAGGTACAAGTCCGTCAAATCAATGTGTTTCAACTTTTAGCATAACTGGAAAAAAATGTCTCTGATTTGACGGATCTTATCTCATGGTTTATCAGCATGGCCTAAGATTGGAAGTAGTGTGGTAGCCTCCACCAAAGGCTTCTTTGCTGGAGACTTCATACCATATGAACTAAACAAAACAATCATTTCCTTGATGCTAAAAATGAATCCTCTCAAACAGCTTCAGATTATATGTTTATTGATAAGTCCATGGTTCGCATTCGGACCTCATTCATACTCAGACCAAGGCCCGAGAAGGGTCATGGGCTCGAGATACGTGGAGGATGGATCCACAGGTCTATCAATCCTAATCTTTATAAGGAATGCGTATATTATGAATGTTCTATAAGGAATATACATCTTCCTAAACATGGTAATACAACCATGTCTGAAATATACTTCTTCTATACATGGTAATACAACTATATTCCCATAAGAGTTGTATTACTACCATAAATACATATCTTGGTGATCTACGGATTGTAGCCATATAAATACCCAAAGGTTTGGTAGACCTCTCTATCTAATACTTCATACATTACGCCTTAAGCAATATACTAACTTGAGCGTCAGAGTGTCTACCCTCGGGACACCCGGGGCTTTGTTTTGCAGATCAGTTTGAGAGCCTGGTTCGTTGTCGAAGTGTTGGTGTCCAGCATACATCAATTTGGCACGCCCAGTAGGAGCCACACCCATTGACGACGTCGCCGAACTCTGTCTCTGATCTGGTCTAGCGTACTTGAAGAGCAAATCCTCCAACAACATGTCTGACGCTGAGCAACCTAGACGAAGCGCCCGTGTTCTAGGGCAAAATCCGGAGGAGAATCCAGAAGCAGAGCAACCTCCCTAAGGACGAGGACGAGGAAGAGAACGCGGTCGACCCGGAGGATCTCGTACGCGCTCTACCTCTGAGCCTCCACTAAGCTCTAATGTGGGGGCAGGAAACTCCAGCGTTCCGAACTCCCTCGGTCCAAACCCCGTCATATCCGGAGCATCCTTCTCCGGTCCAAATCCTGCTGCATCCGGAGTGCCACCTTCTAGATCAAATCCTGTTGGATCTGAAGTACCAAACTCAGGTCAGAGGATCTTGATACGTACTGACATGAACTACAGTGAGCACGTCAACAATTCAGATGGCCTCGACCGAGAAAACGGTTTGGGATATAGTGGATCTGATTCGATCTTTTCCGTGGAAGAACAAGCGCAAAGGGATCGACAAATCCTCGCAGAAAGACGGCAGGAGGAGGAAAGACAAAGACGTCTTAGGGAAACCTTAAACCAGACTGTACAACATAACCCACCGAGCTCTGAGCCGCCCTATATCAATCTTGTCTCGAACACACCTCCGAGAACGATCCCTGACGATGTCCGAGCACTGATGAGGGATTTACATCCCCAGTATCCTGACTTCGTTGCATCCCTGATAAACTCAAGTCAACCACTTCGTGCCCAAACACATGAGGCCCCAAATTGAGTCTCTATCCCAGGAGATCGAACAGTGCCACCTTCTGATCACAACCAGCAGCAAAGACTTTTGGGTGATTTATCTCGAAATCTACCTCCCTATAATAATCAGAGGAGTCTGCCACCACCTCCTGATCCAGCCAATCACCTTAATGAGGGCTTAGGGCTGAGCAAGGAGGAAATGAGAAGAATACGCATCAACAATATCCAGGAAGAACTCAGGCGCGAGAAAAGTTAGCGAACCCAAAACGAATGGCAAAACAGTGCTGATCGGCCTTTCACCCAAGATGGAGCCTACCGTACTCGAGGAAAATAGGAGGTCGATCAAGAAATCACACGTATCCTCGGACTCAGAGGACAGTCTGCTCACTCTCCCTTCTCGCGACATATTGTGAACCTCCCCTTCGATGGCCACAAGAAGGTCCTAGAACACTTGCCCACATAAGATGGTACCAGTGATTCGAGAGAGTTCCTCTCGGTCTTCTTTAAGACTTTGGAAACCAGGAATTTCCACGAGTTGGAAATATGCAAGATCGTCCCCAGTTACCTCCGAGGGAAACCACAAACATGGTTTACTCAGACAAAACCACTGGGATTTCGCCGAGTTCCTTCTCCACGCTTTTTTCCAGAAGAAGAAGTTTACCAAGTCCCTCGGAGATTTGGGATATGTGGCCCGCCTTGAAGGAGAGACTGTGATAGAGCATTATCACAGATACATTGATCTAGCTACTGAGTGCTATGATTGAGATGAACGCCTCCTGATCAATATGTATCGAATGAGTGTAGATGATGACACTCTGAGGATGAAGCTGGCAACAAAGAATCCAACAACCATTCAGCATCTCCAGGCTATCATGGAGAAATATGCCAGCAAAGCGAACGCCGTCACAGGCAAGAGACCCCCTGACTCCATCTAGACAAAAAAGAGTCCAGAATGAAGATACCGAAGGTTGAGAAGACGAAAAGCGCCTCCAAACCTACCTTCGAGTCATACACTCCTCTGGCTAGATCTCGGGCCGAGATTTTATCCATTCACAGGCACCTTTTAAAGGACCCACCCGCCATGAAGGATTCAGCCGAGCGCCAAAGGTCCCCAAAGTTTTGTCAATATCACCGAGATCGGGGGCATGACACTGATGAGTGTTATCAGCTCAAGAACGAGATCGAGAAGCTGATTCGTCAAGGAATCGTGCAACAAATTGCACCTTCGATAGCCGGCGATAACTAGGGTACCCAGAAGAGATATGGGGGAAATGACAAGCGATTTCCCACGTCGTTAAATGGGACTCCGCGAGATCAAAATACTATTTATAAATCACATACAACTTCTAACTACTAGAGAGTAGAAAGTGGGAAGTAGGGGTCGAACCACAAGGAGAAGGTACTTGTAAGAGTGTTTTAAATTAGAAAATAAGCATACTTATATATTATATAGAAAGCAATGTAAATATGGGGGGGTTTTGAGATTGGTTTTTATTACACTACGAAAAGAAACTAAACTATCATTAGTTAAGCTAAGGGGAAGATTCTAAGATTATGAGGTCTTGGGAGGAAAATGACTTCAATTTCCAACTATCGACTTATCACCGAGAAAATGTAATTACAAGGAAGTTTAGACTATTTGTCAAGGATGAAAGCATCATATTCTCTCGAATGTAGTTAGAGAGGATGATAACACCACTCAAAATCTCTCATTGTTGATTCCCCTAGATGATAGTATCATAGATAACTTAACAATGGTATTAGGATTAGAGAGAGACAAATTTACTCACACACCCACGATAGCGAGAGCATACAAATAAGACATTTGATAACTAGCAAGAACCAAGACGATGATAGCATATATGTCTCGACTCCTACTTTGCTACTTAATGATATTAGAGTAAACGATAACGTTCTACCACAAATCTAGCTATTCGTTGATAACAATCATACATTAAAAAGGAATCTTCAACTCAAGTATACAATCACATATTAGGGGGACCAATGATAACATTCAATATTTACCTAAACACATAATTGATTAATCATGCAAGTTCATAAGATTTCCACTTCTAACAACTCATATTTATAATGGCATTCCTTAACTACAATCACACAACAAGGGGAAGAACTTGTCATCACTCAATCCTTTCCATAGTCACTAATCTAACAGCTAGAGATTACACTACAATTATGCTAAGTCACCATCATCATCACACTAAATTACTCTAACCAAGCTAACCTAATTAATGACTATGGAGCATGCAATTGATATAAAACACAAAACCCATAACAAATTAAGCAAGATTGAACAACATTCATGCACAAGAATTCAAGTTCATCAAATGATAATCCAAATCTCAAGTTTAAGCATACAAGGCCCTCAAAGTTTCAAGGGAATGAATTCAAATGCTCCCAAGGATCAAACTAAGCTATACTACAATACATGGAATCAAACTACTAATCTAATGGAAAGGAGTGGAAGAAAAGGGAAAGAAAGATGAAGAAAATGGAGATGTACATGGTGGGAGGCCGTTTTTGCTCTTGGAGGGGATAAGGGGTATTTATAGAATGCAGTGCACGGGCCGCGCAGCACTCCGCGCACTTTTGTGAAGGGCCGCACACTTTAACCGTTGATCCGATTTGCATCTTCTAATAGTCCATTTCGAAGCTCTTGATGAGAGGAATCCAATGGTATGACCCATGTGATCTAATCCTTTTGCGAAAATTTCCAAAATCAAGGTTCAAAATATTAGTGCATCACTTGTTCTTCAAAATGTAACATTCACAAGTTTAACTTTAAAACTCCTTACTTTGCACCAAATGCTACCCAAATTAGATCTCAAATGTTATAAAACAAGAGTATATTTAGGGCTCATCAGGAAAACCCTGGCAGAAGAAGAAGGATGGCTCACGCAACAATAACAATAACAACCATGGCGGCGGAGGCAACAATCCTCAAGATCCTCCTCCACCACTGCCAAATGGAGCCAACCGGGTCATCAACAACATCAATGGCTATACCGGAGAATCAATTTCATTGACTAAGCTGTAGGATAGTGTACGGGCCATACCACATACCGAGCCAGTCAACAAGAGGCTTCGCCCCGAGGAAACCATTACTTTCTCGGATGCGGATGCCGTACCAAATCAGATGCCTCACTCTGATCCTCTCATCATCTCAGCAACCATACAAGATATCCTAGTAAAAAGAGTCTTCATAGACGACGGGAGTGGGGTAGAAGTAATGTTCCAAGATTGCTTCCAGAAACTAGGATTTACCAAAGATGACCTCAAACCTACGGGTCCTATCTCGGGGTTCACAAGAAATCCAGTAATACCTCTCGGGGAGATCACACTCCCAGTCACAGTAGCAGATGGGACAGAGAGCCTAACCCTCTACTGCACCTTCATGATAGTCGACACTGTCACACCCTTCACCATTATCCTTGGCAGACCTTGGATGTGCCAAGCTAAGGCCATATGTTCTCCCTACCATCTGATGCTGAAATTTCCGACACCGCAAGGAGTAGTTTCAATCAAAGGAGATCGAAGAGTGGCGCGTTCTTGCATGATCACGGCTATCCGTGACGTCAGAAAAGTGAGTAACATCTCGGCCGTCAACACTATCCTAGGAGATCTGGTCCCCGACCCCGATCTCGAACAACCTATGGTGTTTCACTTCGAGGAAGAGGCCTACAATGAGATGACTGCACTATGACACAAACGACACCACCAAACCTTCTAAGTGGGAGAACTGGTAATGCCAGTTGGCCCGTGGTTCACTAACAAGCTAGGAGGAGCGCTGGAACCAAGGACGAAAGGACCATATATAATCTCTGCAGCACAATCCAGTGGATTCTACCTCTTGCAAACACGCGAAGGAGAGCACTTGGACCTTGTCATCATGGCGCCCTTCCTACGCAGGTACCTCGGAGCTAAAACGGGCTATTCCCCTCTACATGGGCTCTCCTTGCCATAGCAATTAATCTCTTCTCTTCCGCAGAGGCTTTCTTCCTCAACACTACAGGTTTTTTCCCACTAGTTACCTCTACTCTACGGCGGTCACGGGAATTAGTCTCCTCGGCATGAGCGTGTACATACTCTCCCTCATCATGATGGGGGATGGAAATTGTTTCCCTACTGCTACTCATGATTACAGAGAGTATGGGGGGAAATATTTACACAGAGAGGAAAGGGAAAAAGTAGGCACAATGAAATCAAAAGAGGAAATAAATAGCACTGATAAATCAAAGGAAGCAGAAATGTGGGGCTCCAGAGAGTGATGAAATGTCGACGCGACTTCTGAACTTGGAAAGAAGAAATTTTGAATAAGGAAGACAAGAAGAATGATTTGGGAGATTTAACCCAAACCCAGACAACATTTATGGCGAGTAATTATCTCGATTCTGGTTCCGATGCAAGCAATTGGAGAGACGGGGGACAGACCGCCTCTACTTTCCAATGAATGCACGCCACGTGTATTTACCATCTGGATTTCAAAGGAAGCTAATCTTAGCCGTCCATATAATTGGAATACGAAAGAACTTTAAGCTAGATATTCAGAAGGGTAAGCCCAAGAGGACAGTCCTAGAAGGATACCCCGAGCTTAACACCCCAAGTTATGCTCCTTCGAGTTATTGGTCTTCCCTCGAGAAGCAGGTTTCTCCTTCAACCTTCGAGACGGAGCACTTTATATTCTGAAGATCTACCTTGGGGCTACTGATAAGTCCATGGTTCGTATTCGGACCTCATTCATACTCGGACCAAGGCCCGAGAAGGGTCATGGGCTCGAGATACGCGGAGGATGGATCCACATGTCCATCAATCCTAATCCTTATAAGGAATGCATATATTATGAATGTTCTATAAGGAATATACATCTTCCTAAACATGGTAATACAACCATGTCTGATATATACTTCTTCTATACATGGTAATACAACTACTATTCCCATAAAAGTTGTATTACTACCATAAATACATATCTTGGCGATCTACGGATTGTAGCCATATAAATACCCAAAGGTTTGGTAGACCTCTCTATCTAATACTTCATACATTACGCCTTAAGCAATATATTAACTTGAGCGTCGGAGTGTCTACCCTCGGGACACCCGGGGCTTTGTTTTGCAGATCAGTTCGAGAGTCTGATTCGTCGTCAAAGTGTTGGTGTCCGGCATATATCATTTATCTCACACTAATCTACGGTCTACACGATCATCACCAAGGTTTATCAATAAAACCAATACCACCACCATATGTTGTATCACCACCACCGCATTACCGTTGTATCACTAAAATCATCAATAAAATATTGATTAGTACGTTGTATTTTTTTTATCAATACCACCCACCGTTGTATTGGGTTATCAATACAAGAATTGGATTTTTAAAGATGAGATCCAACATGAAGGACTGAATAGGAGACAACTAGCGACTTCTATTTTGGGGAAAATGGTTTAGATTTTATTTTTGAAAAAAAAAAATATAACATTTCAAGTTGCTGGAAAACGTCCAACAATATTTAACATCAGAAATGATGGGGTAGAGTCCCAAACTATGTGCTCAACAGTATTATTCAAACCAACACTACCTACTAGACGAGCATCACTATTGAATTTCCTAGATATCCAGTAAGGCGGTGATAAAGAGAGTCATGAGAATTGTTCACGTATGTGCCCTTTTATTGTAGTGCATGTAGAGAGACACTCACCACCATCATGTATCATATGAAAGTTCAGAGCATCCCCAGTTATACTTGCATCAGTCCATTCCAACTCGGTTGCTAGAGCTATGGCCTCACTCAGTGCTAAAGTCTCTGCATACATCGGATCGTGCACTCCATTAAAGTATTTTCCTCTTGCTCTCTTGAAGGTTCTATCTCCATCCATTGCAATCACTCCCGTCCCGACTTCCCCATGCTTAAGGCCAGCGTCAAAGAATATCTTCATTCCATTCTCAGGAGGTCTGAACATATGTCCCGTATCAAGTGCTTGATAGAACCTTTCTGGCCAGTTATTAGCTTCAGCAAAAGATCGCAGGGTTACACCAAGCGTTGCCGCCATTCTCTCGGGTGCTAAATTATGTCCCTGAAAGAGCTTGTTGTTTCGCTAGAACCATATGCCATCGCATGCCTTGATGATCAGTTCCATACTTGCCTTGTCATTATCCATGATCAGCTGCCTGAACCAGTTGTCACCTCTATTTTTTTCACTCAACAGAATTGTATCATGTAGACCTAGAGTACGCCAAACTCTTTCTGCATACCGCCATTCAAAGAAGAGATGCCTCGTTGTTCCATCGTCCTTCTCACATAGTTGACACGTAGTCGGCACAGGGATGGTTCGGTTTCGAAGGTTCTCTGAAGTCGGAAGCGAGTCCTTACACAGCCTCCATGCACAGTATTTTGCTCGCGCCGGAATTCTTAGCTCCCGGAGTTTTTTCTAGAAAGAGTCTTCCAATACCAGCCCTGTATTCTGCATTTTATGGTAGAATTCTGATCGGCCATCTTCCTTCAAATTGTGATACATGGATTTTACTGTGAATCGCCCGTTCGGATCCTTCCTCGCGCCCTAATAAGAATACAATGTTTCATAATATATTTAATTAGAATTTAATTATAATTTAATTAGTGGACAATTTTGTAATTTTAATTTTAATTGTATCTTTATGTGAAAATTTTCTACTAACCATACCATATTTTATTCTTTTACTATTTTAGTTATATTATTATACGATTTTGTTTTCTATGTATCATTCTTATTCAATTAGACTTATTTTCGTAATTTCCTGGTATTCAATTGATTTGGTTAATTGTGTAATTTTGGTCCATTCAATTATATTGAATTTTGGTATATGTTCCTTAAATATTGTAACATCCCAACTAAAATCACATATTCATTCGGTGAGTTTAGTTAGGATGTCTGCCTAGTTCAAACCAGGCTCAAGAAATGGTATACATGCATAACTTTAATACTGCTATTACACCTTATACTTTATATTAAACTTTAAACTAAGAGAATTTTTTTTTCAACTCCAACTACGAATGGAAGTACTTCATAAGATTGTCTTTTAGTGCGCCTACGATCTTGTAGCACCTCACAGATTCTAGCTCTGCCATGCCACACATAGTACACATAATGAGCTTGCGCCCAGTGATGTTCTCCGTACAACATAATAAACATGTCCATTTCACAGATAATACATCATTTCATTAGTGAAACAAAACTATAAACACCTAACACTTTTATCTTCGCTAACAAATCTTAAGTAAGTTAACAACAATTTATTTATACTTATTGATTTAGATATAAATACCATCAAGAAAAGAGTGACAATTAAACAAGTTAAAGCTACTCAACACAATTCATCTAACCCCTCCAGTTACATTTCAAAGTATCATGTCAGTGATTTAATTCACTAAAAGACATAATACACAACTTAAACCTAACTTACCCTAACCCTAAATCGCAGATTAATCATCAAACTTATAAACTAATCCTTCTAATATAAACAGTAACAGTTGACAATATCTTCTCTTTTCAAACTTGATATGTAGATCTCATACAATTACACAACAAGCTTCCAAGAGTAAACAAAAACAAATCTTCTACCCTAGGTACTTAAGGAACAAGACGGGAAACACATACAAGAGAAAATTAGATCACACTAATATCTGATATACCTTTTTAATTACGTCACATTAAGTAATGTTCAGGTGAAGCACAAATATATGACATTAGGCATACACTAGTCACGTCGAATATGAACAAATCATGTCAAGTACAATTAAGTCAGGTCAAGAATAATTAAGTCACACAGAAACGGACACATCAAGTATGGACAAGTCATATCAGATAACCACAAATGTCAAACATAATCAAGTCAAGTCAAGCACGAACACGCTCAAGTAGTATCAAGTCACAAATCATGTCTAACACGAACACGTCACGTCAAGCTCGCTCCCGTACGTACGTAGCCCTTCATCTTTTGTACAACATTTCTCACACGGACTATTGGCCGCAACTGACCAGATCCATGCAAGTCCAGGTCACAATATACTCCCGACTACACCAACCTCCTGCCGTGTGAACGAGTAGTATATTGCTTGGTCCATCTCGCACGACTATTGGCCGCAACTGGCCTAGCCGTGCGAGGCATGGTCACAAAATACTCTCACTTGCACAAAACTCCATACCCCGAGTAAAAGTAAGTGGTATTTTGCTCATGGCATCACATATATTACATGTATACAAATTCATACTTTTAAATCATCTGTATTTAGATACCAGCCAGTCTAGTCACATTTTATACATATTATTTAAGTTAAGAACTCAGACATTATCACGATTTTTAGCACAAGCACGTCAGAGTATAACTATAAAAAATCAAAAATTGCACATTTTATTTTTCATGGCATCATATAATTATTCTAGGTATAAATAATGCACACATCTTTATTTTATATTGTTCAAGTAAAGAATTTTAAACATTACCATATGCACCACACAGAGTAACCACAACAAGAAGAAGAGTTTGACAACGGTGTAAACACCCAAAATTAGCTAACACCATTTTAAGCATTCAACAACTACTAGCTTAAAAAAGACAGAGAAGTATAACACGCCAACAAATATCTCAAGAAAAACTTACAAACACTTAATTTCATATATTACTCATTCATGTAGCAGGTTCAAAACATGTCCTTTATTCACTCAAAAACCATCAAAATATGTATGAAAACTAGTATAACCATGGTATGTATATACGCGAAGAGCACAAGTAGCACATAGGCATGACATCCCCAAAACTTTATAGATATATTCTACAAAGTTTTGAAGAGTGAGAACACTCACCTGATTTGATAAAATAGATCATCTTATGTATTCAAGTCCCATTCCATAATCAGTGTTTTACTGAATATCAAATCTGAGAATAATGTAGTAATAAAAGAATTAGTCTTGATGTTGCATCACAGTTTCTTATTCACTATTCCTAGTTGCTCTTGCCTCTAACTTTCCTTTCCCCCAAGGCTTTAGAAATTTTAATTGTACTCTATACTTTAATTGTATAACAACTAATTAAAATGAGCAATACCGCTGCCGTCGGAAACTGAAACTTGCTCTTTCGCTTAGTTTCTCAATTCTCTGTTATCATGTTAAGTTCCAGACCCTATAGTACCTCAGTATTTTCAAAGTATAAACATATAGGTTCTTAAACTACTTTTACCGGCACGTCTCTTACTCTCACTGGAAAACATTTGCAGAAATCTTGAGGAGACATGTCCGAATTAAACATAGTATTTTAATGTCAGTCTCAGACTCAAACTATAGCTAACAAAAGTTTGGTTTTACAAAGGTTTGTCAATTATTTGAAACATATCAACAGTGGAAGGAAGATACCTACTGCGGGTTAGACTCGAAATCATACACTACCTTTGAAAATACATCTCTCATTGATTTTATGCTAGAAAAACACTGCGTGACTGCTTAAAAATCATATCATAAGTCTTAAAGATTACAGAAAATGTAACATCTTATATATTATAGTAAAATCTCTTTAAAACCTTAAAGTCTCAAATTCTGAAAAATGGAATTAGCGGCAAAAGTTTGACAGTCATTTTCAGTACCGGTTTCTCAACCAAATCAAAAGTTTCCTTAAGTTAAAATGAAGATCAATGTTTCATGATCACAATAAAACAAGAATCATCTAAATCGGAGTCTTGGTTAGAAATATATGGTGATTTGAAGTTAGTCCGCTAGGAATGGTTATCCTGCAGTAATTCAAATACAGTAGACTTGAAAATCGACTGATATAAGTCATTATTCAGAATATCCTGATAGTTCAAAGCTTTTTACTCTACTCCTCATTAGAAAGATCATCACAGCATGAAAATACATGTTAGAAAGTATCAGGTTTTGAAAATCAAAATTTCAGCAAGAATAATAATTAAAAATGCAAATCTTTGATGCATTCTTTCTCACTTATTAGTGAGTTTGTTTTAACAGTTCAAAAGTATACTATGTGGCTAACATTAGGAATATCATTTTGGTATATATATCATTCAAAACTAAGTTCCACGCTAAGAAACAAGAGGTTTTGAAGAAAACACTTTCAACAAACTATCAAGCAAGAGTACAGATTTTCAAAACAATTTTTCTCACACGTTACCAATCCAATTCTTAAAATTTCAAATCCTATAATCTACTTTATTTCCCAAAGATTGCACAGGTACAAGAATCGACAGAATCAGAATTACGGTTTAACCAATATAAGCTTTTAAAGTCCAGTCTGCTGCAACAAAACATACACAGGACAGAAACTTTGAAACCCTTTTTCTTACTTGTCTCTTAATCAAATAAAACCATTCTTTATATCAAATTGAAGCTCAAAACCCAGGGTTTTCAAATCACTTTTCCTCACTCAAAACAGAGTTATGGATTTAAATTTACAGGATCTTGAAAGCCAGCACTCTAGACTGGAAATTCAAATAAGTTTCATTCACATTCACACACACCACTGAAAACCTCACTATAGTAGACTCCCCATAATTTTATACCAACACAGTTCATCCACAATTTATACCAACTCAGTTCATCCTATTCAACCAATATAAGTTTTAGATTTAACTGCAATCTAAGAGGTATTTGAATTGAAAAGAGTTTTAGTTTTACCTTGGCTATATGTAAGGATCATTTTGCTGTAAATAGTGGTACTCGGCCATGGTTCCTTAGATTGTCGATGGCCTTGTAGAGGTGGTGGTGGTGTTAGGCGATTGGTTTGGCATGGTTGTTTCCGGCGGGTGGGGGGCAGTGAAGATGTTGGTGAGGGTGATGGTGATTAGGAGGATGGTGAGTCTGGTATGCGACGGTGGTGTGTAGAAGAACAGAGAACGTTGTGGAGAGTTTTTAGAATTAATCAAAATAATTATAAACTATAAAGGACATGTGTAGTGTGCACACAAAGCTAAGTAATTATTGTTGCTCTATTATATATTTTTCATGACAATTTCCATTTTGATGAATTATTAATGCTATATTTAGTAATTAAATAATTTACTCAACTTTCCAATACCCTTATAATTTATGTCCTATAACTCTAAAAAAATATTTCCACTAATACATGTATATATATATATATATATATATGTATGTATATCATTCATTTTATTCAAAAGACATTGTCGTGTCTGTGTATATAAATACGAATCTTCAAAGATTATGTATTTCTTGTTTAACCTATGCTTAGCTATACTTATATTATATATATGAATTCTTATAACTAAATATTTTGCTCTTGTTGTTTCCTCGTAAATCTATAACTATTTTGAATATATCCCTTTTATTATCTTAACTCTTGATGAGAATATTGATAATCACTCACTTAAACTCATCTATGACCTAACTTATCATTGTTAACCTTGTCGGGTGTTTGTCTGAGAGACTAGGTCTTCACAAATATAGTATTCAATTCTCTGTCATGATACAATTTCCTAAAACTTAAAATAAAACCAATTCCCAAACACATATTAAAAATTTGAATGGTGATATGGGCTCTGGCCCATATCCAGATTCCGGCCCAGAGAGTGGTCTGGTCCATGTGACGTCAGCTAGAATGGCATTATCCTGGGACAGAAAGGACATGAATATGACCTGTCCCCGGGTAAGGACAAACAGGTAGGACCACTGCCTTTGGGTTGGATCCTCACCACCTCACACCTATAAATACATCTTTAGAGTTGTGGAGAAAGATATGTTCTATCAGACTAAAACTCTCTCAATATATCCTTATTCTCTCTCCTATTTAAAGGCCATTCTTTCATCATCACGCCGGAGTAGCTATCCTCGGGATAATCCGAGGCATTTTTTTGCAGGCCTATTAGGTGAGAGCGCGCGGAGCACGGACAAAACCTCATCTGACCCGGAGACACTCATCGTATCCGGACCGGGACTGGAAGCTGGTAGCATCAGTTGGCACGCCCATTGGGACCTCACATTCCCAGTTATAAGTTGCGTCCATGCCGCGCGGACGACCGAGGAAGAACCCTCCTCCGCTGAGAGATGAAACCGACAGAGGGCCAAAGACTAGAAGGGCAGCCGCAGTGATTGGGGCCAAAAAACTAGCGGCAGAGAAGGAACGAGCTCTCCGAGCCAAGGAGGCAGTAGCGGAGGCTAAGGCTGCAGCTTAGGAACGTCGACGACAGCGCTTGGCGGTGGAGAAGGCCAAAGGAAAGAAGGAAACTCCGGAACGGACGCTGGCTGAGATACAACGTGAGAACCGGGAGCGACTGCAGGCTGCAAGGGAGGCGGAGAAGCAGCGGCAGTTCGGAGACCATGAGGAGTCGGACGGAGACACGGATGACCTGGAAGTGACGGAGGATCTGGGGAACCCGGAGGAGTATGACACGGAAAAAGAGGACGCTCAAAGTCGATCGTGGAAGGGTCGGCCTGGACGGAGGGCCGGACCGGAGGAGCGTGAGCGCCATGACTCTAGGGTCGGAGGCAGTATCCTGAGAATAAACGTGGCAGAATATCAACGGTTTCAAGCGTGGAAAGCGGCTCACCAGGCAGCAGCCGGACTGGAGATGCCTCCTCCGGAACAACATCGGGTATTTGTTGATCTAGAGAATGACGCAGGGAAGGCTGGTCAGGGCCAAGGACCAAATCCACTTCCGGGCCAACCACAAACAAACTAGCAGCGGACAACCGGCCTGAATCCGGATGCACCGCCATACTGGGGAGGGAAAGCTCAATAGGCATATGGGATGGTTGCTCCCGAAGGATCTCAGCAGATGATGATTGGAATGCCACCTTTTGAAGGGGATTTCCCGGAGGGTTCGGATTTCAGACGCCTTTCTGTCCGGACTCCATTGAAGATCGTCTGAACCGCCTCATCGGATGGAATGGAGTCGGACCTCAATGACCTTGAATTCTGGAAGTGTTGAACTTTAAATGGCCATCCGGAACCAAGGCTCCGGACGAACTCCCAACCTACAATGGGGAGGGAGATCCGGAGGAGTTTGTTCATACTTATTCAAGTATCATGTATGCGAGAGACATTCCAGAAGAATTGCAGTGTAAGATGTTACCCTCGTATCTAAGAGAAAACTGTTTGGCATGGTTTAAAGGCCTACCAAACGGTACCCTCCGGCATTTTTGGGACTTCGCCATCGCTTTGGTACGGCGCTACTCAGCTATGAAGCACATGTTCGTGAACTTGGCCACGGTTTTGGCAATGAGACAGTTGGAGACGGAAACAACTTGGGAGTTTTACACCCGGTACGTAGCAGCATCGATGAAGGTGGTGGACAGACACTTGCAGGAGAAGACCATCATCCACAACTTTGTGAATGGACTGAGGGACAATGCTTTCTACATTGAGCTCATGAAGAACATGCCGACATCATATTATCACCTCCAGTTGGTGGTGGAGATGCATTGTACGGTGCATGATGCCAACCAGGTTCGGATGACCACAGTGGGGTTCTTTGAACAGAGGACCCTCACGACAACGGGAGCCCAGACCCCGGCTGTCCGAACTCCGGCCCGGAACAATCAAGTCAAGCGCCTACCTGCTCTGGCAGCAGCAGCTCAAGCTCCGGCAGCAACCGCACGGCCTACCTAAACCCCCTCTTTAAAACCCGTACCGAGATCCTTGCTGTCCATCGAGATTTGTTCAATGATCCACAACCCATCGTTGGTGTACCAGCAGCAGCAAATGCGGACAAGTGGTGCGAATTTCACAAGTCTCACGGTCACACCACGGAAGGGTGTAGGGCACTCCGCTCCGATATAGAGAGATTAATCGGCACGGGCCAGTTGAGGGATTGTGTGTCCGGTGATGCACGTCAAGCAGTGGCTCTGGCCCCCGCAGCTGGACAGGGAAGGAAGATAAATTGGAGGAATAACCGTCCCCGGGCCGGAAACCAAGCCAACCCAGCCAATCCGGCTCCGCGACAAGCCACCTCGGTGCAGGCTCCAGCCACCTCGTTATCAACAGCAAAATTGGGGACGGTCTAAACTCTATGACGACAATCAAAGCCAAGAGCAGATATGTGCCTCCGGGCGAGATACTACAGAAGAGTTTCAAGGCAAGTGAGACCATCACTTTCTCAAATGAGGACCCGGTTCCTCCACAGGTTCCTCACTCCGATCCGATGGTAGTAATGGCAGAAGTGGAGGGGATCCTAATTAAGCGAGTATTTGTGGATGACGGCGACAGCGTGAGGATAATGTTCGCCGGATGTTTTGATCAGCTCGGAATCGGGAGACAGAATTTGAAGCTGTGTCATTCACCCCTGTCAGGGTTCACCGGGCGGACTGTCCACCCAATTAGTGTTATCCCTTTGAAGGTAACAATGACGGATTTCCAAGACACAACGAAGCGGACAACGGTTGAATGCAATTTCACAGTTATTGATGCGGTGTCCCTCTACAACATGATCATTGGAAGGCCGTGGTTATCCCTGGCGCGGGCCATCTGCTCACTGTACCATATGATCATGAAGTTCCCAACGGAGAAGGGCGTCACGTCGGTCCGAGGACATCAGCAGACCGCACGGAGTTGCATGCTGACATCCATCAAGGATGCTCGATTCGGGGGAGCTCAGCTGAGGTTAACGGAGCCGGAGAAGGAGGTGGCCAATGCAAGTTTGGTGTAATTCACAAAGAGCCTCCATCGTATGAAGTTGAAGACATGATAGTGGGTCAAAAGGGTGTAGTAAGTGTAGGGAAGAACCTCCCAGATGACGTGAAGAAAGATTTATGTGACTTGCTGGCTGAATATGAAGACAGATCATGCTAAACCTAGAAGCCTCGGGCATAATGATGAAGTGGGCAGTGGAGCTCGGAGAGCTTGAGATCAAGTACCAGCCCTAGAAGGCCATCAAGGGGCAAGCCTTGGCAGATTTCTTGGTGGAGATGACCGAGCCGTCAGGAGACCCGTCCGGATCGAATCCACCCTCCGATAGACGGAAGTTGCACGTGGATGGATCATCACATGCAAACGGCGGCGGGGCAGGGGTATTGCTCACCTATCCAAAGGGAACAAAGCATAGGTATGCCATCCAGTTCAGCTTTCGAGCAACAAACAACGAGGCGGAGTATGAGGCGCTCTTGGCCGGACTCCGACTGGCGTTGGAAGTAGGAGTCACGGATGTAGAAGTCTATAGCGATTCTCAGATAGTGGTTCAGCAAGTGAACAGAGAGTACGAGGCGAAGGAACGGAGCTTACAGAGGTACCTTGAAGCGGTCAAACCATTGCTGGCAAAGTTTCAGAGCATAACCGTGACACAGATCCCCGTGATGAAAATGGTAAGGCAGACGCTTTGAGTAAGCTTGCTTCATCGGAAATCAAGCCGGATCCGGAGAACAACTTATGATGGAAACGTTATCCGCCCGGAGTTACGATATCCCGCAGGTTGCAGCGATAGAAGTGTCAAAGGAGTCATGGATGATGCCCTTGTTTGATTACCTACAGGACGACGAGCTCCCGAGGACAAGGCGTTGTCGCGGTGGATTCGGCAGAAGGCACCACGATACACCATTTTGGACGGATCCTTGCTCAAACGGGGATACCTCCAACCTTGGTTAAAGTGTGTGGATTCGAACAAGGCAGAATGGTTGGTAAGGGAGATGCATGAGGGACCAAATGGTAGCCAACAGGGGGCACCGACCATAGCGAGGAAGATAATGTGTACGGGCTACTACTGGCCGACCCTGTTTGAGGATGCACAAAAGTATGTCCGATCATGTATACAGTGCCAGAGGTTCGCTCCACTCATCCATGTGCCTCAGGAGGAAAGGGTAGGGATTACCGGCTCATAACCCTTTGACCGATGGGGCATTGATCTGGTCGGACCCTTCCCCTCCGCTCCGGGGGGATTTAAGTACTTGATTGTGGCCATCGATTACTTCAGCAAATGGGTGGAGGCGGAACCCCTCACGAATATCCGTGGTAACACTTGTGTCAATTTTTGTTGGAAGAACATCATATGCCGGTACAGAATTCCCAAGTATGTTGTCACGGATAACGGAACTCAGTTCGAAAACGACCCATTCCGGTCCTGGTGCAAGGAGTATGGCATCACTCAATGGCTCATCTCCGTTTACCACTCACAAGCTAACAGCCAAGTTGAAGTAATGAACCGAACAGTGGTGAACAGATTGAAGACCCATCTGCAGGGGGCACGAGGAAACTGGGTGAACGAGTTGCCGAGTGTCCTTTGGGCGTATTGGATGACCGAAGGATCCGCCACGGGAGAGTCCCCCTATAGCCTGGTGTATGGGGCAGAAGCTGTGATACCAGCCGAAGTGGGAGTCCCCAGTCTCCGGACCCCACTTAGGATGAAGACCAAGCCGGACGGAGCTCTCCTCTTGGATCAAGCAGGCTGCTGGACTTGGACCTTTTAGAGAAGAAGGGGGAACAAGCAGCACTGCATGAAGCCAAGGTGAAGGAATGAGTGTAACGCTACCATGACAGACGCGTACGGAAGGAATCATTTGTCCCCGGAGATTGGGTGATGCGGAGGAACGACAAGAGCCTGCAGGAGTCCACTGGCAAGCTGGCACCAAACTGAGAAGGACCGTATCAAGTCACAACTTCACTTCTGGGCGGAAGTTATGAGCTGGCGGACCAGTCCGGACGGGCCATTCCCAGAAGGTGGAACATCACCAACCTCCGGAGATTTTACGGGGCTTCCTGAATAGGTATGCAACCTGTTGGTTATTCCTAGATAAGTAGCTCCAGGTCCTCTGGGTAGGGTTATGCCTAAGGCCCCATTTTGTTTTATTTACCATGTACTTGACTCCGACCCCTAGAGGCAAAGGGTATGTCCGGACGGAATCCACTTGGTTTAATGAATGAAGAGCTTGCAGATTTTATACTCGTTTATTTTTAATTATGCACATTAAATTCCCTCCGTATCATTTGAACAAACTAACGGGGTGAGGAAAAGGAACGGTTACAGTTTGATCAAGAAAAATACGATAAAGCGCTTGAACAAGCTAAATCTTAAAAGAGAAATGCGTTTGGATAAACGATATATTTGAATAAATGAAATATACAACGGTCCGGATGGACTAATATACAGGCACTAGGGATACAATCGTGTCAAAGACAAGTATACATAAGAATAAGGACAACGGAATGAAAATCTATTAAGTCCGGACGGACTGATATACAAACAAACATCTACTTAGGCCAAATGATACCCTCCCAGTTAATAGGGGAAGATGAGGGCTCCGGAGCAGGAGGCTCCAGGGAGGGAATCATTGCGCCATTCTCTGGAGAAGGAGGCTCCGGACCTCGAGGGCCCATTTGAGGCTCCGGAGCAGGATTCTGTTCCGGTGTATAAGGGTCGAGATCATAAGGCTTGGTGCCGCTCGATTGACCCACTTGGCCCAAGTAAGGAAATGGGGGATCTCTGGAAGCTCTGAGGAAGGACCTGGCACCTCTGGGTCAGATCCAAAGATCCCGTCGGAGTCCGATTCGGAGGATTGCATCGCCTTCCTAGTAACTTTCACCTTCCCATTGCTCTTAGCAGAAGATCCAGCACCCGACGGACGGAACGGGGTCCTATGAGGGAACCGCGAAGGAGAACAAATCCGGATGGAACCTGGGGACGGCGCGCTTGTTGGGTACCTCTACCACCAGTCGTTCTAGAAACACGGAGATGGTTAAGGTGCTGACTATTTCAGCATCGGTCACCCTAGAGGTTCCCCTGGAATCCCCGACTACCTCTGCCTCTACACCGACCTCGGATACGAGCCTGCCGGCGCTTCGCTAATTAAGCTAACTCCCTAATGATGAAGGGACGGATGATAGAAGCATCTTCCCGGAGCCGTTCTACGCGACGGGCAGACTCTTCCGGGTTGACAGATACCTAGATACCAGTATACCTCTCAAAGTTAAAGTCTATCGACGCCTGGCTAGGGATAAGAACAAGTGAAGGAGGAAGATTAGTGCAGCGTGCATCCGCTTCCACCACTCAACCGCTTCCTCTAACGTCGGACGGTAACGGGATTCTCGATCATTCCACCCCAACTTGAACATCCGGACGATTAACGCACTCACATCACGGGCGGGCGGAGACACAAGTCCGAGTCGGAGCCCAGTAAGATGGTATGATAACTGCAGGGTCATCAGATTATCTTTAAGGACCATTACCCGGCCGGCCAACACACGGTTCTCATCCTCCAGCTTTAGATAGTCTCGCTGAAAGTCCGTCCTCCGCTCCAACCACTTCAGTTTCTTGCAGTAGAACGGAAGCACGGACCACACTAGATCCAGCTCGGTCTTCAGTTTGGCTTTGTAGTCGTCGTGCTCATCTTGAAGCATGGAGAGTGTGGTATCCGCGTCAAGGGAAGCGTTGATTCGTTCATGCGCAAACTCTTGGCACCAAGTCAGAGTTCCGAATTCGTCGGATATCTCTCGAAGGCAAGTAGCCAAAGAAGGAATATCCGGAAACTCCCCTATATTAGGGGTTCCATCCCTGAACGGATAAAAAGTTCTCGAGTCCGTTCCCCTTCCATTGTCCAACCTGACAACTTCGTCTCCAGCTCTACGCATCTAGGGCACAGAGGGCTCGTTGAATGAGAGCTAGCCGGAGAAGGGGCTCATCGTCTTCCGGTTGATAATCCTCGAGATCCGGAGAGTACATCTTCAGAACCTCCAAGTACTTCGTCTTGGCTGGAGATTTTAGGGCTTCACGCTCCAGAGGTGGAGTGACTTCCGTGGTCAGATTCACTAATCCGCGACCATAGGCACAGATAGTTGCAGCAGTTATGGGCTACTGGACACCATCAAACACATTCAGCAAGGAAGGTCCCATCTTCTCAACGCCTCCGCAGTAAAACTGATCCGTAGTATAGTTGTACTCCTCCGCGGCAACTGGATCATAGAAGTGCTCGCTGAATTCTCCCCAGCGACTCTCCGGAACCTAGCCCCTCATCTTCGGATATACTTGGTTCATCACGATCTTATTGGAGGCAAGGCAAAGGTCGATCAAGTCCCGCTCGAAGGTGAGACTCCGGATCACCTTGTCCGCAAAGGCAACACACAAGTCATTCTATGCGGACGAGAGGCATCGGCCTCTGCCTTGGTAGCCCGTGCCTCAGCCGCGGCGCGATCACGAGTCAGATTTCCGTTTGATCTCTCCAGTCCGCAAACTCTCTGAGCCATCGCAGTGTTTTGGACATGATAAGCCTGGTTAATTGAGTCAGTGACGCCCGGAGAGCTGAGTAGATAAGAAGCGAAGTCCTACAATAGGAAAAGAAATTGTCTGAAGCTAACACAAAACAAAAACAAAAAAAATAATTAGAGTAGAGATCCGTTACCCGGTTAGACTGACGACCGCTGCTGTGAGTGGTCTCTTTCCCATCCTTCTCTCCGGACGGAATCAACTCCTTCCCTTCCTGACGGACGCTCGGAGTCATTTTCTTCCCGTCCTTCTGAGTTCCCACCTCGGATTGTTGACTATGGGTGGACTTCCGGGACGCTGGGGGAACATTGATCTTGCGCCTCCTCTTGAGAGACTCACCATCTTCCTTGTCCTCGGATGACTGAGTACCCTTGACCATTAAAGCGGCCGCTCGGTTAATAACCGCCACAGCAGCCTCATCCACCTTCTCCTTGTTCGGAGGCTTCTTGCTGGTCGCTGCATCCGTCTTCTTCAAAGCCTCGTTCTTGGCTTTCTCCTCCTCAAGGTGAGTCAACTCGCCCTTCCTCTTCTTCTCCTTCTCAACATTAGCCTGCGGGGTTTTCGTACCGGTCCCCGAACCAGATTTCTGCTTCTCCGTCCTCTTTACCTTGACCGATCCGGAGGGCGGATTGACACCAGCCTTAATTTGAAGAAATTCTGCAAGAACCCAAAACGTATCAGACACGTAAAAAAAATTAATAAAATAAAAAAACGGAAGAGGAAGAGTAGGAAAAGAATACGTACGAGACGGATCCTAATTAACATAGAAGCGGAACTTAGTGAACACCTCTTTCTCATATGCCCTCAAGGGGAAGACATACTTCCCACCGTTCCAGTACTTAGGCAAGTTAAGCTGATTGTAGCTCAGCTTGGCTATGCTCGCCTCTAACCCATCCGGATGGTACTTCGTTTTCTCCTCCTTCTTGGCACCATGGTTCCACTTGGGGCACAGATACTTCTCGGTGTCAAACGTGAAATAGCATTTCTGCCAATTGACATAGCTATCATGTCGGCCCCGGCAGCAGTCCTTCACTTTTATCCGCTTCTGAAAAGTGAAGATCCCCTCGTCTTTGGTACCCTCCAGATGGTAAAAGGCCCGGAATAGATCTAGAGACGGCGTCACTTCACAACGATAACAGTTGAGAAGAAACGCCCGGATGACCGCGATACAATTAGGCTGCAGTTGGGCCGCAGATATGTTAAAGTGCTCAAAGATAGATAGAAAAAGAGGGGAAAGGAGAAAAGTGATGCCATATAGAAAATGACTCCGGGGAATGGTTGCCACCGTGGTGTGATCTTCCTCGAACAGTTTCAGCCCGGAGTCGATCGAGACCGGAACCACCATCGTCCGGACGAGCTCCTTTACAGCAGTATCGATATCAACAGTGTCCCCTTCCTTTGGGTTGTCCTCCTCCGGATCGGGGTTCAACCCTATCTTAACCTCCCCATCTAACGGCACTGCATTGACCTCATCATCCGACAACTTCACCTTTGCTCATTCTCAATATCCTGGTTAACAGGAACCTCTAGTTCTCTCTCTGTATCACGAGCAGCCATAGTTGCTGAAAAGGGGAAAGCTTGAAGAAGAGAGAGAATAAGGAGGGAGGAGGAGAAAAAAACAAGAAAATGAAAGGCGAAAGTGACTGACTAAGACTCCAATTTATAGAAATAGGACAAGCAAAGAAGGGACCGAATCCCAAGGCGACATGATTTCTTTCTTGAAAAGAGAGCATAATTTATTTTGAAAAATCAAGCAGGGTTTTTCGTTTAATGATACCGCATTTATGATGATATAAATATGCATACAAACACGCGTCTAGCGCGAGACAGACTAAGCACCCAGCGCGTGATCAGACTCACACAATAGAGAATAACCCGGAAATACGCTTCCGGATTGGATCGCATGCCTCCGGGCGGATCCCATCAACAACTAGACGTGATTAACGCGGATACGCTCGACAGAAGAGCGTCCGATACATATTGAGACACGAGACTCTTCCTCCGGATCAGACACCTCCGGATGAATTCCATGTCTCGGGGGGCTAGTGGTGATATGGGCTCTGGCCCATATCCAGGTTCCGACCCAGAGAGTGGTCCGGTCCATGTGACATCAGCTAGAATGGCGTTATCCGGGGACAGAAAAGACATGAATATGACCTGTTCCCGGGTAAGGACAAACAAGCAGGACCACTGCCTTTGGGTTGGATCCTCACCACCTCACACCTATAAATACATCTTTGGACTTGTGGAGAAAGGTATGTTCTATCAGACTAAAAATCTCTCAATATATCCTTATTCTCTCTCCTATTCAAAGGCCTGTCTTTCATCATCACGCCGGAGTAGTTATCTTCGGGATACTCCGGGGCGTTGTTTTTCAGGCCTATTAGGCGAGAGCGCACGGAGCACGGACAAAGCCTTATCCAACTCGGAGACACTCATCGTATCCGGACCGGGACTGGAAGCTGGTAGCATCATTGAATATATCTTTAAAGTGATGGGTTTAATTAAAATGGTGATTGGGAAATAAACCATATATTTAAAACTCCATGCATTGCATCTGCGCTGGACTAAAGCAAAGGATCCTCAGCCTGTTTTAGAGGTATATGCAAAACTCATCTTAGTCTAATTTTTAACGAAGAATATACTAATTATAGTTAGGGCAAGCATTATTTTATTTTTTTTGGTTTTATTTTAAAAACAAAAGTTAGGGCAAGCATTATATAACACTAATTTTAATATTCGCAAATATTGTTATTATATTTGTTGAAATTCAGGTAAATTTGGTCATATTAATTATATTTTAGGTACATTCATTTTAACTTCAATCAGTTTTGATCAATTCAGTTCAACTCGGAAGAACAAGACTTTAGGCATGCTCTCCTCAATTATATCTTATTTAACTTAACTAAACTAAATTAAACTTAAAATGGTAAATGTAAATCACAACTAATGTATTAAAAAAATAATATAATCAAATGAAGCTATATTTCATTAAATAAATATTTTGAAACTAAATTAAAATATACTGAATTAAATTGAACTTAACTAAACTATAAATTGACGATATAGGAGAACAAGCATTTATTGAACTTGATAAATATTTGACTGATCATAATTCATAAGTATTCAACCGAGCACAATTTTGTAAATCAAAACTTTTCATGTGCAGTTATCTCAATGTGTAGTTATTTTCACTAATGTTTTCAATAGCTTGTATAATTTCTGTTCTCGTGTAATCTCTACGTAGTTATAGTATAAATTTGATAAGTAGTTATTAAGTTGATGATTTTGAACGGAAAATGAAAAGTTGTTAATATTTATCGATATATTTTTTAATGGAAGTTTGTATATTTCATTCCAAACCAACCAAAATACTACACATCTTAACCCTCACTCCTGGCCTCAGAATTAAAAAATTAAGAAGCTTCCTACTGAACTAATTGGCATAAAGTTTGAATTTCAGGCTAATCCTCTATGACAGTTCAGATCTGGTGTCTCCTCCTAAGAAGAGACTGATCCAAATTAAGGGTTTATCGATATTTTTACTATTACGTTGGGTTAATTATGATAAGGATGTAACCGGTACGAAAATTGAGCAGATAATTTTTACTAAACATTTAACTATGAAATCTTAACCTCTAAACGGGTGCCAATTGACATTCGTTAGCAAAATCGATATCATTATACAATTTCCTAAACCTTTGTTTAATATACATATATATATAATATAAAATCCGATCAATACAATACAATCAATACAATTTTGTCATGATTCACTATCTTGTCCACCACTTTCAAATCAATTGTTCAACGCTTTGTACACTTGTCCGGCCGTCATGGTGCCATTTCCGATCACGTAGACAACATAGCTATTCTTACCGAGAAGATCTCTCCCCACTACCACATCAGACAAAAAAAGAGAATTTAAACAAATCAATAAATTCAATTATGAATTAGAAACGGTGGACAAAACAAAGTGAAAATTTACCAAAATTCATGGATATGGGAACATTGAATGAGGATATGGCGGGGCTGATTAAGACCGTCTGTTTGATTAGGACGGCCACCGATGTAGGAAGTTAGGATGCAAATTAACAGCGGTGATGCATTACAGTGACCATTTTTGGTTTAAAGTTTACCTAGAAATCAGTCGGTGGGGTTTAATGATGTCACCGCTGGTAGTATCGAGACCATCAAGAAGCCATTATTTTGCTATAATCGGGTCTCAGTCTAGCATCTTGAATCCGCCGAGGCTTAAAATTATTCAAAAAAATTGTGTTTTGGGTCTAAAAATAGTGTTTAAAATATATTTCTTTAGCTGTCTTAGAGAGATGATTAAGTTCTCTCAATTTACTAGACTAAATGTTCGGAATTTTTAATATGGATCTTCAGCTTTCGTGATAAGAGGAGGAAAATAATCAACTAAGTTACAAAATAACTATATAGACCGGCTTTAAATAAAATACCATAGACGGTTACTTTTCTATTGTTTAGGTAATAAAAATTTATTATCCATATCAATTTTTTAATAAATGCAACCATTTAACCATCAATACAAAGGGAAACAGTTGTGAGAGAATCCTTCACTTCACGGGGAACGATTGTGAAACGGAAAAAAAATTACGTAACTTTCGACTTCGATGTTTGTAAAAAGAGAAAATTTCTATTAAGGGCGCAATAGACCACCGACATGTGCTTATCAGATTTGCCCTGAAGGAGGATTTTCAGAGGTGCTGGATGAAATCCAACTGGGCAATTGAAGGTTATCCGATGTGGGTTCTCAGATGGACACCTGAATATTCCACTCATACCGAATCATCAGTAGTCCCAGTCTGGGTAACACTCTCCAATCCCCTTGTTTATTATTACAATGTTTCTGTGCTAGAGCAACTAGGAAACACTATTGAAACCTTTATAAAGGTTGATGCTGCAATACAACTGATAAGTAGACCCTCAGCTATCAAGCTGTGTGTGGAAATTGATTTACAGCTGCTAATCCCAGTTGATATTAGGCTAGGTTCCATTGCCTCATGTCCTAAAGTCAAGTTGGAATATGAGAGCTTGCCTAGATATTGTTCCCATTGCAAGAAAATTGGTCATGACACTGTGGTATACAGAAACCATCACCCTGAGCTCATCTGTAGAAATAAGCCATCCTCACAAGCCATGCCACTTAATCCCATCAACTTCACAGATCACAAAAAATCCTCCACCTCTACCCCTTCACAACCCAATCATAACAGTCAAGAACAACAAAAATGTACCCCTCTTAAACCCACAGTGGAAGCTGATGCCTCACAGCCTAAGTCAAGTGACCCTCACACAATCACTTTTGAAAAAAGGAAGCTACACAAGGTCAAAAGAAGAAGAAACCTTTCCTGTTTAGGACTGTAGCTAAGCAAGCTAGTATGGTCCAGGTCTTTTCAGCCAACACTAATGAAAAGAACCACACTGAGGTATACCATGATTCTGCAACACAACACCCACCCCAACATACATTAGATAATATTTTACCCGAGCTACCTGTGAACAAATCATCTACCTCAACTTATACGACCGCTACCCTAATCCCACTCACCTCCAATGCAATCCCAATATCCAGTACCACTTCTCCCCTCAGTCAACCAGCTACCTCTTCCACATCACAAACAACATTCATAAAAGATTCCTTACCTCCCAACTATAAAAAATTCAAGCCTCTCTGCATACAAGATAATCCTTTCACTCTGGTTACACATAAACCAAAACTAAGGAAGAATTTTGCAAAGGATGACACCATCATCCCCTCAGGTTTGCAAGATATTTCTCTACCACTTTTTAAAGCTAACAGTTTATTGTTTTTGTCACAAGAGAGAAACCAAAATGGGTTCATACCACTCCAGCGGGAAAAAGAAGAACAGCATACCTACATATCTGAGTCCGAATCAGAGGAAGAAGGCCATATTGATGCACAGACCAGTGGATCGAATTTGCCTAAACTTGCTTCTGCTCAAGAGGTAAAACTAAAATCATTTTTCATTCAATTCAATAAAATGGGCTTTTCCAAAAGCTCATCAAAAATTCTTTAAAACCATCATTTTTAATGATAGTACACAACCATAAAATTAAAATGTTGGTTTGGAATATTCAAGGTCTGGAGACAGTTTTGGATAGACTTATTACTCTCATTTCAGATAATCCCGTTGAATTACTTTGCTTGATTGAACCCTGGCATGATAATTCTAAAATCACTCATTAAATGAATCTTTTACATTTCACAAACTGCATTTTCTCATCAAATGATAAAATCTGGCTTTTCCAGAAAAAATCATTTACATGTCACTGTCTTACAAGATAATACACAGTTCCTATATGCACAAATTGAAAACCCTAACATCAACATTAATATGTCTGAGGCTTTCATATATGGTACAAGAAACAGAAAAGATAGAAAGGCTCTGTGGTCTGATCTCTTAGCCTTGTCTTTGTCTGACACATTCTTTATGGGAGATTTCAATGTAATGCTATCAATATCTGATTATAAAGGTCGCTCATCTCCCAAATTAGGAAGCATGAGAGATTTTCATAAATTTATTGATAGGCTTGCACTGATTCACATCCACACAGTTGGTAATGAGTTTACCTGGACTAATAGAAGACAGAATCCTACCATTGAAAGGTTAGATAGGAGATTATGTAACCATTCTTGGAATACATTATTTCCTAACTCTTCAGTCTTGGTCCTAAATAGGTTAAACTCTGACCACTCACCTTTACTGCTTTCAATAGTTACACAAGTTTCATCAGTGCCTAAATCTTCAGATTCATCAACACTTTGTACAAAAGAACAGGATTCCATGATTTTGTCCAATCTAATTGAAATGACCCTATACCTGAAACTGGAATGATTAAATTCTTCCTGAAGCTTCAGAGATTAAAAAGGGCATTTAAAATCTGTAATAAGGATGTTTTGGGAAATGTACATAGAAATATTGAACTGGCAGAAGAAGTTTTAAGATGATTGGAAATCATCTACTATGATCACAATTAGTGTGATGCTGAACTTATTCAACTAATTCTTAAAAACGCTCTACTGGCCAAGGCAATCAAGGAACATAAACAATTTTGGAAATCTAAAGTTCATTTGAAATGGATCAAAGAGGGTGATATGAATTCTAAATTCTTTCACAACTCTCTTAAAAAAAAGATCAAAAATGAATATTTCCAAAATTAGAAGCTCTGCAGGGATTTGGTTGGAGATGTGTCTGAAATTGAAACTGAGGTTGTACAGTATTACACATCCTTGCTAACCATGAGCAGGTAGAAAGTGATCATGTTTTTGACACACATTTTCTTTCACAAGTGCCATCTTGTATTACATTAGATCAAAACAATTCTTTAACCAAAAAAATTGATCTTGATGAACTTAAAACTGTGGTGCTATCTTTCAATAAAAATAGCACACCAGGCCCTGATGGTTTTTCTGCCTGTTTCTATATTAAATCCTGGATATCATTTCTTATGATTTGATGGAGGTAGTGAATGAATTCATAAGTGGTGCTAACATTCCAAGGGGCATTGCTGCAACTTGGATTACTCTTATCCCCAAAAAGGATACACCTCTATCTTTTGATAACTATAGGCCTATAAGCCTATCAAATGTCATTAACAAGATGTGTTCAAAAGTAATCATACAAAGACTAAACCCTTTCATGACTGATATTATTTCAACTAACCAGACAGCCTTCCTTAAAGGTAGAGATATCGCTGACAATATTCTCTATCTCAAAGAACTGGTTAGACATCTTAATAGAAAAGCCAGAGAGCCTAATATCATTATTAAATTAGACTTGAGAAAGGCTTTTGATATAGTTAGTTGGCATTTCTTGATATACTCAGTAAATTTGGCTTCCATGATCATATCATTTCATGCAACATGAACAACCTGGCCCAGACCTGGTTTTCTGTGATTATAAATGGAAAGCATGTTGGTTTCTTCAAGGCAAGTAGAGGTATTAAACAGGGAGACCCTTTGTCTCCACTTCTGTTTAACATATTTACTGAGTCCTTCTCAAGAAGTATAACCTACATTTTTGCAACTGGAAAGCTGTCATATTTTAATCTTCCAAGAAACACAGCTCCTGTCTCTCATCTCTCTTATGCTGATGACACCATTGTGTTCATTTCAGTTAACAAGAGCACTATGATCAATCTTAAGGGCTTTTTAGCAATCTTTGAAAATGTCACTGGTCAAAGAATCAAATGTGACAAAAGTGATTTTTTCTTAAGTAAAAATGCTACAACTGCCAAAAGAAATATGATCATACAGTATCTGTCTATGAAAGAGGGCATTTTTCCTTTCAAATGTTTGGGAGTTCCTATTTTTGTAGGAAAATTACTGAATTGTCATTTCAACCCTCTCATAGAGCAGATAAGTAAGAAACTCGGTTTCTGGAAACAGAAGTGGCTTTCTACGGGGGGGGGGGGGGGATTGTCCTTATTCAGCCTGTGCTATACTCCATCCCAACACATTTTTACAGTAATGGCCCCTACTGTACACATCATAGAAACCTTGGAAAAAAATTTGCATCCTTTCTTTGGGGCTCTACACCAGTCAAGGGTAACAAAAAATGGAGAACTTGGTCCAAACTATGCTATCCAGCCAACCAAAATGGTCTAGGTTACCATACATTGTTCAAACCTGTTCTGTTAAATTTTGGTGGGAATACCAAACTAGTTCTGCACTTTGGGCCGTTTTCCTTCACTCACTGCCACCCTCTTCTAGATCCTCCCAAACCGGGAGAAGAATATGCCAGATTAACCATATAGGAGAGGCCAATACTATTGTTATCCATGGCAGGAAACTTGTAATTTCTGGTCAGCCAACTGGCCTGGACTTACACATATTCCTTCATCCATAACAGTTGCTGAATTTATCCAACAACAAGGCACCTTTCTCCCCTCCCTGACTGGTACAATGAACCACATTATTCTTACACAGCTTCAGTCCTCCACCATATTTGAACATAGAGATGACGGGTTGATATGGAAACCCTCCACCACTGGTCTTTTTACCTTCAAATCTGCCTACAAGATTTTACATGATCACAGGTCACCCTCATCCTCACTCACCAAGCCGTGGCAAATAAAAATTCCCAAAAAAATCACTTTTTTTGTGTGGAAACTTTATAACTCCTTGCTACCATTTGATGAGATCCTGATTCACTATGGTTTCAACCTAGCCTCAAAATGCCCTTTCTGCACTAACTCAGAAAGTATTGATCACTTTTTCAATAACTGTCCCATAGCTAGCTTTGTCTGGACTAAGCTGCTGGCAATCATTGGAGTTAGGGATATCCATTTCTCCACTGTTTATGACAGACTATCCTATTATATGACATATACTGCCTTGGCTAGCTTTCAAGCTAAACTAATAGGCTCTTATGTTGTATAATAGTTTGGTGCTTTTGGAAGGCTAGAAACAGATGCTTGTGTGAGGATATCAAACCCTGCAGGTCACTCATCATCACTGAGGTGAAGCACATTCTGCATCTAGTGCTGGCTGCAAACCCCATCAATATCACTCATCAGATGGCCACTCAGGCTCATCTACCATTCACATCCAGGCAATAAAGAAATAGGCCAAGAATCATTTACTGGCACACACCTACAGAAGGATTGAAGGTGAATGTGTTGATGCTTCTTTTCTTTTCCTTCACTTTAGTTTAGGGCTGGTCATCAGAGATTCATTTGGTGATTTGATATCAGCTGCTATAATCTATACCACTATTGCCTCTCCTTTAGAGGCTTAAATCAAAGGTATTATTCATGGATATCAGTTTGGCTCTTTTTATGGACAACATAGCTTCTGTATTGAATCAGACTCACTGGTTGGGATATCTATGATCCTCAATCCAATAACTGCACACTGGAAACTTTTCCAATTGTGTGATGAGGCCAGTTTGAGAATCAAGGTCCCTATCCAACATGTACTCAGACAAGCCAACCAGTTAGCTGACACACTTGCTAACAATGTTCTAACTCAGAAACATGATGCTGTATACACACGAGACTCTCTACCTTCAGAATTTCAAGCCATTGCATTGCTGGACAAGCTAGGAATGCCAACTCTCAAAATCTGACCTTTTGGCCTACTTGCTGCATTGCAGCCATTTACTTTAGTTTTATTAATGTACTTAGGATTCATACGAAGGCATCAACTGCCCATTCCATTTTGGTACCGCCTGAGTTATACAAGCATTTCTCTAATAGGTTTCAAGAAGGTTTTAGCAGTTTTTAGTCGATTCTTTTGTATAGGTTATCATATATTCTTTTGAAAGCACCATGGTGCTTTTAGGACTTTTGTCCTAAGTAATTTGGCTTATAATAGGCTTGTAACAAACTGATTTTTACCATTTAAGGCTAAAGGTGTGGGATACCCAATAAATATTCCTCCACCAATTTGGTTGTTTATTTTTTAAAAAAATTATTTAATATTTATTGTTAAGGGCGTCTTACCTATTTTAATAGTTTTTAATTGAAAAAAAAAACATTTTTAACCTTGCTTTGTCAACATAGAATTTTATATTCTTTCATAACTTCCTATGCGTAGACATTTCTTAATACGAGGGATTACAAATCACATGTTGCATTTGTTTTATTCTTCAAACTTGCAATATATACACTCCGACAGACATAAAATATTACTTTGTAATTGTTTAGTACTTTTTAAAAATGTTGGTTGCATTGTAATAGTCACTTGTAATTCACTATTTGATCATTAACGAAAGAGTTAGAGAATCCAATAAGAGTTCCGTCATAGACGATTTTAATTGTTTTTTATATCAATCGTGTTACATTTCTGTGATCATATACTCATCTATGATGTGCAGTTTTTTTATTCAAATGCAAGTAGGGTAAATGAGATCTTAATCAGTCACTAAATCATATTATTGTGATTGATACAATGGAGATTGTGGAAAACAAGGAGCCAATGTAGAAAACCGCTCATTTCCTCAAGAATCTTGAAAAAAGAAAATACAAGGAGCCAATGCAGGATGTTTGTGCAACATCACTGAGCCCAAAAGCAAGGGAATTAATCCATGGATATTCAGGCGGCCCTGGTCGCATCGTTCGAGCACCGAGGCTAAAAGACAGGCACAACAAGGTATGCACAGCCAGGGGACCGAGAGACAGAAGTGTGGGGCTTTCTCCCAACACTGCAATTCAGTTCTACGATGTTCAGGACAGGCTTGGATATGATCGTCCCAACAAGGCCATTGATTGGCTCATGAATGAGGCTATAGCCGCCATTGATGCTCTTGATAATGATGATGATGATAATGATGGTGCTGCTCCTCGAGCGTTAGAAAGCGGGCTCAAATTTGATCATGGTCATCAAGCTCAGAGCGAAGAGTATTTGGATGGGATTCCCTTTGGTGATTGCAGTTCATTTTCAAATGGTCAGTTTCTTGCCTAACCAAGCTCTAATGGTCTGGAACAGAGTTTTATGATAATTTCAGAGTCATTTCAAAGACTCCTATAGGTTGGAATTCTAACTCTTCAAACAATTTGGAAGGTTCGTTGTTTTTTTTTCTTGTTTTTTGTTTTTTTTTTAAATTTGAAACCACACCAAGGTGGAGGGGAATTAATTGGCACCCCTAAACCATAAAAAAAGCAAAGCCTGAATAGTTTACATGGTTACATCTGTTATAATGTTAAAAAACCAGAATTAAGTTACATGTGTATAGCTGACAGCTCTGATGAGCCATGATCCCATCCCTCACCACTAAGTCACCGAGCATGTTAGAGAATCGTTAAACAAAACTCAAATCTGCCAAGTGATGTGGTGAGAGGTGGGATCAGCTATCAAAAAATAGAAAGACCAAAGCTTCTGAGCATATGGTGAGTTCTGAACTTCTGTCCATGTGCATTGTCCTGTGTCCCTTCTAGTTGTAACCCATTGAACTCCTTTCAAGGGGCCTTCAAGTAGCCTGCATAGACAAGCAAAGAGTAGTAGCTGTTCTAGACTCTTATATTAGGTAAACCAATCTCTTATAGAGCAAGCAGTCCAGATAAAAAAGGATGAATTCTGGAGATTTGTAAATCTCCAGTAGTTGCAGTTCTAGAGCAGTGTTTTGAGATAAAGTCTGCAACTTTGTTCCCTTCCCTATAAACATGCTTAATGCTGATTCCTTGAGCCTGTGACTGGATCTGACAGCATAGGCTATACAGATTCCACTCAGCAGCTGAGGGATTCTTAATGCAGTTTATTGCAAGCATGCTGTTTGTCTCAATTGAGAATTCAGTTCCCAATTGGAGACCAGTAGAAATGCCAAATTGAATTGCCATTAATTCAGATTGTAGGGGTGAGCTGGTTGTGACATGTTTCATTTTCATATGCACTAATTTTCCCCTCCTATCCCTTGTTACCAGACCTAGTCCAACCTTATGACTGGCAATGAATGATGCATCAGTATTAATTTTATAACCCCTATCAGGTGGTTGCCATTTGATACATATTGCATGATTTAATTTCTTCCTCCTCAAGAAAGGAATCAGACCTGTTCTAAGCAAGTCACCATGTTTATTGAGATTTCCAGCTATTGGAAAGGCATTGAATATTCTTGCTACTGTATGTATGACACTCAGAAAGACAGTATGGTTGTTTGTTGCAAGATTGTCATACAACAACTTGTTTCTTCTATGCCACAGCTGCCAAAAGACTACAATCATTGATGTGACTGTGACTTTTGTATGAGACTTGGTTCTGCCTACAAAATTAACATAGTACTTGATCCTATGTTTTGCTGATGTGAAAAATGGAACATGCAAATCAAGTAATAGATGCATGTGATTGAAGATTCTCAGATTTGGTATACAATCATTAAAGAAATGTTCTATGGAATCCATTGAACAACACAGTGGGCACTTTGATGGGAGGTGAAAGCCAAATTTTGCCAGTATATTGTCAAAAGGAAGGAGGTCATTTACTACTCTCCAAATTAAGATGGCATATTGTTTAGGTATAGTTTGAGTCCATACCTTTTTAATTGAATGAGTGTCCACTGATAATTGCCTTAGAGACTGATATGCTGATTTGACTGTGAAATTGCATGTGACTTCTGGTGTCCATTTCATGACATCCTCATGGCTGTTCTGGATACATGCTGCCTGCAAAAGAGTT
The DNA here is from genome assembly GCA_948330725.1 of Sherardia arvensis. Lineage (NCBI taxonomy): Eukaryota > Viridiplantae > Streptophyta > Magnoliopsida > Gentianales > Rubiaceae > Sherardia > Sherardia arvensis. The sequence continues at coordinate 26,141,781 of OX415236.1, forward strand.
AGTGTGCTGGTAGCCATGTGAGGCTCCAAAGAGGTGAGATATGCAATTTTATTAGCACAGAAATCAGAAATGGTTAAGGCTGGGAATGGAATTGGTATGTTCTGTGGCCATAAATAAAATAAAGCCCCAATGCCTAGCCAATTGGAGTCCCAAAAAGGAGATAGTCCTGTGCCCACTATAATTCTAGAGTGAAGGTTTGCATGTTCAGTGATGGAGCGAATTCTCCTCCATGTGTGTGAAGTTTTGTAAGTAGCTGGCAGTGACCAAAGGAATTTTGTCCATATGGTTTGATTCTGCTGCATCTTCCACCAGAGTTTGCAGTCAAAGGCTCCTATAACTGCTCTCACATCTCTCAGTCCAAGTCCATTTTCTTGCATTGGTAAGGCCATTCTTGTCCATCTTCTCCAGATTTTTCTCTGGCCATAATCAGTTTGTCCCCAGAAGAATCTTGCTGCCATGCTCTCCATTTTTCTGACTAAAGTGATGGGAGGTTTGAGTACTGAAAAAACATGAATTGGTATTGCCAGAAATACATAGTTCAGCAAACCAATCTCCCAGCATTAGTTATCCATTTATTCTTCCAATTACTTAGGACCTTCTCCATTCTGTCTAAAAGAGGGTAGTAGTGGATGATCTTGTTCCTTCCTGTAAAGACTGGAGTACCAAGATATTTAAAAGGCATGCATCCTCTCCTCATTCCAGTCATTCTCCTAATGATTCTTATCCTTGCACCAGTGGTATCCTTGTGCACAAAGAACTCAGACTTTGAGAAATTAATCTTCTGTCCAGAGCTGATCTCATAAGCATTTAGGAACTTTTTGAGTCTGGTGAGATTTAACTTGTTTGCTGTGGTGAATATAGCTGTATCATCAGCATACATGAGGTGAGATATCCCATCTACACCTCTTGGCATTATGAATGGCTGAATGTATCCAGTGGCTTGCAGTTTCTTTAAGCCCCTTGTAAATGCCTCAGTCACAATATTGTAAAGATAGGGAGATAAAGGGTCCCCTTGTTTGATCCCTCTGGTTGAACTGAAGAACCAAGAGGATTTGATGTTCTGTAATATCACTTTGACCACTGTGCCATGAAATCAAAAATTCAGCAGAACTGAGTTGAGAAATGCCCAGGAAACTCTGTCAAAGGCCTTCTGCATGTCAAGTTTGACAATTAGATTCCTGTATCTAGAGCTTTTTGCCAATAATCTAACCATTTCCTGCATTTGCAGTGTGTTATCTGAAATGTCTCTTCCTTGCAAAAAGGCTGTCCGTTCCTCAGAGATTATCTTGCTCATCAGTGGTTTAATTCTTTCCATGAGGATCTTGGAGAAAACCTTATTTAGGAAATTAGACAAACTGATTGGCCTATATTCTGAGAAAGTGCTGGGATTCTGAATTTTTGGAATCAGTGTGAGCCAAGTGCTAGTTACTGCTCTTGGCAACTGTCCCCCCTTGATGAAGTCATTTGCTGCTTCCTGTATCTCATCTTTAATCAATTCCCAATTGTGAGTGTAGAAGTGACCAGTGTAGCCATTTGCACCTGGGGAGCTATCTCTACTAAGGTCAAAAACTGCATATTTCAGCTCTTCAATTTCCACTGCTTTTAAAAGACTGTGATTATCAGCTTCAGTTATAAGGCATGGAATCACCTCCATGAAGTATTCCATATAGTCTCCTGCCATGTCACCCTCTGTATCATTTAGCAGATTTTGAAAAAATTGAACTCCCTCTTCATTTATCAGCCCAGGTTCAGTAATCCACTGTGCATTCCTTCCCTTTATTTTTGTAATCTGAGCCCTGACCCTTTTTTCTTTTAAAACATTGTGGTAATATCTTGTGTTTGCATCCCCCTCCTTCAGCCATTTTACATTTGCTCTCTGCTTCCAAAAAATATTTAACTCCTTCCGTGCCCTAATTAGCATGGCTTTGTTCCTATTAAGCTCAATAAGGGCCTCATCTGTTCCAGAGTTTTGATATTCAATTTCAAGCTGGCTGAACTTGATTTTTGCATCATCCACATTCTTATTAACATCACCAAAAGTCTCCTTATTCCACTGCTTCAGAACTACTTTTAGTCTCTTCAGCCTGCAGACAAATCTTTCAATAGTTGTCCCTTGAGCCTGTTGCTCCTAGCTGTTCTGCACTAGTTCATTGAAACCTTCTCTCTGTAACCACATATGTTGGAATCTAAAAGGCCTAGGTGCTCTTATATCTGCATTCTGTACTGACAGAACCAATGGATTGTGATCTGAAGTTGTTCTGGATGGAACCTGAATTGAGCTGTGTGGGAATTGCTCAAATCAATCCATAGAACTTAAGCCTCTATCCAATCTTTGCAACAGGAGGTCATCTCTTGTTCTATTGTTTGACCAGGTGAACCTATTACCAACTATTTTAACCTCTAAAAGCTCCAGACACTCTATCATATTATTGAACTCCCTAATACTTCTAACTGGTGGCCTTGTCCTTCCTCTTCTTTCATCTACATTGGCTACCACATTATAGTCACCTATAAACACTGTTGGGTTTCTAGGTAGGGTTAAGAGTGAGGACCACAGATCCTCTCTAAGAGCCCTAGTAACCTTGGCATACACAAAACAGCAATGATACAGATAATTGTCTAAGGAGTCATGTATTGAGACATAAATATATTGATCTGACTGTGAGACAACATGCAATTTAAAGGTATTTCTCCAGAAAATCCATATCTTGGCAGAAGTTGCAGGCATTGAATTTTCATAATGTAAATCAAATTGAAGGTTGGTTATTTCAGAGTTAAAATGCAGTGGTTCAATTAGACATAAAATATCAATTTTATGAGTTCTAATCAAATATTGTAGTCTATGCATGGATGTATTGTAACCCCTAATATTCCACACCATCAAGTTATTAACTATTTGGTGTGTAATCATTGGGAAACTGACTTAGATTTTTGTGAAGATCTGAGCCATTGCTCAATAGTTTTACCATCAGTTGGCATGCCTCTTTTTGATATTTTCTTAACTATTATATCAGTGCTAGGAGGTGAGTTGTGTGTACCTGATGGAGCTGATGATGGAGAACCTTCAGCTCCATGTCCTTCTGCAGATTTCCATTCAAGCTCACTAGGTGCTTCCTCATATGTTTCTGAACTCATATCCTCCTCTTGGTCCTGTAACAATTTAAAACTGTTAGATAGGAGTACAGGTTTATATGGTATCACAACAAGTTCTTGTTTCCTCCTCTGATTGGTCTTCCATTCCTTGATGTTGAGGGTGTCCAAATCATCATAGGAATAAAATGCCACTCTAGCTGGATTCTCCCTTAGTGCAGTGAGGGGTTGGATAATAGCAGTTGGCTCAATGTGCTTCAGTTGTGACTCCCCCATTGGCACTGATTGGATAGGCTCCTTAATTATGACCCCCTTTTTGTTCATGTCCTGAATCTGAATGAGGTTGCATTTTTCTGCTGCTGTCAGTCCTGAGCCTCCACTTTCATTGTTGTTCTGAGCTGGAGGGGATTGGATTGGTTTATAGACTTCTTGGTACCATGAGGCCTCTGGTGATGCTCTACTGGTTGCTCCATTCTTCTCTTTGGCTTTCTCTTCAGTTCAGGGTGCAGATAAACACAATTATTATCATCATGGCCTATTCTTTTACAGTGTGTGCAGTATAGGGGAACATTATCATATTCAACCTCACATTCCTTGTACTTATCTGGTTCCCCCAATATTATAGTAGGCTGCAGCATGTTCAAAAGATCAACTTCTATACAAACCTTAATTGCAGAAGGCCTTGTAAGTGAGCTGGTTGCAGCATCCATTTTGAGAAACACTCCAAGCTGATTTCCGATGTCTCGAATTGCTGAAGTGTTGTAGAAGGCAAGGGGGGGCTTATGAATGGTAGACCACACTTGCACCACAGATGATTCAGATTATGTTGAAAAATCAGAGGACCACTTGAGTATCTTCATTATCAAACCATTTATAGAGCAAACACCTCTCATCCAAAAACGTTGATAATCTTCTTTGTCTTGCAGCCTGATGAGGATGTGCCGATAATCCAGAGATCCGACCTGAAATTTTCCGGTGAAACCCATCCTTTGGATGGTGTTGTGAATCTCCTCCATGGTTGGTTTGCCGTTAATGAATTTGCCCACAAAGGCGTTGCTGTAGTGAGCCGCGAAGGTTTGAACGTCTTCTTTAGAGTATATAACGGCGACTTTTCCATTCATTCTATGGGAAATTGGTTTGATTTCAGGATTGGAGGGAAGTATATCGGAAAGGGGCTGGCTTTTTGGAGCTAGGACTTGGGCAAAAGTTTTTCCGGCGGCTTCGCCGCCGTGGCGTAGCGGTGGAACCACCATGACGCCACCAAGAGATAAACGTTATCAGCCTACTGACATAGATAAATTTCTAAAAAACTAGACGTTATGGGCGGTGGACGGTGACACGTGGCTGCTAATGTAGAGAGAAGGCAGAGTAAAAATTCTAGAGTGAGAAAACGTGTGTGTTTGTTGCTTGCTCGGTGTATATGAAAGTTAACATTGGCAATTTGGAAGGTTCGTCATCTGCAAATGCAATATCATCCATCAATTCCAGTATCACATAATGATGGAAACCCTATATTAGCAAACTAAGGTTAAAAATATCTTTTTCATAATTAAAAATTATTAAAACAAGTAAGATCACCTTAACAATAAATATTAAATAACTTTTTTAATAATTTCAAATCTTCTATCACTTAACAGAAATTTTCCATCCATCGAGAGAGACGCTCTCTCCTCTCTTCCTCAAACAGTAACCGATCCCAAAACCAGATCTGGCGGGGTCGGCGCTTCTTCGTCGAGCAGGTCACCCCTCCCAACCCGTAAACCTTAGTATACCTATCTTTACCCCAACCCCAACCCTCAATTTAAAACCCCATCTCAATCGAACCTCTACACCCCCTTTTTCGAGATCTCCGACAACCTTTCCACGGGCAGCTTGAGCGGGTCGCCACCACACTCACTGCCGACCGGTGAGATTTATCGGTCACGGCCAGATCCGGCAACCGGAGAAGCCGAGCCCACCTCCAAACAGTGACCAGGTCACGCCGACATGAGGACCTTTGGATCCGGCGACCACGGATCCAGCAGCTCCGGAAACGACACCAGCGGATCCGCGCAGCAGGCTAGGTCGCGGCGAGACTCCGAAAGGAGAGACGAAAGAGGAGGTCTCCGATTGTTGCAGGCGAATCCGGGAGGGACTGATGGCTCGACTGGGCCTGGCTCGGCTGGTCTGGCTCGGCTGGGCCTGTTTCTGGGACTGGGTCGGCTGGGTCTTTTTTGGGCACTGTTTCCGACTCGGGTCGGCCGGGTCGGGTCAGGTCAGCCTGGTTAGGACAGGTTTTGGATGGTTTCAACTGGAGATGGCCCAATTAGTTTGAGATGACAGGTTTTGGTCCGATCAGGTTTCGTTGAGTTCAGCCGGCTCTTCAAGCGGGTGCCGCCGGTACTCCAAGCGCCGCCGCCAGGCATACCAGTGTGTCCGTCACCGGTTGCGCCACACGGATGCTAACGCGCTACGCCGGAGTTTTCCATGTGCCACGCATGTTTATTCGGTGAGGTTTATTTATCGATGATTTTATATTGGACAGGATTGTGGGTTGATTTTTTTCTGCTTTCTTAGAGTTTTTAGATTTTAAGAGATGGGTGATTGGAACTTTGACTTTTTGCAAAATTGCTTTGACTAATTTATTGAGTATCCCTGCCCATTTGTTTGTCGCCTCCCTCTTTCTTTTGGGAAGACCCCTTGGGCTTCGGTGTGTGCGGTTGCAATAGAGGAGAAATCCAAGTCGTAGTAATTTCTTTAAATTTACTATCGGCGTCTCTGTGCATGCACTTGTAGACTTGAGCATTTAGTGCAGACTTTATGTTTCAAATTAGGGATATTACACCTGTCAAAGCAGTTTGACGGTTTTGTGTCGGTCGTTTAGGAATCTTTCGATTCATCTCTTTTTTAGGTAACACTATCGAAGTAGAGAATTAGTATGGCTGTATTTAGCTACTAAGGCTTTAGTTCCTGCTTCAGATATAGAGAAGGTTTAGAATAGTTATATCTTTAGAAACCTCTCTGTAATCTTATTAATTTCTCCCATAGAGGAGATCATTGTATTTCATTTTATGTCAATTTAATGGTTTGAGGATGCCAAATATAATATCCCTCCGCCAATGGTGGTTTGCCCAAAAAAAAAACAGAAATTTAGTATTGACTAATACATAAATAGTATTAGTATTGACTAATACTTTTTTTTATGGAAGATATATATTTCATTGCATTCCAACAAATGTCACTTACACATCATAGCCTTCACTCCAGGCCTTTTGATTAACAAAATAAGAGAAACTTTCTAAGATAATAATAAAAAAACAAGCTAAAAAGTCTACAGCCCAAAACCAGGCTAACTCTCTATTATGGTCCAATTCTGGTGACTCCACCTTTTACAAGGGGAGTCCGGTTTGGACTAAGGGAGAAAAGTCTGACAGGCTCTGAGCAGAAACTGTTAAAGCTACATATAATCAAGATATACCAAAAGACTGCTAAAATCATAATGGCAGAGAACTTCCACTTGCTTCTGAATGGCCTCCAAAGGTTGTCTTTTGTGCTGGAAAATCCTTCTGTTCCTCTCAAGCCATAGCTGGTAAGCACAGCTAACCATCATCACAAAATTCCTCTTGCTCCTCTGACCTCCAACACTGCTGAGTATCTTCATGAATTCCCTCATGTTCTGAACTGATTTAAGAGATAATCTCTGGTACAATTCCTTAGTAAAAGAGCATTGGATAAACATGTGCTGTGGTGTTTCCAGAACAGGTTCTTGGCAAAAACAACAGCACTTGTGTACCCTCTTAACATACCAAATGATTGTAGTCTAGTAATGGTAGACAATCTTCCCTTCAACAACATCCACAGGAAAAAACTGTGCCTTGGTAATAGCTTAGAGCTCCAAATGTACTTAGCCATGCTATCCTTCATGTCAGCTCCCTTTAAGAAATCATATGCCTTTGAGATGCTGAATTTCCCCGTGCTGTGAACACAATCTTTCAGATTTGGGCCTATCTCATCCCTAATCTGCATCAACACTTTCCAATACAATGTTGTCCAACCCTGTGATGAGTTAGGGCAGTATGCATCCAAATGCTTCCCCTTTAGATAGTAGGCTTGTATCCATCTCAACCATAGTACATCCTTTTTGGAATGAACATCCCATAAAAGACTGCAAAGTGCAGCCCTATTCCAAATAGAAGGGTCCTTAATTCCCATTCCTCCTCTCTCCTTAGAGATGCAAAGGGTTTCCCAGGAAATAGGGATCATCTTCCTCTGATTTTCATCTCTTTCCCACAAGTAGTCCCTACACAATTTCCCAATTTCCTGGTTTACACTCTCTAGGATCTTGAATGCTCTCGCCCAATAACTATTCAGGCTCAGTAAAACAGAATTATAAGGTATAGCTTACCAGCATAAGCTAAAGATATGGGTTGGAGAGAGGTCATCTTTTCCACCACTCTTTCTACTATTTGAGCACAAGTAATCTTGTCCCAAGCTATAGTTGAAAGGGGAATTCCCAAGTATTTAACTGGGAATGCTCTCACAAGAATTTGCTAAATATCAGCCAGAGTTTCATAAGCAGGGTCCTCAAATCTGGAGAAATAGACAGAGGACTTACTCTCATTGATAGCCAAACCTGTAGTCAGATAAAATTCATTGAGAATCTTCTTCACTCCAGCCATAGACTTACTAGTTGCCCTGCAGAAAATCAACAGGTCATCTGCAAAAACAAGACTGTGGAGTGCCACTCTGTTGCATCTTTGGTGATATTCCAGCTCTTTAGTCTTAAAGGCCAAAGACAGTCTTCTGGATAAGAATTCCATGCAGATCACAAAAAGAAGAGGGGAGAGAGGATCTCCCCGTTTCACCCCTTTTTTCCCTGGAAATGAATCAGTATAGCATCCATTGACAGATAAACAGAAAGCAGAGCCCTCTACACAAGTTCTGATCCATTTGATGAAAGGTCCAGGGAATTTCAAATTAGTCAGCCAGTTGAAGAGGAACTTCCAATCAAGGCTATCAAAAGCCTTTTTGATATCCACTTTAATCATGCAGCTAGGAAACATTCCCTTCTTGTTATACTTACTGAGCAACTCCTGAGCTAGCAAGACATTGTGAGTAATACTTCTTCCGGAAACAAAACCTCCCTGATTCTCATTAATCAAAAAAGGAAGTACCTTTCCCATTCTGCTGCAGAGGATTTTGGTAACCATCTTGTAGAGTACAGATTAACAGGATATAGGTCTATAGTCAAAGGCTCTCTGAGGGTGTTGGGTTTTAGGGATCAAGGCAAGGACTGCCTTGCTGAAATCTGCTGGCATTTGATCTCCCTTGAAAAAACCTTCAATTGCTGCACAAATATCAAAACCAATAATAGGCCAAGCTTCCTTGAAGAAGTGGCTGGAGTACCCATCAAAACTAGGGCTTTTGGAGGATTTAATCCCTTTCAAGGCAGAATAAATCTCCTCCCTGGTTACACCTTTAATTAAACTCACTTGCATTTCCACTGGGAGGACTGGACCTTCATTTTTTATCAGCTCATTAATCTGCATGGTAGGTACTCCAGCTCTCCCCAACAGATTCTGATAGAAATCCAGTAGAGTGGATTCAATGCCCCTGATCCTCCACCAAAATGTTGCCATCATATAGACTCAGAATTTGGTTCTGATACTGTCTTTTCCTCAATGATTGGTGAAACTGTTTTGTAGGTTTATCTCCATACTTCATCCAATCCAATTTAGCCTTTTGAAGAATAAACTGAAATTCAGCCTCCCCCAGACCCTCAGCTTCCAATCTGGCCAGTTCCTCCTGCTGCTGCAAAGCCACGTTTGAGGTGTCATTCATAAGATCCAGGTAAAAGTTCTTCCAGTGTGCTCTTGCTGCTTCTGCCCTCATCTGAATTTTGGAGAATTCCCTCTTATTTAGCTTAAGCAGGGTAAACTCCAGAAAATGTAGAGCCTGAAAAACCGCAAAACATTTAGAGCTCCTAGGGGTTGGACAAACCCCCCGCGTGGCCCAATCTCAGCCGTCCGGCTCAAATCAATTGATCTGCATCACAAATTTATTATGTGAGTGATATGTCTGAAGTACCCTTCATTAGTTCAACTTAATCCCTTATTTTGCTGTGTAATTTTTTACTGTTTAGTTTACTTTGATTTTTAGGAATACAATCAGTCTATCTAAATTTAATTTTTGAAAATCAGAAATGCCCTTACTTGAACCGAATTAGATAGATATTCTCCTAATTTTGTTCATCCTCTATGAAACATCCCAGATCAGCTAGACAACCCTCCCGATCTTGATTGCTCTGTCCGGAACATATTCGGACGCAGTTCACCGCATTTCTTCAAGCTGTTCCAGTATCATCCATCTCTCGTAGTGGGAGAAGACCCCTTGTCTATACAGGTGAGATTTGTGCTTAGTTTTGGATATGGGTCAAATTTGAATTCAGTTATGACCCTGTAGTGTTGATCTACTTCTGTTCCATTAAGTTATACACTGAATTGTTGTGCCCATACTCTGGAGGAACTGGATAAGGCTAATTATTATAAATTTCAAACAAAAATGTTCATGTATAGCTAAAATGTTTATGTTTAAGTGCTTGTAAGTTTTTCTTGTTGTGACATGTAAGATTAACTAGTTGTTTTGTATATGTTTATACGGAGTTTTGGATCCTCAATCTGACTTGTTCGTGAAACCTAGTGGTTGAAGCACACTTAATTTAACAGCTCTTCCATAGTACAATTATGCAAACACTGTACTCATTAGTAATGTAGTTTTGTATTCCTTGTATAACCAGTTGATATATTTTAGGGGGTTATGAATTTGTTTTTTTTATCAAAAAGTTTTTGTGGATTGCTTATAACTACAAAATTTGATTAAATCATGATAAAGTTTAATTTTGTGTGGAAACTGCAGTACTGACAGTGTAGTCGTGATGTCTAGTCAACCGTGTAGAACATATGTAGGCTTTGATGATGCTGTGTATACTATGACCGATGTTGAAGGTGTACTCTACATTGGGAATGTCCGAGAAGACCTGCATGCCTTTGAGGCTCCTAATGTACCTGGAGGACTGTTGTCAGATGTCTGTCTGGATGATATGGATGGGGTACCTGAAGAAGCTGCTGTTGTTCACTTCCTTGATCCCAAGGTCACACCATCTAGTAGAGATAGAGTTTTAGATGGTGAGAGATTGGGTGTAGCGGAAAAAGTTGTCTTGGAAGATGCTGTTTCATTGGATGATGCATCTGATGATGGTGATGGCGATGCTGATGGTCATGCAGATGCTGATGACGATGCTTGTGGTGATGCCGAAGCAGGTGGTGCTGGTAATGAAGGTCGTGTTAACGATCTGTTGGGAAGCGTAGAAGAGGTTGTTGATTTGGAATATGATGGCGAAACTAGTTTGAGGTTTAGGATAAGCGGCGATCAAACAATTCTTGTAGACGATCCGGCCGGTGAAGCTGCAAAAATAACACATACGTATCCCCTCCAAAAGTTGGAATGTTATTCGACCTTGGTGAAGAGTTCATTGCATATGTCCATCGTTATGCTCACTCAATGGGTTTTGGTGCAAGGATAGCCGGAAGTGATAGAGACACTCGATGCTCCAGAAAATCTTTGCCCCCACCGATGCACATTATTGATGATGTGCTGATCAGTGCATGTCAATAATTACCGCATAAGGATGACATGTCGCAAGGAAGGTAAGCATACACCAAGAAGCTCAAACCCAGAGCGCTCTAGTGAGTCATGTAAGACTGGATGCCTGTATAATGTGACAGCTAGGAGAAATCCTAGGATTAGGAGCCCATGGAGAATTAGTAGTGTGTATGGGCTGGCGCACAATCATGATCTTGAAGAGTGTTACTCTAACTATCTGCCTAGGTACCACATCATTTCACCTCCTGACCAGATGAAGATTCTGGAGCTGCAAAAAACCGGTGTAAAAGCTACAACCATATATGATATGTTTGTGACTTATAAAAGTTGAATCCGCAACGTTCCCTTCACTGAGCTAGATCTAATAAATTTCCTATAGCTGAGCAAGCGGAAACCACTGAAGGATGGTGATTTTGCAGCCATGGAGGCTCATTTCAGGGAAATGAGACTACTTAGTCCCGGATTTTTTTATGATTATGAAAAGTCCAAAGATGGGAGGGTGAAGAGTGTTTTTTGGGCAGATAGCAGATGCATTCAGGCTTTCATGGAGTTCGGTGATGTTGTATCGTTTGACACAACCTTTTTATCCAATAGGTACCTAATGCCTTTTGCGGTGTTTGTCGGCACTAATTATTTTGGGAGGACAATTTTATTCGGCTGTGCATTGCTTGCAAACGAGACAACAGAGACTTTCGTTTGGCTGTTCGAGACATGGAAGAAGTGCATGGGTGGGAAGACTCCATTGCGCATATTGACCGATCAAGCCGCTCCAATCCGTATGAATCTGTTTATATTTGAAATTCTTATGTCTCTAAGCAATTTACTTGTATTAAGCTTAAATGTGATTGTTGTGCAATATATATGTTTAGAGCAATTGGTCTTTGTTGACAGGTTTGGTACTCACCAGTTAACAATGTCTCTAGTTTTTAAGGTCCAGATGCATTTAATGAGGCTATGTGCCAATCCAAGTATAGTATTAAATATTGGGATTAATTTCAAGTATGGTATTAAATAATGGGGAGAATTATACTTTAAACTGATTACAGATTTTAATAAGTCTGAGCTCTTCAGTCCTTGATTTTAGAAGTCCTTAGGATTTTAACGAAAAAAGGTGATATTTTTGTGTAGCTGTAACCCGGTGATACTTCCGGTGATGGTTAATTGCCTTACGGTGGAGGGTGAACAATGTATTGGCTAAGAACGGAGTGACCTAACTTCTGTAGTTCTGCTATGTTTACTGCACATGTTTTAATTATCGATGTATTAAAAAAGAGCAGTTTGAGGTAGAATTTATGATTTGTTGAATATAATAGCAACTGTGACTTAGTGGGATTGTGATCATATGTGTGATTAAAGTAATGAAAATATATATGTGTATGGATGTGATTTTTTGCAGTATGTTTAAATCAGCAGGTTCCTGATGAAGTGTACTCATCGCATTATTGACCTTGTAAGCACACGTATGAAATTTCCTTCAATTTTCAGGCTTAGCAATCAAGATTGTGTTTCATTAGGCCACTCATAGGTGGTGCCTGTGGCATATGATGCAGAACTGCCACAGTCATTTAAGCAAGAGGAAGAAGTGGGATGAAATTCACCGGATGTTGCAGGAAGTTTTGCATGATTCCTTCTCAGTCGACGAGTTTGAAGATCGCTGGAAAATATGGGCTGAAAAATTCGGTATTGGTGAAGTTGGTTGGGTGAAGAGATTGTTCAGTGAGAGGAGTAAGTGGTGCCCTGTATATTTCAAAGCCGATTTATGGGCTGGGATGTCGAGCACTCAGAGAAGCGAGGGAATGCATCACTACTTCAAAAAATATGTGAATAAGAACACAGACCTGACCCAGTTTGTTGAGCAGTATGCCAAGGGAATTTACCGACGTATTGCCAAAGAAGAGAGGTCTATTGTGAATTGGAGGGACATGCATTCCGTCGTGACATCACGACATGTGTTTGAGGCTATTTTTAAGAGGCTGTACACTCGACCAAAGTTCTTAGAGCTTCACGATGAGCTGATTGATATGGCATGAAATTTTGCGACAAAGAAAAGTGAGAATGAAACAGAAGTGGTGTATGAAGTGGAGTCCAAGACCTTTAGGGTTGGGTGGACTCTAAAGAGCAAACACAGAGTGGTGTTTGTCAAACAGTCAGAGCATGTTCATTGCGAGTGCCGAAACTTCGAGTTCTGTGGCATCTTGTGCTCGCACGCCCTCAGGGTGTTCTGGGTGGAGGATACACACACCGTTCCAGACAAGTATGTTTTGGAGAGGTGGATGAAGGGAATCCCACGGCTATATACTACACACATTTATCGAGATGTGGCAGTCATGGGCCAGGCTTCCCTGCATGCATAGAGATTCCAAGAGATGAAGAGATTGTGCAAGGGGTTGAGTGCTATGGTAATGCATGATGAGAAAATGCATAAGGAGCTTGTTGGGTTGATCACCAAAATCAAGGATAAGTTATACGACAAGATTGGGCTACCCAATGGTATAGGGACTTTTGAGAGGGGCACTGTTGCAAAGGTGTATACAAGGCTGGAACCGTCTGGAAGCACACTAACAAGGCAATTGGCCTAACCGTGGTCGGTGAAACTGACATGAAGGACCCCGTTGACAAAAGAGGTTGTGGTAAGACATCACAGAAAAGGAAAAAGAGCAATGCTGAAATCATTGGCCTGCGGAAAGCAAAAGCGAAGCAAAAGGTGGCAGATATTGTGCAAGAGTTCAGTCCACGTACTCCAGTTAAGGTAAATAGAAGCAAAAATTTTATATGTTAGTTGCAGGAACCACCGCGATATGTAGATCTAATAGACCCTATGTTATTTAACTGCAGATGGTGTGGGCGGCAGATAATCCTCAGGTGCGAGGAAAGCGCAGCAAGCCCACATTTCAAATGAATTCGGGGACCGGGTGCTTCCAGTAGGTGCAGTTGGATATGTTTAAATGTTCATGTTAGTATATCAGATTGAAGCATTATATTAGCATTTGACAAGTCAGTTCAGCCAGGAAATTACCTGTATTGCACATTATAATATATTTCCCAAGGTTCATCAAATTATATGAACAAGAATATTTTGTCATGTGATGTTTTGTGTAAGATACATTTGAAAAATGTTTACGTTTCTGTGTGTTTGTTATTAGCGGTAAAGGATTTTGCAAGTGTTGTTGGGCTTGTTCAGTAAACATTGATTTAGCTGTAAAATAAAATGGAAAAGGGAAATTAAGTGTTCATCATTCTCCAGCATCAAACATCCTCATCCTTGACATTCACAGACACGTTTATTGCATTCATGGAATGTGTTTTATTGTCACCATTAATCTTGATTTCATACTAGCTTATATCATGAGGCTTTTTAGTGATTTGGCCTATAAAATTCAAGCATTTTTGGGCCTATTTTGTTCAATCCTGAATAAATGTTATGATTTGAAGCCCATTTACTCTTTAGAAATGTAATGAACGTAAAATAAAGACAAAAAGTTTCAGAACATATTGTTTTCCAATCTTCAGGGTTTTACATCCTCATCCGTGATATCGTCACATAATCCGCACGTCCAGTGCATTTTTGGAGTTGTAAATTACTTTCACCATTAATCTATATACTGCATAATAATGAATACAGAAATGAATCTTGAGTTGTTTACATCTTTGGACCAAAGGTTGCTCATATACAATTTGTTGGTTATTGTTATATTCCTTTCAGTACAAAGCTAACACTTTGTTTTTAAAAGCAAGTGTTGTGGTCATTGGCTAATAATTTTCGGTTATTAGTAAACTTCTCCATAGTAAAGGTCCTACAAGGACTCTGTAAATGAATTGAAGAATATCAAGTCATAGATTGATTTTTAAGTAAAGTATCAAAAGCATTTCCCCAATGAGAACAGGTATTAATTCAAAATACGCAGCCAAATATACCAACATATAGTACATATTATGAAGAATAAATCCGAGTTATAGTAGGGAGGATTGGGGCTTAATCATCAAACGCAAAGAACCAGCTGGTGCCTCTTGATTTACTTTTCTTCAGCTTCATACAGGGCAACCTTTTTGCAGATGTTTATTGCAAATCCTTGCATGACAGAAATGCGATGGCGGTTGATTCTTGCAGAAGCTATTCGGCTGCAGATGCTGACCCTCTTTCGCATTCTAAAATCACCCTGCACTGTGTTTTTAGGACGCGGCGGTTATTTTAAATATTCAAATTTTGAACATATGATATGTTATAAGACAATCACCTCATGCAAAGGGAGCTGAAAATGACCCCGCTGGCACCCAGAAAAATATTCCATCACATGCATAGTGATCAGGCCCGAATCAGCATTGGTGGTGACAAGGCACCAGTGAGGTGTTATAACGTCAACAGGGAAGTCCTTGACAGAAACATGCCTGCCATCTCCTTTTTTTAGGAATTTCCTTAATAATGCTCCCTATTTCAACCATATATAGATTAGGTCAATTATCCATTGTGGTGCTAATTGATGACATGCACAGGAGAGTCAAATTGAGGCCTTGCGTGAGAGGAAATAAATAACGACAACCACTTACAATAGTCTCCACAGCCTTGTCAAGTGGAGCAGGCCCAAAGTTACGGCTTCCACATATTATTTGCTGATGGAATCCTTTGCGGAAGTTCACAATCAAGAGGCAGTAAGTACCCGAGAGTCGATAGGGTATAAAGACCTGGAGAAGTTTTTTAAAATTATTCAGATAAAATTGAGCAGTATACTAACCCCCTGCTATAAGTGTGAGTTACAATTACCAGTTTGGAATGGAGGACATCAGCCTTAAAGGCAATCAACCAGTTGTGCCAAATGTCCATTATTTGCACTGGCGTGTAGGCTGGATTATCCTGATGTCTATACGTTAATGGTAACTGAGTTATTGCCCGGGAATAAAATCACCAATAAAACAAGTTTATCAAATGTTGGATGTAGCAATTATTTTTGGTCGATCTATACTTGAAATGATTTTTTATAAAAACATTGATTCATACCATGTCAACCATGTGCAGACAGGTTGGTTTTCCATTAGTTTCAGTCCAGTCGGCGGTGAGTATCCTAGTCCAAGCGCACACCACAGCGGGTTCTATACCACAGTTTTCCTCGAACGAGGCCATTTTTGACCGTTCAAGAGATGTCATTTTCCATCCATCCTCGTAGATAGCATCTCTGCATTGAAATACAAATTTTGGAAATATTATAAAACTACTCATCGACAACATTATAATTCATAGGGTATAAATGGAGTAGATCGAGTTACATAGCATTGTTGTGGGGAGAAATGCAGTAATCTGCCATCTCTAACTGATGCTTCCACATTGGAGGTTTGAAATTAGCCACGGTGGTGCAAAGAAAGCTCCTGAAACCAGTAAATCCAACGCATACTGGCCATGGCACAAGAGAATGCTGCTGAGGAGTTGGATCTATATCGGAACCTTCAGGTCCCACACCAAACCCATCCTCTTGTTCCTCTCCACTATGATTCTTGTCCTCTTCCTCAAGGGATCCCGTACCAAAAGCCGTCCTGCCTGGCTCGGTTGTGCAGCCCACCTCGTCATTCACGCCACCTTTGTGTTTCAGGGTTGTCTTCAGATTGCATAGCAATGTTATCATATCATCAATACTAATGAACTGGTTGAAACTACTTATCTCTATGACTGGTGGAGTGACTGCAAGTCCATCAGTCCCACACAAATTGCGAATGAAATCAGAGTGTTGAATGTTGTGGCTCAAAACCACAGTTAAGTCACGCAGAAGCAGTGCAACGCTAGCATCGTCCTCCTGCATCAAACATTTTGTTAAAATATTATTAAAAAATGTGGCCCGACATAAAGAAAACCCCTTACACATTTGACCTACTCTTCATCTAGACATCTGTGTTAATAATCAAATTAAGTCCCCAATCCTTCACCTCATATTCATTTTTAACTATCTAGACTTGTTGTGACAGCAATTGATTAAATGAAGAAGAAGAGTGGCAATGGTTTTCTACTCGTATCATAATTTATGCAACATTGCCACTCTTCTTCTTCATTTAATCAATTGCTGTCACAACAAGTCAGCGGTGGTTTTAAATTAAGAAGACGGTGAAAGTGGCCGTTTCGAATCCATTAAGAATGAAGTTCCTCTGTGAATATTTTATCGACGGTTGGAAGGGAGACTTGAACCTTTCAAAAAATCCCGTCACAATTGCCTCACCAAACTCATTCAGCATGTGCCAGACTACAAGCCTCAGCTGAATGACCTGACGTACTGTCTCCAGGGGCGGATGTGAGTGGTGATCCTCTGCACCGCTTGAGGGTTGTGGGGACATGGATATTGGTTCTTCGGGAATGGAATCTAGGCGGGAAGGACCATCTGATCTCCGGGCCGGATCAGGACCTCGGTTGGTAGTTTTCTTCTTAGAAGATGGGATAAGACGGTGTTTTGGTGACCTGAGAGCTGATTTGGGGTAGCACAAGGAGCATTTAGAATGAGTTGCGTAAGATCTGCCACCCAGGTTACATTTGGTAAGCTTGGAATTGAATGTTAGGCTACAGAGGGATCTTTTCTGGCGAGTCATATGGACCTTTGGGGGAACCTTCATGGTTGAAGAGATGTAGGGATTTACTACTGTAACTGTGTGTTGTGAGGCCTGAATACTTATAGGCATGCGAAAACCATTGAATTCAAAATAAAGGCGCCAATGTGCTTGGCATTTTCTTTGGCGCCATTTTGGTTTCAAAAAATGGTTAAAATTCTCCCACCATTTTCAGCATCAATGTTGAACAATTCCATTACTAAAGTTAAAAACAATGCAATTCATCCTCGAAGTTTAACCATACGTCTCATACTAGTATCAGTCATACTGATATAATTTTCCAAAAACAATCATGTCACTAGCCCTAAACTTAAATGTTCAAGTATTGTCATATACGACAATTGTACGAATAATTACCACCGTGCGATTCCCAACCAAATGAATCGAGTTAAAATAATCCCATGATTATACAATTATAATGTTTAAAACGTGCATTTCGCTAATTTTTCTAATTTCATTCTTCGCAATTTATGTCAGTGGCATATAAATTTGATCAATTCACATGCCTAACCTAATAATTTTATAACTTCATATCAAATGACTAAACACCAGTTCATGATGGTGATTTTTCACTTCATATGAAACACCTATGTTTAAAACAAATCAACGTCATGATTCGATGTTTTAGTCATTTGATATGTATGTCCATTCTCTTGATTCAAAATCTTTTATTTAATTTTTTAACTGAACAAAAATAAACAGTGAAAAATAGAACGAATTTATGAAACATGATTTTGTAAAAACTCAATATATTTCGAAGTTGGTTGTATGTACATTTTCAGAAATTTTACGTGCAGGTCCAAACAGATTATTCATGTCCAAAAATGTGATTAAATTCCTGAAATACCCCTATAAAGTTAGGGCTAAAATCTGGAAATGACTTTTCGAGGGCATTTCGGACATTCAACCATATTTTTGGAACTGCATAATCAGTTTGGACCTGCACCTATATATCCGCCCTCATATATGGAGTGCATATTAGTTCATTTGAAAATGGAGTGTATATTAGTTAATAAAGTTTGAAAAAGAATTGAATCATGCACATTGTACGATTTCGTATTCTGATAATGATTTGAAGAATACGTTTAAAACATTTGATCATGTTCGCTAACATATGAATAAGATGAACGCCCAATAAGGTGATCGACATCGATTGATAATAATAAAATAAATAAATTATACACATTTATAATAGTGGGAATATATTACAATTATAATGTGTCAAATATGCATGTCTACAGTTTGTTGTGATTTTGTGTAAATTTGATAATTTATGTACTTTTTGACTTATTTTTGAATTAACTTTTAAGTTGATCAAATGTGGGATCACGATTGATCGTTGATTATTTAGTGAGCCGATCGTTATCGAGCTTTGATCATTTGATTATCTATAATGAGTCTATCCCGATAAGATCACAATCACCGTAATTTTTTACACGAGCCAATCATATTCATGAATTATTCTGATCGCTTCAATCGCGATCAACTCAAATTTTGAACTATCCGATCATTAAACTAGTGATGATCGTGATTGGATCGGCTCGTTATCACCCCCCTAAACACAACTGAACATATTCAGTCCATAGTACAACTTAATACTAATTTAAACCTGCAATCACATACTTATCGTCCGACTGGCTTGAAATTTGTAGACGATGTTTGGTTTGGTCCAGCCCGACTCAATTAATCTTTTGACTTGACAAAAGCTCAAGGCGAACGAGATCGAGTGAGGATTTTTAGAGTCTTGAACATGCCGAGCAACCAATAACCCCCGAGTAGACTTTCTCAACTAGCACCCAAAAGCAATACCTCTATTAAAATGTCGCATATAAGTAAAAAAGCTGTGTGTTTTTACAGAATTCAACAATGATCATAATTATAGCAGAACAGTCCAGGCCCAATTGGACACTCGTACTGTAGAACAGTTACATGTGAACACTTGTAATGCAAAACAGTTAGACCCAACTTAGTACGTGGTCTAGTGGAGCAAGGCATGACGCCACAAATTTAGGGCTCCACGACCCAAGAATGTCGGACATGACCTTAACACTTTACCTCTATAAATAGAGGGGTAAAATGAAGAAAGAGGTAAGCTCTCTAGTCTGAAAATATACAGTACACTCATAATCTCTACTGACTTGATCGTCAGAGTTTCTATCCTCGGAAACTTCCGGGGACTTTTCTTATAGGAAGCGTTAAACATCGGAACCTGGAAGACATCCGTAGTCAAGGAAAAGGGAGGTCCCACTTCAGTGGCGCCGTCTGTGGGGATCTTGTTTTTCATTGATTATGGTGGTTACCAGGAGTGGACGTAGCGGTAATCATACACAGCAACAAGCAACTAGGAATACTCCCAATCGCTATCATGCTATGAGCAAACGGGAAGAAAATCCTAGGGAGAGTGAACGGGAAGATGGGGTTGAATCCTCCCCAGATGATCAACAACGTAGAATAGCGTTCGAAGCCTTCCTTGAAACTCAGAACGAGACCTTGTACGCACAATTTTTGTAAGCATTCGTGCCGAAAAATGATGAAAATAAAGGTGAATCACCACTGTTGTATCTCTTCATCACCGATCAACAAATGCTCAGACACTTTGATACCCTTACACTTCCCTATTTGATTACTCCAATTAGGAGGCATAACATCTGTCCTACTATCATACTTCACGAAAAAGTACTTCTTCCTAAAAAGTCCAAAATTACTAGGGTAGGAACCGGGCTTAAGGAAACGTAACTGCGGAATATACGAATAAAACGTATACTCATCACTCCTGTTTTCACAGACTGCAACCGCATCATCCGACGCACGAGGTTGAATGAAAAATCAACCCCAGCCTTCTTGCAAGACTCATACAGTGCTCGTAAGACTAAAACACCTTTTGGGTGTAGCTGAACCAAACTAATTCCAAATCCACGAAGGATGTCGATGAACCACATCGGTATAGGCAACGTCAAACCCTGCGAAACATAGGCAGCATACAAGGCAAAGTAGTCCGGAGCTGGACTCTTAACTACCTCTACCGGAAATGGACATCGCAACTCGCGACCGCTAAGAGTCGGTTGAGTCCTCTGAAATGTCTCTAGGGATTTAGTAGTAAAGACACTGGCATCAGGGTTTACAGTTGCAATCGCTAACAGTTGGCGACTCGACTCTGAATCACCAGGATCACCAACTGAACCTAAGGAACCCACACCACTACTAGATGTAGAATGAACAGGTGAATCAGTCTTACTTTCTCCATCACTACCATCAATATCCCTATCCTCACCACCACCCATAAACCCAGAATATACTACGTCTCCGACTTCATCCCCAGACCCAATCAACAGGGTAGCCGAATCATCCATACCATTAATTTCTCTAAAATCAGTTTCGTCAACCATGCTTAATCAACAATCATAACACCTAAACGCAGAACAAAAGATCGAATACTGAAAAGCTCAGATTCATATCAAATTAAACAACTAATATATCTCATAGAGCATCATAGGGACAAGGCATAGAACAAGACTTTGAATTAATATAGAAGTCACGTTAAATTACCTTGTTAGAATTGCAACAAAGGAATGATTGGCGAGGCAGAAACTTGAGCACAAAGAATATTCAGTACTAGAAGTGATGAGTTTTTACGCTACCAACGAAATAGAATCTGACAGGGCGAAGATACCGAAGGTCGAGAAGACTGATAACGCTCCAATGCCTACCTTCGTGTCATACACTCCTCTGGCGAGATCTCGGGCTGAAATTCTGTCCATTCGCAGGCACCTTTTGAAGGACCTGCCCGTCATGAAGGAATCAGCCGAGCGCCAAAGGTCACCAAAGTTCTGCCAATATCACCGAGATCGGGGGCATGATACCGAGGAGTGCTATCAACTTAAGAACGAAATCGAGAAGTTGATTCGCCGGGGAATTGTGCAACAAATTGCACCATCAACAACCAGCGATAACCAGGGGACCCAGAGGAGGTATGGGGGAAAGCCCTGGCAGAAGAAGAAGAATGGCCCCCGTAACAACAATAACAATAATAACAACCACGGTGGCGGAGGCAACAATCCTCAAGATCCTCCTCCCCCACCACCTAATGGAGCCAACCGAGTCATCAACGGCTACACAGGATAAGCAATTTCCTTGACCAAGCTGAAGGATAGTGTGCAAGCTATACCCCCACACTGAGACAGTCAACAAGAGGCTCAGCCCTGAGGAAACCATTACCTTCTCGGAGGCGGACGCCGTGCCAAATCAGATGCCTCACTCGGACCCTCTCATCATCTCAACAACCATACAAGACTCCCTGGTAAAAAGAGTCTTCATAGATGACGGGAGTGGGGTAGAAGTAATGTTCCAAGACTGCTTCCAGAAGTTAGGATTTATCAAAGATGACCTCAAACCTACGGGTCCGATCTCGGGGTTCACAGAAAATCGAGTAATACCTCTCGGGGAAATCACACTCCCTGTCACAGTAGCAGAAGGAGCCAATAGCCTAACCTTATACTGCACATTTGTGGTAGTAGACACCGTCACACCTTTCAACAATATCCTTAGCAGACCCTGGATGTGCAAAGCTAAAGCCGTATGGTCTCCCTACCATCTAATGTTGAAGTTTCCAACACCACAAGTAGTAGTTTCAATCAAGGAGACCAAGGAGTGGCGCGTTCTTGTATGATCACGGCCATCCGTGACGCCAGCAAAGTGAGCAACATCTCGGCTGTTAACACTATTTTAGGAGATCTGGTCCCCGATCCTGATCTCGAATAACCCATGGTGTTCCATTTTGAAGAAGAGGCCTACAACAAGATGACTACACTATGTCATAAAACGCCGCCACCAAGCCTTCCAAGTGGGGGAACTGGTAATGCCAGTTGGCCCGTGGTGCACCAACAAGCTAGGAGGAGCGTTGGAGTCAAGGACCAAAGGACCATACAAAATCTCCGCTGCACAATCCGGTGGATTCTACCTCTTGCAAACACGCGAAGGAGAGCACTTGGACCCTGTCATTATGGCGCCCTTCCTACGCAGGTACCTCGGAGCTAAAACCAAGTAGACCTTCTCCATATAAGGAGAAAATACTTCAATAAGGCCTACGGGCCAAGCTCTTTTTCTTTTCATCTTTTTACATTTTTATACCCGAGCTCCCAAACTCGGGGTTGTCTTTTATAATTTTACCGAACTCTCAAGTTCGAAGAATGCATTTTCTTTTCGATGTATATCTTCTATTTTATTTTTAGGCAGTCCATACTCTCTAAATACAAAGAGAAACTATGCCTCACAAAGCATAAGTAAAGACTGCTGCCTAAAGATCTATACGCTTATAAGTGTATGATTGATGCTTATCAAATATGAGCTGTTTAGACTACGTGTCCGAACTACAATCATCTTAGGCCAAAATAAAATAATATACTTATAAAAAGTATATGGTCAAAGACCAACATGATACGGGTCATGCAAACTCACAAAGTTTGGAATTCGACTATCCATGTGATATTCCTATTAAGGTACACATCACTATTTATTAAGGCTATTCATAAGCCTAAAGAGTCAATCTTCTCAAGGATTGCAAGATAAAGACCTTTATAAAGGCAAAATCAAAAAAGCGTTATTACACTACGAAGCTTCTTACACCTCGTGAAGGTCTTTAAATACAGGGGTACGACCCCGACCGCGAGAAGAAATAGAGGCACGACCTCGACCACTTTGAAGGCCATGGCCCCAATTACTTTCTTTGGCCACCCTCATCAATTGAGAGGTCGTAGGAGATCCCCTTCTATTTCCTATAATTACAGGTCGAGCAGGAGAGTCAATTGGGCCACGAGATCTAGGAGTAGGTGTCACCTCCCTGCCCCTTCCATATGGGATCCCTCGAGATATACCCTCTTGGACATGAGGCCTCATCAATGGTTCTGAATATGGGACACAAGAAGGACCACCTATCTCCCTCCTTAAAGACTCTGAAGGTATGACAAATACACCTTGAGCTTCTAGTTCCTTTATTTGGAACCTGCAAGCGTTTGGCTCGGCCTGGCACATCCTCAACTCGTCTATCCTAGAGGCAATCTTATGATTTACGGTGATATTTTCATCTCGGAGGGTAGAAATACGAAGATCCTTCACGTGATTTTCACCCTTGACCTTCATTAAGTCACTCATGACTTTCCTTCATTCTTGGTCATACTCCTTATTGGTGGCTAAGACCTTGCTGTGCGCTTCTTCTAGGTCCTTAATTATACCTCCTTTGAAGATTGCTCAATTGCTGATTCAGTTCGGCTCTCCGCTCTAAAGATGCCTTCAGCCCGCCACGAAGACTTTCACATTTTTCTCGCACAATGCTAAAGTAGTCCTTTGATTCACCCAAATCTTCCTCCAGTTTCTTGCTCTTCTGAAGGACAGCCTCATACTTGACCTGCAAATCAGCACAAGCGGTAGAGCAACACTGGACATAAAGGAAGGTAAAAACCAATTAATTCCAGAAATAAAGCTTATGTTCAGAATACATGAAACACCAAGAACTGGCGTAAGGAGAATAATTTTGAGTAAAAGACAAGGCTCTAAGAAGTTACAATCTTTTCATGCCCATCGAAAGTCTTCGGGTCCACCATTGAAGTCTCCACAGCCGGCTTCTCCACCAGGAATGACAGCTCAGGATACAAACTGGACAGTTTGTCCTGGAACTCCTCAAGAGTTAAGGCCTTCTTTAAGGATTCCAAGCTAGTCAGTAGACTGGTCTCAAACCCCCTAATCTGGTTAAACTTTCCCCTAAACTTTGCCCGAATTAGGCTAAACCCCCTAATTCTCCGGTACTTCCGGCCAAGTGTATGCAGGGGCAAGACATCCTTTAATCTCTTCATTGAGAAACCCCTTCAAAGGAATCCACATCTTCGAAAGCTCAGACTTATGGTAGAATTCACCATACTCTTGGCGATGAGCCTCCATCTCCGGACAGTTGAGGCAGAAATCTATTATCAACCGAACTAGCCACCTCTGGCTAACGGGATCAGCATACCGGTCTCTCTCCGCTTCCACCAGAGCCATGTTCCTTTTCAGATCTAAGAAGGAACCATCAGCCAGCCTTTTTGCCTTCTTCAAGGCTTGGTTCTCCTCTTCCAAGGCCTTTATTTTGGCCTTATCCTGAGCCATCTCATCCTGAAGGTGCTTCAGCATATCAGAAGGTTCCTTAGATCTCTTGGATATCTCCTCCTTCATCAGTTCAAGCTCAAATGCCTGCCCTTGAGAATGGTTATACAGTGTCCGAATGGAGTTGTACATGTACTTCATTTGACTCACGGACTGTAACAGAAGATAAAGACAGTTAGCTAACTACATAGCTAATTCTATTGAGAGCTAAGCCGAATCATACTTGGTTAATCTCATGACAGCCTGGTACCACCTCGACCAGAGCCTCAGAAGGCATGAGGTGACACATATTTCTCGAACTCCTCCAATGGTCCGAGTTCGAGCCTTGGTTTCTTGGAAAACTCGCCTGCAGAACTCTCTGAGGACTCGAGATTCCTCTTCCTCTCATTACTGTTCGACAGCCCCCTTGATTCAGCTATCCGAGCCAACAAATTTGCTACCTTGTTCACCTTAGAAACACCCACTGCATATGAAGCGGAGGAAGTCAGCATAAGAAGCGATTAACACATTGTGGACGAGAATAAAATAAACAAGAAGAAATACCCTCTTGCAACGCATCCGAATCTACTATAGGAGTTATCATCATGACTTCATCAAAATTATCAACCATGGTTGGGAGGACACTTGGAGTCTGAGACACCTCTTTCCTCGGACATCGAACTAGGGCTGAACTCTCATCCTCTTCCTCATCTGATGGATCTAAATCCACAGGAACAAATAGGCAATCTGCCTCCTCAATCACCTTAAGCTGGGATTGAGTCTTCTTGGGCCCTTGAACCAGCCTTTTGAACCGACGCCCACATCGAGCATCTTTCATCAGACCCGAGATCTCCTTATCTACCTCTTTCTCGGATACCTCATCTCGGCCAGTTCTTTCTTATAATGCCCTATAGGCCTGCAAAGCTTTAGCTGCACCAAATGGATCCTGCTCCATAGACAGAAGGGTTTCATACCAATCCATCTCAACACCTTCTGGCTGGTCGAAATGTGTCAACTTCAAGAAGCAGCAATTTTGAAGAGTACGGCCGGACAGTTGATTGAACCAGTCATACATCTCTATAGGCCATTGCCAACCCATTTGATGATCTCCAGATACAAACTTACCCTCTCTAAGTTTGATCTTATCTCCCACCAACTCCCCAGCTATATTTAGCAGTTTGCGGGAAGACTCCACTTCATGCCAGATCTCATTTTGGACCTCTTCGTCCCAATCAGGAACTTCATACTTGGTTCGATCGAAGGTTATTTTTACCTTATCCCACTTCCCGCAGTTCAATGGAAGCACAAAAAGCTTACCTAAAGAGGTATCCCGAGAGGTCAAGGTCACATTTTGTTTAACAACGGAAACCTTATACATGGCCCGCAACAAGGGAAGACTGGGACGGTAACCTTTACGAGCACACCAAGTTATTAAGGCCATAATGATTACTATCACATTGGCATGTAACTGCCCTGTATGCACCCTATAATGCTGAAGAAAATCATCCAACAGTGGGGGAAAAGGGAAGGCTAACCCATGCTGCAGAAACCTCCCATATATGACCCCTCGGGTTGGAGTTACTAATTCAGATGCAGACTTGTCTTCTCCAAAGTACATGAGGTCAGCATCAGAAGGGATTGAGAAGGGACAACCTTCTGCGAAGATAGCAGCATCAACGCGTGCTTTATCCTCCTTCAGCGACTTTCTACTACTACCTTCGCCATATATGGATACTATACCTCCGGATGCATGCACTACCATGGGTCTATTCCCCTCTATCTGAGACCTCCTGGCCATATCCTTTAACCTCTTCTCTTCCTCAGAGGCTTTCTTCTTAAAAACTACAGGTTTTTTCCCAGTCGCTACCTCAGCTCTGCGGCGGTCATGGGAGCTAATCTCCTCAGCCCGAGCTTCTACATACTCTCCCTCATCATGATGAGGGATGCAAATTTTTTTACTACTATTACTCATGATTACAGAGAGTATGGGGGGAATTAAACCCACGGAGATAAAAGGAAAAAACAAACACAAGCAAATTTGCAGAGAAAGAAGATAGCACTTACTGATGATGATGGAAGCAGAAAGCAGAAATTTGGGGCTTCAGAAATTGATGAAGTACTGATGCGTTTTCTGAACTTGGAAAGGAAAAATTTTCGAATAAGAGAAGACAATGGGAATGATTTGGGAAATTTAATCCAAACCCAGACAGCATTGAAGACGAGCAATTACCTCGATTCTGTTTCCAATGCAAGTAATTGGAGAGACGATGGACAGAACATCTCAGCTTGCCAATGAAGACACGCCACGTGTATCTATCATCTGGATTTCAAAGGAAGCTAATCTCAGCCGTTCATATACTTGATGGAATACGAAAAAACTTAAAGCTAGATATTCAGAAGGGTAAGCCCGAGAGAACAGTCCTAGAAGGACACCCCGAGCTTAACACCCCGAGTTATTCTTCCTCGAGTTATTGGTCTTCCCTCGAGAAGCAAACCTCTCCTTCAACCTTCGAGACGGAGTACTCTATATTCTGAAGATCTACCTTGGGGCTACTGATAAGTCCATGGTTCGTTTTTGGACCTCATTCATACTCGGACCAGGGCTCGAGATACGCGGAGGGTGGATCAACGGGTCCATCAATCCTAATCCTTATAAGGAATGCGTATATTATGAATGTTCTACAAGGAATATACATCTTCTCAAAGATGGTAATACAACTATCCTAAACATGGTAACACAACCATGTCCAATATATACTTCTATTATACATGGTAATACAACAACTATTCCCATAAGAGTTGTATTCATACCATAAATATATATCTTGGTGATCTATGGATTGTAGCCATATAAATACCCTAAAGGTTTGGTAGACCTCTCATCTAATCTCATACTTTATACTTTACGCCTTAAGCAAATATACTGACTTGAGCGTCAGAGTGTCTATCCCCGGGACACCCGGGGCCTTTGTCTTGCAAATCAGTTCGAGAGCCTGGTTCGTCGAAGTGTTGGTGTCTGGCATACATCAAACTTCATATCAAATGACTAAACACCAGTTCATGATGGTGATTTTTCACTTCATATGAAACACCTATGTTTAAAACAAATCAACATCATGATTCGGTGTTTTAGTCATTTGATATGTATGTCCATTCTCTTGATTCAAAACCTTTTATTTAATTTTTTAAATGAACAAACATAAACATTGAAAAATAGAACGAATTTATGAAACGTGATTTTGTAAAAACTCCATATATTTCGAAGTTGGATGTATGTACATTTTCAAAAATTTTACGTGCAGGTCCAAACCGATTATTCATGTCCAAAAATGTGATTAAATTCCAAAAATACCACTATAAAGTTAGGGCTAAAATCTGGAAATGACTTTTTGAGGGCATTTCGGACATTCAACCGTATTTTTGGAACTGCATAATCAGTTTGGACCTGCATCTATATATCCGCCCTCATATATGGAGTGCATATTAGTTCATTTGAAAATGGAGTGTATATTAGTTATTAAAGTTTGAAAAAGAATTGAATCATGCACATTGTACGATTTCGTATTCTGATAATGATTTGAAGAATACGTTTAAAACATTTGATCATGTTCGCTAACATATGAATAAAATGAACGCTCAATAAGGTGATCAACATCGATTGATAATAATAAAATAAATGAATTATACACATTTATAATAGTGGGAATATATTACAATTTTAATGTGTCAAATATGCATGTCTACAGTTTGTTGTGATTTTGTGTAAATTTGATAATTTATGTATTTTTGACTTATTTTTTAATTAACTTTTAAGTTGATCAAATGTGGGATCACGATTGATCGTTGATCATTGATCGAGCCAATCGTTATCGAGCTTTCATCATTTGATTATCTATAATGAGTCTATCCCGATAAGATCACAATCACCGTAATTTTTTACACGAGCCAATCATATTCATGAATTATTCTGATCGCTTCGATCGCGATCAACTCAAATTTTACACTATCCGATCATTAAACTAGTGATGATCGTGATTGGATCGGCTCGTTATCACCCCCCTAAACACAACTGAACTTATTCAGTCCATAGTACAACTTAATACTAATTCAAACCTGCAATCACATACTTATCGTCCGATTGGCTTGAAATTTTGTAGACGATTTTTGGTTTGGTCCAGCCCGACTCAATTAATCTTTTGACTTGACAAAAGCTCAAGAGGAACGAGATCGAATGAGGATATTTAGAGTCTTGAACATGCCGAGCAATCAATAACCCCCGAGTAGACTTTCTCAACTAGCACCCTTAAGCAATACCTCAATTAAAATGTCGCATATAAGTAAAAAAGCTGTGCGTTTTTACAGAATTAAACAATATGGGATTAAAGTGGATGATCATGTACAAGAAACCGTGCTTGGGAATAGTCTAACAACAAAACGGATGCTATCGCAGCCAGTGGATTAAGTTTAGTTTAATTGTATGAACATTCCAATTTGTATCCAAATTTTATCTTTGAAACTGAAGCGCCCCACTTTGGCCCTGTCAACTTCTTCTTATTTGACAAGAATCTTAGTTACAATAACCTTATAGCTCAACCAGAAAAAATCATCTAAATTCCGCAGGATTGATCTTAATTCAGTCAAAATCATCTCGGTTTTGCTGGAATAATCTCAGTTTAGTTAATCTCAGCCTAAATTCATAGGGCCTATATGTATCGAGTCATGTATTTGTTCCAAATAATGAAATACAACTCAAACATACCAGATGTACGAATCATAGAATTTGTTTCGATTATGAATCCATTAGAGTATATCTAATCATATGAACAGAATATATTTTTCCATGAAAAATGTATCCGCAACCACGAATGTAACCATAGCATGCATCATGTTCGTATTGAATTTTACACATTACATCAAAACGTAAATTAGACTTATTTCGTTAGTGTAGTAGCTAAACAACAATAATTATAAAAACATCTATGTTTTACTGATTCAAGATGGTTGCTGTGAAATGAATTAAATAGTTGTTTAGTCTACTGGATTAGAAATTCACTACCACTACATAATTGCTTGCTCCATTTTGTGCCACGTTTACAGATTCACACTAATGTGTATTAATACATTGTTAATACATTTCACTTGCAACTGTTGGGCACTGTAGTCTACATTGCTAATCAGCTTTTACAGCCTAGTTCACAGTCTGAGGCTAGAGTTTATGCTAGGCTAGCACAGACTGAGGGAAACTCAGCACAGATAATAGTGTGTGTTTTTTGTTTCTAATTTGATTTCATAAGATGCTTTATTTTTACTAATTGTTGTTATTACTCCCCTTACATAATGTTGGTTCACCAACTTCAGTTTTGGTGTTACAAAAATAAATTCATCTGCATCCCAGAATTACATGATTTTGTTTGTGCCATTCAAAATGAAATGTGATACATTATTTTTTGAAAATACAATCTTATATATATATATATATATATATATATATATGTTGTTGCCAATATTCTGTCAACTTGTGCTGTAATTAACTATACCATCCGAGACTATTCTGTTTGAACTGAGATTATTCAGGTTGAACTATGATTAATCCAGCTGAACTGAGATTATTCCACCGGCTGAACTGAGCTTATTCCACCTGAACTGAGTTTAATCCAGCTGAACAGACATTATTGTCACTAAGATGATATCTTGTGTCGACTTGAATTAATATTGTGTAAAATATAATAAAAGGTGATATAAATCTTTTTTAAAATCATTATAATGTGATTATTACTTATTTTAATATCAAGTACTTATTAATATCTAAGTAGGAATACTCTATTTTATTGGTTGATATATTTATAACCTCCACTCATTAAACTCATGGTCAATTACTATATTTTTATTTTAAGAAAAACTCAAATTAAATTATTTATTTTTTGCGTTATTCTAGTATTGGAAAACAATAATTTTTTCGACTGGAAAATAGTTCAGATACGGTTGTGAGTCATTTCACCTTAAGAAAATGTTTTGGTGCAGAAAGACATTCTCAAAAGAAAATAAATGGAACGCCAAAGTTAGAAGAAACAAATCGAATATGATTTAGCAGCACGCCGCCTCCCTTCACGCACCCCTCCATTGATAGTAGTGGAATGCAATAGATTTTAATTTATGAATATCCAATATGTATGAAGTATTAATATAACTCCCTATTTTATGGATTTGGTTCACTTACACAAGTTATGATAAGTTGAAATAAAAACAAATCGATTATAAGCTTTTTTGCATTATGTTTGATAAATGATAAACTACATCCTTAATTTTAGGGAAATTAAGTTTAATTTGTGAAAATCCAATCGAATTTAGTAGACATATACCCTAATGAATTATATTAAACTAAAGTAGATTAATCAATGATTTATATCAAATTGATCAAAGAAATTTTTTGATATATTGAACAAAATTTTAGTGAGATTAATAATATTGCTGAACTAAGATTATCCCAGTTGAACTGATATATATCCGGCTGAGCTGAGATTAATCCAGCTATATGAGATTATTTAAGCTGAACTGAGATTGTTCAACTAAACTGAAATTAGTCCAGCTGAAATGAGATTATTATAGCTGAGATCTGAAGTTGAAATAAGAATTCTTGAGGGGTACATTATCCAACTTATTCCACGTGTACATATATAATTCTTACTGTTTAGGGTCTGGACTGAGAATGGGACAAATGAGTTGTAATTTTCCACACGCTCAGCTCCAAAAAGAAAAACAACTACTCGACAACATTCCAAAATTAGCCGAAAAGAGCCGTACCTAGGGCGACGGTCCATGGACTGGGACAAACTGTTTCGCTTTTGGACTTAAGTGGAGTAGTATGTTCTAAATATGGTAAGAATTAATGATTTATTATGACCACAAGTTAAATTTTTAGTCATTACATCCAAAATTGTTAATAAATAATAATATTGCATTTTTTGTACTAAAATTTTTAATGGGTGTAATTGTATTCATCATAGGAACTTAGGGGAATACAAAAATTATATGAGATTATTCTAGCTAAAATAAGATTATTCCGGCTTAAATGAGATTATTGCGGCTGAACAGAGATTATTCCAGGTGAACTCAGGATATTGCGGCTGAACTAAGATTATTGCGGCAAAGCTAAGATTATTTTGACTGAATGAAGATTATCCTGGCTGAACTGAATTTATTGTAGCTGAATTTTTTGTTAAATAAGCTGAAGCTGAGTATATGTATTGTGTTATATACATAAAATAAACAATAAATTTTTGTATTGAGCGCAATCACGACTACTAGTCGAGACATACAAGTAGTTATCGCCTCGATCTTTGTCCCCCGTAAAAGATACAGTAAAGAAAGGAAAATGACATAAGTTGTATGGATGCATTTTATATTTTCATTATATATTCGTCAAGGGGTTACAAGAATGATAAGAAATGCCCTGCAATGATAATACAAGAATTATCATGAATTGTCTTTAGTTTATAATTTTTAAATTCATACTCCATTGTTTGTCCATTTTTAAACACTCTAGTTCGGTCGATAATTTGTCTATTTAAAATGTCACCGTCACACATATTTTCCTCAATTCTCAATCTTTGTATTATTGTATATATATAATAAAGTGTGGCAAAAAAATAACCTGAGGTAATGATCTTTTCAGACTTGATGAAAGATAATGCTTCAGATCCAACAATTTACATAATCAATAATAAATTTAGTAACCCACCACATACACAGTTTCACCAAATAACAATGCATTACAATATTTTTCCCAAAAGCTAATACAAGTTCATTATTATACTGCCATCATGATTAGGAAGAAGCTGGCGAAGAAGAAGTGGCGCAAAACCTTCAACATTAATAATAAGCTGGCCAAGAAGCATTAGCACAAATCATTCATATAAAGAAGAAACAAGCCATTAAGCACTGCTTGGCTAAACCCCCCTGATCAAGAAGAAGCTGGCAAAGAAGATCAGAGTTCAGCGGCTAAACCCCCCCTGATCAAGATGAAGCTGGCAAAGAAGATCAGAGTTCAGCGGTCGAGCAGTACTGACCCCTTACTGGATCCGCACACGGATAAGTTCTTGATCGCACGTGCATGCATCACATGCTGTATCTGCAGGATCGACCGGTTCACAGCGATCGTATCTCACGCCACGGCTGAGATGGTGATGCAGGTTGCAGTAGATCGGGCGAGGCCTGTGATCTGGGTGTAGCATAACCCTGTAGGTCCACCAAGTAGTGCTCGAATGAACAGTGCGTTTGAAGCTATTCCGAGCACTCCGGAGCCCTGCTTTGTCGGTTCTCTTCAGGCGGTGATCAGATCAATGCCTTTCTACACGTCACCGTCGCAGATTGAAAACAGAGCCAAGGTATAGGTAGCCTCATTGTGACCAATTTTAGAAGCTCTGGTGAGCCACTGGATGGCCCCATTGCGATTTCCCCCCCTCACGTACTGATGAACTATTTTCTCGTGGAAAACACGGACAAAAATCTCAGATAACATATCTGGAAGGAGGGATTTGAAGATGGACAGATCCATGGAAAAAGAATGAAAACAAAACAGAGGCGGAATGTGGGAATGGTGGAGACTGTGCGACTAGGCCTGGTATAAATAGGTCTTAAATCACCTGCTTCCTTCATTATCTCTCCTGCGTTTGCGATTCCCAATGATAAAATAATAATTAATCAGAATACAACTCCCAGGAATTTGAACCGTTTCATCTACATAACGTTACCAAAAAAATTTATAAATAAAGAAAGGAAATACGAAGAGTTGGTGATCAAATTTATGATACATTTACGAAAGGTTTAAAAAATTGTGAGAGCAAGTCCAACAGTTTTTTCATATTCCCCATATTTTATCACCTCAAATTTATTGTAAAAATATACTACTATGAATAATTAGACTCATCTCTTTTCAATTATTTATTACAAATTTTTTTTTCAACCATTAGAAATAAAATGTTTGCCAAAAAATATTTAGTTTAGACGTTATGACTTATAAACAAACGTCAAAATAAATATCAATAGATATTTATGAACTTAAATATATTTATGAACTTAAAATTTGTTAAATTTAAATTGAAAAACAGATTATATTTGATTATTAACTATCAACAGATATGTAAATGTGAAATAGTCATATGAGATTTTCTTACAATCGTTTTATGCATATTTTTATAATATGTATTTTTTATAAATTTTGTTGTAATTATTTTAAAATACTAATCATTTAAAATTATTTTGGAGAAACAATTAATGAATTAAATAATCAAAATATTGTCAAGAAGCATTAAAAGTTGGTTCTCCATTCACTTTTTCTCATTCTCCAAATTTGGGGAATCAAATCCTCTCTCTTCAATTTCCCCATTATTGGTGAGAACGGTCACGAGCGTTCGTTAAAAAGATAGAGATCGGATCGGTTAAAGATCGGATCGAGATCGTTCATTTAATAATTGAACCGATAATGATCAAAATTTTATGATCATTTATTAAATGAATGATCAACGATCATAAACACAAAAGAACGATCATGATCGCGAACAAATCATTTAGATGATTGATCGATAAGGTGACCGAGATCGATCGATAAAAATAAAGTAATATAATTATATATTTTAATTTTAAAATGTATGTCTACAGTTTGTGTATTTTTACTAATTTGATAATTTGTGTATATTTGACTTTTTAAAAAAATTAACTTTTAAGTTGATCAAATCATCGATCATTGATCATTTGATCGATTATCTGTAACGAGTCGATCACGAGCCAATCATGATCATTTTGATTTTTAAACGAGCCGATCTAGATCATGCATTATTTTTATCGCTTCGATCGCGATCGATCGTGATCACCACAAATTTTAATCGATCTGATCATGAACATAGTGATAATCATGATCGGATCGGCTCGTTATCAGGAACGGGATGGAGAATCTGTTGGACTTCGAATAATGTCCAAACTCTCGATATTTGAGCAAATTTGTTAGTATAGCAAAGATGTCGGACTTGCTCTACGACCTTCCTTCTTTCTGTTGACTGTTCATCCAAGTTTGATTCTATTCCCTTTACACCACATTCAAGCTGAATACCCTATGATACAAGCACGTAATTTCCAGCTGAATCTAAGTCTGGACCTTATTTGGCGAAATATCCAACATGGATACATTACCATCCCAGTCAAAAGATAAATTTTCATGCTGCATTACACTTTAAATGATAAATCGTGATAAGAATATCCAACAGCTGTTCAACTATTGTCAAAAGAGAGTTTGGCATGAAAAAAGAAGAAATTATCCCACAATTACTGAATAACAGTCCACTTTTAATCCTCATCTGTTTTAGTCAAGCTTGGGTTCTGATGCTTATGCAAGATGAAAGAATAGACCGCATTCAGCACTGCATTTTGATTCTTGTTCAATCTGCTGAGCACGATATCCACGCAGTAGGAAACCCTCCGCATATCCCGGTCCATAACCTATAACAAAACATCATAGCCTCAGCTCATATTTCATCACAATCAAAATTAGCCCAAACATATTTGTAAAATGACCTATTAATTCAAATTTACCTCTCTATATTCCTTTACGATGTCCTGTTTTGCCTTGCCATGAAAGTTTTTCAATGCGTGCATGAGGTAAAGGCCTGCTTCGCTCAAATTCAATTTCTCATATTTGTCATTGCCGGTAATGCGTTTCAGCTTATACTCACCAACCTCCGCCCAGTTTGATAGCCCCTGTCTGACGAAGAAGGATGCCAGCGATTTCTTCTGAAAAGGATTCACGTGGTAGGAAAAATTTATGGTCAATTATACGGGTGAGGTCTGTTAGTTCTGATAAGGCAAACATGATTTTGACATCATCTCCATTATCCAATATATACTGATTTTACAAAACTTAACTTACCAGCTCGTGAAGTGCCTCCTCACAAGCAGCAAATGAACGACCGAGCGCATCAGTGTAATGCACTACTCTCTTGCCTCAGATCAAGGCCATAACAAAGTAGAATTGACCCGTTCGAACCGGTATGATTATCTACTTGGGTCAGGTTAATGACCTATACAGGATGTAAATCAGTTTCCCGGAAGTGAGTTAGTAATTGAAAATATTAGGATACAAGTATTAAAAAATGTAGAGGGAATTAAATTTTCTTACAACATCAGCATTTGAGAGGCTTCCTGGGCAATTTTGTAACCACTGGTCTCATCTTTCGCTCGCCAACATAGGAGAACTGTCCAATTTAGGCTGGAAGGGCAGCGGGAATTGTTACAAGAATACACAAAAAAGACCCCGGCTACGAATGACCTTATTGAAGCGTACTCACCAATTCTATGAGGTCAAGACATACACGATCCTCAGGCAAAGATGCTGAACCTTCTCCATTCAAAATTCTTTCCCAGCACCTGATAACATCATCGGTTATGGCTGTATCCGCATTCAAGCAAGACAACTGCTCTCTAGTCAACCGCAGCAAGTCATCGTCATAAGGCTCCTCAACCCTTTAAGAAACCAGAAGTGAACTAGTCACAAATTATGATTCAATAGAAAATCTGAAGCACGTGCACACTCTCAAAATAAACGGATCCAATAATTCCACCCAATAATTTTTCCGTGAAAAAAGTTTTCCATCATGCTTGTGCTCCAACAATTTTAAACTAAACAATGTTATTGTCTTTAAACTATCGTGGGACCATCGTGATGCTACCCGCCTGGTCAGTCCGAGTGGTCCCCTGGTCCCGATCCAATGACCTAGCCCTGCAAGACAGAGCCCCGGGAGGTACCCGAGGGTAGACCCTCTGGCGTGATGATGAAAGATGGATCCGGGAGAGAAAAGGGGTAATCACTAGAATAATGAGAAGATACTTACTTGGAATAGTGCTGAGGGGCACTATTTATACATAGATACATGCTCCCGATATGGTCCATGCCTTCTATGGTGTTTAGTGTACCTGTCCTTATCCGAGTTGTACTATCCCGGATGCCTCCATATTAGCTTACCTCATCATGGGCCGAGCCCGAACTACTGCAGGGTAGTTGGGCCTGGGCCTGGTATCACCACTAGCCCCCGGAAGCCGGTCCTTCCGACCGAGGAAGAAGACTTTGTTTGTCCGAGGGCGGAAGGATTGGCTTTCTGAATTCCAACCTCTGTCCGATAAAAGTGGCACGTGGCCGCGATTTTCGAGCAACATTAATTAACGTCTGCACCCCTTTCTCGTTTCTCGAAGGCATTAATCATTACTTTTATTCGCCTTTTTTCTCTCCTTTTCTCTTCTATAAATACCCACTCCGATTTGGTGTCGCTTTCAAATCTTTCCCTTTCTCCCCTTTCGTTTTCAAATCTCATATTTTCTTCTAATATTTTCCTTCCACTGTCAGCTATGACTTCCACCGATGCTAACGCCGATGCTCAGCCCCAATCTCCGATCTTCTATACCCTTGCTAGCACGTCTCACGAGGACTCTCCTCCTCCTCTAGCGGGTCAGAGGCCCCCTTCTCCTCTCAGGCCCGTGTATCTGTCCCGATCCGTGAACCCCTCCGGTCCCAGATTTAGGAGGTCTAAAAATACAAAGCAGAGGGTTTTGGACGATGCCCGGGCGCGTTCCTTGTCGGCCGATGAATGGACAAAGAAATGCCTCGGCGGCATGGGTGTTCCGTTTTCGGTCGATGCTCGGCTTGTGGCTATCTCTCCGGACGAGTCGATTAAACATGTCTGGTGCATTCCTCGGATCCACTTTATGTGGGGTCTGAGCCTGCCCGTCCCACGTCTATACTCCAGATTTATGGAGGTCTATAATGTGTCTCCTACTCAGGTCCATCCCAACGCGGTGGCGGTGATGATGGGTTTCCTGGTTCAATGTGCGAGGTTTTAAATTGTCCCCTGTTTCAACCTCTGGAAATCCTTCTATCTCCTGATCAAGTGCCCTGGCAAAGAGGAGATATGCTCTGTCCAGGCCCGACCCGGTGTCCAGGACTTCATCTTGGGTAAAAAGGATTCGGCCAAGAATTGGCAAATGAAAGGGTACACCAAGGTGAATCCGGAGTTGTATCAGGCTCCCGGGTGGAACAATAAGATAGTCCCGGAGGTCAGGGAGGCGTTTCTTCCGGACAAGCACCTGGCAAATCACACCATCCTTTCCTCCCAGCCTTTGAACTTGGAACAATACTGGCTGGCCAACAATTCCATCTACCTCTTCCCTAGCGAGATATACCCGGCCGATGTTTTCCGGGGTAGCCAATGGGCTATGACCTGGCCTTTACAAGGTTCGGATTTTACATCTTGTCTTTCTTTTGTGTTGTTCTGCTCTTGTGATTTATTTTTCAATATCTGTCTTGCTCTATTTCCTCAGCGCCTACTTTGCCGGACGCTCTATTTTGTCAATAAAGACCAAATACACCTCAAGTACAAAGTTGTGATTACATTTTGCTGAGCTCTTCCTTTTCAAATGGTTGCCAATTGATGTGGCTTCTCCTTCATGCAGTGTGTGTATCCCACTGGAACTTCTTTCCAGTGGGTCTTCAAAATCTGCCAAGAAACAGAAAAAGCAGTAGAAAGTTGTGGAAATCAACCAATTCTAACATTTTACACTCCTAACTTATCCAAAGCCATGAGGCCTTTTAAATAAGGTGGAGTATCATGTGCAGTAATGGTTCCTGATATTGAGTTTTTTGAACTGAGTTTGGCTAAAAAATCAGCCACTGTATTTCCATCCCTTAGCACATGCTTCATTGGGATGTCAGTAGATTGGAGATGCTTTTAGATTCTATCAAAAGTGATGATGTGAAATTTAAAAGGCACTCCTTATATTTCCTTACTGATTCTTACTGATTGGAGCATATTTCTTACTGATTTAAACTGAATTGCACCAAATTGAAGTGAAATTTATCTATTGAAAATTAGAATTATCATGTCTAAATTTACTTGAATTTGATCAAATTATATTTTACTGAATTGCACCGAATTGAAGTTAAATTTATGTATTGAAAAGTAGAATCGGAATGTCTAAATTTACTTGCATTGATTAAATTATATTTTACTGAACTGAACTGAAATGAATTGAACTGAATTTAATTAGATTGTACTACTCTATTTATAAACTCAAGCAAAGAAGGCCTTAATTTTATTTACAAGTTTATATTTTTCATATGTATTTTATTTGTGTGAATATGTGAATGATTAAGAAAGTAATTGAAAAATAATAATAGAAAAATAATAAGAATGAATGACAACATTAAATTTTAGAGTATGAAACATGTCTAACTCATAGTATACCTTACCAATCTCCCAAAACAAGTACCTAACATTCCAATATTGTTCAATTTTTGTACCTTTCATTAATTTGAAGATGAAGTTGTTGTTTTCACTATTTTATGAGGCATATTTTGTTAATTTTCATTGTATAATGAGGGTGTTTGGTGGAGAGCTGTTTGGGGCAAAAAGAGCTGATTGAGGTACATTAGCTGTTTGACCAAGTTGAAAAGGCTAATAAAATTTTTTGGTGAAGAGCTGATTGTAATAGTTGTTTGGCCCCAAAAAGAGCTTTTCCAAAACGCTCATAAAAGTAGGTTTTTCAAAGAGTTGTTTGTACTTTTCATCTAAATGCCAATTTTATCCATTTACTACTACTAGATTCTATTTATTTTTCTTTTCTTGCTAGATTTCTAGGTTTCATGCACCGTTTAGTTCCTTATGTGAGTTGTGAATTGTTTTAAACATATTGTGGTATCCTTATACTAATTCATAATTTCCACATATTTTGACCGGCTATCTTAATAAATATGAGTAAAAATTTGTAAGTTTATTGGGGTTTAAAATAGTAAAAATATAATTATAACATAATATGTATTATTATATATATATATATATTTTTTATTTTTTTTTGAGAACTTCATATTTCGTAACATATTACTA
This sequence comes from Sherardia arvensis, assembly GCA_948330725.1. Taxonomy (NCBI): domain Eukaryota; kingdom Viridiplantae; phylum Streptophyta; class Magnoliopsida; order Gentianales; family Rubiaceae; genus Sherardia; species Sherardia arvensis. The sequence goes on from OX415236.1 coordinate 26,181,122, forward strand.
TTTAATTTATATAAATATTTGAATAAATATTTATCTTCTAAAAAACCTTAAAACCATAATGCATGATATATGAATTATAATATTTATGAAGTGATTAAATAATAAAACATGATATGTCCTTTTATGTCATTTTACAAGATTGATTAAAGAAACCGCTATAGGCTATCATCTAACTCTACCAAACACCTTAATACTATCAGCTAATGTAATCAGCTAGTCAAAACTGCTAACGCAATCAGCTAGTCAAAACAGCTGATGCGATTAGCTATCAGCTAACAGCTATCAGGTAATCACCAAACACCCCCAATATATTCGCAAGGCAGGTTACAAGAATAATAAAAAAACATTCCTATATTGTTCAATTTTTGTACCTTTCATTATGTTTGAAAATGAAGTTGTTGTTTTCACTATTTTAATAGGCATATTTTGATAGTTTTCATTGTATAATATATTCGCAAGGTTGGTTACAAAAATAATAATAAATGCCCTGCAAAGTACTTGAATGATAAATTTAAAATAAAAACCAAAGCTGTCATGAATTAACTGTATTCATAACTAGGCTAGGGACCCGAATAAAATAATACAAAAGTGTTTATTTATTATAATTGTCAACCAAACCGGTACTCTACCCGCCGAACTCCGGCCAACTATGCCTTCCCTTAAAGAACTCCGTCTGAAATGAGTAAATGCGGAGAAGGATCAGCCCGTACTCCGACCGCCTGCAATCATCTAACGCAATATGTACCAAATACACGTAGCATTTCTTGATCACACGAACATGCATCACAGTCTATATCACAAGGATCAATACAATCCCAGCGATCATACCTAATCTCGTGGTTCAGTTCCATATGAAGACTGCAGCAAATCCAACGATCTCCATTCCAGTGGGCGACAAGGTTGGGATTCCGAATCCCCCATGTTCGAGTTGAATCTGCGAGGTTGTTCCGGGAAATCTTTATCGCCCTCTTGTTAGTTCTCTTCATGTCTCTCATCAAATCCACCCCCTTCTGAGAATCACCATTGAGGATTGAGAGCATAACAAGGGCATAAGTGGAGTCGAAATGCCCAGATCTGGAAGTTTTTTCAAGCCATTGCATAGTTGAGTTTGGAAAATCTCCAATAAAGTACCGATCAATCATTTCATTGAACCAGACTCGGATACAAATTTGTGAAATCAAATCAGTGGGAAGTGTGTAGAAATATGATAGATCCATGATTGGAATTGATAAATTTACAGATGAATAGCATAGAAATTGAAAGTGTGGATCAGATCTGAAGAGGTTAGAATAGATACAGCCTAATTTATCTCTTCATCTGTCAAACCATTGCTATCCCTTACAGTGTCAACACCCCACATTCTACCTTTTGAAATCCCCAAAGAGTCAATGAAAAACAAAAACGAGGCAAAAACAGCATTATTGCAATAAAATAATTGATTTAATTGTTTGCTCCAATTTTTATTACTATTATTTAGTATGAATAGTTTTTGGTATTATATGTGTATGCAATTTAGTTTGACATAGTCATATTGTGATTGATTATTTCTAATTAATAATATTTTGGTGTCAGGAGATTAGTGTCTTTATTTCGATGATGATAGGTTTGTTTATTAACAAAATTGAATTTACTTTTTTAAATTTAATGAATATTGTCATATCATAATTGGGTCAAATGAAGATTTATTATTTATATTCCATTCAAATAAACTTAGTTTATATTAGAGCCTGATAGTATAATACTGTACTTCTATTAAATAATTCACACAGTGGTGGGTTTATGCGACTTATACACACTAGCTAATAAGAACATACAGATGATTCCATACTATTTTGCTGCTAGGGGTGTAAATGAGTTGAGTCGTTCGTGAGAAAATCTCGAGAAGCTCGGTCAAAGCTCGGTCTCGAGCTCGGGTTGACCAAACTCGATCTCGAGGTCGAACTCGTTCGAATATGTAACGAGTCGAGTCTGAGCTTTTAAATTTTATTTCGATAAGCTCGGCGAGCTTATTTATCAAATATATAATTAGATATATAGTTAATATAGGGGTTTTCTTTGGTAATAATTAATAACATAAAATTTAAATTAAGTATTAGGGTATGTATGACTGTAATACATCTTGTGTATAATCTGTATACACACCAACCATTAAATAAATGAATACATTTCATGTGTGTATGGATTTTTTAATCGTTGTATTTTATTTTGTTAAAATTTATTTAGCTATATTAATTAAATTGGTTTGAAATCGAGGTTTTTGAGTTAAATGAGCTCACTTGGCTTGAATTCGAACTCAAATTTCGTTAAGCTCGCGAGTCGGACTCGAGCTCACAAAAAGTTAATGACTCGAGTCATGACCATAATTTTTTATGTTCGAAAGAGATCGATTTCAAGTTCGAGCTCGAAAAATATTTAACGAGTCGAGTTTGAGCAAAACCCTATTCGGTCTCGACACGACTCATTTATTGCTAGGGTGGGTGCTAGAGTTGGTGATCAATTTTATGTAAATACTGTTGGAACCTGTTGGAACTTGAATTTGTGTAGTTGAGTAACTACCACTCAACTACAAAAATTCCAAACTCATTGATATGTTACTGACCTCACTACTAATGCTTATCTCCCTGGTTCGAGATATAATCCAGAGTACCGGATAATGTGAACAATGTGTGAATGACTAGTTTGTCGCCAAAACCAAGTAGTATCGATTAAGAATGTCGATTAAGAACCCCTGGACATTTATTTGATGTTTAGGAAGCAACGTTCTGGGACTAATGTTTACAGAAGAGAGGGTATCATGCACAAGTAAGTACTAATGTTTACTTTCCAAGGTCGAGAAACTCAGATGAAATTGGTTCTGGCACCCGACCCATACACCGGTGGTGTAGACTCATTTTGGCGGGTTTCGGTAACATATTTCGGAGACCCTTTGACCCACCAAACCCATTTGACATGGGTTTAGGGTTTAGGGTATGGGTGGTGGGTAGGGTGACCTCACTGTCTCTTTTGCTTATATTTAGATATAAAAGTTAAAAGAATCAGTTGAATAGGAATTGTTGTAGTGGTAGAGGCAAAGGTCCACATACTTAAAGTTCCTAGTTCAATTCTAGACTTTTGCATCTTATTTCCTTTTTATTTCCCCCTAAATAAAGTAGGTGTGATTACAACTAACTTGTATTATGCTTTACATATGTTTTACATCATTATTTAAAGATAAAGCATGTTGAATAGGGGTTGTCCTTAATGAAGTAACCACTAAGGGCAAGTCAAAGAAATTTGCTAAATTGTTTTGTAGAATATAGAAAAAAAGGATAATCTCTATAATATTTTTCACTCAATCCAACAGATTTTATAGTTTAGCAATTCTACATACATATAATCCTATTCATCTGTAACTTCTTCATATACATAATTTTTATAATAACAGGTTAATTATTTTGAGTTAGATTGACTGTGTATCATATTTTTAAAAGAATAACACAAATTGGCTCAAATTGTAGGTATTTGGAAGCATAGTTAAAGGATGCCGTACTACTTTAGCAACTGCTAAGGTAGTTGTTGGCACTTAAGTCGTTAAGTGTTGTGTAAGCAGACTAAGACTAAGACAAAGTGATTCAAATTGTAGGTATTTCGTTGCATAGTCGTAGGATACCGTAAATAATTAGCAAATGCTAAGGTAGTTTGGCACTTAAGTCGTTAAAAACATAGTATGCCTTTGACAAGCGATTTCCCACGTCGTTAAATGGGACTCCGCGAGATCAAAATACTATTTATAAATCACCTACAACTTCTAACTACTAGAGAGTAGATAGTGGGAAGTAGGGGTCGAACCACAAGGAGAAGGGATTTGTAAGAGTGTTTTAAAGTAGAAAATAAGCATACCTATATGTTATATAGAAAGCAATGTAAACAAGGGGGGGTTTTGATATTGGTTTGGATTACACTATGAAAGCAAATTAAACTATCATTAGCTACGCTAAGGGGATTATACTAGGATTATGAGGCCTTGGGAGGCAAATGACTTCAATTTCCAACTATCGACTTATCACCGAGCAAATGCAATTAAAAGGAAGTTTAGACCATTTGTCAAGGATGAAAACATCATTCTCTCGAATGTAGCTAGAAAGGATGATAACACCACTCAAAAGCTCTCATTGTTGATTCACCTAGATGATAACATCATAGATAACTCAACAATGGTATTAGGATTAGAGAGAGACAAACTTACTCACACACCCGCAATAGCGAGAGCATACAAATAAGACATTTGATAACTAGCAAGAACCAAGACGATGATAGCATATATGTCTCGACTCCTACTTTGCTACTTAATGATATTGGAGTGAACGATAACGTTCTACCCACAATTCTAGCTATTCGTTGATAACAATCATACGTTAAAAAGGAATCTTCAACTCAAGTATACAATCACATATTAGGGGGACCAATGATAACATTCAATCCTTACCCAAACACATAATTGATTAATCATGCAAGTTCATAAGATTTCCACTTCTAACAACTCACATTTATCATGACATTCCTTAACTACAATCACACAACAAGGGGAAGAAATTATCATCACTCAACCCCTTCCATAGTCATTAATCTAACAACTAGAGATTACACTACCATTATACTAAGTCACCATCATCATCACACTAAATTACTCCAACCAATCTAACCTAATTAATGACTATGGAGCATGCAATTGATATAAAACACAAAGCCCATAACAAATTAAGCAAGATTGAACAACATTCATGCACAAGAATTCAAGTTCATCAAATGATAATCCAAATCTCAAGTTTAAGCATACAAGGCCCTCAAAGTTTCAAGGGAAATGAATTCAAATGCTCCCAAGGATCAAACTAAGCTATACTACAATACATGGAATCAAACTACTAATCTAAGGGAAAGGAATGGAAGAAAAGGGAAAGAAAGATGAAGAAAAATGGAGCTCTACATGGTTGTGGCCGTTTTTCTCTCTTGGGGGAGATAAGGGGTATTTATAGAATGCAGTGCACGGGCCGCGCAGCACTCCGCGCACTTTTGTGAAGGGTCGCGCACTTTAACCGTTGATCCGATTTGCATCTTCTAGTAGTCCATTTCGAAGCTCTTGATGAGAGAAATCCAATGGTATGATCCATGTGCTCTAATTCCTTTGCAAACATTTCCAAAATCAAGCTTCAAAATATTAGTGCATCACTTGTTCTTCAAAATGTAACTTTCACAAGTTTAGCTTTAAAGCTTCTTACTTTGCACCAAATGCTACCCAAATTAGATCTCAAATGTTATCAAAAGAAGAGTATATTTAGGGCTCATCAAATACCCCCACACTTAAACCTTTCTCGTCCTCGAGAAAGAACGATTAAAGTCTAAGTGCATACTCCTATCAATTTCACAACAAGACATTTGAGATCTTTACAAAATACAAACTTTCCTTAAGATGAAAACACAAGAATCATGTCTCATATTCTAATCCTAATAAAAGTTCTACCCAACCCCCAATATCATCATATAGTAAAGAGTGTGCCAAAATTACAAGTACAATGCAAATAATTTCCTTGACACAACCTTACCAAAAAGAGACCTCAAAATACATCACAAAAAGTTCATCAAAATGAGACCACCGAAACAAGAGCAAGTTTACCTCTCCTTTTGCCTATGCGCCTTTCGGTTTTCACATAGCCCCTCTTTTTTTTTTTTTTTTTTTTTTTTTTTTTGTTTTCACTCTCCTTTTGCCTAGGTTATACCTAGCCTCTCTTTACGCACACTCTCCTTTTGCCTAGGTTATACCTAGCCTCTCATTTTTCCGCACAAGCCTCTCACTTTTGCCTAGGCCTTGTTGATGTTTTGACCTATCCGGGCTTTTCACTCATTTTTCTTTTCAAAACAAATTCTTCAAAAGAAGTACACTTTTTACAATAGAGCGAAGCAAAACATGGATACTAAACCCTCCCCCACACTTAAACTAAACATTGTCCTCAATGTTAAAAGAACAAGTATAACAAGAGAATGGGAAGGGAAGTATTCACAACTAAGGAAAGCAGAGTCGTGAAAATACCAGCCAAAAATGAATGATCAAGCACATGAACCTAGCCAAGAACACTGCTATCACACACTACCGCTGGACCACCAATCAGAGAGGTCGAGATCTCAACTGATATTTCTCAGTGTGAAGCATGTCGAAGTCCACAATCATGAAACTCAGCCACTTGAAAGCATAAATCCTCTCACCTTAGACACCACAAGGATCATCCCACACTCCACAGTGAAATGCAGGATTGATGCATTGAAAATTACCTCTCCGAGTGTGTTGGGATAGCCAGAACCACACAGGAAACCAGAACAGCAGCCAAAAAGTTCGGAGCTTTCTCTAGTTATATAATAAAGAATCCGTCCCCGATCACAGATTTCCCTTGTCATGAAAGCACGTGATAATAATATGTAATCACAGTCCAAAGCATATTGAGGTGCACCAGTACCAGTACAAACAAGTAAGCAAACAGCCCTTTCATTCGAAAGCAGACATTACGCACCAATCTGATCATATGTATCAACACTCAAGAGAAGAGTTCAGAATCTCATCCAGCACAAAAAACAGTCTACTATCCACCAACCAAAGCACAGAACCATATGCATCATTAAAGCACAAATCCAGAACAAAAGTCTGAGCAATCATATACACAGGACCATCACGAAAGAACACTTCCCCAAGATAAACAGCAGTGAACACAGGAAAATACCGAACCAAGGTGATAGAGATGTAGCAGTGCGACTGAATTGGGCGAATCACAGTTCACCGGAGTGGAGAACTGGTGGCAGCCCTCGGCAGAGAATGACACCCATGTGAGCAGGTCATCGGCGGAGTGAAACAGAGGCGGTGGTGGACCTGAGGTGGCGGCTCCGGAGTCGCGGCCCGATGTATATCAGGGATGAATGAGCCCGCGGAGACGCTGAGGAGCGTCGGAGATGGGTAGTGGCCGCCGAAAAGGAGTAGGAATAGGTGGAGATCGGTGATGGTGGAGTTGTGCAGCGGCGGCTGCGTCTGAGAGGTGGTGGTGGCTGTTTGGAGCAGATGGTGGCCGGAAAACAGATGTTGACGGTTCGGCGATGCGGTGGAGGGATGTGGTCGGCGGCAGTGGCCGACGGGCGAGAGAGGGGTATGGTGGTGTCGATCCGCCACGGAGATGGTTGGAGTTGCAGAGGTGCAGATCGTTGGAGTACAGAGGAGAAGGGTGGTGGCGGGGGTGAGGAGGAGTTCATGGTGACGGGTCGCCGGTGGAAGGAGGTGTGTGTGCGGTTCAGTTGTAGGTGGGGTGCCGCCGGTGAGTTGGGGATTAATCGGAGATGACCGACTTCTGATGGTACCGTCGGGAAGACGGCGGTAGACGGTGGTGGCGGCCGGACCGTCCGTGATGACTGGTGGGAGGTCAGCGACCCAGCGGCGGTAAGATGGCAGGAAGATGGCTGGTGGAGAGTCTGGTGTATTGCGGCTGATGAGGGAGATAGGCTCTTCTTTTTCTTTTGTTTTTGTTTTTTTTTTTTTTTTTTTTTGTATTTTGTTTTTTTTTTTTTTAAGTGCAGAGCCCAAGCAGTGGTAAGGACAGTATCCAAAGGCCCGTGCAATTATAAGGGGAAATCACCCTCCAGGAAACTCCGCGCAGCCCGCGCGGCACTAGACGCGATAATTTTCTGATTAACAAAGGCCCGCGCGGTACTTTTCTTTTTTTTTTTTTTTTTTTTTTTTTTTTTTTGATAAAGATTCCATTCCCCGATGCTTCCAAATTTCCTGCATCAAAACACTACCAAAGTGTAAAATCTTTTAAACAAACGAAAAATCAAATAAACTAAAAATAAGCATTTTTTTTTTTATAAACACATAAAAGAGGAGAAAAAGAAAAAGAAAATCGTGGAGTTACGATCAAAATCGGTTTATTTAACGTCGTCGACACGACATGGGAGGTCCATCCCAATGGTGCAATTGGGCGCCTCAAGAGAAATTACGTATTTTTAAGGTCGTCGTCACGACCCTAATGTTATTCAAATAACAAAAGATTAAAATTCCTCACCCTCACATGGAAGGTAAAGGAAAGTTGAGGAGGTTTAAGAGGAGGATTGTATGGTTGAAGTTTTGGAGGAGTAGGGATAATTGGAAGTATGTATATACATGGCTTCCTAATCTCCTCTAAAACTAGTGGAAGTGGTGGAGTTGGTAGTATGGGTGGAGGTGGTGAATACAATGGTGGTGGTAAATATTCAAGAACAACAACCTCACTTTCTACTTCAATAGATTCAAAAACCAACTCCTCATCCCATTGAACTTCTTCCTCATACAAAGAGGTGATTTCACTCACCAAAGTACTTGGAATAGGTTCTATGTGGGATGGTATTTCTTCAAACAACCTACTTGGCTCCTCTAATGGTTTGGGAAGTTGGGAAATTTGTGTAGTATGTAGAGGGCAATGATGATGATGGTGATGGTAAAAATTCAAGAATAGTGATCACCTCCCTCTCTAATTCACTAGAGTCAACACACAACTCCTCATCCCATTGAACTTCTTTCTCATGCATAATGGTGGGATCACTCACCAAAACATTTGTATTAAGTTCCATTTGGGATGACTCTTCCTCTAAAGATTGAGCTACCAAGAGCTTTACCTCTAAGGCCATTTCATGCATTCGCCTCTCAAGATTTTCAAAATGCCGATTTCTTTCATCATCTATCGGATCTTTCTCTTGAGGCATATCCCAACAAGGTGGGGGCATGTCTTGGTACTCATGAGGTTGGTTTTCATCGAGATATCCATGATTCAAATGATCACTCCTTTGTGGCTCATAAGAATTGTAGCATGGATTATATCTTTCTTGATCTTGAAAACCAACTCTCTCCTCATTATAGCACTTATCATGATAGTCACCTTGGTATGAAGAACCAAAAGACCTTTCATTATTATAGTGCTCATCTCTCGAATCAACATTGCAAGGCTCGGAAAAATGATTTGAGTTGTAAGTATCACTCGAGCTTGCCATAATATTTCTCATCCTTTGATTGTTAAAGGTGAGAAATTCGTCAAAATCTATTCTACTTAAAGTAAACATATTAGTAAAAGTTTTGAAATTTGTAGTGCAAGAGTTCTAGATCGGTACACACTACAAGTGGTGTCGTCCACAAAAGTATTCAAGCAATACACACTTCAAGAAAATGGAAAGTTTTTTTTTTTTTTTGAAAAATTACAAATAGAAATATAATCTACGATGAAACACAAAAACAAAATACACCTTCTCCCCGGCAGCGGCGCCAATTTTGACAAGCGATTTCCCACGTCGTTAAATGGGACTCCGCGAGATCAAAATACTATTTATAAATCACCTACAACTTCTAACTACTAGAGAGTAGATAGTGGGAAGTAGGGGTCGAACCACAAGGAGAAGGGATTTGTAAGAGTGTTTTAAAGTAGAAAATAAGCATACCTATATTTTATATAGAAAGCAATGTAAACAAGGGGGGGTTTTGATATTGGTTTGGATTACACTATGAAAGCAAATTAAACTATCATTAGCTACGCTAAGGGGATTATACTAGGATTATGAGGCCTTGGGAGGCAAATGACTTCAATTTCCAACTATCGACTTATCACCGAGCAAATGCAATTAAAAGGAAGTTTAGACCATTTGTCAAGGATGAAAACATCATTCTCTCGAATGTAGCTAGAAAGGATGATAACACCACTCAAAAGCTCTCATTGTTGATTCACCTAGATGATAACATCATAGATAACTCAACAATGGTATTAGGATTAGAGAGAGACAAACTTACTCACACACCCGCAATAGCGAGAGCATACAAATAAGACATTTGATAACTAGCAAGAACCAAGACGATGATAGCATATATGTCTCGACTCCTACTTTGCTACTTAATGATATTGGAGTAAACGATAACGTTCTACCCACAATTCTAGCTATTCGTTGATAACAATCATACGTTAAAAAGGAATCTTCAACTCAAGTATACAATCACATATTAGGGGGACCAATGATAACATTCAATCCTTACCCAAACACATAATTGATTAATCATGCAAGTTCATAAGATTTCCACTTCTAACAACTCACATTTATCATGACATTCCTTAACTACAATCACACAACAAGGGGAAGAAATTATCATCACTCAACCCCTTCCATAGTCATTAATCTAACAACTAGAGATTACACTACCATTATACTAAGTCACCATCATCATCACACTAAATTACTCCAACCAATCTAACCTAATTAATGACTATGGAGCATGCAATTGATATAAAACACAAAGCCCATAACAAATTAAGCAAGATTGAACAACATTCATGCACAAGAATTCAAGTTCATCAAATGATAATCCAAATCTCAAGTTTAAGCATACAAGGCCCTCAAAGTTTCAAGGGAAATGAATTCAAATGCTCCCAAGGATCAAACTAAGCTATACTACAATACATGGAATCAAACTACTAATCTAAGGGAAAGGAATGGAAGAAAAGGGAAAGAAAGATGAAGAAAAATGGAGCTCTACATGGTTGTGGCCGTTTTTCTCTCTTGGGGGAGATAAGGGGTATTTATAGAATGCAGTGCACGGGCCGCGCAGCACTCCGCGCACTTTTGTGAAGGGTCGCGCACTTTAACCGTTGATCCGATTTGCATCTTCTAGTAGTCCATTTCGAAGCTCTTGATGAGAGAAATCCAATGGTATGATCCATGTGCTCTAATTCCTTTGCAAACATTTCCAAAATCAAGCTTCAAAATATTAGTGCATCACTTGTTCTTCAAAATGTAACTTTCACAAGTTTAGCTTTAAAGCTTCTTACTTTGCACCAAATGCTACCCAAATTAGATCTCAAATGTTATCAAAAGAAGAGTATATTTAGGGCTCATCAGCCTTACAGACTTCACTACTAATGCTTATTGTCGGATCGTAATATACAATCATGAGTATTGATTCATATGAACAGGTTTTAATTGAAAATTTGCTGTAAAAAATGAAGAATTATTTCCTAAGAATGCAAGATTCAGTTCAACTCGATCAATTTTTTAGTATTCGGAGGCATTGTAATGTGACAGTACAAAGCTGTAAAAACCGATAAGGTTTATTGTAGTTAAAGGCTTGTTGAATAGGGTAGTCCTTAATGAAGTACCTACCAATGGATCTATAACAAGGTTGAGAAACTGGGATGAATATGGTATCAAAAAACATTTTTTAGTTTGTTGTAGTAATAATATACAAACTTTTTATAAAAATAAGATATTTATTTTGAGTTAGAATGAATGTTTATCTAATTTTTTAACATTTCGATAATATTCATATTATACATTTGATGCATTGGTGTATTGATTTAGTCAATTATTTAAACTAATGACGTTCAGGGTCAAGTTCAGATTATTGAAAAATAATTTAAGTTAAATTAATCTCAGTTCAGTTAAATTAATCTCAGTTAAACTAAACAAATCTCAGTTCAATTAAATTAGTCTCAGTTCAGTTAAATTAATCTCAGTTCAACTGGAATAAACTGAGATTAATTTGATTCAATAAAATAATTACTTTAACTTTATTTCAATTGGATACAAAACATAACGATTTAGGCATGTTTGCCGGAGTTAATAAGAACAGTTCAGTCCGGTTCAGTTAAATCAACTCATCCCAGTTTAATTCAATTCATTTCAGTTCAATTCAATCAAAATATAATTTGATAAAATTCAGGTAAATTTAGACATACTGATTTTATTTTTCAATACATTAATTTTTTTACTTCAGTTGAATTAAGTCCAACTCAATTCAGTTCAGTTTAATTCAGTTCAGATCAGTTCAATCAAAATAAAATTTGATAAAATTCAAGTAAATTTAGACATACTGATTCTATTTTTAATACATTAATTTCCACTTAAGTTCAATTCAGTCCAGTTCAATTCAATTCAGTTTGATTCAGTTTAGTTCTGTTCAATTCAATTTAGTAAAAATATATTTTGATTCAATTCAGGTGAATTTAGACATACGAATTCTATTTTTCAATTCATTAATTTTAACTTCAGTTCAGTTTAGTTCAGCTCAGCTCAGCTCAGCTCAGCTTAGTAAGAAATAAGCTCAAGCAGACCACCCCTTAGGCCCTATTTTGTGGACCTTATCAGTAGTTCGGTTCAATTTAATTCAGTTAAGTTCAATTTAGTGAAAATATATTTTGAACAAATTCAAGTAAAATTAGACATACTGATTCTATTATTAATACATTAATTTTCACTTTAGTAAAATTCAGTTCAACATGAAATAAGTTCGGTCAAACAGGCCCTTATTTTATACATAATATTCTCTTTCAGTTAAATTAATCTCAGTTCAGTTAAATTAATCTCAGTTCAACCAGAAAAATCTCAGTTCAGTTAAATTAATCTTAATTAAACTAAACAAATCTCAATTAAATTAAATTAATCTCAATTAAATTAATTTCAACCCAACTTGACAGGGCAAATACCCATACTATTTTAGAAATTTAACTTGTATCCAGTCATCTAGTTTAGAATATGGCCCTGTCAAGTTGGGTTGAAATTAATTTAATTGAGATTTATTTAGTTTAATTGAGATTAATTTAAATTAACTGAGATTAATTTAACTGAACTGAGATTTTTCTGGTTGAACTGAGATTAATTTAACTGAACTGAGATTAATTTAACTGAAAAGATAATATTATGTATAAAATAAGGGCATGTTTTCCCGAACTTATTTCATGTTGAACTGAATTTTACTAAAGTGAAAATTAATGTATTAATAATAGAATTAGTATGTCTAATTTTACTTGAATTTGTTCAAAATATATTTTCACTAAATTGAACTAAACTGAATTTAATTGAACTGGACTGAATTGAACTTAAGTGGAAATTAATGTATTAAAAATATAATCAGTATGTCTAAATTTACTTGAATTTTATCAAATTATATATTGATTGAACTGAACTGAACTGAATTAAACTGAACTGAATTGAGTTGGACTTAATTGAACTGAAGTAAAAATTTAATGTATTGAAAAATAAAATCAGCAAGTCTAAATTTACCTGAATTTTATCAAATTATATTTTGATTGAATTGAACTGAAATTAATTGAATTAAACTGGGATGAGTTGAATTGAACTGAACTGGACTAAACTGCTCTTATTAACTCCAGCAAACATGCCTAAATCGTTATGTTTTGTATCCAATTGAAATAATGTTAAAGTAATTATTTTATTGAATCAAATTAATCTCAGTTTATTCCAGTTGAACTGAGATTAATTTAACTGAACTGAGATTAATTTAATTGAACTGAGATTTGTTTAGTTTAACTGAGATTAATTTAACTGAACTGAGATTAAATTAACTGAACTGAGATTAATTTAATTTAAATTATTTTTCAATAATTTGAACTTGACAGGGCCTATACTATGTTACAATTTGTACGTTATAATCTTCAATTTTTCAAGTTACATAATATGTCACATAATTTTGGACGCTGTTGTGTGACAAATTTTAAATTTTACTGTAGTAATAGATCTCGTCCGTCTGTTTTCTGTTGGGAGAAATTAAATGCCAGCGTGCCACACAGGTAGGCCCATGTTTTCTTGAAATTGTTTAAACTTGAATGCGTATGACGTAGTCCTCCTTTTAGCAGAAAATTGAAGCGACAAAAGGAAAAAACCTAGTACCTTTTTGGTTCCCAAATAAAAAGGGAAAAAGAAACTTCGTCTTCTCAAATCCTTTCAAACTTTTTCTCGTCTTATCTCTGCGGCGTTCAACAGACAAAACTTTGAACTGCGTTAGTTAGGCAAGAAACATGGATATTTTTACGATGGTATTGAGTTCATCTGATGATAGCGGCGAGCGGGGTCAGCCGGAGGGAATGGGTGGTCATTTTTCCGGCCATTCTGTGCAGACCGTGAAGAATAGAGCGGCCAAACAGTCAAGTAAGCATGGATACATTTTTATATTTCATATTCATGGTTGCAAAATTGTAAGAATGTTTATGGCTCACTGTTTGTGTAGGATCTAGTGTAGGTCGATGAGAATGGGAGATTTTTTTTGTCATTTTATGAGTTATTATTCCTTATGATTGTTAGTTTCATGGTTTCTACCATTTATAAAAGGGCTTTAAAATTAGGAAACGTGTTTTGCAATATGACCTGATCATTTTTTGTTTTGTTTTGGTTGATTGTTGTTTTGATTATTGTTTCAAGCTGATGATTAGGTTATATTTAATCATATGATTGTTGTTTTGATTATTGTTTCAAGCTGATGATTAGTTTATATTTAATCATATGATTGTGCAGTATCTAGTCTAATGTTATGGGACTTTGCTTCTAGGGATGATTATGGCTGGTCGTGGCAAGTGGAAGAAATGGTCGTCTGTTGGAACAGTCTACACAGAGGGCCGGAGCAAACTCCATACGGCTGAAGAGGTGGCAAAGGATATGAAACTCCGTGAGGCTGAAGCTGCGGCGGGGAGTAAAAAATTCCGTAAGTCTGAAGCTGTGGCAGGGAGTGTGAAAGTCCGTCAGGCTGAAGATGTGGCAAGGCCTAGCAAAGTTCGTAAGGGTAAAGATCTGGCAGGGCCTAGCAAATTCCGTAAGGGTGAAGACGTGGCACGGATGAAGGCTGCAAATTCTATTCCAGAACGAGAGGGAGAAGGAGGGTACGTGTTTTCCTTTGATGTAACTCGAAACCGCAGAACGAAGGATTTCAGGAAGCTCATCAGCTATCTGACTCAAGAACAGGAAAGGGAAGTCGAACAAATTGTCTTCGGTGTCTTACTCCATTTCTCGACAAGGTCCATACCAGACAGCATGAACAACTAACTGGTTGGTAGAATGTTTTGATCCAGTAACTCAGTATTTCTGGGTAGATGGAAAGATTCGCTTCTCCCTGACCCGAAACGATGCAGTTAGGGTTTTTGGTCTTAGGTCAAATGCTGCCAATCCCGTTGAGTTGAAACATCACGGGACCTCGGTGAGATCGGTGTTATGTACAAAGATGGAGAGAGCAGTACGGGTTATGCTTCACGACGGAGATGGAACTGGCACTAGTAGAATCAGGCCGGAACACGGCGCCGTTAGACGGCGGTTCCGCGTGACTTTTTAAGAAACCGCCGTTTTACAACCATCCCGCTAAGTTTACGAACTCGGAAACTTAGCCGGATGGTTGTTATCAAACAGATTTCTCCTTGCAAGTTATAATCTCCTTCTCCCTCTCCATCTTCTTCCTCTCTCATTCTTCTCCTTCTCCCGCTCATTCTCCCCCTCTCCCTCTTCTTCTTCTCCTTATTCTCTTTCTCCCTCTCCTTCTCCTTCTTCTCCTTCTCCTTCTCCATCTCCCTCTCCCTCTCCCTCTCGTTCTCCCTCTCTTCTCCCTCTCCATCTCCTTCTTCTCCTTCTCCTTCTCCTTCTCCCTCTCCTTCTTTTCCCTCTCCCTCATCTCCCTCTCCCTCTCCCTCTCTCCCTCCTTCTCCTTCTTCTAACAAAAGGTTGACTTTAAATTATGTGTTTTTCATAAGATTTAATCTGAAAATCAATAGATTAGTATGATAGTTTGTGTTTTTGGGATTTCCGGGTACGATCTATTCGATCTACAAGTACCCATGGTTTGGGGATGAAACTGTTTTTATGTTGGTTTTGATTTCGCCGTCGGCCGGCATTTTTTTTTGTTCTATCCGGCTAACTTTCCGAGTTCGTAAACTTAGCCGGATTTATAAACATCCGGATAGATTTCCAAACTCGGAAACTTAGCCGGAACAATACACGGCGGTTATGACCGCCGTGCATCGGTGGCGCCAATTGCACGGCGCCACCATGGACGGCGGTCAAAACCGCCGTCCAACGCCGATGGAACCGCCGTCTTCTGGGTCATATTCCACTAGTGTGGATGTATTGATGGAGATGATTCTGAAGTTAGATGAAAGAGGTATCCACTTCAGAATTTTTTTGTCCTCTTCGCCGTGCATACCCTGCTGGCTCCAGATTTTGGTTCAAATGTTGATCTTGGGCTTGTGAATGCCTTGACCAATTCCGAGGGCATTGGTGACAAGGACTGGGCAGGCTTTGTTGTGAAGCATTTGTGTGACACCTTGATCTCGTACCGGCCTAGGAAGCGGGAAGGTGGTCGAGGCAGTGCTGGTTGCATGTTGTTGCTCCTACTGACATACTTCCACAACTCAATCATGCCTGACGCTCCGCTATCTTTGATTGAGCCATTCATTCAACATTGGAGAGGGTCGAAGGTTGAGGACATGATTCTGTTGGAGATGAGGACTTCGGGGTATGGCAGATTGAAGTTCAAGAAGGAGGTTTCACCCGCTGCAGCTCATTCCGCAATTGTTGTGCCCGCAAATGCACAGGTTAGCTGTCTTCTATGAAACCTATTTAAATATGTTGGAGCCAAAGAAATGTTGTAATTTTTGATATAGCAGCTTGTCAAATAAGGAAAAAATGTTATGTGAATGACATGTTATGGTATTAGTAATGATTTAGAATAATGATTCAGATAAGGAGAGTGTCTGATTTTTTCAAATAGTTGATAATATTAGAAATGACCAATGTTTCTATTTTCCCCTTATGTTTTCAGCTCAAGACAAGGAGGTTTTGGTCAATCATTAGGGACGTCGATAGCGTAATAAGAGAGCATGCTGAAGATGGAGATTTGCATATGACATGCAGATTTGCTTGATGTGCAGCTTGCGGATGTGGTGGCGAATGGAACCGCTGAAGATGAAGCCGAGGCGACCAATTCGAATGAAAGGGATGTGTATGATACGATAATTAACAATTTGTTTACCCTTTGCAGCGGGATGTCGCCCGATTTGACAAATAATTCTCCCCAATGCCAGCCTAAGCCGAAGCAAAAGTAGAGTGGAAAGCAAAAAGGTGCTTGACCTGATGTTGACAGCAACGTAGTTGAAGCATGGAATGGTTTTAGGGTTCATTCATTGCTGTTCTATTTTATTGCTCCATTCCAGACAATTTGAAATTTTATTTTTCTGTTAAAACAGTCACAAATGTTATTTTATGCGTCTAAAGGGGAGGAGGGATTTATTTTATTTTATGAGGCATGTGTTTTAAGTGATGTGGAGCTAAATCAAGCTTGCAAAAAAAGCTTAGGGAAGCTTTTATGTTCTTTCTAGCTTATAAATTAGTTCATTCTCCAAGGCTTCTAATCAAACTCAACACAAGCAAAAAACCATTCCCAGCTTATAAAACTAGTGGTAGTGGAACATTACAAGAAACAAGAGTAGCAACAAAATTTAAATATATCGTTACCTACTAATTGTAATCCCAAAACAAATAATAAAAGCAATCTAATTGTAAAATGCATTCTTCAGTTTTCTTATCTATTGATTCTTCATATCAACTTCGTCTTCATTCAGGTTTGGTCTGTTCAACAATGCTGTCAAGAGTGCTTTGTCTCCGTCACGTTCTTGTTGTTCAAGCCTCTTCATTTCAACTTCCAACTTTTTCATCTCAATGGTACTGTTGTACTCCTTGAACGATTTCATTTGAATTCTATTTTCAGAGAGGGACTTCATGCAAACACTACATTTCCCTTCAGAAGAATAAAATTTTCCCATCGAACTCACTCCACGTTTACCTTTTGTTTACTGCGCTTTTGATCCAGGGAGTTTTGATGGGAATTGAGGCATCGGAATCTCGCCGCTGGTAGGAGTGGAAGGATTCGGCGATGAAGCGTTGTGCACGTATTTATCAAAGATCTCGCCGCTTTCATTAACCCTTGACCTTTTAGAGCTTCCTTCACTGCTTGGTGTGTTTACATGTTGGTTGAAGATGTAAACGTCTTCCTGATTTGTGGTGGAGTACTCACACAAAATTTTTGGCTCATTGCGTAGTAACTCGTAGGCATTCATGAAAGTAAAGTCGGTGCCTACATCTTGCTTGTAAAAGAAGTGTGCTTGATCTAACACTTCTGCCTCTAAGGTACCTGATGGATGTCTACGACCCGCACTTGATCACAAACCCTGGTCACGAACTGATCTGCAAGAAAAAGGCCCCGGGTGTCCCGAGGATAGACACTCTGACGCTCAAGTCAGTATATTTGCTTAAGGCATAAAGTATAAAGTATGAGATTAGATGGAGAGGTCTACCAAAACTTTAGGGTATTTATATGGCTACAATCCGTAGATCACCAAGATATGTATTTATGGTATGAATACAACTCTTATGGGAATAGAGGTTGTATTACCATGTATAATAGAAGTGTATTTCAGACATGGTTGTGTTACCATGTTTAGGATAGCTGTATTACCATCTTTGAGAAGATGTATATTCCTTGTAGAACACTCATAATATACGCATTCCTTATAAGGATTAGGATTGATGGACCTGTGGATCCATCCTCCGCGTATCTCGAGCCCACGACCCTTCCTCGGGCCCTGGTCCGAGTATGAATGAGGTTCGAATACGAACCATGGACTTATCAGTAGCCCCAAGGTAGATCTTCAAAATATAGAGTACTCCATATCGAAGGTTGAAGGAAAGGCTTGCTTCTCGAGGGAAGACCAATAACTCGAGAGAGACTAACTCGGGGTGTTAAGCTCGGGATGTCCTTCGGGGATTATCTTCTCGGGCTTATCCTTCTGAATATCTAGCTTCAAGTTCTTTCATATTCAGTCAAGACACGTGGACGGTTGGATCTGAATCTGCCTTTTTGAATTCTGAGGAGACTGACATGTGTCCATGATTCATTGTATTTTCTGGCGGTGAGGAAGACCAACCTTCCAATTACCTGTATCGTTTCGCGAGTCGAGGTAATTACTCATCTTCAATGCATGCTAATTACTGGTTATATAACAAAGTAATTTTCCTTGTGGTTATCATCAATCTTCATCAAAGCAATTTTAATCTTTTCCTTCTCTGCAAAAATTTTTCAACTAAACTTTTGTCTTTCTTCATCGTCTTCTTCTCATAACCTTTTTCCCCCCATTCTCTGTATTTCCATGTCGTCAGCGAACTCTAACATTCCCTCTGGCAATAGAGAGAATATTCCTGGAGGTTGAGTCTGGGGAATTGATGGAAGTAACTATGGCGACACCACTACAAGCGGTAGCTGTAATGGTAGATGATGGTGCCTTCGGGTCAGGGATAGACCCTAATGCGGCGATCCTTGGTCAGGGATAGACCCACTCAGCGGCGATCGGTAGACGAGGCCATTGTTTTGTTTTGGTTATCAGCAACGGATCAGTGAAAGATGGATGTTCTCACGCAGTTTCTGAGTTCGTCTGATGAAAGCCTCGAACTTCCTCAGGCTCAGCACGAAGCCGGGAACTTTTCAGGCCATTCAGGGGCGGCCATTCAGAATTCAACAGGGAGACGGTCAAGTAAGTATGGATCTGTGTAATCATTTCATATTCACGGTTGTTACTGGTATGCCACTTCATATGAACCGTATTTTTTGCTAAGCATTTATGACTTGTCTGATGAATTATATGAATGATAATGGCTGGATGTTTGAGTAGGATCTATTGTAGATTGATGAGAAAGGTTCATATTTGTAGTTCAAATTCACTATACATGGAAAACAGTTTGAATTGATTGGTAAATATGGTTCCAACAAAAGGAAACTTTGTTTTCAAATTAGACCTAAAACTTTTATATTATTTGTTGTGATTAATCAAAGCTGGAAGTTCATATTTATGATTTCATATATTTAATAAAACAATTGTGTGGTACCTCCCTGAAAAGGGCATAGTCTAATGTGATGTGAGGCTACTTCGCATATAGGGATGAGTTGGGCTGGTAGAGGTAACTGGAAGAAGTGGTCGACCGTTGGTCAAGTTCATGCAGCGGGGTATGGCCGTAGCAATCTCTGTAAGGCTGTAGCTGTGGCTGGGGCCGCTGGGCCAAGCAATCTCCGAAAGGATGGAATTGTGGCACAGAGGAAGGATACTCTTTCTGATCCTGAACTAGATGCTGATGGAGGCTTTGACAACTTCTTTGATGAAACTCGAAACCAGAGGATGAGGGAGTTTTGGAGGGTGCTCAGGACTCTGTCCCGAGAACAGGAAATGGCGGTCACAGAGATTGGCTTTGGTGGGTTGCTGTCTTTCAACACAAGGTCCATTCCAGATCACATGAACGAGTGGTTGGTTGACTGTTTTGAACCCGTGACTAAGTATTTCTGGGTTGATGGTAAAATTCGTTTTTCCCTGGCCCGAAATGATGCAGCAAGAGTGTTTGGCATTAGGGCAAATCCAGACAGGCCTGTGGAGTTGGATCACCGAGGGGGCTTTCTGAGAGTGGCGCTGCAAAAATGGAAAGAGGAGCACAAGTTAAGATTCACTACTGAGATGGAGGCGGAAGATGTGCGCAGGATTATTCTGAAGCTTGATGATGGAGGCGATGATTTCAGAAGGTTTTTCATCCTCTACGCCATGCATACTCTGCTTGCTCCTGATTTTGGATCTACTGTTGAACTTGGCCTTGTTATACCCTGAGAGCTGTTGTAAGCATAGGTGAGAGAGACTGGGCAGGATATGTTGTCAAACATCTGTGTGATTCTTTGATCTCGTACCGGGCTAGGAGGGAGGTAGGTGATCGTGGCTGTGCTGGTTGGTTATTGTTGCTGCAGCTGACATATTTCCACAATAGCATTTTGCCGGATGCACCGCAACCTACACTTGAGCCATACCTTCAGCATTGGGGAGGGACCAAGATAAAGAAAGGGTGATGCTGGAATTGAGGACAACAGGCTTTGGCCGATGGAAATTCAGGAAGATGTCTTCAACCCTTGCACCCCATGCAGCTCAAACATCAGTGGTTGATGATGCTAATGCACAGGTCAGCTCACTAATATGAATTCTCGTTAGATATGATTGAATTAAAACAACCAATTATTTTGAGATGTGGCTGCTACTGTAATAAGTAAAAATTGGGTATCGCTAAGAACATGTTAGTACATATGATTTAAAATAATGATTATAATAAGGAGATTGTCCGTTATTTACTAAAGTCCATAATAAATTTGTGCTTTCCCCCTCTGTTTTCAGCCTTCCAGAAGGAGATTTTGGTCTTGTATTCGGGATGTTGATAGCGTCCTAAGAGGTTATGCAGACGTCCTCGATGTGAAATTTGATAATGTGGTGGAGAAAGGACGTGCAAAAGTTGTCAACGAGGCGACCAATTCTGATGAGAGGGATGCATACGATACACTAGTTATCAATTTGTATAACCTTTGTAGGCGGTTGTCATCCGCGATGTCAACTCCTACTCGCCATTGCCTGTCCATGCCGAACCTCGAACAGCACGGGAAGAAAAGACGCATGACCTGATCTTGGAATTCCAGATATGGGTCGAATATGTAGTATGCAATTGTTCTATCTTTGCCTGTCCATGCAATAAGTTCCAGCTACTCTATCATTTTGCTCCATTTTGGTTATGTAATTCAACTTATTAGAAGGATTTATTGCACTACCTCAAAATATAAGACAATTTTGAATGATTTGGCTGATGTTGTACATCGGAACTTATTTTATAACGTTATCTGGCTTCCAACATCTACTAGGTAACATACTCTAGGAAGATGGAAAAGCCATTTGCAAATAACTAATGTCGTACCGAATACATTATGGTCAATCATTAATTTTTACTCTTTCTTCGATGATAATCCAACCACAACAAAACTGGCATTCTATGACAAAGTGTCACAATTATTAGTCACTAATGAGGGTGGCGTGATGGAAGTTTCGATTCACTAAAGACAGACTTAGTGACTAAATTTGTGAAAAAATAATAAAATAGTGACTAAATTTTTTATGAACATTATTTTTCGTCACGTTAGCTAAATTTAGTGACAAGATTTGTAACGAAATTAAGTTCTCGGCACGTTGTATACATTTAGTGACGATGTTAGTGACGATAACAATAAAAAGTGGACATTTGTTTTGCCAAAAAGATTCTGACCAAAAAATTCTCCTCACTGTTCTATTCATGTCATACATATACTAGTGTCACTATATTTTCCAGCCCTAATAGAATTAGCTGATGATAAATAGCTGTTTATTGACAAAAAGACACTTTTGGACATGAAAATATTTTACTATTTATTCACTTAGTAAATGTATATAATTTATCAATGGCTATTTTTTTTACTATAAATGAAACACGAGAATTATAAAAATTTAAACGATCATCATTATATATTCCACATTTTCATGAATTTCTCTTAGAATCATACTTAATAAATATTTTTTAGAGACTTACTCAAACCTTTGTCTTGTTTTATGTTCATGGTTGTATACGTGTATGAAAAAAAATCAATTTGCATTCGAGTAATTTTGATGAAAAATGTTATTGATATTATATTGGGAAGAACTGAGAAAAAACCAACCAATGACATTATTGGGACATGTATTGAACATAACCATCCATAATATAATCATAATAATGCAACCCGAATACTAATTGAATAATTAAAATGATGCATACTTATTGTGAACACTTGAATTTCCATTAGCAAGACCAAATTCAATAATATGTATTCTATCTTTTTGCATAATTTGTATAGAGGAGAAAGGGGAAAAAAGAATTTAACTGACCATTTCAGTTGAAAAATCAACTTTTTATGGCCTATTGCAAAAAAGGCATACTGAATCCAAAAAGCATTTTTTTAAAACTCTTTCACCTAAAAGGGGGGGCGTTTGGTGGAGAGATGATTGGGGCAAAATTAGCTGATGACACTCTCTAGTTGAGCTGCTTGGTAGCTGTTAAAAATTATTGAGCTGCTTACAGTTGCTTGGATTATTTTATTATTTATGGATGAATATCTGTATGTGGTTTAAATGTAATAAGACAAGTTAAAATACACAATGTTGCATTGACAACAATTCAATTAACCTTTTTAGTACCAAAATTTCAAAACATTTTTTTTCTTTTCACAGCAAATCAAGTCGAATGAAGTCACCTTCTTGAACTGCTAAAAGTGCTTGGAGCTGCTTGGATATGCTAGCTGCTAAACCTGACCGCATTCAAGCTGAACTGGACAGGGCCTACCGTTTGAGTAGAAAAAGATACTTTTTTTGACTTTTGAAAACTAGTCTATTGAGTCCAAAAACCACTTTTTAAATCTCTTGGAGCTGCTTCAACTGATTGCAAGAAGCTGAACTAGACAGGGCCGATATGGACCCATTACCTGTTTGACCAAGTCGGAAGGCTAATATTATTAGTTTGGTGATGAACTGAATGGTACAAAAAATAACTTTTTCAAAACAATAGAAATATGAGTGTTTTCAAAGAGTTGATTCATCTTTTATCTAAAAATACATTTTTGTCTAATATTTCATTTCCCTTAATTTTGACCCACTTCCCCCGGAGTTTATTTCCTTCTTCCATTGATGATTAATTTCGCAAAGTGTATTGCCTTGTCAAGTTCAGATTATTGGAAAATACGTATTCCCAATTAAATGTATCTCAATTCAGTTACATTAAACTAAGTTCAGTTAAATTAATTTCAGTTCAACTTAAAAAATCTCAGTTGAATTAGATTAATCTCAGTTCAGTTAAATAAATCCCAGTTCAATTGGAATAAACTGAGATTAATTTTATTCAAAAAAATAATTACTTTTTCTTTATTTCAAATGGATACAAAACATTGAATATGTAGGCCATGTTTAGGCATAATGATTCTATTTTGAATACAGTAATTTTCACTTCAGTCCATTTCAGTTCAATTCAATTCTGTTCAATTAAGTTCATTTCAGTTCAGTTCAGTAAAAAGATCATTTCATTAAATTCAGGTGAAAATATACACAATACATTAATTTTCAATTCAATTCAATTCAATTCAGTTCAGCTCACTAAGAAATTAGGTCAAGCAAACCTCCCCTTGGGCCCTATTCATTGGCCTTATATAAGTCAGTTCAATTCAATTCAGTGTAGTTAAATTCTATTAAATTTAGTGAAAATATATTTTGGAAAAATTCCAGTAACATTAGACATACTATTTCTGATATTAATACATTAATTTTACTTTAGGCAAATCAGTTCAACATGAAATAAGTAGTTTAGTTAAAATATATTTAATTTAGTGAAAATATATTTTGGAAAAATTCAAGTAAAATTAGACATACTAATTCTAATATTAATACATCAATTTTCACTTTAGGCAATTCAGTTCAACATGAAATAAGCTCGGGCAAACATGTCTTTATTAAGTGAAAAAATATTCTGTTTTCAGATAAATTTATATCAATCCAGTTAAATTAATCTCAATATTCTATTTTGGGATCTAATGTGTTATGTCCTTTTATGTCATTTAACAAGATTGATTAAGAAACACCTATTAGTGGTCGGCTTATTTTACCAAACACATTCAATACAATCAGCTGGTCAAAACTGGTAATTCAATCAGTGGTCATCTAACAGCTTAATAAATAGTAATCACCAAACACCCCTAAAGCTCTTGTTGTTCAATCAGCTTATTTGATCCCAAAATACACTTAACCAAACACCCCCTTAGGGTTTTACTTGATTTAGCTACTTGATTTAAACAGTCATTCACATAACTAGTTTGGTTGGACCGCACGTTGTGCGGTATATATGAATGTAATTAGATACAAACCCTACTTAAAAGTGTAAGCAACACCCGTAATATATAAAAAATGAATGGGGATATAGTTTAAATACCTGAAAGTTCAAGACAAATGTGCCATTTGTAAATATTTCCTTAGGTGTCGGGCTAATTCAATTCCATCTAGATTTTTGGTAAAATTATAAAATTTACTATCATGAAATAGCCCGACACGAACCTTGACGGTTCTGAATATTTTTTGCAGATACACTCGGCATTATTTAGACATACAAATTTTATTTTCAGTAGACTAATTTTGTTTGTAGAATATGGAGAAACAAAGAGGTATACATAGAGACTAAGAAACAATAATAACATACAAAGAGGGGAGATTGGAAGATCAAGGGATTATTGAGCCTTATCCTAAATTTGACTTTCTAAATGGATCTAATTAATCGTTCAGTTCGACATTTTGAATAATAAACCTGATTACAATAATTTCTAATTACTTGGAATCTTTACACAAGAAGATCAAGTACGCAAAAAATCCATTTCAAATTCAACCGGATTTTATTTAAAAAAATAGTGACAAATATTTCTAAAGAAAAATAATAATATATAATACAAAAGATAATCGATCAAAAAATGATTGAGGGTAATATTTGATTGATATAAAATCACACTCATCTTAAATAATGCTATAAAATTACCATTTATAAGTGATTTATAAAAATATTAACTTACCATTGCAACTACTTTGTGATAAGTACGAATGCTTTTACTAATTACTGATTGATAATCAAATCATAATAATTAGTTTCCTAATATTTAGTTTCATAACTTTATATATAGAATGGAATATATATACAGAAATTGCTAGAAAAAGTGCAAAATAATAGGCATATAACATCCAATTATACCGCATTTCCTTCAATCAATCTGGGTTCATCAAAACATTCAACGTAGAACATTCAGGATCATAATAAAAATGCAAACAAAAGCAGATGGGCCTAATCTTGAAACTCCCCCTCACCAGTAGAGACCGGGAACCCCCAAAAACAAGCTGCAGATTGAGAAGAACACCACCACAGGATCATCAACTACGATCCCCATTCACAAGGTCCGAGGTTCGGCTCCCCAATCAGCCGAATAAGTTCCTGGTCGCAGGAACAAGCATCACATTCTATATCAACAGGATCAATGATTGTCCCACCATCAGTTCTCCTCATCTGATGGTTGAGGAGGCGATGCTCCCGGCAGCAGAACTGAGACGGGCCACTGATGTATGCATGACACCAACACTTCGACGACAAACCAGGCTCTCGAATTCATCTGCAAGACAAAGGCCCCGGGTTTCCCGGAGATAGACACTCTAACGCTCAAGTCAGTAAATTTGCTTAAGGCGTAAAGTATAAAGTATGAGATTAGATGGAGAGGTCTACTAAACCTTTAGGGTATTTATATGGCTACAATCCGTAGATCACCAAGATATGTATTTATGGTATGAATACAACTCTTATGAGAATAATAGTTGTATTACCATATATAATAGAAGTGTATTTCAGACATGGTTGTATTACCATGTTTAAAATGACTGTATTACCATCTTTGGGAAGATGTATATTCCTTGTAGAACATTCATAATATACACATTCCTTATAAGGATTAGGATTGATAGACATGTGGATCCACCCTCCGCGTATCTCGAGCCCACGACCCTTCTCGGGCCCTGGTCCGAGTATGAATAAGGCCCGAATACGAACCATGGACTTATCAGTAGCCCCAAGGTAGATCTTCAGAATATAGAGTACTCCATCTCGAAGGTTGAAGGAGAGGCTTGCTTCTCGAGGGAAGACCAATAACTCGAGGGAGACACTCGGGGTGTTAAGCTCGGGGTATCCTTCTAGGACTGTCCTCTCGGGCTTAACCTTCTGAATATCTAGCTTCAAGTTCTTTCGTATTCCATCAGATATATGGACGGCTGAGATTAGCTTCCTTTGAAATCCAAATGGTAAATACACGTGGCGTGTCTTCATTGGAAAGAAGAGACGGTCTGTCCCCCGTCTCTTCAATTACTTGCATTGGAAACAGAATCAAGGTAGCTGCTCGTCTTCAATGCTGTCTAGGTTAGGATTAAATTTCCCAAATCATTCCCATTATCTTCTCTTATTCGAAAAAATTTTCTTTCCAAGTTCAGAAGACGCATCAGTACTTCATCAATTTCTGAAGCCCCAAATTTCTGCTTTCCGCTTCCATCATCAGTAAGTGCTATCTTCTCTCTCTGTGCATTTGCTTGTGTCTGTTTTTTCCTTTTATCTCTGTGCGTATTTCCCCCCGTACTCTCTGTAATCATGAGTAATAGTAGTAAAACAATTTCCTCCCCCCATCATGATGAGGGAGAATATGTAGAAGCTCAGGTTGAGGAGAGTAGCTCCCTTGACCGCCATAGAACTGAGGTAGCGAGTGGGAAAAAACCTGTGATTATGAAGAAGAAAGCCTCTGAGGAAGAGAAGAGGTTAAAGGATATGGCCAGGAGGTCTCAGATAGAGGGAAATAGCCCCATGGTAGTGCATGCATTCGGAGGTATAGTATCCATGGATGGTGAAGGTAGCAGTAAAAAGTCGATTAAGGTGGATAGAGCACGCGCTGATGCTGCTATCTTCGCAGAAGGTTGTCCCTTTTCAATTCCTTCTGATGCTGACCTCATGTACTTTGGAGAAGACAAGTCTGCAGCTGAATTAGTAACTCCAACCCGAGGGGTCATATACGGGAGATTTCTGCAGCATGGGTTAGCCTTCCCTTTTCCCCCACTGTTGGATGATTTTCTTCAGCATTATAGGGTGCATCCAGGGCAGTTACATGCCAATGTTATAGTAATCATTATGGCCTTGATAACTTGGTGTGCTCGTAAAGGTTACCGTCTCAGTCTCCCTTTGTTGCGAACCATGTATAAGGTTTCCATTGTTAAACAAAATGTGACCTTGACCTCTCGGGATACATCTCTAGGTAAGCTTTTTGTGTTGCCTGTGAATTGTGGGAAGTGGGATAAGGTAAAACTAACCTTTGATCAAACCAAGTATGAAGTTCCTGATTGGAACGAAGAGGTCCAAAATGAGATCTGGCATGAAGTGGAGTCTTCCCGCAAACTGCAAAATATAGCTGGTGAGTTGGTGAGAGATAAGATCAAACTTAGAGAGGGTAAGTTTGTATCTGGAGATCATCAGATGGGTTGGCAATGGCCTATAGAGACATATGACTAGTTGAACCAACTGTCCGGCTGGACTCTTCAAAATTGCAGCTTCCTGAAGTTGACACATTTTGATCAACCAAAAGGTGTTGAGATGGATTGGTATGAAACCCTTCTGTCTATGGAGCAGGATCCAGTTGGTGCAGTTAAGGTATTGCAGGCTTCTAGGGCATTGGAAGAGAGAACTGCCCGAGATGAGGTATCCGAGAAAGAAGTAGATAAGGAAATCTCGGGTCTGATGAAAGATGCTCGATGCGGGTGTCAGTTCAAAAGGCTGGTTCAAGGGCCCAAGAATACTCAATCACAGCTTAAGGTGATTGAGGAGGAAAATTGCCTATTTGTTCCTGTAGCTTTAGATCCATCAGATGAGGAAGAGGATGAGAGTTCAGCCCTAGTTCGATGTCCGAGAAAGGAGGTGTCTCGGACTTCTAGTATCCTCCCAACCATGATTGATAATTTTGATGAGGTCATGGTGATGACTCCTATAGTAGATTCGGATGCATTGCAAGAGGGTATTTCTTCTTGTTTATTTTATTCTCATCCACAATGTGTCAATCGCTTCTTATGCTGACTCCCTTCCTTTTATATGCAGTGGGTGCTTCTAAGGCGAACAGGGGCAGCAAGTTTGTTGGCTCAGATAGTTGAATCCAGAGGGCCGTTGAATAGTAATGAGAAAAAGAGGGATCTCGAGGCTTCAGGGAGCTATGCGGACAAGTCTTCAAAGAAGCCAAGGCTCGAACTCGGACCATTAGAGGAGATCGAGAAGTATGTGTCACCTCCTCCTTCCGAGGCTCTGGTCGAGGTAGTACCAGGCTGTCCTGAGATTAGCCAGGTATGATTCAGCTTAGCTCTCTATAGAATTAGCTATGTAGTTAGCTAACTGTCTTTATCTTTTTTCACAGTCTGTGAGTCAAATGAAGTATATGTTTGACTCCATTCGGGCACTGTACAACTGTTCTCAAGGGCAGGCGTCCGAGCTCGAGCTGATGAAGGAGGAGATGTCCAAGAGGTCTAAGGAATCTTCAAATATGTTGAAACAACTCCAGAATGAGATGGCTCAGGATAAGGCCAAAATAAAGGCCTTGGAAGAGGAGAACCAAGCCTTGAAGTAGGCAAAAAGGTTGTTTGATGGTTCCTTCTAAGATCTTCAAAGGAACATGGCTTTGTTGGAAGCTGAAAGAGATCGGTATTCTGATCCCATTAGCCAGAGGCGGCTAGTTCGGTTGATAATAGATTTCTGCCTCAACTGTCCAGAGATGGAGGCTCGCCGCCAAGAGTATGGTGATTTTTACCATAAGTCTGAGTTCTCGGAGATGTGGATTCATCTGAAGGAATTTCTCAACGAAGAGGTTCAAGGATGTCTGGCCCCTGCCTATACCTGGCCGAAGTACCGGAGGGTTTGAAGGAGTTTCGGGCAAAGTTTAGCCAGATTGGGGGGTTTGAGACCAGTCTACTGACTAGCTTGGAATCCTTGAAGAAGGCCTTAACTCTTGAGGAGTTCCAGGACAAGCTGTCCAGTTTGTATCCTGAGCTGTCATTCCTGGTGGATAAGCCGGCTGCGGAAACTTCAATTGAGGTCCCGAAGACTTCCGATGGGCAGAAGAAGATTGTAACTCCTTAGAGCCTTGTCTTTTACTCAAGATTTTTCTCTTTTCGCCAGATCTTGGTGTTTCATGTATTCTGAACATATGCTTTATTTTTGGAATTAATTGGTCTTTACATTCCTTTATGTCCAGTATTGCTCTGCCGCATGTGCTTATTTGCAAGTCAAGTATGAAGCTGTCCTTCAGAAGAGCAAGAAACTGGAGGAAGATTTGGATGAATCCAATGACTGCTTCAGCATCGTGCGAGAAGAATGTGAAAGTCTTCGTGGCGGGCTGAAGGTATCTTTGGAGCGGAGAGCTGAACTGAATCAGCAGTTGAGCGATCTTCAGAAGAGGTATAACGATCTAGAAGAAGCGCACAGCAAGGTCTTGGCCACCAATAAGGAGTATGACCAAGAATGGAGGAAAATCATGAGTGACTTAATGAAGGTCAAGGGTGAGAGTCACGAGAAGGATCTTCGTATTTCTACCCTCCGAGATGAAAATATCACTGTGAATCACAAGATTGCCTCCAGGATAGATGAGCTGAGGATGTGCCAGGCCGAGCTGAACGCTTGCAGGTTCCAAATAAAGGAACTAGAAGCTCAAGGTGTGTTTGTCATACCTTCAGAATCTTCAAAGAGGGAGATAGGTGGACCTTCTTGTGTCCCATATTCAGGACCGTTGATAAGGCCTCATGTCCAGAAGGGTATATCTCGAAGGATCCCATGTGGAAGGGGCAGAGAGGTGACACCTACTCCTAGAGCTCGTGGCTCTATTTACTCTCCTGCTCGACCTGTAATTATAGGAAATAGAAGTGGATCCCCTACGCCCTCTCAGTTGATGAGGGTGGCAGAAGAAAGTAATTGGGGTCGTGGCCTCCAAAGTGGTCGATGTCGTGCCTCTACTTCTTCTCGCGGTCGGGGTCGTACCCTTGTATTTAAAGACCTTCACGAGGTGTAAGAAGTTTCGTAGTGTAATAACACTTTTTGATTTTGCCTTTATATTGCAATCCTTGAGAAGATTGACTTTTTAGGCTTATGAATAGCCCTAATAAATAGTGATAGTCGAGTTCCAAACTTTGTGAGTTTGTATGACCCGTATCGTGTTGGTCTTTGACCATATACTTTTTATAAGTATATTATTTTATTTTGGCATAAGATGATTGTAGTTCGGACACGTAGTCTAAACAGCTCATATTAGATAAGCATCAATCATACACTTATAAGCGTATGGATCTTAGGCAGCAGTTGTTACTTATGCTTTGTGAGGCATAGTTTCTCTTTGTATTTAGAGAGTATGGACTGCTTCAAAATAAAATAGAAGATATATATCGAAAAGAAATTGCATTCTTCGAACTTGAGAGTTCGGTAAAATTATTAAAGACAACCCCGAGTTTGGGAGCTCGGGTATAAAAAAGTAAAAAGATGAAAAGAAAGAAGCTAGGCCCGTAGGCCTTATTGACGTAGTTTCTCCTTATATGGAGAAGGTCTACTTGGTTTTAGCTCCGAGGTACCTGCGTAGGAAGGGCGCCATAATGACAGGGTCCAAGTGCTCTCCTTCGCGTGTTTGCAAGAGGTAGAATCCACCGGATTGTGCTGCGGAGATTTTGTATGGTCCTTTGGTTTTTGGCTCCAACGCTCCTCCTAGCTTGTTGGTGCACCACGGGCCAACTAGCATTACCAGCTCCCCCACTTGGAAGGTTTGGTGGTGGCGTTTATGCCATAGCGCAGTCATCTCATTGTAGGCCTCTTCTTTGAAATGGAACACCATAGGTTGTTCGAGATCAGGATCAGGGACCAGATCTCCTAAGATAGTGTTGATGGCCGAGATGTTGCTTACTTTTCTGGCGTCACGGATGGCCGTGATCATACAAGAACACGCCACTCCTTGATCTCCTTTGATTGAAACTACTCCTTGTGGTGTTGGAAACTTCAGCATCAGATGGTAGGGAGACCATACGGTTTTAGCTTGGCACATCCAAGGTCTGCCAAGGATAATGTTGAAAGGTGTGACGGTATCGACTACCACGAATGTGCAGTATAGGGTTAAGCTCTTCGCTCCATCTGCTACTGTGACTGGGAGAGTGATTTCCCCGAGAGGTATTACTGGATTTCCAGTGAACCCCGAGATTGGACTTGTAGGTTTGAGGTCGTCCTTAGTAAATCCTAGTTTCTGGAAGCAATTCTGGAACATTACTTCCACTCCACTCCCGTCGTCTATGAAGACTCTTTTTACCAGAGTATCTTGTATGGTTGCTGAGATGATGAGAGGATCAGAGTGAGACATCTGATTTGGTACGGCATCCGGGTCAGAGAAAGTAATGGTTTCCTCGGGGCGAAGCCTCTAATTAACTGGCTCGGTATGTGGTATGGCTCGCACACTATCCTTCAGCTTAGTCAAGGAAATTGCTTCTCCGGTATAGCCATTGATGTCGTTGATGACTCGGTTGGCTCCGTTTGATGGTGGTGGAGGAGGATCTTGAGGGTTGTTGCCTCCGCCGCCCTAGTTGTTGTTGTTATTATTGCGGTAGCCATCCTTCTTCTTCTGCCAGGGTTTTCCCCCATATCTCTTCTGGGTACCCTGGTTATCGCCGGCTATCGAAGGTACGATTTGTTGCACGATTCCTTGACGAATTAGCTTCTCGATCTCATTCTTGAGCTTGTAGCACTCCTCCGTGTCATGCCCCCGATCTCGGTGATATTGGCAGAATTTTGGGGACCTTTGACGCTCGGCTGACTCCTTCATGGCGGGTGGGTCCCTTAAAAGGTGCCTGTGAATGGATAAAATCTCAGCCTGAGATCTAGACAGAGAAGTATATGACTCGAAGGTAGGTTTGGAGGCGCTTTCCGTCTTCTCGACCTTCGGTATCTTCATTCTGGGCTCTCTTTTGTCCAGATGGGAGTCTGGAGGCCTCTTGCCTGTTACAGCATTTGATTTTCTAGCATACTTCTCCATGATGGCCTGGAGATGTTGAATGGTTGTTGGATTCTTTGTTGCCAGCTTCATCCTCAGAGTGTCATCATCTACACTCCTTCGATACATATTGATCAGGAGGCGTTCATCTCGATCATAGCATTCGGTAGCTAGATCCATGTATCTATGATAGTGTTCTATCACAGTCTCTCCTTCAAGGCGGGCCACATACCCCATATCTCCGAGGGACTTGGTAAACTTCTTCTTCTGGAAGAAAGCGTGGAGAAGGAACTCGGCGAAATCCCAGTAATCAAATAAACTTTCTGGTTTCGTCTGGGTAAACCATGTCTGTGCTTTCCCTCAGAGGTAACTGGGAACGATCTTGCATATTTCCAATTCATGGAAGTTCCTGGTTTCTAAGGTCTTAAAGAAGACCGAGAGAAATTCTCTAGGATCGCTGGTGCCATCGTATGTGGGTCAATGCTCTGGGACCTTCTTGTGGTTATCGAAGGGGAGATTCACTATATGCCGCGAGAAAGGAGAACGAGCAGCTTGTCCTCTGGGTCCGAGGATACGTGTGATTTCTTGGTCAACTTCGTATTTAGCTCGGGTAGGGTAGGCTCCATCTTGAGTGTAAGGCCGATCGGCGCTATTTTTCCATTCGCTTCGAGTTCGCTCCCTCTTCTCGCGTCTGAGTTCTTCTTCGATGTTGATGATGCGCAACTTTCGCACTTCCTCCCTACTTAATCATGTGCCTTCACCCTGGTAATTAGATGTATTAGGAGGTGGTGGCAAACTACTCTGAGCATTATAAGGCGGCAGATCCTTAGATAAATTATTGAGAAGTCTCCGCTGTTGAGTAGAATCAGCAGGTGGTGTAGTTTGAGCTCCTGAGACAGATACTCGGTTGGGGGCTTCATGCGTATGTGCATGGAGTTGTTGACTTGAGTTTATCAACGATGCGATGAAATAAGGATATTGGGCATGTAAGTTCCTCATCAGCGCTCGGGCATCTTAAGGGATCGTTTTCGGAGAGTCAAGGTTGATATAAGGTGGCTCCGTCCTGGTGGGTTATTTCGTATAGTCTGGCTTAAGGTTTCCCTAAGACGTCTTTGTCTTTCCTCCTCCTGCTTTTTTTCTGCGAGGATTTGTCGATCTCTTTGTGCTTGTTCTTCTGCGGTAAAGATCGAATCAGGTCCGTTATATCCAAACCCATTCTCTTGGTCAAGGCCTTCTGAGTTGTTGACGCGTTGGCTGTAGTTCATGTCCGTCTGGATCGAGACTTTTGGTCATGAGTTCGGTGCTTCAGATCTAACAGGATTCGATCTAGAAGGTGGCATTCCGGATGCAGCAGGAATCGGACCGGAGGAGGGTGTTCCTGACACGACAGGGTTTGGACCAAAGGAGTTTGTAACGTTTGAGTTTCCTGCCCCCACGGTAGAGCCTGACGGTGTATCAGAAGTGAAGCGCGTGCGAGATCCTCCGGGTCGACCACGTCCT
Source organism: Sherardia arvensis (assembly GCA_948330725.1). Taxonomy (NCBI): domain Eukaryota; kingdom Viridiplantae; phylum Streptophyta; class Magnoliopsida; order Gentianales; family Rubiaceae; genus Sherardia; species Sherardia arvensis. The sequence goes on from OX415236.1 coordinate 26,214,933, forward strand.
TGTCCTCGTCCTCGTCCTTGGGGGGTAGCTCTGCTTCTGGATCCTCCTCCGGATTTTGCCCTAGTACTCGGGCGCTTCGTCTGGTTTGCTCGGCGTTAGACATGTTGTTGGGGAAGTTGCTTCTTCAGGTGCGCTAGACCAGATCGGAAACAAGGTTCGGCGATGTCGTCAATGAGTGTGAGATGTCCCACTGAGCGTGCCAAATTGATGTATGCAGGACACCAACACTTGGACGACGAACCAGGCTCTCGAACTGATCTGCAAGACAAAGGCCCCGGGTGTCCCGGGGATAGACACTCTGACGCTCAAGTCAGCATATTTGCTTAAGGCGTAAAGTATAAAGTATGAGATTATATGGAGAGGTCTACCAAACCTTTAGGGTATTTATATGGCTACAATCCGTAGATCACCAAGATATGTATTTATGGTATGAATACAACTCTTATGGGAATAATAGTAGTATTACCACATATAATAGAAGTGTATTTTGGACATGGTTGTATTACCATGTTTAGGATGACTGTATTTCCATCTTTGAGAAGATGTATATTCCTTGTAGAACATTCATAATACACGCATTCCTTATAAGGATTAGGATTGATGGACCTGTGGATCCATCCTCCGCGTATCTCGAGCCCACGACCCTTCTCGGGCCCTGGTCCGAGTATGAACCATGGACTTATCAGCCACAATGGTATCTGAGAAGGTTGGCGTTCTTGATGCCGCCCCAGGGGCGTATATACCAGCGCACGCGGTCCCTAGCAAGCAGAATGGACTCCCTGGATTTCATTTTCAAGTACATCATCAGGTCCACCCCTTTATGCGTATCTCCTTCCAGAATTGAGAAAACAGAGAGGGCATACATTGAGTCATCATGCCAAAAACTGGAAGCTTTTCTAAGCCGATTCAGTTCTCCAGTTGGATTTTGTGCCGAGACATAATCTTTCTGAATCCAATTACGGTATAAGTTGACACGGATAAAAATCTTTATAATAATATCAGTGGGAAGGGAGGCAACATCCGTCAGATCCATGCCGGAAAATGAAAATGAAACCGATCAATCGGGATTTGTTTAATATTTAGTATAAGAAAGAGCAGCTATTGAGAGGAGTTGGGTTGAAAGTTGAAACAGTAGTAGCATCAGTATTTAACCTCCCACAATTAACCCTTTGCAATCCCCCATAAAAGCAATTTTTCAATAACCGATGAAATCAAACCTTCTCGAGTACACCATTCCGTCTATTTACTGTAATGTGAAAATTATTCCGAGATTCAGTTTAACTGTCTGAATATTTTTTGGTTGTCCGTTGGTCTATTATGAATATATTTAGTTTAATACAATACAATCAAATCGAAAGTTGAATGATAATTTTATTAACAATTCATTTTTGTGTCTGGAGGTTTGAAATTGCGATTAGAGAAAGCGTTTTTTATAATAAACTTCAATCAATCGAATTTACGTTTGTTTAAGTCATAACATTACTTTATCATTGGGCGTTAATTTTGTAGGTCATTTATGTTAAAAACATATCGGGAGCATCACATTCAAAGGCATTTTGGGCGTAAATTAGCGGATTAGATAAAAAACAGTGGATTTGGCAGTCAATAAGCTATGTTGAGTGTCTGCTGAATTGGGTTTAAAAGGTTTTTTGTGGCCTCAATAGGTTCATTTTGAGAAGAGTAAAGAATGTAGCTGTTTAAATGATAAAGGTTTAACAATCAAATACTTCTTTAATCACCCTTGCTCCTCTATACCAATTACGCTAAAATATGAAAAATAGTTGAAATTGAGACATTGAGCTAACCTCTATTATTATGGATTAAAAGCAGTGGTACCCCCAAGTTTATAATAAAATATCAATGTACCCCTGAGTAATTCCAAAATTGCTCATGCACCCCTATAATTACATTGAAGCTAAAAAAGTGAACCCCTGAATCCAATTATCCAGCAGCATTTTGCATGTAAGACAAATTTACCCTCACTTGTTGGCAATTTTTTTCACCCTAACCCAAATGCCCCTGGCCACAAAAAAACCATAAATGCAATATCACTGAGTTACCGAATTTATGCACAACATAATTGATAAAAGTTCAACTTTATATCCAAAAACTCAACAAATTGAAAACATTGGTGAACTTTCCATAATCTCGCATGCTCTATTCTCTTCTTTGGTAATTTGAGATAGTCACGCTAATTATTATTGGGCGTGGTGGTTTCGGTCCCCCGGCTCACACTAATTACTGGGCACAGTGGTTATGGTCCCATCAGCTCCAAACGCGTTCATCCGATGAAGTAACAGGGACTGGTAATATGGATTTGGATTGTCTTGCTTAAATGATTGTGATCCTAAAAGGGAAGCGGGAATTAAACGAATAATTAGGTAGGGGGGTTATTCAATATTCATTGAATAATTTGGTTGGGGCATGTTCGTCCTATACTTTTTTTAACATAAAATAATTAAAAGTGAGGTGAGTCTTGACATTTTACATTTGGCAAAAGAAAATAACATAGGGGTACACAAGCACTTATTTTTATTATTATTATCTGTAGCAACAATTCATGGAATGGTTACTATAGTGCAACATTTTAATTCATGGACTTTCTATTATTGCGTTTTTTACTTTATCTACTATCTCTATTAGATTTGTCAATTTTTGATGAAGTGCGGTATAAGTTTCATAATTAAAAAGTTTGGTGTAACTTTTAGATAATTTCAAAAAAGGGCGGTAATTTATTACCGTATATTGATGTATTTTAATTCATGAGTTGAAGACATGCATACCCTTGTTTGTAATCTAAATTCTATAATTTATTTAGTTCAGTTGAGTCGAGTCTAAACAAGATGAAAAATTAATTCAGCCCTGACCAGCTAATACTTTTAATATTTGTTGAATTGTGATTTATATCCAGGTGAAATAATTAAATGATGTTCAATTTTCATAAATTCCACGAAGTTCATTTAACTAATATATAAATTAAAATTTAATATTCCGTCCCAATTTTAATAATTCAGATCATTTTTCTTAAGTTTGATATTTTTTCATTTCACATAACTTACATATTCAATTTTCAAAATGGATTGTGAGAAAACTTAATGAAACTCAGTAAACTTAAATTACGTGAAATATATTTAATATATTAAAACCTCATAAAATTTCATGAAATTTCACTGAATCGAATTTAATCTGAAATATTTAGATGTTCTTGAAAATAATTTTAATTGAAATAGACTGCAAACACTGCATGATCACAATGAATATAGGTTCAACTTCATCAAAAGATTTAAATAGCAACATTCATCAAGAGAAACAATCACATACTACATTAATCCGGCCCTAATCATTAGCCCGCCCCCTAAGCAGAAGAGACCATAAATCCCCAAAAACAAGGTTGAGGAGAAGAACACAAAACCAGTACCATCCTCTACTGGATCCTTACCAACGGAAGATTCGAATAACTTCCTGGTCGCAAGAGCATGCATCACATTCTATATCAACCGGATCCACGATGTCCCACCCGGTGTATCTGATGCAGCGTTTCAGGTGACGATGCTTAGTGCAGCAGAAAGGAGCCGGGTCAGTCCAGAACTCCATAAGTCTTTCGTTCCGGCACCCCCAGCTGGTGATACGGCCTCTCAGGCGTTCCCTGGCACGCTTAATAGACTGATTGGATTTTTTTTTCATGTCCCTGATCAGCTCCACCCCTTGCTGCGTGTCTCCTTCGACAACAGATAACATGGCGAGGGCATACGTGGAGTCGTCATGCCCAAATTTGGAGGCTTTTGTAAGCCAATTCAGGGCTCCTGTTGGATTTACTCCCCACACGTAATCTTTCAAAATCCAATCCATGAAGCACACACGCACAAAAATATCAGATAGAATATCCGTGGGAAGGGCATTAAAATGGGAAATATCCATGACGGAAAATCTTAAAGAAACTGACGAGGCAGAGAGTTTTTGTGAGAGAGAAAATATTTTTTTATGGGAGGGCTGTATTTAACCTTCCGCATTCCACCTTTTGCATTCTCCAACACAAAAATAAAGTAATTGGAAACCCAAGGAGATTCCACCTTTTAACAGTTTTACATTACTCAAATAATTAATTATTGAAAGCAGAGAGTCACTAGTATATTTGAAAATTAGTAGACCCTAGCTGAATAGAATTATTGTATAAAATGACTTAACAGTAGAGATTAGTAACTCACAATCAAATGATCATTAATAATCCAAAAACTTAATTTTTCCTAGTCAAATAAAATACAATTGGTTATTAATCGTTTAAAAAACCTAGTCTCCAAAGCAATATCCCATACTCCCATTAAGTGGTTTAGGTTGTTATCTATTATTGAGGAAAGCATTGTCATTTTTGCAAACCTGTACATATCAAATATTTGATGTCATAAGTTTTGTTTTTGTTAAGTTGTTCATATCATACTTTGTCTCAATTATTTTTATTGACATAATCTCTTCGGATCTGGAAAGTACGTATATATAGGCTATGTCAAGTTCAGCTTATATAACTGCGCGGAAGATGGCGAAAAATAGTTGAAGCAAGCTGCAATTAGCTGAAGCACGATGCAGGTAGCTGAACTTAGTAGAAGCAAGCTGCAGGTAGCTGCAGCATGCTACAGTTAGCTGAATTTGGATAAAGTTCGCTAAAATAAGATAAATATATTTTATATTAAATCGTATAAATTTTAGCAGATAACTATAAGTTTAATAACTTTTTCTATTTTACTCCATTGTTTTTTAAAATGCACTACATATTTTAAAGAAACTTTTTATGTCTCAAGACTTATCCCTTTTCCCTTTCATAACATTCATCCGAATCATCCTAATATCTCATTATCCGGTACAAGAGCAAGAAAATATGTACTAGAGTTTACACATGCACCACCTACAGGTAAAGGCAGAGAATTTTAACAAATGATATTCTTCATTGAGAATGAAAATTGAAGATGCATCTGGACAGTTAAAAAGTACTAAAAAGAATGCCTCAAATTGAAAATTTTCAACAAATATCAATTATTGTTTCATGCTTCACGCTTCATAAATTCTTTCGAATGCAAGAGAGTGACATTTCTATTTTAGATCACAGGCATATACAAGGAACTAGTGATTTCACTATTTTGATGAACATCAAAAAAGTGGTATGGCAGAAGTGCGTGAAAGTATAGCTGAAAAGATTTGGAATTTGGTAGGTGGTGACACTAGTGAAATTGAACGATCAAATGACAGCGATTAGTATGGATTCAATCAATATGCATTTTGGGAATATTTGCTCAAATTGTTAGAGCATCTCCAATGGTAAGAAAATAAGGAGTGCTTTTTAAATTCCACATCATCACTTTAGGAGCAAATTCAACAATGATATGATTTTTAAATTCTACACATCATTAATTAATAATGGCAAAAATAAACCTTCAAAATGGTCAACATTAAATTAGGGAGTGCTCCTTAAGTAAGGAGTAGCTATCTAATAAGGAGTAGGGGTGTAAATGAGTTGAGTCGTTCGTGAGAAAATCTCGAGAAGAACGGTCAAAACTCGATCTCGAGCTTGGGTTGACCAATCTCGATCTCGAGCTCGAACTCGTTCGAATATGTAACGAGTCGAGTCTGAGCTTTTAAATTTTATTTCGATAAGCTCGACGAGCTTATTGAGCAAATATATATAATTAGATATATAGTTAATATAGGGGTTTCTTTGGAAATAATTATGAATATAAAATTAAATTAAGTATTAGGGTATGTGTGACTGTAATACAGCTTGTGTATAAACTGTATACACGCTAACCATTAAATAAATGAATACATTTCATATGTTTATGGATTTTTTAATTGTTTTATTTTATTTTATTAACAGGATTATTTAGCTATATTATTTAAATTGATTTGAAATCGAGCCTTTAGAGTTAAACGAGCTCACTTGGCTCGAATACGAACTCGAATTTCGTTAAGCTCGCGAGTCGGACTCGAACTCACAAAAATTTAATGATTCGAGTCATGAGCATAATTTTTTATGTTCGAAAGACCTCGATCTCGAGCTCGAGCTCGAAAAATATTTAACGAGTCGAGTTTGAGCATACCCCTGTTCGGTCTCGACTCGACTCATTTACACCCCTAATAAGGAGTGTTCTTAAAGCACTACAATGGTAAAAAATGAATTAGGAGCACTCCTTATTAGGAAAAGGATCTCCATTGGAGATGCCCTTACTTTTGATGATAAATTAATTTGATTTATTCTCGAGTCCTAAAATAAACATATTAAAATAATTTCCTTTCATAAATCAAGACACAAATATTTATTTGACAGTTGATATAAAATAACTTTCTTTCAAAAAAATTATGGTTGTTTTTTTGAAATCAACTGAAATTAGCTGAAGCACGCTGAAATTATAGAAATGTAATAGCTAATCTGTTTGTCTGATATTACTGGCTCAATATATTGTATATGATCGGTGGTAGAAAAATGAAGCAGATTGTGACGGAGGAACAAATATGTACGTAAGTATATTTAACAAATTATTCACTAATTACTTTTATATAATGTATCAATGCATTTAATTAAATAGGCCTGAATCTTGATACATGAAAGTAACAATATGTTGAATATTATGAATCGTTATTCTAAATAATTTGCGAAACCACTCTTTAAAACCGTTGGCTCAGCTAGTTGTGTAGTGGTAGTTGGAAAAGGTAAATATTGTACACTTCTACGGGTCATGATCACACTTTCTATCAAAACCATCCTCACAATAGTCCCACGCACCGCCAATATTTTATGCCTCAAGTCTTGTTCTCCTCTTTCTGAGGTCATGGATGTGTCAATTTTCGCCGACCTTCCCACAGATATGCTTTCGGAGATTTTTATTCGTTTCTGGTACCAGAGAAAGGTAAATGAATATGCTCTCGGTGTCAATCCAAGGTCTGCAATGCGTTGGTTGAACAAAGCATCCAGATTTGGGAACGACGACGCCAGGTACGCCCTAGCCATGTTTTCAGTCATCGAGGGTGAAACGAATCGGGGAATGGCGCTGATCTCTTCCATGAAGAAAGCCAACAAGAGGGCGGTCATCCGAGCTCGAGATCACCTGAAAAAGATGGTGTCTTTTTGGGGCAAAAGGAACGGCAACATTCTGGCTCACTGGTGGGGAAATCGAAGGATCTGCTGCGGTCTTCATCATACTCTTAATCGCTGTGTTAGACATCAAGGGTGGGAAGTGATTGATCCCGTGAATATCAATTGTGATGCATGTTCTTGTGACCAGGAAGTACTTCGTGTCTTTGGTTATACCGGCCTGAATTGAGTGAATTCGGAGCCGGTCCCGTCAAGTTGTTGTTCTTCCCCGTCTCGTCTTTGTCCCCTTGTTTTGTATGATGCAGGTCTCTGCTGCATAGGGGTCTGTGGGTACAGTAGTCGGTAGTATGCATGTTTGAATAAATTTCATGTTTTGGGAATGGTCTCATTTCAATGATTAGAGAAATTTGGACGAGACTGTAAAAAAAATTTCACTAGTATCAGATGTAAATTTAACATAATTGTGCAATGTTGTTACCTTAATGTTATCACCATGTGTATGAAGTGTCATCATTTTATTTTAATCTGAAGTCTTATTCTTTAGGAGAAGTTAACTATTAAAAAATTGGTCATGGAGCTTTACCTGAAAGTGGGGTTTTTGGTTTTACTATAATTAACTTCCCAAAAAGAAGTAATACGCAATTTGTAATGAATGTTGTTTGAGGAAAATAAAAAATTTCTCGGGAGGGAAATAAATGATAATGACATTGTTCGGGATAAAACATAAACAACCTATAATTTTAATATAAATATAATGAATATAACCTTCCAAATAATAAGCCTAATGATGCTACCCGAAATAATAATTGGTTAATTACAATGAGGCCATGTTTGCAGGAGATAATTTCCTCCTAAACTGAATTGAACTGAAATAAAAATTATTCAACTGAACTGAACCGAACTGGAATGAACTGAAAAATTAACAAACTTTTGGATTGAACTCGAAAATTACTGAACTGAACTGATATTTTTTAAAAAATACTGAACTGAACTGAAACAAATTGATAATACTGAACTGAACTTAAAAATATTTAACAAAACCTAACAGAACTGAAAAATTAAAAAATACTGAAATTAACTGAAATACTAATCCAATAGTACTGAACTGAAATGAAAAAAAAAATTCTAACTGAACTGAACTGAACTGCGTTACAAAAAACTCTGGCAAACAAGCCGTATCCATCTATTACGTTATATGTATACTTACATGCAACAAGAATTTAAGTGTTAATTTGAGTGTTAATTTAAGGTTATTTATTTGGATGCAGCTAAAAAAGAATTTAGAAAAAAGTGCTATTGTACCCCCAAGTGTTTAAGTAACTGCTAATGTACCCCTATGTTTTTTAAAAGTGCCACTATACCCTCAAATGTATAATTTGGACATAATTTTATTTTGCCAAATGTAACATGTCAAGAATACTCTCACTATTATTCAATGGTAAAAAGAAAAATTGTAGGACGAAAATGCCCCAACCAATTCCGTTACTTTTGGTGATATGGGCTCTGGCCCATATCCAGGCTCCAGCCCAGAGAGTAGTCCGGTCCATATGACGTCAGCTAGAATGGCGTTATCCGGGGACAAAGGGGACATGAATATGACCTGTCCCCGGGTAAGGACAAAAGGACAGGACCACTGCCTTTGGGCTAGAGGCTGGCCGCTCACACCTATAAATACAGCTTTGGACTTGTGGAGAAAGGTATGTTCTATCAGATTATACTTTCTCAATATATCCTTATTATCTCTCCTATTCAAAGGCCCCTCTTTCATCATCACACCGGAGTAGCTATCCTCGGGATACTCCGGGGCGTTGTTTTGCAGGTCTTTAGGTGAGAGCGCGCGGAGCACGGACAAAGCCTCGTCCGGACCGGAGACCCATCTTGTATCCGGACCGGGACTGGAAGCTGGTAGCATCAGTTGGCACGCCCAGTGGGAGCTAAATATTTCCAGTTACAAGTTGCGTTCATGCCGCGCGGACGACCCAGAAAGAACCCTCTCCCGGCAGAGGAGGAAGCGGGAGGAGGGCCAAAAACTAGAAAAGCCGCTATGGTTAGAGCCCAAAAGATAGCGGCTGAAAAGGAACGAATTCTCCAGGCCAAGCAGGCGGCAGCAGAGGCAAGGGCCGCGGCTGAGGAGCGTCGACGACAGCGCCTGGCAACGGAGAAAGCGAAAGGAAAGAAGACGGTTCCCGAACGGACTCTGGCTGACATACAGCGCGAGAACAGGGAGCGATTGCGGGCCGAGCGGGAGGCACGGAACCAGAACCAGTTTGGGGACCAGGAATTGTCAGAAGGGGACACTGACAACATCGAAGGAACGCCGGATTTGGGTCATCCCGAGGGATCCGACTCGGATGACGCCGAAGATTATGAACCGGAGGAGAACGATCCGGAAGGTTATAGCACGGAGGATGATGCTCAGAGCCGATCGGCCAGACCCCGAGTAGGACGAAAGGCCGGAAGGGAGGAGCGTAAGCGTCATGATTCCGGGCTTGGAGGCAACATCCTGAGGACGAACATGACGGAGTACCAGTAGTTCCAAGCGTGGAAGGCAGCTCAGCGAGTTGAAACAGATAAGCCACCTCCGGAGCAACCAAGGATGCAAAACCCAAACTTATTTCCAGGTGGACATTAACAGCAGACCGCTGGCTTGAATCCGAATGCACCACCTTACTGGGGAGCACAAACTAAGAAAGGTTACGGGATGGGTGCACCCAGAGGGCAACAGCAAATGATGTTTGGAATGCAGCCGGCCGGAGGGCCCGGAGGTCAGCAGCAAATGACGTTTGGAATGCCACCTGCCGGAGGAGGATTTTCCGGAGGTTTCGGTTTTCAAACACCTTTCTGTCTGGATTCCATTGAAGACCGACTGAACCGCCTCATCGAACGGAATGGGATCGGACCTCAGTCACCCTGGGTTCCGGAAGTATTAAGTTTCAAGTGGCCAGCCGGAACCAAGGCTCCGGACGGACTTCCAACCTACAACGGAGAGGGAGATCCGGAAGAATTTGTCCATACTTATGCAAGTATCATGATTGCTAGGGACATTCCGGAGGAGTTGCAGTGTAAAATGGTGCCTTCGTATCTAAGAGGTAACTGCTTGACATGGTTCAAGGGTCTGCCGAACGGTACGCTTCGACATTTTTGGGATTTCGCCATCGCTCTGGTCCGGCGCTATTCTGCCATGAAACACACATTTGTAAACCTTGCCACAGTTCTGGCAATGAGGCAGCTGGAAACAGAGACTACTTGGGAATTTTACACCCGGTACATAGCCGCGACGATGAAGGTAGTGGACCGACACTTGCAGGAGAAGGCCATCATCCACAACTTTGTCAACGGGCTGAGGGATAACACTTTCTACATCGAACTCATGAAGAATATGCCTACATCATACTATCACCTCCAGTTGGTGGTGGAGATGCATTGTACGGTGTACGACGCCAACCAAGTCCGGATGACAACTGTGGGTTTCTTCGAGCAAAGGTCTCTCACAATGAAGAGGACTCAGACAACTGCTGCACGGACTCCGGTCCGGACCGATCAAGCCAGACGCGTACCTGCCCCGGCAGCAGCGGCACCAGCACCAGCGGCCATTGCTCGTCCGACTTACACCCCTCTCTCAAAAACCCGTACGGAGATCCTCGCGGTCCACCGAGGTCTGTTCACGGATCCGCAACCTATTGTTGGCGTACCGGCACCAGCACATGCGGACAAGTGGTGCGAGTTTCACAAGTCGCACGGACATACCACGGAGAGATGTAGGGCGCTCCGTTCGGATATTGAAAGGTTGATCGGAGCAGGCCAGTTAAGAGATTGTGTGGTGGGAGAAGGACGGCCGGCACAAGCCCCAGCCGCCGCAGCCGGACAAGGTCGGAAAAGGAATTGGAGGAACAATCGCCCCCGAGGGGGAAACCAAGCTAACCCGGCGAACCCAGCACCGAGACAAGCCGCACCAGCACAACCCCCGGCTCAGCCCCGGATGATCAATGTGATAAACGGAATAGTCGGAGATGGACTCTGCTCCATGACAGCGATCAAGGCAAAAAGCAGACACGTGCCCCCGGGTGAGATACAAGAAAAGAGGTTCAAGCCAAGTGAGACTATCACCTTTTCGGATGAGGATCCAGTACCCCCCCAGGTTCCCCATTCGGATCCGATGGTGGTAATAGCTGATGTTGAAGGAATACTGATCAAACGAGTGTTCGTAGATGATGGTAGTAGTGTGGAGATTATGTTTGCGGAATGCTTTGATCAACTCGGAATTGGGCGACAAAATTTAAAACCGTGTCAGACCCCCCTTTCAGGGTTCACCGGGCGGACCGTCCATCCGCTCGGGGCATCCCTTTGAAAGTCACTCTGACGGATTTTCAGGATCCGACAAAGCGGGCAACGGTGGAGTGTAATTTCGCCGTCATTGATGCAGTTTCTCCTTACAACATGATCATTGGAAGACCGTGGCTGTCGTAGGCACGGGCCATCTGTTCGCCTTTCCACTTGATTATGAAGTTCCCCACCGAAAACGGTATCGCATCCGTCCGGGGGTACCAACAAACCGCCCGGAGTTGCATGTTGACCGCCATCAAGGATGCCCGGTCCGGGGAGGGCCAACCCAAGCTGTCCGCCTCGGACAAGGGAAAAGTCAAAGCATACTTGGTAGGAGCCATCCATGGAGAAGCACCATCTTATGAAGTGGAGGACATGATGGTCGGACATAAGGGAGTAGTCAGCGTGGGGAAGAACATGCCGGATGATGTGAAGGAAGAGTTACGACGTCTGTTGGCAGAATATGAGGATGTGTATTCTTGGGGAACGGAGGACTTGACTGGCGTTTTGGAAGAGATCGCGGTCTACAAGCGTAACGTTTTTCCGGAACTGAAACCCATACGGCAAAAGAAGACACCCATCGCTCCGGAACGCGTGGAGGAAATCCGGGCGGAGGTGGGTAGATTGCTAAGTGCTGGAATCGTGGAGGAGATATCCTATCTGGAGTGGATAGCAAACCCAGTTCTGGTGAAGAAGCACGATGGCTCTTGGAGAATGTGTATTGACTTCACAGACCTAAACAAATGCTGTCCGAAAGATAGCTATCCGCTCCCCTCCATTGATCAGCTGGTCGAGGCCATTACTGGTTACCAAGTGTTGGCATTCTTTGATGCGCACCGAGGGTATCACCAGATTACGATGGCCAAGGATGACCGTCCCAAAACATCTTTTATTACTAACTTTGGTACTTTTTGTTACGGGAAAATGCCTTTCGGATTGAAAAACGCAGGGACAACGTACCAAAGGATGGCGGACAAGCTTTTCCGGAACCAGATGGGGCGGAACCTGGAGGTCTATGTTGACGATATGGTGGTCAAGAGCCGGACGTACGAGTCTTTCTTGTCAGACCTCCGGGAGATGTTCGACGTGCTCCGGACGGCAAATCTCAAGCTCAGCCCCGGAAAGAGCACCATTGGAGTTGGAGCAAGGAAGTTCCTTGGCTATATGGTGTCAACTCGAGGAATCGACGTTAATCCGAAAAAGATATCGGCCCTTATGGAGATGCCGCCTCCGAGGGGGGTGAAGGACGTGCAAAAGTTAACCGGATCACTGGCCGCTCTGAGCCGATTTCTCGCTCGGGGGCCTGAGAAGCAGCTCCCCTTTTTCAACATACTCCGCAGGGCTAAACCGTTCGAGTGGACGGAGGCGTGCGACCAGGCGTTCACGGATCTCAAAGCTCACCTAGCGAGCCTCCCAACCCTGTCCAAGCCACTGCCCGGAGAAGAGCTCTTTCTATACATAGCGGCGACGGAACATGCTATAAGCTCCACTTTGGTCCGGGAAGATGGTAAGGTCCAGCGTCCGGTTTACTTTGTGAGCAGGGCACTCCAAGGTCCGGAAACGAGGTACACTGCTTTGGAAAGGTTGATATTGGCACTGGTGCATGCCTCCCGGCGCCTCCGATCACGGTTCTAACGAATCATCCGTTGAGACAGATTATGTTGAAGCCAGAAGCCTCGGGTCGGATGATGAAGTGGGCAGTCGAGCTTGGAGAGCACGAGATCAAGTATCATCCCCGGAAGGCTATCAAAGGACAAGCCTTAGCAGATTTCTTGGTAGAAATGACCGAACCTTCAGGAGATCCGTCCGGATCAGAACCACCCTCTGAAAGATGGAAGTTGCATGTAGACGGATCGTCTCACGCAAATGGGGGCGGGGCAGGAGTCTTGCTCACCAGTCCACAAGGAACGGAATACAGGTATGCCATTCAGTTCGGTTTCCGAGCAACAAATAACGAGGCAGAGTATGAAGCGCTCCTAGCCGGACTCCGACTGGCGTTGGAGATAGGGGTCACGGACGTCGAAGTATACAGTGATTCTCAGATAATGGTCCAGCAAGTAAATGGAGAGAACGAGGCGAAGGAACGGAGCTTGCAGAAGTACCTCGAAGCGGTTAAGCCATTATTGGCCAAGTTCCGTGGCATTACCGTAACACAGATCTCCCGCGAGGATAACAGCAAGGCGGACGCCTTGAGCAAACTCGCTTCTTCTGAGATCAAGCCGGCGGCGGAGAGCAACTTGATGATGGAGACCTTATCCGCCCGGAGTTACGACGTCCCACAGGTGGCAGCAGTAGAGGTCTCGAAGGAGTCATGGATGATGCCCTTGTTTGAGTATTTGCAGCACGGAAAGCTTCCGGAGGATAAGGCATTGGCGCGGAAAATCCGACAGAAAGCACCGCATTACACCATAGTGGACGGAACCCTGCTCAGACAGGGATATCTCCAACCGTGGTTAAGGTGCGTGGACTCGGATGAGGCAGCTCGGATTGTGAAGGAGATGCATGAAGGACCGAACGGCAGTCACCAGGGGGCCCGGACCATAGCGAGAAAGATAATGTGCACGGGCTACTATTGGCCAACCCTGTTTGAAGATGCGCAGAACTACGTCCGCTCCTGTGTACAGTGCCAAAGGTTTGCTCCGCTCATTCATGTTCCGCAGGAAGAAAGGGTCGGGATCACCGGTTCGTGGCCTTTTGATAGATGGGGCATCGATCTGGTGGGACCTTTTCCCTCCGCTCAGGGAGGATTCAAGTACCTGATAGTGGCGATTGATTACTTCAGCAAATGGGTGGAAGCCGAACCTCTCACAAACATTCGTGGCAGCACTTGCGTCAAGTTTTGTTGGAAGAACATCATCTGCCGTTACGGAATCCCCAAGCATATTGTCACGGATAACGGAGCCCAGTTTGAAAACGACCCATTTCGATCCTGGTGTAAAGAGTACGGAATTACGCAGCGGCTTACATCCATCTACCACCCGCAGGCCAACGGTCAAGTGGAAGTTATGAACCGAACAGTGGTGAACGGACAGAAGACTCGTTTGCAGGGCGCACGAGGAAACTTGGTCGACGAGCTGCCAAGTGTTCTTTGGGCATACAGGACAACCGAAGGATCCGCCACGGGCCAGTCGCCATACTGTTTGGTATACGGGGCGGAGGCAGTCATACCAGCTGAAGTGGGAGTCCCCAGACTCCGGACCCTCACTTGGGACGAGGACCAAGCCGGACGGAGCTCTCCGCTCGGATCAAGCAGGCTGCTGGACTTGGACCTTTTGGAAGAAAAACGAGAGCAAGCAGCGCTGCACGAGGCCAAGGTGAAGGAGCGGATGAAGCGCTATCACGACAAACGTGTCAGGAAGGAATCATTCATCCCCGGAGATTGGGTGATGAGGAGGAATGATAAAAGTCTGAAGGAAGCCACTGGCAAGCTGGCACCAAACTGGGAAGGCCCATACCGAGTCACAGCTTCATATCCGGGTGGGAGCTATGAGCTGGCGGATCAGTCCGGGCGTGCAGTCCCCAGAAGGTGGAACATTACCAACCTGCGAAGGTTCTACGGGGCATCCTGAGTAGGTACGCCTTCCGATAGAGTTCCTTTTCTAGCTTAACGTATGTAGTTTCGGGTCCTCTGGCTAGGGTTGAGCCTAGGATTCCGTTCCGTTTTATTTGCTATGTACTTGGCTCCGGCCGCATTAGACAAAGGGTATGTCTGGCCGGAGTCCGCTTATTTGAATGAAGGAAGAATTGTCAAATTTTATACTTGTCCATTTTTCAATTCTGCATAATTACCATCCTCCGGATCGTTTGAACAAACGGACGGAGTGAATGAAGGCAAAGACAAGAAAAACCCTCCTAATCGTTTGAATAAACTGATGGGGGCGAGCAAACGAAAAGGCAAAACAGTTTGATCAAACAGCAAGAAAAAACGCTTGAATAAGCTAAATCTTGATAGAAAAGAAGACACATTCAGATAAATCGAATAAATGATACATCAGGTTAAATCGAGTCCGAATATAAATACAACACATACAAGCTGATATCTCCGGATGGACTCAGATACTAAAGAATAATACAACCTATCTATTTGGGCCAATCTATGTTCCAGTCGATAAGAGGAGAGGTGGCCTCCGGAGTAGGAGGCTCCGGAGAAGGTATCATAGCACCATTCTCCGGAGAAGGAGATCTTGGGTCTTGGGCCCCATCCTGGTTTCTGGTGGAAGGGGTCCGCTCCGGAATATCATCGTCAAGGTTGTGAACCTCGGCACCGAGCCCCGGTACGGAAAGGGAGGAATGGGCGGAAGCTCCGATGGACCGGCGGCATCCGGATCGGATCCAAATATCCCATCGGAGTCAGAATCGGAGGACTGCATTGTCTCCCTTGTGACTTTAGCCTTTCCTTTGCCCTTGACTGGAGGCCCGACCCTAGACTGACGGAACGGATTCTGGCTCGGATACCGCGAAGGAGAGCGAATCCGGACGGGGACCTGGGGACGATGCACTGACTGAGCACCCCTTCCCCTTGCCACCTGTTGAGCACCTCTCCCCCTTGCTAATCTGTTAAGGACGCAGTTGAGGCTCCGACCGTTCCCGCTACGGGCATTTTTTAGCTCCCTTCTGATTCCCCTCCTCCCCCTGCCAAGACCCCGTCCCCGGATACGAGCCTGACGCCGCCTCGCCAATTCGGCCAACTCCCTAATGATAAAGGGACGGATGATAGAAGCATCTTGGCGAAGCCGCTCCACGCGACGGGCAGACTCTTTCGAAGGTATAATCTATCGCCACCTGACTCGGAATGAGGGTCAGCGAAGGAGGAAGAGAACTACCGGCATGCATACGTTTCCACCATTCGACGGCTTCCTCAAAGGCAGGACGGTATTGAGACTCCCGGTCGTTCCACCCCAACTTGAACATCCGGACAATCAAGGCACTTACGTCGCGGGGAAAGTTGCGGTATATGGTCGGAGCGACGAGTCCGAGACGCAATCCGGTCAAATGGTACGAAAGTTGCAGAGTCATCAGATTATCTCGGAGGACCATCACCCGACCGGCAAGCTCGCGATTCTCTTCCTCCAACTTCAAGTAATCTCGCTGAAAATCCGTCCGACTAGCCAGCCATTTCAACTTATCAGAATAAAAGGGCAGTACGGACCAAACCAGATCCAGCTCGGTTTTCAGTTTAGTCTTATAATCTTCATGCTCTGCTTGTAGCATGGAGATTGTCTCATTCACGTCAAGGGTTGCACGGATCCGCTCCCGAGCGAAATCCTGACACTGAGACAGGGTACCGAACTCCTCTGATATTTCTCTGAGCCAAGCGGCCAAAGATGGAACGTCTTGGAACTCTTCCATTAGAGACTCCATTCCGGAGCGGATGAGAAGCTCACGAGTCTGCTCCCCTCCCATCATCCATCCGGACAGTTCCGCCTCTAACTCCACACACCTAGGGCACGGAGGGCTCGTTGATTGGGAACTAGCTGGTGAATGACAACCTCGCGCACCTCCAGTCCGAAGCACCAGACCCGGACCTTTGGGCTGCGGACAAGGAGAAATACAAAGTTGAATATAAAAATAAAACAAAACACAAGGATTGGAAGAAAGAAAAGTTTTTTAAAAAGATAGAAGGTTACATCATCCGGAGGGTTGTCATCCCCATCCGAGTCCTCGCTATTGTCCTTCCTACACTAAACAAAAGAAGATCACAACTAGACGGACGAAAAGCTATTACAGAAAATTAGAAGCTAAGGAGTGCGCTCTACGTCGGAGTCCTCGCTGTTGCGGTTGCCATCATCTTCTTCATCTTCGTTCTCAAGATGGGCATCGTCACCGTCGTCTTTGTTGCCATTCGGAGAGCCATACATCTGGAGTACCTCCAGATACTTGGCCTTGACGGGCGATTCCGGAACGGTCTTCTCCGGGACAGGAGGCACTTCTACTTGCAGGTCCACCAGACCCTCGTCGAAGGCACGGATTGTTTCAGCCGACACTGAGATCGGACTTTCTTCCGGATGAGCTTCAAACATCGCCAGCACGGAGGGCTGCATCTTCTCGACTCCACCGCGATAAAATTGGTCCAGGTCATGGTTGTACTTGGCCTTGGCATCCGGATGGTAGTAGCATTTGGTGAACACTCCCCGCCGGACCTCCGGAACCCAGCCTCTCATCTTCCAATAGACTTGATGAGCTGCAAGCTTGTTGGACTCGAGGCACAGACTTTGCAGATTTTTCTCAAAAGCTTCACTGCGAAGCACCTTATCTGCAAATGCAACACACAGATCCCGCTGCGCTCCCGGAGAAGAAAGCTCCTCTAGCTCCTGAATCCGGGCCTCAGCTCTGGTTGCCCGGGCCTCAGCCTCGGCTGTCCGGGCCTCCGCCGCGGCAAGTTCACGGGTCAAGTTCCCATTAATCCGCTCCAGCCCACTTATCTTCTGGGATAACCGAGTATGCTGGGTGTGGTATGCCTTGTTGATGGACTCGGAGACGCCCGGAGCAGCGATAAGATAGGCCGCAAAGTCTTACGAAAGAGTTCAAGTCAGACAACTACCTTTCAAAATGAAAATAAAAAAAACAAAAAAACGAGAAATTACCTGGCTCACCCGGCCAGTAGTGTAACTACTGTACGGAGTAACCTCCTTGTTCGCGGAAAAATTCGGAATTTCCGCTTTCTTGCCACCTTGGTTTACGGATGAGTGCTGGCCCGCTTCAGTCCTCCGGAGGGAAGACAGAACCTTCTTTCTTGGCTTCTTCGATAACGGAACATCGTCATCCGAATCGGAGGACGGAGGACTATCAAGGGTGACAGCAGCGGCCCGATTACCAGCCTCGCTGCTCGACACAGGGGGCTGCTTTCCGGACATAGCCGCAATCTTCTTCAAGGCCTCCGCCTGGGCTTTCTCCTCCGCAAGCAGTGCTAGCTTGCGCTTTCGCTTCTTCTCCTTATCTTGCTCAGTCTCATCAACAATTGGGGTTTTCATGCCGGTCCCCGAACCGGTTGTTAGCTTCTCCGTGTCTGCATTCTTTGTCGATCCGGGCGGAGGATTTCCGCATGTGTTCTTGTTCTTGACAGATCCGGACTGGGGATCTACGCCCGTCTCAATCTGAGGAAACACTGCAAGCACACGGAACGGATAAGTGATGAGAGAGATACAAAAAAAAGGTGGGGAGAAAGAACTTACAAGAATCGTCCCGGGGAAAGTAGTAGCGGCACCGGGTGAACACGACCTCCTCATACGCCATCAAGGGGAATATGTACTTCCCATTGATCCAAAACTTGTTCAGATCAATTTGGTTATGGCTCAGCTTGTTTATGTCCGCCACTTCCACACCATCCGGACGGAATATTTCCTTGTCTTCCTTCTCCCTCTTGCTGTTCCACGCAGGGCACGGATACTTATCCGTGTCGAAGGTGAAGTAGTTCTTCTGCCAGTTCGCATAGTAGTCGTGACGACCCTTGCTGCAATCCCTCACCCCCTTCCGTTTCTGAAAAGTGAAGACCTTCTCGTCCTTGGTGGCATCCAAGTGGTAGAAGGTTCTGAATAAGTCGAGGGACGGAGTTACGTCGCAACGATAGCAGTTCAGCAGGAAAGCTCGGATGACGGCGATACAGTTGGGCTGAAGCTGGGCAGGGGAAATCTGGTAATGCTCGAAGATATCCAAGAACAGCTGAGGAAGGGGGAAAGTAATCCCGTAAAAGAAATGGCTTCGGGGAATGGCCGCAACCGTCGTATGGTCCCCGGTGAACAGTGTCAAACGGGAGTCGATAGAAAGAGGGACCATCATGGCTCGAACCAGCTCTTTCACAGTGGTATCAATATTCACTACCTCTCCCGCTTGCGGATCATCAGTTTCTGGGACAGGGTTCATCCCAATCCTAACATCGACGCCATCAGCAGCCATAACGATTGAAGAAAAAGGGTTTGAGGAAAGAAAATAGAAAGAAGGATAAAGATAGACAGAGATAGGAAAACAGAAGAGGAACAAAGTGAGAAAGATGAAAGGCGAAAGTGATTGAAAGCGTTCACTATTTATAGACATAAAGCTGACGAAAAGGAGAGCGAGTCCCAAGGCGACATGATTGCTCTCTGAAAAAGAGGAAAAGAATTTATCTAGAAAAGGAAAACAGAATTTTTTTTGAATTAACAACGCATTTATGGCGCAGCAGCACGCCTTATTAATGTGCTTCAAAACACGCGCGGAAGAAGTACAAACGACCAGCGCGTGCCCAGACGCATCTGGGTAGGTACTGAGCTCCCGAAATGGATTACATGCCTCCGGGCGGATCCGATAAAGAAAAGAAAAGCATTCGTGATGAGACACGGGATCCCTCCTCCGGATCGCACTTCCGGACGAATCCCATGTCTCGGGGGGCTAGTGGTGATATGGGCTCTGGCCCATATCCAGGCTCCGGCCCAGAGAGTAGTCCGGTCCATATGACGTCAGCTAGAATGGCGTTATCCGGGGACAAAGGGGACATGAATATGACCTGTCCCCGGGTAAGGACAAAAGGACAGGACCACTGCCTCTGGGGTAGAGGCTGGCCGCTCACACCTATAAATACAGCTTTGGACTTGTGGAGAAAGGTATGTTCTATTAGATTAAACTCTCTCAATATATCCTTATTCTCTCTCCTATTCAAAGGCCCCTCTTTCATCATCACGCCGGAGTAGCTATCCTCGGGATACTCCGGGGCGTTGTTTTGCAGGTCTTTAGGTGAGAGAGCGCGGAGCACGGACAAAGCCTTGTCCGGACCGGAGACCCATCTTGTATCCGGACCGGGACTGGAAGCTGGTAGCATCAACTTTATCGGATGAACGCGTTTGAAACCGACGGGACCAAAACCACCGTGCCTAGAAATTAATGTGAGGCGGGGGACCGAAACCGCCACACCCAGTAATAATTAGCGTGACCAGCTCAAATTACCAAACGGGAGAATAGAGTTGGCGAGATTATGGTAACTTCACCAATATTTTCAATTTGTTGAGTTTTTGGTTATAAAGGTTGACTTTTTTCAATAATAATGCGCATTTATTCCGCAATTCAGTGATATTGATTTCTTGTAATTCTTTTCCCCATGGGCATTTGTGTCAGGGAAAAAATAGTCCAACAAGTGAGGGTAAATTTGTCTTTTAGTTCAAAATGTTGTTGAAATATAAACTTAGGGGTACCTCTGCTTTTAACCCAAGAATTTAAGTGTTTTAATTATGAGTGAATTGCAAAAAAGACACCCAAACTATGCAAAAATCTTATGTAAGGGACATGCACTATGTTTTACTCATTTCACATATTCGGCAAAGAGAATAACATTCTTCCGGATGATCCCGACAAAGGTAGCTAAACATTTTTTTGCTATGTTTTACATACTCGCATTAGTAATTATGTTCTAAATGAGGTACCTCCATTAAGCACTCTTTCATTCTCCCAAACAGCTGCATAATTTTCAAGGGTATTAAGGTCGTTCTAAAGAGTGGACTGCGACAGTTTCTCATTATTTAAATTAAATTCAACCATGTTTAATATTAAACGTAATTATTGACTTTTTCCCTATAAAATGTAATCTCACTTCTGTTGAATAATCTCAGTTCAGCTGGACTAATATTAGTTCACACAAAATAATCTCAGTTCAACTGAAAAAACTATCCGCAACAATGACCGTAACCATAGCATGCATCTTGGTGTTATGAGTTCGTCTTAAATTTTACACATTACAGAAATACGTAAATTGAACTAATTTCGTCAATATACTAGCTAAAAATAAGTAATTTAACCCATAATTGAACTAATTTCGTCAATATACGGATTGGGGATGGTTCATGTTAGCTTGACTGGAAGGTTTAACCCACCATGTGGTGGCTAGGATGTGAATTACTCCTTGGATTAGCATTTCACTATCACTACCACTTGGGGCCATTTGTAGTTTCTTTAGTAAAGTAATTATAGGGAGTATTTCATAAACACATCTATGGAGTATTTGTAAAGAGATAATGGGGGTTTTAGTTTTGGTTGAAAGTGATTGAGTGAAAGAGAGGTCAAGTTATCCCTAAACCATTATTCATTATTCACCATATATTTTATATTTACAATATCTAAAAACATATTCAACCAAAAAAAATATTTTCATACAGTATTAAGTTATGCATTTCAGCGATCATAAAGAGATCTTACATGATAATATTTAGATTCATATAATAATAAATGCATGATAATCAGCCCTAATCAGAACGAGTGAGATTTTTGCTTTTTTATATTTTGAAACAAAATATAAAACTTTCATTCGCTATTATTTAGACAAGTTAAATTTACTAAACATCCTTTCAAAAAAAAAGAGTAAAATTTACTAAACCTTGGATTCCTCTAATTCTACTAAACAAATGCTAAATTTACTAGTTAAAAATATCTCAGCCGGTCTAGGCTTAATTAGATAGAATTAACAATTCCCAAAAAATGAAATTGACGGCTTGTCTACTGAAATTAGGGGATCTTAGGGCAGCTAGCTGGCGGATTTGGTAAGTTACGTGCATGGGGTGGATGAGAGCATTAAATGCATGGTACTGTACACGGGACCAGACTGACTGAGTGTGCCTTTTGCATTTTGTTTATTCCAAGTCCAGCTACTTGATAATATTCCTCCCCCGACAACCCAGAAGTAGCTGAATGGCTAGGGCAACCTTCCCTACGGTAAAATATCCTTGCACATCCAAAATGAATGCAATTTATTTAGTCTGAAGTGGACTAATTTTTACTGTATCACAATGGAGTGAATAATTGCCCCATAGCAAAAACAAAACATCAGTGAGTAGTATCGATTTTAATTTTTAGTAATCGATTCTATTAATTGTCATAGTTTTGTTTAGTAGGAATAAATTAAATTGTTTGGTATGAATTGTAATTAATCTGCCTTGAGGTAAAGAATGGAAAATGAAATTTGATTATCTGTGCGGGTGTGATAACGATACAATCCGATCGCGATCATTATTAGGTTCATGATCGGATCGTATAAAATTTGAAATACTTACGATCGATCGCACTATTTCTTGGCAACATAATTGATGCTCATGATCGGCTATTTTAAATAAAATAATGGTAGTGATGGGATCATGAACGTCTAGTTTTAGATAATTGATAATATGAGCACTGATATATAACGATTGGCTCTGTCAGTGATATCGATCAATCATCGATCGTCATCATTCATTTGATCATCTTAAAAGTTGTTTAAGAAAGAGATGAAAAAAACATGAAAACCCATCAATTATGGTTCTAACCAAAAACATATAGTCATACCTGCTGAAAAGAATAAATATATTTTGGGTGGTTCTATATGCAGGTCTACTTTACTTATGGAGGTCCAAATTAAATCTGAAATGACAATAATGTGCCTCTTTAATATATTATGATTCACGAAAAAGTAATTTTTAATTTGAACACGTGTTCAATCATTACATGGACGGATTTATGCATTCAAAGAAATATATTTGTAAAAATTAATAAACGAATGAAGGGTAATTATGGAATTTTGCAACTTTAGTTAGACCCGCAAAAGCAAACAGGACCTGCATATAGCCAACACCTAAATTTAATTACTTAAGTAAAATGGAAGTGTAAAACCCTTTATCATATTTTGGGAACATAAATTGTAGTATATAACTTTCGATCCATAGATCTCGTTCACCTCTATGATTGACTAGGTTATCGATTTGCTCGCGATCATAATGGAGTGTTTATGATCATGATCTATGAGCGTTCATTTAATAAACGTTCTGAAATTTTTGATCATGATCGGTTATTTTATTATCTGAATGTTCTCGACCCGATCTCGATCTTTTTAAAGATCGCTCGTGATCGTTCTAACCATATACCTTACTTATATCAGTGAAGCTAAAATTTGTCATGCGGAAAGTGTCAAATATTTCGTCTAAGACAAGATGTTTTTGGCTTTACTGAACTGTGATAGGTAACCTCATATCAGACCAGATTCAAGTGAAGAGTTATATATTGTGTTTTTTACATTCAAGTACAAGTCATGTGTATATTTTTACCAAATAATGGTTAACTTAAATATGTAACAAATATATGCAGTGAAATAACTACAACATATAACACCAGCCAATTCCAATCACATTTTTAATGATCCATGTATTTACGGACCCTGTCAACTTCAACTAATTTCAACGTAATCTCAGCTAGAATATAATCACAGTTCAGATGAAATTATCTCAATCCAGGCAAAATAATCTCAGTTCAGCTGAAATATCTCATTTCGGAAAGAATAATCTAACTTTGCGCATAATAGTCTTAGTTCAGCCAGTATAATCTCAGTTCAGCCACAATAATCCCAGTTCAGCTGGAATAATCACAGTTCGGCCAGGAAAATAAATTCAGTTAGCCAGAATAATCTCTATTCAGTCGGAATAATATAAGTTCGGCTAGAATAACATAAGTTCAAATTGAATAATCACTATTCAGTTAATGTAAACCCAAGTTGACAGGACCATATTATAATTTGATACTTGATTTCACCGTTCCGAAATCAGTAATTATATATACTATCTAGTAGTCCCAAAATTTTTGAGCCAATTGCATAAAAGGAACCTAAATTATGCAAAAGTTTCATCTATGGTATCTAAACTATGTTTGACTCATTTTACACACTCAATCTTTCCATAAATCTCATCTAAGGGTCATTAAACTATTTTTGAATCATTTTACATGAGTTTTTTGCCTAAGTAACCTTGTTTGTGAAACTAAATCCCAAAATAACACTCTTTCGAAACTAATTCCCAAAGTAATACTCCTATATATATATGCAGGAGCCATATTATAAATTACAAGAATTCTTGGACTTAATTTAAATAGCATTACACCCATAAATTTTTATTTATTTCAATTAGGCCCACTAATTTATCAATTATCATCACCTTGAACTGCATGAGGGAGCCTCGGATTTCAACCTAAAAATTATGAATGAAGAAGCCAAGATATGGTGGTCAAAAATGAAGAAAGTCTCTCCACCTTTTCCACCTTGAACTGTTGCATTTACTGTCAAGATTGCTTCTTCATGAGTCTGACCATGGGGTGTAACTGAATCCAACACCCATACCATATATTTGCGTGTATTTGCTTATCGGGCAAATCTCATTTACTCCAGAACAAGTGCAGATTCTCAAAGCAAGAAGGTTTCTTGAATCTACTAACCTTCAAATGATGCATTGCTACTATCTTCAAAATCATCATATAATCACCATCATCAACATCTTCATCTTTTCATCATCCTGTTGTACCGTGTATCGATCCCACCAGCTGGTTTGCTTTTGTTTTTTTATCACCCGTGTTCGCCAGAGAAAGAAGGATATTCTTCGCCTCCTGATCTGGAACAAGGCGTGCGGATCCCATCTCGTTGACTCGTTGTACCAGAACCAAGGGTTCCTTGCATGTGTATCTATAATCGTGGTGAAGATGGTCTGATTCCAGAAACTCGTATTTCCTCGTACTTCTCCAACATCTTCTGCACACTGTTGGTTTTTGTGTAGCGCTTCGCTAGGGTACCATAGATTTACTTGTCTCTTTACATGCAGATAGAATGGTTGAATACGGATGACCTCGAAGTTTAAATAAGCTATTAAAATTGCAAGAAAAGGTATATGAGTTTGTAAAACAAATAGCAGGATATCAATTAAGAACCTGACACCAGCATCAAGCATCTCTTTCGAAAACTGGTATTGACTCATCCTCTCTTCTTGCTTTTCCATATGCCTTGATGAGCAGAACATCAGGAGGGGAAGGGTTCAATACTTATTAGCATTTGATAACCACACTTATCGCTGAATCTGAATGATTCAGAGCTCAGTGGAATTCAGTGTATTGATAACGTCAAATTTGCTGAACGAATAAATAGGAATAAGTGCGTCTGAATCCCTAGTACAAATCATACGCTACCAATAAGTGTTTTTCATTTCACTTATGTTTGAAATTTGATATAGCCGTACGCACAATAATAATAATAATAATAACAATAACATTTATCTTGGTAAATCACTTGTAAAAAATGTTTGCTTTATAAATATATTTATTATCTTTTTAATAATTGATTTCTAATTTTTTAATTTATATATATTTTAGCTAAATACATAAATACAAATGTAAAAATTAATATTATAAAATATAATTGAAATATAATTAATGATTAAAATCGAGTATGATAGAAATTAAGTTCTATTGTATAATGTATTAAAATTTAAACTAATTAGAATTCTTTCACATATATATATATATATATATGCAATAACATTATGCTATTATTTCATTATTAATTTGATTATTATTTTATTCAGAAACATACAATTATAAATGTGTTTCTATTTCAGATAATAATAATTTGATGTTGTTATTTTTATTATTAATTAAGATATTAATTGTTTTGCAAGAGTAAATTATTTTCTTATTTTTAATTCATCATTTTATATTTTTAAGTCATTATTCGCACATATGAGCATAAAAAATGTAAATTATTATTATAATTTGTATTTTTTTATTTTTTACATTTTATTTTCGATTTTAATTTAATTTGAATATTTTTCATTTAAACTTAAATTTTAGTGTTCAGACATCATATTTAACTTTATCAAACAGTCATACTACTTAAATATTAAGCACTTAATGGTTCAGACTTCAGATTTCAGACTTCAGACTTCATATTTCAGACTTCAGTTTTATCAAACAGAGAAACTGCTTGTGTTTTTCATATATTATAGATACATTCGATCTACTTCTGTCCCGTATTAGAGCAGTATCATTTTGTTGAACTTATGTAAATACTTAATTAAATTGAAATAAAAATTGATATCTTATGAGTGTAATACGATTTAAATTGATATAAAAATTGGTATATCATGGTTCTAATTGGAATATACGAAAATTTATGGGTGTAATACTATTAAATTAAGTCCAAGAATGCTTGTAATTTATAATATGGCCCATGCATATATATAGGAGTATTACTTTGGGAATTAGTTTCGAAAGAGTGTTATTTTGGGATTTAGTTTCACAAACAAGGTTACTTAGGCAAAAAACTCCATTTTACATACTCAAACTCTCCAAAATTTTCTTCCAAATTTGGTACCTCTATGAAGTCCTCTGTCATTCTCACTAACAACAGCCCTTTTTTGAAGGGTATTAATTTCTCCTATAAAAACATGAAATTCAATTACAACGTTTGCGTTATGAAATTTATAACTTACCAAACAATCAAAACATTAAACAATTACTAATAGATATGAAAATAATCATTTGATTCCGGTAACTTTTTGATAGTCATTCAACCATTTAACTGGGAAAAAGTCCTTAATCACATTTTATATTAAAGGTGATTGAAATTAGTTTTTTAATAGGGGAGATGGTTACAGTTCACCATTTAGAAAGACCTTAATACCATTCAAAAAATTACTGTTATTCCCGGAGAATGACAGAGGAATTCATAGAGATACAAAATTTGGAATTACTGTTATTCCCGGAGAATGACAGAGGAATTCATAGAGATACAAAATTTGGGAGAAAAATTTGGAGAGTTGGTGTGTGTAAATTGAATAAAAACTAGTTTGATGAACCTTTGATGAGAATTATGTATAGTTTGAGTGAGAAAATATTTCCTCGATAATAGTGTAGGTACCTTGGATGAAACTTTTGCATAATACTGGTTTTTTTGTAACTGGTTTAATTTGTTTTATAAAATTACAAATGTGGGGTGGTTGTTTTCAAGTGGATGGAAATAAAATAAAAAATGTAGCTGTAAAATGGCTGAACTAAACAGTGAGTGTCACACGCATAAAAGGGAGGCTTGCAACCGAAGAGAAATTATAGAATACAACTTTCTCAATCTTCACCCAAAATATAGTGCGGTCTAGCACTATTGATTTTCACCTTTACGAACCTCTGAAAATATCCTCATCGATTCGAACCTAATCCATCAGTACTGATAATAATGGAGTCGAACCTGATCCCTAACCAGACAAATCCGCCGGAGCACGACGGCGGAACTTCATGCATCCTCCAGGGGATTCCCGTTGAAAACGAACACAACACGTGGCCAAATGTTATGTTCAAAGTTCCGATAGTTGAGCCTCCACCTGGGATAGGCATTAGCTTGCTCGGGAATAAAAGAAAAGGTATAATAAATGCCTTTTTTCCTTTACAGTCATTTTTTGATGAATGATCATTACGAAACCAGGTCGATAACAATAAGACGAGGGAACTAATTTCATTCACTTAATTTTTAGCGGAGTTATGGAGCTCATCTGCGGGTCCCAGCTCTCTACAACCGACACAGGGTGCGAGCCGGCGCGTGTCAGAGTTCGTCCACTTTGGTCTTGGACCAACGGACCTGAGTTCATGTGCAATAAGGATACTCTATGATGAGGTTTGAATATGTAATAAATAATAGATCTTGGGCTTGTGACTGCATCATAATGTTTTGAAATGGTTTTTACCCACATAGATACCTATTTTCATGATTCAGAGTTCATGTTGAATGTTGTGGATATAGATCCTAAAAATAAGTGTGTATTTTGAGTCCAAATCAATGGTTTCATGCATGTCCATAACAAGTTTTTGCAGCATTTTTTAAATCTCCTTGGTCAAAACATTCATTCCATCAGTAATGACAACCAAACTTTTGTACATCTGGTCTAGCAGTTAAGGCTTTGATTTCACTAAGACCTAATCCAGGTTTGACTAGGAATCCAGCAACATTGGTTATTAAAGATACACACATAAAGCCTTTTTTGTGGATCTGTTGTGTATTAACATCTGAGGCCTTTTTTCCTCAGGGCAAGGCAAGTCCCTTTTATGTTGCTTGGATGTAACTGTGAAACCTTTCCTGAGCCAGCCGTAATCATTCCCAGATGAAATTAATTACTTTTTGAAATTAGAAAAGATGCTGACTTTTTCTTTAAATGTAGTGTTCTGTGTAATCTAACATTGTCAAAGCAATGCGATTGATCTACAATATTCGACAACATTCAAACCAGGACTAGTTGATCTATTTGTTTGAGTACGCTTATCATAAACTCTTTGCTGGGTCTGTAGAATTAACATGAATCAGTTGTATGTGTTTTGAATTTCTGATTCCATTGCTAACTTAACACTAATTTTAGTAAAACTGCTCTTCTAAGTTGTTTTGTATCTATTTTTGTCTAAGGATAAAGTACATTGACTTGACATTCCACCACAGGAAAAGGTGCAGGCTCTCGCAGAATTTGTGAGAGACCTTCAAGTGGTGACTAGGCACCACATTCAACGTTTGATGGAAGTGAGGTGCCTGTACCCGCGCTCAACAATTAAGGATCTTGCAAGTTTGAGCCCACCAGAAAATCCTAATAAGCGTCTGAAGGAGGTCGGAGACCTAATCCGAAGCAGCTGTACTATTCTAAGGGATACAATGAAAGCCAATAGCAGCAATCGCAAACAGCGATTGGGGAAGCGAAAATTGCTGGATGCGAGGCCGGTCATCTTTGGTCCGTTTCCAGAGCCCAAGTCAGACATCATTATAAGCAAGATGGCATTTCTGTACCTCAAGACTAGAATGCCAAATGATAAGGAAGACATACACTATGCAGACTATGCCCTGAACGATCATTCAGGGTTTGATCGAGAGTAAGTGTATCCATCACCATTTCTTACTTGTAATCTTTTGGTAGTCATAGAAGAGTGTTAAAAATTTTCAATAACTTGCTCCATACATGACTGTTTTGATTTAATAATGTAATACACTCCACAATACATTTCAGAGAACCATTCTTTAACGATGGGAACAGACTGGTGCTGATAAGGGATGACATGAGATCCCTGAACTAGGCGTGTCAACTGGGAAGGAAGATAGTTGACAGTTACGCAAGTTGCTGCAATGCAGCCTAGACAGCAGTTGGAAGCACGTCCAAAGTTGTCTTTAATGTCATTGAAGAGGTAATATGTAGTTGCTTATTATGTATGTAAAACTACTTAGTCTGTCAATACATAATTCCTACTGAAGACTGCATAATGCACATGGTAACTAATGATCATTACCCCCATTAATGCGCTTCTCAATTTTGTTTCATGTCAGATGGAGACAAGGCTTGATAAGAAGTGTGAACTTCTGAACCAGATGTTCACCTGGATTCTCAAAAGCGTGGTAGACATCACCCAAGCTTCAGCGGTACAGCAAACTTCTCTTTGATTTTCAAATGATGTTTCTAATTCTATATTTTAATCCTTCCTCCAATTTTTATCTTACATCCACAATGACTTTTCTGGGACAGATTTTGTTCCCAATCCTTGTAGAAAATCACTGATAAGTCCATGGTTCATATTTGGACCTCGTTCATACTCGGACCAGGGCCCGAGAAGGGTCATGGGCTCGAGATACGCGGAGGATGGGTCCACGGGTCCATCAATCCTAATCCTTATAAGGAATACGTATATTATGAATGTTCTACAAGAAATATACATCTTCTAAAAGATGGTAATACAGCTATCCTAAACATGGTAACACAACCATGTCCAAAATACACTTCTATTATATATGGTAATACAACCTCTATTCCAATAAGAGTTGTATTCATACCATAAATACATCTCTTGGTGATCTACGGATTGTAGCCATATAAATACCCTAAGAGGTTTGGTAGACCTCTCATCTAATCTCATACTTTATACTTTACGCCTTAAGCAAATATACTGACTTGAGCGTCGGAGTGTCTATCCCCGGGACACCCGGGGCCTTTGTCTTGCAGATCAGTTCGAGAGCCTGGTTCGTCGTCGAAGTGTTGGTGTCTGGCATACATCAATTTGGCACGCCCAGTGGGACATCTCACACTCATTGACGACGTCGCCGAACCTTGTCTCTGATCTAGTCTAGTGCATCTGAAGCAACTTCCCCGACAACATGTCTGAAGCCGAGCAACCCAGACGTAGCGCCCGAGTGCTAGGGCAAAATCCAGAAGAAAATCAAGAAGCGGAGCTACCTCCCCAAGGACGAGGACGAAGACGAGGACGCTGTCGACCCGGAGGATCTCGCACACGCTCCACCTCTGAACCCCCGTCAGGCTCTACCGTGGGGGCAGAAAACTCCAACGTTCCAAACTCTTTCGGTCCAAATCCTGTCGTATCTAGAGTACCCCTTCCCGGTCCAAATCCTGTTGTGTCAAAAGTGCCACCTTCTGGATCGAACCCTTTTGTATCAGGAGTGCCACCTTCTGGATCGAATCCTGTTGGAGCTGAAGCACCGAACTCAGGACCAAGAGTCTCGATCCAGACGGACATGAGCTACAGCCAACGCGTCAACAACTCAGAAGGCCTTGACCAAGAGAATAGGTTTGGATATGACGGACCTGATTCGATCTTTACCTCAGAAGAACAAGCACTAAGATATCAACAAATCATCACGGAAAAACAACAGGAGGAGGAAAGACAAAGAAGTCTTAGAGAAACCTTGAGCCGGACTGTAGGACATAACCCGCCAGGTTCTGGGTCATCTTATATCAACCTTGACTCAGAAACCCCTCCAGAAATGATCCCTGAAGGCGTCCGAACGCTGATGAGGAACTTGCAGGCCCAGTATCCTAATTTTATCGCATCTTTGATAAACTCAAGTCAACAACTCAGTGCACAGATGCATGAAGCTCCCAACCTAGTATCTGTCTCAGGAGCCCAAACTACACCACCTGCTGATCCTATTCAGCAGCGAAGACTCCTCAACAACTTATCCAAGGATCTACCACTTTATAATGCTCAAAGAAGTCTGCCACCACCTCCTAAGGTATCTAATTATCAGGGCGAAGGCACAGGATTAAGTAGGGAGGAGGTGAGAAGGATGCACATCATCAACATTGAAGAAGAGCTCAGACGCGAGAAGAGGGAGCGAACTCGAAGCGAATGGCAAAGTAGCGCCGATCGGCCTTACACTCAAGATGGAGCCTACCCTACCCGAGCTAAATACGAAATTGACCAAGAAATCACACGTATCCTCGGACCCAGAGGACAAGCTGTTCGTTCTCCTTTCTCGCGGCATATAGTGAATCTCCCCTTCGATAACCACAAGAAGGTCCCAGAGCATTGACCCACATACGATGGCACCAACGATCCGATAGAATTTATCTCGGTCTTCTTTAAGACCTTAGAAACCAGGAACTTCCATGAATTGGAAATATGCAAGATCGTCCCCAGTTACCTCCGAGGGAAAGCACGGACATGGTTTACCCAGACGAAGCCAGAAAGTTTATTTGATTACTGGGATTTCGCCGAATTTCTTCTCCACGCTTTCTTCCAGAAGAAGAAGTTCACCAAGTCCCTCGGAGATCTGGGGTATGTGGCCCGCCTCGAAAGAGAGACTGTTATAGAACACTATCATAGGTACATGGGTCTAGCTACTGAGCGCTATGAACGAGATGAACGCCTCCTGATAAATATGTACCGGAAGAGCGTGGATGATGACGTTCTAAGGATGAAGCTGGCAACAAAAAGTCCAACAACCATTCAACACCTCTAGGCCATCATGGAAAAGTACGCTAGCAAATCAAATGCCGTGACGGGCAAAAGACCCCCAAAATTCCTTATGGACAGAAAAGAGTCCAGGGCGAAGATACCGAAGGTCGAGAAAACTAATAACGCTCCAAACCCACCTTCGAGTCATACACTCCTCTGGCAAGATCTCGGGCTGAAATTATATCCATTCACAGGCACCTTTTAAAGGACCCACCCGCCATGAAGGAATCAGTCGAGCGTCAAAGGTTGCCAAAGTTCTGCCAATATCACCGAGATCAGGGGCATGATACCGAGGAGTGCTATCAACTCAAGAACGAGATCGAGAAGTTGATTCGCCAAGGAATTGTGCAGCAAATTGCACCATCAACAACCAGCGATAACTAGGGGAGCCAGAAGAGGTATGGGGGAAAGCCCTGGCAGAAGAAGAAGAAGGATGGTTACCGCAATAATAGCAACAACAACCAGGATGGTGGAGGAAACAACTCTCAAGATCCTCCTCCACCACCGCCAAACAGAGCCAACCGAGTCATCAACGGCATCAATGGCTACACAGGAGAAGCAATTTCCTTGACCAAGTTAAAGGATAGTGTGCGAGCCATACCCCACACTGAGCCAGTCAACAAAAGGCTCCGCCCCGAGGAAACTATTACCTTCTCGGATGCGGACACCGTGCCAAATCAGATGCCTCACTCGGATCCTCTCATCATCTCAGCAAACGTACAAGATACTCTGGTAAAAAGAGTCTTCATAGATGATGGGAGCGGGGTAGAAGTAATGTTCCAAGACTGCTTCCAGAAGTTGGGATTTACTAAAGATGACCTCAAACCTACGGGTCTGATCCCGGGGTTCACAGGAAATCCAGTAATACCTCTCGGGGAAATCACACTCCCCGTCACAGTAGCAGAAGGAGCCAAGAGCCTAACCTTATACTGAACATTTGTGGTAGTAGACACCGTCACACCCTTCAACATTATCCTTGGCAGACCCTGGATGTGCCAAGCTAAAGCTGTATGGTTTCCCTACCACCTGATGCTGAAGTTTCCAACACCACAAGGAGTAGCTACAATCAAAGGAGACCAAGGAGTGGCGCGCTCTTGCATAATCACGGCCATCCGTGATGCCAGAAAAGTGAGCAACATCTCGGCCGTCAACACCATTTTAGAAGATCTGGTCCCTGATCCTGATCTCGAACAACCCATGGTGTTCCATTTTGAAGAAGAGGCCTACAACGAGATGACTACACTATGGCATAAACGCAGCCACCAAGCCTTCCAAGTGGGGGAACTGGTAATGCCAGTTGGCTCGTGGTGCACCAACAAGCTAGGAGGAGCGCTATAGCCGAGGACCAAAGGACCATACAAAATCTCCGCAGCACAATCCGGTGGATTCTACCTCTTGCAAACACACGAAGGAGAGCACTTGGACCCTGTCATTATGGCGCCCTTCCTACGCAGGTACCTCGGAGCTAAAACCAAGTAGACCTTCTCCATATAAGGAGAAACTACTTCAATAAGGCCTATGGGCCAAGTTCTTTTTCTTTTCATCTTTTTACATTTTCATACCCGAGCTCCCAAACTCGGGGTTGTCTTTTATAATTTTACCGAACTCTCAAGTTCGAAGAATGCAATTTCTTTTCGATATATATCTTCTATTTTATTTTGAAGCAGTCTATACTCTCTAAATACAAAGAGAAACTATGCCTCACAAAGCATAAGTTAAGACTGCTGCCTAAAGATCCATACGCTTATAAGTGTACGATTGATGCTTATCTAATATGAGCTGTTTAGACTACGTGTCTGAACTACAATCATCTTAGGCCAAAATAAAATAATATACTTATAAAAAATATATGGTCAAAGACCAACATGATACGGGTCATGCAAACTCACAAAGTTTGGAATACGACTCTCTGTGTGATACTCCTATTAAGGTACACATCACTATTTATTAAGGCTATTCATAAGCCTAAAAGAGTCAATCTTCTCAAGGATTGCAAAATAAAGACCTTTATAAAGGCAAAATCAAAAAGTGTTATTACACTATGAAGCTTCTTACACCTCGTGAAGGTCTTTAAACACAGGGGTACGACCCCGACCGCGAGAAGAATTAGAGGCACGACCTCGAACACTCTGGAGGCCACAGCCCCAATTACTTTCTTCTGTTATCCTCATCAACTGAGAGGACGCGGGGGATCCACCTCTATTCTCTAAAATGACAGGCCGAGTAGGAGAGTCAATAGAGCCACGAGCTCTAGGAATAGGTGTCGCCTCTCTACCCCTTCCATATGGGATCCCTCGAGATACACCCCCTTGGACATGAGGCCTTATCAAAGGTCCTGAATATGGGACACCAGAAGGTCCACCTATCTCCCTCCTTGGAGATCCTGAAGGTATTACAAACACACCTTGAGCCTCTAGTTCCTTTATTTGGAACCTGCAAGCGTTAAGCTCGGCCTGACACATTCTCAACTCATCTATCCTGGAGGCAATCTTGTGATTCACAGTGATATTCTCATCTCGGAGGGAAGAACTACGAGCATCCTTCTCGTGACTTTTCACCCTTGATCTTCAATAAGTCACTCCTGACTTTCCTCCATTCTTGGTCGTACTCCTTGTTAGTGGCCAAAGCTTTATTAAGCGCTTCTTCTAGATCCTTACAACTCTTCTGAAGATCGCTCAGTTTCTGATTCAGTTCAGCTCTTCGCTCCAAAGATACCTTCAGCCCGCCACGAAGACTCTCACATTCTTCTCGTACTATGCTGAAGCATTCCTTGGATTCATCCAAATCTTCCTTCAGTTTTTTGCTCTTCTGAAGGATAGCTTCATACTTGACCTGCAAAGCAGCACATGCGGTAGAGCAACACTGGACATAAAGGGAGGTAAAGACCAATTAATTCCAAAGACAAAACACATGTTCAGAATACATGAAACACCAAAAGTTGGCGAAAAGAGAAAAATCTTGAAGTAAAAGACAAGGCTCTAAGGAGTTACAGTCTTCTCCTGCTCATCAGAAGTCTTCGGATCCTCAAGTGAAGTTTCCACAACCGGCTTCTCCACCAGGAACGTCAGCTCAGGATACAAACTGGATAGCTTGTCTTGGAACTCCTCCAGAGTTAAAGCCCTCTTCAAAGATTCCAGACTAGACAGTAGACTGGTCTCAAACCTCCCGATCTGGCTAAACTTTGCCCGAAACTCCTTCAAATTCTTCGGCAATTCAGGCCAAGTGTAGGCAGGGGCTAGACATCCTTGAATCTCTTCATTAAGAAACCCCTTCAGAGGAATCCACATCTTCGAGAGCTCAGATTTATGGTAGAATTCACCATACTCTTGGTGATGAGCCTCCATCTCTGGACAGTTGAGGCAGAAGTCTATTATCAACCGAACTAGCCGCCTCTGGCTAACAGGATCAGTATACCGGTCTCTCTCTGCTTCCACCAAAGCATTGTTCCTTTTCAATTCTAAGAAGGAACCATCAGACAGCCTTTTTGCCTTCTTCAAGGCTTGATTCTCCTCTTCCAAGGCCTTTATTCTGGCCTTATCCTAAGCCCTCTCATTCTGGAGATGCTGTAGCATATCTGAAGGTTCCTTAGACCTCTTGGACATCTCCTCCTTCATCAGCTCGAGCTCGGACGTCTGCCCTTGAGAACGGTTGTACAGTGTCCGAATGGAGTTGTACATATACTTAATCTGACTCACAGACTGTAAAAGAAGATAAAGAGGGTTAGATAACTATACAGCTAATCCTATTGAAAGCTAAGCCGAATCATACCTGGCTAATTTTGGGACAGCCTGGTACCACCTCGACCAGAACTTCAGAAGGAGGAGGTGACACATACTTCTCGAACTCTTCCAATGGTTCGAGTTCGGGCCTTGGCTTCTTTGAAGACTTGTCCACAGAGCTCCCTGAAGCCTCGAGATCCCTCTTCCTCTCATTACTGTTCAACAGCCCCCTTGATTCAGCTATCTAAGACAACAAATTTGCTGCCCTGTTCGCCCTAGAAGCACCCACTGCATATACAAGGAAGGAAGTTAGCGTAAGAAGCAATGGAAACATTGTGGACGATGATATAATACAAGAAGAAATACCCTCTTGCAACGCATCTGACTCTACCGCAGGAGTTATAATCATGATCTCATCAACATTTTCAGTCATGATGAGAAGGACACTAGAGGTCCGAGACATTTCCTTTCTTGGACCTCGGACTAAGGCAGAACCCTCATCCTCTTCCTCATCTGATGGATCTAAAGCCACACGAACAAATAGGCAATCAGCCTCCCCAATCACTTTCAGCTGTGATTGAGTCTTCTTGGGTCCTTAAACCAACCTTTTGAACCGACGCTCATGTCGAGCATATTTCATCAGACCCGATATCTCCTCATATACCTCTTTCTCGGATACTTCATCTCGGGCAGTCCTTTCTTCTAAGGCCCTATAGGCCTGCAACGCCTTGCCTGCTCCAGCTGGATCCTGCTCCATAGATAGAAGGGCTTCATACCAATCCATCTCAACACCTTCTGGCTGGTCAAAATGTGTCAACTTCAAGAAGCTGCAATTTTGAAGAGTACTACCAGATAGTTGATTCAACCAGTCATACATTTATATAGGTCATTGCCAACCCATTTGATGATCTCCAGATACAAACTTACCCTCTCTAGGCTTGATCTTATCACTCACCAACTCCCAAGCTATATTTAGCAGTTGGCGGGACGACTCCACTTCATGCAAGATCTCATTTTGAACCTCTTCATTCCAATCAGGAACTTCATATTTGGTTCGATTGAAGGTTAGTTTTACCTTATCCCACTTCCCACAGTTCACAGAAAGTACAAAAAGCTTACCTAAAGTGGTATCCCGAGAGGTCAAGGTTACATTTTATTTAACAACGAAAACCTTATACATGGTCCGCAACAAGGAGAGACTGGGATGGTAACCTTTACGAATACACCAAGTTATTAAGGCCATAATGATTATTATCACATTGGCATGTAACTGCCCTGGATGCAACCTATAATGCTGAAGAAAATCATCCAACAGTCGGGAAAAGGGGAAAAGCTAACCATAATGCAGAATCCTCCCATATATGACCCCTCGGGTTGGAGTTACTAATTCAGCTGCAGACCTGTCTTCTCCTAAGTACATGAGGTCAGCATCAGAGGGAATGGAGAAGGGAAAACCTTCTGCGAAGATAGCAGCATCGGCGCGTGCTTTATCCTCCTTCTTCGCCCTTTTGCTACTACCTTCACCATTCATGGATACTATACCTCTGGATGCATGCATTACCATGGGGCTATTCCCCTCTATCTGAGCCCTCCTGGCTATAGCCCTCAACCTATTCTCTTCATCAGAGGCTTTTTTCTTCAAAACTACTGGTTTTTTCCCACTCGCTACCTCAGCTCTACAGCGGTCATGGGAGCTACTCTCCTCAGCCTGAGCTTCTACATACTCTCCCTCATCATGATGGGGGATGGAAATTGTTTTACTATTATTACTCATGATTACAAAGAGTATGGGGGGAAATACACACATAGAGATAAAAGGAAAAAACTAACACAAGCAAATGCGCAGAGAAAGAAGATAGCACTTACTGATGATGGAAGCAGAAATTTGGGGCTTCAGAAATTGATAAAGTACTGATGCATCTTCTGAACTTGGAAAGAAGAAATTTTCGAATAAGAGAAGACAATAGGAATGATTTGGGAAATTTAATCCAAACCTAGACAGCATTGAAGACGAGTAATTACCTCGATTTTGTTTCCAATGCAAGTATTGGAAGAGACGGGGGACAGACCATCTCTGCTTGCTAATGAAGACACGCCACGTGTACCCACCAACTAGATTTCAAAGAAAGCTAATCTCAGCCATTCATATATTTGATGGAATGTGAAAGAACTTGAAGCTAGATATTCAGAAGGGTAAGCCCGAGATGAGAGTCCCCGAATGACACTTCGAGCTTAACACCCCGAGTTAATCTCCCTCGAGTTATTAGTCTTCCCTCGAGAAGCAAGCCTTTCCTTCAACCTTCGATATGGAGTACTCTATATTCTGAAGATCTACCTTGGGGCTACTGATAAGTCCATGGTTCGTATTCGGACCTCATTCATACTCGGACCAGGGCCCGAGGAAGGGTCGTGGGCTCGAGATACGCGGAGGATGGATCCATAGGTCTATCAATCCTAATCCTTATAAGGAATGCATACATTATGAGTGTTCTACAAGGAATATACATCTTCTCAAAGATGGTAATACAGCTATCCTAAACATGGTAACACAACCATGTCTGAAATACAGTTCTATTATACATGGTAATACAACCTCTATTCCCATAAGATTTGTAATTCATACCATAAATACATATCTTGGTGATCTACGGATTATAGCCATTTAAATACCCTAAGAGGTTTGGTAGACCTCTCATCTAATCTCATACTTTATACTTTACGCCTTAAGCAAATATACTGACTTGAGCGTTAGAGTGTCTATCCCCGGGACAGCCGGGGCCTTTGTCTTGCAGATCAGTTCGAGAGCCTGGTTCGTCGTCGAAGTGTTGGTGTACGGCATACATCAATCACTATCTGGTAATGGTGATTGATTTCAACAGAGATGAGACGTTGATCTTTGACAGTGTCATGGGTGGGAACAAAGATAAATGGTTCAGATTTGCAAAATTTGTGATACACCTCTAACCTCTGTATCCACTTTAACATTAACATTATGACTATTGGTAGCATCTGATTTCTGGATGCAGCTATCATGTTTCAATTGTGTTCTCCATCAGTGCGGAGATGAAAGGAAGAATGCTATACTGCATAAACCGGTGAGGATGATTCACCCACCATGGTGTAATCCTTTCCCTGATACAGATAGTGGCGTAGCAGCAACACATGTGTTCTGTTGCTACACCAGCTCTGAAGGCTCACTCAAAACGAAGAGACTGAATGAGGTATCATAGACTGTAGATTTTTATTACGTATTCAAATTGGTTTTATTGCCGACAAAGCTGACTTCAACATCTGCAATTGTAGGAATCTGTTATGATGGACAGGAGACTTGCCTTGTGTGCCACAATATTGAAATCGCCAAACAACCTGCACCGCCTCGACATTGCGCATTCTGTTGATCGCTTCGTTTGGGCCAAGAAATTTAAACACATCAAGCCAAGCGCGATAATGTTGAAATCATTATGGATCCTAGCCACATTCCCCAACAAGCAGGGATGAATATGAATGGTTTGAGCTTTTGCCCATCAGTTTAATAGAGGATGCTTAACATTATGCTATGAACATTGCATCAAATATGTTTTTGGTGCCAGTGTAATATTTTGCTTGCTCTTCATTGTCTGTGACTGTGAGAGTATGGTAATCCTGTATTTGGCAGTCCTCAAGAGATACCCTTTTTCCATTTCCCAGGCTAGATTTATGTTGAATGTATTATTAATTATTGTTTAACAGTTTAGGCTTTCACATTCATTTACTCAGCTAAATCAAGTATAAACCATAGATGTCAAACAAAAACAGATTACTATAAACAGAAACATCTCAATTGCAACATATTGTCTGCAATTGTAGGTCTTTTGTTCAAAACATATAA
The DNA here is from genome assembly GCA_948330725.1 of Sherardia arvensis. Taxonomy (NCBI): domain Eukaryota; kingdom Viridiplantae; phylum Streptophyta; class Magnoliopsida; order Gentianales; family Rubiaceae; genus Sherardia; species Sherardia arvensis. The sequence goes on from OX415236.1 coordinate 26,254,429, forward strand.
AAATTATACCTTAGCTGATATATTACAACAAGTGGGTATAATCAATGAATATGTAATAAACTCATGGAACAATTAGTTTGATGGAGTAGGTTTGATTACAAATCTGTTCCAATCATCATAAAATGGTGCAATTAGCATTCTTCAGTGTTGTAGAAATTTGATAATATTTCGAGTGGATTGCAAAAAAGACCCCTGCAACATGCAAAATTAACATCCGGGGTACCTAAACTTTATTTGCCTCATTTTACATACTCAAACAAGCCACAATTCTCAGATAATATACCTATAATATTTTTTATTCATTGGACATCAATAATATTAATTTATATTCTGAACTTAGAACCTCATTGAATCAATCTTCCATTCTTCTACCAAACAACTATATTTTTTGAAGGGTATTATAGAATTTTTGGACAGTGAAATGTAAAGATCTCTCCTCCAGTTAAGTTTTACATTTGCTAACAATTACCAAACCAGCTATAAATGGAAAAATTACAAGTCGAGATGATTATAATCTTTTGATTTAAACAACGTTTTGATATTTATTCAAGCATTAATTTTTGGACATAATATCTAGATCAATTTTAATAGAAAATAGTGTTGTTGTACCCCCAAGTGTTTAAATAAGTGCTAATGTACCCCTATGTTTTTTTAAAGTGCCACTATACCCTCAAATGTATAATTTGGGCAGAATTTTCTTTTGCCAAATGTAAAATGTCAAGAATACCCTCACTATTATTTAATGGTAAAAAAGAAAAATTTTAGGATGAAAATGCCCCGACCAAATCAATCGAATTTCGAGATCTGATTTAGCTCATTGACTTCCGAAAAACCTTCTTTCCCTGCCTCATTATTCATCTAATTCCCGCTTCTCTTTTAGCTTCACACCCAGTCAAGCAAGACAATCCAAATCCATACCAGTCACCGTTACTTCATCGGATGAACGCGTTTGAAACCGAGGGACCAAAACCACCGTGCCCAGAAATTAGTGTGAGTCGGGGGACTGAAACCGCCACACCTATTAATAATTTGCGTGACTAGCTAAAATTACCAAAGGAGATAATAGAGTTGGCGAGATTATGATAAGTTCACCAATGCTTTCAATTTCTTGAGTTTTTGGATATAAAGGTTAACTTTTTCAATAATACTGTGCATTTATTCTGTAATTCAATGATATTAATTTCTTGGATTTTTTTTGTGCCCATGGGCATTTGGGTCAAGAAAAAAATAGCCTAACGAGTGAGGGTAAATTTATCTCTTAGTTCAAAATACTGTTGGAAAATTGGCTTTAGAAGTACACTTCTTTATTCAATGTAATTATAGTTCTACATCAGCACTTTTAAATTACTCGGGGGTACATTGGCACTTTCTTATAAACTTGGGGGTACCTCTGCTTATAAATATTATAGGGGAATTTTATTTCTTTTATAGGAGAAATGATTGCAATAAACCCTTTTGAAAGACCATATTACCCTCAGCTGATTGCTTTGGATAGTTTGAGACCGTAAAAATGAGTTTACCAAGTTCATGTACCTTAGGTTTGATTTTTGCATAGTTTGGTTCCCTTTTTGTATTCCAATTCACTCTAATAATTTTTCTGGTCTTGTTCACTGTCGAGTCGACCATTATAATACCAGTGTTGTTTTTTTGTCATTTGTTGCCACTATAACATCAGTAATGGTTCAGTAAAGATACTCAAAAAAATTGATAAAACTTGAACAAACATCGACACGTTTTAATAGAAACTGTTGCTGAAGTCTCTTCCAAACAAGTTCATGCTTGGTTTATTAAAACAGAACATGAAAATGTGGATTGTATTCTAATAAACAAATTTAGTATGTTTCGTTCATTATGGGTCACCTTAGTAGAAATAACAGAACTTTGTAAACTATACACATTTAGTTAGAAAATAAGTGTTAAAATACTTAAATGTACGTAAGCGTATTGTAATAATTGTTCCAAGAATAGCAATTTCCCATTGCATATAATTTATCAAAACACAGTTATAATAAAAAAACTAGTCAAATCAGCTAATACGATCAGATAGACAAATAAGCTGATACAATCATGTTTAGGGATTTATGTTATATTAGAATTTTTGTTACACGCAGATTATCGAATGAATGAATGAAGATATATCACCTAATTTAAATTTAAGAGTTAATTTAAGATAAAAATAAATTTAAGATAAATTCAAAATTACAGAAATTATCAGATTCATAAAAGTACACAAGAAGCTATAGACATACATATTAAAAATATAATATTTCGCCATTATTATTAATGTATATAATTAAATGACTTTGTTTTAATCCATCGATTTCGATCACCTTATCGACCGGTCGTCTTATCGATCAGTCCGCATTCATGATCGATCTTTTACGTTCATGATCGTTGATCATTAATTATATAAATTCAATATAAATCTTATCATGATTAGTTCACGTTTTAAATGAATGATCTCGATCAGATCTATAACGACCGATATTGATCTTGTTAACGAACGGCCGTGATCATTCTCACCCCACTTATGTACACATCATAATGGTGGTCCATTTCACATTACTTTTTGAATAAAAAATTACAACAAGTATTTTGAAAGGTGGAAGGTTATGGAAAGCTTGACTGGAAGGTACTTATTTGTGTGGATTAATTTAATGTGGAAAATAATGACTTTCATAACTTCCCTTTAAGGTAGACGAATATACCACTACTATTCATTATTAGGGAAATTGATATTGTACTTCTTCACAGAGCTAGACCGATTTGTTACTGAAATTTATCGGTAGCCTTTCAAAATCCGTCACCGTTCACAGCACACAACTCTTACCTTGTCAACCACCGCTGCGATGGAACGGCAAATGGAAAGTCCAAGTGACCTTGGGGCAGAGGAGTTTGATTCAGGGCGAGTCAGCTTAGAAATCAGCAGCCCGGAGCCTCAGCCAGTGCCAGGCGGTGTCACCATTGTAGAGAGCGGTGTACACCCGATCTATGCAGATCCTCTCACAGAGCCATAGTATCATTGGCGGTAAGATTCTATAACCCTAACAACAGTAGGAAATCTAGGGATTTCATCAAGCTTGTTTTGTTTGAGGAAACCTATTAACAACATATGTATTAGTTTAAGTATTGACTAAATCAGCTCATCATATGTGGGTTTACCATTGTCTTCAGGCAGATCTCCCTCACACGGTCCAATTGCGATGGTGAAGGATTCACAGTTAATGACCAACCCTGACTACATTGAGTTCAACCTACCATCCACTTCGATGGGGGATCGTGCTATTTGCCGCAACTATGACTGTGAAAGGCATATGAATGTGATATTAAACATTATGTTTTTTGGACTATGGTTACTTGTGTTCTGAGCTAATTTGTAAGTTTACACTGATTTCCCTAACGGCATGCTTCCTTGAATGATCTTAAATTAGAGGGATACCTTGTTTGTGCGGTAACAGTATACATATAATGTGATGATTAAATATCAGGTTCACAAAATAATGAAATACTTATTTGATTTCAATAATGAGTCGTTGCACTTGTGTTGGACTCCCTTTTACCGGATATGATCACCATGTACAGTGTAATCATCTTCTGATTGCTATCTAGGATTTAGGATTTAATTGTATAACAGCAATGTTTCTTAAATTTATCCATAGGAGAAAGTTATGCACATAACTATATCGTGCTCAAAACATTTTTGGTGTGCAGGGAATGTGGTATTCTGCCATGTCTGTAATTTCGTACGTTAAAGTGTAACAAGACCCGGGGTTTAATTAGTCATAACTTTGCAATAATACCCTGGATGTTTAATTGCATCGGGATATAATATAAGGCAAACCATTGGGAACGTCCATTATTGTTTACCTCCTTGTCTAGTGGAATAGCTGGCCTCGACTCTTGTACAATTATCATGTTAAATGTATTCAATATCAGTGGCGTATGTTTTGACAATAAGTATGTCTTTATAGGCAAAGGATCGGGCTGTTGCCAGAATGGTGAGGGATCTTCAAGTGGTTACTGCAAAGCACATGAAGGATATGAATGAACGCCGTCTGTTTCCCATCGATTGTATCACCAGTCTGTCTTTCCGTGTGCAGCCAAAACACAGCATTCCATATCTCGGTCTTCTAGATATTGTTGACAAGCTAAAGGAATTGCAGGAATTGTTTAATATTACGCTAGATGGTACAAATGTTCCTCTTGTTCCGCTGACACAGAATCCTGTTAGTGGAGTAATAAACTCTCAGAATAGGCCTACGTTTGGATGGCCAACTGACAAGTGTGGCAATTTTGTGACCAAGCTGATATGCAGGCATAGCTGGTCAATTTCCACACTGGACAACCATCAGATTGAGATTGCAGACTACTGCTTGGCTGTACATCCGAAGTTTGATCCAAGGTAACAAACTATAATAATTTCTTATGCATGTAGTTACTATAATAGCTTTGAACAACATGATACACATGTGGCACAATTCCTAATTTCATGTATGCTTTTGCAATTTACACAAAAGGGAGCCCATCTTTAGAAGTCCACAAGGATCACCTGTTCTCAGACAAGATATCGCTTCGCTGGACCTCAACAGGGACATATCACCTTCAGTTATAAATGCGTGGGGGTTAGTATGCCTGGATTATTGGAAGAGAAACGGGAGGTCAGGCAGAACTTGTTTAAGTCTTGTATCAAAGGTAGAATGAAATTGAATTCCAGTTTTTTTAGTTCCTGTCATAGTATAATGTTATTTTGGATTATGCGCGGGCATTCTATGTCTGTGTCCAGTACATAGAAAGTGATTCATATTTTTTTTCTCGATTATTATACTAATAAGAACTATGTTTCGTTTATTGGCAGGAATATGTAAGTGAGCACGGTCTTTTTAATCAGTGTGCTATCTAGATTTCCTGGATTACTCAGTCAGGCATTTCCATATCTGAGGCGGAGCTGGTATGTATCTCACTTGTCAAACCGCATAACAAAATCGTTAGGACCAACAGCACGCAAAATGTTTGATTTTGTGCACTTTTGTTCAGTACATTCTTTTTCTACAGATATGTGTGCCATTGTACAAGGAAAACCAGTACAACCTACTCTTTATTAACTTCCGTACAAGAATGATTCAGTGCGTTGACATTGTATATGCCTCCGACAGGTCTGATTGGGATGAGCTAGCCGAGAATACGGTAACTCAACCCAATTCACTACAAAAACATTAATTTATCTCCACAACCTCATTCATGAATTTATATGTATTCACTCTAAATACAGTCAATTTTTCTCAATAGTATGAAATGTCACGTGACTAACAATATCAAGTGAATAGATTACATGGTTCTGGGAGTTGATTAAAAGAATTGGGGATGTTCGTGCTTTGAAAAAATGGGAGTTTACTTATGAAGTTGTTCATCCACACTGGAGCACAACAATACACGATGCAGATAGTGGGCTCACAACAATGTTTTTATTGGAGTTTATTGGTAAAGCAGGTGAAGAGCTCCGCTCAATGAGGCCGAATGAGGTGAGAATTTTACTTGACTTCGGTGCTTATACATTTGATTTTCACAAATTGTGAGTAACAATTTATGAATTTGACATATAATTGTAGGAGCACATTCGTGCTCAGTTGAGGATCAGTGTGTGTGCTGCAATTGTGCGTGCTCCCATTAACATTCACCGTCAGGCTGTGATTCAAAATGTTCAACAGTTTATCGACGGAAAAAATGAAGGTTCGATACTGCCAACCCTTGAGACGAGTAACTATTGCAAGTTCCCCCGGAGTTTTGGCTAGGTGGTTACTTCATCATACTTCTCTACTTGTAATGCTTCTATTTTTCTAATTTTTTTAAACAAACGGGCCTTGTGTCCCTATGCTTCCTGATGATTTTATCTTCCATTCATTACCTTTGTTGGTTATGTGATTTAGCAAGGGTATGCGGAATGTGTTTGATTGTATGCAAGTGGGAATGTGTTTCATCATCTCTAGATGCTCGAATTAGTGTGATTGAATACCTGATGCAGCATAGTCGTTGTAGACTTGCTTTATTTGTTTGATAGTAAATGCCGCATAGTTGATTGAGCCGGATAAATACTTACAAAATGTGCTATGTCGCTGCATATTACTACGAAATTGATTCTATTGGCCCGACATATGTCAAAAGACCAGCTTTTAGTACCAACATTTAAAATGCAAAATTGGTAGCACAAACATACCCGTTTGACCAATTTTTAGCCCCGAAGTCAGCATCAAGTTTTTGGAAGATCTCGTTGGAAATTTCTTATTTAATATAATTTCATTTATTTCTAAATTAAGTCTAAAAATACTTTGTAGACATGAATGTTGTTGGTAACATTTCAAATAACAATCGGTTATTATTTTTCGTAAAGTGCATTATATATATATATTCCATTAAAAATATGACTTGTAAACGTTAATATCTCCTATTCATCTGATTATCAAATTATATTTAAAAAGCTACACACATGTAAATTGAAAAGCTTCATTTATAGCCCTAACAAATTAAATGATTAATGTTGTACTTTTATTTACTGGAGTGTTTTTAGTAATTTATATTTTTAGATACGAAGTTATTAATCAAATAGAATTAAATTAAGTAAATTTACTAAAACACACTTGCATACATTTGATTTTTGTCAGCATATATGGATTTAGGGCCATTTTGGGTAAAAATCGGCTCAAAATTGGTTTGTTGTGGCTATGAATTCATCTAGGGTAAAATGCAAACATAACCTTGAGTTCTTGGTTAAGTGCAAATATAACCCTCAATTCTTAGAATGTGCTATTATAACCCTGAATTAGCTTTGACTTCAAAAAGCTATAACCTTGCAATGGTTGACTTGTGGTTACTGTAATTTATGCCTATTTAATCACTTGAAATGACAAAACTGCCCTCAATATTTGGATGTTATCTGATAGCAAGAACCGGTAAATAGGGAAAATGCAAAAAAACTAGTTTGTTGCATCTCAGGGCCAAGAAAAGATTAAGCCAAGTTGCAGAGAGAAGAGCAAATAATCATCACATATTTGTTAAATCCGATTAACCAAAATAAATCATTTAGCCCTTTAAATCCATAAGGGTTGTATCATCTTTTCATGTTTTAATGGGTTTTTCGGCTATAAAATTACAATAAAATTATAATCAGGGTTATAATTGCACTTTTTGAGAACTGGAGGTTATATTTGCACATAACTTAGAATTGAGGGTTATATTAGCACTTTTCGCATTAATCTAATTGGTATGTCGAGGGACTTCTATTAATGGTGAATTTTAAATGTTGTTATCATAACATTTGTTGTTGGCCCATCAAACAATTTAGTCATGGCAGAAAATATTGTAGTTTATTGTGGCGATTGATTTTCTTCAAGAAACCATCTACTGTCATTATTCCACACTGAGAAATCGCAGTTCTAGCAGAATAATGTTACCAAAATTTTATTCAATATATCCTTCCAAACATTTTTGATTGCATATATTCCATCAAGTATCTATACTAAGTCGAAAAAACGTCTCATTGAAATTGCATTTTAATACAATCAATCAATTAGTATTAGCGGACGAGATCAATATAATATCGACTTTTAACGGTACATCATACATACTTGAATATTCAGTTGCATCCTCTACTATGATGGGAGGCAGCATACTTGTGAATAGTTTCTTATAATAAAAAAATGGTTGTACTACTGTCTACTTGTCACAAAAGGTTATTACAACCTATCACAAACCAATGATTTTCGCAACTAAAATCTCATTTCACCTGGAATTATCTCAATTAACCTGCAACATTATATGTTCGACCGGGAGAAACTCAATTAAGTTGGAATAATCTCAGTTCAGTTAATCTCATCTCAAGTTGAGAGCGACGTTATCATACACATGCACAAAGAAACGAAATAATTCATCTTTGTAACAAGCCCGGTTTTATTTTCCCGTGTTAGTTTTTGCTTGAATTCCGTTGTGTATTAGTTGTCATGTTTTGGTTGTTTTACTACCCCGACTACGAATATGGTGTAGTGCGTCAACCTTCCAAATTTCCCTGGTGGTAATCGTACAATTCAGTATTTTAAGTTGACAAATAATTGTAGAAATACAATAGTGAATGAGTTCAATTTAGCCGCGTTGCACTAATTTAAGGTCTCAGTATATCTCCGGAGGGGATTTTTCTATTCACGTTTACTATGAAAATGTACAAGTTAGGGTCCTTAATTTCCACAAAGTTTCAAATTAATGAATTGTTATGTATCAGTATTCAGTACTAGTTTAATAAAAATACAACTTAAATAAATTTCAAATGCAAATAGGTTAAAAAATATTCCTCTGCCACATTCTAGTTGCCAGTCTAACGAAAGTAAAAAGGTGTCGTCTCCATTTCTCGGAATCTGAAATACTATGTGTTGCTAGAATAGGTGTCCTAGTCTAAATGTCCCACAATGTGTCTCACTTTATTGTTCCAAGCAAGCAAAGTAATAACTCAAGAAACAACCATCCAACCGGTACTGTTCTTCCTTTCAAACTACAAGTACATCTTCATCCAAATCAACAAACCCTAAAATCTCTCAAACTATTTTTGTTTGCACCTCTTTTTCATTTACAAGAATCTCTAGCATGGATAAGAGAACAATATCGCAAGTCCGAATAACGGGCGAGGCTTGCTCAAAGCTTTTTCAAAGTAAAAAAGGGAGGGCGAAAGAAGCAGATCATGTTCCAGGCTGCAGATGAAGAAGTCGACGGTTTGGGCCAATCATCCGGAAGTATTACCGAAGTAGAGTGTAGTATTCAACCTTTTTACCATGAGGAAATCAGCCACAGGCAACTGCCAAATCTCAAAGATCCAGAATCCAAAAATGGCATCACAGGTATGGTCACTGCTCTGCTTCCAAGTCTTTTAGCTGATTGTCTACCAATTGTGCTTATGTTCATCTTATGTCAATAGTTCCATGGCTAGAGTGCTAATAGTTCAATAGTTGGTTGGATTTCAAGATAATTTAGATTTGGATAAGGTAATGTTGCGCTGCTTAGGAGTTATGTTAGCAAACATTCAATTTTTGTAAGATAATTCCAGGAAACCACATGTTAGAGTGAGATCACTCTAGCCAAATAAGTTGCAAGAACTCCGTGTATGCTCTACTATTTGAGTGATGTATTATACTCCAAGTTATAAATGTAGTCTTCCTAGATTTGATGTCTTGATCTGCCTGAATAATGAACGGCATAATACTTGGGACTAGAGTATAAGTTCTCCATGAAGTATCTAGTAATGGTGAATTCATTGAAAATGTAAGTGCGTGATTGTAAGCATTCAGGGAAGAAAATGTATAGTTAAGCCATAGAGATCCAATACTGCCTGCGTACAACCGATTATTGTCGAATAGGGACAGGGATTTAGGATAAATGATTTTAGGCTGTAGTCTTCCTAGATAAAAGGCCTAATTCTTGGGACTAGAGTATAAGTTCTCCATGAAGCATCCTAGATCCTAGTAATGGTGAATTCATTGAAAATGTAAGTGCGTGCTTGTAAGCATTATTGACATAAAAGGTATAGTTAAGCCAAATCCAATACATCCTGCATACAACCGATTATTGTCGAATTGGGACAGGGATTTAGGATAAATGATTTTAGGCTATAGTCTTCCTATATTTGATGGCTTCATCTGCCCGACGAATAAAAGGACTAATTCTTGGGAATAGAGTATAAGTTCTCCATGAAGCATCCTAGATCCTACTAATGGTGAATTCATTGAAAATGTAAGTGTGTGCTTGTAAGCATTATTGGCAGAAAAGGTATAGTTAAGCCAAATCCAATGATGGATGTCTACGACCCGCACTTGATCACGAACCCTGCTCACGAACTGATCTGCAAGACAAAGGCCCCGGGTGTCCCGGGAATAGACACTCCGATGCTCAAGTCAGTATATTTGCTTAAGGCATAAAGTATAAAGTATCAGATTAGATGAGAGGTCTACCAAACCTTTAGGGTATTTATATGGCTACCATCCGTAGATCACCAAGATATGTATTTATGGTATGAATACAACTCTTATGGGAATAGTAGTTGTATTACCATGTATAATAGAAGTATATTTTGGACATTGTTATGTTACCATGTTTAGGATAGCTGTATTACCATCTTTGAGAAGATGTATATTCCTTGTAGAACATTCATAATATACGCATTCCTTATAAGGATTAGGACTGATGGACCTGTGGATCCACCCTCCGCGTATCTCGAGCCCACGGCCCTTCTCGGGCCCTGGTCCGAGTATGAATGAGGTCCGAATACGAACCATGGACTTATAAGTAGCCCCAAGGTAGATCTTCAGAATATAGAGTACTCCGTCTCGAAGGTTGAAGGAGAGGCTTGCTTCTCGAGAGAAGACCAGTAACTCGAGGGAAAATAACTTGGGGTGTTAAGCTCGGGGTGTCCTTCTAGGACTATCCTCTCGAACTTACCCTTCTGAATATCTAGCTTAAAGTTCTTTCGTATTCCATCAGGACACGTGGACGGTTGGATCTGAATCTGCCTTATTGAATTCTGAGGGGATTGACATGTGGTCTTGATTCATTGTATCTTCTGGCGGTGAGGAAGACCAACCTTCAAATTGCCTATATCGTTTCGCGAGTCGAGGTAATTACTCCACTTAAATTCATGCTAATTTACTGGTTATATAACCAAGTAATTTTCCTTGTGTTTAACATCAATCTTCATCCAAATATTTTACGTTTTAATCTCTGCAAAAATACTCAACTAAACTCTTGTCTTTCTTCATCATCTTCTTCACATAACCTTTTTCTTCTCATAACCTTTTTCCCCCCATTCTCTGTATTCCCATGTCGTCAGCGAACTCTAGCATTTCCTCTGGCAATGGAGAGAATGTTCCCTTGGCTCGTGACTTGCGCACTTTATTCCTGGAGGTTGAGTCTGGGGAATTGATGGAGGTAACTATGGCGACACCACTGCAGGCGGTAGCTGTAGTGGCAGATGACGGTGCCTTCGGGTCAGAGGTAAACCCTAATGCGGAGCCCCAAGTTGATAAACGGGTTCCGGACGCCGAAGGTGTGAATGACGTCACCAAGGTGGTCGACGAAAATACCCTGCAATTTTTGAAGTCATGCAGGTTGTCGTACCCCATCGAGGCTGGTTTGAGGCTCGAGGACCAAACTACTCCGGTCAAGAATCTTGTCAGCCCCACTCGAGGGGTAGTATATGGTAGATTCTTGCAACAGGGCTTGAGTTTTCCCTTTCCCCCAGTGTTTTCACAGTTCCTTCAGCATCATCGGCTTCACCCTTGCCAGATTCATTCCAATGTGGTGGTGACAATGGTGGCTTTCATCTCCTGGTGTTCCCGGAAGGACTATGAGCCAAGCCTGGATTTGTTCAAGAGCTTGTTCAAGCTGTTCTGTTTCAAGGATCGCGAGCATATTACCCTTACCCCTCGAAAGGGCAAGGTTTTCACTTTTCCTGACAATAGCGGCAAGTGGGAGGACATTCGGCTAACTTTTGATCGAACAAAGTATGAGGTTCCTGATTGGAATCCGAAGCCGAAGGACACTGTGCCTCTTGATGTCTTTGAGATACCTGTTCATTTGAAGGGCATCGTTGAGAAGCTCTTGAAGGAGAAGATTGTCTTCCAGGAGGGAGGATTTGTGCGGGGGGCTCATGGCTCGGTGTGGCAGTGGCCTGCTATCACCTATTCCTATCTGTTAGATGTTCCGCGGTCCAAATCCACGTCTAGCTTTTTGAAAAAGGATCGAGATTGGACCCTCCCTGATAAAATCCAGGGAGATGAGAAGAAGGCCAGGAAACGGACTTCTAGGAAGTCACCCCGAAATCAGGGTGAATCTTCTTCCAGTCAATCTTCTTCAGGTAACTTCTGTTTCAAAACATCGTAGTTGTTTGATATACTTCCTTTACCTAGCATATTTATACTCTTCTTTATGTATACAGCCTCTCCTCCAAAGAAAAAGATCAAGAAAAGGAAGGCCAATCTCCAGGCCATAGATCAGGAGGTAGAAGAGATGGATAAGGAGGCTAGAGAGTCCTCAGCTGATGATGAATCTGACCTTGAGCTGGTGGTATCTGAAGATATTTCTCTGAAGAAATTGAAGTATTATCTGAACTGCCCAAAGGAAGAGGATGATCAGACTTCTCGGAGGTCTTCTAAGAAGTATCCCTTCGTTGCTGAGGTAATTATCTCTCCCATTCTGCTATATGAGTTTCTCAGATACCAGGTTTTTATATGTCTTCCACTTTTACAGTTGATGGCGGATCTGTCCACGGTGGGATGTCGAGCTAATGATGTGATCCGGTACTTGTCTGATTCTGTAATGGAGTTACATGCCAAGTGCCGGGTCTTCAGGGTAAAGAAAGAGGAGATGGAGGTTGCCCTTTTGACTTTGATAACCGAGTCCGCTGCACCTATTTCTCCTGTTCAAGCTCCGTCGGAGGTGACTCAACTGGAAGCCAGGGTAAAACAGGTGGAGGCCGAGAAAGAGGACCTGCTGTTGGCGAAGAAATTCCAGGAAAAGGAGCTGGAGACTTATCGGGATATGGCAGAGGAGCTGGCACAAAATAAAGCTGCGGAACAGGACCCAGAGGAGCCCGAACGATTTCTAAAGCTTTGGAGTGCCTTCGTTGCTTGTAGCCCCGAGTTTCAGAGCCATAGGGAGGAGTATGGGGATTTATTCCATTCCTCTGAGCTGCATGAGATCTTGGGTGGCGTCCTGCAACTATGTCAATCCGAGGAAGAGGTAATGGTGATGAGGGAAATTGTTTCTCATCCAGATGCTGCTGATAAGCTTTCTGCTCTGACTGCTAAACGCTGGATCCCTGGGGCCGAGTTTTTGGATGCATTGGATCCCTCCGAGAAAGTAGTAACGTCGGGATATTTACTGAGGCTTATTAAAGCTAAGTATCCTGAATTACCTTCTCTTGAAGAGGTGTTTAATCCTTCCACTGGCAAGGTTGAGTAATCCCAGCAGGTTTGCTACCTTACTTGTTGGCATCTTCTCGTCAGCCTCGGTCTCATGATTTACTGGAAAGAAGCATCAGCCTTGGTTGTTAAGTTCTCTCAATTATCCATGATGAACATTCTGTGAGCTTAATATTGTTTGGCTTCTTCCTTGGGTATCCTTTGACAAGGCCTTTTAATGTCACAGCGTGCAGAAAAGTTGACAATAGCCCATCTCTCCAATGTCACTTCTGGTGAAGTCCTAGGAAACCTTATTGGGCATATTTAAAAGTACCATATTTTGATGTAATAACACCTTTGATATGAACTTTTTAGGTTCGAGGTTTAGCCTCTTGTGTGCCCTTTTAAGGGTCTTTTTTAGAAGTATCATATTCTGATGTAATAACACCTTTGATATGAACTTTTTAGGTTCGAGGTTTAGCCTCTTGTGTGCCCTTTTGAGGGTCTTTTTTAGAAGTATCATATTCCGATGTAATAACACCTTTGATATGAACTTCAACTTTTATTTTTGAGATTTCTCCTCTTTATGTTGAGATGATTGATTCTCGAGCACGTCTGCCCTTTTGGTCTATAGACCTCAATCAAGTACCTTTTGAGGTACTTTATCTCGAACCTATCTCTTTTATTCAAAATGACTGGTATTCGAATATTGGATCCAAACAACTTATAAGTTGACCAATCATATACTTTATAAAGTATATTGTTTTGAATAGCAATCAATGTTATACTTAAGACAACAATCCTCTTTTTAGAAAAGGAATTTTAGATTGCTCCATATAAAGATAGGTGTAAAAAATAACATGACTTTAATCTAAGTTTATAACTTTAAGAATAGAAGTAAAGTAAATAGTGGGTTTGAGTTTGAGTACCCGTTTGTGCTAGAGCATACTTGTCTCGGACCTTGATGAGGCTTCTCGGACATTCTTGATAATCTTGAACCTCTACTTGGCCATTAGCTTCTGGATGGTATACCGAAGTGAGCTTCTGGTGTATGTCATACTTCGTACACCTTGTCTTGAAGGGATCATTAGCAAATTGTGCTCCATTGTCGGTCACTATGTATCTCGGGATGCCATAGTGACACATGATATTCTTCCAGCAAAAGTTGATAATTGTCTTGCCAGTTATGTTGGTTAAGGCTTCAGCCTCTACCCATTTTGAGAAATAATCAATGGCCACAATTAGGTACTTAAAATTACCAGGGGCGTAGGAAAAGGTTCGACGAGATCTATGCCCCATCGGACAAATGGCCAGGATTCTTGGATGGTAATCATATTTTTCTGTGGCACGTGGATCATCTTGGCAAATCTCTGGCACTGGTGTCAAGAATTGATATATCTTTTGGCGTCTTGTAGCATTGTATGCTGGAAATAACCCATCTGTAGGAGCTTTTGGGTGACGGTACGTGGACCTTGGTGGCTACCGCAGACTCCTTCATGTGTTTCTTGTATTAAGTGTTCCGCGTCAGAAGGCCAACACACTTAAGCAGGGGTTGGAGGTATCCTCTCTTGTATAGGATGTTGTTGTGTATGATATATTTTGGAGCTTTAACTCGGACCTTCCATGCCAGGTGCTTGTCCTCAGGAAGGGTACCTGTTTGGAGGTATTCAATGTAGGGGTTCATCCATGTGTCTAAGATGTCAACAGCCATGATGTTACTTTCTTCGTAACTTCTCTTCGCCAGGGTTTCCATTAGCAATTCTTGAGAAGATCTTATGTTGAGGTCCGAGGAGGCAAGTTTGCTGAGTGCATCAGCCTTGTGATTACCTTCTCGGGGAATATGATTCAGCTCATAATGTCGGAATTGATTTAGGAGAGGCTTAACTATCTCGAGGTATTTCTGGAGACTGTACTCCCGAGTTTCGTATTCGCCTTTAACCTGTTGAACCACGATCTGTGAGTCACTGAAGATTTCAAGGTCCTCGACCTCAAGGTCCTTTGCTAGTTTTAGCCCCGTAATGAGGGCTTCATATTCCGCTTCATTACTAGTGGCTCGAAAATCAAATTGGAGAACGTAAGTATGGTCCTTTCCCTCGGGGCTGGTGAGTAGGACTCCAGCACCGCTTCCTCCCGAGTTGGAGGATCCATCCACATACAGTTGCCATTTTCTGGAGTCCGAGTTGGGTATGGTTTGTCGATCTCCACTGGTTCAACAGACTCCATTATGAAATCAGATAAGGCTTGGCCCTTGATGGCTGTCCGAGGTTTATATTGTATGTCATGTTCTCCCAACTCGATGGCCCACTTCTTCATCCATCCCGAAGCGTCAGGCTTCTGGAGGATTTGCCTAATCGGGTAGTTGGTTAAGAGGATTATTGTATGTGCTTGGAAGTATGGTCTCAACCGCCGAGAAGCATGGACGAGAGCTAATATCAAGCGCTCGAGTGGAGTATATCTGGTCTCGGGGCCTTGTAAGGCCCTACTTACATAGTATATGGGATGTTGCGATCCCTCCTTTTCCTTGACCAATACAGCGCTGATGGCTAGCTGGGATGCAGATATATATAAGTAAAGAGTCTCTCCTTTATCTGGCTTTGACAATGTCGGAAGTTGCCGAAGATGGTTTTTAAGCTCTTGGAAAGCTTCTCAGCATTCATGCGACCACTCAAACTGGTTTTCTTTCTTAAGGACATTAAAGAAGGGTAGATGTTTTTCCGCTCCTTTGGATAGGAAACGGCTAAGGACTGCGAGGAACCCTGTCAGCTTCTACACGTCCTTTACGGTTTTTAGAGGTTGCATATTTTGCAAAGCCTCTATCTCTCGGGGTTTACTTTGATTCCTCGATTGGATACCATATACCCCAGGAATTTTCCCGCTCCCACGCCTATGGTACATTTAGCGGGGTTCAGCTTCAAGTTGGAGGCCCGTAACGTGTCGAAGGTTTCCTTTAGATCTTCAAAGAAGGTGTCATAGTTGCGGCTCTTTACTACCATGTCGTCCACATAAATCTCGAGGTTGCGCCCTATCTGAGATTTGAATAATTTGTCTACCAGTCGCTGGTAAGTATCTCCGGCATTTTTCAATCCAAAAGGCATCATCTTGTAGCAGAAAGTTCCTCTGTCGGTTATAAAGGAGGTTTTTTCTTTATCTTGTTTTGCCATAGGAATCTGATGATATCCTTTAAAGGCTTCAAAGAAGGCTAGTACTTGGTATCCTGCAATTGCTTCAACTAATCGGTCGATCGAGGGTAAGGAATAGCTATCTTTAGGACAACAATCATTCAAGTTGGTGAAGTCGATGCACATTCTTCACTTTCCATCTGGCTTCTTGACCATTAGCGGGTTAGCTATCCATTCTGGGTACTGCATTTCTTCGATTATACGGGCTTTAAGTAGCTTGTCTACCTCCTCCCCAATAGCTTTAACTCGATCTAGTGCGAAGATGCGTCGTTATCGCTTAATGGGTTTTTGCGAGGGATTGATATTCAGGTAATGTTCCGCCAAGCGAGGGGATACTCCCACCAAGTCGTTGGTGTCCCAGGAAAAGACATCTATATTTTGGTTGAGAAGATCTCGTAGTTTAGCCTTTATCTCGAGGGGTAGGAGAGTTCCAACCTCAATGGTTCCTGATTCTCCGAGCTGCATTGGCTCGGACTCGGAGTACTTGGCTGGTTTCCTCCATCCACCAGAACTCTTCTGATCATGTTATGGTTTATGTCAACCGTAATCACTAGGGGATCTGAATGGGGAATTTGATTAGGAACCGCATCTTCAGATGAAAAAGTAACAGTTTCGTCTAAGCGAGATCTTTTGCTCTCTCATTCCCAGGGAGAGGCTTCTTGCACCGATCGATGCACACCATTGATGCTCCTTCCTACTTCCTGGTTGTTGACGTGGCTTGTCTCATCGTTGTTGATACTTCTTACTCCTGTCGGGACGGAGAAACGGATTCGTGTACTACCACGAAGGTTTTCAGCCGGATCAGCCATGAGTTAGAAGGTCATATAGATCAAGATTAGCCTGCGGGTCCCACTGGGCGTGCCAAATTGATGGATGTCTACGAACCGCACTTGATCACGAACCCTGCTCACGAACTGATCTGCAAGACAAAGGCCCCGGGTGTCCCGGGGATAGACACTCTGATGCTCAAGTCAGTATATTTTCTTAAGGCGTAAAGTATAAAGTATCAGATTAAATGAGAGGTCTACCAAACCTTTAGGGTATTTATATGGCTACCATCCGTAGATCACCAAGATATGTATTTATGGTATGAATACAACTCTTATGGGAATAGTAGTTGTATTACCATGTATAATAGAAGTATATTTCGGACATGGTTATGTTACCATGTTTAGGATAGTTGTATTACCATCTTTGAGCAGATGTATATTCCTTGTAGAACATTCATAATATACGCATTCCTTATAAGGATTAGGACTGATGGACCTGTGGATCCACCACCCGCGTATCTCGAGCCCACGAACCTTTTCGGGCCCTGGTCCGAGTATGAATGAGGTCCGAATACGAACCATGGACTTATCATCCAATACATCCTGCATACAACCCATTATTGTCGAGTTGGGATAGGGATTTAGGAAAATGACGTTAGGCTGTAGTCTTCATGTACGCATGGAGTGTAAATATTGGAGATAGTTCTCATGTATATTACGTTGGTAGGCTCATTTTAGATTAAGTGTTGATTAATAAAATAGTTAATTCAATGTGATCTGGATGACTAACTTGAATGAACATGTACTTGTGAAATGCACAGGAAGGGTGTGCGAGCACGCGCCAGCTAATTCAGCTCCTTGCCTTGGGTCACCCTCACCCACCAAAAAACTAAGGGGGGTGCAACAAGAAGCAGCTCTGATTGTAGACTTAGGAAGTAATGATCATGCTGTTAAGGCTCGGGAAAATGTAGGGAGAATTTGGGGTCGTCACTTTGTGTACGCCTCCAAACCTTGTAGAATTACGGACATTTTGCCTTGTCTCACACAAAATCAGAGACAAGTGATTGTTGATATAGGTTTTGATGGCCTTCTAAAGATTAAGACCTCTGAACTGCCTAATCTGTCGAACAAGTGGCTTCTTCAACATTTCAACCCTGATGCTCGAGCTATTATGTCAGATAGAGGGGGCGTCATGTTCTACATCACTGAAGAGGATGTACAAGATGTTTTTGGCCTCCGTAACTGTCCACACAACCCAGTAACCGAGGTGAATGACGAAGACTGTAGATATTTGAGGGCTAGGTTTCAGGAACAGTATAAAATGTCATGTAAACTGAATGCTCAATCAAAATTAAGCGACTTTACTGAGGTGATGATGAGTTTGGATGGCGGAGATGACTTTAAAAGAATGTTTGTTGTGTACATCTGTAGTGGATTCCTTGCACCGCCCTCCAATGGGAGGGTGGACTATCGGACGCTTAGTGCGACACACGATGTTACTAGAATTTCTGAACTCGATTGGTGTGGATATGTACTCAATAAAGTTTGTGAATCCAGAGCTAAGCTTGATGTTGACCGAGTTGGTTCTAAACAGGTCTTGTGCATGTGTTACATGATGTTACTGGTGGTGTTATACTTGCATAAGGTGATCTGGCGCGGTATTCCGGAACCGACGGTTACTCCTCTTGTCACAAATCATACATTGAAGTCTATTGAAAAACGTCTTAGGAGGGAGTTGGATGCTGGTGGATTTGGCCAATGGAAGGTGGATGAGACTACGTACCCATTCTCACGCAGACCACAGACCGGTAACACCACCCCAACTAACAAAACCAGTAAGAAGGACATTAGATTTGACATTCCCAACGGAATGCTTGACGACGATGCACTCAGATCACTCCTGCCAAATGTAAGTCTACACCTATGCATATGTTAAATTTACAATTGATAGCACTGTAGCTCCTGTTGTATCATGAATGTGGATTGATGCTTTTTGATGTGTTGTGACAAATACAGGAATACCATAGGAATGTTACAACGGTACTCAGAGATTTGAAAGTGGTTATAGGAGACAAGTTCCATTCTCTGTTGATGAGGGAAGGTTTCAGAGAGGGACATGTTCATCCGAGAAAGGTAGCAAGAACTCTAACGCAGCTGGTCGATGAGATTGAAGATGTGATTCGTCATCTGGAAGTGTCTAGGGATTTGCTGGAATCCGAGGCAGGGAACCTTGGAACAAAGCCATTTTATTCAACTGATGCTGAGAGTCAGGATGGACTAGTTGATATTAAAAAACCTTCACCTAGAATAGAGTCTTACACCGAAAGTGAATCGGGTGCAGTGGATAAATCAAGAAAAACCTGTGCTGACGTTGTTCTAGTTCAGTCTTGCGAAGTTGTTGGACCCCCGTCTTGTACTGCAACAACTAGCTTACAGACAACAATCGTATCTCTTGAAACTGAAGATATTCACTCTGCTGACATGGTTCCCCGCCTGCTGCCCCCTGAAACAGACCAGCAGCGACAGTCATCCACAATTCATGCTGATCCGCAAAGCAATTATTCCAACCACACGGGACTAGTAAGTTTGATACTAAATTCTCAAGTTTTGTTGTTATTGTAAATATTTTGTTCTATCTTGTTTGGTGCATTAATTGAAGTACACGTCATCAGGAGAAGACTGATGATTTGGAAATCGAGAAATCTGCCAATATATCATCAAGTCAACAAAACCAAGGAGCAGAAGAGAATCAACCCGAAATGGAGAAGTATATATTTTTGCGTGATCACTGCCCGAGTACCAGAAGAGGTATGAACCTACATGGAAACATAGAATGGGACCATAACAAAATGGGGGAGTGCAATCTCCAGGGTGATCATATACAGGTACACATCTATGTTTCTCAATCAATACCAAACAAGATATAACTGTTGTTACGATATGTAATTATAAACAAGCATAAAAAATATATCCAGATGTCAAACAGTATGCACGAAGACATATACTTGTCCCTAGAAGCTCTGGATCCTGTGAAATTTCTCCAAACTCAGGATGAATCAAGCAGCAAGCACACCCTTGATTTACTGGTAAATACATATAATTTAGTTGTTTTGGTAAGCATATTACTACAATGTGTGCCCGCTTCTAAAAACCGGGCTTTTTGATTGCGGCAGGATTTGATGACTGAAGATGTCAGTGTCACCGTGAATGATGCAATGTCGATGCCAGCGCCTTCAGATGGAATGGTGGACTTAAACATCCAGCTTTCTTTTGGAGATGCAGATAGTCCCTTGCGTGATTCCGAGGAAAACCCAACCCCGTGGACTAACTGGCCAAAACCATATGAACGGATGTTCTTCACGGAGCTGGCGAACAACCTGAATGATGAGGAAATTCAACTTCCCAAACACTACCTGGAGATCGCAGACTTCTGTATTACTGCAATTGATATGCCTACCACCAGGTTAGCTTAATAAGATTTCTAAGCTTGATTTAATCACGATGCAAAGCGTGTCCTTATCAAATCTGTGCGGAAACTATGCTCCTTTCACTGATGGAGTGGCATCACTGCAAAGATCTGATTTCCGCACCCTTGAAGCGAATTCAAAAGTTTCATCCAGTGTTATCAGTGCCTGGACCATAATTCTTAACAATTCTCCACTAGTTGAGTACCCCCCTGGCCATGTGTGCCTGGATTTGGTTGAGGTGAAAATCTATAAAGTACTATACAATTTTGATTCTGCTATGCTTATTTATATTATAACTGTTTAACAGTCAGGCTACCAAATCAGTTTGTAGAGTTCTATCCCAGCGATAGAGAGTTATCAATGATCTCAGGATGGGAGCACGAGATTACGAGCATGAAGTGAAAGATAAAGGATGATGTTATGGTAACCGTCATACACCCGCAATACATTAAATTCTCCTATGAATTGTTGCACTCATGATTTTTTCTCTCAACTAGGTCTTCGTCCCCGTCTCGGTAAACGATCACTACTTCCTTCTAGTGGTGAATTTCAATGAAAAGCTTGTGGAGTACTTTGATTCAAGGGTGGACCCTGGAGCAGACAGCAGAGTTGATACAGCCCAGCGGATAGTAAGTACATCTCTACTTAGGCAAATTTAAACTTAAACTTACTCAATAGTGATGAGTCTCGGTACATTAAAATTCTGGGGTTGGAACAAAATTAGTATATTATTTAGTATAATTTGATCATTGGGATGTGTGATGCATTTGAGGTAATGGACTGCTGAATGCGCGGCCCGTGTATGATCGTTCATTTCCTCGTTGTATGCCCGGTCGATTATTTCAGAGTTTGAAAGCGATTCGAACTCCAGGTAGGCCACCGCCTCCAATCCACTCAGGTGGAGGAGATCAGCCACCATATCCCGACCTAATTGCATTCGTGAGGGTGAGGGGAACCTAGCATCTCACCGACGGCCGTGTAGAAAACGTTTGCGCTAGGAATGAATCCACGGTGATTAATCTCAGCACTGAAAAGTAGTATTTAGGAAGTTGGAGGCTCCGAATGGATCCGGCCGGAGACATTTCCAAATATTCTGAAGCTATCCATAACTCGGAGAGAGAAGAAGATGAGTAGTCATGTTTCTATTTGTTTGTGTTGTGTGGTTGAATGCTTTGGAGTATCTATGGTTTTTGTAGAGGAAGAATGCACACCATGAAGCTTTGTTATGTGTGTGGCATAAATGTTTTGTCGGGGTGATTAAAGTAACCGGTCAAACGAACTGAACAGACAGTCCCATGGGGGGGTGTGAAGGCTGTCTTGAGGGAACAAAGAGGTCAAGCAGGGTGGTTAGAGGCTTAGAGCATTCAAAACGGCCTGTGTTTGATCTAATGCTGGCTTCCCAAAGTGCCCTGAACAAAGATAACCATAGAATTGGAGGAGGGATTTGGTTCAAATCTCATGTGTCTGCGTTTGAAATGAAAACTTGGGTTTGGGCTGGGAAGGTGACCAACCTTGTCAAGCGGGGCAGGTGGGAAGGTGTATTGTCAGTTTTTATTTTCTTTTTTTTAGTTGTTTCCTTTTCATTTTTAAAAATAAAGCAGAACAAACAAATTTTCCCGCACTACTTGAGGGTGGTTTACTACTTCGGGGAGTTCGAATTTCATATTAAATGCGCGTGTTCTTCACAGAAGATCAATCCTTTGGAAATCGATCTGATTAAAGAGGGTGGCGGGTACAATGTTGAGGGGTCTGTATCTCGCGCGAACAACAGTATATCCATCCCACTTTTAAAATAAAAAGTTTAACGGATTGACCAATTTATTAAGTTGATAGATATCGACATGGAGGGTACTAAGAACATCTCCAATAGTACGAAAATAAGGAGTATTTTTTTAATTCCACATCATCATTATTGTGCAGAATCTAAATAAGGAGTAAACTCAACGATGATATGATGTTTAAATTCTACACATCATTAATTAATAAGGGCAAAAATCAGGGCCTTAATTTTAATTGCAATTTTATATTTTTAATATTTTTGTGTGTGTGAATATGTGAAGGATTAAGAAAGTATAGGATAAAAAAAGGAAGAAAAAGTAAGAATCATCGATAGCTTTACATTTTAGAGCATGAAACAAGTCTACTTCATATGCCTTTTCATTCTTCCAGTTTTACCATATCTCTATTTTAGAGTATGGGATGGAATAGATGTTGGAAGCAATAATGTAGCTAAAAAGGGTAAATTTAGCTAAAACTCTATTATGGAGTAACAGATGGGCAACACCAATCTTGCAACACCCATCTTGGAACCATGAATCTTGGACCCGATACACCAAAAATAAATTTATCTAATCAGGTTTGGGTTGTCAAACCTGGTTCATTTCGATTGTCAATATACATGTAAATGTGGCAAAGCGGGGGAAGAATTTTAGTTAAATTATGACGAATTTTTTTTAGGGAGGTATGATCCCCATTATTTTAACTATATTGTAAATATGAATTAGGTTCCATTAATATACAAACCATTATTGTTATTTCTTAGTACAACACAGAAAATTTGCAATATTATGCTCCATCCAAGCCCATTTTGACCGTACGTTAGGGCCTAAAACCGACATGTCCACATAAATCAAATTTGGGCCAAACTTGTCCTGGAAATGAAATAATCCGATTAACTATGTTTGGCACACTATTTTTCTACTTTTTATCCTTCATGTTTGACCATAAATTTCATATAGTATGTGAATGTTAATATTATCGTATGAGATACTTTTGGATTCACCGTAACATGTAGTTTTTAAATATTTAAAATTTATAATTTGTTAATATATGTAAATGAAGTTATTAACGGTCAAATATACAATGAAGAAACTTGCAAGTCAGTTTTCCGCTATTCATATGAAGTTTAAGAAAATCAATCGTAATCTCCAACGCAGGAGATGTTCTGTACAACCATCCAACAGTCAATATTCACTAACATGATCTCTTCATGTACACTTCTAGTTGCAGCACTCAATACGTATAATGGTATTGCAGCAGAATTAACATCTACATCGCTATAGGTACAACTGATAAATTGTTAGATGTCCAACACATATGTTCCTAAATCGACACGATATAACTAAGACGTTACAACAACTACATCCCGGTCTATACTCTATACTACAGGGTCTTCAGAATCCCAGTCTAGTCTTCAGGTTATGACCCCTTCTTCTTCAGCATCTTGGGCTTACTCGGTCTATTCTCCATCGCCTCCTACCTAACCTCCCTCCCCTGCTGGAGTCTCCAATAAACAATATAATATTCATCAATATATTGCAAGTGCTTAGCAGCCAAAACTTATACTAACCGGCAATAAAAAGAAGTATCGCATATAAGAATACCAATCCAAAGAGTAAAGTGCATTCCCTTTTGCACAACAACGACCAAGTTACAAATATTCATATGAGCAGCCTTGGTAACAAAATTGCACCAACACAGATATACTTTAATGCTTTTGTATCGGTACTGAATCCTTTTTATCTAAGCTGTGATCTACATATTAAAATCAACCCTCCTATGGAAGGCAGAAAAATATAGTAACATATATCATTCACGACCCATATGAAAAAAAAAAGAACCAAGTATCTTATATACCTGTGATTAGTATTTTCATAAAGAGTAATGGACTATAACATGTCTTTTGTACGGAGCTCTTTTTTCTAGGCAGTGCAAAACTCGACACAACTATGGAAGGCTATAAAGTATCTATCATTTCAAGAAAATATAAAACTATCAACAAAACAGTAGCCAATATTTGCACAGATGTGAGCTGTGTATAAGACTACAAGTACCACAAAAATTTAGGACTCGTCTGAAAATTCCATGAGCAATATTTAAGAAGAAACAAACCTAGAGTCCCAGTGATGTCAAATATTAAAAAACAATACTGCATCACCTTGCTGTTGCGAATAATTCATTGATCAACACAGTTATATAAAATATAAAATACTATCCTATGGCCATACAGAAAAAAAACTCGCATTTTGGTTTGTTTATCAAGTACAAAATAAAATAATCTTCATCGATGAACACAGTTATATAAAATATAAAATACTATCCTATGGCTATACAGAAATTGAAAACTCACATTTTGGTTGTTTTTCAACTATAAAACAAAATAAGCTTCATTGATCAACACAGTTATATAAAATACTAAATTCTACCCTACGGCTATACAGAAAAAAACACTTGCACCTATGGTTGATTATCAAGTATATAACAATATAAGCAATCGGCGTATGGCTCATCATTACAGTCTTGCAAACACAAACATGTCAATACTGGTAACATCTTGCTGATAAACAAAACAAAAGAATGTAAACATAAATTCAACCATCTTACTAGTCCCCAGGTTACATGTACTACGCTAGCAGTGCATAATAAATCGGAAGCCATCATTATGCTTTCCCTTTATTTGCTACTTATCATATAACCTTTATTTTCGAATATTGTATGACTTTTGACATCGGTTTATGAGTTTTATAAATCATTTTAAAAAACAATTCAATCATATGCAGGTGTGAAAGGTACCTATTCACGAAATAAAGACACAGTTTGTAATAATTCAAGCGTATATGTAATGATGGCTGGGAAGAGTACTCTGTAATTATCAGTAATGAACAGCAAAGCAATTATACATCCTTAATCACTCCTACTGCAGCAGATAAAATATATAGATTCGCCTTTGTCATGAATGATAACATTTTTCTAGAAACAAGGAGATTCAATACTAAGTTTAAGCCATAACAATCCGTAAACAATGAACATGTTAAATGGATAAAATTAACCGCTGCTATGTTTTAAAAATGAAGTAGATAAACACTCTATAAAGTCGACCAGAAATCGGAGACTAGCATGAGATGTGACTGTACAACCATCACACAAGCAAGGCACTGAGAGTATTTATTTATGATAACATAATAATGATCATGTTTATCACTGACTTGTCTCTAGACTAATGTGGAGTTGGATTGAGAATCGACCTCTAACCTTTCCAAGAAACTACTTAGGTTTATTTATATATAATTACTACAGCTGTGTTTCAGAATGAACCTGTCAATTGAAAATTCAATTCATAGTCGCTTCGTTCATCACTGTGGATTACTGGTTAACTAAGATTGAGAATGTGGTGGTGATCTACATCAAAAAATATATACCATGATCACTTAAAGTGCCAGGTTAACTAGAATCAATTTTGATTCCACCCAAATTCAACAAAATCAATTAACATATACATCACAGATTTGATGCTAACCCATTAGGTCATTCCTTCACGGGAAATAAATGAATCTCATATTCATTCATGATTTCATCCCAACACATTTCACACCTTTGTAAATCAAACAAACAATTGGATACGTTCGTAGCGAAAACAGATAAAAGACTTACAAATTCCTTCAGCTGTCTGTTCCCTATATGTTATGCGTGTGACGGGCCAACTTGAGTAACAATCGGTTTGTCGACAAGCCAGTCCGGATGTAGCCAATTTTGAGGATAACGACGAGCTGATTTTCCACGCCGGAGTCCTCGCATCCTATCCTACCAAAAACTAAGACCCACCCCTCACCCCCAGATCTGCACATCACTTAAGCGCAGGGTGAACTTCTTCAGTAGAATAGCGAATTCCCATTGTTTGACCAGCGAACTAGACTGGGAGATCATCTTCTGGATGACAGGGGCATTTCGAACATTTTATTAGTTTCTGCTATTAAAAAGGGCTTGGCAAAACGATATTAAAGTGAAATTCACAATTTGGATTAATAAAAACAGGTCATCATTAACCCCAAAATGACATGATTGAATTATACAAATGAGGGGGTATATGAGACATTACATAACTAAATTAGGGTACCTTGCATATCATTTTTCAGCCCTTGGATTATTTGGACGGCTCAGATTTGGCCACATGGAAGGGGTTGGACAAACCCTGGGTAGGTTTGTATACACTCCCCTGAAACACTCCTATCATTGTACTGCTCTGAACCTGTTTCCAGGTTGCCTCCACCAGGCTCATGCGTAGGTCTCATAGCTTTTGAGTATTGACTAATACTATTTATGTTAATGTGTGGTTTAATAAAAAAAACCAAAACCTCTAGACTTTACTTTGCTTCAAACACATCATAGTAAAAGATAAATTTAGAATCAAATAAGGAATGGATCTTATCAATGAACGTGATATTTTACTCAACAGATTTCCATACGAAGGAAAAACAATTCCCAGTCAGCCCAACTATACGAATCCATTATTGAATGGACAAGTAAACTACCATTCTCTACAAACAAATACTCAGTTGTCTTGGAAAATTTGGTGTTGCATCATTCTAAATTGCTCACGATAGAGCAGTAGCCAAGTCACAACAGAGATGTCGCTGATCAACATCGCTGATCATCAGATATACTGGCCAAAAGGAACAAAAATACTGTTCTGGCAGTTGATGAACTGAACTACATTTCAACGTTGTCCCAATCAATGGTTTTGTCCTCTAAACTATATTCTGACTCATGACAAGACCTGTAATATGATCTGGGTTGTCAGTATGTTGCAGAATGGGGACAAAATATCTAGAGCATTAAACAAATAAGTGAGACTATACCTTCCACCATTTTGTATAGAGCGGACCACCATCTATCTCTGGAAACCTGGTATTGGTCCAGGCTTTCTTCAATTTCTTTATCATGCTTACCCTCTAAAATTTCCTGCAAAGTTAGAACAGCATCCTTTGTTCGCTTGAGTATGTTATCACTGTCAATAAGTTCCAACTGAATAAGGTCATTGTGTGATGAAGTAAGGGTCACTGCCAAAGCAAATTGTGCAGCCGCTGCCCAGCGTGAAGAGGCAAGCCATCTTCTTTGGCCATCTAGCTGAGGCAATCTTTCTGACTTGTTATTCCCATCACCGAATACCAAGCTGCGCAGGTAATCAGCATTTGCTGCCCCCGTACTCTGCACCATCTTAGAGAATGCACTTTCTTCATTTTGTAACAGCTTTTCTGGTGTATTGCATTCAAGGACCTAATCACACAAATATAACCAGCTATAATCAGTTACAAGAGTCACATTGTATTTATCAGCACAAGTTAAACTGTGATGCTAGGAACCAAATACAGATTCAGATCGCAAACTGGAAATACAGCAAAGGATTGTAGTACAAATGGTCTCCTTCACATTGATGCATACATACCCGCCCAGAATCAAGAAGAATAATCCTGTCGCAGTCAATAATTGTATTCAAACGGTGAGCTATGATAAGCATCGTGCATGATTTGAATTCTTCCCTTATGGTCTTCTGAATAAGAGCATCAGTTCTAACATCAACAGCTGCAGTAGCTTCATCAAGAACAAGAATCTTTGACCTGCGAAGCAATGCCCGAGAAAGACTCAGCAACTGCCGCTGCCCAACGCTGAAGTTCTCCCCAGCCTCCGAGACCTTGACACAGATTAGAAAAATCTATAAACTTCCCAGGATAAACAATTGATATGTTCGGGATCTTACAAGAAATAACAGCTGTATAGTGCAACACCATAACATCATTGGATATTTAAGCCAAACAGTCTTCCTTCGAGATTTGGTTCTACGTACCTCTATCAGAATACTTGTTTTTCGAATTAGTTCCTCACTTTTGAACATTAAAGCTAGCATACATTAGAGTAGTGAACTCTGGGATATAACCAAAAACAGTATGTGGTAATTTTAGAGAGAGGGAGAGAGCACTATTCAAAACTATGGACCATACTGAAGTTACCAAACATTCAAGTTTAATTTTAGTGCAACAAAACTGATTGCATAATATTTATTCTTCACTACTTGATTTCTTTTTCTTTACCACAGGGCCAATTCGCATGATTCCAATTGCTGCCAAAAGGATTGTCATTGGTGATATTCTGCCCTAGGAGGTTCATATTATTGTTGCTGCTCCTCCAATCCAAAGTTAATACCCAACACAAGTTCAGTCCAAGGCTATATGTGTGTGTTAGTTCATTTACAAAGTTGCTATAGTGTTGGGTTATGAGTTCTCCCACCAGCTTCATTCTTATCATGGTCAGATAAATTCCTGTCGGAAATTATATTTTGGTCTAGAATAACAACACACATTTTTCTTAGAGTTCATACATGACATTACATGTTAATAGCAACTACACAAGGGTTACCTCAGCATCGAGGCCCAAGGAGCTCCTCCTGACCACATCTTTAAGATGAGCTCTCTCCAAAGCCTCCCACAGGTCAGCGTCATTATGCTCATTGAAAGGATCAAGATTGAACCTTACAGTTCCTATCGGAAAAAAAAACATTTGGTGATCAGAAGACTAAGTGCATTTAAATTACAAAATGATGTTAAGTGTATTTATATTACAAAATTTTCCAATTCAGGATATCCTATCAGCACCAAACAAGAGATGCTAATACCATGAGATGAGCAAAATAGTCCAACAAAATAGCTGAATTCTATCAATAAGCAAAAAAGGATGCTTCCCAGCAGACTAGAATGCATAATAAAATTACAAACATTAATCCCACCAATTTTGTTTTACCAAAAAGGTGAAAATGAAAGTTACTACTTTTAATACTTCAAATTACCTGAAAACAGCACTGGAGATTGTGGTATAATACCGAGAACCTTACGAAGATCTTTCAGCCCAAACTTTCCAACATCACAATCATCAATTAAGATTCTTCCTTTCTCTAGTTCAACAAGGCGGAATAGAGCATTAATCATGCTGGATTTCCCAGCGCCAGTTCTACCAACAATTCCTACTTTATCGCTTGGAGGGATTTTAAATGATATGCCATGGAGGACAGGTGGGAGTTCAGGCCTGTAACGTAAAACAACCTCCTCAAAATTTATAGAACCTTCAGAAGGCCATCCAGGAGGAGGGCGGTTGCCTTCAATCAAAGATGGAGCTTCGGAGGGAATCTCTATATAGGTGCCAACTCGTTCAACAGCATTTAAACTATTTTCAGCCAGACTTGCCAATCTAAGAACAGCAGTTAGCAAACTTGTTATATTTAATGTGTAACTGAGGAGTAACCCCATTGTAGATGCAAATGATTCCTGGTTTTCAGCTCTCCCATTCTGCAGGACAGCAAAAGTGGCTGTCAGCCATATCATGAGACCACCCAAAAATTCCAATCGAATTCCAAGCCAGCGGTTCCCACTCATGTTCACAAGAGTAAATCTGATGTTGTTGTCCATTGAGTTGCCATTGATATTCGCCATTCTATCATAAGCTTTGTATGCTCGAATAGTCGACAGGCCATTGAGTGCTTCTCCAAATTGTGCATAAACAGGAGATCTGCTGACTGAGTCTAGACGCTTAATTTCACGTGCCATGCTCTGCAAGAATGTATTACAAAGATAAGAAACGAGGCAGAGGTGCATGTGATGTACTAAACTTAGTAGCTAACTAAACGAGACACTTGACAATGCCTTGTGAAACTAAGGCAATGAATAAAAGAATCCCACAGCCTTTTAACATACTACTGATCATGTCTCAACAACTCTTTAACTTATTTTGCTCAAATGAAGTTGTTGTAGATTATTCTGATTCAACAGAAGAGTAAATTCTTCTTTTGGTTATTCAGCTAAATGAACCAAAATTTAGGTTTCAACTGTAACTATAGATATTCATTGAACAAATTATGAAAAATTATATCTACACAGCATGCATGAGATAGCTCTCACTGTCATTAGGTTGCTATTGGCTAAACAATTTCTCCTTCCATCTGTTCGTCAATGATATGCATACTAATGGGCATAAGATATTGAGTCTGAGATAACTACAGCAAAAATTTATTTAAAAAAATAAATTTTAAAATAAACTGCAGCCATAGACATACCTGGTAATATAAATAGGCTACATAGAACAACACCAAAAGGGGCAGTATAGCCCACAAGGACATAGTGCTTACAACCCCAATGAGTACAAAGGTTGAAAAAAGCTGTGAGAGTTGCCCAAGAAACATATTAACAAATGGCGCAACACTCCGATCTATATCACCAAGATCCTTAGCAAATCTGTTTATTATCCTTCCAAGTGGATTCGTGTGGAAAAAGACCATTGGAGCTCTCAATATTGAGCTCAGCATAGCATCATGCAACTTTTTAGCAGCATAAAGACTTGATGTGATCAACCAAAATGAATTTCCCAGGGTTACTAAGACCTGATTAGAAAAAACATTTAAAATTATTCAAACTTTGCTTTTATAACTGACTTAACATGAGCCATTGTAAAGAAGGTATGTGTATGCAAAAATATGATTACACATTTGGCTTACCTGACCAAGTGATAGAAGAGAGTAGACCAAGTTATAGAAACCTGGTCCATATCCTGGCTCAGAGCCTTGATCTGTCCAATAACTTAACCATGTGCTACTTGAAATTCGTAGAACTTCTGATAAGATATAACATGAAAACAATATCATAACCACCCATGTGCCACCCAAAGCATCTTTGTACCTGTGCAAAAACAGAGGACGGTCAAACTGTTAGGTTTTATAGGGATATAGCTATGTTTGGTATATCCCTATGGTTATTAAATTAAGAGACTTTGTATTATCAAAATGCATCATGTCTCACACTAAATCTTTTTAGGTCTTCCATTTCCTTGTTTAATTCGTTATAGTACTACCACTATAGTTTGGGTTATTTCTTACTGATTTCTTATTGTTTATTTTTGTCCATATTTAATCGTATGACACTCTAGATAGTAAATCTAAACCCATTTTTTCCAATTGTAGTGGTACTTTGTGATCACAAAATGACAGAGATATTTCACATCCCATCTGTAATAGTTTTCAACACAACAGACCCATGTTTTGTGTAGTCACTTCTATATTTTTAGAGGTGACAATGCACAGATGCTGTTTTAACCCGACCAGTTTTCTAGTCTAGCACTCTCATTGGTGACGATGGTGAGAACTGAGCAAAATAGCATGTAGTAAGCAATTACATCTGGTATTTATCTAGTCTTTATCAAATATTCCTTGCGCAGGCCTATATAATTTTAACAATCAAATAAAATCCTTTTAGCATTCCTATATCGATTGTTACATATCTATAATTAAGAAAACCAACCTCTCCCGTCTATTTATTTTTTATAGTTTTGTGCATTTAAACCATATGTACAAGAAAACTACAATGTACATAGTTTCTTGCAAACCTCCAGACATTCTATCTTCCTTTTTCTAAGAAAAACAGTTAACCTCCCTGATTGCAAGGGCCTTGGCTAGTTGCTTATGAATCCTATACCTTTTTTTTCTGATATTTGCTCTATTTACTCAGTCCTATGATTGTTTAATGTTAGAGAATACCATCTTATAGTTCTATTAAACTTAAACATATAAATTACCGCCAAAGCATAACGAATGCAAAATTACCAGTAAACGCGGCAAACAGATTACTTCACATCTAATGTATTTACAAGTGCACATGATTGCAGTTATCGCAGCAATGAAGTTATATAAAATCTAAGCAAATACCTATTAGGAAGAAACTAGTATTTACAGAAATATTATTTTAATATTTGAAGACAACCATTTAACTTTGTAAAAGACGACCATTCATAAATTTGGGGCAGTAGACTATGTTCCGTGATTTAAAAAATAAAGATTCAGAGATTATAAGAAACACTAATACGTCAAGTAGGAAAAGCTAATCAACTTCAATTAAGTTCTCACCTTTTCAAGACTTTCGTACTAACAACACCGGTTTCTCTCTCTTCCTGCTTAATAAGAACAGATTTTCCTTCCTTCTGTTTACTAGCATGGCTAGCATCCTTAGGCAACCCATTGATCTCAACATTTGGAGAAACCTTTGAAGTTTTATCCGTAATTTCATCAGCTTCTTTTTCTTCAACATATTCCTCCATTTTCCCAGCATTTTCCATAAGCTTTTGAAATAGCGGGCCATTATCTGAGAGTTCAGCAAAAGTTCCTTCCTCTTTCACCATGCCACCATGCACCAAAATAATTTTATCGACTTGTGAAAGAAAATGAAGTTGATTTGTCACAAGCACTCTTGTTTTTCCTCGGAGTTCACCTTTGATGCATCTTTCGAAGACCTGAAATAAGAGAGGAAATATTAATCCGTGTCTATGGCAACTTGGATAAACATTTTTCTAGATATGCACACGCGCCACATGAATAAAGCATTAAAAGGACTAAAAGACTACTTTATATTTCATCCACTTTCCCAAAAACAGTAAAATAACAACCCAGAACGTCTAAGTCAGTAAATGCAGGTGCTGTGGAACAACATAGATTGTGTTCTTTTACTAATAAGAAAGTTGATAAGCAGAGATTATTATTGCATATTTTATAAATGATGCAATCCACTTAATGTTGTAAAATCCTGATGGACTACAAGACAAAAGCTTTAGATCTCTCCAGGAAGAACAGAAGTACAGTATAACTTTCTTCCTTTAGAATAAAAATAAACAGAGTAACAACAAAACTGTGTATATATATTTATCCACCTTTGTAGATTCTGATTAAGTTACCTGTCGACCCACATGAGCATCCAGAGCACTTAAGGGATCGTCAAATACAAATACATCTGAATCTGAATACACAGCCCGGGCCATAGAGACTCTTTGCTTTTGACCGCCACTAATGTTAACCCCTCTTTCACCTATTTCAGTAACATCACCACCCTAAAGTGCGAAGAAAGAAACTTTTAAGAATTTGAGAGACTCGTATAAGTAAAAACTGACAGATAGAAATTGGAAAACTTACAGGGAGCATGTCAAGATCATGCTTTAACGAAGTCACATCTATAGCCTTTTCATACTTAGCCGGTTCAAAGACAGAGCCAAAAAGTATATTGTCACGTACCTTGTAACACCAAATAATCAGTTACAAAAGGGTAATACCAAGCATACAAACTAAGAAACTTTGAGAGAGAGAGAGAGAGAGATTGACAATCTAAGCAAACAAATTAGTTTCAACTTTAAATAATGGTTTTGTTAGCCTGAAATCCAAAGCAATACATCAAAATTAATCAACCAAATCAAAGATAACTGCACAGGGTCAGAAAGGTGGGTAAAAGTTTCTTACTGTAGCATTGAATATCCATGAAACTTGCGACACGTAAGCAACAGTTCCTCTCATGGTTACATCAGTGGCATCAGATGCTGGAGGAAGCTCTCCAAGCATGGCAGATACAAGTGATGTCTTCCCCTCTCCAGTGCCGCCAACAACTGCTACTAAGCTACCAATTGGTATATCCAAATTAATGTCTGACAGCGTAGGCGTCTCTGCCTGATTT
The DNA here is from genome assembly GCA_948330725.1 of Sherardia arvensis. Classification (NCBI taxonomy): domain Eukaryota; kingdom Viridiplantae; phylum Streptophyta; class Magnoliopsida; order Gentianales; family Rubiaceae; genus Sherardia; species Sherardia arvensis. The sequence goes on from OX415236.1 coordinate 26,288,078, forward strand.
CAGCAGCACATGTTGTGCAGGCATCATTAGTAGATAGAAAAAATATCAACGGCGGTTTACAATTCATAGGAATTGAAAAACCCATCCAGTACAAGGATGGAAAGACACAAAAACAAACTAGGCAAAGTTTTGGGTGAGCCCATCTCACCATAAACTTATGGTAGGACCAATAAGTTCTCACATGTTTTTGGTGATAGTTTGCATCTTTGTAATCTTTGTTGGTCGTTCTAACACAACTAATTCACCGATAATATTTAAATAAACAAAAATACTTGGCAAACGGAGGAATTTACAATAAAATTGAACTAATGACTGCAACACTTGAACTAACTATATAGACATATTTACAACATTTCAATGATTTTTTTGTTAAAATAGATAATTAAAGTATCACATTAAGAGTAAAATGTAAAATGTAAAATAAACTTAATATATAAAAATGTAAAATAAAAAACGGTCCTACCATAAACTTATGGTGAGACCTTCCTAGCCAAGACTCTCATAAAACTTTCAAATGCTTACTTTGAGGATTCTTCGAACATACACTTTAGTAAGCAAGAAAAAAAGATGAAAATTGTTTGGTAAGTCATTAATAAGGTTGACCTTAAGGTACTTCCCAACTGGTCATCTTATCATTCATACTGGAAAAGATTTCTACTTTCACACCTCTAGTGTTCTGTAAGTGTGTTTCATGATATTTAAAGAAAGAGCTCTTTCCATACATTAATTTTTAAAATTTTATTGGAACACTATCAATAAGACTGGAAAGTTAATCTAGAGTGGTGTCTAAAATAAAGCAAATAGGATCAATAGGCTCTCAAAATATGTAGCTATGTTATTTGTTGTACGGGACCTGCTTTGAGATACTGTCAATTATTCTCTATTTCTCTCAAGTCTTCCCAAATTCTATCTGTTACTTTCTACATACTGATTACAAATTTTCATTTCAAACACCGTACTCCATTCACCTAGGCAAAACATAGTTACTCCAATTCACTTAGGCACGATTATCTAGCCATGAATCGTTAGCAGCTGAATATCACTCTACACACATTGAGAAAGGCATTCCTCAAAAGAATAACTGCAGCTCAAAGAAAATGATGCTATCCACATTATTACAAAATTTCCACACAAACTTTGAACTTGATCTTACATGAGAAATTAAAAGCTATAGACAACAGCATAGCAGATCAAGAATAGACAGTAGAAGGTTAACTTTCAAAAAGAAAGGAAAAGCACACCTTTGATTCCCAGGAGAAGTATCCATTCTTAATTGATATGGCTGGAGCCCCAGGTTCAAGTGGTGGATTAGGCAAAAGTATTCTCTCTTCTGCCAGCAGAAGTTCCTCCAAACGCTTCAAAGAGACATTGGCATTCACAACCTATAAAAGAGGGGAACTGTAACAACTATTGTATAAAGAAACACAACAAACTTGCAGTTGAGTATTGAATACCCAGCACAAAGTAACATACTACTTAACAATAAATCCTTCACGTATTATGGAAATGTATTATATGTCACAAAATAATTTTGTTGATTCTTTATCAACTAACTAATATTTCCATTGTTTACACAAAAAAACATAACAGAACAGGGTAATCGAAGCAACTACACAGTATCGTGAGAAGGGGTGGGAATGATTTTAGGAAAACTAGACTGCTTTATATATTTAAGAAACTAACCTGGGTAATTATGTTTGGAAGCATGAACAATGGAAATCGCAGCACGGCAAACAAAGAGAGAGATGTAAATGCCCTTGCAGGTGTAAGATCCCCTCCAAATAGAGTGAACATTCCAAATGATGTTACTATCACCACCACAGGAATGCTATTCAGAATAAAAGAATTCAGCTGCATAAAGATTAACTCACGTGTGAATAAAAGAGCATCACATCTGCAAGATAACTCTGCTTGTAACAAGAAGTAAAATTTACATTGATAACTTTAGCTTAAGATAACTCAAATATGAAACCACTTTAGAGCAGTAGATCATTACTCTCACCTAAATACTATATGAAATTTGTACAAACTGAAACCTAGTGGAATTCTATAACATACGAGCAAATAAAACAGAGGACAATAGTCGCAAATGACACAAAATAAATACACCCTTGCGTACTGTTTTCTTTGATTAAAACAGTCTGACCAAAACAGTCTTTGCTGTATGGTTAAAGAAGATTGTGAAATCCAAATAAAATCAAATATATGGACTAGTGAAAATTAATGGATATGTATACATCAAAATAGTGAGATTGGTCTCTGTATGTTTACTGCCTATCAGTGCTGTGATCAAGCCATATATATTGTTTAAATTTTGATTTTTTTAATAATGATTGACACCTTGCTATACCAACTTCAGCGAAATCTAATCAAGAAAATAACTGGAGAGTACTTAAAGTTCACAAGTATGGTCTGAGTAGTCTAGGGGTGCATATTGATCAGAATGAGCCAATCAGGGTTTATGATTCACCTACGAGCTCTGCAAATTTTGTAATACTATAATCCACAGCAGGGATCAAGTTTTCTGCAGCATCTTGACTGCCTTATATTTGGCAGTAGTATACTTCAACTACATTTCTATGAACCAACAGATGTACTTCTGAACTAAGGTAATATTCATCATAATATAATCCTCATTCACCAATTAAAGACAGATAGGTACATACCGCTCCTAGCAACTGTGCTCTGCGAAACCAAGACAGTTCATCATTTCGAACATTTTGAACCTTTGATTGGAAACTCTCTTCCCATGCATAACATCTGAAATTGAATGAAATACAAGTAAACAGGAGCAGTTAGTTATCAAATACAGCACAAACATGTTGAACTATGTGAATTGTATGGCAGGCATACTTGACAGTATCCATGGCAGCCAAAACTTCATTCACAAGTCCAATTCTCTTGTCTGTGCGCTGCAGCCCTTCTTTTTGTAATTTCTGCATCTTGCTTATAACTATTGTCTGTTTCCAAAAACATCACAAATTGTTTAAAACAAAAGGATACGGTAGTTCCCAGGAAGATAGTGAAAGCATATATCCTCACAAGTTACGAAGACTACAAAAATCTATGCATTTTAAAATTTGGCCTTGTTCTTTCAACCTAACTACACTTCCCTGCACTTCAATGGCCATCTAAAAAATATTTTTCAACCTTTGATGAAAGATAAGTATGAGAATGATTTTATAGAGCAAGGTTAGGATTTAATACTACCATGTACAGAAATCTGATTTCCATTTACGACGAGTAAATATTTCGTAATGTGACTTCAATGAGGGTCTATCAACTTCACCACCTTGTGTTGAGTTCATAGTTAAAACTAGTAAGAGCTAATCACAACAAATCAACACTAGTTTAGCTACAAATATTGTAAGCCAAAATAGTTGTTACAAACATGCAGAGCTACAGAAGTTATCAATCATTATATACGAAAAAATGTGGTGATGGCAATGCATTGCAATCTTTAAATACTAGATCTCATTGAGCGCGTCATCAATATCAATTTTAATTATAGAAACACAAACAAACTCCAGGGCAGAGGTACCTGAATCGGGAACATCAGAACAAGCAAAAGTGCACCAAGAAGTGAAGCAACACCCAGTTGCTGGTAAAGAAGAACCATGGCAATTGTAATACGAAAAGGGGCAGACCACAAAGTATGAAGTGATTGGGTTATTTGCTGTAGAAGAAAGAAATTATCAATAACTACCTTGAGTAAAATAAAGCCAAAACATATAACAGCACACTCTACCAACTTCTCCATATAGATCCGTTACTGGAAACGTAACTAACATTGACGAGAAAACTAAGCTAACGAGTTGATCAGACAGCTACCATGAAATCATCAAATATATATAGAAATCAAATCAAAGAATATTTTTAACAATGCATCATGCCTGGAGTGCCTCAGCATCAGTGGTCATTAAATTTGTAATTTTCCCAGACGCAAATTTTCTGCGACTCTCATGAGTTAGTCTCAGTGACTTCCGGAAAACTGCAGCAACCTACAATACAAAGTGAGAAATTTGTCAAAATTTTACTCAACAACGATGAGCCATTAGGAGAATATATTAAGAGGGATGGTAAAACTCAATTCTGAGAACACAATCCATCCAGACCGAACTAAGTAAACTATGCAAATGTAACTTCCTTTCAAATAAGTATGGGGAAAAAAAGGCTGCACCAAAAATGGCAAAGAGATCAATCAAGGAATTTATCTTACCAGAGTTGATCTCAGGCGATAACCGACGCGCATTACGTTTTGGAAATACTGAGCTTCACATAACACTCCAAATACCTAATAACCAAGAATATCAGTAAAATAGCGTGGTAGAGTAAGAGAGATAAACAAACATTAGACACTTGCGCGTGGAAAGGAATGAACCAGAAAGAGAATTTTCATGTCAGTAAGAAGAGTTTAAAAGGACTTTAATCTGACGTTCTTAAAAATTTAACCAAAACTGAAATTTCTGAAAACTGAAAGCCTACCACTCCAAGAAAAATCAAGAATGCATATATGTAGCCAATCCAAGCAGGGCCACCTTGTTGCATGGACTGTAAAAAGTACATGAAATAAGTGAAATGTTATATTTGTATACGTGATCAAAGTTTGAGTACGAGTATTATTATTCCAATAATGTGCTCACACAGCTGATACCATAATCGCCAAAAGAAAAGGTATATTCTAGTCCATATATACATGTGTGGTGTATTTAACTCAGCCTCAGGTAGGTGGCCTGTGGGAGCGAGAAAATTAATTGGCTACTGAAATTGAGGCCTTGGTATAAGGTACTTCCCCTATTTCCAATAGGTTGTGGCCTTGTGGGTTCAAGTCACAAGAGGATGCAGAGAAGATGAAGACTAAAAGGAAATTTAATTTTGGGAATTAAAATAATTAACATTATTGGGCTAAAAAAGATTTAATTATGACCATTAAGACGAAATCTAATCCAAAGGTCAGGAACTGGAGTGAAAAATGGAGTAAAACCCTCCCTTGTGTGTGTGTGTAACAAAACTATTGAAATCATCGCTTAGGTTCGATAACTCATTATTGGCACAATGGTGTATACTTAGGAGAACAGAAAAATGACTTTTTTGGGGGGGTTGGGGAGATGGCGGGTAGAGAGAGGACTTGAACAGTTTTCAAACATAATAAAGTATCATATGCCATTTTTCGTTCCCAGAAGTAGAGATTAGCAGAAACAGGGACGAATAATGAAGTGAGCTAGTGGAGGAATATTAATGAAGAGAACATAAAAATCTATGAAAGAACAGTAATTTAGATGAGTGGATGAGAATGAATGGTTCTTTCCAAAATAGAATTATACACAGGTCTGACTAAAATAGTGGGATTAAGTAGGACAATTATAGCAGTGGAGAATTTGATGGTAAATGAAACTATAAGAGAAATGTCAGCACTTCACCTTTAAAAGTTGATTCAATATCAGAGGCCCTACAAACTGAGAAGCATCATTTCCAATCTGCAAGTAAATTAAAGGACATTTATACGGCATTTAGCTATTAAGTCATATATATGTTTTTGATACCGACTCCAAAATTTTGAGGAAAAAAAGAAGACAATACTCACAATAGCATCTGGAGAGATAAACATGAAGGCGGACAAAAATACATTTAAGATCAGTTCATGATGGGAGTAAGATCAGCATCCAACATCTTTTTGTGCAGAGGGTGATCTAAGTACAAGCTATTAAAGCATGGGACAAAAAACCTACATGTCTTATAAGATCATAACAATGAATCACACCTATACCTAAAACTGTATAGCGAGTACATACTATAGGCATGTCGCAGAACACTTGTGGCTAAATTTATCTTATGAATCTATAAATTAGTTACCTTCCAGAAGCCGCCCCACCAAAATCTGCGAGAACCAAACGTAATATGTGTGAGGTTGAAAGTTTCATTACATAATTACTATTATACTAGGATTTGAGCAACTATACCTTCCACCAAGGGCACGATTCAGAGCTCTCAAAAGCCATGGTTTAGTCCTTCGAGATTCTTCAAACCAGCAGTTTTGGAACCTAAAAGTCCAACACAATCAAGATGTTGTGAACTGGAAACAACCAAAAATCATGTTTAACAGAACAGAAAATGGGAGAAAGCCACAAACGTATTATTAAGTGTTTCAGTCTTGTCCCAAGTATCCAGTCTCCAAACATCTTTTTCTGTAAGAGGTCTCTTATAGCCAAGTTGCATAAGGGGGTGAACCCACGCAAAATTAATCCCTGTGTCAATGAAGAATGATCATTAGTTCAGAGCAATATGGACGTCACAGAGCATAGTATACTCAATACAGGGATGGAAGGAGGAGCAAGATCATTAAAATGGCAGTTCAGATGGAGTTGAAGTTGCCAGATGATAATGCATCAAAATCCCAGAAAAACATTTAAAATGTTTAAACATAAGCTACAGTAGCAACGTTTCAAACTTTCACTCACTTCATACACACTAGATCAGTAAACATCACAGATTTACTTCCTCCACATTGGAAAAAGACTAGTCCATTAGCAGAAGACAGTATAAAGCCAATGAAGAAAACATGGAGGCTTCTCAGATATTAAGCAGTGTAAAACAAAAGGAAGATCAATAATCTTCAATCCTATAAAACATGAAGGCTTCCCAGATAATAAGCAATTACTGTACATCATATTAGTATGCGAAATACGAGTCAGCACTCTGAGAGTAAATATGTTTTCTAGATTACATACTGGAAAATATGTTGGCCTGCCTCTCGGGACATATCTGCTCTCCACCAGGAAGTTCTTCATAAGCAGAGTCATCTGCAGATTCAGTTTGCATAGGGACATATCCTGGGTAAGGTTCCAAGTTTGGAATGTAAAAGAGTAATAGGACTCCAAATAACACCTGCAAAAGCCATGAATAAATTATTTGGTAACATTCTTAGTGCTTGCTAATTTCGTACTCATATTTGTATAAACAATATTGTCAATAGGCCTAGGAAAGTACAATATTTCTAAAGTAGAGCACACTTGTATATCTTAATGTTAGCCTCATAACTCATGATGCCCAATGGGATATCAGTGGTGATGTCTACAGTTTCCTATTAACATGTAAGAAAATAAGCAAACATAAAAAATATTAATTAGTGTTGCTAACCTGGGCAACGACCTCACTGATATAGAGATAAAGAACAGATCTGCAGAGTAGAGTAGATGCATCATTAACCATAGAAGTTCAAGATACAATAAAGTTTGCATTCATAATAAAACATCTAGCAGGAATATAACAAATATTCCATAGGGTCTGTTTTTTGTTTCACAAGTCTCACTGCATTGAACCTGTGAGATTATACAGAATCCCAACTCCACAATCTGAAACTTGAAGAAAATATATACATCAACAGCCAGAGCAAAAATTCTTAGAACCAAACAAATTTTAACCATCATTATCACCTTATCTTCCCAAAATACCCAACCGCGTCCTAAAACTTTACGCTTACACTCCAAAATCTTTCTCTCAACCTCATTTCCAAAGTATTTGAATCATGAACTCATCTTCATCCTCTGTTTTCCTCTATATTTCTTATTATCGACTCTGTTCCTCTAACTAAGTAAGACTTTTTGAGGAATGAAAATGAAAGAGTCTATTTATCTCCATCGAAGTCTTAAAAATTCAGTATTCAAATGTTTGTAGAGTATTCAAAGATCCATTAAAACATCAAAATCATCAGGAAAAATAACAGAGAATTTTTGCTCGTAGAACTATTTGAAAATAAAACATGGATCTGTAATTAAACTAATCTCACGATTTGAATGTTAGATCACGTGTGTATATTTACGTCACAGAACAAATGCGAACAAAATCAACGGAGGTGATGGGAGGAAGGAAAGATGTTGAAGAGGAGATCTCAATAATACTGGGAGAGTCTGCGGAATTAATATGAGCGAAAAGTGAAAATTTGTAGAGGATTTTTTAAAAAAAGAGAGAGGATAGCTTTGTCACTCAAATAACAATTTGACTAGCAGAAAAAACAGATAAGAAATAAAGAAGATGGTGGATCAAAATCAAATTACTTTGAGCTTGTATGGGAAACAAATTTTGACTAGTTATCAAAATAATGCTAGTAAATTTGCTCATGTTATCAAATTGATTCTAGTAAATTTTGTAGTTGTCTTGCACATTCTAGGGCATTGTAATCACATTCCATTTGTGTGTTTCTATGCTAATAATCATCAACGCGCTTAAAAGCTACAGTACAACTTTCCACAATACAGGAGACTACGGGCAATTTGAAATACCAGGACAGTGTTCTTGCAAGGAAAGAATTCTAGCACAGCCAATACAGTTTCCAGAAGATAATTATTCTTTCCTCATTCAGAGTATGCAATGATGGAAGCCCCGAAGGGCTGGATGCATCTTGATACTACCGAAGTTCTTAATGCAACCTGGAGGACCTCAGTCCATGCAATTTCTGTTTATTAAAGACTTCAGCCAAAAAAAAGAAAAAAATGTACATACATACAACACACACACACACACACACACACACACACACACACACACACACACACACACACACACACACACACACACACACACATATACACACAACGGTAGCTCTTGTAGTGTTTAGTTCAAAGCCAGGTGTTTCTGCACAATTTAAGTCATAAGCTAAAATTCTGAGCAAGATTAATTTTGTTGTTGAAGCAACTTTTGTCGAATGACTGTTCACAGAACATACAAGTGTTAAGCATAAAAATGATTACAGGTTTATCAGTAGTTAACTAATTGCGCATCTACAGAATATATATTTACATTCAAATCGAGGAGAAAGTCAGTCAACACTTGAACTGGATTTAGAAGGGAGTAGAAGTGTGCATAGAGAAGAAATTTGTTGAGCAAGGAAACTGACCTGTAATAAAGTTTGCGAAGGTTGAGCACAAGATTGAGCATTACAGAATCGCCAATTAGAGCATAAATGAGTCCAAATCTGACATACCATCGAAATTCACGAACATAAATCTTAGTTTCGAGAGCAGTCATAACCAGGACGGAGCACCAGGTGAGAGCCTCAATAAGTAGTGAAACTATCTGCATATACAAACAAAGAGAGATGAGGATGAGTGCGAGAAGAGGATAGAAATTAGGAAATAGACCTCATAAGGTGCAAGTGTAGTTTGTCCGTCGATATCAAAAGCTGAAATGCCCATGACCAATCTGAACAAAGGCTCGGCAGTGCAGTAGAGAGCCAGCAGTGCGAGGAGATAGTTGTAGTAGTTGCTTTTGAGGCGGAACCTCAGCGCCTTGGGATCCTTGTTGGTAAGCCATGTTCGATACAAGCAGACTCCCAGCAGAGCCAGATGAGAGATGCATATGACCAGGGTATCAGAGGCACATGGAGTATAGGCACCAAATGCATTATCCACAACTTTAGACCACCCGCCGTTCTGGACGGGCTTACAATACCACTGCAACGCCTTGAATCCCATCTCCTACTCAGCACATTACGTTGCACCTAAAAGCGCAATCATTTTAAATTAAACATACGAGTACAGAGATAAATCAGCAACAAATCAAACTTTCAAAACTATTAATAAGAATGAAGGTGAACCTTGATGGCGGGCGACTCGAAGATTGCTTCTCTTCTTCTTTCTCTGAGGATGAGGAAGGAAGGAAAAGTAAACGCACGCACAAAAAAGGCGGATGCCAAAGCAGACAAGTGACAGTATTGTACTACTTACTGATATCAAGGGGTGTGGACACAAAATCATTACGATTAAAAATTGGGCCTCGAAATCTCAATCATTTGACTTATTGCTATCAGGCGTGTGTTTGCATTCAATACGTCACCCATGAGGTCACTATTCACTATTCACTATTCACCACGGCGAAACGGTGCCGTATTTATCCTCTGACAAAACCGACATTACAGCATCTCCAATGGTTGCATTTTGGACTTGCTTGGCAATTTTTATAAATTATTAAGCACTAACTTACCATTATTTTACTCTACACAAGCACTAGCTTTGTCAAGCAACTAGCTTTGGCAAGCAACTAGGTTGAGTCTCATTTAGTAGACCTCACATTAATAATTCAATGTATTTGGTTGTGTATTAGAAATATGTGGGGTCATACAAGCTAATCTATACTATTGCTAACCATTGGAGAATTTTGCAACTTACTAGCAAATTAGCTTGAATTAATATAAGCTACAATGTAGTGTAGCTTACCGTTGAAGATGCTCTTAGTTTTTGGCCCGTAAACTTGGGTTGAAATTAATTTAACTCAGATTAATTTAACTACATTGATATTAATTTAATTTAATTGAGACTAATTTAACTGGAAATAGAATATTACGTCTAAAATCACCTAAATTTTACTTGGTCGAGTTAAATTTGCAAATTTATATATATAAAATGATAATATAACAATTTTCAAAATTCATTATACTAGGCTTCCTAACACTACAATGCCTTAAATGGGCAAGAATATGCAAATGCCTACAAGCAAATGTTTTACAAGGACGAAAGTCCCAAAAAGCACATGAGTTCTTTCAAAAGAATAGAGTAAACTCCATACAAAAGAATAGACTACAACTAATCCAACTCGAACATATTAGAGAATTGCAAGCAATACTCAAAGCAGCACCAATTAGGAAAGAAGTGAATATGTAAATATGTGTGTGTGTGTGTGTTAGAGAGTGGAGGGATTTCCTCCTAATGAAAGTTGTGTCAAGCACATAGATGAGATGGAGAGCTGAATGATGAGATGGACATCCGAAGGTGCATCGACCACTAAAATCAGCTTCTGATTGTAGGAAGTTCAACTTGGTCAAGTAGGGAGATTGTCGTAGTATTAGAATGCATCATTTCTTAGTAATACACTGAGGTTTCCTTATATGAAAGGGCTAGTTTGATAAGTGCATCTGCCACTAGATTGCCATGTCTGAGGGTGTGCTACATATGGGCCTTAATCAGTAGTTGATCACGAAGTTGAAAAAGTTTCAAATGTGCTGTGATTGGATTAAGGATCATAGAATTGCCAACAAGTGAGTCAGATTCTATGCAGAAATAGTGTTAACCATAAAAATAGCCAAAATGATATCTAGCAGTGAGAGCCTTGATTTCAGCCTCGAGAGGTGAAGAAGCAGTCTAGAATCGGGTTCCTGCTGCAATTAGATTGCCCAAAGAATCTCCAATTACCTGTCCAATTCCACAATCAGGGCCAGAGAAAGCTGCATCTACATTAAGTTTGATACAAAAATCTAATCTTTTCCACTTAAGTACTCTGAGCCTTGGTCTAGGAGGTTTGAGAGCGTATGTGATAAAAGAGACGGCAACAAGCTGAAGATAATAATCTTGGGAAATTGCTACTGGATGAGCAGCTAGTTATAAGTACATAATGTCTTTCACCTCCTTAATAATGTGGCTCCTGCAAGGTTCATCTTCAAAGAAAACTTTGTTAATGGCTTTCCATAGGCACTAAAATATTATACAACATAAAAGTTTTACCAGCTTAGCTTGGAAGCTAGACATACAAGTATATGTTGGATAATAAGATATTATGTCCCAGCTCTAAAAGGATTATCTAGAACTCCAATGTTAGATAACATTTCAGACCAGAGAGAATTAGCCAGTGAGCAGTGATTGAAGAAATGATCAATGAAATCAGAATTTGAGCGAAAATGGCATTTCGAGGCCAACTAGAAGCCATAATGAATCAGAACTTCATCAAAGGGTGGTAAAGAGTTGAACAGTCTCCTGACAATTAAGGTAATCTTTGGCGCTTAAATCTTCCACAATTTTTTCAGTTATGGAGAAGAGGTCAATGTTCATGTATGGCTTGATATACATATGTGAAAGAGAACAGCACTGTCATATATGGTTACCATGTGAGCCTATCTTCTATATGCTCATATATCACTGCAGTTTGAAGGATTTGGAATATATTACTACCAATTGCTCCAGATAAGTGGGATAAGAACTGATCCTTGTGGACTATAAAGTCATCAACAGTACATGAGCTGGGAATAGGTGAAAATTCTGGAGGGAAATGGTCCATCAGAGGTCCCTGGCCAGTCCAATTTACAGTCCAGAGATTGCACAGACCTTTTCCATGTATTACCGTTGAAAATTGTTCTCCAATAGGATATATCAGACAAATTCTTTTCCAAATTTGAGAGCTCTAGATGAAGGAAGCAAGGAGTGAAGGAAATGTGTCCATAATGCTGATCCATTTTGAAACTTTGATCACTATTTAACCAAGCAAGCCTGAGCTATATAAGGTATAGATTTGAAACCAATGCCATTTTTCTCTGCTGGGAAGCAAAATTTTGACCACTTCCTCCACTTTTTGTTTGCTTTCACAACATTTGAACCCCAAAGAAAAGTAGCATTCATCTTCTTTAGGGTTTTATTAATGTGGATTGTAAGAGACATGATAGTAAAAATATGTTGAGGAATGGCATGTAAAACTGATTGGATAAGAGTGATCTTACCACCAGTAGATTGCCATTTATATCTCCAGGATCTGAGTTTTGCTAATCTGTTCAAGCAAAGGGTTGAAATAGCAATTAAGATTTTTTCCTTCAAAAATTTGGCATCCCATATATTTGAAAGAAAAAATTCCTTCTTTCATCCCCAGTATTTCTTTGATCTGATATCTCTTAACTAAGAGAAAATCTCCTGAAACTCCTACTTTCCTAGAGAATAGGGGCTACGGGGTTAAAATAGGAATATTAGAAACTTTTGGGCCAGCACGCGTAAATTGTAGAAAATATTGGGCCAGAAGCGTAATTACATGTGACTACATGGAAAACACCATATTTTTTCCCCAAATCATTCCCTTCACGGCTCTGGGCGATTGCGAAATTATTTTCCCCCAAATATTTTGATCGGATCGAAGATATGATGACTAGCGATCAAAATCCGGTAAGTTTCGTCGATCATTGTTGTAAGATTCATCTTTTTTCGAACTGAAATCGTGGTGGTGGAGATGAGTATGAAGGTGGTGGTGGGGATATGCTATGTTTTGGAGGTGGTGGTGTTGAAGAGGGAGGGGGAGGCGATGAGAACGGTGGAGGTGGAGAGAAGGAAGGTGGTGGAGGTGGTGGAGAGTGAGATGGTGGAGGCGTAGATTTATAAGCAGAAGGGGTGGGGGTGAGTAGTATCCATGATATGGTGGAGGTGAGTGAGATGATGAAGGAGGGGATCAAGGCCCATAAGAAGGATTGAAGACATGTTGAACAACAAGAAGGTCAACTGCAACCATTTGAAGGTACAAATCTGCGATTCTTTGATGTTTCAGTTTATAACCCCAAACTGTTATTGTATATCACTGAACTTGAATGATTTAAGCCTAACATGATTACTGTCAGTTTATATACTTTTTTTCATTAACCCTAACATGATTGATGTTTCAGTTTATAAACCCAAACTGCTAATATATATGCAATGTTTTTATCATCACCATTGTTACTAGATTTTATGCTATAAATAGGTTTTAAAAAGTGATATCAAAAGTGTTTATGTTTCAGTTCATAACCCCAAACTGTTAATACAAGAAGGCTGCTAGAGGACGCACTTCAAAGCTCGACAAGCGGTGTTTTGTCAATGTTATCAACCGAAACACTTACAACCACTAAAGTCTAAATCACGTAGTGCAGTTACAGTCACTGAATCGAGTAGAGCAGTCAAAGTTGCTTGATCCTTTGCATGCAATGACAAAAGGAAGGAAGTCAAAAAGATACAAATCATGTTTGGAGAAGTCGGAAAGTCGAAAAATGAGATTTGTACAATAACACCAAAGCCACAGTTGTTTTAAGATTGGTACAATAACAACAAAACATGTTGAATTAGCCATCTTGTAAGCATTATAAGAAATACGCGAATCCGTGAGAAATTTTAGCTATTGTGAAATTTTAATTGGAGTGTTACAAATACGATCTTTTTACTTTAACAAGTGATGTGTTTAATTACATATACAATGTTTAATATTCTACCTTTTTTGAGTTGTAGTTGTTATAGAAGTGTTGTTTTAGTTTAGCCATGTGATCTTTTAAGTTGTGTATGCAACCTTTATTATAAACTGAGAAGGCTTTAGTCACATGACACTTGATTTCTAAGAATTTTACAATAGCTAGTTAACAAACAACCTTTTAAGTTAAGAATTGGAACTCTTAGCTTAAACCCACAATCATTCATGAACTTTGTTTCTCAAAAACTGTTGTGTTACATGTGATCTTTCACACTATATGGGCAACCTTCTAAAGAACATATGCAACCTTGTTTCTGTGATACTTTTATTATTAAAAGCAGTAAGTACCTTTTAATTTAAGAACATGAACTTGTAGGTTAAAAACACAATTTCGTTAAGTTGACATATAAGCTGTCAAGTTAGGAAAAAACCTTTCAACTTAAAAATGAGACTTTGTAAGTTACATATTCAAACTTATAAAAAAAACATGAAAAGCTTTCTATAAAGTAACAAAACAAATACTAGAAGCTTAATAAAATGTGCCAACACATTCACGTTTTATCATGTCAAGAGTATATCACTGTCATTAACCATACACCAAAAGTTTGAAAGTACACGTACACCAAAAGAGCCATAACTAAACATACACCAAAATATCCAATCACTATCATTACAAAGCTAAACTTCAACCCCACTATGGTGGCATGGTGTGTAAAAGAGGTCGTCACTGTCAAGAAACAAAATAAAATTGGGCAGCTGCAAGTTGACTATAAGATCGGAAACTGTAGGTTGACTTTGATCTTTATTCGCAGCATCGTTTTTTCAAGACTTTCTTCGCCTTGGGAGCTTTCTTTTTTGGTACCACCAGCACCTGTACATCAAAGATAATTTCAAAGCAGATGCAAAAGTTTCAAGTCAGTTTAACTACAAAACTATTATGTTGTATATGCAATGTTTCAACATTAAAGCTTTGCATCCAACAATAGCATACTCACAATAAAACATTGTGCTGAAATCTTCTATGTTACATATCAAATATTTCATCTTCAAAGCAATATAATACACGTAAAATCAATATGCTAAAAACAATATGATACACATGAAGGCATTGTGATGAAAGTTTCATGTTATAACCGCAATCGTTCATGTTAAAGATGATATCTCGTGCTGAAGTTACATGTTATATGTGCAATCTTTCATCTTAAAATGCAATGCGACCATATTAAAAGGAACATGATCTACAATATCATACAATATGATTACAAAAATGCCTCAAACTGAATTCAAGGGGAGGAACATAGTGCAAACCTTCGCTATTATTCAGATCTGTAGATTCGCAAATTGTAGATGCATGCGGAGCATTGTCCTTCTTTGATCCGGCGGTATCTTTCTGGCATATCTTTGATCCGGTGGAGCATTGTCCTTCTTCGATCCGACCATAGTAGGTCCTGGCATGTCTTTCTGACTTGGCTAACTTTCATGTAAAACAGGGACCTTTTAAGTTATGACCGAGACCTTTCTAGTTATAAACAAGACCTTTACATTACAAAAGCCAAACTTTAATTTAAACTGTGATGTTTTAAGTTATGACCGAGACCTTTTAAGCTATGAATCAGATCTACACTTTTAACCCAACCATATACACATCAACAGTTAGGATCCGACTTTTCAACCTATGAACCAGATATTTCAAACTACACAAACGACCTTTGGCTTTATGCAAGCATACACACATCAAACGCTAAAACATAAATTCAAAATATAAAAAAATAACGCGAACCTTGTTCGGTTTCATCGCCCATCCCAACCGCCGGACGATCGGTCTTCCCCGACATGTCCTTGTTCGACCCAACCACATTTCGTTGATTTTTTTTTTCCACAATGACTGAACAATAACACACCAATCAAATCAGAAAAACCAATTAACCACATATAACACAAATTCAAAACACATTTGCATTAAATCGATGCCAGGAAGAAGCTTACCGTCGGTAAATCAGTCCGATTGCAATGAATTCGACGCGAAATCTCAATGTGAAAACTCAGGGTTTGATCCAGAGGAGAGGGGGGAGAGCGAGAGGAATTTAGAGAGAGAAAGCGAATTGGAAAAGTGAAAGAATTGGGGGATTTGGGTATATATGTACTGGCCCATATTTTGTTGTAATTCTAAATTGACCCCCGAAATTTCCCACAACTTTTCATAATTATAAATTGACCCCGTAGCTCCTATTCTCTAGGAAAGTAGGACTTTCCAGAGACTTAATACTTAACTAAAGTAGCATTCTTACTTAAGTAAAAATCACTCTTGTCATACTTGATTATCTTACCAGTGACCTTTTCAAAAGTAGCTAAGAAAGCTTTGAGATTAATTAGAGTGTTCTTATTAACTGAGATATACAGGACAATACCATCAACATAAGAAAGACGAGAAACACGGATTGAATTTCTAGGCATATTGAAATATGAAAATTTCCCATTGCTGAAAATATAGCCCAAACTCCGTGAGAAAAATTCAGTTTAGATATTAAACAGTAAATGAGAGAGTGGATCTCCCTTTTTAATGCCTCTGGTTGATTTGAAAAAACTTACATGCTTACCATTTATGAGAACTGAGACAAAGGTGTGTCTTTTTTTGGAATTATGGTAATCCACGTGGCAGCAATTCCCCTTGGGATGCTAGCACCACTCAGAAATTCATTGACTGCCTATATCAGAACATTTGAAATGATTTCCCAGGATTTAATATAAAAGTAAGCTGAAAAGCCATCAGGGCTTGGGGTGATACTCTTGTTTAGCAAAAAGACCATATCAACGGGTTGTAATAAAGAGCTGTTTTGAGCACTGGAGATGATTGATGCCACTTGAGAAAGGAAATGAGAGGTAAACTGATCATCTGTTGCTGTTTGCTCATTGGTTAAAGAGAGGAATGATAATGTATAGCTTCATTTTCAATAACATCTATTTCCTCCCACCATATCCCAACACTATTTCTAATCTTATAAATACTGAGCTTAGATGTCTTTTTCTTAAGTGAATTGAGGAAAAACTTGGAGTTTATATCACCTTCTTGGTCGTGTGAAGATTTTTAATGAAACTTGTATTTGGATGATGTGTTTGATAGGGAGGATGGTATTCGTCGTTTGGAGGACTGGCTAATTGATAACCATGGATTCCAACCACAATATGCAGTGTCGGAGCTGAGCGAGAATAACTTTTGGAGGATGTTTGACGCAGACCTGCACGAGCGCAGTGCGGGCAGAAGTACAAGGTTGTTGGGACGTTCATGATCGTGTACTACAAGTCGGGCAGGTTGTCTGAGAAGGAAGTGCAGGAGGCTGAGCAAGCTATCCTTGATGTTCCCTAAGCCGAAACTGATCAAACTTGCATTGCTTTTTATTCAGCTTTCTTTGATGTAGTTGAGTTCTTAATTTCTTGGATGATTATGTTTTTGTTATGACTTTTGGTTAGACTAATTCCTGCTCCATCATTTGTAATGTTTTAATGTTAAATAAGAAAGTCTTTTCTTACCAAAAAAAACTTGTATTTGGATATAAACGAGTTCATGTGTGTCCATAATTTCCTTTTGTAATGTAAAACAAAGTTTAAGATTATGAGCTTTTGTAGTGATTTCAAAAACTGGAAAATTATCCAGTTGAGTTCATGACTAAGGCACAGCTCGAATAAAGCTTTTTTTGTATCAAACTTAATGTTTTACAATGGATCTAAAAAACTGTACTTGATAGATGTAGAGGTCCAGATTGAGCTTGGCTGGCTGATAAGAACAATTATAATTCTATAAATCTATGTTCTACACGACCAAAACAATGATGAACGAGATTGTAATGAAATGGGAATATAGGAGAAAAATTATTGAGATAAAAGATGTCCAGTCTCCACCAATTTCCTTAAAACATATCAGCTTTTATGAAAGTTACACTCAGTCAAACTCAATACTGATAGTACAAAACAGAGCATAAAAAGAAGAAGAATAGACTATAGAGAAAGAGAAAACAAAAGAGAGTTAGAAAAGAACAAAAATTGAAATCAATTCCGTTTTCTACCGTTTCCTTTAGTAGTTAACAACTTGAAAGATAACTTGACTATGTACTTTTACTGCATGGGCAGACTCATCAGGGCCTCAGAGCTTCCACATCAATCATGGGAGTGAGGGGCATAGGGGCACCAATAGCCACGACAGGGCAGCCTTGCGCGATTCCATCATGTTTGCTTCAATATCTTCCATATTAATGTTTCTCTTGGCACCCTTCACTGGCTCAGGGATCATTTCCTTTTCCTTGTATTCCTTGTACTTCCCTCACAGAACTGAGTAGAGCCCAAACACGATCAAGATGGCCCCGAGAATATATACTGCAAAATACAATCGAAATCATCAGATCATGAGCTCCCGATCAAACACTGTTATAAATATATATGATGAAAGACTGAATATGCTTCTTACCCTCCAAGATAAATCTTCTCAGCCAGAATGAAGGACCCCATGATTGCGACAATAATCATCATCAGTGGACTAAAGGCGGTGAAGAAAACGGGCCCTCTTTTCTGCATCACCAGCCCTTGCAAGTAGTATGTAAAGCTGGAGGAAACGATATATACCCTGCGGTTTTGATAATAATTAGATATATTAGCAAGTGTAAAAGTTTGATTGATATTCGAGATGTAAGAAGAAGTAGAGTGGCCTTACGGCACAGGCATCGGCAAGAAGGTTCATGTCCCAGCCGATGGTCCAGACAAAGGCCTTGTGCTCCATGACCAGGGTGATGGGCCATGCCTGCGTCAATAAAGTTTTGTGGAATTGCCATTTTCCAATGTATGTAATCAACTGAAATGAATAGTAATTAGTCCCTAATCAAGAAAGCAAAGAAGTCATAATTAAGTAGCATATTGTATAGAAAAATTAAGTAAAATGAAAATAACCAATAAAGGATAAAATTGTCTTAAAACTAATTCAATGCCCTCATTAAACTCAGTTGCGTATACTTTTCCAATCTTTATTCTTTAAATGTACCGTACGTAATTTCCTTAATTCTTAAATTTGGCTATAGTATACAATTAATTTATTCTTCCCAATTTATAATATTTGTTGTTAATTGTAAAATGCATTAAATATATAATAAAAATTATTTTACATGTTATGGTATTTGTTAAAATATATTTTCTTCCAAAACCATCACGTCAATAAAATGTATTTTTCCAAAATTATTCAACCAAGTCTGGCTTGAGATAAATTAATTCGCGATAGAGATACACATAATCAACTCAGATCATATTTGGTGGAGGATATTTATAAACTTATAGAATAAACATTAAATAATTAAATTAAATATTTTTATTTTATTAGTCTCATCGAGTATTACATACACATGTATTTGAGTAAAATAATATAAATAAATATAATTTAACATTTTGGATAACAAATTTAATTTTAGTCAACAATATAAAAAAACATGTGGGTCATGTGAAGAATAAATGATTGTTGCTTACCATTGTGGTAGACTGTAGCTTGCCAAATCATTTGCTTAAAATGTGACATGACAACTTAAACTACACATTCATGTAGCTAGCCATTGTGAATTCACTAGTTTGGTATAATTTTTGTGGGTCCTACATCACTTATTCAATAGAATTGGGTAGATACAAATTGTGTATATGTGTGACCATAATAGCCATATCACAAAAAAGCGATTCGCTCACTCTCATCGCCCCACCCGCCTGACACCACAGGCCTTGATGGAGAGATAAGTCACGGTAACGACCCATTGAGCGTCATTTGTCTCAGTGTGCACAAGGGGCCTTGCAAGCAAGAAATCCCCACACTGCCGCTGGCAAGACTCGAACCTTGGACCATATCACAATTAACCAAATGTCCCAACCGCTGGGCTACACCAGTGGGTGTGTGACCATAATAGCCAACTAGATGATACCCGTGCATGCCCATGACGGAATTTAACCAAATTTTATATCTTAATATCTACTAAAGGAGGCCACTTTTGCCACGTGACACTCTTACAAATATTCTGACACAAAAGTTCCATAAACTTACTAAAAATAATTTACTACATGCGTCCTTACGATACCACTTTTTCAAAATTATCTTCTTAGGGCTTAGTTCAATCTCGGACCAGGGCCCGAGATGGGTCAAGGGCTCGAGACACGCAGGAGATGGATCTACAGGTCCATCGGCCCAAATCCTTATAAGGAACACGTATATTCTGAATATCATACAAGGAATACACTTCATCTAAACATGGTAATACAACCGTTATCTCCATAAGAGTTGTATTCATACCATAATTACATATCTTACCAATCTACGAATTGGACTTGGAGCCCTATAAACAGCAAAGGTCTGGTAGACCTCTCAAATCATTATCATACACATAATACGCCTTACGCTTATAAGCTTTTCTAAGTTGTTACTAACTTAAGCATCAAAGAGTCTACCATTGGGCCACCCTGGGGCTTTGTCTTGCAGGTCAGTTCGTGAGCTGGGTTCGTGATCAAGCGTGTGTTCCGGACATCTATCAAGTGGCACGCCTGACGGGACCCACGTGTTAATCTTGATCAACCAACCTTTTGCTCAGATCTGATCATCTCGAAGATCCTCCCAGAAGCCCGAAGCCATGTATGAATCCAGCAACCAGCAAAGAAGCGCTCGCATCCATTGAAGAACTTCTGAAGCACAGAAGAACTTCGACGCCGGACAAGCATCTCGTGGACATGGACGCGGACGGGGACAATGGAGAGGAAGGTCAACATCGCATTCTGCCTTTGAACCACCACTAAGCTCCACCATCGGCACCAAGAATTCCGACGCTCCATTCACCTCCAGTCCGAACCAGACTGCAACAGGGTCCGCCAACCCTGCTACGTCAAGAGCTCCCGCCTCTCGGGCCCATGAAGGTCGGCTAGCGAACCTCCACAGTCTTGACTTTCGACCGATCACGCGTATTCTACGGAATAGGCTGAGTTGGAGAGAAGGTGCCAAGCTGCAGGCACCTCTGCGTCACAACCCCCTAACTCGGGCCAAGGAGCATCCCAGCCTCCTCAGTCAAACTCGGCCTCGATCCCTCGTCAGATGAGATCCCTAAAGACATACAACTTATGTTGCGAACTCTCCAACGTTATCCTAATCTGATAGCGAGCATACATGCCTATCCCAATAAGCTTTTCCATGCCAAGACACACTAAGCATCAGCTCGGATGTCCATCCCCGATGTACCGCCTCACGGGGCAGGGAGCGTATCGCTCTCGAACCCCTCCCAAGAACAACTGCTTCTAGAGGAGCTGGCCAGGAATCTACCACCATTCAGCAGTCAACAGCAACTGCCATCGTTCCAGTCTATGGGGGCCAATAATAATAATGGAGCAAACATGGGCTTCGAAGAGCGCCAACGGCTGCATATCTAGAACATCCAAGAGCTGATCCGGCAGCAAAGGAGGTAGCGAGCCCAAACCAACTGGTGGCCAAATCCATCATTTGGGTATACATATAACACCAATGGAATGTTTCCTTGGATTTTTACATACATTGTGGATTACATGTGCCATATGTTGAGATTCAGCGCATTATGCTGCTTTGTCTGGTCTACCTCATTTCCACATCTTTGTTATTATATTTGGGGGGTTTCTTTGCCTATTTACTGTAATGCTATTTAAGGTCTAAGGAGATCATTGCTAATTTTTATGGGGCGTTATTTGTATGCTACGTTTGATGTGGGAATGCCCGTTCTTTCTGCTGCAATGTGTGGAAATCATGTTGCATTGAAATACTTGCTAGATGTCATGCCGCCACTTAATAGAATGTTGCAGGCAGCATTA
The DNA here is from genome assembly GCA_948330725.1 of Sherardia arvensis. Taxonomy (NCBI): domain Eukaryota; kingdom Viridiplantae; phylum Streptophyta; class Magnoliopsida; order Gentianales; family Rubiaceae; genus Sherardia; species Sherardia arvensis. Next base: position 26,309,873 of record OX415236.1, read on the forward strand.
TTACTGAGTCTGTAACTGAGGTATATGCTAACATTTTCATTAAATATGAAGCTTCGTTGTTACTGTACATGTCGCCTTAAGAATTGACTCTTAGATTTTGTAGCATTAAGTGTTGAAATATTTGAAAGCACTATCGTAAAGAGTGTTCTAAATGAATTAGTGTTTCGCTTGCAACAAGATGAAGCCATAATTTTAAAGATCAACAACAAAGCCCCTGGTCTTGGTATGAGATTAGACCGCGGTGATCTCAATCTTCTCTAGAGTGATAGGTAAAAAAGTGATATTAACTTCTCAGTTCATCTTTCTGACTACTCCCGGGTTTAGTTACTCTGTCGAGTACCCTTTCTTTGACAATTAACAATGGCAACTTTTTAAAATGGAGCACAACACAAACTATGTCGCTCTTAAATTTTTGAGGATAGTTCTTTCAATACAAGTTTTGGTGATTATAATTGACATGAAATCTGAAATATTGCAATAGTTATTCATGAACATGAAATAACATATAGACTATATAACGAGTCTTATGAAAAAGTTGATTTCATGATATGTATAGAGAAAGGAAATCCCAGATGCATATGAACGGCTATTGTTGGGTGTAATTGAAGGAGAAAGACCATTACTTATTATAAGTGACGAACTTGATGTTGCATGAGCTCTATTTTCACCAGCACTCAAAGAGCTCGAACATAGGAAGATTGCCCCAAAGCTGTAACCCTATGGTAGCAGGGACCTGTTGGAGCTCATTATCTTGCAGTGAAACATAATGTCAGATGGGTGATCTTTCTACTTAATTCAAACCTTTCAATATTGTTTCGATTATGAAGAATCTGTTGTTTCTTCTTAAGAAGCCCATAGGCAAAACTTGCTGTAAATCATTTCTTTTTTATATGAATGAATGTAAACACTTTTTGTAAATAATCCAATCAGACTATTTTGCAGCTAATAATCAAGCTGATTATATTGCGAGTAGTTGTTGTCATTTGTGTTTTGGAGGTCAGACTGCAGAGCAAGAAAAAGATTAATAGATTAAAGAATTTCTATAATTCGATTTTCTAAAATGTGTAGTAACCATTGGTAGAACCATGCAATTGGATTTTTTATTTAAATTTTGTTGAAGAATGAGAGTTAAAGTTGGACTTTTTATTTTGAATATTTATGAGATTAAGGCATTATCTAATGTGATTGTAAATTACTCTTAAATACATTGATGAGTGATTAATCCAAATTGCTTTGTGTTTGATTAATCTATCTATACTATACTATACTTTAAAAGAGGATGGATCAGAATTTTCTTAGATTTTTGAATTATTTTTTGAGGATCTAAAAAATTGACACGTGGATTTTCCTTTTCTTTTCCCTTTATTTTATTCATTTGATTGGTCTGTACGACCATTGATTTTAGTATCTCTTTCGCTCTTCCGTTTTCATTCTACGGAGTTATAAATTATCAATTTACATCCGTTTCATCCGTTTCATACGATTCACCCCTAAATATCAATTGTGACCCGATTCATCAATTACCCGTTTCCATCATCAAATTATGAAACGTGCTATTGATGTCTGCGAACTGATAAAACCCTCTTTTCACTCTCTTTGGGAAACGTATGAAACTGTGATGCTTTCTCCTCCACTTTCTCTATACGCTTCATACATTCTCTCTATAAAAGGTGAGCTGAAATCGCACTCATTTCAAACAATATCGATTCGAATGTTAAGGTGCTTATTTGCTGCTCCGTATCTCTTAATCATGCATATGAAGTGTTTGACATTTGGTTTGTTTGAGTAGGTTTTTTTTGCAAAGCCAAATTGGTGTTTTGAGGCTGCTGATCAAGATGCCGGTTTCCGATAAACTTGCCGGCGCTGGAGCTCCCAGCGGCTACGCTCCTGCCGATGAGGCTGGTGCTCAGTCTTCTGCCTCTAGGAAGAGAGGTTCGATCAGTTTTCACTTTTCATGCTGTGATTTGGTATTCCTGAAAGAATCAATTTTTATCTGATTTTTAATCTTGCATGATGAATTTTTAACCGATTAGTATTTTTTGTTGGTTTTTGTTAATAAAGATGTGATTTTACTATACTCGATCTGCTTCTTTGAATTGCAAAGACACCAAAACTCCCACTTTTCTGGAATCCGTGATTCGAACCTGGAAATCGAACTCCACCGCCACAGTGCATGGCGATGCCACCTCGGAGCATCATATCACTATTCTTCTTCTTCCGTGGGTACTGTATCTAAATTAGTAGCAAGGAATTGGGCTCTTCTATCTTCATTGGTCTACATGTGGACATGTGGTGATTGAAGGACCTCATGGTAATTGTCTAATTAGTAAAGCAGCAGTCTTTTAATTTTGAAATCAAAGCAAGGTCTTTTGCTCTTTAGTGCACATTACATACTGACATTGTTCTTTGTTTTTTATCATATGCAACTATGGTCATGTCTAGCCCAGTTGATTATCAATTCTTTCATCAAATTTCAGTTTAATAGTTCGATCTGCTGTTTTTATTTCTCCTTTTCGACTTCTTAATTTGATCTGTGTATGTATCAACAACTAGGAAACTGCAGGGGACTTCATCCGTTTGAATGGTATGCAGCGGTGATTATTAGGCTATTTGAATTTTGATCGTCATCATTTGGCTAGAATGACTAACATTAATCAGGATAAAACGATGTAGTGTAAGCAAACTGATATATGATTTGCAGAATGATTTAGTAGTGATCTATTGTGGAATGATTTAGTAAATAAAGTAGTATAGATTTGAGTTTTATATATGTATAAGCCTATAAGGTGTACTGATGCTTGCTTTTGGTGGTGTTTGTTTAATCAGAGTGCATTAGGAATTATACTTGGAGGAGGTTACCCTCTGGCGAAGAAAAGAGGAAAGCCAGCTGTTCTTTTGGGGACAGGCTATCGCCTGATCGACATCCCTGTCAGCAATTGCTTGAACAGCAACATCAACAAGTTCTATGTTCTCACTCAGTGTCCTTCTCTATGCCGTAGAGTTTGAGTATCATTCTCTATCCCCTGATGTAAGAAATCTGAACCATTTGTTAGTTTGGCTCCTCTTTTTCTATGGTCAGATAATGTAGAGTTTGAATGGTAACTGTAGGATCCGACCAAGAGAGTTTGCTGAAGAGTTGTTGTCCAAGGGAGATGGACCAAGTGAAGTTGGTCAGTAAGTAACTTGGTTTTGGCTTTTAAAAAATATTTTTTACACTGAAAATTGATTCTGAGAAGTGTTCTAAATAGGTACTTCCTTGGATCTTCTTTCTCGGGAGAGCTTGGCAAGTGACATTTCTCTTGAGTTTCAATTTTTATGTTGGATTTGCTTCTATCATGTGAAAGAAAAGCAATCCATGCTTTAACTCATCCACCTCGGACTCCTTGGGCAGAAAACACTCACCGGCTATCATCCTCAGAGCTGTCACTGACTTGCAATTTGTTTGTTGTGCAATGGCTTCACTTTCTAGAGAAAGGGAAAATGGACAATGAATTATGAATGAAGGAGCTGAAAAACTTTATGGGTTGATGGTGCACCGGAGTTAGCTTGACACTTGCCGGTGAATAAGAACTATTCATCATGTGAGGATTTGTTGTTTTCATATAATTAGTGTAAACTTCTCTGATGATTGGATTTCTATTTTGTTAAAATATTAGCAGAAAACAGAATGGATTGACATTGATTGATAGTTTAGTTCTATGCAACAAATATATACTACTTTGTGTAATTTGGGTTGTTTCACTTCATTTTTGTAGTTGAAATAATTAATTTACAAGTTTAGATTTTCACAATTTAAAAGCATATTTACAGTGCTGCTGATTATTGGTATTTGATTTGTGCATTTAGTCGCCCTTTTTTTTTATAGCCTGCAATTATTTCATTAAAAATTGTTAAAACCTACCCAACACCATAACGTTCCTTGAAATAAATACTGGACTTAATCATTCTCACCAATTCTTCAATATTTTTGTAACGTTAAAGATAAATTTTAAACTCTGCTTCGTAACGCTCCTTGAAATAAAAACAGTACTAAATCATTCTCTCCGATTCTTTATTATTTTTGTGCCAGTAATTCATGCACTATTTCTTCTTTATAGTCTGCAAATATTTCAGAAAATATAATCAAAACTTAATGTAAAAACCTCCATCGTAACGCTTCCTAAAATAAAAACTGCACTTGATGATCGTCACAAATTATTTTTATTTTATAACGGTAAAACTTAATTTTGAAACCTGAATTGTAACGTTCCCTTAAATAAAAACTGTACTTATTCATTATCACAAATTCTTTATTATGGGTTGATCCGTTCTCACAAATTATGCCATAAAAATTATTAATATTTTCATTCACCGATAATATATGCATACTATATACATACGAAATTTCGTATGATTTGAAAAATGATTAAATTTTTCACAAAATTATTTAAATGATAAAGTTTTATAAAAGTCAAACAAAAAAATAAAACTATATTTATTAGTATTTAACCAATTGAAACTAAGATTCTCGGGTGATACAAATATTCTAAGAAAACCCATTAAATCCATTCAAAACCAATATCATTTTGTTGTGATACCTTTCATGGTCCAGCCAATGTAGTTAGTTTGTGGGCAAACAAACGTTTAGAATTCATATGAAAAATAATTGATGAGGGAATTAACATAAAACGTTTTAATTGGCCTCCTATACATCATGGCCGTATCAATGTAAATTAATTGATGAGTGCTTGGCAAGTGACATTTCTCTTGAGTTTCAATTTTTTTGTTGGATTTGCTTCTATCATGTGAAAGAAAAGCAATCCATGCTTTAACTCATCCACCTCGGACTCCTTGGGCAGAAAACACTCACCAGCTATCATCCTCAGAGCTGTCACTGACTTGCAATTTGTTTGTTGTGCAATGGCTTCACTTTCTAGAGAAAGGGAAAATGAACAATGAATTATGAATGAAGGAGCTGAAAAACTTTATGGGTTGATGGTGCACCAGAGTTAGCTTGACACTTGCTGGTGAATAAGAACTATTCATCATGTGAGGATTGGTTGTTTTCATATAATTAGTGTAATCTTCTCCGATGATTGGATTTCTATTTTGTTAAAATATTAGCAGAGAACGGAATGGGTTGACCTTGATTGATAGTTTAGTTCTATGCAACAAATATATACTACTTTGTGTAATTTGGGTTGTTTCACTTCATTTTGTAGTTGAAATATCTTAATTTACAAGTTTAGATTTTCACAATTTAAAAGAATAGTTATAATGTTGCTGATTATTGGTATTTGATTTGTCCATTTAGTCGCCCTTTCTTTTTTATAGCCTGCAATTCTTTCATTAAAAATTTGTTAAAACTTACCCTGCACCATAACGTTCATTGAAATGAATACCGGACTCAATCATCCTCACCAATTCTTCATTATTTTTGTAACGTTAAAGATAAATTTTAAACCCTGTTTGTAGCGTTCCTTGAAATAAAAACAGTACTAAATCATCCTCTCCGATTCTTTATTATTTTTGTGCCAGTAATTCATGCACTATTTCTTCTATATAACCTGCAATTATTTCAGAAAATATAATCAAAATTTAATTTAAAAATCTCCATCGTAACCTTTCCTAAAATAAAAACTGCACTTAATGATCGTCACAAATGATTTTTATTTTGTAACGGTAAAACTTAATTTTAAAACATGAGTTGTAACGTTCCATTAAATAAAACTATACTTATTCATTATCACAAATTCTTTATTATGGGTTGATCCGTTATCACAAATTATGCCATAAAAATTGTTAATATTTTCATTCACCGATATATGCATACTATATGCATACGAAATTTCATATGATTTGAAAAATGATTAAATTTTTGATAAAATTATTTAAATGATAAAATTTTCATAAAAATAAAATACAGTAATAAAATTATATTTATTAGTATTTAACCAATTGAAGCTAATGATTCTCGGGTGATACAAATATTATAAGAAAACCCATTAAATCCACTTAAAGCTAATGTCATTTTTTTTTGATAATGTTAATGTCATTTTGTTGTGATGCCTTTCATGGTCCAGCCAGTGTAGTTAGTTTGTGGTCAAAGAAACGTGTAGAATTCATATGAAAAATAATTGATGAGTGAATTAACATAAAACGTTTTAATTGGCCTCCTATACTTCATGGCCGTATCAATGTAAATTAATTGATGAGTGAATTAAAATAAAACATTTTATTGGGTTGGTATCACATCAGGTCGGTTTTAATGGGTATATAATTTGGTGTATTAATCCATATTTAATTCATCCAACCAAAGAGATAAAAATTGGGAATTAATGAGTCGTTTATTTCTTTGGTCATATTAATTTGTTCTGCATTTTGTCTTCTTTTTGTTTTATTTTTTTATTCTACATTTCTTTTCTTTATTAGTTTTAACAGTTTTCGTATTTGATTAAATAAAAATTTCGGTCCATTTAAGATTACTTATAAATTATTCACTCACCAATATCAACTTTTTGCCATGTTCGGGTTATAAGATACCCACGCTGATGCACGGATATCTATTCATTAATATTTTAATTTTTATTATATTACTCAAATATAAGTTTTACTTATATAATGTTTTATTTATAATATATACATACAAATATCATAAATTTTCTTAGGAGTAGCATGTTATAAAGCTACTCCTACGTCGGACAACTATCAATGAAAATACTGCAACTTAAAACCCGTTTTCATTCATGAACTATACATTGTTGTCTTTAGAGTTAAAAATAGTAGAAAGGGATTGGATATTTTGATTTGTGACAAGAATGATCAACCAATCCATAGTACCATTAGTATAGTTTATAAGGAAGTGTTTCAGAAGATGGGATAATAAAGTTATGTAATTTCTTAATTTCTTAGATTCTTGAAAACTGAACAATGTTTTAGTGACCAATTTGTTTTTCACCAAAAGGTTATTACATTATATTACTTAATTTTCACAAAATAATACTTGGTCAAAATTACTTAACTAATATCACATTGTTTTTTACTAATTTATAGTATTTTAAAATTAAATTCCCGTGCATCGGCACGGGACATTATACTAGTTGAGTTTAATATGATTAATTCTGAAATACAAATGAGACATTACATATGTCATAATCAATAATGAGATTAATTTCATTTTAGGGGATTAAGAGTAAGCAATTTAATTAATTTGACTAAATAGATGTCACCAATTGCATATATACCATATGATTAATGAGATTAATTTGGTCTTATTAGAGTAACTAGATATCACCCGTACATTTGCACGGATAATTATTTGAATATTATTATTTATCTGAAAAGAATTTGCATATATAGATTATTAGAAATTCTCAAAAGAGACCGTCCAAATTATAGACTAGATTCAATGTGGTCGGGACTATAATGTGGACCTTATGTGCTTAAAACCCCATGTTCTGGTATGTTTGAGGTATGAATGGCCAGATGTGAGGTTTGGTGTGTGAAAATTGGCTAGGGTAGCATGTGTAGATGTTTGTGTTCATGTTTGTGCCTATAATGTGTACCTTACGTGCTAAAATCCCCATGTTCTGGTCTGTTTGAGGCATGAATAGTCAGATGTGAGGTTTGGTGTGTGAAAATTGGGTAGGGTAGCATGTGTAGATGTTTGTGTAGGTTTGGGACTATAATGTAGACCTTATGTGCTTAAAACCCATGTTCTGGTCTATTTGAGACATGAATGGCCAGATGTGAGGTTTGGTGTGTGTGTAAATTGACTAGAGTAGCATGTTTAGATATTCGTGTTCATGTTTATGACTATAATGTGGACCTCATGTGTTAAAATCTCCATGTTCTGTTCTGTTTGAGGCATGAATGGCTATATGTGAGGTTAGGTGTGTGAAAACTGGTTAGGGTAGCATGTTTAGATGTTCATGTTTATGTTTGTGCCTATAATGTGGACCTTATGTGCTAAAACCCTCCGGTCTGTTTGAGGCATGAATGGCCAGATGTGAGGTTTAATGTGTGAAAATTGGCTAGGGTAGCATGTTTAGATGTTCATGTTCATGTTTCTGCCTACAATGTGGACCTTGTGTATTAAAATTCCCATGTTCTGGTGTGTTTGAGGCATGAATGACCAGATGTGAAGTTTGGTGTGTGAAAATTGGCTAGGATAGTATGTTTAGATGTTCATGTTCATGTTTCTGCCTATAATATGGTCCTTGTGTGTTAGAATCCCCATGTTCCGGTCTATTTGAGGCATGAACGACCAGATTAGAGGTTTGGTGTGTGAAAATTGGTTAGGGTAGCATGTGTAGATGTACATGTTCATGTTTGTGCCTATAATGTGGACCTTATTTACTAATATTCCCATGTTCCGGTCAATTTGAGGCATGAATGACCATATGTGAGGTTTGGTGCGTTAAAATTGGTTAGGGTAGCATGTTTAGATGTCCATGTTCATGTTTGGAAGTATAATGTGGACCTTATGTGCTTAAAACTCCATGTCTGATCTGTTTGAGGCATGAATGGCCATATGTGAAATTTGGTGTGTGAAAATTTGGTTAGAGTAGCATGTTTAGATGTTTGTGTTCATGTTTGGGACTATAATGTGGACCTTATGTGCTTAAAACCCCATGTTCTGGTATGTTTGAGGCATGAATGGCCAGATGTGAGGTTTGGTGTGTGAAAATTGGCTAGGGTAGCATGTATAGATGTTCATTTTCATGTTTTTGCCTATAATGTGGACCTTTTGTATTAAAATCCCAATGTTCTGGTCTGTTTGAGGCATGTATGGCCATATGTGAGGTTTGGTGTGTGAAAATTGGTTAGGGTAGCATGTTTAGATTTCTGTGTTAATGTTTCTGCCTATAATGTGGACCTTCCGTGTTAAAGTCCCCATGTTCTGGTCTGTTTGAGACATGATTGGGCAAATGTGAGGTTTGGTTTGTGAAAATTGGCTAGGGTAGCATGTTTAGATGTTCATGTTTTTGTCTATAATGTGTACCTTATGTGTTAAAATCCCCATATTCTGGTCTGTTTTAGGCATGTATGGCCAGATGTGAGATTTGGTGCAGTCCAATGAACAGTGCATCCCAATGAACAGTGTCGTCCAATGAACAGTGCAACCCAGTGAATAGTGACGGATCAGTAGTGCAGTTCAGTGAATAGTAACAGATCAATGAATAGTTGGCGTGAATAGTAATTATTTTGAGTATTATTGCAATTAAGGACCTTCTTGTTTTATTTTACCATACCATTACTATATAGTTCTTGGTCTATAACATGGACGGTCTCTCCAGAGACTTTCTCATAAATTATATGAGTTGTTCATTTTCTTCTTATTCCAACATATTCACATAACTTGATAAATAAATATCTTTAAATCATATAAATTTTATAGGATTTGAAAAATTAAGTTTTAACGATTTAATAATAAAATATCATGATACATAGAAGTAAATGAAAAGTCAAATAAAAATGTCTTATGTACAAACACGATTGAAACAGAGTGAAAGAATGAGCAATTGATAAAATGCTTGAAACGGAATAAACGAGTGAGCAAGATAAGTCCACTCATTATTAAGTCAAAGTCCGCTCATTATTTTCAAGGTATTTTCTCTTCCTAAGAAATTTTCAAGGTGAGTCATATTTTTAGTTGATTGATGAGAATCAGGGCATATCTTTAAGAATTAGTTGCAGAAGTTTATAGTTTGCTGATTTAAATGGTTCCCACTCTCATCATAGGTAGAGACTGGATTCATAATGGAGAAAATGTGGAGAGTGTAATGAAGCCTAAGTTAAAGGCTTTGCACTGGGACAAAGTGAAAGCGGGTTATAACAGAGCAACGGTTTGGGATCAGCTCAAATCCAGTTCATTTCAGTAAGATTCACGTTTATCTTTTGTTAATTTAGAAGAAAAGATGATTAGGTTTTGATTGCTTAAAAGTGATGAATTTTTAAATGTAGGTTGAATGAGGAAATGATCCAGTCGTTTTTTACTGCAAATGCTTTAAATTTGAATCCAAATGCAAAACCTATGATGGCTACTAGGTAACAAGAAAATCAGGTTCTTGATCTAAAGAAATGGCAAAACATTACAATCTTGACGCGGGCACTAAATGTTCCTGAAGAAGACTGTGATGCCCTTTTGGAAGGTAAATAGACATTGGATTTACTATGGTAATGTATTATTTTATGATGCATTTGATTGCTTTAGTTGTATTGCTTCCTCCATTTATTCATATGTTGATGTGATAGAGGCATGGACTAGTTTAACTAGACAAAATATGCAGAGGATTGTTTTAGCCATCTGTACTTGCATCTAATCATTCCATATGTATCATAGAAATGAAATAGGATGGATTAGAAAAGAAGAGGAAAACACGTTTCAGATGACATGTTAATGTTGATAGTGTTGTTACTGACACCTTTTCAATTGCAACGAATTTAGGCAATTCTGACATGCTGGGAACTGAGTTGCTCGAGAGTTTATTGAAGATGGCTCCTACGAACAAGGAAGAAATAAAATTGAGAAATCTCTCAAGGATGTGTTATGTGTACCCAATGCATTCAAGAGGGTGGATGCTATGCTGTACATTGCGAACTTCAAGAGGGTGGATGATATGCTGTACATTGCGAATTTCAAGAGGGTGGATGCTATGATGTACATTGCGAACTTTGATTTGGAGGTTGAATACCTCAATTGGTCATTTGAGACCCTAGAGGTAATATTATGTGTCGAGCACAATGATAACACGACTATAATGCCGTCTTAGGTTAAACAATGAGTCATTTTTCTTTTTGCAAAGTGTAATGAAATATATAAATATCTTATCTCTTTTTTGTGTTTATGATTATTCCACTAAGATCCTAAAACCCGCTCTGTGCGCGAAGATTCTCTCCTCGATATAGATCCAAATGAGAAGTTTTTCGCCGGGGATAATCACAACAGACTAACCGGCCAGGCTTCCAAGCTGAAGCAGCTTCATATTGATCCATGCTTGGGAAACATTTGAAAAGGGCCATGATGTTCATACACATACACAGGCTGCTTCACAGGAATTCTAAGATCTGTAAGGAGAAGCTCAAGGGGGAGATAAAGGAGAGCCTTGTGACTAGGTATGGAAATGTACCTGCCGGTGAGAAGCTTCCGGTGGAGCTTTTGTTCAGGCAGAGCGAAAAAGAGGTTGAATATGATATGACTGGTAGGATGATCAAGGTTCAGGAGACAGCCATTCCGAGGAGCAAGTATGAAGTCGGTGGAGCGGTTTGGGGTTTTTGGTGGAGGGGTCATAAGTGGGGATACAAGTGCTGCCACCAGACTATTAGAAACAGCTATTGTACTGGAATTGAGGCAGCTGCAACTGCTACAAATATTATTAGATGAGCATTTGAGTTTCTGGCATTTGATTTAATCAATTCCGAAGTTTGCAATTTGAAAATTTATGTATGTGCTTTTGTTATTAATGCTACTACTTCCATATCTCCCGTTCTTCACTGATAAATATATGTTCCGACCAACTTTGACTTTTTGATCTTAAGATTAGTTTATTGAATTTGATTCTTGGCTGTGTATGATGAACTGCGCAATATTCAGGTTTTGGGATTTGATTTTGCAGGTGAAGAGTTCAAGCTTCTTCCTCTACCACCAGGTTGTTGCAATATATCAGCACTTACAAGTGTTGATGGCTGTCTTTGTTTGTACAACAAGCGCACTAATTATTCCTTCAAGCAAGTCCAAAATTGCCAAATATTTTATAGTGTTAAATATTTTATAAAAATTACCAACCAAGTCCAAAATGCAACCATTGAAGATGCTCTAAGTATAATGAGGATGTATTTTTATTCAATTAATTCGATCTAGTGATTGGATGATTGTTACTTAATTATTCATTCTATAATCTGTATGTAGTTGTGTATGATTGTATTTTCGTACTATGTTTAATTCAGTGAATTTACGTAATTCCTTTCTCTCTTTATTATTTTATTAATTAAGAAATACATGTTTAAGACTTTATACCTTTTTATTATTTTCTTATCTTTTTAAGACCTTTACATATCAAAATACTTTGGCATGTGTAAAATATCGATTTCATAATTTTTTTGACATACTTAAATTATTAATTTCCTTACTTTCTACCATTCATTACACATAATTTCCTTATTTCCTTACTGTAATATTATAGTAGAAATTTCGAGATAAAAGTCTAATATTTCATTACCGATTCTTAATAAATCAATACTAAACAAATTTTTTTTGTCTAAACAGTCTAAGAAAATAGATAACTTATTTTCAATCTCTATTGCATCTCCAAGAAAAGTACAATTTGCTTGGAAAAAAACTTAAAATGTTATTCATATGCCATATATATACTCCATATATAAATATACAATATTAATATTATCGGTATGGGTCTAGGTTGACCCATGGGTCGGGTCTGAATCTTAATTTATGAAACCCATGCACATACCCATATAATTAAACTAAACCCGTACCCGACTCATACCCGTTGGGTCCAAAAAAATTAAACTCATACCCGATCCAATGGGTCTATACCCACTGGGTCTGGGTCGGGTCCCCGACCCATGATCATCCCTTGGCACGGGTGTTATAATTGTATATATTTTATAACCGTTTCACATATATCAGGATGATCCTGATATATGCAATATCAGACACCAATTAAATAGTGACACATCATCTTTACCTAATTTATAATTGGGCCACATATTCAATCATTACCCAAACAGATTTAGCCATTCTAGATTAGGGTTTTAGAAATTTACTAAAATTATCTTAACCAATTAAAATATTACAATTGTACACCTGTCATTATTTTGTTGATGTCTAATAAGGAATATATCAAGATCATCTATTTGAATGTTATTCTCATATTATTATATAGAGTTAAAAGCAGAGGTACCCCAATGTTTATAAGAAAGTGCCAATGTACCCCCGAGTAATTCAAAAGTGCTGATGTACCCCTATAATTACATTGAATAAAGAAGTGTACCTCTAAAACCAATTTTTCAACAGTATTTTGAACTTAAAGACAAATTTACCCTCACTTGTTGGGTTATTTTTTTCCCTGGTCCAAAACTCCACGGGCACTAAAAAAAATTGAAGAAATCGATATCACTGAATTACAGAATAAATGCACAGTATTATTGAACAAAGTTAACTTTTATATCCAAAAACTCAACAAATTGAAAACACTGATGAATTTACCATAATCTCGCTAACTCTATTCTCTCCTTTGGTAATTTGAGCTAGTCACGCAAATTATTACTGGGTGTGGCGGTTTCGGTCCCTCGACTCACACTAATTTCTAGGCACGGTGGTTCTGGTCCCCTCGGGTTCAACCTGTTCATTCCGATGAAGTAACGGAATTGGTTGGGTAATTTTCGTCATAGATTTTTTTTATTACCATTGAATAATGGTGAGGGTATTTTGAACATTTTACATTTGACAAAAGAAAATTATGTCCAAATTATACATTTGAGGGTATAGTGGCACTTTTAAAAAACATAGGGGTACATTAGCACTTAATTAAACACTCAGGGGTACAATAACACTTTTTTCTATTATATAATAACAATAAGGGTGTGTTTGGTTCGTTAGTTTTTTGAGAGTCTGGTTTTTGTTTTGGTTTTTGGGAGTTTGGGTTTTTGTTTGGGATTTTGAGAGTTTGGTTTTGCAAAATCCTTGTTTGGTTGGGTTGGATTTTGTGAGTATGAAACAAAATTTTTGATTGGTTTTTAGGATTTTGCAAGTCTGGATTTTGAAAAACTTGGTGAACCAAACAAGATTTTTCAAAACTGGACTTGGATAGTCCAAGTTTTGCAAAAACTTGCCCAACCAAACACACACTAAGTATATGAGTACTATATAGAAGGGGCATAGGATCTCACGGGCGTTATCTTCTGTCCCCAAATCAAAATCTGGAAATCGTCCGGCGCGGCATGGCGAACCGCACGGACCCGTCGGCGAAGAGTATAAGGGGCACAAATCCTCAGAATCTGATCGAGAAAATTGTCCGCACCAAGGTTTACCAGAACACGTATTGGAAGGAGCAATGCTTCGGGCTGACCGCCGAAACCCTAGTGGACAAAGCCATGGAGCTGGACCATGTCGGCGGCACCTTCGGTGGTAACCGCAAACCCACCCCTTTCATATGTCTCGTCACCAAAATGCTCCAAATCCAACCCGACAAAGAGATCGTTGTCGAATTCATAAAGAACGAAGACTACAAGTACGTCAGAGCCCTAGGAGCTTTTTATCTCAGATTGACGGCTACTGACGTCGACGTCTATCGCTACTTGGAGCCCTTGTATAACGACTATAGGAAGCTCAGGATGAGATCCAGTGACGGGAGTATGTCCTTCTTTTCTCTTCTTCTATTGTTGTTGATGTTGTTGTTGGTGTTGTTTTAATTTCTAAATCTTCTTGGTTCTTCTTGGCTGTTACAGAGTTTATTCTGACCCACGTCGACGTCTTCGTTGACGAACTTCTCACCAAAGATTACTCCTGTGATATTGTCTTACCACATGTTAAGAAAAGGTTCGTGTTCATTTCGTTGTGTGTTCATTGTCTTCATTGTGCTCATTCTCACTATTATTTATGCTATCAGATGGACTCTTGAATCTCTGGGTTCACTGGAACCTAGAACAAGTGTTCTAGAGGACGACTTTGAGGAGGATGAGGAAAAGGACGATGATCAAGTGCCTGCTGATGCGCCAGAAGCTAGGGATCATGAAAAGGTCCTTTATTTTATTTTATTATTTTGTGAGATGTCTACCTGTAATGCCCGCGACTAATTTTCTGATAGTAATACAGGATTACTATCACGGACGCAGTCCAACCAGAGAAAGAGATCGAGACAGAAAACGAGATAGCCACAGATACAAGTATGTTGCTCTCCCTCTCATGCTTTCATATATTACTTCTTTGCGCACGTGTTTCTTGGTTCCATTACCCATATAGCAACAAATAATAAGTTTAATGTCTGCTGGTCTGTGTAAAGCCATCTGTAAACTTATTATTCTTCTCTTGTTGAGCTTGATGTGTTTCAGTGGTAGTTGTTTCCTGCACTGTTGTGTTCATGAATTGTGAGATATCATGACTTTAAGACAAAGTCTCTTACATTTATCGTTTTTTAAGCATTTTAGTGGAAGCTGTACTATGAGCATGGACCTCTTATAACACGAGCACACATGCACCTCTTCCACTACTAATATATACTATTAAGTGCTGCCACTGCCGTGGCTTATGCATCCCCGCCAGTGGCTTGATACAGCTTCCTAAAGTAAAACTTTGGAGATCCTGCCAGGTTTCTCTGCACTGGTAGTGTGCAGTGAGAAGTATGATGGATCATACATGTCTGCGAATAATAACAATGATCTGCCTGCCTTTTTTTTTTTTTTTTTTGGATTGGTTGATTTTTCCATCTCTGACCTTTTTGCTCTGTTTTTTAGCTCTCCTTCATTATGTGCTTTCATTCTTTAATTAATCGAAAACACATGCAAGAAACATTTAGTTGTGAAAATGATGAGGCTTCCAAGCGTCAATTGAAGTACACCATTTGATCACACTTTATGTTGGTTGAATGTAGAGTTACTTTATTTGTCTAATTGTGGAACTTTCTATTCAGGAATCGGGACTGTGACAGAAACTATGACAAGGTGAGAGATTATGATAGAGATAGAGACTATGATAGGAATAGAGACTACGAAAGGGATCGGCGTAGAGGTCGTGAAAGAGATCGGGACAGGGAGCGCTATCACCATAGAGAAGATAAGGACTATGAACAGGAGAGGGAGCGTAATAGGCGAGAGAGGGAATGTGGCCGCCGAAGAAGCCATTCAAGGAGCCGAAGTAGAAGTAGAGAGCGTGTGGATGAACGCCACAGGCGACGTGCACGTGAAAGTGAAAGCCCTAGAAGGCGTGAGGTTGATGATAATAGTAACATTAGAGATGAACCAAAGAAGAAAAAAGAGAGGAAGGAGAAGAAGGATGATGGAACTGACCACCCAGATCCAGAGATTGCAGAAGCAAACAGGCTTCGTGCCTCCCTTGGAATGAAACCTTTGAAGCTTTGATAAAAAATTGGAAGACTTAAGGATGTCGGCAAGTTTGTTATGTCCTAAGATTTTTTATCGAAAATGCAAATTTCAATTATAAAATATTGTGCTGATTTGGAGTATTTACTCGAATTCTTTTATCAAATGCGGGTTGGGAACACCTGTCCAATGGTGTCCGGCGAATTAAAAACGGTGGCGTTTTCAGGAATTCCCACGCAATGGAGTTAACCACACCCTGCTCTAGTTAACCTTTTTCTTATTTTTTTACTAATTATTAAATTAATTTCAAAAAGTCATATCTCTGTTTATAACCATTCAAATTACCTCCGCCTGAACTCCGCCTGAACGTGATCGCCCGGCTCCAACCTTCAAAGGCGTCGTGGCGGACGTCACATGCTCTAGTTTCATCTCAAAACAAAATCTTCTAAAAACCCGTTTTTACTAGAAAATAGAAGATTCCGGGCACTGAATATATGTAAGCGGTAGAGGATTGATCAAGAGAAGTTACTGATTGTTTTTTGTGGCGCATGTGCTCATTGCTGTCTGCTATATGTTTTGAAAGGTTTTTGAAACTTCTGGATGTAACCTTTACAAATCAGGAAAAAGGTAAACCTTTTCTGTTCCCTCTACACATAAAGTGTTAGAAGTAATGACTGAATGAAATGTTAATTAACTGTTTTCCTTGTTTTAGCTCATAATCACTATCACTCAGTGTTGTTTTTTATTTGGTCCGTTAAAATTTACTTAAGGACCATCTGGCCTCTTTCCAAAGCTTAGACCAGTGCTTCCGTAGCAAGTGTACAAAAATTCAACTTCTTGAAATTAGAATTTTCAGCTTCTTTTCGTCGTTATGTTTGTTTGTGGATGCCATGCGATTTTTGTTTGTACATCAAGGTAAACTTTTGCTCCATGCTTATGCCCCTCCCCGTAACAGTAAATTTATGCCCGGAATGTTTGATTTTCTTGCCACTCTACATCTGTTCAATTTTAGGTCGGTGGAGTGTGTTGATCTTGGGCAGGATTTGGGCTGGTGCTGATCGTGCTATGCACATTTATCATATTACCTTCCTGCATATAGCAAGCCATTATTCATATTGGGTTTATGTGGCAATTTCAATGACCCTTATTTTTCTCGAAACATATATAGAAAAACTTTAGGGTCTAATTTTCGAGTTATATTGTAGAAACAAAAGGACAATACTTAAGAATTAAAGACGAAAGAAATCTTAGTTTATACGCATTAGAGGTACTGTTGCGCTATCCAAAGAATTCCAATAGCATAGCAGTGCATTATTTATAATATAAAAATGAAAATCTCAATGCATACAAAAGGTTCTCGTTTCTGTCTAGAGCAAACACATGACATTCCTCTGACACAAGGTAGTGAACAACTGCATTGCTCATCGCACACAATCATGCCGGAATTAGTAAGGGATACTTGTGTATTCAGGTTTCCAGGATCAAGAGATAGTAATCCTTGTGTTCCAAAACCTATAGATGATTGTGTTCCGAAACGACTGAAGCATAAAGAAGATGAGGTACTGGAAACATGAGGTATCATTTGTTGCACGCCTCTTCCAAAGGACAAATGAGGATGTGTTCCAAAATTGGTACGAAGCATAGACTGCTGAGTTTGCTCTACAGCTCTTCCAGAGGCGAAACGTGGCTGAACTCTTAAATTGTTGTAAAGCACAGTCGGTTGAGCATACATTTGAGAAGCCAAATTCTGTGGAGCAGAAGGCAGTTGCATAAACATGTTGGTTGAACCAAAATGCCGCCCCTACAGAAAAAAAATCCAAACTCAATTGAAAAAACAACCAGGATTGCTAATTGTGAACGAAATTGTAAGAGTCAATACCATACCTGAAGTAAATCAGTCATTTATATCAGTGGTGCATTATTAGGAAAATAATGATTCTCGTTTCACCACGTAAGGCCTAAACATTCAACGAATGATTAAATATAACTTAGCACAACAATTAACAAATTATTTGAACTAGAATACACCATCTCAATTAATAATAACTTATATTGATATTTTGGTTCGAAACCATGCATGCAGTTTCATGGCTCTGTGAATTCATACAAAAAGAATAAAAATAAAAACAAGCATAAGAAAATAACACAAGACTGAATTATAACACAGAATAATATAATAGGAACAATTAGTCAAGAAAAATATACCTGAACATTAGAAGGCACAATTAGTGTTGAACTTGGTTGAAGGGTTGATTTCTTACTCTTCTTTCTCGTATTTTTTTCCCTGGAGCACCTGTCAGTCTTTTACCTGATACGGGTTTCACCTTCTTCTTTACACCCTTAATACTACTTTCATCTATTTTAATATTCCTATTTCCTTCAACGATATTTGCATCAAGAAATGAGCACTTATTCACCTCAATGATATTTGCATCGGGTAATGAGCACTCATTCACCTCAACGATATTCGTGTCCGGTAATGAGCACTCATTCTCCTCAACGATATTCGCGTCAGGTAATGAGCACTCAGTTACCTCAACATTCTGTGATATCGGAACAAGTTTCACGTTTTCCTCATTTTGCAATATCTCATCATTTTTTTTCCAATAGTTTGAAAAAACCGCCTTCAAAAATCTTATAACTATCTACTCGCTCAGTTGCTCTGGTAATCAATCTAGCGAACAGTGCACACAGACTTTTATACCGCAAGCCATACAAATATTGTCTCCACCCGACCTTCATCAATTTCTGATATATTTGCAGAGGAATATCCTGTTTTGGCTTTTCGTGTCCACCGTTTCAGTATATACTTGCTTGGTATGTCCAGAATATCTCTTAAGCTGAAAACCTTCGATATGTGAGAGCATAAAATTCCAGCAAATTCAAACTTTCTGCAGCTACAGTGGACTTCATCAACACTTGAATCGTACAAGTGAATGAAAGTAGTTCTTCCTCACAAGTTTGATGTCATATCTTGTGATTGTATCACTTTCAACATGGATATCAAAGCAGGATCATGGGATTTGTTCAATTCAATCTGAAAACTCTTAAAAACTTCAGGTGTATATACCTTAACAACATTTTTTAATATAGCAACAGGCGATGCTAACACATGGGTACTCACATTAGCCTTCAAATCAGATTTTAACTCATTATACCGGCAATCATCAATAAGTCTATCAGAGTGATTAAAAAATTGCCGAAAGTTATGTTGATAGCTCAAATACCTTTTTACAATGTTGTTCACGATCACACCTTTGAGTTATTGTCATATCTGCACAAAACATGGACCGGTCATATATCAATGCCCATTTTTCCTTCTTTTCGAACTTCTTTTTCAACCATTCATTTTCTTGCAGGTTATATTTTTCCAGCATTACATTCCAGGCTTTAAGAAAATATTCTTCCTCTTCAAAATCATACACACAAGAGCTGAAATCTCGTGAAAAATCTTTAAACTGAGAGAAAACGTTGCTCAAATATTTTGCAGCATTTTGGTAAATGTGCCAAATGCACAACCTGTGATTAGTATTAGGCGACTCTGAAGCTAGTTCCTTAGCCATTGCTGCATCTTCATCCGTAAGAATATTTTTGAGTTCCCCCCCAAACATGGCTTTAGAAAACGCATCAAATAACCACTTAAAGGTCTCTGCTGTTTTGTCATACAACAATGCTACACCAAAAACTACAGTCTGCTTATGATTGTTCACCCTTACGAAGATAGCAAGTGGCGACCTTCTCCATTTTTTCTGAAAGTGGTGTCTAAACAAACCACATCACCATAATTAGAGTAATCATTCCTCATCTTTGCATCTGCCCAGAAAATGCTGGTCATCATATCATCCTTATCTGCTTGAATTTCATAGTCAAAATTAGAATCCTCTAATTGTCTTTTGTGCAGATATTCTAGGATTCCGCCAGTGTCTCTCATTTCCATCTCCATGATACACTTCCTTTGTAAATAATTCTTATAATCCTCAGGAATGAATACTACATTTTGTCTTCCACCAACTCGTATGGCCCAAAGAGCATGTGATGCTTTTGGTGCTATTACCACATCATTAGCCATTTCAATTTCTGTTGATGCTTCTGAAAAGATCTTTCTATGGATTCGAAGCATATGAACTTTGTTAGGACTAGCAAGATAGTGGTTGTGCTCCTCAACAAATTTAGTCAGCTTGAATGATCCACTTTCCAAACAATAAATTCTCATCATTGCTTCACAACCAAATCTTGTTTCAGCTCGATGTTTCTTTACATACAGACTTCTTTCATCATCATTTGGTCTCTTACCTTGAGCACCGCAACAAAATATCCAAGAAAGTAGCTCTTTCTCTGTCTTTTTGTAGTATTTATGCTTTCGAACCGAAAATCCAACCTTTTCAGCATATGCCAAGTAAAACTTGTAAGTATCAGTTTCACTCTGGAATTCCATACCAACTCTCGGTACCAGCTCTCTAGTTACCTCTGTCAAATTACTTTTTTGATGATTTTCCACGTCCTCTAAAAACTCGTTACCATGATCACCCAATGTTCCGCCAACATCACCATCTGATTGAGTGTTATCTCCGAATAACTATCGACGACTTTCCATGAAAATTGAAATATTTTCAGAACCTTCTCGTTATCCTGACCAAATAAAAAACCCAAACCAATTATGTTTGACTAGTGTTTTGCACAAAGAAAAACAATGTAGGTTTTAAGCATGTTTATATATATGGTATGCATCTTGACAAGTTTCATCTATGTATATACAGGAATGATAATACACATGTTAACTTAATTTGAGCAAAGGAATATATTTGTGACTGCCCATAGTATTAAGGTTACGATAAGATTCTACTAGCTTTAGTCTAGAGATAAAACCTTAACTACCATGATTTTCATTCATTTTATTTATCTCTACACATATAGGAAGTAAAGGAGTATTTGATAAAGTATATGCAAGGAGAAGAAGACTCGATTAATTAGCATTCTATATGTATATTATATTCGAAATTTAGTTTTATCTGGGCATGCCAATATGGAGTTCCCCAACCTGATTCAAAATCTGTTGTAGAATTTGCTTTAGTAATACCGCTCGAGTTTCACTATTTACTCAAATTAAAACACTCCACCCTCCATACCTTACTTGGTCAGGATCGATTCTGTTTTCAGATCTAGGATATATGTCCCTACTTCTCGTACATATATTGCTAACTTAAGTAGGAATACACTAACTTATATTTTCTTACTTAGGGTAGAAAGTATCTACATGGAGAGAGTGAGAGTTGCATAACGATGAGTACATGAAAGAATGGTTTTTGAATTTTTTGCCTAACTAACCTTAATATTTAAACTAATTCCCAGAATAACACTTTTTTTTCAAAACTAATTTCACATTAATACTCTTATATATATGCCGGAGTCTTATTATATTAAGACTACTGAAGAAGTGCTTGATGCAAGGGAAGAAAAGGAGGAGATGGATGAGATTGAGTATGTATATCACAGCCCTGCATGGTGTGTGGTTGGAGAGGAACAAAAGGCTTTTTCAGAAAGTAACTCAGACTAGTAAAGCCCTTGTTGTTCTGATTGCTGCTGAAGTTCATAGTAGGTTTTAATTCTAGTTGGATTGTAAATGGGTGGTTTTGAATCTCTTGACTTTATAACACCTTGTATATCTAGCTATTTAGAGGGTTCCCTTAAAAGGGAATACTCAAAAACGATGGCAAAAGATATCAAGTCTAAGTCAAGGGAGGAAAATATCATCCATATAGTTTGAAAAATGTTGAATTGTGAATCTGTTTGAATTTGTAGGTAGAGGCTGCGAGAGAAGGCCTATATTTTGTAATGTTTTGAGCTTTATTGATTTAATGAAAAGAGGTTCATCAAAAAAAATAAAATAATATAAACCCTAAGGGTGCGTTTGATAACCACTTCCAGCGCTTAACTTAATGGATTAAGCGCTTATTTACTCTCCGCGTGTTTGATAAAGGAAACCACTTCCAGCGCTTAACTTAATGGTTAAGCGCTTATTTACTTTCCGCGTGTTTGATAAAGGAATTCTGCGTGTCTAAACCAAATAAGTGTCAATAAGTGACACTGAACCGCACGTACAATTTGAATGACTCCATTAAGTGATTTGCATATCACTTATTACTGAATCTGAAAATGCTGCGCGTTATTTAAATTTTGAAAATTTTCTAAATATACCTATAAGAAAATATTTGTGTCAAAAATCATAATCATATTTACTTTATATTTCCTGTGTATTAATTAATTAGCAAATAATTTAGTAATTGATTTTAAAATAATAATCAATATTGTATACTCATTATAAAATATTATATAATTATATTATATTAAATATAGATATAATATATATTTAAATTATTGTAATTATCATGCACACTCAAATTTGAAATTCGAGTACTTTAAAGTTGAAATGTATATTATACTTTTTAAAATATTAAATAAATAGAATATTTATAAATATTATATATTAAAATTTGATCATATTCACATTATAATAGTTAATTTTTTCTTAATAATATTAAATAATACCGATTCATAAACTATTTTCTAATGTTCAAACTATTAATTAGGATTTATTCTTCCAATTAACATATTTAATTTTCAGCACTTATCTAAATTTTATCAAACTATACATATTAGTATTCAGCACTTATCATATCAGAGCCTTAATATGCCTTGTTGCTATGCGAGCAAGAGAGAAAGGTCTGAATAAATATTTAGAATTCCTTGTTGTGAGAAGATGGGGATGAAGAAGGGCTCGTGGACTCACGAGGAAGATCACATCTTGGCTCTTTCATCCACCAATACAGTCATGAAAATTGTAGCGCTTCCTAAACTTGCAGGTTTGTATGATGAAAAATTACCGGAACACTCACATTAAGAAAAGAAGATCAGTTCAAGATCGTGATCTTCAAGAAAATTCAACCTCGTCTGATCATCAATCACTAAAAATATTAATAATATAGTATGATCCAAGAAGAATCACTAAGAATATTAATCACTAATAAAATATAGACTATTGTATTTTCGATCCCAACAAAATTTCTGTGGTTTATGGGGATTCCGGTAGGCATCAGAAGTCTCAATCCAATATTGATAATATTAATAATATTGGAGACTCATCAAGCAACGACGACATGGTTTGTTGGTATATATCTTTGTCACTTCAGAGGAACATCCAACAATTTACTACACATCGGTTGTTGATTTCTTTCTCTCTTGTGAATACCAATCTGAATTTTCATCTCTTTTGTAAAGCTCAATCACAACGCCAACAGGACCACCAAGCACAACGCCGCATGTTTCAAACCTCCGTCGATTATTACACAAACTTAAATTCTCCGCCGCAGAGATGGGAGAAAACTTCCAATATATAAAGTGAGATTTATTAATATAAAAGGAATGATTTGATTTAGTTTGATATTTTATTTGGTAAATTAATTTAATCAAAGTAAGTATAGCGTATTTGGTAATTTAATGTATTTGATTTGATTTGATTTAGTTTGATTTTTTATTTGATAAATTAGTACAATCGAGATTAAATTTATGCGTTTACATGGTAAGTATAACGGATTTGGTAAATTATTATATTTAATTTAATTTGATTTTGTTTGATTTTTAATTTGACAACTAATTCAACCGCAATTAATTCAACCGGCTGACTTAATCTTGGTAATTATGCGTAATCATTAAATATTGTGTTTACATGGAAAACCCTATTGCCATGTATATACATAATCCCCTAAATAACTTTATTTGTTTTTTCTTTTTTACACGATAGCAAAACTTTCCCTACCATATTTTTTCCCTGCTGAATCTCCATGCATGCATAATTATGGTAAACGTATTGTGCAACCTTAATTGCCACAACCGCCTTAATTTAACAATCAAATATATTATATATATATGTGGCGGCGTTTGGCGGGGAACGCAGGATTGAGCGTCGTTTCATGTATTTTCATCACTATTCCGGGTGGTTCCGGAGGTGGTGTTTTTTATAATATCTAAATTTATGCCGTCACTCTCTTCTTTTTAATATATACCTAGTAAAAAGATAAGAGTTTATTGTGAATTAATTAGTATTATACCCATAAATTTTCGTACAGTTATATTAAACCAACAAATTTACTAGCTAACCAATTATATAGCTCCCAAAGGTATGCCTTGTGATTATGACTGGTCAATAATATGCAGCTGGTCATTTGCTTATGATTTTCATTTTTATTAAACATTATCAACATGCATCGCTTACTGAATCTTGATATGCGAACCTAACTGCACATTATCGTAGATCTCGTCATGAAATATTCATCTCTAGGGGCATGTTAGCTTGAGTAAGCATAATCCGTATCAAGATACTGAATACTTTGTAGCATGAAGTGTGCTGTCATGATCCTATGAAACCAGACAATCTTCATAGTTTAATGGACAGTGAAGTGAATCTTGTAATACAGTGCCCGGAAATTCGGAAAATGTTACCATAGGATTTTGAAATTTCATATGATTATGTTGGGTTAGGTTCGAATCTTGGTGGTCCTGATATCGAAGAATCTTGCTTTATAAATCTGATGACTCCTAATGTGATACAAGATGATGAACCACTCCTCAGGAACGTAGAACTGGATGATGAAATCTATATTTCATTCCAAAACGTGCACAATCTGCTGGCTCGTGGCCATCAGCTTCATTGGGAATGGTACTCTAACAAAAAACAGAATATTGTGGGGAAGCCATTTTGGTGTGAGTGCATCAATTTATTTTTTCTGAATCTTAATTTTATCTTCATTTCACTGAATTAGTAACACCGATCTTGTTTTCGAACATCATTGTAGGCCAATTTATTTCTCAATCAATATATTACACAAGGTCATTCTTTCCATTCATCAGAGATCATTAGTGATAGAATATCACAATTATCATGAGGATAATTGTGATTGATTTGTATATATTTATGTACCATATTTGGACTAGTTTAAATACATTGTATTTGTACTCTTGTAGTCCTATATATTTCAGATAATACATACACAACAAGTATGGTGAATTCACATTCTTTCATGGTATCTAAACCTGAGATTTGCGGTATGGGCCTTACAGTCCTAGTCCAAGGGTGTTACCATAAATCCTACATCGAAAAATGGGTCGTGCACCTGAGGGAGGGTGTTAGAGTAAATCCCACATCGGAAACGAAGTGGGTGATTGTTCAGTATATAAATTTGGTGGGCTACTCCATATATTGTCAATTGATTTTATGATGGAACCTCACTGGACTTATGTATTGGACATGTCGGGCCTATGTGTCTTTCCACATCCCAGTTTACTGACGGGCCAATTATCCTCGTCAGGGTTTCTAATATGGCATCAGTTGGATGAAATCCAAAACCTACCACAATAACCATCGTTGGGTGATTAACTTGTAATCCCTAACGTCTTCCACCCAAGCTATACTTCCCATGTCAGTAAGCTTTTTAAGCCTTGATTAGGTGCCCTTTCAAAACCCCAATAGGCTTGACCAATCCCCTTTGTTACTCAACGCAAGTAACCACTTCCGAAGCCTTGGTGTACGATGCACTATTCGATCGACAAGCGCGTCTTGCTCCACGGGCGCGTGGCCTACACACGCCACTTGCTCAGCAGGCACGTGGCCTTCACGCGCCCACTCGCGGTATCCAGCAACCTTGTCTTATAGCGCGTGTGAATCACGTACTATACATCTCTCCAGAATTTCTTCCAGCGCGTGTAGACCACGTGCAGGCCGCCAGGCAGACAACTCCCTCAGCGCGTGTGGATCACGGGCGATAGCCGAGCAGGTCGATTAAGGCGCGCGTGTGGATCACGCACGGACCGCCCAGCAGATCGATCCTTAGCATGTGTTGTGCATGCGTGTTTCTCATGCGCAGACCATTCCCTCAGCGCGTGTTTCTCATGCGCAAGCCACCCATGAAGCCTATGCCTCAGCGCGTGTTGCTCACGCGCGGGCCGCTTAACCGTCCAACCAAGTCGTGCGTGTGGATCACTCGCAACTTGTTTTGACTAACTTGCAGGCACGTGTTGCACACAACCCGCCACAACAGGAGTTTTCCAACCTTCGTTCTTGTGTTGGTGCTTGCCAAGGATAATGGAATTCGAGATGTCAGTTTTGCGATGATTTTGGACAACGTCTCGAACATGTTCTAATCCGCCTGAGTCTGAAAATGTTGCTGATACATTTCAGTCTTCTGATTCGAACTGGTATGTGGATTCTGGTGCCACAAATCACATGACTTACAAATCACATGACTTCTACAGCTACCGGTCTTGACGAAGTTACTCTATACCATGGTAACCGTTCTGTTTCTCTCACTAATGGTCGTAATATTTGTATTACACATGCTGGTCACCATAAGGTTTCTCGTGATTTATCTTTGTCGGATGTCTTGGTGGTTTCCGATGTTACGAAAAATTTATTATCCATTAGCGATCTTACAAAGGATTTGATTGATGTAGTCTCTTTTGATGAATCTTCGTTTGTGATTCAACAAAGATCAAATAAGGAAATTATAGGCTGGGGTCGATGTGAACATGGTCTCGATGTCCTTGAATAGAGTGATGCTGATTTTGTTGCTTATGTTCGATCAAGTAAACATACAGCTTCTTATGAGATCTGGCATGCTAGATTGGGACATACTTTTCATTCGATTATTTCTTTATTGAATAAAATGAATCTTGTTAATGTCACATCTTCGTCGCCCGGGCCTTCTCTTTGTTCGGCATGTGAAAAAGCAAAGAGAAAAAGTCTCTCTTTCATGGACAGTTCGAAGCGAGCGCAATCTTTACTTGATTTAGTTCAGTTTGATTTGTGGGGGCCTACACCAGTTCTATCTTCAAGCGGCTACTTTTATTATGTTATTTTTATCAATGACTACTCGTGATTTTCTTGGTATTATCCACTGAAGCGAAAATCAGATTTCGTTGAGACATTCCTGCAGTTTCAGACCTTTGTGGAGAATCATTCACTCGCACTATTAAGGTGTTTCAAAGTGATGGTGGCACTGAATTTACAAATGCACGTTTGCGCTCTCACTTCGTGACTAGGGGCATATTTCATCAGATTTCTTTCATCGGAATGGAAGAGCCGAATGAAAGCATCGTCATGTGACAGAAATGGGACTATCTATGCTTCATTACTCTAGTTTGCCAGCCTCTTACTGGGATACCACATTTGCCACTGCTGCCTACACCATAAATAGGCCTACGCCTGTTCTGAACAATGTCTCGCTGTTTTACATGGTTTATCGTCGTTATCCAGACTACTCTAACTTTTATCCATTTGAATGTTTGGTATATCCCTATATTCGGCCGTTTTCTCAGCACCTGCTGGCTCCTCATAGTACGCCTTGCGTTTTTCTTGGTTACAACTCTCAGTACAAGGGTTTTCGGTGTTTGGACCCGGTCACTAAGAGGGTGTATCTTACACGCCATACTCGCTTCGATGAGAGCTCGTTTCCACCATTGGAACGTCAATCCTCCATGGCCCTTGAGTCTTTGGATGTCTCTACATTTCTTGACTCAGATTATGATGATGATATGGATTTGATAGTGCCTGATCAGCCTTCACTAGATCAGTCTATAGAGGCATCTCCATCATCACCTGTCTCTGGATCACCAAGTTTTCCTAATTCTGGAGCGTCATCGACTCATAGGCCTTCTTCATAACCAACACCAGCCCATTCTCCATCGCCACCGCCGCAACCTCGCCATCGTATGACAAATCGTTCTCAAACAGGCCATCTCACTGCCAAGGATTACTCTGATTATGTTGTCACTGGTTTTCTTGCGGCCCTTTTGGCTGAAACTTAAACTCGGGGTTTCCGTTCTGTACTTAAGGATTCTCGTTGAGTGGTTTCTATGGATGAAGAGATGCATGCACTGCATCAGCAATGTACTAAAGATCTTGTCCCTCGTCCTTTTGGAGTTAATAGTGTTGGTTCCAAATAGGTTTATCGGCTTAAGCATCAACCGGATGGCACTATTGATCGTTATAAGGCTCGTTTGGTTTCTCAGGGATACTCTCAAGTTCATGGCTTTGATATCACTAACATGTTTAGCCCGGTCGTGAAAGCCTCCACCATTTGGATAATTCTGTCTCTTGCCACCAATTTTAGTTGGCCCCTTCATCAGTTTGACGTTAAGAATGCCTTTCTTAATGGTCATCTTGACTCCCCTGTTTACATGAAACAGCCATCTAGATACACCGATCCTCGTCATCCAGACTATGTAAGCAGTCTCCGGAAGGCTATCGATGGCCTTAAACGGCTCCTCGTGCCTGGTTTCAACATTTCAGTTCTTATCTGACTCGTTGGGGGTTTCAATGATGTTCGTCTAACACTTCCCTGTTCATCTTCATGCGTGGCTCAAAGGTGATGTATCTTTTGGTCTATGTAGATGATATCATTCTCACTGGAAATGATCTCTTCTTATTCGAAAGTTTGTCGCTCACACTGATCCTAAATTTTCTATTAAGGATCTTGGCTCTCTCCATTACTTTCTGGGATTAGAAGTCTCTCGCTCTTCTTCGGGGTTGTTTCTTGGAAAGGCTAAGTATGCCATGGAGATTCTTCAGCGTGCTGGCATGACTGCCACAACACCTTTCTCTACGCCTTTTTGTTCCTGGTTCACAACTCCTCACTTTCTCTAGTCCACATTTTTTGAATCCCAAGCTATATCATTCGCTTATTGGAGCCTTGCAGTGGTTGACCATTACTAGGCCTGATCCAGCCTATGCAGTCAATTCTGTTAGCCAGTTCCTTGAGTCACCTCGTGACGATCATTATAGGGCGGTCACTCGTATTCTTCGCTACGTTCGTTGTACTCTATATCATGGACTTTTCTTTCGACCGTCTTCCAGCTCACTATCGGTGTTAGGATACTCAGATACTGATTGGGCTCGCTGTGTTGAAAATTGACGTCCACCTATGGTTATGCCATTTACCTTGGTGGTAATCTTGTCTCTTGGAGTGCTAAGAAGCAGTCAACTATTTCCCGATCAAGCTGTGAATCTAAGTATCGTGTTATGACCAACACTGCGGCCGAGCTTGTTTGGTTGTGCAATCTGCTCAAGGCGTTTTATGTTCATTTGAAGTCTTCACCCTTATAGTTTTGTGACAACAATAGTGCTATTTTCCTTGCTCAAAACCTTGTTGCTCACAAACGGGCGAAGCATATTGACATTGATTACCACTGTGTTCTAGAGTTGGTGGCTTCCGGCAGACTTCGTGTTAGTCATGTCCCTACTTCCTTACATATTGCTGACATCTTTACCAAAGATTTCCATGGTCCTCTCTTCACACAATTTCGATCCAAGTTTAGCGTGACTTCTCATCCGATGCTTCGCTTGAAGGGGGGGGGGGTGATTTTATATCACAATTATCACGATGATAACTGTGATTGATTTGTATATATTTCTGTACCAAATTAAGACTAGTTTAGATACATTGTATTTGTACTCTTGTAGTCCTATATATTTCAGATAATACAGACACACCAAGCATGGTGAATTCACATTCTTTCAGTTAGGGATTAAGCATAAGTATAACAAAAACTCGGATGATAGTACAATTCATATTTTTTTCCTCGAAAACATCATTTGATACATGTCTGTTGCGGGAACACTACAAAAACATTTTACGCGGCTAGCTTATTTTTTGAAATAAATAATAAGTTTGGTGAACTTCCACCTGATGTGAGTCCCATTAGCTTATCACCTTTTTATAGCTTATTGTTTGATGGTGGTTTAGTAATATGTTTAATTGATTTTTACGGGCACATCTTGAATGGAAACAGAAATATGCAGTATGGAAAGCGGCAGACATCCGCAAGGCCCTAAAAGGGAGGAAACTTGTAGCTGACCCTCATGGTAGTGAGGAGGACTTATTAGTGCCATCGAATGATGAATATGTAAGACATTTGTCTTCACTTTATTACAAATGAATAGTTTTAGTGATTGAAGAATGTGTTTTTCAAAACTCGGAAACCTTGAGAAGTATTTTCAAAATGTGTCATCTTGCTAATTATGATGCTAGTTAATGTAACTAATCTTACGGCCTCCGCCACTACTCCAATTACCTTAATACTTCGACAACTATTGTTACTCCGGTCACCACCACTATTTCAGCCACTAAACGCTACTCCGTCCACTACCACTATTCCGACCACCACCACTATTCTGGTACCGAGACTATTCCGGTCCCCCCAATACTCAGCAAACCATCGTTACTCCGGTCACAACCACTATTCCGGTCACCGTCACTACTCCGGGTACCAACACTACTCCCATCATCACTACAATTTCGGCCACTATCACTACTCCACTCACCACCACTATTCCGATCGCTGCCATAACTCCAGCCAAGATCACCATTCCAGCCAACATCGCTACTCAAGGTACCGACACTATTCTGGTCGCCACCACTCACTAGTGGAGGATGGAAGCCCCCACGGCGGTACTGGGCAGGAGCCACGGCGGTCGGACCCGCCGTTACTGGAAGCGCCGTCCATCGGCGTTCCAGTTTTGCACGGCAAAAGGACCCGCCGTGCACTATTTTCGAGTTTGAAAACTCTAGACCTCATGTTTACGATTCGTAAGCTGTTTTATGTGCAAGATTGGTCCCCGAAACGACCCAAAACTTACGAGTAGAAAACCTCATAGTTTAGAACTCGAAAGTTATTGACACCCAACATTTTCGACATCTGATGTGGTGGTTGGAATGCAGATATTTACGATTCGTAATGTTTACTCATTTACTTTCGACGTCTGAAACATCGGGTTTCATGTCGGGTGATTGTGGTTGATTTTAGGTAGTGATTTACGAAAGCGAAATAACTGCGTTGAATTACAGTAATGCATGCCATTTAAGATTCGTAACATTTGTGTTTGCAAATACTTTAGAAATCGAAAATCTTGAGTGATGAAACGTTTACGATTCGTAATATTGATGGATTAAAGTTTGAAATACCTGTGAATAGGGTGAAATGTAGGGGATGTCAACTCTCTAGGGTTTACTTTGCAGGTACATTTTCGAGTTCGAAATTCCACCAGTAATTTCTTGATAGGGCGTTACATAGGGTAACGTTGTATACATTCTTACGACATCGAATCTAGCATTCTTTGTAGCTATGTTTACTAACAGAAAGGATGGTGTTTTGTGATTTAGTATTTTACGTGATTGGATGCGGAGTAGGGGATGACTCTGTAAAGTGTGGTTGCATGATCAAAAACGTTCGAAGATGTAAGTTGTTACGATGTCAGATTTTCGAGATCTTAAATGTAAAGGAAATTAGTTTTGGAAATGATTATGTTTTAGGGTAAATATTCTAGTGGCCTATGAAAGGAAAATCTGTAAAATATGGTCACAAATTTACGTGCATATCGTTTCACATGCGTCAAAAGCCTATATAGCGATATCCAAACACCAAAATCTGAGTTAACATTCTTAGAATGATGAAAAATAGAACAAATTTGTAGCAATATAGGTAACATGTCTAGGGCATCATACCCGCCTATAGGCATTGTTGATAAGATCTTACTTTGACACATAGGAGCCGCAAGTCCTAATCCTCCCGGGATGCTCACCACGACCCAAACTCTCACTTAGGATGTCATATCCCGCCTTGGATGGTTCAAATACGCCCTTCTCGGCGTTCTCCATGTTTGAACCCTAGTCATTATAATGAAAATAATATAGAGGTCATTGATAACTTGCTACAAAAGAGGTAAAATGTATTTGTCATACAACCGCCAATTGAAACCAGATAAACTTACAAGATCCCTTAAGAAGGTCGTCATTTCCTCCTTGTCTCCATATCCACCATCCTTCTTCTCCCGTGCCTTGAGATAGAGTTCAAAATTCTTAATATCGTCCACATGCATGGGTAGGGTAGAATCCCTTGCCTCGGCCTCGGGCATTCCATCTGCAATTTTCTCTTGGATTCTTCGTTCTCTATTGTCCCTCACGAACCTCTCCACCGCTAAAGGCATGCCGCCGCGACTCATTCGATGTGGCAATTTGTTGGCTTGGGCATTTCTGATTTTATTCGCATGTGTACCCTAATATGAAATGTCGTGCACACTAGTTAATAAGTATAGCATTATCATCACATTTTAGAACAAGCATTACAGTTTGTGTAGATATTGTAGTTTTAGAGTTGACTTACATTGTCAAAATAGCCTTTGGCATACTTCTTGAAGAACTCCCAACTTTGCTCGGGAATGGTGGTATATATGAGGCTAGGGTTCAAGTGTTTCTTCACTCCAAAGACATAGTCGCGCGCTAGCATAGCACGAAAATCTCTTGCAATCTTCCCTAATCTTTGCATAGTTTTTTCTTGGAGAAGTTCTATATTGGGTACATCGATGAGAAATGGTCGCTTCGACATACAAAAACATAAATGTGGTTGGGTAAATTAATGCAACGACGTACTGATTAATTTGTTTATGCAGAATCATACAAAGTACAAGTCATAGAGGCACATAATATTGTGTAAGTATTGAAAGTCACTAACCATGCATTCCTCGACAAGCCTTTCTTTCATTGGACGAGGAACTAGACTCCAATCATTGTACTTGATATCAATTTGAGTTCGGGCCGTCTTTCCTACCCAACTTGCCCACTTGCTTCTTTCTTTTGAGATTGGCTCGCCAACTTGGTTGAATTCCATGGGTGTTAGAATACCTTTCTTCATGCGTTGCACAAGCTCGTGACAATAAATCCGTGGTTGCAAGTTGTCGTCACCTTGGTCTTCCACAAGAGGCGTCATTGTTCTTTTCACAGGCTTTTTTGTTAGCTTCTTCTTTTGGGAAGCCATGTTATACCTTAGACATGAGATAGACGTTATACTTAATGTAAGGCAATGTCATACCATAGTAAAAATACATATACATATGAAATCATATCGATACTCTTTCCTAACATAGGTTTATACATGGGTAGATAAAACATAGGGTTAAAACTTAATTAAGTGAATCAAAGGCACCATAAATGCTCTATCATAATCATGCCCAGGGTTTAGAATGATGTGTGTATGTATTTAATGTTTGGTTTGGGTTTTAGAGTTTCAACTTATAGTTTCTCAAAGTAAGCTAAATTGCTATTTCATCATTTTATAAGTTTGATAATCCCAACAATACTAATCACACAAACATGCCTCCAAGCGAGGTAAACGAAAGGAGTCTAAGACTCTAACGTAAAGTTAAAATGCAAGTTCACATATATAAAACTAATGGGCATTTGATATAGAATAACTACTTTCAAATCAGATTCATTCCATAAAGAATCACCAAATGCAAGAGAGATGTACTAAGTGTTTATGTGAAACCTTCATTGAAATTTCTACATAAACAAATCAACACATCGTTCATGCAAATAAAATAATAATTAAAACCTCACTCAATGAATTGATATGGTAGATGATCAAGAAAATAGGTAGAGATTCTGATTTTGAGGATGATTAAGCAGTAGATCTAGAAATTTGGAAGAGAAAAATGAGGGTAGAGTAGTGGTGTGGTAGAGTAGTGAAACAATATGAGGGAAATAAGTGTTGTGTATTCCCACTTCAATATAAATAGAGTTCTGAAGTTTGACCGGCTGATTATTTACGAAGTCGAAAACGTAAGGACAAATGAAAATACAAGAGGGTTTAAGAAATCGAACTTACAAGTTATTACTATTTCTTATTAAAGTATGACTTTTTTCCTCTATCATACTTTCGAAGGATGAAATACCGCTAAGAGAACGTCCTATTTGTTCTAGTGTTTAAGAATTCGATATTAAAATAGGGTGGACTTTCTAACTTGTTTCGATATCGAACATTATGACATCCTCTTCAGATGAATTTGACACGACTCAGGGTACATTTTAGAGTATTGTACTGGTTGGGAGAAACTTCTATCAAATAGGTTTCTCATTCGCAAGAAGGAATGATTAAACTTTTTTCGATTTCGTAACTGGTTTACTAAAACGGTTACGTCCCCGATTAGGTAGTCGGGTATCCCTCGTTTTGATTTGTGAATGAAGGTAAAAAAATCAGATAATAATCCTTATAGAAAACATATGTGAAGACCAGTTTTAGAACTCGAAAACAGTTTGAACTTAGTATGATGAAAGTTTGCGACTTCTTATATTTTTTTTACTGTATACAATTACGATTTCGAGACTGATCATGACTTATTCATGTTCATACGAATTCACAAACCACACACATTACAGATTCACCTCAAAACCCTAAACCCTAAACCCACCCCCTTGGGTCGCAATATTTAAAACACTCGTGTAAATATCGAGAGAATTTTAATTACTCAAATTCATTTCGGTATCCATGAAAAGAATGTATAGCACGAGAAATTGTCTTAGAAGCCTTTTACAAGTTCGATATCTAAATCTGTTGGGTAATTTTGGTTTAGGGCTACGATAAATGGTTCTTATATTAAACAGAAATATTCGACGTTGTATTTTACAGTCAACCTTTAATTAGCTTTTGTTATAATTCGCTCTACATACTCAGGTAGGTTAATACATCAAATTTTGAAGTTGCGACTTCTTGGTCGTACTTATGTTCTCTAGTATATATATACTAACTGTTTCTATATGTATATGCATATTGGTTGCCTTAACATGTGATCTGATATGATTCCGGTTCTGCCGACCTACATGATTGATTGTTCATTAATATTTTTGGTACCTAGCTATGTCATTTGTAATGAATTTCACCCGTTTTCTAGTCTCCCTTTACTACAAAGAGAAGTGCGACTGAACTGCATGAACTCGATCCAATCGATAAATAAACTTCATCGTTTATTGAAATTACTATATGTAGTAACACTATAGTACAAACATGTATATTATCATTTCATTATATTTAATTTCATTCATATTCTATTTTATAAGAACGATGCACCACTAAGCATAAAAAGCTCAATAAAAATTAATATAAATTAATTAGCCATGTTTTCGAAATCTAAAACTAAGAGGAATACGTGACATTTTGACATCTGAACTTTTAAATTTGACGCCACATTTTTTCGACAACTTATCTATTTTTACTTTATATAATTTACGATTTCGAGACTGATGATGACTCATTCATGTTTATTCGAATTCGCAAACCACACACATTACAGATTCACCTCAAAACCCTAAACCCACCCTCATGGGTTGCAATATTTAAAACATTCGTGTAAATTTTGAGAGAATTTTAATTACTCGAATTCAGTTTGATATCCATGAAAAGCATGTGTAGCACGAGAAATTGGCTTAGAAGCCGTTTACAAGTTTGATATCTAAAACTGTTGGGTAAATTTGGTTTAGCGTTACGATAAATGGTTTTTATATTAAACGGAAATATTTGACGTTATATTGTACAGTCAACCGTTAATTAGCTTTTGTTATAATTCGCTCTATATACTCAGGTAGGTTAATGTATCAATTTTTGAACTTGCGACTTCTTGGTCGTACTTATGTTCTCTAGTATATATATGTACATATTGTTCCTGTGTATATGTATATTGGTTACCTTAACGTGTGATCTGATATGATTCCGGTTATGCCGACCTACATGATTGTTCATCAATATTTTTGGTACCTAGCTATGTCATTTGCAATGAATTTCACCCGTTTTCTAGTCTCCCTTTACTACAAAGAGAATCGCGACTGAACTGCATGAACTCGATCCAATCGATAAATAAGCTTTATCGTTCATTGAAATTACTATAATTCGCTTTATATGCACAGGTAGGTTAATGTCTCAAATTTTATACTTCCGACTTCTTGGTCGTACTTATGTTCTCTAGCATATATATGTTCTAACGATTCCTGTGTATATGCATATTGGTGGCCTTATTGATGCCTTAATAAATGTAGCATATTATTGGTACCTATGTCATTTTTATTGAATTTCACCTGTTTTCTTGTCTCCCTTTACGACAAAGAGAAATGTGACTACATGAACTCAATCCAATCGAGAAATAAATTTCATCGTTTATTGAAAGTACTATATGTATATGTTGTAATACTATATTACAACCGCATATATTATCATTTCATTATATTTCATTTCATTCATATTCTATTTTATTTAAGAACGATGCACCACTAAGCATGAAAAGCGCAATAAAAATTAATATAAATAAATTAGCAAACTTTTCGACATCTAAAAGTAAGAGGAATATGTGACATTCCGACTTCTCAACTTTTAAATTGAACGTCACATTTTACGACTTCTTTTACTTCTAGATTGTAGACATTTACGATTTCGTAGACTGATACTTACTTATTGATGTATATTTGACATCGCAAACCACACACACTAGAAATTCATCTCAAAACCCTAAACCCTAAACCCACCCCCTTGGGTCGCAATATTAACATATCGAGAGAATTTTAATTACTCGAATTCATTTTGGTAACCATTTAAAACATGTGTAGCACGAGAAATCTGCTAAGAAGCCATTGACAAGTTCGACATCTAGAACTGTAGGGTAATTTTGGTTTAGTGCTACCTAAATGATTTTTATTTTAGCGGAAATATTCTACATTATATTTTGCATATGACATTAATTAGCATTTGTTATAATTCGCTCTATATACACAGGTAGGTTAACGTGTCAAATTTTCTACTTCCGACTTCTTGGTTGTACTTATGTTCTCTAGCATATATATGTAATAACGATTCCTGTGTTTGACAAGAGTTGATAACGATGGCCTTAATATTGATGCCTTAATATATGTGCCTTATTATTAATGCCTTAATATATGTAGCATATTATTGGTACCTATGTCATTTGTATTGAATTTCACCTTTTTCTCGTCTCCCTTTACAACAAAGAGAAATGCGACTGCATGAACTCGATCGAATCGAGAAATAAATTTCAGCGTTTATTGAATGTATGTACTATATGTACATGTTGTAATTCTATATTACAATCACGTAGATTATCATTTCATTATATTTAATTTCATTCATATTCTATTTTATTTAAGAACAATGCACCACTAAGCATGACAAGCGCAATAAAAATTAATATAAATAAATTAGCAAATTTTCGACATCTAAAAGTAAGAGGAATATGTGACATTTCGAGTTCTCAACTTTTAAATTGAACGTCACATTTTACGACTTCTTATACTTCTAGATTGTAGACATTTAAGATTTCGTAGACTAATACCTACTTATTGATGTATATTCTCGTCTCCCTTTACGACAAAGAGAAATGTCGACTGCATGAACTCGATCCAATCAAGAAATAATATCATCATTTATTGAAAGTACTATATGTATATGTTGTAGTACTATATTACAACCATGTATATTATCATTTCATTATATACATACCTTCACACATCAGCTCCCAAACTATGGTGTTGAATCAAGGAACTCCTAAGATTAAAACAAATGTTAGCAACATTTCAAAACATTGAGCCCGTCATTCCATTTTAGTACATAAAACACACTTTTCAAATTCGAAAACTACATACATGTACCATTTTATCCACTTTCCTACTACGTAAACACCACTCATACTCATTTTCGAGATCTAAAAGTTGAAGGCCTTCAGTTTACCAAACCAGCAATATTTTTTCGAAATCGTAAACAGGGTGTACTAAAATATTACATCTACGTCATCACAAAATGGTCCTTTGTTTTCGATTTCGGAACTTTTGAGACATTACTTTCGATTCGTAAAACATCACACATTTAACTTGAAACATGATACTATCATGTGTCATTCATTTTTCTAATCGTAAACTTGTTCTACTTGTGTTTTCGATTTCGAATGAAGTGTTTGGTTCATGTTTTTCTAATCTTAAACTTGTTCTACTTGTGTTTTCGATTTCGAATGAAGTGTTTGCTTCATGTTTTTCTAATCTTAAAGTTAGACCTTCAACTGAACACCTGAAATTGTTCAATACTCTACTTCAACCATTTTGTTTTCGATATCGGAAATTGTATCACACGGCGTATCTTTGATTTACGCCGTGTGAAATTTCTAACTACTTACCCGACCTATTTTCGAATTCGAAAACTTTGGCGGCCAGCGTTTGGGACGGACCGCCGTGCAACGTCGACGTCTCCGGTGACATTTCCAGTAGTGACTATTCCCGCCACTATCGCTACTCCGGGCACCACTACTGTTCTGATCACAGACACTATTCTAGCAAACACTACTATTCCAACTACTACCACTATTCCAGCCACCACCGCCCATTCAGGTCACAACCACTACTTTGACTACTATTTGGTACTTCGGCCACCACCACCATTCCGGCTATTCCTACTACCAGCACTACTCCGACCACTGCCACTATCACAGTCACTGCCACTACTCCGGTCACCTCCACTACTATGGTTACCGTCACTACTCCGACCATCACCACTATTCCAATCATCAATATTCCGGCACCCCAATGCAACCACTACAGTAAACATTTCAATTCAATTCATACAGTATAAAATTAAATTAAATTCAATTGAAAACAAAAAAATTCCATTCAATTCTTTTTAAGTCCAACAGATGACGACCTTAATATGGAAGAAGATGCAAGTTACATGTTTGAATGAAGAGGAGCATTTTTGTCTATAAATTTTTAGCTCAAACTGAAAGGGCATTTGTCCTTTCACATAGTCTGCATGCTTGAATTTCACTGGTCCAATTCAGTCAACACGTTCAAGGTTATATTTACATAAATTTGATAAATTGAGGGTTACAATTCAATTTTTTCAAAATTTAATGTTATGTTTGTACATAACCCAGAACGGTCATTTATGCATTTTACCAATAATGCAAGAGTTAAAAAAGTCGGGGAAAGAATGCAAATTATGCTATTATATATAGGCATAGCCGCATAGACAACAAGGACGGGAGTATATCTAAAAAAAAAAGGGAATAGAGGAGTAGTGCGAGTATTTAATTGAATCATCTAGAGCACTGTGTGCGACTGAAACCAAAGATCGAATTTAGGGTTTTCGATACATCGAAGAAGAAAGGGCAAGAGGAATGAGTATCTGGAACTACGTGGTCACTGCTCACAAGCCAACTAATGTCACCCATTCCTGCGTCGGCAACTTTTCCGGTCCCCAAGAGCTCAATCTTATCATAGCGTAAGCATTCCTTTGGATTCAATTTCTGATTCAATTCATATAATTTTTCTTCTTCTGGTCCAACTGGGTTTCTTGTTGTCTTGTTGTCTTGTTGTCTTGGAGTTGAGCAATTCAAATAATTTTTCGTAACTCAGTACACTGATAGCCATTTTTGAATCACATATCTAGCTTGAATACAACTAGTTCTCAATGATTTTGATGTCCTGTACACAGATAGTAACAAGTCCACCAAGTTTTTGATTTTCTATAGTTTTCGATTTTGATTTAGTTGCACAAAACATCTCATTTTTACTACTTGGTTTCTTGAATGCTAGAGCCTTGTGTATATCTGTAAACATTCCTTTGGATTCAATTTCTGATTCAGTTCATATAATTTTTCTTCTTCTGGTCCAACTGGGTTTCTTGTTGTCTTGGAGTTGAGCAATTCAAATAATACTTTTTCGTAACTCAGTACACTGATAGCCATTTTCGAATCACATATCTAGCTTGAATACAACTAGTTCTCAATGATTTTGATGTCCTGTGTACAGACAGAAACAAGTCCACCAAGTTTTTGATTTTCTCTAGTTTTCGATTTTGATTTAGTTGCACAAAACATCTCATTTTTACTACTTGGTTTCTTGAATGCTAGAGCCTTGTGTGTATCTGTAAATCTTCTATTTTATATATCCCCATGATTACTCATTTTGCAGATGCATTTGAGTCCCGTCCCCCCTCTTTTTGGTTTCTATGTTTAGAATTGCCATCTACTTGGTTTAGACCTGTGTTTCTCAATTTTGATGAACTTAATTTTCCGTACTTTCAGGAAATGCACGAGAATTGAGATCCACTTACTCACTCCTCAAGGTTTACAGGTGCCGTGGTTAAATTTCTCTGTTAAAAAAGTCATTTCCTCTCTGTGTTTAGTACCGAATCTATTTATGTGTGGTATTGTTTTATCGAATATTTTCTGAATATGACCTAAAATCATAATCATCTAGATTATATATATTGTTAAATGACATCTTGCACAGTGGATATAGCAAAATATGTGGGGAACTGTCGTAGTTCCAAGTCTAGCTGTCTATCATACTGCATCTATCCTCTTTTAAGGTTCACCCTAGTTCTTATACTCACGTTAAGATAATGAAATAAATAATGAAGCCTGGCCCTTATGATCCTCATTTCCTTTTCCAGAAAAATGGAGGTTTTTTCCTTGCATCTAAACATGATATAACTCGACCCATATCGCAGATATAAATTTTTTTAGTAACTACCCTTTGTGGCAATTTAAATTGCTGTTTTAAAGATGCAGAAGGTAGCACATTTCTGTTTCTGAGAAAGCTGATTGCCAAACCTTTTACTGGCAGAATGGCATGGTAATAAGGTTGTTCTGCCACACTGGTGTTAAAAAGCACCTTCTTTGGCTGGGATTTATTTTCATGAAGTTTCTGCTGGCTACCGTGCTTAGTTGAATAATTAGTTTTTATGGGCCATGGCCAATTGGCCATGCTTGTTCTGAACATGTAAAAATTGCCATTTAAAACTAAAATGGTTGTGTGAATGTAAGCATTGTTTGCAAAATGGCGAGTGATAGGAATGAAAAAGAAAAAGAGTTATTGTCATGCTAGTATGGAATACAACTTGTCAGCAGTTCTCTGTACCTTAGACGCAGAGGAATAATACCGATAGTTTGGTGAGTTTTGTTTCTGTTTTTTGGCTCATAATCGCAATTGTGTTGGATTTGGAAGGTGAAAATTAGGCCGTTTCATTGCTCAACTAATATAGTGCTAAGTTTGCATTGTTCAACTCTTGTTTAATATCTTTTTGTGTTCCTCAAAATGTCAATATGTGATAGACCCATGAGATAAAATTAAGATTAGCCAACTGAGATTTATGTTATTTATATGCTTGGTTTGGATCCAGCAAACTAAGGTTTATTATATGTTTAAATGCACAGCCTATCATAGATGTGCCAATATATGGGAGAATAGCGACACTTGAGCTCTTCCGCACTCATGTAAGATTTGGGCTTTTGCTGTATGAAATTTCAGTAGCAATTATAGTGGGTGTTGTCTTGCTAATTTTTGTTGACAGGGTGAAGCACAAGATCTTCTCTTCATTGCCACAGAGAGATACAAGTTTTGTGTTCTTCAATGGGATCCTGAGGCAGGAGAAGTTGTTACGAGGTTAGATAAGCTAATAATTAGATTTGACAAATAATGTAGAACGTTTGTCCTTTTTCCCACGTTCAATTATCTGCAGTTTTATGTTTGATTGCGTACAATTCCCACCCTCTCAAACTAGTTTTCATTGTCAAAACTCATAACAAGCTTGAATTGGTTCACATTGGGGTTAATGTTTTTTGTTGTCATGATAGAGCGATGGGTGATGTATCTGATCGAATTGGCAGGCCTACTGACAATGGCCAGGTATAATATCATATACATAAGTAATTTTAGAAATTGCTTGCATTGGATCTATCGAAAAGAATCGTGAAGGTTTTTTGCAAATTTGATTTATTGCTGCTGGTTATTGTAGATTGGCATTATTGACCCAGATTGCAGATTGATTGGTCTCCATCTGTATGATGGTTTATTTAAGGTATTTGACATTGGAATTTTTCATTTTTATATGTTCGTAGGCATGCCTTCCCCTATTGTTTATTGTAGTATACCCTCTACATGCCTTCTCA
Organism: Sherardia arvensis; assembly: GCA_948330725.1. NCBI lineage: Eukaryota > Viridiplantae > Streptophyta > Magnoliopsida > Gentianales > Rubiaceae > Sherardia > Sherardia arvensis. The sequence goes on from OX415236.1 coordinate 26,351,733, forward strand.
TTGTCTTATTCAGGTTATTCCATTCGATAACAAAGGCCAGCTAAAAGAAGCTTTTAATATAAGGTATTTTCTCTCATCTAGCAGTTCTGGAAAATGTTAATTGCAACAATATTTCCAAAGAAGTCTGCATGTGAAAGTTACTAAAGAAATGCTTAAAAATTATTTTATGAGATATGGTAATTTGGTTAGACCCAATTATTGAGCTGGTCATGTGGTTGTTAATACCCAATTATTGAGTTTGGTGAATAATCTCTAGGCGATAATACTTGATTTTATTGAGGGTGACAAAAACATCAGATTACCCGAATTATAGTTGTAATCTAGAACATTTTGAATAATTAAGGCTGAACTGAATTAAGTACATCTGGATTCATTGAAGTAAATTTGTGAAGATCAAAGATTTAATTCTTGGGAGCTGCGAATGGCTTCTTCTAGGTCTGGAAACTTTGTTATTAGTAGTGTAATTTCCTTAAGTTAATGGCTTCTTCTATTGTTTGCATTTTCAATGACTTCGGAGTTTTTGGCTGTGGTTGCATATCTTTTTAGGCTTGAGGAGCTCCAAGTTCTGGATATCAAGTTTCTCTATGGTTGCGCCAAGCCAACAATCGTTGTTCTTTATCAGGTTTACCTCATATGCGTGTATTCTTATGCTTAATGCTCCTGAATGATGTTTATTAAGTTCTTAAGTCAGCATAATTTTTTGACCATGGGGAACCTTCAGTTACTATAGGGAACAATTGGAAGAAAGTTGAAAAAGTCACCCATCTCTTAGAATTTACAAAAAAACAGATGTGCTATTGTGGGTTTGATTCTTTTTATTGTGCGTTATCAGATGATAAATTGATGATTCATTGTCATTATCGTGTTCATGTTAGCATTTGTCAAACTACCCCCCACCCCCACCCCGTCCAGCCAAAACCACTTCTTAGTTTGACTATAAATATTTTTATTTTGGGCATCTAAAAAATTCTGAAAAGTCATTATTTAAAAATAATTGCTATCATGAATAGTAAAAACACATATAGTATGCTAATTAATTATTGTATTGATATAAATCAACAGTCAAAGGGGGCTCAATTTGACTTTCAAACTAAGAAGTATTGGTTGGGACAGAGGGAGTAGTAGATAAAAGTTCTTTTATAAAATTTCCATGACTGGCACTTTATTAAATATACATGTTCAATAGCGATTTTCCTTCTTCAGCTATCGTTTCATCTGATATGACTGTTTTGGTGGTTTTATGGGACAGGACAACAAGGAAGCTCGGCATATCAAAACATATGAGGTGGCATTGAAGGATAAAGATTTTGTTGAGGGTCCTTGGTCTCAAAACAATCTTGATAATGGTGCTGATTTACTCATACCTGTACCTCCTCCACTTTGTGGAGTGCTAATTGTCGGTGAAGAAACAATTGTGTATTGTAGTGCCACTGCTTTTAAAGCAATCCCAATTAGACCTGTAAGTTGTTCACCTTTCCTAATTTATTTTATGTTACAATGAGCATCTAGGACTAAAAAATTACCAAAGAGAACAAAAGATAAAGAGCTGGCCCATAGGGGCTTGATGTAAACCTTAAAGAAAAGAAAATATTTGACCATTTATTTTGTTTCCCTAGTCAATCACAAGGGCCTATGGAAGGGTTGACGCAGACGGTTCCAGATACTTACTTGGAGATCATAATGGTTTGCTTCATTTGTTGGTGATAACACATGAGAAAGAGAAGTGAGTTCTTATCTTAAAAACGTATATAAATTTATAAAATTTCAGAGGCATTGTGCTCTGAGTAATCTATATACATTGGAACATATTGCAAATGGCGTATGATTGTGATTTACTTTAAAATTAAATTTCAACAGAGTTACTGGACTTAAAATCGAGCTGTTGGGTGAAACTTCAATTGCGTCAACAATCTCTTATCTAGACAACGCTTTTGTTTATGTTGGATCTAGCTATGGTGATTCACAGGTATGCATGTCATATAAGCCTAAATTTCTTTAGCGGCTTTTGCTGTCAAAATTTGGCGTGTTCAATTGCAAGTTTAATGAACTTTTCTATAAATTTTTAGTTAGATTGAAAATAATTTATCTGTAGTTTCTGATTTGAATACCTTTGGGAAAACTGTATCCAAATCTATCATACCTTCTCTACTATTATTTAGATAATGAAAAATACAGGAGGTGATGAATAAACTATACCTGCTAAGGCAAAGTTTATAATTTCAGATAAAGATCCCCTATTTTTATCAAGTTCACAAACTGATTTTAATTTATCAATTTTGTTTATTAGGCAACACGCTAGGCATGAAACTGCTGGTAGTTTGTGAAACATGATGATTAAAACTTGCAAGAAACATAAATCCAAGATGGTCCCATTGCTTTCCATTTTCTGTTCAAAAGGTTTCTTGTTCCTTGAGCGCATTTCAACTTTGCCTATCTTTTCTTTTTATCTAGTCTCTCCTGGGCTCTAAGTACACCATATGATGAAATAAACCCCTAGTTCATTTGACACCGCATTACAAAACTTGCTCACAATCTTTGCAGATTGTCTGATTCATAAATGCTTCCACATCTAGAACATATTATTACTAAGAAGCTTATGATATTATATTTGTCTGTCCAATGATGTCACTTGGCATCTACTTGTCCACATACCTTTCTGCAGTTTCTAACAGCAGTTTAATGTCAATTCAGCTCATAAAGCTAAATCTGCAACCTGATCCAAAGGGTTCCTATGTAGAAGTATTGGAAAGATATGTAAATTTGGGGCCAATAGTCGACTTCTGTGTAGTTGATCTTGAGAGGCAAGGTCAGGGACAGGTTGTAACTTGCTCAGGAGCCTACAAAGATGGTTCTCTGCGTATTGTACGAAATGGAATTGGTATTAATGAACAGGTTTGGATTTCCTTAACTATATACAATATATTAAATCTGTTCGATGTACTCTAAATCTGAGGTCCTGTTATATTTATGCATTACAGGCATCTGTTGAACTTCAAGGTATCAAAGGGATGTGGTCACTAAGATCAGCCACTGATGATCTTCACGATACCTTTCTTGTTGTTAGCTTCATCAGCGAGACCCGTATTTTGGCAATGAATCTTGATGACGAGCTGGAAGAAACAGAGATAGAGGGTTTTCATTCCGAAGTTCAGACATTGTTTTGCCATGATGCTGTACATGATCAGCTTGTACAGGTCTAATTTTGCGAATGTTTATTACCTCCTAGTTGCATGCTGCTTTTATTTTTTTCACATGCTTCTTCTGTGATTGACACACGAAATTACTATAGTTAGCTTGTGTGAAGTAAATACAACCATGAAATCTTGTGCACATGTATCTGCATTTTTTTTGGTGTTTGATAGTCAATAATTATATGTTTTTGTAGATCACTTCAAATTCTGTGCGGTTAGTAAGTTCGGGATCTAGGGAGTTGCGAAATGAATGGTCTGCTCCTTCTGGATTTTCGGTCAATGTTGCTACAGCTAATGCAACTCAGGTATGTATGCTGATTCTTTACTTTTTTCCTCAGATGCGTAGTTGTTAGTCTGTTAGAACACAAACACACTAGGCTGTGGAAATACTACTGGGTATTATATTTATATTCAGTTCAACTTTTGGAATTTGATCCTCAGTTCTGAGTATAAACATTGTTAATGGGTGGAATGAATCTAATGTTTGAATGAGACCTTGTTGCTTTAGCCAAATTAAATGATTCGTTTTACTTCATCAAACAAGGCAGCATTCTGAATCGTGTTTCCAAATTTTAGCTGTTTAACTATTTCTATATTTTATTGTTAGATTGTGGTTCAAGTTCATCTGTAAATTTTTGGAAATGTAGTTCCAGATTTTTCTGGTTTTATTTGTATTCACACATAATTTGCGAAGAGTCGGTTTCTTTTTATTTTTTATTTTGCCAGTTTTGATACAATATGCGTTTGAAATGTTTGTTATTTTCTTTTGAAGGTTCTGCTGGCTACTGGTGGTGGCCATTTGGTTTATCTTGAAATTGGTGATGGAGTGCTAACAGAAGTAAAGCATTCTGAGTTGGATTATGATATTTCATGTTTGGATATAAATCCAATTGGGGATAATCCAAATTACAGTAACATAGCTGCTGTTGGGATGTGGACAGACATAAGTGTGAGAATATTTTCACTTCCTGATTTAAATCTCATTACAATGGAGCATTTGGGAGGGGAGATTATTCCCCGCTCTGTTCTTCTATGTTCCTTTGAAGGGGTATGTATCTGTCTGGTGGTTATTTTTCTTGTGTCATTTCCACTTTTATTTTTCATTATAGAAATCATGGTAGGTATTGATGGAATTTAGGTCGCTGGTATATACTGTTTAATGTGACTGTGTTAGGCTTATTTTTTATTTTGTACAATGCAGGTGTCTTACTTATTGTGTGCCCTCGGAGATGGCCATCTTTTGAACTTTGTATTGGACATGAAAACTGGCGAGCTAACGAATCGGAAAAAAGTTTCTCTTGGAACCCAACCTATAACACTCCGCACGTTCTCATCAAAGAATGCAACTCATGTATTTGCCGCTTCAGATAGGCCTACTGTAGTTTACAGTAGCAACAAGAAACTATTGTACAGCAATGTAAACTTGAAAGAAGTCAGTCACATGTGTCCTTTTAACTCTGCAGCTTTTCCTGACAGGTATGTGTTGATTTTTTCTGTATTATCTTATGATTTTCAATATGTTTGCTGCATTTATCCACAATGAAGTCCCTCACAAGCTCAGTTTTGGATAGCAACGGAGTCTTACAATGCGTAGCAGAATTGTAGCAGCATATTTAAATTTTGCATGACATGTTTTATGGCTAATTTCCATCAACCCTGTTGGTATTCCATTATTGCTGGAAATAAAGATTGCGATAGATGCTGTTGCATTTCTGTTTGTTTATTTGGACTGGCTTTTTGAAATGATGCTTCATTTATATAAGATCGAGGCAAGTATCGAAAGATATGCAAATTATGCATGCTAAATGGTCCTTTACCCATTTAAATTGACTTTCGACCAAGTTAGTTCATGAATGAAAATCTATTGTGCGTTTGTCTTCCATAGGCATGATTCTCTTTCATTAACATACACCTCTGTGTGCCTTTGTGCCCATTAGCTGAAAGAATAGAACTGGATTGCGACTCATTTTCTTACTAACAGTTTTTAGCACAGATATAGAAAGTATATCTGTTACACTATCATTAATGGTCAATCATGCTTGAAAAAGCACCTAAAAACATATTTGTTTGCTGAAAAATACTAAATATTTCTGCTATTACATTTCATCGACTTTCTTTTGTTTTTTGTTTGCAGCCTTGCTATTGCTAGAGAAGGTGAGCTGACGATTGGTACAATAGATGAGATTCAGAAACTTCATATACGTTCAATTCCTTTAGGAGAGCATGCTAGGCGCATCTGTCATCAGGAGCAAACCAGAACTTTTGCTATATGCAGTTTAAAATACAACCAGTCTTCTACAGAAGATGCAGAGATGCATTTTGTCCGTTTGATAGATGATCAGACATTTGAGTTCATTTCCACATACCCACTTGATCAGTTTGAGTATGGCTGTTCCATTCTAAGTTGCTCGTTTTCGGATGATAGTAATTTTTACTACTGTGTTGGTACTGCATATGTCATGTCCGAGGAGAATGAACCGACCAAGGTAAGGTCATTTGTGTTTAGAGATGTAGCTATTTTAGTTTTCTCGAGTAACTATCTTATTATTGAGCTTGTTTTTTCTTTTAGTTTTAATTTTAATTTTAAAATTTCTAAACAAGATCCTTATAGCACATCTAATATGGTAGTATTTTGTAATCAAAAGGTTTCTTTTGTTTGTGGTAGATTGGAAGGGAGGTTCTCATGAACTTTACATACCTATCAGTTTTTGTACTACTAGGCTTCTCTACGAAGCATTTAGTAATGTAGTGCTTTCTGTAAATTCTGAACGTAGTGATGCTTGCATAGTTATATATCTTGATAATTGTTTTTCATAATGTATAGCAATGCACTCAATCTGATTACATTCATGCTATATAGCTCACAATTTCTAAAGAAAATCAGTACACAATCTGGACTATGTATTTAAACCCAAAGTTTTTAGTTGTGTAGAACTTGTCATTAAATCACTACCTATATTTGACATTATTCAACCGTAAGTAAATTAAATTTACCTTTTCTAAATTGCTTTTGTTCTCATGTTTAGGTTGCCTGCTAATATATTATTTGTAATGCTGTCATGAATTGCAGGGCCGGATTCTAGTTTTTATTGTCGAAGATGGAAAACTTCAATTGATTGCTGAAAAAGAAACTAAGGGGGCTGTTTATTCCCTCAATGCTTTTAATGGCAAACTGCTTGCTGCTATTAATCAGAAGATTCAATTGTACAAATGGATGCTTCGTGATGATGGTACCAGGGAATTGCAGTCAGAATGTGGACACCATGGTCACATTCTTGCCCTCTATGTTCAAACTCGTGGAGATTTCATTGTTGTTGGAGATCTGATGAAATCTATCTCACTTTTAATTTACAAGGCAAGATGATCTCAATGTTTTGGCACTCCTATTTTTGCATTCTTTTAGTATTTATCAGTTTTACCTGGTGAGTTCATTATATTCATGGGTTCTGATTTGCTTAATTTTGGCTATGTTCACCAGCATGAGGAGGGCGCAATTGAGGAGAGAGCCCGTGACTACAATGCAAATTGGATGTCAGCTGTAGAGATTCTCGATGATGACGTCTATCTTGGATCAGAGAACAATTTCAATCTTTTTACTGTGCGCAAAAATAGTGAAGGTGCCACAGATGAGGAGCGTGGCCGTCTTGAGGTGGCTGGTGAATACCACCTTGGTGAATTTGTGAATCGGTTTCGACATGGATCTCTTGTGATGCGCCTGCCTGATTCTGAAGTTGGGCAGATTCCAACTGTCATTTTTGGAACGGTCAATGGTGTGATCGGTGTCATTGCCTCACTTCCATTTGAGCAATATGCTTTCATGGAGAAGCTGCAACACAATCTAAGGAAAGTGATCAAGGGTGTGGGTGGATTAAGTCATGAACAGTGGAGATCATTTTACAGTGAGAAAAAGACGTCAGAAAGCAAAAGTTTCCTGGATGGAGATCTTATTGAGTCATTCCTTGATCTTAGCCGTAATAGGATGGAAGAGATTTCCAAGTTAATGAGTGTACCAGTGGAGGAACTCATGAAGAGAGTAGAAGAACTGACAAGGTTACATTAACGGTTTGCTGTGGTTACTTGTACTCATCTGCAGTTTCGATGATAGGGATATGGAAGTGGTATTATTTTTCTCCTTTTGACCTTGAAACGTGTGTTGTTTATTATAGTGGTGTTTTTTTTTGGATGATTGATGAAATGAATTCGTAGGAGCACTTTGTTGTTTGAGTATGGGTGGCTTGTATTTTGAACTTGTACCCCCGGTTAGTTGTTATCTATGATTACGTGGTGGTTACTTGAATGCGATTGATTGTTTTTTTTTGTAAACAGTGGTTGGTTGTGATGAAAAATTTCAAGAGAGTTAATACATACCCTGTAGGACACAAACAGATTCATCTTGAATAATTAGGGTTTAACCATCAGAGGATGAGGTCCTGCGAAATTTGCCGGAGAGTCATAAAAGTAAACAAAATGTACTAGTACTCTGTGTTGACAAAAGAACGATTTTACCATCTTTCCAATCCTAATCACTGATTATTGGCGGCGGTACCTAATGGCTCGCAACAGCCCATCAACCCGGAAAGTTTACATATAATCATAGGTTGGTTCAACCGCCTACGTGTCAACCTCTCATCAATTTAAATGAATTTGAGCAATTAAAAAAATTAGAGGATAGACCCACTTAGCCACTTGTGCACAAACACGTTGGGATGTTTTAATCAGGTAAAACAAGTATGTATTAATCTAGTAGTAATAAACTTTAACAATATTTTTTGATTTATAAAATATAGTTTTTATTAATTTATAGAGAAATAAATCAAATTAATTTATACTTGAAATTAACGAATTCAACAACAATTACAAACATATCTATATATCCAAAATTGCATACATTTATGATCCAAATAGGCAGATGTATGATGGGGATGTCATGGCTTACAATCATAGAAGGGGGCACAGAAACACGAATATCCCAGCGGATTATATGGACTCCAGGAGGCTCAGATATAGGCAGATGCAGGATAGGGATGTCCAGGAGGGATTCTTAATTTCAATGGTTGTGGAGCCAGGTTTTAATAGGAGAATTACTTTTGGAGACAGGCTTGAAGGAACTCCGTTTCAACCCATGAATCAGATTTTTGATCCTTATTTTGGGGAACAAGCTGAACATCACCCAAGGGGTCCACCTCCAAGCCATTCTTCTCCTTCAGATATGCTCATTGATGAGCAGGGTTATATACCTCAAATGGTTGCGGAAGAACAACAGAATATGGGAGATTGGGTAGGAGAACAAGCTAGATTGGAGGAAAATATGAGAGTTGAGATGGAACGAGTAATGGTAGATTTGCGCAATCTAGAGGCGGCGGAGGAAGCACTCACGGCCATCATGGCTTCTGCACTTCAACAGAACCCAGACATGCTACAGCTTCGAGTGAACGTGCGTGGAGCTCCACCAATTCCGGGATGGGGTGGGTTAATGTCGGAGATTCCCCCGTCAGTACATACAAGTGATCAAGATTGGAGTAGTTTGGGCCCAGAAGATGAGGATAATGAGGTGATAGTTATCTCATCTGATGATAGTGATGCCGATTCATCTGAGGAAGACTCGTTTTCATCTAGGTCTACAAGAGGTCCTGCCATTGTGATTGGGAGGCAAAGAAGACAAAAAGGGCTGAGAGTAGAGCAGGAGGAAGGAGATGCCAGAGACAAGAAGAAGATGAAGGTGGAGGCTGGGAAAGCAATCAAGAAAAGAAGAAGTAGACGCACCAAGTTTGTTCTGAGAAGAAGGAGAACCACGTTCGAGATTGGACAATCATCAAGGGCTGTGGAGGCAGATCATATCTCACCTCAGGATCGGCAGGCAGATGAGGGGCTGGTTCCAAACTTGATCCCTCAGGAATTGGAGCATCTGCAGGAAGCCCCACAAATTCAAGAAGACATGCTGGAGATTCAACAAACCTTTAATTGGAATGTAAGGGGAGTGGACAGAGCGACCTCGGAACCTATCACTCAACAATCATGGAAGAGGGGGGAGAAGAGAGCCTTCTCAGAAGGAGAACAAGAGATAGGGGAAGCAGTCAACTCTGATCTACATTCTCCAAAACGCAGGAAAATCATCCTTAACCATGTTATCAATGAAGGGCAGCAACTCAACAAGATGGAAGGTCCCTAGGAGGAAGATCAAAATAGCATGGAAGAGGGAACAGGAAGAGACATCCTTGTAATATCCTCAGATTCCTCAGATGCTGATGGGGAGGTTGCTGGAGAGGTTCATGGGGAAGTGGAGTCACAGGATGAGTCTGCACAAGTCAATCAGGAAGATCAGGTGGAGGAGTTCCTGGAGATGATCAAAGATGAAGAGCCACTGACTTCAACAAGCTCTGGTGAGGAAGAGGTGTCTTCTGCAAGGTCACAGGAGTTGCAAGGGGTGGAGGAGATCGCCATGATAGGAGTTGTGTGGAACTGTAGGGGCTGCAATAGCGCTCCTACAATGCAAGGGATCAACCAGCTGTTAAATAGGTATAAACCTAGCTTGTTATGTTTACTAGAAACTAAGGCTAATGGTAGTCATTTTGATCGTTGGCAAGAAAACACCTTCTTTAGGAAGTCTAGAATAGTTGATGCAGCTGGTAGATCAGGGGGTTTAGCTTTATTTTGGTCTGATCAGATAGACCTTGTGGTAGATCAGGTTCATAGTAATTTCATAGCTTGTTTGATTTCAGGGGCAAATGATCAGAAATTGTACCTCATTCTAGTTTATGGGCCACCTTCTGTATCTGATAGACCTTCCTTTTGGAATTCACTTTCATCTTTGCCCTATTTCTCTGTGTTCCCTACTATTATGATTGGAGATTATAATCAAGTCCTCAGTCAGCAAGACAAGAGAGGAGGAATCCCAGTGCCTCCTAATTCCTCTTCAGAATTACATCAGCTATTGGAAGAGCATCACACGGGAGAAGTTTCATCAACAGGTCTGTGGTATACATGGAGTAATAATCAAGATCCACCAAATACAATTGTAGAGAGGTTGGACAGGGCTTTTGCCAACCCAACATGGAAGAGCATGTGGCCACAAGCTAAGGTAAATAACTTACCTTTCTCCAATTCAGATCATAGTCCAATTCTGCTGGAACTAAGACCTCAACTGAGAAGGACAAGGGGTCTAAAAAGATTTGAAGTCATGTGGGTAAACATGGAGCCTGCAAAGCAAATTATCTCAAGAGTGTGGGAATCACAAATAGGAAATAATATTATGGAGATGGATCCTGTATCCATGTTATCAGACAAACTCAGACTCTCTATGGTTCATTTGTGCAATTGGCACAGACAATCCTTTGGTCATATGGATGAGAAGCTAAAGAAAGTCACTGAGCAATTAGGGAAAGCACAGTCAGGAGTGGGACTTCATTCAAACCTTGCTCAGATAAGGAGACTGGTCAATCAGAAGCAGGAATTGGAGCAAAGGCAAGCAGAGTACTGGCAGCAGAGAACCAAGATAAATTGGATGAGATTTGGAGAGAGAAATACAAAATTCTTTCACAGGTGGGCGACAAGAAGAAAGCAGGCAAATATGATCCAAGGAATTATGGATAATAATGGAGTTTGGAATGTGGACCAGACACAGATCATTCAAATCTTGAACCAACATATCAAGGAGGTGTACATCTACCAACATGAAGTGGATCCACAGACACAGAATCTATTACACCAAGCTCAACAGGGGGCAAGGACCTCTTTCCAGCAGGTCTTGGATTTTAATAGTCAAAGATTAACAGATGATCAAGTTAGGGACCTTGAGGTTCCCTTCACTAGGGCACAAGTTTGGGAAGCAGTCGGAAGCATGAAACCATGGGGTGCACCTGGAGAGGATGGGATCCCAGCTGGTTTTTATCAAAAGTTCTGGCAAACAGTGGGAAACACATTTACATCGGCTATCTTAAGCATTATACAGGGAGGATCTTTTCCTGTGCAATGGAATTGTACACAAATAATCCTCATTCCCAAGGTAAAATTCCCAAAAACTCCAGCTCAATTTAGACCTATATCCCTGTGTAATGTGAAAATATAAAGTCATTGCAAAAATGATAGCAATGAGGCTGAAGAAGCATATAGGTTCCCTCATCTCTGAGAATCAACATGGTTTTATTCCGGGAAGGAATATTTGAGAGTGTGCTTTTGGCACATGAAATGGTAGAGCATATCAGAAAGCGTAAACATGGGAAATTGGGTTTGGCAGCAATTAAATTAGATATGAGCAAGGCATATGACAGGGTTTCTTGGCCCTTCTTGGAAACTGCTTTGTCCCACATGAGAGTCCCTCAGAACCTGATTAATCTCATTATGCTGTGTGTTCAAACAATGTCTTACTAGGTCAAGGTTAATGGTGAGTTGGGACAAACTTTCTTACCAAATAAGGGGCTTAGACAGGGCTGTCCTATGTCACCCTATCTCTTTATAATCTGCCATCAATACCTCTCTACTTCGTTGCAACATAAACTTTCCCAGAACAAGCACATGGGAATTCAGGTGTCAAGAGGAGGTCCTGTAGTCTCCCATATTATGTATGCTGATGATTGCGTCTTGTTTATAAAATGCTCTGAACAAGCAGTCATGGAGTTACAAGAGGTTCTCCAGGAGTATGTGAGGTTTTCTGGACAGAAGTTAAACCTTTCAAAATGCTCCATCAAATTTAGCCCTAACACTGACAGCCAAATGCAGAGGCTTGTTAGAGACAGATTGGATATTCAAGGAGAAGGAATTGGTGGGACTTATCTGGGTACAAACATCATTTTTGATCAAAGGAAGTCACAAATTTTCCAGAACCTAATCCAGAAGGTAAGACAGAAGTATGAGTCCTGGAAGGCAAAGTTACTTAATTTCTCGGGTAGACTGACATTAGCCAAACATGTGCTTCAGTCTATAGCAGTGTACCCCCTTGGAATTTTTATGATCCCTCTTAATATTCTCAAACAGTTGGACTCGATTACAGCTAGATTCCTTTGGGGAGGTTCTTTAGAGGACAGACCTGTCTACTGGAAGTCATGGAGCCATATTACTAGGTCTAAATTGGAAGGAGGGCTAGGACTCAGATCTTCAGTGGCTATGAATAAGGCATTATTGGCAAAACATGCCTGGGCCTTACTTAAAGATGGATCATCTCTTCTGAACAAAGTGTAAAAGGCCAAGTACCTGAGAAAGGAGTCTATAAAAACAGTGGATATTAAACCAGGAGATACATGGGGGTGGAAATCTATACTTTGGGCTTCTGAGCTGATTAGGAAGAATCTCTACTGGAGAGTGGGGAATGGGAAAGATATTAGATTGCATGAACACTGGATCCCAACCACACAGAATCCCATTCAAAATACAGCTGTGATTTCTACACACACCAACATGAAGGTAGAGCACCTAATTGATCATCAGAATAAGTGTTGGAGAAACTCTTTACTTAGGTGCCTCTTTCCTCCTGACATCATCCCACACATCCTGGCAATGCACATAGATCCAACTGTTTCGGATACTCCATTTTGGAGATGGACAAACTCCGGGGAATATAATGCAAAGACTGGATACCATATTGCCATGACCTCAGGCATCAGTGACTCACATGGTATTAGAGTATCAGATCAGGCACGGAAATTCTGGACAAAACTGTGGAACCTTAAAATCCCTTACAAGATTACTACTTTTCTCTGGAAAGCTATTTCAGGTAGCCTTCCCACGCAGCTAAATAGATTTATAAGGAAGCTGTCTACTTCATCAACTTGCAACAGGTGCAATTTGGAGGCAGAAGATGAATCTCATCTGTTCCTTAGATGTCCAGAGTCAATCAGAATATGGAATACTGCAGGATTGTTACATCAACAACAGCAAAATGGAGTTTTTACCTCATGGATTTTTGGTCTAATCATGTCTACACAACACCTGGAGGAACTTATCAAATATCTGGCGGTTTTGTGGGAGATATGGAAGCAGAGAAACCATATGGTTTTCCAAAATACATTACTCCAGACACAGTGGTGTGTAGATCATGCGATGGCAGAATCTCAAATTATGGTCAGGGATAGCAGAAGTCAGACTCGACAAGAGAGATTTGGAACTAATCCAGAAGAAATGCAGGTGGACAGACAGGACCTTACCTTATCCCAGGTCAAGCTTGGACATGACATGTCATTACTCAAGGAGGCTTGTGTACTAAGTTTTGATGGGGCATTCAGAAAAGACCAGAAGCTGGGAACAGGTGGATGGCGTATCTGGAAACTAGGTTGGCCCTCAGAAATTAGTATTCAGGGGACGGATTTCTTCACGGTGGTTACACCGTTACAGGCTGACACGGAGACTTGTTGGAGGGCAATCAAAGCAGCACTCAGACACGGCTGCAAGAGGATCAATATTGTCACAGACTCAGTCATCCTGGCAAGAGCTATCCAGAACCCGATTTCTGCACCGCTTGAAATCAAATCTGCCATATTAGATGTATGTAATCTACTTATGTCCTTTATGGAGTTTAAAATAGTTAAGATTAATAGAATCCACCTAGAAGTAGAGCATAAATTAGCACGTCGCTTGTGTAATAGACTTTGTAACATGGTTCATCGTGTTTAATATAATATCTTTTCCTCAAAAACAAAATTGCATACAATATCAATTTAATTCGCTATTAATCGCTACCAATTTTTGCTATGCGTAGGAGTTTATTTATTTGTATATTCTTTCCTTAATTTAAAATTTCACCATTTCTCTAGTAAAATAATTCGTGCGAAACCTTTATTATTTGATCAAGTTTGTTATGCGTAGGAGTTTTTTTGCTTGTATACTTTTTTTCCTAATTTAAATTCCACTATTTTACTAAACGGTTTCTAAGAAATAATAAATTCTAAATCAGCTAATACAATCAGCAAATCTCCATCGCCCACAAAAAACCTCTCGCCCCAAAAAACCCCAAAACCAGATCCTTTTTCGGCGGGGGTCGCCGGCGAACATTGCCGCTGCGATCCCCTCCCACCCATACCCTGTTTTCCATCCTCCCCTTCTAACCTCTCACCACGAAACCTATCTTTCCTTACCTCGCAATCTCAGGGTCCTCATTTTTCTCCAAAGACCCCATCTTTCCGGCTGATCGGAACCCGACGGTGTTTCAGATCGGCCCCGAACGCCGCTGGTCAGTCGATCGGTTTATGGGTCTCGGTGATGCGGTTTCCCGGCCAGTTAGAGGTCTCTGATCTGTTTTGTTCTGACTGTTTTTGACAGGGTGAAGCTGCACGCGCTGGAAATAACTCGGACAGATGGAGTTTGGTCCGATCTGGACCTCAGACGGATCTCCACGCGCCGCCGCCGGCCCACGCACCGCCGCCAGCATGCCAGTGTGTCCTTCACCGGTTGCTCCACACGAATGTTAACTCACTACGCTGGAGTTTCAGGTGCCTCGCCGGACCCTTTGAACGCTGCTGTCAAGTTTTATCCCGGTGATGTACATCACCGATGCCTTTAGATTGGATAAGAGAGTGGGTTGATTCTTTTTTCTTTTTTTCTTTAATTCAAATTTATGCTTTTTTAGAGTTTTTAGACTTTAAGAGATGGGTGATTGAAATTTTGACTTTTTGCAAAACTGGTTTGACTAATTTATTGAGTATCACTGCCCATCTATTTGTTGCCTCACTCTTTCTTTGGGAAGACCCCTTGGGTTTCGGTGTGCGTAGTTACAGTAGAGGAGAAATTCAAGTCGTGGTAATTTCTTTAAGTTACTACCGGCGTTTCTGTGCATACACTTTTAGATTTGAGCATTTAGTGCAGACTTTATGTTTCAAATTAGGGATATTATACCTGTCAAAGCAGTTTGACGGTTTTGTGTCGGTCGTTAGGAATCTTTCCATTCATCTCTCTTTTAGGTAGCACAATCGAAGCAGATTAATTGCTTCATCAGATACAGAGAATGTTTAGAATTGTTATATCTTTAGAAACTTCTTTGTAATCTTACAAATTGCCTCCCATAGAGGAGATCTTTGTATTTTATTTTATGTCTATCTTATGGTTTTGGGATGCCTAATATAATATCCCTCCACCAATGGTGGTTTGCCCAAAAAAATAAAAAATAAAATAGAAATAATAAATTCATAGTAAAATGTGTAGTAATAAATTTTCATTTCTCAAATTTAGTAATAATTATTTACAACCATAATTACACGAATTATCCCAAATGAAAGTTGAAAACAATAAACATAAAAATTTATAACTAATTGATTCGATTATAACTACAACATCTATATTTTAATCCAACAAATATTTTACTGAGGAAAATCAACCGTATATTTAATCCTTTTGACTTTGTAACGGTTAGTATAATTTTGAAACCCGTTTTACAAATGAAATGATTACTGCAAAATCTTTATTATCTGATCAAATTTGAAATTGAATGTTTGAACTCAAATTAATAATCATAATAATAATAATGGTTTTAATCTCATTTCAGTTAAGTTAATTTCAGTTTACTTCAGTTGATTTAATCTAAGTTAATTTCAGTTCAACTAAACTCTACAAAATTTAATTTATTTAGTATTATGAAAATTAAAGTAATATTTCACCTATTGTTAGTTTCTTTGACCAGTTAATTGTAATTTATGAACGTAGAATCTTAAAATAGGGCCCAAGAAGTAGAACCTACTTTCTACACGTTTTCGAGTAAAACTGAACTAATATAAACTAAATTGAATAGAACCAAACTGAAATATGAAAGTTTAGTTGATTAGATATAACACATTTTTTCAAATGATAACGTATATATTGTGAAAAAACTCAAGTCAATCATGTACTTCCTCCCATCTCAATTGAAATTGCAAAGAGAGAAAATGAAAGTTGAATTTTAAATGGTAAAGTGTATGGTGGAGATTGAATTTTTTTAAAAAATGTGGGTGAAATGAGTGGAGAAAACTGAAATAATATTATTATTAAAAAATTGTGCAATTTTTATCGAGGTACTCATAAAAGGAAAGTGTGCAATTTCGACTGAGACTTATAGAGTAGTACTAGCAGGTTTTATTTTCAACCATATATACATCATTTGTTGTGATCGGATTATTATCGGTCGCAATCTTAATAATAATAAAAAATAAACAACAGATAAATAGTATAAAAAATATAAAGTAGATAATAAATAATATATACTCTTCTAATATGAAAGTACAAGAAATATAAATGAACTATTATAATATTTATAAAATTAGTATAAGGCTCTAGACTGTCTGCAATTAATGTGGGATAACCTACAATGCAATTTACTACACAAAATGTAACGTATATGAATATCTTTATTTTTGGTATAAAACTAACATTGATATAAAAAAACACTAACATTGATATATTAATTTTCAATCATTAATCATTTTCACAATGTTGGGAAATGGGCTAGTTTAGTTTGAATCATGTTTATACAAGTAATCTAGTTTGGGAAGATAATTACCCAAACATTTAAATACATAGGCTATATTTGAAGGTCGTAATGCATAGGCTGTATCTATACAAAATGGGAATTAAGCACCATTTGATCTAGTCACACGTATCGAACCCACACCGGTTAGTCCAACCGGCGGTTGAATCTAATGGCTCCCCCATCCACCTTTCATCTTCCCACCAACAACTTTTGTTCAAATTTTGAATAAGTATCCGATTGCTTCAGATCTGGTTATTTATCAGACTAGATATGAAAATAGAGCTCCATTCAATCCAAAGTCACGAATTGATCATGTAAGGGAGCAAGGTATCCATTTCTCCGATGAGTAATGTGATCAACTGGAAACCCATTGAGATGCAGTTTCTCTAGGGCTAGGCCCCAACTCGATCGATTACGTCATGATTTCCAAACTGCCGGATTCAAAAGGCAATTTGGGATCTATTTGGTTAATAATCACCATGTTTTCATTGACTTCCTACTTTCTTATGATTACTATAGGTGCTTGATGCATAAGATTTGGAGTTTCGACTTCTATTCCGTTCGAATCACAAAATTAAGCCCTAATTTCAACCCAAACGCAGATCAACCAGTTGTAACGGTGTGGGTAAGTATGTATGGTCTTCCTCACCAGTTATTTGATGAACATGTTTTATCCATTTGAAATTTGATAGGTAACCCAGTCAAAGTTGACAGAGCTACTATTAATAGAACTAGGGCTCACGTAGCTAAAGTCTGTGTAGATCTTTTTATGTTTTTAAACCTTTAATGGATAGAGTTTGGATAAAATATAGATCTTTAGGATTTTGGCAATGTCTTGAATATGTAGGGGCTCCCGAATATTGCATAAAATGCTCTAATTAGGTCATTTAGAGTCTAACTGCATCATAGATGCCTCTGTAAGAAAAAGAAAAAGAGGGGATTACTGTTGATATTGCTAACACATCTACTAAGAATGTCTTCTTGCAAAAGATAAATCATGTTGTATGTCCAAAGATATGGAAAGCTAAAGGCAAGCATACTTTGCTGAAGGAGTCAAATAACGTGGACAGAAATCTAGGAAAGCAGTTTGAGAGAGGTGACCAATTTCAAGAACATGTTAATTCTTCAGTAAGGGTAACTTTTATCTCTAATTTTACTACTCAAAATGTTGTGTCTATACATAATAGTTTTGATGCAATACTAGAAAATGAGAACAATATTGATGGGGAGGAAGTAACTAAAATATTGGCCCACTGCATAATATCTCTGCTGCACATCACACCCGTTAAGAGTAAATATGGTAAAAAAGAAGAAATGATCCCGTGGGACAGTCTACGGGGACACAAGCTGATGCTAAATCCCCGTATAATACAATAAATCCTAATTTTACCCCCAAGACCCAAACTAATGGTCGCATAGGGGAAATAATATACAACCTAAAAAATACATACTCGGGTAAAACAAATGAGGCTAAAGTCAAGAGAGTATGGTTAGGGGTGAAAACAAACTCACTACCCCAGCCCATAAAACAATCCGCTTCTACCTCCAACATGTGAGGCCTTCCAAAGATGCTAGCCGCAGAGATGTAGCGGCAGTGAGATGCAAGCCCAAAGTGGATGGACCTATATGTGCAACCAGTAGATACTTGCCCATCCGTAAGTGCAAACTCAATCCTAGTATGTCACCCATCAAGAGTTTCGTTTTCCCTTTGATTTAGGATTCAATATCGACCCAGGACTGGCTACCTATTTGGTCAAGATCGTCTCCGTAGAAAAGACTTCATCTTCCCTCTTGGAATGGGCTATGAGCAGCCGAGAGTTTTCTCGGGTCTTGGGCTGGAAGCTGTGAAAGAAGATGTAGATGTGTGTGCTAGTCCTGGTAGACTAGTCATGATAGTGGCAATGCTCCGCCTAATGAAGTATCTCAGAGAGCTCCATCATAGTAGAATCTGTCAATGATGATGATGATGATGATGGCTGCCACAGTCTGAGTATTAGAATGATGGTACCGTCAATTAGTCAAGGGTGAATGTGACAATGCGGCTCCTGCCATGTGCACATACAAAAAAGAGAAATGATGGTGTTGTTGGCATGCAGACGATCCCGATGAAGAATTGAGACTGAGTCTCATGGTGTTGAGCTGATGTAAGGCGGTGCCTAGGGCTCAATCTGGTGTCCAAGAGATGCAACCTTCCGAAGGATGAATGGATCGGGTGCTCTTGTAACGTGTGTCGGGCGTGGCGGTTCTATAACTGCCCTCTCCATTATAGGCAAATGGCCAACCTTCTCCCTTTAGCACCATAATGTGAACACTAACGTGCAGCGCGGGAAGAAGACGCAAGTAGTAACTGACATAGTGTACAAGTTAGAGCTGGCAACATGGCGTTAACCCCTTAACCATGCAAACGGCCAGCAAGCTAGTCGAATTACAGACGTCATCATGTACTAGGTTGTCACCGATTAGGTAATAACCCATATTGCTTGGCTAAGAGATAAATTTCAAATCCAGAACATATCCGTCAAGTCCTTGGTCATAATAGCTTGCAACCCGCCCAACGGGTTGGGTAAGTTACAGGAGACATCATGTACCAACATGTAATACTTGGTTAAGAGACGGGTCTCAAGTCTCAAGCATGTCGTGAGACCAACATGTGTTGCCCGACCAAGAGGTAAACACTAGGCTAGAGCAATCTGTCAAATCTTCAGTCACATTAACTTGCAACCGCCTAGTGAGCTAGGCAAGTTATAGAATACATCATGTACCAACATGTAGTGCTTGGCTAAGAGACAAGTCTCAAATCACAAGCATGTCCTGAGACCAACATGTATTGCTTGGCTAAGGGATAAATCACTAGTTTATAGCATAATCGTCAATTCCTTGGTCACATTAGATTGCAACCACCTAGCAAGCCAGGTATTTACAGAAGATATCATGTACCAAAAAAAACACTCATCCACTAAGAGCAATCCCTAAGGCAAGGAGCTGATCTGCCGTAAAAAACCAGTAACAACTTAGGTGAGACAGCCACTAGGGTGAAAGTCCTAGTTTCCATCTCAGGCTGTGGTGAAGTAAATCATAGATTAAACTCACAAACACCATGGTATAATATTTCCTAAGGACCCATGGATGCTTTAGTACTCAGTAGATGTTCTCTTCCGGGAACATGTGATTGAGTACCATGTAGCAATTCTGGATGATTAGGCTATAAACCCGGGCCGAATTAGAAGACAACTCACCATGCCGCACCTTGCTTCTCTCGTTCCATAAACAATACACCGTCGTGAACCAGTACTCAGCTTTGAACCAGTAACCTGCTTCCTGATCCACTTCTTAGCACAAGCGATGGGCAGAGGACGTCTCCTCAAGCCAATCCAACTCCTGACCCGATCCCAGACAACATGTGAGAACTCGCACTAAAAGAATATATGTGCATTAGTCTCCACTTCGAGGTCACAAAGGTGGCACATCCGATCTGTGGGATCCTCATCATCCTCTTCCTTGTGTTTATCCTTCGTATGCAGTCCACTAAGCGCAGCTAGCCATGACATGAAGGATGATTAGGTGTATTTTATGCATATAAATTATATGATTTTATTTCTCTCTTTTGCCATTTGATGTGCATGAATGTCTGAATTGGTGCAGGAATGATAAGAAAAATGGTGGAATACAATTAAATGGAGAGTTGCTGAAAAGAGACGAAATTGAGGATACTTGGAGCCATGAAGTGGAGCTAGACACAATACTCTTTTTCCGAAAGGTTTTTAAATGAGGTAGTGTGCTCCAACGGATAGTGGATTGTTACAATTCCATTATTCCGGGAAGAAGAATAAGCGACGAGAAGAAGGCAATTTCTATTACTGATCTTTTTCTACGAGCGGTTAAGTTGTGTTTCGACATGTCGATCACTACTCAGCTATGCTTATTGTGAAATATCAGTGCTAGAATATGGACTAAATTGTGCATGAGAGTCTACTTAATTGGCCTTAATTAATGGTGGCAAAAACAATTAATTAGTGCAAAAATATTGCAAACAAAGAATGTGCACGTGTGAATGTGCATAATTAGGTTGTTTTCCTTTTTAATTTTAGAATAGGATTAGGGTTCTTTTTGGATATTCATTATATATATATATATATATATATATATATATATATATATATTATATACTCACGTCTGGACCTTACGGAGGAGTCCTGGGCAGCCGTGAGACCTAGAGCTCATTGGTGAGAGAAAGTTAGGGTTTTGAGCTATAAACAATTTCTGGACTGGATCCATCACTTGCAATTTCCTCATCCCCATTTCTTGTTATTTAATTATGTTTAATTATATAATATATATGTTTTCGATTAATATGAGTAGTTAGGTTTATTTCAGGTTAGGGTTTTGAAGCGTTAACAATAATTCATGTGTGAGGCCTAAATGTGCTTGATAATTACTCTTATGGATTCCTAATTATTATGTGTGCATATTTGATTTCTGAATTGCTTGACACTTGATCAATATTTTGTTATTTGGAATCGTGCCAATTAAATTACGCTATTTATCTTTATCTAGTGGGTAGATTTAATTAGTGGCGAAACTAACAACAAATAGTGAGAATGATGGGTGGGTAATTTGTGACAACTGATCTGATTATTAATTATCTGAATTGGGTTTATTTTGTACTTAATGCTGTTAAGATATTAAATCTAGGTTTAGGCTGATTCCAGCTAGGTTATTGGCCCACTATGCTAGAAGATTCCAGAAAGTACATTGATGCCTGCCACCAATGCCAGAGATGCGCCAAGATGATTCATGAACCACAAGAACACATGATAACAATCCAGAAATCTTGGCCATTTTTCCGATGGGGCATAGACCTTGTCAGAGCTTTCCCTACGGCCCCCGGAAATTTCAAGTACCTTATTGTGGCCATTGACTATTTCTCAAAGTTGGTGGAAGTTGACGTTTTGACAAATATAACTGGTAAATAGTCACCAACTTTTGCTGGAAAATCATTGTATGCCGCTATGGAATCCCAAGATACATAGTCACAGACAACGGGTCGCAATTGCCAACAACCCCTTCAAGAAGTGGTGTGAAGATTACAGTATTCAGCAAAAGCTAACCTCAATGTACCATCCAGAAGCCAATGGCCAGGTGGAAGTCACAAATCGAACTCTAGTAAACAGCATCAAGAAACGCTTATAAGGAGCGAAAAGAAAATTGGATCCATGAAATCCCAAGTGTAATATGGGCCCATAGGACAACACCAGCTACTGCAACTGGGGAAACTCCCTAGAGCTTGGTATATAGATTCGAAGCGGTCATCCCCGTGGAAATTGGAATCCCCTCTGCTCGAACTTCACAACCATAAGAGGAAGATGGCAATGCCAATCAAGAAAACTTTCGGCTCGACCTTGACCTCCTCGAGGAAAAAAGAGCTCACGCTACCATCCAGGAGGCCAAAGTCAAGGAAAGAGTCAAGCACTATCACGATAGAAGGATTCGCTTGGCTACATTTGTTAAAGGAGACCTCGTCATGAGGCTAAACGAGAAAAACAAGAAAGAAGTGGAAGGCAAGCTAGCCCCGAATTGGAAAGACCCCTATTGAGTCATAGAATCCCATCCAGGGGAAAGCTACCTCTTGGAAACAATGAAGGGCGAACCCATACCACAAAGATGGAACGTGGTCAAGTTACGAAAGTACCACAGAAGGTGAAGCCCAAGAAATAACTCCACGAGGGTCCGAGGCAGCCCCATTTTAGTATTACAGGTACAACACTCGAACTATTTTTTTCTTTACTTTATTCTTAAAGTCACGAGCTTGAATTGAAGGTATTATATTCATGTCTATCTTTATCTTTATTTTAGCAGTCATAATTACTTTTCTAATAAGAGGAATGTTATCCTAAGTATAACTCTGATTGCTACTCAAAACAATATGCTTCAAAAAGTATACGATTGGCGCGCTAATCTAAAATAAGTTGTTTGAATAAAGAATCAAATGGTAATCGTTTGAGTAAAATAAAGGGGATTAGACTCGAGATAAAATACTTGAGAAAAGTATTTGATTGAGGTCTACAAACTAAATCAGGCAGACGTGCTTGAATACCAATCATCTCGGAGCATAAAGAGGAAAAACCTCGAACTAAATTAGAAATCATATCAAAGGTGTCATTACATCAGAATATGATACTTCTATACTAACCCGAGAGAGTGACCCGAGGAAAAACCTCAATTGCATAAGAGAAACATACTCTTCAATAAACCTAGTGCTAATTGCTAAGGCAGTAACGCTCGAGGGGATACCCCACATAAACACAAAATACATCCAGCTGAACTTGATAAAGCTTAACTCATGGCTAGCCTATAACATTTGAATAGAGGTTGGGCCTCTTTCCAGTAAACCAATCCCCCGTCCAAGAGGCGAACAAAAACAGAGTCCATATTCAAGGGCGTGGATCTCGATTCTCTACTCTAATGACAGTTGAATAGAGGCTGGGTCTCCAACCTGAATCCATGCTCAAGGGCGTGGATCTCGACTCTCTGGCTCGACATGTCCACTGATGAGCTCGACAAGTAGTTCCCTGCTCGCACACGTAGAAGGTTCCAGAGAGACATGAAGAGGAAGTGCAAGATACTAGCAGGAGAGAGGCCAGAGCTTGTCAAGACTAACCTACCTTATCAGGAGATGAAGTTGGGAAAGCATCAACCAGAGAAGACAACTCAGGATATTTGGCTTTAATAAGCCTTAATATATCCCTTGATGTTAATACTTTCTTGGTGGGACTCAATACATCCAAGAGTTTGGATCCAAGAGTCCAGAGTTGGTGAGGATCGGATAGAGCGCTGCCAACTTTTCTGAGGCGTCAGGATGAGAAAAGAAATCAGTCATTAGTTCTTTCTCATCATCGGATCTACACAGCTTCAGGACATCATCCAAGATCTTGTGCAACTCAAAGCTGAGGAATAACTTTTCATACTCCTCTCTATGAATCCTCATTTCGGGGCTACATGCGATAAACATGCTCCAAAACTTAAGCAACTATTACTGCTCTGAGTGATCATTCTCTAGGGCCCGTTCCCGAGTAATCTCTTCGATTAGATCCTGAGAAAACTCCAACTCCTTATCCTTCAGATTTCTCTCCCGATTCATGCCCTCCACTTCGACCTCGAGCTGCTTCACCTTGGTTTCTAATCGACTCACCGCCACCGAAGCATCAGTAGGTACAGGATGTGCTGCCAACTGAGCTTGAAGGGAATTGACTTGATCTCGAAATTGAAGGCTGTCCCTCTCCTCTACCACGGCCTCAAAAGCTTGACACCGAGCATGCAGCTCACAAGTGGAGGAGTACAAGCGTTTTATCTTTGCAGAGGCCCGATCACCTATCTTGGCTAGAACTGTCAACAACTACATACCAGCACTCCTTAAGTACTTTGCTATGGAGACACAAAAAAAAGTTAACAAAACAAGAAATAGGGATTACCTTGGACACCAAAGGATAGCTCTTGCAAGACCCACGAGATGTTTGTGCTTCATCTTCCTCCTCGGGCTCCGTTAGGTAGAACTCAAGCTCTTCCAAAGGACCGGCATCAAGAGCCACCTTCTCGGAGCTGAAGCCATCTTCCTCGGAGTCCTCTTCCTCGGAATCTTCTTCCTCTGACTCCTCCTCCTCAGCCTCGGAGATCACTTCCTCTTTCTTAGCTCGCTTCTTCGGTGGCGGACCTGCAATGGAGTAAACAATGCGCATTTTCCCTACTTACATACTAATTTACTCACTTTTTTTGAAGATGATGTTGGATTAGACTCCCTTACTCAATTAGTATATTTCTAAGTATTATCAGTATTATTACTCTAATAAAAAAAATTCACTTCAATGTATATATAGTTTAGAATCTTACCATCACAATTCTTCACCGAATGTGACTTAATCTCAACAAACATTTGTTACATCGTAGGATCCTCTTCTAATGAAGGGTTTCAGGTTATATGGAGGATTATGTCAAGCCGACCAACTGATTAACTAGGGGGAATACATGGATCAACTAAGTAACCTATAAGAAACATTTTCTCACCATATATTAAATAAAACAGTAGCCTTTGTATACATCCACGGTTTGAACATATTGTTAGTTCCTTCTTCCATCCCTTGCATAATAAGGACGAGTGTGAAGGAAAAATGTCTCTACTCTCGTAGATGAACTCCTATTTTTGTATTTCATAAATTCTCACATGAATATCTTTTATGTAACAATATCTTTATGCATCAATGTGTTACTTGATGGCTGTATTGTAGCTAATCATTATGTATTTTATTATACATATAAATATTAACATATTTTACATATTTACCATGTATACATGGGTCATGATCGTGTCTTAATTAAGAACTAAATTAAAATACACGATTACTTAATTTCAAAGTAAGATGATAGCAAATTGAAATCTGTAAGTTAAAAACATAATGGTGAAAGCCATTTAAGAAGTTAAACAAAGTGTCTTGCAAAGGATAGAGAAAAAGACTAAAACAAAGTGCCTTGTAAAGGATAGAGAAAAATACTAAAATAAAGTGCCTTGCAAAGGATATAGGAAAACGCTACTTTCCAATATATTCTATGAGAAATTATGATTTGCTTGTTCACTTAAACATCAAAAATACAATGACACTATTCTCCCAACTTAATTTACTTATCTGAATTGGAAAATATTGAAATAAAATAATAATTAATGTATTGAAAATAATGATAGTATGACTAAATTAAACTGAATTTTACAAAAACATAATTGAACTGAAAATACTAAGCTGATTTAAACAAAAATGGAAAAAAATAGGTATATATTGAGAAGAACAGTCCAAATAATGCACATATAAACACATTGATATCAACTTTAATCCAATAAATTAAATGATAGTTTTAACAAACATACCTTCTCCTCATGCCACATGTGTCCCATCTCATCTCACCTAAATATTTTGACCCCACCTTCTAATTTATCAACTTTATTTTTTACCAAAGTTCCTTTCAACTTCTTTTAAACTCCCACGCCTCTTGCTCTTCTTTCTTCTTTAATTCTTTCATTGATAATTTCTTTCATTCAACTCCATTGATAACATCTTCTACCGTTTAAAGTCAGCAAAACGTTATATACATGTTTGTAAAGTCTTTTCTAATAGTGAAAATACTTTTCGGAAAATTCCCACAAAGGGCGTAATAAGAGTTGAAATTCCTACTTAGGGCGTAAAACTTTCAATATTCTTACTAAGGGTGATGTATGCCGGACACCAACACTTCGACGACGAAACAGGCTCTCGAACTGATCTGCAAGACAAAGGCCCCGGGTGTCCCGGGGATAGACACTCCGACTCTCAAGTCAGTATATTTGCTTAAGGCGTAAAGTATAAAGTATGAGATTAGATGGAGAGGTCTACCAAAACTTTATTGTATTTATATGGCTACAATTCGTAGATCACCAAGATATGTATATATGATATGAATACAACTCTTATGGGAATAGTAGTTGTATTACCATGTATAATAGAAGTGTATTTCGGACATGGTTGTATTACCATGTTTAGGATAGTTGTATTACCATCTTTGAGAAGATGTATATTCCTTGTAGAACATTCATATTATACACATTCCTTATAAGGATTAGGATTGATGGACCTGTGGATCCACCCTCCGCGTATCTCGAGCCCACGACCCTTCTCGGGCCCTGGTCCGAGTATGAATGAGGCCCGAATACGAACCATGGACTTATCAAAGGGCATTCAATTACTTTTAAGACAAATTTACCCCTTTTATTCTTTTTCTAAATGTAGTTTTACTTAATTTTATCATATAAATTATCATATGTGAAAATTTTATCATGGAAATTTTTTCATGTAAATTATCAAGAATTATCAATGATAAGAATTATCAAAGAAATTTTATCATATAAATTATCAAGAATAAGAATTTTATCATGCAAATTATCAAGAATAAGAATTTTACAGCTAACAATAATATAAAAATATAACATTATCATGTAAATTTACACTATATATTAATTAAACTTTGACTGATATACCCTAAATCCCCTATATATTAAGACCAAATCTCTGATGAAATTATATTACAGTAACATCCTGCAAGTTTATATATTGAATTAACCAATTATAAGGATATGGAGACGAAAGATAAAATTTAATACATGGAGAGAAGTCCATGATAAATTTTTTATAAATGATAAAATCAAGTAAAACTATATTTAGAAAAACAATAAAAGGGGTAAATTTGTTTTAAAAGTAATTGAATGCCCTTAGTAGGAATATTAAAAGTTTTACGCCCTAAATAGAAATTTCAACTCTTATTACGCCATTTATGAAAATTTTCCCAATACTTTTCAACTTTCTAATTGGACTCCACTCCTTTCAATTCGTATCTCTTGACTCCACCTTTTTATTAATCTTTTCATCAATTAGAAAAGAGACCATTGAACTGAATTGAGTTGAATTAAATTGAAATGAAAATTAATGTATTGAAAAATAGAATTCGTAGGTCTAAATTCACTTAAATTTTATCAAATGATATTTTTGTTTAACTGAACTTTTATGAATTGAATTGAATTAAATGAAATTGAACTTGATTGTACTAAATTGTTCTATTGATAAGCTCCACAAATCATGGCCTCAAGGTTCTCATACTTGAAATTCTTATAGTTCATGTTCTTTTTTCTAAAGTTATTATTTCTACAAGTTAAACCAATGCCGCTTTTACAAGTTATTGGTTTATATTTTTTTATTTTATCAAAACATATAATTGTATTTTAACTTAAGACTATAAAAACAAGTATTATCTTTGTAGTATTTCTACACGATATTATAATTGTCATTTTCTTCTCAACCATATAAAATTATAGATAACTTTCATTTTTTATTGTGAAATAATTAAACTAACTTAAACAATATTTGAATTTATAATCGGCCTTGGCCGCGCATGACCATGGTAGTACAATAATACAAGACCCTACTTTTATTATAATCCCAGGCTACTTCTAAATTTCTAATAGATAAGCGGATCGTTTAATCAAAACCGTGGTAAAGGATAGTCCCGGAGCAATGCTTTCACGAGTCATTCTTTTTGCTCCACATTTTACACCAATCCAAAGACCAAAGCATAATATATGTATGGCGTTCACCAGACGAAAAGGTTTAATACTAACTAGTTTGCTGCCAGCTAGTTTGAATTTGGACTCCGCTCAGTCCGTTGATGAAGCCAAACAAGAAGAAGACAGGCTCGTTCATGTATTCCAGGTCCATCAATTCTTTGTGTCTTAGTTTATAGTTTATTCCTTCTCTGAATCCGTTGATTTTTATACTTATTATTATTTTTGCAGCAAACTTCCCCTAGTGTTGTTTTGATTGAAGTCCTTCAACATCCCAAGGGCTCTGAATCTGATGAGGGAAATGCAAAAGTTGAAGGCTTTGGGTCAGGTTTCATTTGGGACAACTTTGGCCACATTGTAAGGATTCATTCAAACACCAGCCTTTTTTGTTTAACAGTTGCAGTAGTTCTTAACAACTTTTCTCATGGCAGGTCACTAATTATCATGTCATTGCTCAGTTGGTTACGGAGATGAGTGGACTCCGGTTTTGTAAGGTTCTCCCATGTATTCATTATTTTTCCCTTGATGCTACTAGTAGTTTTCCTGCTCCTATATATCTGATATATTTTTGTAGATATCACTGGTGGATGCTAGAGGGAACAGCTTTTCCAGAGAGGGTAAAATTGTTGGTTTTGATCCGGATTTTGACCTTGCAGTGTTAAAGGTCCTGGTTAAGTTTGTTGAGTTTTTATTCATTCAATTTCAACTTTCAACATCTATGAATGGTTTATTTAATAACGATCCATAATGACTATTGACGAGTGATGAAATAAGGATATGAACTGTGCCAGTGACTTTAAAGGTTGAGGATGTTACAACTTATGTTCCTAGAAGCAGGCCCACTTTCGCTGCTGACACCTTCTGTTATGAAGCGTGGAAGATGGCTGAGAAAATTAAATGAGCTTACTATCCTACTAGCTCAAAGAGTCTGATTAGTATAATGTGTAGACAGGATAAAAGAAGAGAAATTATACATGCAGGTCCATGTTTACTAATGCAGGTCTGAAAAACACAATATGTGGCCCTGAAGATGTGGGTCCAATTATTGATTACCACTCTCAGCTGTTTGAGGTGATGGATTTGGCTGTTA
Organism: Sherardia arvensis; assembly: GCA_948330725.1. Classification (NCBI taxonomy): domain Eukaryota; kingdom Viridiplantae; phylum Streptophyta; class Magnoliopsida; order Gentianales; family Rubiaceae; genus Sherardia; species Sherardia arvensis. The sequence continues at coordinate 26,380,568 of OX415236.1, forward strand.
AATGATTAGCATTTGAGTATCATCAAGCTAGCTTTACTGCATTCATCAACAATGTAAAGGGTAGAACCTAGTCAAACCATTCATTTTCATCTCTCGTGAGTGGACTGTTAGGTACAATCAAGAAGATGAGCAGGACTTGCAGATTCGGTAGAAGAGATGTGCTGGTTTCGTTCTGCTGACATATACTTTAATATAGTTACCAGAGAGATGATTCATTGAGCAGCATCCAACTATCTATTGTGGAGACAAAGCATTAGCTTTAAAATCTTATTGATATCTCTATACAATCTCTTCCAGTGCTTAGAGTGTTTAATTAAGGCCTTAATCTGATGGTATTGAGTAGTATCAGAGTCGAGAGTAGAATGTAAAACATCCTAGTAGCCCTTGTTCCTTTGTCTTTATGCTGTTCGTTCCTTGTGTTTAACAGGTTACTGTAGATGGCGATGAACTAATGCCAGTAGCTCTTGGTAGATCCCTAGGAGTGCATGTAGGTCAGAGCTGCTTTGCCATTGGAAATCCTTATGGATATTCAAAGACTTTAACCACAGGGGTAGCTACCCTATCAACACTGCTTTTCTGTATTTTACACCAATGTAGGACAATTGGCGTCAAGAATTGAGGAAGAGATTGATTGATGCAAGCTTCCACCATAATGACAATACATTATGGAAGAGGTTTCTAATTCCAAGCAAGGAAGATGAAGATTCATCAAGAGTTACCTATTTAGTTTAATTATTTTCCCTTGATGACTGGTGGACGCTTGCGGCGATCAATCTCTTCCTAAATTATTGACGCCAATTGTCCTACAATGTACACTTTATCAGGATTTTTCTGTGCTTCTAAACGAGATACTCCTACTTTGATTTTGTAATTTACTTTGTTTGTATGACAGGTCATCAGTGGATTAGGCCGGGAGATTCCTTCACCAAATGGAAAAGCCATTCGAGGAGCTATTCAGACAGATGCTGCAATTAATTCCGGTTATCCTCAAATTCATTTGAGCCCTTCCTTAGTTGTTTGTAGCTATAGCTTGAGCTTTATTTCTCCTTCTTTAAAGTTGTCCAAGTCTGGACAAAATGACTAACCTAGTGTCTGTTGTTGTTGCTAGTACTGTTGCCTAGAAAACTAGTTACCTTTTTTCTGACCTTTTTGTTTTTTTTGCAAGCAGTGGCCTAAGAGCAATTTTTTCTTTTGCTCACCAGAACAGATATACAAGTATTCCCAGCTAGTTCCCCCTTATTAGCCTATGATCTATGAATTCTTTGTGTTGAAGACTTGGACCGTAGTCCTTATTAACAAAAGGAAAAAAACCTCCAAGTGATTTGTCTCATGGTTTTTAGATTTTGAACTAGCTGCTAGATACTAATTACTTTTGTTAATTATTATATCTTTCTAATAGAAAAGTTAAAGGAAATTTTGCGCTCTTGTGAATTTCTCCTTACACATTTATTTTTGCACTTGTGATGTTAGTGACTTGCTTTTTCTGTTACAGGGAATTCTGGTGGGCCGTTGATTAATTCTTATGGTCATGTAATTGGAGTCAATACAGCCACTTTTACCCGAAAAGGTATTATACTTATCTTTCCTTACCTACTTATGATGGAAAGAATTGCTATTTGGATGAGCACTTTTACATATCTTAAGAACCATGAGAAAGAAAGATTGTGAAACCCATTAATGTGTGAAACTGAAACTGAAACTGAAAATCATCTAATCTTCTTTTTTTTGTTCCTTTTTTGTATGAAACATTGCCTAATAACTAATTGGTCACTTTGGGATTGAAGTTGGAAGCAAACGCTTCAACGTATCTCTTTTACTTGGGTGCATTCTCTTTCACGAAAAAGTGCTGACGTATTTTCTTGGTGTATGTGATCTAGGTACTGGAACATCCTCTGGTGTAAACTTTGCCATACCCATCGATATTGTGGTGCACACCATACCTGACTTGATCTTGTATGGAACACCTTATACTGATAGATTCTAAGTAGGTAATTAGGATACTGAATGGATAAGCTTTCTACTCCTGAGGATGATTGAGATATACAAACATAATAAAAGGATTTTGACGATTAATATAACTTGTTAGATTCTCATCAACAGCAGTTAGGTCATCAGAGAGCAAATCTTTGAAAAAATTCACCGCTTCCGCACCAATATCATGTGGATTTGATATCCATTCATTAGTTGAGTCCTCTATACGGGCTATCTTCTGTGTAGCATGTTTGGCTTTAACAATGGAGTGGAAGATTTTGGTGTTGGATTCACCCTCTTGTAACCATCTAATTCTAGACTCCTGTTTCCAGAAAGTATCATCTCTAAGCAAAGCTACAGTCAATTCAGCCTGAGCTTGGTGAAGCTTAGTCCTACTCTGAAGCATTAGCTTGGTAGTCTATTTCTTTTTGTATAACTCTCTCCTCTGCTAGCTTTACTGAATCATGCACATTACCAAAAACAGTCTTATTTCAATCTTTAAGTTTATTCTTTAGCCTTCTTAACTTGACCGAGAAGTTAATCATTCCAAAGATATCAGTAGGTTCACACCAGTTGTGCTTGACTGTTTCCAGGAAATCATTATGAGAAAACCAGCAGTGTTGGAATTTGAATGACTTTCCAAAAGAAGTTGTTGCGGAAGTATCAAGTTTTACTAGCAAAAGAGAGTGATCAGATGCTAATCTAGATTTGACCCTAATACTAGTATGAGTTTAATATATATCATGATCATCCTGATTAGGCAATATCAGGCACCAATTAAATAGTGACACGTCATCTTTAACTAATTTATGATTGAGCCACGTATTCAATCATTACACAGACGAGTTTAGGCATTCTAGATTAGGGTTTTAGAAATTTACTAAAAATATCTTTACTAATTAAAACATTAGAGCAAGTCTAACAGCTTCTCCATTCACATTCTCCATAATAGGGAAGCAAATCCCATATTCCCCATATTTTTTTTACCTCAACTCCAACGGTTTCTCCATTTTTCATTCCCTATAATTTATTGACATTTATTACTATACATTTATCCTATTGTCTTCTATTTTTTTTATTATATATTCAATAAGTCCAAATAATGATGAACAAATAAATAATTAACTTAAAAGATATTACAATAATATATCGTATTTGAAATTACTTACTCTACGATATAAAATATAAAAATACATTTTATAAAAATAACACATCACGAATTACAATATTATAATTTGTAATGTATTATGAATAATTAGACTCATCTCTTTTCAATAATTTGTCACAAGTTATTATTTTCAACCATAAGAAATAAAATGTTTAATAAAAAAGTTTAGTTTAAACGTTATGACTTAGGCCCTGTTTGCTAGAGCTTATTTCTTACTGAACAGAACTGAACTGAACTGAAAAAAATAAAAAATATTGAACTAAACTGAAAAATATTTAAAAATATCGAACTGAACTGAAAAATATTTAAAAATACTGAACTGAACTGAAAAAAATATAAATATATTGAACTGAACTGAAAAAAATATAAAATACTGAACTGAAAAAATATAAATATACGGAACTGAACTGAAATATGTTGAATTGAACTGAAAAAATATAAATATATTGAACTTAACTGAACTGAAAAAATGTATTTATTTGAACTGAATTGAAAAAAAATTAAATATAGGAAAAAAATTCATTATTGACAAATAAAATGAGCTGAATTGTACATAATTTAATAGAAATGGAACAAAATAAAGTGTAATGTATTGAAATAATGACTTAATGCAACTAATTTTATCAAATCACATTTACTTATAACTAAATTGAATTAAACTGAAGTAAAGTTTAATGTATTCAAGACAATAACAGCATGACTAAATTAAACTGAAATCGATCAATATACACTTGTACATGATTGAAATAGACTTAATTTAAATTTTATTTAAATTGAACTGAACTGGTTCAAAAAATATTCAGAATATGATAGAATCAATAGCGTACAAAGATTGCTCCATTTTGTCGTATTCACAAACAATGAACTTGTATTCATCTAGTAAACATTAATTGAACCGAATTATAATTGAAAGTATTGAACATAGTAATTATACTACTGAATGAAACTGAAATTCATCAAACCACATTTGTTCATAACCAAATTAAATGAACTGAATTGAACTTGACCAAATTAAACTGAATATAAACTGAACTGAACTGAAAAAACTGTAGAGATCTATAATAAAAAATATAAAAGAAATTTACTGAACTAAAAATTATATAAAATATTTATCTGAATATAACTGACTTGAAAAAATAAAAAAATATTTTTTTGAACTAACTAAACTGAAAAAATAAAAAAATACTGAACTAAACTGAAAAATATTTAAAAATACTAAACTAAACTGAAAAAATACTGAACTACTTTACTAAAAACTCTGGCAAACAGGCCCTTATAAAAAACGTCAAAATAAATATAGTTATGACCTTAAATTTAGTAAATTTATATTGGAAAATAGATTATATTTGATTATTAAATATCAATGGACATGTACATGTAAAATAAGTCATATGGGATCTTATTACAATCGCCTTTATGCATTTTTTTTAGAATATATATTTTTGATAAATTTTATTTTAATTATTTAAAGATATTATCATTTAAAACTATTGAAGAGAAACAATTGATGAGTGAAATAACAAAAAAAATGCAAGTAGCATTAAATTTTGGTTCTCCAAATCTTCGCCCTCTTTCTCCAAATTTGGGGAATCAAATTTTCTATTTCTTCAAATTTCCTATTATAGAGAATGGGATGGAGAAAACTGTTGGAGTTCAAAAAGGCTTCAAATTCCCCATATTCAAGTAAAATCTCCATCATAGCAACACTGTTGGACTTGCTCTTACAATTGTACACGTGTCATTATCTTATTGGTACCTGATAAGGGTCATATCAGGATCATCCGAATGAATGTTATTCTCTACTAGTATTAGGAAACAAATTTTGAAAACTCTCAGTCATTAGACCCATATCGAACCTTTCCCAAACCATGCCAACATTTCTAGACCTTGTTCTTCTAGCCCCAGCCCATGTAAATAAATTTCCAGAAGATGGTATCTCAATCAAAGAGTTATCTTTTATGAACTCATTAAAATCTAGCATAGAATCCAGATTTGGTGATGCCTGTCCTATATTATAATCCCCCACATAAATTGTATCTCTTTCTGAATGGTGACTCAGTATATTCCATAAGTTTCTTTTGGCAACCATATTATGTCTTGCATAAATAAATATAGCATTCCACTTATGAGACATAGAGGTATGTTGAATTTCCGTACAAAGACATTGGTCATGAGTTGATAAAATTGTAATGCTAAATTCATCATTCCAAAAGATCCAAATTTTATCCCTAGGTGATGCGTGATGATGACTGTAACCCAAAGTGTATGCTATGGATGGTAGCTTGCTGCTATCAAGAAAATGCTCAAGAATGACAAAACGGCCTATGTTATATTTCCTTTTAGCATGCAAAACCCTAGCTTGTGTTGTTTTATTCCTAATACCCCTAACACTTCATACACAAAAATTTATTCCAGACATGGATTAAACTAGTTGGGTAGAGTCAATTCGGGATCTGATCACAACATTTTATTGAGAACTGGTGTAATTCTTATTTTTCCCTCTAGTGTTTTTACTAGTTTTAGGTAATGGAACTGAGGAATCAACACTGATATATGTATTAGAGTCATTCATCATTCTATTAAACCTGGTCTGATCTAGTGGTTCAAAGAATAAAATCCCCTTCATCCTCATTTGATTTGTTTTCCTGAACCACTGAAGAGTAGAGCTATGTGCTAGGTTTCCTATGAGATTATGATCATCAGATATTAAAGGAGAACGTACATGTGAATTTACCTCCATCTGATTTGTATCCTCCTGGTTTGATTCTTGTGTAATTGATGGTGTTGTATCCAAAATGAGCACAAGATTTTGCTCACCCTCTTGTTGTGGCTGTTCAACTTCCTTTAGGTATGCTTCTGGTGGTTGAGGCTGAGTATTAATATCAGCTCCTTCTCCATCCATGGTACAATTCATCATCTCAAAGCTGTTGTGAGTGTGAATTGGCTGATTTGCTCCTTTTTCTGAGACTGAAACCCCAACCTTTGCCTTCCCTTTTGCTTTCCACACCTGCCTATCACCTGCATCAAGACCCAACTTTTCCAATGAGGTATCCTCAACAGTTTTGTTAGATAAATCAACAGTTGTATTTCCTTTTTCCCTATCAGACAGACCAGAGGTAGAAGAATGTTGTTTCTATAAGCATAGGCTTCCAATAACTAGTTCCCTGTTTATGAGTAGGATTAGTTTTACAGCTAGACTAAATGTAACCTAGTTTATGGCAGTTACGGCAATAATCAGGCACTCCTTCATACTCCACATACCGCGAAAAACCTTTTTTCCTATAGTTGATCCAAATCCTCTCACATAAGGGTTTAGAAACATCTACTTTTACACAAATCTTGGCAACATGAGGTCTAGATCTATTAATTGTGGCTCTGTCAACCTTAACTGGGGGTCCTATTAGATTACCTAGAGATAACATAGTGTGTTCATCAAAAAGTTGATGTGGAAGGCCATAGAAACATACCCTGACTGGTACTAGTGAAGATTCAGCATTAGGGTTGAAATCAACACTCTATTTGGTGATCCTGATCGATTAGAAGCCGAAATTCCACACCCTGTGCATCAAACACCTATTGAAATCATAGGGGAGTTCAAAGTGTATGTAAACGTGCCTGTTATCAACCAAAAAAATCCCAAATTGCCCCTTAAATCTAGCAGTTTAGAAATCCTTTCTCAATCTCTCCATTTGAGGTCGGGATCGGGTAAAGCTTCTGACCAACGTGTATCTCAGAGGGGCCTCCAGTTTATCACATTCCTCCTCGGAGAAAATGATCCCTGGTTCCCCAAATGAACCACATGAGGTTTTGGATTGAAGGGCTCTCTAGTATTGGGGTTTTTTGAGTGTATGATCAGATCTGATGTATCTGAGGGATGAGTATTGAGCATTTGGGCATATGATAGCAGCGGTGATGCTTAATCGCTGACGGGCGTCTTCGCCATGGGCGGCGCCAATCAATTAGCGACGGAGTATATGAGAAAGAGGGAGGTCGTCAACATCGTCAAAAATCTATTTACACCAAAATATGCTTAAGCATGGAAGATGAGGTCACCAGCGGCGGCGGTGGAGGTGGCGGCGGCAGAGGACTGGTGGTGGTGGTAGAGCCCGTCCACGTGTCGGAAAGGGGAGTAAGCTGTTTTGGACGCTACCCGTTCGTCGATCTAGACATCACCGACCGTCGATCGGGATTCCGCCTGGCTGCCGATCTGGACGCCGTCGGCTAGGTCTCCGGCGCTGAACCTTCATGCTCGACGGTCTTGTAATTGGCGTTGATTTCCCGGCCACCCGATTTCGATTCGTCCTGACCAAATCAACTAATCTTTTAAACTATTAAACTATGGAATCATGTATTCGAACCAATTGACAGTAATTAGGTTTACTTTAACAAATTCAAATGTAAAACTTTTAGGAATTTTTTAAACTAAAACAAACATGTTAAACTATAAAACTATGAACTCATACACACGAACTAAATTTAGTACTAACTAATTTTATTTAGTCAATGAATCAACAACCTGCTAGCTAATTTTTTTAAAACAAGTAAAAATATTTTCACTAAAAGTGACCTTTCAATCTATAAAAATAAAGATTTATTTACACGAATTAAAACTTATTGTAATTAAGTTTAATTTTATTAGTCGTTAAATTTAAAACTAAAGACTAAAGACATGAGTTATATCTAACACAATATTTTAAATAATTAAATACATATTTGGTATATAAATAAAAATATTGTTAAATTAGATTAAATTAATTATAAAATCTAAGCTAGAGTCATGTTAGCATGCACGCTAAGGTATACTAGTGCATGGGCGCGTGTGCGTAATGTTGGTCTGTACACACGCATGAGGCGTGACCACGACCGACCCTTTAAGAGCATCTCCAATGAAAGTTTCACTATTAAAACAAATTGATTGCCACAAAAGATTGATGGTGATTAAATGCAAAGATTGCCGCATTGGAGATCTCCAATGCTAAGATCTCCAATGCAACCTTCTCTTTTGGGAGTCACTTGCTCCACATGACACATTTTTAATGGAGTTTCAATATGATGTATTCAATACCAATTTTATTAATGGTTATTTTTAGTTTTAACTCTCCAATGCTAAACTAAATTCGAGATGTAGGGTCCGGTTTTTAGGTTAATGAATGAGAGAGAACTAAAATAAATTATTGGGTAAATGGATGTGAGAGAGAATGCAACTTGCAACTTCGGCATGTATATCTTGCAAGTCAAGTTGCGCGAAGTCTACAAATCCAACCAAGGGAGACTCCCCTCCTATGGTCCAATGGACCCATCTTCTTGTAGGACCTTTAAAAGTGATGAAATTTAACATAAACAGACTAAACTATCATATTCATCTATGAATACATAAATCATAATTAATCGGGATTTCAAAAATTAAAAATCATGGATAATATTATTAATCTAAATTCGATTGCATTAAATTCGATTAAAATTTTCTAGATATAGACAAACTGAATTACATTGCCAGGCGCGAACATGTGTGTAACTAGCAAAAATGTAATATCCAAATAAAGAACATCGGATGAATACAAAAAGACCAATATAAGTAAAAATTGCAGATGCTGGATATGCAACATAGAAGGACATTATGCTAACGAATGTCATAATAGGCGAAATTCTAATAAAATTAAAGTATTAGAATTAGCTAATCGAATGGGATAAGAACCCAGAGAAGAAAAATACAATGAATCAGAATATTTTTAATAGTTAAAAATATTAGAATCAGATGCAGATTCCTATTTCAGCGGAAAATTAGATGATCTGATAAGAATAGAAAAAGGTTAAAGAAGTCTTTTCCAAAAAATAAATGTGAAAGCTTTCACAAATCATTCCCGCATTGGATCCTGTTAAATGTTTCAAATAATATGAAAAATTAGTTTCTATAAACTAATCAATAAGAAGCCTACAACTAGTAGGGAGGGAGACTCCTTTCCAAGGGAAGCCTGTCACTGTCCGTCAAGTTGAGGTTTCAAGAAAAATGGAAAGCCACGTCATCTAGAGGCTTTAGAGCATCTCTAATGCAACATTCTCTTTTGGGAGTCACTTGCTCCACATGACGCGTTTTTAATGGAAATTCAATATGATGTAATCAATACCAATTTTATTGAGGGTCATTTTCCGCTAAAGTAGATTAGAGATGTAGGGTTCGGTTTTTTGGTGAATGGATGAGAGAGAGGTAAAATAAATTAGACATGTGGGGTTCATTTATTGGGTGAATGGATGAGAGAGAGAATTGCAACTTGCAACTTGTGCCTCTATATCTTGCAAGTAAAGTTGAGACTTCAAGAAAAATGGAAAGTCACGTCATATAGACGCCCAAGCCTCACTTTTGGACGTTAATTGCTCCACATGACACATATTGAATGGAGCTTCAATATGATGTAATCAAAACTAATTTTATTGAGGGTCATTTGAAGTTTTACATCTCCAATCCTAAATTAAATTAGAGCAAGTGGGGTTCATTAGAGTATCTCCAATGCTAACCTTCTATATGGTAAAAGTGCAAATCCATGTCATATTGCATGTGGCTCAAGCAAAAAAAATTCTCCAATGCAAGAGTCAATGAAAGCCTCTGCATGACGTGGCTTTCCATTTTGTCTTGAAACTTCAATTTGACTTGCAAGAAATAGAGGCTCAAATTGCAAGTTGCAATTCTCTCTCTCATCAATTCAACCAATAAATGAACCCCACATGTCTAATTTAGTTTATCTCTCTTCCATCCATTCATCCAATTATGAACCTCACTTGCTCTAATTTAATTTAGCATTGGAGATGTAAGAGTTCAATTGACCCTCAATAAAATTAGTTTTTTTTAAGGAGGCACTATTGGCCTCTAATTACAACGACAGAATCAAGTACAAGGATCCTACAACTATTCTAACCCTACTCTACTCTAATCTATTCTATTTAATTCTACTGATCCCGTACGCTGAGTTGCCGAGGTCCTCACCCTGATGTTTTGAGTGGAGTGAAGATTCCACTTACACCAGCCTGTGGTGCTCCCCATGCTGTGGACACCGTCGATGCAGCTCTCGGCTCGTTTTATGAGCACTTTGGAAGACTTGACCAGGGAGGTCAGAGGAAATGCTTTGGAAATGATGCTCTAGAGGGGATTCGAGCCTCTGACCTCCGCTGGGCAAGATTCTTATCTCTGGCCATGTGAGCATCATTAGTTTTGATTACATCATATTGAAGCTCCATTCAATATGTGCCATGTGGAGCAGTTGACACTCAAAAGTGAGGCTTGCATTGGAGATGCTCTTATTGGGTGAATGGATGAGAGAGAGCTAAACTAAATTAGACATGTGAGGTTCATTTATTGGTTGAATGGATGAGAGAGAGTTGCAACTTGCAACTTGGGCCTCTATATCTTGCAAGTAAAAAGTTGAAGCTTCAAGAAAAATTGAAAGCCACGTCATGTAGATGCTTTAATTGACTCTTGCATTGGAGATGTTTTTAAGCTTGAGTCACAACCAATATGACGTGGATTTGGACTTTTTCCATATAGAAGGTTAGTATTGGAAATGCTCTTAGCAAATTTAGAATTTTTATTTTCTTTTATTATTTTAACATTCCCAATTTATATATCATTGTGATAATTGATACTCTTGCATTGGAGCACACAATTTAATTCTTAAATTTAATCAAAACATCAAATCCTTACGTCATATCAATGTCTAATTAAATTTGAAAAGTGGATTCTACTGATTTTGAACCTGTCCTTTCTATGACTCCTCTCAATTGAGATAATAGAATGGTTAAAATAGGAATCCCTTTCATTCCATCATACATCACGGGATCAGATTATTTTTATTAAAAATATTCTTTCTTTTTTTCAATATAATAGAATAATTTCTTAATCGATTTTTTCGGCTCGGCTAAGTGGACTAGCCGAGCCCGCCCTAAATAATCCCCCCTTTGCCGGATTATTTCCAATGTTTTCTTGGGTGACCTTCTTAGCATTGGAGATGCTCTAAACTCTTAGAGCAAGTCCAACAGTTTCTCCATTATAGGAAAGAAACACCATATTCCCCATATTTTTTCACCTCAAAACCAAAAGTTTCTCCATTTTTCATCCTCTAAAATTTATTAACATTTATTACTACATATTTATCCAATTGTCCTCTATTTTTAAAACCATGTATTCAATAAGTCCAAATCATAATGAACAAACAAATAATGAACTTTAAAATACACGTTACAATAAAATTTCATGTTTGACATTACTTACTCCATAATATAAAATTATAAAAATATATTTTATAAAAGTAACATATTAAGAATTACGACATTATTATTTTTATAACGTATTATGAATAATTAGACTCATTTCTTTTCAATTATTTATTACAAGTTATTTTTTTCAACCATCAGAAATAAAATGTTTGCCAAAAAATAGATTTAGTTTAGACGTTATGACTTATAAACAAACGTCAAAATAAATATATTTATGAACTTAAAATATAGTAAATTTATATTGGAAAATAGATTATATTTGATTATTACATATCAATAGATATGTACATGTAAAAATAGTCATATGAGATCTTATTACAATCGATTTTATGCATATTTTTAGAATATGTATTTATTTTTAAATTTTATTGTAACTATTTTAAGATATATCATTTACAATTATTGAAGAGAAACAATTAATGAATTAAATTGGTGATATGGGCTCTAGCCCATATCTGGGCTCCGGCCCAAGTAGCGGTCCGGTCCATGAGTGACGCCAGCTAGAATGGTGTTACCCAGGGACACAAAGAACATGAATATGACCTTGTCCCCGGATAAGGACAAATAGGCAGGACCACTGCTTAGGCTAGGCTTTCACCACTATACTTATGAATACAGCTTTGGACTTGGGGAAAAAGTTATGTTCTATCAGACTAAAACTCTCTCTATATATCCTTATTCTCTCTCCTATTCAAAGGCCCCTCTTTCATCATCACGCCGAAGTAGCTATCCTCGGGATACTACAGGGCGTTGTTTGCCTATTAGGTGAGAGCGCGCTGAGCATGGACGTGATCTTCTCCGGACCGGTGGCACCTGCTATATTCCGGACCAGGACTGGAAGCTGGTAGCATCAGTTGGCACGCTCGGTGGGACCTCACGTTCCCGGTTTACAAGTTGCGTCCATGCCGCGCGGACGACCTAGCAAGAACCCTCTTCCGCCCGATAACAAAGCGGATGGGGGACCGAAGACCATAAGAGCTGCCACGGTTGTCGGGGCTCAGAAGCTAGCGGCAGAGAAGGAACGAGCTCTCCGAGCCAATGAGGCAGCAGAGGAAGCAAAGGCTGCAGCTGAAGAACGTCTACAACAGCGCTTGGCGTCGGAGAAGGCGACTCCGGAACGGACGTTGGCTGAGATGCAGCGTGAGAACAGGGAACGGCTGCGGACTGCTAATGAGGCGGAGAAACAGCAGAAGTTTGGTGATCGTGAGGATTCGAACGGAGAAACGGATGACCTAAGTGACGGAGGAGCTAGAAAATCCGGATGAATATGACACGAAGGAAGATGACGCTCAGAGTCGATCGAAAAAGGATCGGGCGGCGTGAAATGTCGGTCCGGAGGAGCGTGAGTACCACGACTCCAGAGCAGGGGGAAGCATTTTAATGACAAACATGGCGGAGTACCAGCAGTTCCAGGCGTGGAAGGCTTCTCGCCAAACCCCAGCCGGACCGGAGATGCCTCCTCCGGGACGGCCGCGGGTGTATGTAGATCTTGAGAATGATACAGGTCGGGCCAGGCAGGAGCGAGGGCAATATAATCCTCCACCCGGCGGGCCACTCAACCCACCTCCGGTCCAGCCACAGGCCGATCGGCAGCAGACTAGGGAGGACAACCCCAACAGACCATGTACGGAATGACAGTTCCTGGAGGACAACCTCAGCAGATGTTTGGAATGCCGGCCCCCGGGGCGGGATTCCCGGATTGGTTTGGATTTCAGACACATTTCTGTCCGGACTCCATTGAAGACCGTCTGAATCGCCTCATCGGCCGGAACTGAGTTAGGCCTCAGTCGCCCTGGGTCCCAGAAGTGTTAAATTTCAAATGGCCTACCGGAACCAAGGCTCTAGACGGCTCCCAACCTACAATAGGGAGGGAGACCCGGAGGAGTTCGTCCATACTACTCGAACATAATGTATGCAAGGAACATTCCGAAGGAACTGTAGTGTAAGATGTTGCCCTCATATCTAAGGGGGAACTGCTTGGCCTGGTTCAAAGGTCTTCCAAACGGAACCCTCCCATCTTTCTGGGATTTTGCCACCACTTTGGTACGGCGCTATTCAGCTATGAAACACACGTTTGTGTACCTCGCCACGGTTTTGGCAATGAGGCAGTAAGAGACAGAGAATGCTTGGGAGTTCTACCTTCGGTACATAGCAGCATCGATGAAGGTGGTGGATCACCTGCAGGAGAAGGCCATCATCCACAACTTTGTGAACGGGCTAAGGGACAACGCTTTCTACATTGAGTTCATGAAGAACATGCCAACGTCGTACTATCACCTCCAGTTGGTGGTAGAGATGCATTGCACGGTACACGATGCTAACCATGTCCGGATGACCACGGTGGGATTCTTTGAGTAGAGGAATCTCACGGCGATGGGAGTTCAGACCCCAACTGTTTGGCCCCCGGTCCGGAATGACCAAGTCCAACGCGTGGCAGCTCCGGCAGTGGCAGCACAAGCTCCGGCCATCACCGCGCGGCCCGCCTATACCCCTCTCTCCAAAACCCGCACGGAGATCCTATCGGTCCACCGAGGTTTGTTCACGAATCCGCAGCCTATAGTTAGAGTACCAGCAGCAGCAAACGCGGACAAGTGGTGCGACTTTCACAAGTCACATGGTCACACCACAGAGGGGTGCAGGGCGCTTCGCTCGGATATAAAAAGATTGAATGGCACGAGCCATTTGAGGGATTGTGTCGCCGGAGACGTGCACCAAGCGGCGGCCGCAGCCAGATAAGAAAGGAAGAGAAACTAGAGGAACAACCGTCCCCGGGGCGGAAACCAGGCCAATCCAGCCAATCCGGCTCCGCGACAGGCCGCGCCAGCACAGGCCCCCCGGCACCCCCTGGATGATTAACGTGATCAACGGTATAGCTGGAGACGGGCTAAACTCCATTACGACAATCAAGGCTAAAAGTAGGTACGTGGCTCCGTGCGAGATACAACAGAAGAGGTTTAAGGCGAGCGAGACCATCAGTTTTTCGGACGAGGACCCGGTACCTCCCCAAGTTCCTCACTCCGACCCAATGGTGGTCATAGCAGGAGTGGAAGGAGTCCTGATCAAACGAGTATTCGTTGATGATGGTAGCAGCGTGGAGATAATGTTTGCAGGATGCTTTGACTAGCTAGAATTTGGACGACAGAACCTGAGGCCATGTCATTCACCCTTATTAGGGTTTACCGGACGGACTGTCCACCCACTCGGCGTCATCCCTTTGAAGGTAACAATGACAGATTTCTAAGACACGGCGAAGCGGACAACAGTGGAATGCGATTTTACCGTGATCGATGTTGTGTCCCCCTACAACATGATCAAATGTAATTCGGGCTATTTGCTCACCATACCATTTGATAATGAAGTTCCCCAAGGAGAAGGGCATCGCATCGGTCCGGGGGCATCAACAGACCGCACGAAGCTGCATGCTGACGGCCATCAAGGACTCGCGATCCAGAGGGAGCCCGTCGAAGTTGACCGAACCAGAGAAAGGGGAGACAAGTGCAAGCTTGGTCAGAGTAATTCACGGAGAGCCGGCATCGTATGAAGTGGAGGACATGATGATAGGCCGGAAAGGTGTAGTGAGCGTGGGCAAGAACCTCCAAGAGGATGTGAAAGAGGGTCTCCGTGACTTGTTAGCAGAGTATGAGGACGTCTTCTCGTGGGGAACGGAGGACCTAACGGGAGTTCCGGAGGAGATCGGCGTCCACAAACTTAACGTATTCCCGGAGTTGAAGCCTATACGTCAAAAGAAAATACATCTTGCTCCGGAACGGGTGGAGGAAGTCCGGGCGGAGGTAAGAATGTTGTTGGACGCTGGGATCGTGGAGGAGATATCCTACCCGGAATGGATAACAACCCCGGTTCTGGTGAAAAAGCATGATGGCTCGTGGAGAATGTGCATTGATTTCACAGATCTGAATAAATACTGCCCGAAAGACAGCTACCCATTTCCATCCATTGATCAGCTGGTCGAAGCTATTATTGGTTACCAATTGTTGGCATTTTTCGACGCATACCAAGGATATCACCAGATCACAATGGCCAAGGATGACCGTCCCAAGACGTCTTTTGTTACTGACTTTGATACGTTTTGTTACAGGAAAATGCCTTTTGGATTGAAGAACGCAGGGGCAACGTATCAAAGGATGACAGATAAGCTCTTCCGGAACCAAATGGGACGGAACCTGGATGACATGGTGGTAAAGAGCTGGACGTATGAGTCTTTCCTGTCAGATCTCCGGGAGATGTTCGATGTGCTCCGGACGGCAAATCTGAAGCTCAGCCCCGGAAAGAGCACCATTGGGGTCGGAGCAAGGAAGTTTCTCGGCTTCATGGTTCCAGCTCGAGGAATCGATGTGAATCCGGAATAGATATCAGCACTCATGCATATGCCACCTCCAAAAGGGGTGATGGACATGCAGAAGTTGACCGGATCGCTGGCCGCGCTGAGCCGGTTCCTCGTCCGAGGGGCAGAGAAGCAGCTCCTTTCTTCAACATACTCCGGAAGGCCAAACCATTCGAGTGGACGGATGCATGTGATCATGCATTCACAGATTTGAAGACCCACCTAGCAAGCCTCCCTACGCTGTCCAAACCGGTACCTGGAGAGGAACTTTTCTCGTACATAGTTGCGACCGAGCATGCTATCAGCTCCGCCCTAGTTCGGGAGGACGGTAAGGTTCAACGTCCGGTATACTTTGTGAGCAGAGCGCTCTAAAGCCCGGAGACGGGATACACTGCCCTGGAAAGATTGATACTGGCTCTGGTTTATGCCTCCAACCGACTCCGTCCGTATTTTCAAGGGCACCCGATCACAGTCCTGACCAACCACCCACTGAGGCAGGTCATGCTCAAACCGGAGGCTTCAGGTAGGATGATGAAGTAGGCGGTGGAGCTGGGGGAGCACGAGATCAAGTACCTGCCCCGGAAGGCCATCAAGGGACAGGCATTGGCTAATTTCTTGGTGGAGATGACCGAGCCGTCAGGAGACCCGTCCGGATCGGAGCCACCCCTGGATAGATGGAAGTTGCATGTGGATGGATCATCGCACGCCAGTGGCGGTGGGGCAGGGGTGTTGTTTACTTGTCCTATGGGTACGGAGCACAGATATGCCCTCCAGTTTGGTTTCAAAGCCACCAACAACAAGGCGGAGTACGAGACACTTTTAGCTGGACTCAGACTGGCATCAGAGATAGGGGTCAAGGATGTGGAAGTGTACAGTGATTCATAAAAAGTGGTTCAACAGGTGAACGGGGAGTACGAAGCAAAGGAACGGAGCCTCCAGAGGTAGCTGGAGGCAGTTAAGCCCCTACTGGCGAAATTCCGCAGCGTATCCGTGACGCAGATCCCCCGGGATGATAATGGTAAAACAGACGCCATGAGTAAGCTTGCCTCATCAGAAATCAAGCCCAATCTGGAAAGTAACTTGCTGATGGAAACCTTGTCCGCACAGAGCTACGACGCCCCACAAGTTGTAGCAGTAGCAGTCTTGAAGGAATCATGGATGACGCCCATGTTTGACTACTTGCAGGACGGTAATCTTCCTGAGGTTAAGGCACTGGCACGGAGGATTCGACAAAAGGGGCCACGCTACACCATCTTGGACGGATCTTTGCTTAGACAGGAATACCTCCAGCCTTGGTTAAAATGTGTGGACTCGGACGAGGCAGAATGATTGGTAAGAGAGATGCACGAGGGACCCAGTGGTAGCAATCAGGGTGCCCGAATCATCGCCAGAAAGATAATGTGTACGGGCTACTACTGGCCCGCTTTATTTGAAGATGCACAGAAATACGTCCGAGCCTGTTTGCAGTGTCAGAGGTTTGCCCCCCTTATACACGTTCCTCAGGAGGAAAGAGTGGGAATTACAGGTTCTTGGCCCTTCGACAGGTGGGGCATTGACTAGGTGGGACCATTCCCTTCCGCTCCAGGAGGATTCAAGTACTTGATCGTTGCCATCGATTAACTTCAGCAAATGGGTAGAAGTGGAGCCTCTCAAAAATATCCGTGGCAGCACCTGCGTCAAGTTCTGTTGGAAGAACATCATTTGCCGGTACGGAGTTCCAAAGTATATAGTCACGGATAACGGAGCATAGTTCGAGAACGATCCGTTTTGGTCTTGGTGCAAAGAGTAGGGTATCACCCAAAGGCTCATGTCCGTTTACCATCCACAGGCCAACGAAGGTTGAGCTGAAAAACCGCACGGTGGTGAATGGGTTGAAGACCCGGCTGGGGAGCACGGGGAAATTGGGTGAACGAATTGCCAAGTGTTCTTTGGGCATATCGGACAACCGAAGGATCCGCTACTGGAGAGTCCCCTTATAGCTTGGTGTACGGGACGGAGGCAGTGATACCGGCTGAAGTCGGAGTCCCCAGTCTCCGGACCCTCACTTAGCAATACTGCTAGACTTGGACCTTTTGGAGGAGAAGCGGGAGAAGGCGGCGCTACATGGAGCTAAGGTAAAAGAGGGAGTGAAGCGTTACCATGATAGACGTGTGCGGAAGGAGTCATTCGCTCCCAGAGATTGGGTGATGCGGAGGAACGACAAGAGTTTGCAGGAGGTAACCGGAAAGCTAGCACCAAACTAGGAAGGGCCGTATCAAGTCACAGCTTCGTTCCCGGGCAGAAGTTACGAGCTGACAGATCCGTTCGGACGAGCCATTCCTAGGAGGTGGAACATCACCAACCTTCGAAGATTTTACGGGGCTTCCTGAATAGGTATGCACCCCGGCAGAGTATGTAGCTCCGGGCCCTCTGGCAATAATTATGCCTAGGACCCCATTTTGTCTTCTTTTCAACCTAGCTCCGACCCTTGTTGGCAAAGAGTATGCCCGGGTGGATTCTACTTGGTTTGACTAATGAATGGAGCTTTTGCGTTTTCTATACTTGTTTATTTTACTTACACCGAGTACATTGATTCCCTCTGTTTGGCTTGAATAAACTAACGGGGGTGAGGGAAGAGAGAAACGGAAAGTTTGATCAAACACAATAAGTTAAAACGCTTGGATAAGCTATGACAAACAAAAGGAAAATAATACAAACATTTGGATAAATGAGTCCGGACAGACTGGTATACAAAAAAAAGGAAAAGAAATATAACATTTGAAATACCTAATAGTCCGGATGAACTGGGATACAAACAAATGGAAAAAGAATACAAGTGTAAATAAATGAAATGCCTAATAAGT
Source organism: Sherardia arvensis (assembly GCA_948330725.1). Classification (NCBI taxonomy): domain Eukaryota; kingdom Viridiplantae; phylum Streptophyta; class Magnoliopsida; order Gentianales; family Rubiaceae; genus Sherardia; species Sherardia arvensis. Next base: position 26,399,157 of record OX415236.1, read on the forward strand.
CCGGACAGACTTGTATACAAACAAACAAACACCAAGGCACTATTTACATCCTGGGATCATGGGTCCCGGCATGGGTATAAGGTCCGCGATGCTCGGGCCAATCGATGCCATCCCAACCAATAGGTGATGTTGGTCCCAGAGTAGGAAGCTCCGGAGGAGGCGCCAATGCGGTAGTAACCGCATCCGGAATAGAAGCCGGTGTATGGATCTCCGGATCTTGAGGGACAATGCCGGTCTCAGGAATGATGACCTCCTCCCCGGCAGGATTCCGCTCCGGAGTATCGGGATCAAGGTCGAAAAACTTCGCCCCGCTCGATTGGCCCACCTGGCCCAAGTAGGGGTATGGAGGAATTCCGGAAGATCTGAAAGGGAGGCCCGGACGCGAGACACAACCCTATCCTCAGCCAGAGTAGTTAGCGGGTCGCCAGAATGAAGGGATGAGGGATCATGTGGTTCGGGAGAATGAGGAACAAGAATCACCGAATCGGACCCAAAAATGTCATCCGAGAAGTCAGAATCAGAGGCTGAAATCTCCTATTCGGAAACCTTCGCCTTCCCTTTAGAGAAGGACCCTTCACCCCCCGGTGGAAAGACGGCCCTGGGGGGATTCCGAGACGAGGAACCTATCCGGACACGGCCCTGAGGGTGTGTTTCTCGCCCCCTCTGCGACGACCACCTCCGCGACGACCTCCCCGGAAACCTTAACTGCCCCTGCCTCTACCCCTACCTTGCATACGGGCCAGTCGACGCCTTGCCAGTTCGGCCAACTCCTCGGTGATAAAGGGGCGGATAACGGCTACATCCTCCCGGAGACGCACGACACGACGAGCGGACTCCTCTAGGTAAACAGACACTTGAATGCTAGTATACCTCTCAAAGGTGAAGTCTATTGAGACCTGACTCGGAATAAGAATGAGTGAAGGAGGAAGATAAGTGCCAGCGTGCATTCGTTTCCACCACTCAACCGCCTCCTCGAACGCCAGACGGTAGCGAGATTCCCGGTCGTTCCAACCCATCTTGAACATCCAAAAGATCAACGCGCTCACGTCACGGGAAATTGCGGTATACGGGTGGAGAAACGAGTCTGAGGCGGAGGCCGGTAAGATGATATGACAACTGCAAGGTCATCGGGTTCTCTTGAAGGAGCATGTTCCGGCCGGCCAACTCGTGATTCTCGTTCTCCAATTTCAAGTGATCTCGCGAGTACTCCGTCCTCTTTTCTAGCCACTCCAGCTCATCACAATGGAAAGGGAGTTTAAACCACACCAGATCCAGCTCAGTTTTCAGCTTGGCCTTGTAGTCTTCGTGTTCGGCCTAAAGCATGGAAATCGTGGCGTCCGCGTCGAGGGTCGCGTCGATCCGTTCTCGCGCGAAGGCCTGGCATTGGGTCAAAGTCCCAAACTGGTCGGATATTTCCTAAAGGCGAGCAACCAACGAAGGAATGTCCGGAAACTCAGCCATCAAAGGCTCCATTCCGGATTGGATAAATAGCTCGCGGGTCCGTTCCCCATCCATTATCCATCCGGCTAACTCCGCCTCCAACTCCAAGCATCTATGGCACGAAGGGCTCGTTGAATGGGAGCTGCTTGGAGAAGGGCACACCCCCTCCGCTTCGAACCGGAGTGCATTACCCGGGCCTCCGGGCTGAGAACAAGAAGAGAAGGAGGAGCGATAAAATATAAGAAAAAAAAAAAACAAACAGAGCGAGACAAAGTGATAAAGCCAATGAGGAATTCATTAAGTAGAAAAAGAGGTTAGTTCAGAGGGCCATCATCCCCGTCTGAGTTATCACTTCCGCCCTTCCTACACTAAACAAAAGAATATTAATTCTAGCCGGACGGAAGTGACTACAAAAGGTTACAACAAAAAAGATAATAACTAAGGAGTCTTGGCCGTCATCGCCACCTACATCTCCGCCTCCGGCCCCACCATCCTCTTCGTTCTCTCCGTTCTGATGTTCGTCCTCTGCATCCTGAGAGGCGTACATCTTCAGAACTTCCATGTACTTGGCTTTGGCGGGCGATTCGGGAGCAGGCCTTTTCTTGGAGGGGGGGTTACCTCCTCGCTCAGGTTTACCAGCCCACGGTTGAAAGCACGGACGGCTGCAGCAGACACCGGCTTCTGGTTTTCCGCTTCGGGGTCCTCCTCAAACATCTTCAGCACGGAGGGCCGCATCTTCTCGACTCCGCCACGATAAAACCGGTCCACAATATAGTTGTACTGATCGGCACCCGGATGACAGTAATGTTTGCCATATCCACCCCGCCGACTCTCCGAAACCCAACCTCTCATCCGGTAGACCTGGTCGATGGAGTGTTTATTGGAGGCGAGGCAGATTTCGGTTAACTCCCGCTCGAAAGCTTGACTCTGGAGCACCTTGTCGGCGAAGGCCACACACAATTCCTTTTGGGCAGACGGAGAAGCAAGAGCCTCTAACTCTTTGATTCGATCCTCCGCCTCGGTGGCCCGAGCCTCCGCTTCGGCAAGATTCCGAGTCAGGTTCCCGTTTTTCCTCTCCAGCCCGCTGACCTTCTGAGACAGCCTCGTATTTTGGACGTGGTAGGCCTTGTTGATGGTCTCGGCAATGCCCAGAGAAGTAAGCAAGTTAGCGGCAAAGTCCTGTGAGGTAAAATGTCTGTAAACAAATAAGACACAAATATGAACCACAAAACAAATGATTAGTTACTTGGCTAGACTGAAGACCGCTGCTCTGAGTGGTCTCCTTTCAGTCCTTCTGCTCGGCCGAAACGATCGTTTTCCCATCCCCTTGGCCATCCGGAATTTTCTTCGTCTCCCCTTTCGGTTCACCCACTTGGGAATGTTGGCTGTGCTCCGGCTTCCGGGACACAAGGGATATCTTCAGCTTCCGTCTCTTGAGAGCTGAACGATCCTCCTCATCTTCAGAAGACTGAGGACCCGGAATGGTAAGGGCCACTGCCCGATTTCTGGCCACCACCGCGACCTCATCTTCTTTCTGCTTCAACGGAGGCTGCTTGCTGGTAGCATCCACTTTAGCCAAAGCCGCCTTCTTGGCCTCCTCCTGCTCCTTCAGAGCCAGTTCACGTTACCTCTTCTTCTTTTCCGCATCAACTTCCTGTGGGGTTTTCATGCCGGTCCTCGAATCGGATTTTGGCTTCTCCGACTTATTCATTTGACCGACCCGGAAGGTAGATCGACGGCAACCTCGATTGAAGGGAACTCTGCAAATGCCAAGAAAGGGTGAGACAAAGAAACAAAAACATAACAAGAATTTAACGGAAGGGGAAAAGCACTTATGGTTCGGATCCTGAATGACGTAGAACCGGCACTTGGTGAACACATCCGACTCATACGCCATCAGGGGAAATACATATTCACCCTTCCAGTACTTGGTCAAGTCAAGCTGGTTGTAACTCAGCTTTGCAATGCTTGCCTCCAATCCGTCCGGGCGAAGCACCATCTGCTCCTCCTTTTTGGCCTCAAAGTTCCACTTGGAGCACGGATATCGAACCGTGTCAAATGTGAAGTAGAACCTCTGCCAATTAGCATAGCTATCACGCCTACCCCTGCAACAGTCCTTCATCTTTAACCTCTTCTGAAAAGTGAAGATCCCCTCGTCTTTGGTGCCCTCTAGATGGTAGAAGGCCCGGAATAGCTTAATAGACGGCGTTATCTCGCAGCGATAACAATTTAGGTGGAATGCCCGGATGACAGCAATGCAGTTGGGCTGTAGCTGGGCCGGAGATATCTTGAAATGTTTAAAGATAGCCAGAAAAAGGGGAGGGAGAGGGAAAGTGAGACCATATAAAAAATGACTCCGGGGGATGGCAGCTACTGTAGTATGATCTCCCTCGAATGAGCTCAGCCCGGAGTCGATAGAGACCGGATCCACCATCCTCCGGACCAGATCTTTCACGGCAGGATCGATGATTATGATGTCACCCTCGACAGGATCCCCCTCTTCCGGGACGGGGTTCAGACTAACTTTAACCTCCTTCACCTCCGTTTGGGCAGCATCACCTCATCACCCGATGAATCATCCTTGCGTTCCCTCTCAGTTTCTTGATTAAGAGGGACCTTATGCTCTTTCTCATGATCATTGGTGACCATAGTCGGGGAAAAGGGATGAGTTCAAAGAAGAAAGAGAATATGAAGAAAATGAGGAGTAGAAAGCGGGAGGGGAAAACTAGAAAATGAGACACTTGAAAGTGATTGACTAAGACCCCTATTTATAGAAATCCTATAGGCAGGCGGGGACCGAGTCCCAAGGCGACATGATTGCTGTTTTGAAAAAAGGAAAGGGAATTTATCGATTGACAACATCGCATTTATAGGGCTATCGCGTCTCATAAATGCGTCTGCAGACACACGCCCCCGCGTGGGGAAGGCTGAAAGCTGAATGCGTCATCAGACATGCGCACTCCACGGAAGAGTTGTCGCGGGGAAAACACAGAAATCCACCTCCGGGTCGGATCTAACACCTCTGGGTGGATCCCACGAACGATAAAATAAGACGTGATCTAAAGGGTGTGCTCGACGGAAGAGCCGCCGCGAAATAGAGAGACACGGGACCCCTCTTCCGGATCGGACTGAGTACCTCCGGACGGATCCCATGTCTCGGGGGGCTAGTGGTGATATGGGCTCTGGCCCATATCTGGGCTCCAGCCCAAGTAGCGGTCCGGTCCATGAGTGACGCCAGCTAGAATGGCGTTACCCGAGGACACAAAGGACATGAATATGACCTTGTCCCCGGATAAGGACAAATAGGCAGGACCACTGCTTAGGTTGGGCTCTCACCACTATACCTATAAATACAGCTTTGGACTTGTGGGAAAGGTATGTTCTATCAGACTAAAACTCTCTCTATATATCCTTATTCTCTCTCCTATTCAAAGGCCCCTCTTTCATCATCACGTCGGAGTAGCTATCCTCGGGATACTCCGGGGCGTTGTTTTGCAGGCCTATTAGGTGAGAGCGCGCGGAGCACGGACGTGATCTTCTCCGGACCGGTGGCACCTGCTGTACTCTGGACCGGGACTGGAAGCTGGTAGCATCATAAATAATCAAAAAATTTGCAATGAGCATTAAATGTTGGTTCTCCAAAAATATTTTCTCATTCTCCAAATTTGGGGAGGCAAATCTTCTCTCTCTCTCTCTCTCTCTCTCTCTCTCTCTCTCTCTCTTCAATTTCCCTATTATGGAGAATGGGATGGAGAATCTGTTGAACTTCAAAAAAAAGGCCCAAATTCTCCATAATTAAATAAAATTGTCATTACAGCAAAATGTTGGACTTGCTCTTATAATCCAAAATTATCAATATTATTCGACCTGCGAAATTGTATGATTTTTTCCTGAATTGCAAGATAGGCCTTTCGTGTATTTCTTGGTTATTTTAACCCATGATCCTATCATAAACTCATTATAGAATCGTCTCATCCAAGACTGTGTGACAACTAATATGGTATAAAAAATAGTGTACCTTAATCTTATTTTCATTTTCATTTGAATTTAATATGGAAATAACATTATGAAGCTTTCATATAAGTGCTATTGATAAAATGATTATATGTATCATTCCAAAATCAAATATTGACAAAATTTGTAGACTAAACTAGAAGTTTTAAAAACTATAATAAATAATTGTGTAACGCGCGATTCGATTAGCCTAATACTATCGAAGGTCTGTAAAAAAAGGAAGAAAAAGAAAAGACAACAACATCTGAGAAGTGTGTCAGGAGCTTTTTGCCCATTTACTACATGACAAAAAATATGGGCAAGATGAATTTTTGGTGGTCTCATGTTTAATATAATAACAAAGGCACGTGAGTCTCTCTCTCTCTCTCTCTCTCTCTCTCTCTCTCTCTCTCTCTCTCTCTCTCTCCCCCTCCCTCCCTCTCTTTCTCCTCCTCACCAAACAAGTCCAGCCTTTATATTTTCTAGGGTATATAGCATGAATCAATTCCGACCATCAATGGCAAACAACTCATTTGTGTAGCAAAAAATTCGGAAAAATCATATATTCGAAATCAGGAAAGACACGCGATCCCTACAGATCAAAGTACGCTTGTCGTAATGCATTTTTTGTATTTTAGATTCCTCTAAAAATGCCAGAATGCCCACTTTGATGTGTAATATGAGTGTGTTAGTAGTAGAATAAAGTGCAGGTGGATTCTTGCGTCTGTGAGTCGATAATGAGAGATTTCCCAGTGGGTGTCACTCCTTGTGTTGCAGGGTATCCCATGTACAATACGAGAGTATCACGGCTTATTAAATATTGTTTGTCACCGAGAACTATCCTCGTAGAGTTAACCACGGAATTATCACCGAGAACTGTCCCGGAGAATTCATTTTAGCGTGTCACACATCTATCACCCTATTATCATATTATTATTCACTTAAAATTTTTAATTCTCACATTCACATCATTATTCACTTTATTTTCGTCACATTATGTTATAATAATTCAATATAATCATTATTCTACCATTTATGGTCAGGGTACCCATTTTCATAATGGCGAGTACCCCTAAAAATAACATTGTTTGCTTGGCTAATATAAGAGTATATTGGTTGACCTAAACTCCGAACCTCTGGTTGATGTTGAATCAGATGAATATTTTTGTTACAATATCATCGGATGATGATGAAATGTACGATTTAGGTGCTGGGGGTTTAAACGTAAGCCGAGGTGAAGTTGTTTTAGAAAGAGATGTTGATTCTGATTATGAGTCATTGGACGGTGATGATTTGGAGCACTTAGCTGGCGGACTGGAAAATCTAGCTCATGAGGAACTAGTGGGGCTGCACTTGAACCGGAATTCTCGAGTCCAACACCCATTCCGACTATAGGGCGGGTGTTCCAAACATCAACAGAATTTCAGACTTAGATGAACAAGTTTGCATTAGCCAATGGGTTCGTTATAAGATGCAGCCGCGACAAGCCCTCCAAAGTCCATGCTGTAGTTGAATCGAATTGGTTTAATTTAACTGGATTTGGCTTAATTGAACTGAATTTAAAATACACTTCATTAGTTTCATTTCGTTAAATTTCAACTGTCTTAATTGATGATTAACAATAAAATTAAAAATACATGTACACTGAAAATTTAATCAGTGTGAAAACCTGTAGTCAGGTACAAGTTAATATCCTTGGGTAAGATAGGTAAAAAAAAAATTAATTGTTTTATTTTATTTTATAAATTGATAAGTATCAAAAGGTTTATAAGATGAATAGATGTATAATTAAAACATGTGAAGTAAGGATTTTGGTCGTTATAGAGAAGGGTTGACACAGAGTGAGTAATATATTGAGCATACAATTATTAATAATAAATATATGAGAAAATAAAATGTTTATCATGTAGTAATTAGAATGAGTATATGGTAAATATATTTTTAATTAGCAGGAAGGGTGTAGAGTAATAGACACGTGTGATTCAGTGAGAGTAATAGAATGGTGAGTACGGCACGTGTACAGTAAAGAATAAAATAAATATAAAATAAAGATAAAAAAAGGGATTAATAATCGGTAAGAAGAGAAGAAGAAGAGGGAAAGGATAGTTTAGCAGTAAAATACAATGGGAATCGAAGAATTAAGGAAAAACTTGTAAGGAAGAAAATCAAAGGAAAACATTGCCATTATTTATGGGAGTAAGAGGTACGATTTTGAGGTTGTCTATAAGAATGGAATCGTTGGAAAATTGGGTTTAGGAGTTATATATTTTCTGTCAAAGTTGCAAATCGGTAGGATTCATGGGTTATAAGAAGTTAAATGAGACATGCAATAAGAAATCTCATATTTACATGCTTTAAACGATTAGGCCTTGAAGGTATTCGATGAAATGCCTAAGAGGACTTTGGTTTTATTTATTGTAGCAGTAATTATTATGGGACTATATGTTGGTGGTATATTAGTTTTAGAAGCATGGGAATGATTGTGTAATTGTTGGCTCACTGGAATAGGTGGAATAATTGTTGAATTACTGGAATTAATAGTCCTAGAAGCATATGAATGATTATGTCATTAGCTTTCACAGACTAAAAAGCGCAGAATTCATGGGTAACTTGGAAGGTTATTTCCTCACCAATGAATATATATATAAATTATCTAGGACCATGCACCTTTAGTTAGTTGTCTAAAGATAACATATTTAGCATTGGAATCATATTGAATTGCATAGAGAATTAATTCAACATATTATAAGTCAACATGGAGTTGTCTAAAGTATTGTATTTTCTTTATATATGCTGATAACCAGCTAGGGATAAGCACAGGGGTTCTATATGTGGGTTATGTCTACTGAATCGATAATTAGCTTGCTTAGGATTTAAGATAAAATTGAAAGGCGCATAAAAAATTATAAAGACAAGTTAATACAAGATTGTTTAAGTAAGCCTATAGCTTTAGCATCACAACCTCTTTTGTTTCATTAGAGTTGAATCTTCCTTTATTTACGGTATGCCAACATAGTTGTTCTAGTGAACTAAACAGTAATTGTTAAAATAATAACTGTGCGGAATACGGGGAACAGGACTTTACGACATCTGCTGAATAAACTTTAAGATATCTGCTGAGTAGAAATTTCTGAGTAGAAGGTGAGTGTCTCACTTTTCTCAACATATATATAGATTTAAACTGTCATGCCTGTGTGTTGTTTGTACTATTTTCAGTTTCTTTTTATTCTTAATTTTTTTTAAAAAAAAAATCACCTATGAAAGGTGGGGGAAATATATATTATTAGGCTCCCCTAACCCAAAGCCAAAGATGACAAAAAAGATTACATCCCCTATAAAGGCTAAGGAACTCTAAGTTCCAAGAAGCATATAATGCTTCTTAAAAGAATAAAGAAATAGCTAACATCCAATTAAGTCTCATATAAACTAAAGCCTATTAGCGAATTGTCAAGACAAAACACAAGGCGGCATTAGCTTAGAGACTATATGGATGGAAAACGGATTACAGACACCCAATACAGCCTTATGATGGTGCCAAAATCCATGCCATATGAGAGGTAGTTCTTTTTGTTGAGTAGCTGGCTAAGACCAGTGTAGAATTGGTAGAGTAAAACTCTTGTGTTGACTTGGTTAGAGCTATCCACAAGCTTCTGATGAACCTGCATAGATAAAAGGAGAATATTAGCAGTATCAGGCCTCTGCTTCAGGAACCCTAATGGTAGGGATCCTTTCAGCATCCAAAATGAGCAGACTCTTAACCACAGTTGGAAGAGTGGACCAAGAGAAAGACTGAGAAATTTTAGCAGAGTAGGCATTTTTGAAAGAGTATCAGCAGGTTGATTCCCTTCTCTCATAATATGTCCTAGGGTACAGGAGCCAAGCATAGACTGAATATCATCTAGAATGGTAAGAAAAATCCAATGCCATGTATCAGAGTTTAAAATCATGGATATAGCTTGTTGGCAGTCAGACTCAATACAGACAGGGTTGATATGTAGAGAGATTGAGCATTTAATAGCAACATGTATGGCATATAATTCAGCATGCAAAGGAGAAAACGCAATGTCTCAGCACTGATAAATCCCCCATGATAGTCCCTAATAATAATAGAGATCCCAGCTTGGTTTTGCTTCCATGAAGCATCTGTGTTGATTTTTATTCTTGAAATTGGGCTGGTCCAGAAAATAGGAGATATATTTGGCTTTGGAGGAATATAGAGAGGAGGGATACAGCCCTGCTCAGCTAACTCTCTGTCAACTGAGTTGTGAATATGCAATGGCTTTTTTAAAAGGGATGGGTAGATGAATTGGTGGATCTCTTTTTTCATGGAGACAATATCAGGAGGGATATTATCAAAAAAAAATCTGTTTCTTGCTCTCCACAGAATCCAGCAAACCATAATAGGTGCACTGTGATTAAGCCTAGCATGCAGTTTGGATAGCCCTAAAAATGACCAATTTGTGGCAAGTCTGTGCCATAGGCAGGGCCGTCCCTGTAATTTTGGGGGCCTAGTGCAAAATTATTCTGGGGCCCCTCAAATACACATTCGGTAAATTTATTTAAAAAAATATTATGAATGTGATCAATTAACGAGCAAGAAAAATACATTCAAAATTTCACTTTGATTCTCAGAAAAGTTCAAAGATACTAGCTCTCCACCCAACAAATGTATTAAGAACGCAAGCGAAACAATTTTGTATTGTGTCATGCCCATATCCTCCATGTACATCATCATATTCATCTTCAAAATCCAAGCACCATACACATAAACATGACAAATCCCTATAAACCAAATGATATGCAATGTTAAAAATCCTTATGTCAAGACATGTAAAAATAATAACAATAATTAAATTTAACATCAAACTAATCATGAAAGCATATATATATTACCTTAGATGATAAATGATGAACATCTTAATGGGATCTTCCATCACAAATTCAAACTGTTACAAGAAATTACCAAAGAACACAAACATCTAGTGCATTATCCTTTCCTAAACATTGACCTTGTAGCATTACTGGAAGCAAAATCATACACATACTTTCATAACTAAGAGTTTCTAAAAAATCATTCTCAATCGAAATTAAAGCTAAAGCATTCAATTGTTCTCTTTGCCTATTATACATATAGCATAACACAGAAAATTAAAACATATGTACTCTGAATGGCTAAAGTATGGCAATAACAAAAATTTTAGAAACAATAATAGTTGATTACCTTGTTTAAGTTTCATCAAACTTGAGCAGGATTGTAAATTTTTCAGATAAACAGAGACCTGCAAAGCAAAGAGATTAAATCCTAGAATCTTTTTTACCACCACAGACCGCAGGTGCAGGTAAAATGAATTTTGAAAAAATCACTTTTCCCGGTGCTTGTCGGCTATGCCTGTCGCTCGCGCAGATTCACAGAGAAGGGAGGGAGACGAATGAATTTTTTGGAGTCTCACAAATTTGGAATTTATTTGAGATTTACGAAATTTACTTATTATTTTTAGGAACTAATTATTCATTACAATACTGAAAAGGAAAAAATCCAAAAATATATTACATAATACTAATAAAAAATATTTGGGGGCCCCCTGAATTTTTGGGCCCAGTGCAGCTGCACGTACTGCACACCTCAAAGGACGGCACTGGCCATAGGTTAGTGCTATTAAAATGCAGAGAGCCACATAAAAAATGCATATACTTCCATAATTCAAAAGCAACATGACATTCATTCATTATTGCAGAAACAACATTTAGAAACATTTTGGAAACCAAATTGTCTCATAATATCATCAAATGGCAAGAGACAATTCATCAGTCTCCACATAAAGACTGATAATGTCTTCTGTGTATATGCATTCCAAACATTTTTAAGGACAGGGAAAGTACCTAAGCTCTCTTTCAAACTTGAATATGCCGATTTGATTGTAAAGTTTCCAAATAGATCCATCTTACATACTAGTTTGTCTTCCCTGTGTTGAGAGATAGCAGTGGTTTGAAATGATATTGATGATAGAAGCTGGGAGCACTAGTTGCAGCATAGGCATTATGGAGGATTTATCAGCTACAAACTCTGCAACAGACATATTAAGAATAGAGGGTATGGATGGTTCATAGATATCAATTAGAGGACCATGGTCAGTGCAATTGGATGACCAAAAATTACACTTCCCATCCCCCACCATGACTTTAGTATTCTCCTCAGCAAAAGAATTTATTTTATATATTCTTTTCCAATTCTGGGATTTTCTGTGAGTTGCAGGTAGTGAAGTCAGGAAAGTTGTCCAGGGGGCAATGCCTATCTGATATTCCCACCAAAGCTTACAAGAAAAAGCTTTGATTGTTTCTGTTAAGGATCTAACACCCAAGCCATTGTCAGTTACTGGACAACAGGTTGATTTCCACTTTTTCCGAGATTTTTTAGGTCCTGAGTCAGTGGATCCCCAGAAAAAAATGGCTAGTCTTCTTTCTATTTTTTATGATCCATTTTGTTGGCTCCATTACAGCCCAAATGTGTTGGGACATAGACAGGAGGCATGGTTGAATTAAAATCAAATTGCCTCCTGTAGAGAGCCATTTATTCTTCCAGTTAAGAATTCTTCTGTCAATCATTTCCAAAAGAGACTGAAAATGAATATTAAGATTCCTTCCACTGAAAATTTGTACCCCTAAGCATTTAAAAGTCAGATTACCATGTTTCATTCCCATTATTTGTTTAACCTGTCTTTGCTTGTTGTCAGTGGCTTTAGAGCTCAGAAAAAACTCACCTTTTTCAAAGTTTATTTTTTGGCCTGATGTTTCCTCAAATTTAACCAGAAAGGCTTTCATCCTAAATAAGTTCTTCCTAGGAGCTGTAAGGAATATGACAGTATCATCAACATAGCTTAGGTGAGAGATATTTATGGCATTTCTGGGAAGGGAGAAATATTGCATGGCACCAGTTTGAAAAACATAGGATAAGCTCCTGGTAAATTCCTCAGAGAAGATGTTGAAGAGAAAAGGAGACAGTGGGTCTCCTTGTTTATGCCTCTAGAAGCAGGGAAAAATCTTACTGGTTTGCCATTTATTAGTACTGAGAACCAAGCATCAGACAAATTTTTAATAATGCAATGAATAAAACTGTCTCTGAAACCAAACTTAAGGAGTATTGCTTTTAGGAATTTCCAATTGACCCTATCAAATGCTTTCATAAGATCTAGTTTAAGAATACAGTCAGGGTCTCTTGTTTTCCTATTCAGAAACCTAAACATTTCTTTCAAATAAATGACATTATCTGAAATGTCCCTATATTTAAGAAATGTTGTCTGGTTTGGTGAAATTAATTTGGGCATCAAAGGTTTAAACCTTTCCATAAGAATTTAAGAAAAAATCTTATTGGTAACATTAGAAAGGCTTATAGGGCTGTAATCTCCAAAAGTCACCGGAACTTCCTTTTTAGGAATAATGGTGATCCAGGTGCTGGAAATTCCTCTATGGAGATGTGACAGAGATAAAAAAAAATCATTGGATGCCTCAAGTAAATCTTGACAGATTATGCTCCATGCCTTAATAAAAAATAGAGCAATATAGCCATCAGGCCCTGGACTACTCAATTTATTAAGATTAAAAACTATCTGCTTCAGTTCAGCTAAGGTAACTGGCTTGCAAAGTTCATCATTTTCAGGTCCAGAAATAATGGAAGGTATTTTGGACAGAAAATGAGATTGAAATTGTTATTGTTCAGGGTGTGATGAATCAGTAAGCAGATCTGGAAAAAAGAAATAGCTTCATTTTCAATGTCCCTAGCTTCAGTCAACCACACTCCCTCGGAGCTTTTAATTTTTGTGATATTGAGTCTACTACTTTTTCCATAACAAAATTATGAAAGAATTTTGTATTCTCATCACCTTCTTTTAGCCATTTACCTTAGCCTTATGTTTCCAGAAATTGTGCTGCTCTTTTAGTGACTTTATTAATTGAGCTTTTGCTTGTTTAAGCTTGACCAAGTTCTATATTAGAGCTATCAAGTTCAAAAACTATTTCCCGGACTCTTAGATTTTCCTCAGCTTTCATAATATTCTCATCAATGTTGCCAAACACTTCTCTGTTCCATTTTTTGAGGATGGGTTTGAGAATGTTAAGCTTGAGAAAAAATTTCAGCATTCCCTTACCTTGTGAGAGAGTTCCAGTGAGTATTGATTACATCCATGAAACTCTCTCTTTTGAATCAGGTATTTATAAATCTGAAAGGTTTGGGAATTGAGGGGATTTGACTGCCTATTGTAAGTAATAAAGGGCAATGGTCTGAAGTGTCCTTGTTAAGAACATGTATTGATGACCGTGGGAATTTATTTAACCAGGACAGAGTACAGAGCCCCCTATCCAATTTCTCCACTGTCAAAAATTTTCCTTGTTCCTTAACTCTACCATTTGACCAGGTAAAGATATTTCCTACAGTGTGAGGGTTAACTAATGCCATGGAGTCTATGAAGGAACTAAATTCCCTAATACTTCTAAGGCTGGTGGAAGAGTATCCTTTATATTCTGTTATGGATGCCATTGCATTAAAATCTCCTATATAAATGGACTCGGGTAAATTCAAAGACTTAAGGGAAGACCATAATTCTAGTCTTTTTTTCCTAGTTCTCAATGCATACACAAAAACCATATCAGTTGACTGATTAAATGTATGTAGTGAGACCTGTACTTGAATAAATTGGGCATGGTCTAGCATTAAGGCTATGTCAACTTTATCATTCCATAGAAGCCGGATTTTACCGTTAACAGAATATATGGCATGTTTGAAATTAAGTCTAACTCTGTAATCCTCACACTCAGAGTTGTCATGATGTGAGTATATAATGCATATAATGTCAAGTTTGTGATTATGAATTAGTCTAGCAAGTCTAAGTATAGAGGTTTCTATGCCTCAGATATTCCAGACCATGACATTAATACCTATAGTTGTATTAATCATTTACGGGCTTTAATGCTTTTTGTCGCTGTTCTAGTTATCACTTTATTGATCTGATTAAAATAGGTAGGGACCTTATCAGTATCAGGTTCAATAGAGCAAGACTCAGAATTAGCTGTGGGAGTGTTTGATGCAACTATATTAGCATATGACTGCGAACATACCTTTGGGGTGTCACTAACTTCCATTTGAGAGATAACAGTAGTATCTTTACCTGTTTCATTATTTTCCTTATAATACTTGAGTTATATTTTACACTAGGTATCTCATAGTCCTCCTAAAGGTATCACGAGGACTTGCTATCTCTTTTTTTTTTAATTCAAACCACTTTTAAAGTGGAGTGAATTTATTAGGCTCACTAAACCCTTAAAAACCCATTGGGTAAAAATTGTCATACAAGTTTTGTAGTATAGGAGAGGAAGTGAAATTTTAAATCCCATGTCTACTCTAGCAAGCAATTTAGGCATCGCTAAGCGAAGACCAACTCTGCCGACTTGAGGACACGTAACTTGCAAGCATTTTAGGGATCGCTATGCGAAGCCCAGTTCTGCCGACAAGTACGGGGATCTAAGAAAACACTTTTCTAATCTATGAGTATCATACTTCATTTGATTTGTACAAAATGTATTCCTCTATGTGTAATGCCAGTTGACTTGTCCATTTGTCTTGTGTGATCCTCAATTTGACTTGATCAGCTGCCTTATGATAAATCCAGCTTTTGGCTATACCAGCAACATCAATCCAGCCCTGGCCTTGCGCCTGTAACACAGAAACAAGCTCAGCAGTAACTAGACTCTTAAATATGGAACATTTCTACTATCCAATAAAACTAGACCTCTAATTTTAATTGGAAGTGTGTCATGTGTAAAAAGTGAAGATTGTCTATCCCTACTTTCTATTCTTGCAAGAGCATCAGCAATAGAGTTTGCTTCCCTATATATGTGCTCAAAAGTAATAGAAGAAGGTGTTGAAAAATCACTCACCAGTTGCCATATATTCCTCAGTAGATGTTCCAACTTCCATGGAATTTTAAATTGTCTTCTGATCAGCTTTAATAATATCAAGGAATCCACTTCTACTTGTAAATCTTCTATCCCCTCATGATATGCAGCTTGAAGTCCTTCAATAAGTGCCAATGTCTCTGTTTCTAAGCTGGTTTTTGTGTGTAAGTAGACTGCCTTTGCAATCACCACTCTTCCAAGTCCATCTCTAATAACCAGTCCAGCTCCTGATATTCCTGGATTCCCAAGCGAAGAGCCATCTGTGTTTAGCTTGAATTTCGAAGGATGCCTCAATTGAACATGTTTCACAAATGAAATTCTGTTGCTTTGATAGCCAACAGTAGTTAGGTGTAATAACTCAGGGAATAATGTTCTGGTTTCAGATTGTTTCCATTTCAAATTGTGAGCTTTAAGCATATTCTGGATATTACTTAATGTATGTTTGATCATAATGTGAATCCTTGGTTTTGCTTGATCATATAAATGGGCAGTTCTACTACACCATATGGTCCATGTCACAAAAAGTGGCATGATTCTGACCAGCAATCTATGTAGCTCAGATTTCACTGTGATGTTCCAATAATAAAATAACCTATCCCACAGATTAGCAAACACTTCTGGAGTGAGATCAAGCATATTATGAAAATGTATCCACAGTCTATGGGTAAAGGTGCATTCATTTAAAACATGTTGCAAATCATCACCATTATTTCCACAGAAAGAACATATTGATGTTGCATAAATATGGTTTTCCTGTAATATATCACTCATAGGAATCAATCTATTTAGCAACTTCCAGTTAAACATAGATATCTTCTTTGGAACATATTTCATCCATAAGAATTTATAAGATGGTATCACCATCTTTTTATCTCTTAAAAGCTCATAAGATGATGAAATACTAAACTGTCCAGTTGGTTCAGGCTTCCAGATTAACTTATCTTTATATCCCTCATATATAGAAAAATCTTTAAGCAAAAGATCATTGATTCCCTGAGGGAAGCCATTAGTTAAGGATGCAGCAATGTCATGTTGATTATAGAAAAACTCTTTAACTGTTAACTCAGGTAACAGTATATCAGAATCTGAATTCCACATATCAATAAGCATGCCTTTCCCTAGCCAGTTACTTTCCCAAAAGGAGATCTCACCTGAACCTACCTGGATGAGAGTGTTTGCTTGAGCAATGCCATCTACCTCTCTGAATCTTCTCCAAGTTCTAGATTTCATCCTGTAACCTGGCAAAGACCACATAAAAGAACCCCACAGACTATCTCCAAGTTGTAACTTCCACCAAATTTTCAGGGAAAAACTATTCATCAAAGTATGCAAGTTTTTAATTGAAAGTCCATTCTCTGTATATGGATAACACATATTAGACCATGACCTCCATACTTTATTTTGTCCAAAATCTGATTTTCCCCATAAAAATTTAGCAAATATCACATGTAATCTATCTAAGACTCCATTTGTAGGTTTAATGACTGCCAGTATATGCAATGGGATAGCAGATAACACATGCTTAGCAAGAACTAGCCTTCCTGCTTGATTCAACCACTTATTTTGCCAGGATACTAATTTTGCAGTTATATTATCAAAAAGTGGTTGAAAGTATGAATGTTTTTTCTTGCCAATAAACACAGGGCATCCCAGATATTTAAAGGGAAAAGTACCTTTACTCATACCTGTGATATCATGTATCATTCTGTGATATACAGCAGGGGCTGATTCAGATAGGTAATAGGAAGATTTTTCAGCATTAATCCTCTGCCCAGAGACTAACTCATACTGCCTCAAAAATTCCATAAAGTTAACAAGGCTGTGCCTATTAGCTTTTAGAAAAGTCACTGTATCATCTGCAAAACTGAGACTTGTAATTTTGTATGTTGAATTTGGCAACTTGTAATAATCAATTTTAGTCTGTTCAAAAAGGGACCTTAGGTTTCTTGTAAAGGCTTCTGTCAGTAGGGTAAAAAGAAAGGGAGAAATAGGATCTCCCTGCTTGATACCCCTAGAAGCTTTAAAAAAACCAAAAGGTTTCCCATTGACTAAAACTGAAAAATTGGTTGCTTTAATGTTACCCATAACATTACTGACAAAGAATTCTGAAAATCCCATTTTCTTCAAAAGTTTAGATAAAAAATCCCAAGATACTCTATCAAAGGCTTTCATCATATATAATTTAAAAAATACATTGAATCCTCCAGATTTAGTGTTCAGAAAATCAATAAGTTCATGCATTAGTAACACATTGTCAGCTAGCTCTCTTCCTGGAACAAATGCTGATTGTTCAGGAGATACTAAGCTAGATATTATGGGTTTTAACCTATCAGTATATACTCTTGAGAATATTTTATTTAAAAAATTGGATAAACTGATAGGCCTGTAGTCAGAGAAGCTTGTATTTACCTGTCTCTTAGGAATCAGAGTAATGAAAGAGGCTGATATAGCTCTGGGAATAGGTATTCCCAGCAAAAATTCATTGACAGCCTGCAGAAGATCATTAGCTATAATTTCCCAGCAATGTGTGTAAAATTTACCTGTGTAGCCATCTGGTCCTGGAGCTGATTCGCCATCCATATGAAAGACAATGTTTTTTAGCTCTTCCAGATCCAGCTGCTTGGTCAGATTTTGATTCATCTCTGCAGTTACCATATGAGGTATATTTTCTAGCATGCTACCTGTCATATTCTCATCAACAACATTCAAATCATCAGATAGCAAATTTTTAAAAAAATCAGCTGCTTCTGCACCAATGTCATCAGGGTTTGAAATCCATTCATTTGCTGAGTTCTGTATAAGGGCTATCCTCTGTCTAGCATGTTTAGCTTTTGCAGTTGAATGGAAAAATTTTGTATTGGAGTCTCCCTCTTGTAACCATCTAACTCTCGATTTTTGTTTCCAGTAGGCCTCTTCTCTAAGCAAAGCCATAGTCAATTCAGCCTGAGCTTTGTGAAGCTCAGTTCTGTTCTGACCAGAAGCATTTGCCTGGTAATCTATTTCTTTATGTGCTACTCTCTCCTCAGCAAATTTTACTGAGTCATGTATATTACCAAAAACCGTCTTATTCCACTCTTTTAGATTATTCTTTAGCCTTCTTAACTTAACTGAGAAGTTAATCATTCCAAAGATACCAGTAGGTTCAGACCAATTTTGTTTGACTGTTTCAATAAAATCATTATGAGAAAGCCAGCAATGTTGAAATTTAAATGCTTTACCAATAGAGTTTGCCGCAGAATTATCAAGTTTTACAAGCAAAAGAGAGTGATCAGATGCTAATCTAGATTTGACCCTTATACTAGTATTAGGGAACAAATTTTGAAAAGCACTAGTCATTAGACCCCTATCCAACCTTTCCCAAACCATGCCAACATTTCTAGATCTTGTTCTTCTAGCTCCAGCCCATGTAAATAAATTCCCAGAAGAAGGCACCTCAATTAAAGAATTATCTTCTATGAACTCATTAAATTCTAGCATAGAATCTAAATTTGGTGAGGCCTGTCCTATATACTCAGATGAATATCTTATCACATTATAATCCCCCACATAAATTGTATTTCTGTCCGAATATTGACTCAATACACTCCATAAATCTCTTCTGGCAACCATATTATGTCTTGCATAAATAAAAAGAGCATTCCACTTATGAGTCATAGATATATGTTGAATTTCAGTACAAAGACACTGGTCATGAGTAGATAGAATCGTAATATTAAAATCATCATTCCAGAAAATCCAGATTTTATCTCTAGGAGATGCATGATAATGACTGTAACCCAAAGTATAAGCTATAGATGGTATCTTGCTGCTATCAAGAAAAGGTTCAATAAGAACAAATAATCCAATTTTATGTTTCCTTTTAACATGCAAAACCCTAGCTTGAGTTGTTTTATTTCTAATTCCTCTAACATTCCATACACAAAAATTAATTCCAGACATGGATTAAACTAGTTGAGTAGGATCAATTTGGGATCTAGTCACAACATTTTTTTGGGAACTGGTGTAATCTTTATTTTTCCCTCTAGTTTTTTTACCAGTTTTAGGCAAAAGAATTGTAGAGTCATCAGTGGTGTCCATATTAGGATCAGTTATCATTCTATTAAACCTAGATTGATCTATAGGTTCTAAAATAAAATCTCCTTCAGCCTCTTTTGATTTCTTTTCCTGAGACCATTGAATATTAGGGCTGTGTGCTAGATTTTCAATTAGCCTAAGATCATCAGAAGTCAGAGGAGATTTTACCTGTGTGTTTACCTCCATCTGATTTATGTTCTCCTGGTTTGACTCATGTGTATTTGCTGATGTTGTATCCGTAATGAGGATTAGATTTTGCACAGCCTCTTGTTGATGAAATTTTTCACCATGCACTTCTTCTTCAATTTGCTGGGATTGAACACCAAAGTCTGCTTCATCTTCATTGCTATTCAGCAGCTCAAAACTGTTGTGAGTTTTAATTGGCTGACTAACCACTTTTTCTTCTGAAACTCCAACCTTTGCCTTGCCTTTTGCTTTCCACACCTGTTTACCTGCATCAATACCTGTCTTTTCCAAGGAGGTGTCTTCAACAACTTTGTTAGATAAATCCACAGTTATATTTCCTTTTTCCTTACTAGACAGACCAGAGGTAGTAGCATTTTGTTTTTTTTTTCTATAAGTGTAGGTTTCCAGTAGTTAGTTCCCTTGTCTATGAGTAGTATAAGTTTTGCATATAGATTCAGTGTGGCCTAATTTAAAGCATTTACTGCAATAATCAGGCACTCCTTCATATTCTACATACTGCCAGAAACCTTTTTTCCTGTAATTTATCCAAATTCTCTCACATAAAGGTTTAGAAACATCTACTTCCACACAAACTTTGGCAACATGGGGTCTGGATCTATTAATTGTTGCTTTATCCACCTTAACTGGGGGCCCTATTAAATTACCTAGAGACAACATTGTGTGTTCATCAAAGAATTGATGTGGAAGGCCATAGAAACATACCCAGACTGGAACTAATGATGATTCCGCATTAGGGTTGAAATCTGCACTCCATTTGGTGATCCTGAGTGAGTAAAAACCGAAGTTCCACACTTTATGCATCCAACACCTGTAGAAATCATCAGGAAGTTCAAAATGTATAAAAACATGTCTACTATCAACCAAAAAAATCCCAAATTGCCCAGTGAATCCAGCAGTTTGAAAATCCTTTCTCAGTCTCTCCATTTGAGGCCGAGATCTGGAAAAACTCCCAACCAACGTGTATCTCAAAGGGGCCTCCAGTTTATCACATTCCTCCTCGGAGAAAGTGATCCCTGGTTCCCCCAGATGATCCACACGATGCTTTGGATTGAAGGGTTCTCTAGAATTGGGGCTTTTTGTGTATATGATTAGATCTGATTTATCTGCGGAATGGGTATTAAGCATTTGGGCATATGAGAGCAGGGGTGGTGCTTGATCGCCAATCGGCGGCTCCGCCATGCTGGCGGTGCCAAGCAATTAGCGGCGGAGTTGATCAGAAAAAGGTTTTAGCAATCGTCAGTGAATCGCCACTCCGAGTTTTTCGGTCAACAAAAAGTTTTTAACAACTAAGGAATATATAAAAGGACTTGCTATCTCATGCTTTCCACTTATTGAATTTAAAATAGGCATAATGCATTTTATTAACTTTTATTTTTGCTTATTCCGAATATCCGATAATTCCCGAAATATACTAGGCAGAGTATTAACCATAAATTAAAAATTATAATCAAAATACATATATAATCGGGTTAGATCATTGCACCACTCAATGAATATTGTCCCTGTAATGAGAGATGGTCTTCTCTACACTAACATTGCACTTGCTAATGGTCTTGTTCATTTCTTAACAATAATTTTTGTGTTAGCCTAACAAATGCACAATAGTAGTGATATTAATCTAATGTGTAATTATAAGAATCGAAAGAATTGACTTAAGCATAATGTAACTCGATAATTAATTTGGTTTAGTGATTACAAGGGGTTGGTATCTCATCTTCCTCCTGAAAGTGTCACAAGGACTTGTAATACTTGAGTTATATTTTGCACTAGGTATCTCAAGTTCCTCTCCTGAAGGTGTCACGAGAACTTGCCATCTCATGCTCTCTCCACTGATCACATCTCTCACTATAATTAAGGATTATTTGTTTGCATACTAATACTTGTATATATTTGTGTTCATATCTCTCAGTAATTAAGAAAAATTTGGTTTCTATTCTAGTACTAGTAAGTGTACATATCTCTCGCTATTGTTAAAGATAATTTATTTTTTATACTAAATCACTATAATTAAATATAATTTGTTTTTCATACTAATACTAGCATGTGTTCACATCTCTTACTATAATTAAGAAAATTTTATTTTCTTATCAGATAATTAAGGAAAAATACTTTTTTTTGAAAGGAAAATTGTATATCATACTCAAGGTGCTGGAAAACGTCCAGCAACGTTTGACAAGAGGAACTGTGGAGTATAACTTCATTCTACATAGTCTGAGCTATTTTTTCCCTACGCTAGCTACCAGATGGGCATCCGTATTTTCGTTTCTTGGTATCCAGCATGGCAAATTAAGGCCTTGTTGCACAAATTCTGCTCGGATCTCCTCAGTGAGTGAGTGGCATAATTTTGGGGCATCCAGGTCTCCATGTATGATCTGCATTAGGCTCAACGATTCTCCCATAATAGCTACATCGGTCCATTTGAGATATGCCGCCATTCTCAGTGCTTCTCTCAGTGCTTCTGCTTCCGCAAACATGGGGTCTCGTACATCCATTATCTTTCTGCTCACAGCCCGGACAAAGGACCCATCTGCAGCCACTGCCACTACCCCTTATCCTGTGCAGTCCCTTCCTATACCAACATCAAACAGAATCCTTCTCCCCACCTCTGGAGGTCTTAATAAATTACCTGTAGAAAGGACTTCTGAAACTCTCTCAGGCCAAGCATTTGCATCAGCAAAGGATATCAAGGTTGAACGGATGATTCAGCCAGTAAACTCAAGTCGATGCTCTTGTCTTGAAACAACTTCGTAGTTCTCTGGAACCACACCCCATCACAGACCATTGCCATTAGCTCTCTCGTCTTATCATCATTGTCGATCAGCAACTGTCTGAACCATCCATCACCTCTTACTCATTCACTCCCCAGTATTTTATGATGTAGACCTAGAGCTCGCCATACTCCTATTGCATATTCACATTCAAAGAACAAGTGCCTTGTCGTCCCATCCTCGGTATCACAGAGTTGACACTTTAACGGGACTTGTACCTTTCTATACCAGAGGTTCTCCAATGTTGGCATAGATTCCATGCATAACCTCCACACACAGTGTTTTGCTCTTCATGGTATGCGCATTCTCCATAGTCTCGGCCAGAAATCAGAATTGATTATCAGATTTGATTAAGGATAAATACTAGTATGTGTCATAACTATCAGATTTGATTATTTCCTCAATCGAATCGAATCTCTCAATAAATGGGATAAATTTGTTTGCCATAAATATTATTATATAATAATAATAATTTCAAAAGGGAACTAAAATAGACAGTATTAGTTAAAAATAGCGCAAAGGATACCCACATGAGTAAATAATGATACCCGTATGAGATAATAATGAAACCGGAAGGATAATTTGTATTCCATAATAATATTAGTATGTGTTCACATCTATCACTATAATCAAGGATGATTTATATTTTCATCGGATAATTAAGGATAGATTATAATATGTGTGAATTGTTATAAATATCATATTTGATGCTTTTCTCAATCGAATCGAATCTCTCAATAAATGTGATAAATTTGTTTCCCATAAATATTATATAATAATAAAAATTTCAAAAGGGAAGTAAAATAGAAAAAATACAATATTAATTAAAAATAGCGCTAAAGATACCCGCATGAGTAAATAATGATACCCGCATGAGATGATAATGATACCGGACGGATAATTTGTATTCCATAATAATATTAGTATGTGTTCACATCTATCACTATAATCAAGGATGATTTATATTTTCATCGGATTAATTAAGGATAGATACTAATATGTGTGAATTGTCATAACTATCGGATTTGATGCTTTTCTCAATCGAATCGAATCTCTTAATAAATGGGATAAATTTGTTTACCATTAATATTATTAATAATAATAATTTCAAAAGGGAAGTAAAATAGAAAGACAATATTAAATAAAAAATAGTGCTACGGGATAAAAATAAAAGTGAAACCCGCATGAGAAAATAATGATACCCGAAGGATTATTTGTATTCCATAATAATATTAGTATAATTTATATTTTCATCGGATAATTAAGATAAATATTAGTATGTGTAAATTAGTCATAACCATCAGATTTGATACTTTCCACAATCAAATCAAATCTCTCAATAAATGTGATAAGTTAGTGTGCCGTAAATATTATATAATAATAATATAATAATTTAAAAAGAGAAGTAAAATAGGAAAAGACGGTTCTAATTAAAAATATTGCTACGGATCCAAAAAAAAGAGTGATACCCGCGTGAGAAAATAATGATACCCGTATGAAAAAATAATGATACCAGTATGAGAGCAATAATAAACGCCAGACAAAAAAACAATAAAAACTATAAAAAATAAACGTCGAACTGTATTTTCCGGCAACAACCCTTACATTTGTTAGCATGAGAGAGAATAAGAAGATGATAGAAGAGGTCACGTGACACTATCTAATTGTTATGATCAGAGGTCGGCCCAAGGACTGCTTGGGAATTACAGCTAAAACGGAGCTGAATTAATAAAGAAAAACAGAAGAACAATCACCAAAGAGTTAATATTCAAGATGAGAATGAAAAAGTACTGAGTCAGCTAGCTATAACCGCATCATTCTATGTGCTTGACGTGTGATCCCATTGACCAGCTACTGGCTATCCGTTCAATTAGAGAAAGACCGTTTTGCCCCCATCATATTCTCAGAATCACAACAGACCCTCCCAGTCAAATTGAGCTTGTCCTCAAGCTCTAAGTAATGAACTCAAGTAACTGTTTGCAGATGAACTGAGAATCTTCCCAAGAGGCCTCATCAGCATTGAGACCTTTCCACAGGATGAGCCATTGTGTAGATTGGACACCCTCTTTAGAGACAAGCCTGCGCTGAAGAACCTTTAAAGGTTATAAAACTTCCAGATCCTCAGAACTGATGTTTGGTGTGGAATTAGGGACACTTGAGGGATCACCAATGAAAATCTTCAGTAGAGATACATGAAAGACTGGGTGGACTCTGCAGTTGACTGGCAGTTTAAGATTGTAAGCCGCAGATCCCACCTTTTGAATTACTTGGAAAGGTCCATGATATTTAGGAGATAACTTGGAGCTGTCTGCTTGTCTTAGAGACTGTTGCTTGTACTTGCTGGCCTTGAGCAGCACCCAATCTCCTTCTTGAAAAACTCTTTCAGTCCTCTCGGAATCAACTTAAGTCTTCATCCTCACCTGGGCCTGTTTCAAATTTTCCTGAAGATGCTGGTACACTGAGGCCCTCTGTTGCAGAAGATCTCGAGCAGCTGGGAAGAGAGAGTCAGTGAGGGCTCTAAAAGGTAGGGAAATAGGTTTTACACCATACATTGCTTCATATGGAGTCATCTTCAGGCTGGAATGTTGTACCACCATTCAGCAGCAGCTAGTAAATCTTTCCAAGAGTTGCGATGTTCACTGATGAAACACCTTAAATAGTTCCCTATCACTTGGTTTACCCCTTCTGTCTGGCCATCTGATTCTGGATGTTAAGCAGTGTTGTAATTCAACTTCACACCAAGTTTGCCAAATAATTCATTCCAAAAGTGACTTGTGAAAATTTTATCTATGTTAAAGACAATAGCATGTGGCAGACCATGTAATCTGTACACTTGATCAATGAACAACTGAGCCACTTGCTTGGCAGTGAAAAGATTGATCAATGGTAGAAAATGGCTATATTTTGAGAATTTGTCTACAACAACCAAGATGTTATCATACTATTTAGATTTAGGCAGCTGCTCCACAAAATCCATAGATAGCTGTTTCCAGGTGCTACTAGGAATGGGGAGAGGTTGTAAGAGCCCTGGAGGGTGGCAATGCTCCCCTTTGTTATTCTGGCGAGGGATGCAGGACTTGACATAATTAATAACATCTTCTCTCACTTCAGGCCATATAAAGACAGTCTAAACTCTCTTAATAGTGGCACTTTGCCCTGAGTGACCACCTATGGCTGATGAATGCATAGCACTCAATATCTCTTGCTTTATACCTCCCTGGTTGCTTATATATATCTTTGTATCCTGTTTCAGGATCCCATTAACATAGGAGAAGTCACTAATATTACATGTTCCCAACACAGCACCAGCAATCAATTTCTGAGCCTGGTCATCCCCCACATAGTTGTCTTCAATTTGAGTCATCCAAGAAGGTACTTGAGTTGAAGAGTGAACCATATTACATGATTGAGCTATTGTTCCTTCTAGATCTGGCTGTAACTGAGTGTTCTCTTGACTCAGTCTGGAAATAGCATCTGCTGCTAAGTTGGTTTTACCACTCCTGTATTGGATCTCAAAGTCCAGCCCCAGTAACTTTGTTATCCTATGTTGTACATCAGTGTTTGAGTTTTTGCTCAAGCAAGAATTTAAGGATGTGATGGTCTGTCTTAATTATGAACTTGTTGCCAACCAAGTAATGCTTCCATTTCTCCACTACCATAACCAAGGCTAACAGTTCCTTCTCATAAGTTGAGAGTCCCATGTTCTTTTGACAGAAAGATTTGCTAAGGTAGGCAATAGGTCTACCCTCTTGCATCAAAACAACTCCCATCCCAAAGGCACTTGCATCTGTTTCAACTACAAAAGGAATGGAGTAATCAGGCATTCTTAGTACGGGTGCCTTTGTCATTACACTTTTCAGTTTCAGATATGCTGTCTCAGCTTCATCACTCCATTGGAAAGCATTATTTTCATTAGATCATGCAAAGGTCTGCAGATTACACCATAGCCTTAAATAAATCTTCTATAATAACCTGTCAAGCCAATAAATCCTCTTAATTCTCTGATAGTTGTAGTTACTGGCCACTTCAGCACACATTCTATTTTGAGAGGATTATATCCACCCCCATGCTGGAAACTATGTGTCCCAGATGATCCACTCTGTTGGTAGCAAATACACATTTTGAGGCCTTAGCAAATAACTGATGGCTTCTCATCACTTCTAAAACTTGCCTCGGGTGCTTTAAATGATCCTCTTGAGACTGGCTGTAGATTAATTTATCATCAAAAAACACAAGGACACTCTTTCTGAGTAATGGTTGAAACACAGAATTCATCAGAGACTGGAAAGTAGCTGGTGCATTAGTAAGGCCAAATGACATCACTAAAAACTCAAAATGCCCCTGATGAGTTGAGAAAGCTGTCTTCTGCACATCTTGTTCTCTTACCCTTATCTGATGGTAGCCAGTTCTTAGCTCCAATTTGCTGAAAATATTTGCATTACAAAGCTCATCAAGTAGATCATCAATGACTGGAATGGGGAATTTATCCTTGATTGTCAAGTTATTGAGCTTCCTATAATCAATGCACAACCTCCAAGTACTGTCTTTCTTCTTTACCAACGAAACAGGAGAGGAATAGGGGCTATTACTCACTTGTATAACTTTGTTATCCAGTAAACGTTTTACTTGGGATTCAATCTCAGACTTATGGAAATGAGGATATCTGTAAGGTCTTGATTTGAAAGGTACTGCATCTAGCTTCAAATTGATTTGATGATCCACTATTCTGTGAGGGGGCAGTGTCGGTGGTTCTTGAAAGACATCATCAAACTCTAGTAATATCTCCTGTATAAGTGAATCTTCATTTCCTCCCCTTGGTGATTCACAATTTCCCGTTGTTGGTGTTGTTGCTTCAAAATCTCCACTTCCTGGTGCTATTGCAAAAACTTTTGCATCCATAGAGTCAAAGTACTCTCTCCTCATCAACTGATATTCCACTCCCATTCTTTCCTCCATTCTTCTATCTACTTTTAGAAATCCTCCTCCATGGCTGGCTGGAAGAGCACATCTCCCAAGCCACACCAAATCAGTGTTGTGGAATCCATCTGATTGCCATTCCTCCACCATAGCGAAACAGCTCCTCCTTCTCCTGAGTTGAGCCAACTCTTTTGCTTCATCTCCTCTCGGCAAGGTAAACTGTGGGGCCACAGTTTTGCCCTGTAAACACCACTCTACTCCCTTACTAGTAATCCATATCTCATCAGTGTTAAAGTCTAAAGAGATAGGGCTTAATAATGCCATCCAATATGCCCCTAGAATAATATCTATTCCACCCATATTCATGAGCTTGAAACTGAAATTAAAGAGATGGTTTTGGATTCCCCATTTAACTTGTGGACATTTAGAGACTCCCCCAACTAAACTGCCATCAGCAATAAAGACTTTGAAAGGTCTAGTTACCACCTCCTCCAGCTTCAGTCTTTTCACCACTCTAGGATCAATAAAACTAGTGAAGCTCCAAGTGTCCATTAATATTATCACCTGCTCACCAGCAATATCTCTTACAATAGAAGAAAAATGGTGTTAGCCTTGTCCTGTCCACTACCAATTGCTTTAAATTCAAAAACCTCTGGTTCCAGCTCCAGTTGTTTAACTTCTTCACTCTCAGTGTCAATAACCAACAAATCCTGTCCTTCATCTCCTTCCAATTCAGCACTGGATATCACATGCACTTTTTTATACTTGCTGGTGTGACCAGGGAAATATTTATCCCCACACTTATAACATAATTGATTTTCTCTTCTAAACTGCTGTTCCTGGGGTGAAATCCTCTTGAAACCCTCAGTTCTCTTGCTTCCCTCTCCAGCTGTCCTATCTATTTCCACTTTCTCCCTTTGATCAAACCCCTTGTCTGTTCTCTGCCAGTGTAGATGTGATGAACTCCACTTATCTTGTCTCTCTTGTACAATGACTCCAAGTACTCCTCCTACCAAATGGCTAACTCCACAGCCTCATGCAAAGAAGTAGGTCTCCCAGACTTGACTAAAGGTTTCAGTTCACTCTTAAGGCCACTTAAAAAACTGCTTAAAAAATATTGCTCTGTTGGGGGTGTAACAACATATTCCAAGGCCCATTTTCTTTGATATAGTTTATTTAATTCTTCAATAATGTCCTCCCCTCCTTTCACAGAAAATCTTTTCAGAATAGCTGCTTGCAACTCACACCAATAGACAAAATTCCTATGATACCTCTCAGATTGATACCAAGTCTCAGATTTTCCCTCCATTAAAAGCACTTCCATATCCATTTTTTCCACCTCACTCAGCTGATGATAAAAAAGTATGTGTTACACTTCCTTAGCCATTCTCTAGGACTGTCACCACAGAACATGGAGGGTTCTATCTTAGGGTGTAAGGATTCAGCTGGTTTGAGTCTAGGGCTTCTCTAATCCAATTCTCCATTTCCAACCTCCTCTCCTACTTTACTCCCTGGAGTGCTCACAAAAATAGGGTTTGGTTGCATTGGAATTTTCCTGCCATCACACGACAGATCCTCACTACTTCTAAACCTTCTAGCTCCAATTCCCTCTCCCATAGGGATTCTACGGGTTCCAATAAAAAAAATCATCCAGACCTACTATTTCTTTCTCACAATGCTTGAAATTTGGAGGAAAAAAAAATCAATACGGGGACCAGGGCTAACTTCCAGTGGAAACTTAGAGAAAGGAGTGACATCCCGTTCTGGCCTGCTCGGACCCCCACTGTCAGTCACTGGTGCCTTGCCTTTGACCAGAGCCATCACGGTTTCCTTGAAATGCCGATATTCATCTGCCCGTGCTCGTTGTGCTTCCTAAAATTAGCGTCGGGAATCTACCAATTCATTCAACTTCCGGTCCAGATCCGAAGTAGATCTAGAATTTTCCGACCTCATCTCCCCTTAAAGTCGTGCTTGCTCCAAACGGAAATCCGCCAGTGTCGATTCGAGCTGATGCTGCAGCTCCACCTTATCCTCTTCCAATCGCTGTCTGTTCGCGTCCAGTTGACGCCTCGTCTCTCCCGCTAAGACATCGAGCTCGTTGAGGCGGCCGTCAATCGCCTCATTTCGCGTCGGTTTCGCCATGGCCGGAGGTTTGCCGGTATGATACCACCTGTTATGATCAGATTTCGGCCCAAGGGCTACTTGAGAATTACATCTAAAACAGAGCTGAATTAATCGAAGAAAAACAGAAGAACAATCACCAAATAGTTAAGATTCAAGATAAGAATTAAAAAGTACTGAGGTAACTAGCTATAACAACATCATTCCATGTGCTTGACATGTGATCCCATTGACTAGCTGCTGACTATCCGTTCAATTAGAGAAAGACCGTTTTGCCCCCATCATATTCTCAGAATCATAACACTAGTTCAGAAATTGTATTATACTAATTGGTGGGATCCACAACAAAAATGACTCCTTTAATCTTTGTTCTTTAGTGTGACTGGGCAATAAGTCCACTGGTTTAAAATAGCGTTGCCCGAGTTTAACTTTATGCGTGCTATGCCCAGCTGCTTTCTCTTTTGGCTTTTGTAAAGTCCAATAATGCAATTTCTACTTTTGACTTAAAAAGCGCAAGTCAATCAACCTTTTCTCTCTCACTCATGTAAAGCAGTTCAGTGTCGCGAATTTCAGGTTTGTTACGTGTGTGATGTTTGTTGATGTGGTAGGCTTGAATTTGGGGAAAATGCATCTACACCCATTTCACGTTAGATCTAGGAGGCCTTACTTTATTCTGTGCTCTTAACGCCCTATTGCTTGCTGGAGTTTGTTCATAGTAGGTTTTACTAGGAACTTATTATCATTGGTACCGAATAATCCTGTTGCCCTATTGCTTGATTAGTTAATCCTGTTGCAGCTGTTCTGAACAAAATGGAGGAGCCAGTGGAGAAGCCATCATCCTCTTCTGAGAGTGTTAAGAAAGCAACATTGGCTAAGAGGAAACCAGACATTAGGACGAGATCCGCCCTTGGTAGCACTTCACGAAGCTCTGCTCCGGTGCCAGTCATTAGAAGAAACAGCACTGGTGGCTTACCTGAAAACAAACCTACACGGCAGGTTACTAATATGAGAACTTCTCTTGAACCTTTAAGGAGGTCACTCCCAGAGAGCTCATCATCTTCCATTCGAACCAGACCTACACCTACAAGCATATCAAATAGTAGCAAGTTGGTTCCCACTTCTCATGTTACTAAAACCCCACGAGGTTTGTTGTCGTCTTCTCTTGTAAGTAAGACTGACTATTTGAAAAAGTCTCCTGTGCGGCCATCACCTCCTGTTTCTTCTGCAAAGAGGCCTCCTTCCACATCACTTGACAGTACTGGCAGCCCTGTGGTTAGAAAGGTGGCTGGAAAGGTTTATTCTCCATTTCAATCAACTTCCAATGGTTCAAAAGGACGGCCGTTGTCTACATCAACAGATAGAAAGTCGACTTTATCCAGTCAACGGAAAGCACACATTCCTGAAACTCGTGATTCCCGCCTTGTTATGCTCCCTCATGTGGAGATCAAAGCTGGTGATGATGTTGTAAGATTCGAAGCCCCTATGCCTGTATTGCATGAGGAAAATATGTTTGTATATTTTATTTTGACTATCTGCTCTAGGTAGAAGTCTATATTCTTCTATAATTACTTGAACTTCCAATAAACAAAAATCTTCTCTAGTAATGATATTCCTAGAACCTAGATCTTACTAGTATTTGTATTTCCCTCAATGAATGTAAAAAATTCTTTAGTGTGCTCATCAGTTTATTGCACGACACAATGCAATTGACATTTAATCACATTTTTTCTTTAGTTTTCTAAAGATGGCATAGGATACCTGCATATATCTGTTTTAGTTCATGTTTGTTCATGGTCTTGTTTTAAAAAATTTCTTGCAAGAAGCTCATCTCTTCCTCTGCATTCTCATGTAAATTATTTCCATGCTAAGTGTTTTTTCCTTACTCTCCTGTATTCTCACCTATCCATCTATGTTCCTTGTTTATTACTTCTAATTTGAAATTCTTTACCTGTCAAGAGATTGGATCTTAGGGGCCACCAGATACGCAATCTCAGAAGTAGTGGCTTGAACTTCTCCCCTAATTTGGAGGTATGTTTTTCTTCTTTAGATACTGTCCATTTTGACCTAATCTCACGAGATGAATACACAGAATTAGAGTAGCTCTCTTGTTGCTCTGTGAATCCATAATATAGATTGTTTTTCTTTTAGGCTCAGATTGAGAATATTGTGAACATCTATTCCCTATATGATGGCTATATGGCTGTACTATACACATACAGGCTCTTCAGTTTTGTTATGTCCCTAAATTAGCAGGGACCAGTAGAGTTAGTTTATACAACAATAATCAATTGGTAAACATATCTATTGAATGGAAGTTACGATGGCATTTCTGATTATACAATCTGTTATATATCTTGCAAAAAAAAGCTTTAGTTTGCCATGGCAAATGTTATTGTCGGATCTGGAGAAATTAAATATAGGGGTCAAGAGAGAAGAACTTCTGTTGTCATTTTATAATATTCTGCCTGTCTATAACTGTATTCTTGCTGAAGCTAATACTTATACCTTAATTTGGTGTGTGCGTGCGTGCACAGGTGTGACTCTCCAATCATATTCAATGCAACTCTGTTAAAGTTTGACTTTACTTACAAATTCAGGTTATTCTCCCATTTTGCAGTTTGTTTACTTGAGAGACAACCACTTGTCTACATTAGAAGGCATTGAAATACTAAATCGAGTTAAGGTTTGTGACATTTATTATTTTACAGATTTTCCTAACGGCACCTGCGTAGTTTACTCTTTTGAGCTATAGCCATCTTCCTTTTTCACGTTTAGGTTCTTGATTTAAGCTTCAATGATTTTAAAGGGCCTGGATTTGAACCACTGGCAAATTGTAAAGTTTTGCAGGTATATATTCTCTTTTCTACAAGCATTGCACCTAAAGTTTAGCTTTAAAAGATAGCCTTTTTGTATGTCGTGATAATTTTATGATTTGTTCTGTCCTTGAAGCAACTGTATCTTGCTGGGAATCAAATTTCCTCTCTGAATAGTCTCCCGGAGCTACCTAATTTGGAGGTGAACTCTTATAAAGTTTCTTAGTTTTTTTGTTTTGTTTTTTCCTCTCTCGGTATGTGATTTCTATCATAATTTCATGTGGTGTGATTTCTGTCATTATTTTATATGGTGTGATTTTTATCATATTTCTTATCTTTGCTATGTCAGTTCCTCTCCGTTGCACAAAACAAGTTAAAATCCTTGGCAATGGCATGTCAACCTCGACTTCAGGTTTGCTTTTTTCTTTTCGTAGTGGTTCATTGTCTTTTTATTACATGTTATTCATGTCCAGTGGAATGCAGGTACTAGCTGCTAGTAAGAACAAGATATCAACTTTCAAAGGGTTTCCCCATCTGCCAGTCCTTGAGGTCTGTTTTGTATATCGTTATTGATTGCCCTTGCCCTCCTTGTCTCTCCTTTTCATTTTGTCATTGATTTTATGGACCAATTTTAAAGGATTTCAAGGAAACCTTTTAAAAAAAGCAGCTATTTGGCCTCCTTTAGTTTTAGACTTTTAGCCAATGGATGGGTGTTGAAGTGAATTTTACTAAGTTACGATACAAGTCTGATCCAAATCCAATTCTACAAGAAAAAAGTCTGATCCATGACTGATGTTAAAACCTGTGTATTATATAATCTTGTTGAAATCTTGGAACCTTGATGATAACGAAGATTCAAAACAAGAAATTAAAGGAAAGAGTAAAGTGAACTGACTTATAGCACCAGTTCTCGTAGTTTACAAGTTGTGCTGAGATTGAAGTGTGTGTAGCGCCTCATCTCATGCATTTTTTTAAAATAAATTTTTTATTCTCACATGGCTCCAAAAGTACTACATTGTAACACTACAAATAACTCCTTTATAAACCCATCCTGAGCTGTAACCTTTAGCTTAGAACTACTTGGTTTCTATTATTTATGATGTTCATGATTCTCTTTTTGATATGGTTAGACTACTATAACCATATTACCATATAATACTGCAGTACTAAGAATTTTAATTACCAATAATCTTTTATGATTAACGAACAAATGTTCCTCTCTTCCTCTTTTTGAACCCAGCCTCAAGACTAGCTTCATACCAATGACTTTAGATTCGCGATTGTGAGCATTACACCAATTGAAAGAACTACTTTGATATGGAATTGTTTTATTGCTTAATTTTGTTTACATGACTGTAGTATTAAGTATTTCCCTTTTACTTTTGTTGCTAACAAGAAAAGTATAATCTATTTTTCCGATTTAAATTTTTTAATAATATTAAATAAGTATTAGGTGATAAAATAAAAAAACAAAAAGAAAACCAAGTATTAGACGCAATGTTATATGTTGGGCTTGCACCGATGACCTCACAATGCTGGTATCTGTTTCTGCATTGATTGTAGCATTTGCGCGTGGAAGAGAACCCTATTCTTAAGATGCCTCATTCAGAAGCAGCTTCCATTTTATTGGTTGGTCCAACATTGAAAAAGTTCAATGACCGAGGTAATACCTTGAATAGTGAATTGTACTTCCGGTGTAGCCACATGGTTTCCTTAGAAATCTAACATAAATATCCTGGAGTACTCTTTAGATCTCTCTTGCGAGGAAGTAGTGCTTGCCAAGTGCTATCCTGCACATACAGCTTTCTGCATACGAGATGGGTGGGAGTTTGGCCGTCCTGACCAAGCTGTTGGTAAGTTCTAGTGAAACAGTTTGGAATGTGATCAATATACACAATTATATAAAGAACGGGGCCCTTTTTTTCAGCCCAAAATTGGGGGCCTGAAGCGGTGTAGTCAACCACTTCACTGCTTGGGCTGGGCTGAATGTGATCTTATATCCACTGAACATTCTTGAGCTTATATTCTTCCGTTCCTTTTGCTATCCAGATTCAACGTTCCAATTTTTGCTTGAACAGTGGAAACTACACCTCCCACCAAGTTATCTTCTGAAAGGAGCCTCTGTAGAGCAACCATTTGAGGAAGATGCATGCTGTTGTAATTTTGAATTTTTTAAAGATGAAAGTGAAAGCTGTGATACAAAATTGCTCCTCAAGTATCAATGGTTTATTGAAGATAAGAATCCTTCCAATTTCACTCCAATTTCTGGTGCAATTGATAAGGTATGTTTTAGACCTCTTCCACGTTGTCTTCTATCATCATGCTGATTACTTAAAAATAAAATTGGACCGTGATTTGGTATTAGATTTATTGGCCAAAACACGAGGATATCAGTAGAGTATTGAAAGTGGAGTGCACCCCAATCTTATCTGACACTGCTTATCCACCAATTTTCGCAATATCTTCACCAGTTTCTCCTGGTATGTTTTTCCTTTTCTTTTTTGCTCCTTACTTAGAGACTTATGATAGGCTGATTGTATTGGGATAGCAAAACAGTGCAGGTTGTAACGGTGGAACTAACGACTTTTAGATGCTTCTCTACTCATGTCAAACTTCTTTTTTCTTATAAGCACTTGTTCTGGAAATAAAATGTCTAGAGTTTTAATTGATCTTTTCTTTATTAAGTCCCTGGTCTCTTCAAGTTCAGCTCAGCAAAAATATCATTTGAATCACTATTGAATCTACCTCAGATGAGAAAAGAGTGAAGTGAGGCAAGATATTACGTGCTCTGTTGGTTAAAGATTCCATAAAGCAATGTGTTGTTGAAGAAAATCTTGACAGGATAGCTTATATATATATATATATCAGGTTTTATATATTTGTTTTTAAGTTATGAGGTTTCATTATTTTGGTTGTGAAGGAACTGGGTGTCCAAAAATTTTGAAGATAGGCATACATGGGGATCTTGTAGAGGGGAATACTGTTAGGGGATATTCTGAGATTGCATGGTGTGGTGGGACTCCTGGGAAGAGAGTTTCAAGGTGAGCTTTAATGTCACTCTTGTTTATAACTCCCTTGACTAAATCTTGTAACTCAATACTTCATGTTTTCTAGTTGGTTGAGAAGACGATGGAATAGCAGTCCTGTAGTAATAGTTGGTGCAGAAAGTGAGGAATACTCTTTGACCCTTGACGATGTTGATACTTGCTTGGTTTATATGTGTACTCCTGTGACTAAAGATGGTGCCAAAGGAGAAGCTCAGTATGCTATATCTGATCATATCAACGCAGGTGGTGAATGTTTATTTGGTTTGAAACAAAGCCTTTATCCCACATACAGGGTCCTGGTATTGGCATAGTAGTGTTTATTGATATTGTCGGCAATAAATATTTGCAGCTAATGGCCACATCAAAAAAAGCTAAAGCATTTGAATGTTGATTTCTTTTGTGATAATGCCAGCCATAATGTTTCGGGTAGAAAAGGTTTACTTGATTATCAAGTTATAAGCTAAACTGAACCAAATTTTTATTTACTTGCTTATGCTTCTTCTCTTCTGATATTGGCCCATTTGTTGAAGAGACTGAGTCAAAACTAGATAATTTGGGCAAAGTAGAGGTTCGACCTTCCAACTAAATATTCTTTGTTTTGAAGGTCCACAGTTTAGATTCTTTAGTAATAAAATTATATCAATAATTTTAAGATAGAACAAATTTTTTTTATATAGTATTTTGTACTCCCTCCCTCCCAGGGGGCAGAGGGAGGTGAGGACACCAGCTAAAATATAGGTAGTTTTTTTTTGTGATTAAAAACTTTGACAAAAAAATTTCTTGGTTCCGCCATTCCCCAGCCAAAGGTCTCGAGCAGATTTGGTGGAGTTTTTAAGAGAATAACTCCTATGTCATTGTGAGATGATTAGTTGGAGAGATTAAAATGTGAGTTGAGAATGAGTAGAGGGAGTGAATAAGATATAATAAGAAATATTTCAATTAGGCAACTTTTTTGGTAGGGATAAAAATTTAGCTAAAACAAACTACTCTATTTGTGGTTTATTTTTTAAAAAACCATATAATGATTGATATTTGCAATAAGTCGTCAATATCCTTTTCAGTCATTATATGTTCAAACAATTAACAATCTGCTATCTTTAATTTAGTGCGTTTAAAATTTTGAAAAAAATAATAGTTAATATATATATATATGTATGTATATATATATATATATGTATATGTATTGAGTAATCCAAAAATATATTAGAACCCTGACCAAGGCCATTAGATTGAATGTGTGATTGAAAAAGTCAATCTTGTCATCATGATCCTATTAAGTTAGTTCTGCTTTTGTGTCTGTTCATAATTTTCATATTTCCATTTCTGTTTTGCAGCCTGTCCATCAGTAAACAATCTAAAAATAACTGGAGACCATGTTGAGGGAAACATGATTAGAGGAATTGGGGAATACTTTGGTGGAAGAGAAGGACCCAGCAAGTATGAGTGGCTACGTGACGACAAGGATAGAGGGTTAGAATATTTTATTCTGTTGCTTCAAACAGAAAATATGTTGCTGATTAATTAGAATATCTAATTTGTCCTCAGTGGTAACATTGTCACTGATTTATTTTAAATATATATTTAAACTAAAATCTGTATTATGATTGACACTAATTAGTGGTCTTCTTGTTCTTTCTTGTTCTTGTCACTTTGTGCTTAAAATTGAAACAACATGCACGTAATTGCTACTGGGGAAAATAGAACCATTTTTATTTTGTTTCTTTAAATTTGCAAAGGCGGTAATGAATCTATAACCTGCACAATTAGCCAGGGCTTAACTTATGTGCTGCATGGGTGTCTGTGAATGTGCTTATTTCTTTTTGTCTGGTCTCGTTCACAGGGAATATGTATTGGTGTCAACCGGTACAAATGAGTACACAATAGTGAAAGAAGACATAGGGTGTCGTTTAGCATTTGTCTACATACCTGTGAACTTTGAAGGTCAACCCAGATACGTCCAACTAATTTGGTTTTTTTTTTTTTGCATATGGAATTTGGCAAATTGCTCTCATTGCCACTAGCATTCTTTAATCACCATCTTTTATTCTTTGTACAGGAAAGGAAGGAAAGTCTATGTCAGTAGTTTCCTCAATTATCAAACAGGGTACGATGCTAATATCGTTTCCTGTTAGTAATGATGAAAAGCCTGCTATTTCTCATTGTTTAGGGTATTTGTTCGTGGAGAATGATACAAAATTGATCCAAGCCTAAAAATTAAAACTGAAAAGATATGAAAATTGGCACATTTTTTCTATTTGTTTTGTTTGTCACAGTTAAGTTCTTACCTTTTATGTCATCTAAAAATCACAGCTCCTCCTAGAGTGACAAATGTGAAAATAACTGGTGAGCTGAGGGAGGGAAGTAAGGTTACAACAAGTGGTATTGTCATGGGAGGTACTGAAGGGTCTAGCAGGGTACAGTGGTTCAAAATAAAGTCTAAAACTTTTGCAGATGAGCAAGCTCTTGAAGCATTAACTACCTCCAAAATTGCAAAGGTAATGTGTTTGTCTTCATTTTGTAAGTTTGTTTTTATGTTGTTACTTATTGTTGGGGTTTTCTTTG
Organism: Sherardia arvensis; assembly: GCA_948330725.1. NCBI lineage: Eukaryota > Viridiplantae > Streptophyta > Magnoliopsida > Gentianales > Rubiaceae > Sherardia > Sherardia arvensis. Next base: position 26,437,044 of record OX415236.1, read on the forward strand.
GTCCCATTTGTAGGCCTTTTGTATTCCCCTGGGAGCTATTGGGTATTACATTGTTGTAAAATTTACTCCAATGACACCTAATGGGGAAGCAGGTGAACCTGTTTATGCAGTGGCGGAAAAAGCAGTTGAACGTGAGTACCATTGTTGAGTAAAAAACGGGTGGTGGATAAGGAACTAATGTGTGTTTCATTTGCAGCTCTTCCTCCCAGCCTAAATTTTTTGTCCATCACTGGTGATTATTCTGAGGATTGCGTACTGACGGCATCTTATGGATATGTTGGAGGTCATGAAGGAAAAAGTATTTACAATTGGTATCTTCATGAGGTATATTTTTATCTCTTAGATTCTAAACTTACAAATCCATTTTAGTGTAGTACTACTTTTGTCCTTCATTTTTATTTTATTTTGTTTAGACTGCAACTAGTATGCTTACAAAAATTCAACAAATAAGCCTTTATTCAACTACCTGGCTTTAGGTACATGGGTCTGTCATGTCCTGTGCAATCAGACAAATGTACATTTTAATTATAATTTATAAATGGTCTCTCTTTGTTATAGTATGAATGACAGCAATATACCTAGGCAATCTTAGGGGCAGTTTGGTTCATACTAGGGAAACGAAATGGAATCAAGCAAGGAAATGGAAATGAAAGGAAAGGAAAAGAGAGAAATTTTCATTTTTATTTGGTTCAAATAAGGTAACAAAATCATATTTTCATTTTTTATGGCGGTTGCCGGGTTTCCGGAGTGGTGGTCGTTTTTAGCGAAGAGGGATTTGGGGGAATCATTCCCTAGGGGAGAGTGGGGAATGGGAAAAAGGGGTCTTGGGGGAATGAAAAAAGGAAATTTGGGAAATGAAAATTCAAAATTTACCCAACCAAACACCAAGAGAGGGAATCATTCCCTTTCCCTTTCCTAATGGTACCTTAAGTTTTCGTGGACTACTTTACATGTCTAAACAATACTTACTGCCTAATGAGTTTGTCTCATTTTCTCATATATTGAGGCTAGGCTTATATACCGCATATAGACCCGTGAAAATATGTAATAGTGGAGAATTATATAGTAGCCATCGGATGAATGTTTCAATGGTGTAGATAGGGTTCTTAGAAACCTGAACCCACTACTCCTAGATATGACACAGTAAAGGCTTAGTTGTTGTCTCTGCTCATTATCTTCTCCAAAGCTGATTACTCTCAACTTTATATGAGTTTATATTTATTTATTTTTCTAAATTATAGATTTCAGTTTTGTGTGGACCAGGGAATAATACCCTTTCAAAGTACTGATGATAATTGTTACTCAGTGGATTTGTTTTCTCAAAGCATTATAGGTTAGCTATCCTTGTTGATAAAGAGTCAAACTGCTTACCTCTGCGGTTCTGCCTGGTTCTGATGTCAGGTTAAAAATTAGTTTTAGCCTTTAAGGGAAATATCATCTTATTACTTTCATTGTTAGCAAAGGCTTTCCAAGTTCTGATGGCTGGTTTATGTACGAAAATTTAAATATGAATATCTGTGCTACTTCTGAAAGCCATGGACTGTGGAACTTGACATCTAATTGTAAGCCAACCACATGAAAACACTATGGTTTTAGATTATATAAAGGCTGAAGGGAAACCTTTTATTCTCATGTACTATAAGTTCCAACTATTTTTATATTCGTTGTCCGACAAAACAGTGGACTTGTATCTTTATTGTTTTGCAGGCTGAGAGTAATCCTGGTAAAATTGACCTTTCTGGTCAGTTAGAGTATCAAGTCACAAAAGATGCCATAGGAAAATTTTTGTCTTTTACATGTACCCCAATACGTGATGATGGAACAGTGGGTGAGTCAAGAACTTGCTTTGGCCATGAGCGAGTTTGTCCTGGTAAGTACATAAAATTTGTGTACAGAATTGTTGTAGGTTCATTGTTCTCCAGTGAGTACATTTAACCTTATTTCTATGAAAAATATTAGTTGGGAAAATATCAAGTTCCATGTTGGTTCTTGTAATGTGTAATGGAGGCAGAATGTCACCAAGGCTCAACATTACATTTTTACATTAACGACAATCATGGTCAGTTGCAATCCCAAAGAAAATGAGGGTCTATTAAGTGCAATTAGTTGGTAACGTTATTAAAATGCAATATATTTTTAATTATTTTGCCTTTTTCCAATATAAAAGATTGGTTTTTCATTTTAATGCCTTAGGACAAAATTACACCATCTTTTTTAGGAGGAACATATTGACTCTTAACTACAATTTAAAATATGCTTCAAATGAATAGTTGTACAAAATTTTAAAAATACTTCTCTGGCAATAGTCTTGTTCAAGGTGGTTTTTTTTTGTTTTTGTTTTTAGTTGTAGGAGTGGAATAGCATCCTGTTTTTTCCAAACTCTAGCAGTTTCTGTATTTTTAATCTGTATTGTGGATTGTTTATCTAACTTGGTGATAAAATATAATGTTCACCAGGAAGCCCACGATTGCTTTCTCTGCAAATAGTGGGACAAAATATTGAAGGCACCACATTAAATGTTGAAAAGAAATATTGGGGTGGTGATGAGGGAGATTCTATCTACTGCTGGATTAGGGTAATGTCATTATTAATGTTTGTTTTGCTACACTTTTCTACCCTCTATTTTTCCATATAGATTTTCAAAAGATAATACTGTGATTTAATGTGTTTAGAGACTGACATGCATGGTATATGCTCTACTTTGTGAGTACGATACCAGCATTATATATGCTCTTTTATTCTGCAATGATTCATGCTAGTAATTTTTATTCTAGTCTTCTAATGAAAATACTTCGGGAATATGCTAAATTATGATTCGCGAATCCGCGTGCTTGTTTCTAATACCATATCTTCATAAATTTGGAATGATGAACTTCCACGTGTTTTTAGCAGTTGATATCATGTTAATTCCACGTGTTAATCGCAGACTAGTACAGATGGAGTTAGCATGAAAATTACTGATGCCACTTTACCATCGTACAAGTTATCACTGGATGATATTGGCTACTTTGTTACAGTTTCATGTGAGCCTTTGCGAAGTGATATGGCACGTGGCCCTGTCATACTCTCGGAAAGTGTTGGGCCAATTGTTCCTGGTAAGTAAATGCAGTTGATATCAAGTGTCAACCGTGATCAGCTTTATCCCATGTTTTGTGTTGCTATATCCCTTGTTCGGCAACAACTATATACTTTTTATACATTTTCCATTTTTCTTTATTCTATTTCTTTATTATCTCTCTATCTTCCAATGGTGAGATTTTTTATACTATTACGTTTCTTCTGCAGGTCCCCCAACAAGTCATATGCTTGAACTTGTTGGGTCATTTGTTGAAGGGCAGCGTCTGAGCTATTTTGCTTCCTATAGTGGGGGGTAAGAGTTGGTACAATAAGTATAATTATAAGCACATCTTTTTTTTGAGACAATGATTTATTCCTCAGGAAAAAAGGAGATTGCTCTAGTGACTGGTTTAGAGTGAAAAATGATGGTGTCAAAAAAAGAATCAAATTCGGAGGTATTCTTATGTCTATTTTCTATATTTCTCTTTCTCAAGTGAGTTGTTTTGAGTGTAGAGAAGAGATCATAATTGCAAATGCTACTTCTCCTCTGGCTAGACTTTCTTGATTTGACTTTGGATGATGTTGGAGAACGCATTGAACTTGTGTACACCCCAGTTCGGGAAGATGGGACTAAAGGGAACCCAGTGAGTTTGATGTCTACTCCAATTCTCCCTGGTAAATTTCTCACTTTATCATTCTACCTTTATGAGTCAATAGACATGGGTCAACTTTCAGAGTTCATCTTTACTCAACTTCCACCTATTAGTCAGCAATTGTAAGTTTCTGGCTGTGAGTAGATATGCATGACGGATCTGCAAGTCTTTAGCATGCTTGTTGTGCACTGAATCAATCCATTGAAGGTCGTGCTCTGAAAGATCAGTCAAATTCAATGTTATATCGCAGAATGTTTAATTTTGAATCGATTTACTGGTTTTTTTTCCCATTTATTTGCTTATTGTGATTAGTATTGCATTATATGCAAAAGACTCGCCAAAAATATTGTTCAAAGTAATTATAAAAATTTGGGTAGCTAAATTTAACGAAGTGTCGAGATTTAAATGTCTAACATTGTTTGGTCATACACGGTAAAGGATGTCTTAGCATGTATGGCAGGTAGAAGTTATAGAAGTTTTAAGTCATACGCCCGTCGTCCCAACTCAAGCTGCATTTTTTTACTTTTTCATATTGACCAGAATATTTTTGACCGTATATTTATTATGTGTAATTTATGTGTGATGAAGTTTTAGTATATGAAAATACACGTTACAATGAATCCAACAAGGTTTCAAATGATCATATTTGATTAGTAATCCTAGTTAAATTAAGATGAGATGTTAAAATTTTTCAATTTTGACTAAATGAATAGTGACTTGTGCAGCTCTGGGACAGATGGAATACTAAAAATGAGCTTGAAGGAGTAAATCAAAATATGTTTGAATGAAAATGTAAAGTGTTTTGATAAAAGTTGAAATGTTGTTATGTAACATGAAAGAGTAATAATTATGTATCATCATACAGTCTTCTGCTGTAATAGATTTCTACTGATTTTCAGTCTATGTGTGCCATGAAGAAAAAAAGAAGTCCTGCAACCCATGGAGCTATTCAGAAATATAAAAACCAACTCCAGGTCCTCAATATATAAAGACAGAATGCATATTAATTTTGTATCTATTAGTGCTCCCTTTTATATAGACATGAAATCAGTCTAATAGAATGAGAGAAATTTTTTTTTTTGCATGATAGAGTTCATTCCATTTCTGGTTTAACATGCTTTAGCTCACTTTAACTCAATACACATGTTATAATACTAATTTGTGAAAGCTGTGTTTAACAGGGTTCATGAAAAGGTAAATTTTACCCGATTTATTAAAATTAATCTGTTTTATATTACACCTCCAATTGCCATTTGTGCCATTTTTATACCTTGTTATGGTTTGCCTAACTTCATAAATGGGCATGGTGGTAATTTGTTGAGGAAACATTTCTGTCTTGGTCACTGGCCTTGGTGGGGTTTTGTGATAGTTACTTTAAGCAGCGTTTGGTTTATTAAATTCTTCTGTATGGTTTCATAATGCTAATTGGTGATTTTCTTTGGCTTCTTGATATAAGGGGACCCTGCTGGCTTTGACTTGGGAATTCCTGGTAGCTGTGAGGCTGAGATGGTATTTCCTAAGAAGAGATACTTTGGAGGAAAACAAGGCACAGGACAGTATATCTGGTACAGAACCAAGCAAAAGCTTGATATATCTGCTCTCATGGACATATCTAACACAAGTGACGATATTTGTGAATGTGGCAGGACACTGTAAGTAGCGTGTACTACTACTCTATAGTAAATGTATATGTATTGTATCTATTTGGTGTTCTCATATTTTTACATTACGGCAGATCATATACTCCATCCCTTGAAGATGTAGGAACCTATTTGGCCTTGTATTGGTTGCCAATAAGAGTTGATGGAGTATCTGGAAAACCTTTGATGTCAATTTGTGATTCTCCCGTGTCCCCAGGTAGTGTTGTGTTTCCTACTTGAAGTCTTTACCTTAAGCACTCTTCATGTATATCTAATTAACAGGATTGCTGAACTGCTCATCCAATCTTTTAGTTGAAGTTCTTAGGCAAGAACAGAGGCCCGAATGTGCATATTTCAAATAATTTAATCGAGAGTTGAATGTATTTTGTCCATGTTTTAGTTGTAGTGCCTACTAGTTTATAGTTCTTTCTAGATGACAGCTGTCTAACTGTTTACTCCAGTAGATTCTGGCTTCTACTCTTCTGGCATCAGATGGCAGCATCATGGTTTCATCACTCATTCCCTTCTGTGTGAAAGTGTGATCTACTGTTTTTATTTTTATTTTTATCAACTGTTATTCTAGAGGTGTCCTAAATGTTCAAGGTTGTGTGACAGCCCTACCAGTGGTTTCCGATGTCTGTGTGAAAGAGGTATCAGCTGGTGTATATCTTGGTGAAGGACGATATTTTGGTGGATATGAAGGATTGAGCTTGTTTAGCTGGTATAGAGAAGCAAATGATGGAACTGTCACTCTCATTCATGGAGCAAATGCGAAAACTTATGAAGTCACAGATGAAGATTACAATTGCCGCCTGCTCTTTGGGTAACCACTTTTGCAATTTCATTTTTCGCTGGCAGTTTGTGAACTGAAATGCTTATGCTTATTCGCAAAAGCGCTAGTAGCTGGCCTATAATGGATAAAGGCGATATTACTAAGGGGTGCTTGGTCAGTAAATGGGAATGAGAATGGTAATGATAGTAGTGGGAAATGATTGACTGTGCTTGGTACATGTAGTTTAAGTTAGTGAAATTTATTATTTAATATTTTTAAAATGATATTTAACTAACAGTTGATTATATTATATAAATTAGAGTTATATTTGTAATTATTAATTTTTAGAATACTAAAAATAATCAGAGGGGAATCAAACCATTCCTCACATTTTTGAGGGGAATGGTTCATTGGCCATTATTATCGTGGGTCCACCATTCATTCCCTCATTCCAAACACCCAGCTCTATAATCAAACCCAACCCAAACCCCCAACCAACCACACCCCAAGTTCTCTGCGGATACCATTTACTATAACTCACATATTAGCTGGTAATTTTATTTTACTATAATTCACAGATCAACTCACAAAAGCACTAGTAATGTTATAATTTTTTTCCCTTTAATATATTAGTTAACTGGGATTAATTTTCACATCATTATCTTCATCCAAACATCATGAAAATTGTCATTTTTTGTCTCAAACAATTATCTGTATTTAAGTCATACCTTGTTTTGTTGTTCCTCTCCAATTCCTCTTGAGCCCTTTCACTAGCATTGGCACGACATTTTAAGCCACGATTTGACCATAGATAACTATGTATAAATGTAATAACAAACAATCATGGTGAATATATAATTATCTTACATGATGATAGTACTTAGATCATCTTCAACAACCATGTAGCTAAATTTTAGCTATTTTCTAACCAAATAAGTTATTTTAGCTAAATTTTAACATGTTACTCCAACCGTGATAATTTTAGCTAGTGAGTAATCCATTCAACATTATTTTAGAGGTACACCCCAATAAAATTTTGATATTTAAAATGAAGTTAAACAATATTTTGATACAGCTTTGTGAACTGAACTGAACTCAAAGCTGCTAAACTGAATGAAAAGGTGCTGAATTGAATTGAAAGGTGCTTATTCTGTGAGACAATAAGGTGTTGAACTGAAGTGAAGCCTCTGTTTTGTGCTGAACCGAACCTAAAAGTGCTGAAATTAAGCTGAAGTCGATAGGACCATAAAAATAAAATTTTGATGTCTAAAAATTACACCTTAATGGTGCTAGCTATCTAGTAAATGATTTATTTAAAATTATTTTAAGGTACACCTTGGTTAACTCTTGAAAACATGTGAGCAATCTATCATTATAATGGCTAGCTAAATTTTGCTACCTTAATAGTTAAAATCTATTTTAGTTAATAGGTAGCAAAATGGTTGGATGTGTTTTTATTGCTCTCCATTAACTAAAATAACAGAGGAGTATGTTTTAACTAGCCCTGGAGATTCTCTTATATACATCATGAAATTTAAGGTCAAATGTGTTGGAAAAAGTAGAAAAAAGATAGGGCCAGTGAATGGAATATAGTTAAAGAATATCTATTCATAAAAAGCATGAATGATTTTCAAATGCTTTGTATAATTTCTGCTCTGAATGCTCTGTTTTTATTGTACTCTGTGAATGAAGAGTTTATAGGTTAGTATCTGACCAACTCCTATAATTTGTTTTTTAAAGAATTTCATTCAAGAAGTTGGGAATCGCCCAATAACAATTACAATAACTGTAATTACCATGTATCTAAAAATCCTATCAGAGAATAATCAAACTAAATACTAACCAGATTAATTGACCTATTTCAAATAAGAGATCTATAAAATTTTAATACCTGCAGAAGATATTAACTAGCTGCAGTGAAATCATAAACCGCTAGCCCACTTGTTAATCAGACCTGTACCTGTAATTCTGATTCTATTGTTCTTCTTTACCTGTAATTCTATGAATAATATTTGACTGAATTCCATATATTGGCCCTAACATTACATCAAAAGTTAATTTCTGGCCTAACATTCAAAATGTACTACAAAAAGTTAATTTAGCGTTTTGTTACACATTTATTAGGGATTTTAAGCCCACATTTTTATTACATAAAGGAAACCTCAGTATAATGAATTAATATATTTTGAGCTTGAAATGTAAATTTAAAATCTAAATATTAAATATATTTTAAAACTAATTTACTAATAATTACTTTGATCAGTAAATTAGGTTATTAAATTAAACTCTAAGCCCTTAAGTTTATTTAAATTTAATAAATGCTCAAATTTATTGAAAATATCAAGTAAATCCTTTAACAATTATAAAGACAAAGATGTCTCCTAAATTTGCTTCCTTTTGAAGTATTTCCTATCACTATTACAAAGACAAAGATCTCTCAAATTTATTGAAAATATTAAGTAAATCCTTTAACAATTACAAAGACAAAGATGTCTCCTAAATTTGCCTTCCTTTAGAAGTTTATATCCTCTAAATGGCGGATGATTAAACATATAAGAAAAATCAATAGTGAAATCATCTAAAGTATTAAAGTTGAGTGATCAAAAGTGGGATCTCCTAAAAATACACTCTACTCATGATAACTACCATTGCCTTGGTTGGTCAGTTCTTAATACTCTCAAATTTTGTTTGCATTTATTTCACTCCCCGCTGTTTTGTGTGCGTTTAATGTCAATCGGATCATGCTCTCTCCAAGCTGACGTCTTTCTTCTCATGTTTCTGTTTAAAAAAAATATAATTTATATCATTTTCCAGATCTTACCAATTGTTTAAGCTATAAGACTTAAACTCATAGTTACTTTCAGACATTCATTTTCCCGGTTCAACCTTTAACATGCAATACAGTTTTTAAAATTCTTCCCTAAGCTCTCTTACCTTTTTCTCTGTTGTAATCTTTCATTCAACACCGATGTGCGCCTTGTGCCTTTTTAAGGTCTATGAGCACCACTTCTTTTATTATAATGCTAAAAGATGTTCTTAAGGAATCCATAGCTTCCACTGTCCTTGACATGAAAGCTCATTGATTATCTTGTACACTTAATTTACATTAGTCTCTTGTTTGTTACATTTGATTAAATAAACTTCTCCCCTTCTCCTTACCACTTTTCAGTGATTTATCATCTCCATCATATTGTTTGTAACATGCTTCTTACCAACCCGTATGCTTGAATTACATGTACATATTTGTTCATTCCTTTGGTTGAGGAGCCAGTAGCAAATTGCCACCCATGAAACTACATTTTTTCTTTGAACTTTTTGTGTTGTTATAAATTATCAAGCCTTTTTCAGTTGTTTCTGGGCAACCAGTCTTGGCTGACCGCAAAATTTGAAATACACGACATCGTCTAATTATATAAAACATCTTTCAGATACTCACCAGTTCGTTCTGATTCTGTTGTCGGAGAACTTGGACTGTCCGAGCCAACACATGTTATTCTCCCTGGTACTGGATCTGATCTTGAACTATTTCACTGACTGGTCTTCTTTTTAAATTTCACTGAGAATTGATCACTATTTGTTGACAACATATGAGTGATTTAAGTCTCTTTCTAGTTCTTTTTTATATCCTGCAGTGGTTTTTACTTCTAATGCTAATATATTAATTTTTATCAAATTCCTTTTTAACATATACATGAAATATATTGTTCCTCAGAAATTCCGACTCTCGAGATGCTTGTCCTGACTGGTAAAGCTGTTGAAGGAGAAGTGCTAACAGCTATTGAGGTCATGACAAAAAGTGAATGTCAGCAGAGAGTGTGGAAGAAGTACAAGAAAGATGTCAGATACCAATGGTACTGCTTCTTATAGAACTACTTTTTTTATCCTTTCTATCATGCATTAGATGTAAGAGTAAAGATTATTGACATGTCTCAGTAGTCAGTAGGCCTTTTCAGTTTACCTGGCAAACAAATCATAACTACATATGTATGACTCTTATATAAAGGTTCGGGCTCTTCTAATTAATCTTAGGGAAAATATTGATTAAGGGCGGTATAAGTTTCATAATTTGAAAGTAGGGTGTAAGTTTTACATAATTTCTAAAAAGGGCGGTGATTTATTAGCATATATTCTTTTAATTTAATTTTTGTCTGAAAGACATTTATACCCCTGTTTTGTAGTCTAAATTTTATTATAAATTTAACCCATTTTTGTAGATTCTAAACTTGATTCAAAAGTAATTCAGCCCTGACTATAACTTATAATATTTGTTGAATTCCAATTTAGTTGAATTTCAATTTAGTTCACATTGAAAGAATTCAATTCAGTTTAATTTTTCTAAATTCCATGAAGTTCATTTAATTAAAATGTTGGTTAACTTAAATCAAATTGAGTGTTTCATCACAATTTTAATAATTTTGTTCAGTTTTATTAAGTTTACAAAATTCTGATTTAAATTCACTTAAATAATATTTGAATTTTTTAAATTAAATTTGAAAAAACTTAACAAAACTAAAATTATACAAAATAAATTTAATTTAATTTAAATTTACAAAATTCAATGAAATTGAGCTGAACTGAATTTAATCTAAAATATTTAGATGTTGCTGAAAATAATCTTAATTGAAGTAAGTTAGTGAGATAAAACCAAACTGAATTGAATAGAATTAAATAAAAATGAAATGAATTGTAACTTCAAAACAAGGGTAAAACTGTCTTTAATACAAGAATTAAATTACATGAATGCAGGCTAATAAATTATCGCCCTTTTTAGAAATTATGTAAAAGTTACATCCCACTTTCAAATTATGAAACTTATATCGCCCTTAATCTTATTTAAAGTATCACTACTCTCCTTAGTTCTCCATCATAAAAAATTCCATCACATATACAGCATGCAAACAAACAAATTGCACGTCAATTATGATCTGAAAAATGATCTTATTTTATGAAATCTTCTTCATATTCCTTCATAAATTTTGGCACACTTCACCATTCAAACATTAATTTGTTGAAAACGCAAGTGTTATGCTGTAGTTATAGGTGTAATATGCCCATTAAGCTATTTAATAACCCATAGGACCCAGTGCGTAATCTGTATTACCTGCATCTTGATATGACCAATATTACAGGATGTTATTTACCATCTCTATTCCTTATCTTATTAGTTTGTCTTTTATTATTTACCATGCTTACAAGTGGTAAATTGTTGTATTTTTGCATTTGTTGCAGGTTTTGCTCATCAGAAATGATGAATAGTAGATCATTTGAACCACTTCCGTCGCAGCAATCATGCTCCTACAAAGTTCGGTTAGAGGACATTGGTCGCTGTCTCAGGTGTGAATGTATTGTGTCTGATGTGTTTGGAAGATCAAGTGAAGCAGCATATGCTGAAACAGATTACGTTGTTCCAGGTATTGATAATTAAAGCTTTCAGCCCATCTCTATTATTATCGCACGTAATCACCGACTTATGGTAGGTTGGATTCCAAAAAAGTTACATTGGCATTTTTTAATTTTCATTGCCGAGCGTATAATTCATAACTACATGATAAAGACTGAGGGTCCTAATTGTTAAATTTCTTTATTATCAATAATTTTAATGATTTAGCTTTGCAAGTCTCAAGTATCTACCTTACTCTAAGAAACTCTGTACTGTATCAATCATGGGTAGATATCATTTTTCAGTTTTCTGCTTTGATTAGATGCACTTATGCTTTCTGCTTCAATTACAGCATGGGTGCAAGTTGTTTTTCATCCTTTTAATAATTAGGGGGCTGAATGTTTTCTCAAGAGTAAATTTGATTAGGGGACTCAATTCAGGCTGCCTTGGTTGGATTCGGGTAGTCTAATTTTATTTCATAAATATGTTCTATACAGTTATTATCTGGTATTCTCACTAATTCGGGTTTTCGGGTTAGATGCCAACATCACTAGTTTTGAACAAAAGAAATGTTGATTAAACTTGTCCAAAAGGCGTGAAACAGTTGGCTAATTTACTATAAAAATCTCAGAGAGGTTTGATATTGCATTCTATTTACTTTAAAACCTGAATGGTTGGATGAATTTACCTTCTCTGGTTTCATAGAAAAGAACAAAAAGAAGATTGTAGTCTCCTTCATGTAAGGTTTTGTATGAGGATAGGAAAATAAAAATTCATAGTCATTACTACTTTAGTTTCTTAAATTGCGTGGCTGTGTCTATCATAGACATTTGTAACAATTATAGGTTATTGGTTTAAACTGACATGTCATGCATGCATGAAATAATTATTCAAACATGGAATATAAGGTTCCTAAGTGTTAACCCTACATGTTATTGTTTTGTGACTGCAGCTGATGGCATGAATTTCCCTAAATTTCAGGGATACCTCGAGTTGATAAGCTGGAGATTGAAGGTAGAGGTTATCATACTAACTTGTATGCTGTGCGAGGAATTTATTCTGGTGGAAAAGAAGGGAAAAGTAAAATCCAGTGGCTTAGGTCAATGGTTGGAAGTCCTGACCTCATTACCATTAACGGTATGGGACTTTTAAATGAGAATCTTGCTTTGTTGAGGATACATCTTTGAGTGTTTACTCAGTATGTATACTATGTCCACACTAAAATTAAGCTCCATTCATGAGGAAAATCCTTATGTCAGTAGGTTCAAATGGGCAACAGTCCCTTCAGGGCAGTGAGAATTATGAAATATTTTGGATATGAAGAACAATATAGAATATAGTCTATTTATTTAAGAGCTCGTGTCTGGCTAATTGATCGTAAAGAACATCTAATGTTGCAGGGGAGACTGGAAGGATGTATGAAGCAAATGTTGATGATGTGAGTTACAGGCTTGTGGCAGTCTATACTCCAGTCCGAGAAGATGGAACAGAGGGGCCTCCATTCTCAGTATCCACTGAGCCAATTGCTGTTGGTAAGTTCCAATACCATCTGTTTTTGCATAATAATTTTTGGTGAAACAATAAGTTTTATTAGTCAGTCCCTAATCAATCTTCAAAATTTCATGATTACATATCGAGCTCTAGGCCTATCAGGAAAGAATCTATCTCGAATAGTAGAATTAATTCAAAAGAAAACTATTCAGACTTGCAGTCTTCTCTTAATCCCGAATTAATTTAAAAGAAAACTATCCACACTTGTAGTCTTCTTTTGATCTCAACCTACAGATCGAGGACAGATGATAAGTTTAGTAGAATGATGCTACCCAGAGACTTGTAGTGCTCTAACCTTAACTCATTGATTCATCTATTCATGGGGTTCTTCTGAACTCCTGATCTCACCTTCCAACAACTGGTATATTTTCTTCTTAAAAGTAACAATTCTTATTTGATGCTTTTACTGTGTATGATTCCCAACATTTTACTCGTTTTCCTCTAAGGCGTGGTAATCGATGAACTTCATTTCAAAGGAGCCTGGCTACTTATATCTTGTTATGCTGTTACTAATGCTCAATCTCATTGCAGAACCTGATGTTCTCAAGGATGTGAAAACAAATCTTGATCTAGGATCAGTAAAATTCGAGGTAGTTTATTTGCTTAAGGATTTTTTGATATTGTTTCATATGTAATTTACTTTGTAATATATGCTGATCAATTAACTGCGACTCATTTTGCAAATACTGAATGCTATATACCCCTTTGCTCTAATTCTGTTGGTTCCTATATTTCTTGTTTCCATCCCTGAAACGCATGATGAATTTCTTGTTTCCTATATACATATATATACATATACATATATATATATATACATATATATATATACATATACATATATATATATATATATATATATGCATATGTATATATACATATACATATATATATACATATATATATATACATATATATATATATATATATATATATGTATGTATTCTTCATGCCTTTCAATTTTTAGAGTTGTAATGTTTGTATTTTCTTGCTTGTTACATTTGTTTGCAGGACAAATCTGTTTACTTTGTGTCACTTTTCATTTTGCGCATAGCTCTTTCTTTTCAGTTTGAAATTTTGTTTCACTTAGGCCCTTTTCTGCTGAACTTATTTCTTGTTGAACTGAACTAATTTTAAATAAATTAAAATATACTGAATTGAAAGACGTTTAAATATATATATATATATATATATATATATATATATATATATATATATATAGACACACACACACACACACTAGATAACAACCGTACATTTTCACCGATAATTATTTAATATTATTATTTATTGAAATAAATTTGTATATTTAATTTATATGAGTTATTCATTTTCATTTTATTTCAACATATTCACATAACTTGATAAATAAATATCTTTAAATCATATGAATTTTATAGGATTTGAATATCTAAGTTTTAATGATTTATTTATAAAATATTATGATATACAAAAGTAAATGAAAAGTCAAATAAAAATGTTTTATGTACAAAATTGATTGATCATGGTTTTTTCTATTTCTTTCACAAGGCCTAAACGATTTTGATTCCCTATGAAAATAGTCATCCGCAATAGTCATTGTCTGATCTTCCAGAATTTCCTTCATATTACAACTACAAAATTTAGATTATCAAAAATATTACTCTAGATATGTGTAAATTGAATTTATGAAGAAGTGGTAAACTAAAATGGTGAAAAAAGGTAATCGTAAATAGAGCTAGTAAAAAGAAATTTTTAAAAAAACAATTTTTGGTAAATTTTGAGAAATTTTGTGAGAGCGCCACGTGTCAAAAGTGGCTTCTTTTAGTAGTTATTAAGATATGTACATATGTAGAAATAAGGGATAGAGAGATAAGGGATAATCTATTCAACTGAACTGAATTAAAAAAAATTGAAATATATTTATCTTGAACCTAACTAAATTAAAAAAAAAACAAAAAGTATTTAACTGAACTGGTTTACTAAAAAACTCAAGATAACAGGCCCTTACTAGACATTTGGTCAAAATAAGTCAACAGGTAAGAATATTATCATTTGGATGTTACTAGGTTCGTCATAACAAATATCATACCAGATTTTTTTTAAGGATATCAAATATCTATGTTGGATACAGTGCAAAACCTAAGTATGTAAGCTGGATATACAAATGGAGACTTTTATCTTGGACTATAAGAAGAAAAGAGAAATGTTTAACTGAAAAAGATGTTTTGATGAAACTTTGTATTCAGATATTGGATCTCTAATTAGATGAAACTTTCATGTGTACTTTGGAATTTAGCCATGAGATACTGTTCACTCATGTCCGTGCCATCAACTATATGTACCAATCAATCACAACCTTATACACTTTTAGTTGGAGGAAAAGTAGTCAGTGTTTGATCATTATTTATGTCAGTCATAGCCTCACCTTTGGTCAGAACTCAGTAACAGAACTATGTGGTTGATCTATGTCTTGTTAGAGACGAACTGAATGTTCGGATGGGATGTGCACTAATCCTTGTCCATTTATAAACAAATAGAAAGCTTTGTGGTATCTGTAATCATAGGATACTATAGAGCTCATATATCATCTGGGTGTGGTAGATGATGGGCACAAACTTGTTAATCAAGGTGATAATAAATTTTTACTAGTTATTACTAATGAAGATGAAAGAGCAATCAGGTGATTTGCGTCTTGTTGGTTTTGTCTGGGTTCACTGGTGTTATCACCCAATTCAGAACCTGAAAAAGAAAATAATGCTTAATTATTTGGATACTATAGAGCTCATATATCATCTGGGTGTGGTAGATGATGGGCACTAACTTGTTAATCATGGTGATAATAAATTTTTACTAGTTATTACTAATGAAGATGAAAGAGCAATCAGGTGATTTGCGTCTTGTTGGTTTTGTCTGGGTTCACTGGTGTTATGTTATCACCCAATTCAGAACCTGAAAAAGAAAATAATGCTTAATTATTTGGCCTTCTGGTATACCTTCCAGTAAACTACTCTCATTTGAAGAGCTTCAGGGAGATCCTTGTACTGGGAATCAGAACTAAAGCATAGAAGTATTAAATTTTATTTGGAGAAGAAAGGAGGAAGACAAGATGATTTGGAATGAAAGAGCTTTTTCTTCTTTGACATTCCTTAAACTTCTCTAGACATGATACATATGGACTTCCCTATATAGTTGGGTAAAAGTTTGCTGTCACTGTGTATCCCTCTTATATTCCTGAGCTCATGCACGCGTATTTGTTTTTTTTTGTTTTTTGGTGTGGTTTGTTTTTCCCTGCCTATATTAATATATATATGCTCATTTATCTCACTCCTGGTATATAGGTGCTATTTGACAAGGACCGATTTTCTAAAAAGGTGGAAATATTACATTCTCTACACCCTCATCATTGTAAGTACTTTTATGCATACCTTAACAGCTGCATATGGCAGGTTCCTGGAATAGGAATTCTGGAGAGAAGAATTTTGGAAGTAAATAGAAAGAGAGTTAAGGTTATAAGGCCAGGTTCCAAAACTTCATTTCCAACTACTGAAATTCGGGGAACTTATGCTCCACCATTTCATGTAAGTATTAGACTTGAATGTTTAACAAACTGCTGTTTTGGCAAATGACCTATGTGAACATGATGGTGCAGCTGATTTTGATTGATTCTTGTAATGTTTTCTAATAACAAAATTTAACTTCATAAAGCTCAAGATGTTTATGGTGTCTAAAGTAGATGCTATACCTAAAAGTTAATGCCCTTCTTCCAAGGCTGGATTCACAGATTACCTTAATTTCGTAAAAGAGAGGGTTGGGGAACTCAGGATTGGAGACTTTCCTATTAATATTTACCTTTTTCGCCTGCCAAAAATACTAACACCCCTACATGTAATCCAACAACCTTTATTCGATGAATGTTGTGAAAATGTCAGAGGGTACGAAGTAAAAAGGGGACATTCAATATGCTATTTGATGCTGTAAGGACATTTAGAGAAATGAAGGTTGATATTGTGGCGAATCCAAAGATTGTTTATTTAATGCTAATTCTGGTCCACAAAAAATCTGCCTTCAACTTGCCTCTCATACATGCAGGTGGAGCTATTCCGAAATGATCAGCATAGACTCCGAATTGTTGTAGATGGTGAGAATGAAATAGACCTGATGGTTCAGACTCGTCATTTGCGAGATGTTATTGTTCTTGTCATCAGGGGCATTGCTCAACGATTCAATAGCACATCTCTCAACTCCCTGCTCAAACTAGATACTTAGACCTGTCCAGTTGCACTGAAATTGAATTGAACTGCCAGAGTTGTTTTGGTGTTGGGGTGGCCGGAGTAGTGGTGATGAATTAAATGAATTGATTGCAATTGAACTGTTACGGTTGAAATTGAATTCATTTGAATTGTTTGGAATTGAATTGAATTAGTGATGTGAAACAATTGAACTGGACAGATGCCAAATATTAGACGATTTATGTCTTGATTACACTTTCCTTGTCTGCTAGTATAAATTGTGGGCCAATGCATTTTGTTTTCACTCTTGTTGCACACTGCGGGATACATTAGGGTGTGAGTGTGACTTTTGCTATTAATGTAATTCCTGAAATATCAATGAAACTTCAAAGATCACCAGTAGGGGTGATAATGAGCCGATCCGATCACGATCATCACTATGTTCATGATCGGATCGTTTAAAATTAAGGTGATCACGATCGATCGCGATCGAAGCGATCAAAATAATTCACGATCGTGATCGGCTCGTTTAAGAATCACAATGATCGTGATCGGCTCGTGATCGGCTCGCTATAGATAACCGATCAACTTAAAAGTTAATTTAAAAAATCAAAAATACATAAAATATCAAATTAATAAAAATACACGACAAACTATAAACATACATATTCAAATTAAAATATTTCCCCATTATTATTAATGTATATAATTATATTACCGATCGATCTCGATCATCTTATCGATCTGTTCGCGATCATGATCGAGCTTTTATGTTCATGATCGTTGATCGTTCATTTAAAACGATCATAAAATTTTGATCATGATCGGTTCATTTATTAAATGAACGATCTTGATCCGATCTTTAACCGATCTGATCTCGATCTTTTTAACGAACGCTCGTGATCGTTCTCACCCCTAATCACCAGAAAAGTAACATGAGTTTGTAAGCTAACTTAACCCCAAAAACAAAAACTGATTTGGTATGTTGTTAAAATAAAAAATACTAGATGATACACGTACCGATGCATGGTGGTATACACAAATATCCCTATCAATTTTTTATATATACTAGCTAGGTGGCACCGCGACGATGCGCGGTGAATTTTGGCTGGATAAATCAAAGAAGGCAGAAATTTTGATTAAAGGGGGTTGAATTTTTTGTTTATACAACCATACCGTAGTGATCTAATATTATTTCAAATATATTTGGATACACCATTGTCAATGTAAGGGTTGTAGACTGAATTGATTTGATTAATAATGCGGAGAACTTAATTGAACCAAAAGAAATTAAAAAACAAATCAATGTATTGTTTGAAATAGAATGGATATTGCAACCATATCCAATGAAAATCTCTATTTAATGGTAGAGAAATCTCCAGTCTCGGCCGAATATCAGTACGATTGATTAATGATTATATTCATTGTAGCTATCCTCATCTTCACTCTCATGACTCCTAAGCTCATGGTCGTCGCTCCCTCCATCCTCATACGGATTGCAATACTAAAATAAATCCATATTGTCGAATATATGGATGACAGTAAAATATGAATTGGGTATACCTATCATTAATACATTAACTTAAAACATTTTACCATACCTGGCATTTGAAAAGTACAAGCCTCATCCAGTGCCTCCTCCACATAATTATCTGAACTAAGGAGTCCACGTGCAAGTGCTGCTTCTCTATAACAATCTAGTTCTATGCCATTAACAGTTTCAGATGTTCATATGACTGTGGACCTCTCACGTGATTAAATAGAAGTCTTAAATAGTATCTTTCCCCTTCCATTGGGCTAACAGCTACTAATCGTCCAATGACTTGTTTATTTCTTCTCTTTGCCTAACACCTGTCTGTTGGTATCCATACAAAGTGCTCCGGAAACTCCTTGTATAGTAAATTTAAGGCTTTGGCATCAGCATCAAATTTATTCATCATGAAGAATTCTGTAAGTCTTGTTCTCTTGGAAAATTCATTCGCTACAACTGTTTCAAGGTCACAATCTTTTCTAAAAGTTATAAACTGTTGTCCTGGGAGATGCACTTAATAGTTAGATTCTCCAGGCTGCTTCTGATGGACTAATAATCTCATCAACTGGTTCATTATCCTTAACATTACCCTTACCATTATCCTTACCAGTTCCAAGTGCAAAGCTAATTTTGTCGCTACCTTTGAAGATGTACTTGTGGATATATTTGATGAGCTTAATGGTAGAACATATCTCAACATTGATGTGGTATCCACAGGTTGCAAGTAAATATTGATTATACCCTGCTACCCAGTTATTACCCATCTCAAGGTTTCGTATCTAACAGTTCTTCTGTTGTCTCTTCTTCTGTACAATGGATATCCATCTTTAGGATGTCATGTTATTTCCTGAAATGGTTTAGGAAATCCAAATTTACACTTCCCAGTCTTAATTGTACATGGACAATTTGGATTATACTATCCACATGGACCGTGCATCACATTTATTTTAACCAGCTCAAATAAGTGGGGTTCTTTGTCAGGATCTGGTATCTCGGCACAAATAATTCGATCATATCCATCTGGTCCCAAGGGTTTATTACCAGGTTTTAAAAACACCATCATATGAACATGTGGTAATCCTCTTTTCTGATATTCAATGGAATATATTAGGGAATCCACATGACCAAAAAATTTCTCTCGTTACTAAATCCATTTTCAAATCCTCAACTTAAACTTTAAAAATTCTAGCACACAAATTTAGTCTATCATTGGCAGATTATCCATATCTCAATTTTTTTCAATTTTTTGCCAAGATGGGTTGCTAGTCATTGTCAAAAACACATCATGCTTACCAATTTTTTGTACCATGGCCATTGCATCAAGGTAACGTTGTCGCATATCTCTAGGACCACCGATAAATGTGGCGGGTAAAAACACACGTGTACCAACCTCATTACCAATTCCCAACCCAGCCTCTACACCATCATTAATACCTTGAACCATCTCAGTTCTGAATTCGGCTTGTTTCTCTCTCAAAAATTTCAATTAGCCGGTCTCAAGTTTGATACACATATCAACAATATATTGTTGAAATAGTCTACCAAAGTGTATTAGCATTGTCTTATCACTATCTCTCATCTGAAACTTGTAAGCATAATATTCCATTATCTCTACCAAAGTATATTTGTTTTTCTCCCATCTCTCACAACTGATTGGGGAAAAAAGAAGAGTTTAGCATTTAAAATATTGCAATTGCTAGGCCACAACTATGCAAATCCAATATTTTCTTAGAATTTAAAAAAATGCAAGTATTTTTTAGAAAATTGAATTAATTGGAATACCTCTCATTTCTTCATCAAGGAGGCACTCGAGAGAATCAAATTCTATCATTTTCCCCTCCTCTTTTGTCCTTTTTCATAATGTTACGATCCCATCCAGGCTGACCGTGAGGAAAACATAAGAGGGTATTGCATTGGATCGTAGCAACTGTAGTATTGCTTGATAGTATAAGAATTTTCATTTTTACCAGCTACTTGAACTCTAACGGTTCTTTCTCCATCAACTTTTCCATTATCTACATAGATTCATCCAACGTGACCAACATTGGGGGGGGGGGGGGGGGGGGGGGGGGTTATATCTTCTCTGATCTAAATTGAGTTCAAGTTGAGGATTATTTCTTTGGTAGTTCTGGCTCACTCTTAAGTCCTCTGAAAAAAAATGCGATATAGATTCTCTTCAAGGGTTTTCATTAAAATCTCCATAGTTTGCTTGTCAAACCTTTTGCTGCCATACCGATTCTTCACCTTCCATCATTTCTTTTCATTCAACATTATCACTGTCGAAAAAGTAGAGCTGAACTCCAGTCTTACTGAATCCGTCATATTTTCCTCCCTTATTTTTCTCCAAAGGATTCAGATAATGATATACTTGGCCTTGTATTCGGAATGTATATATTCCATTTGCATTTGCAGTTAGTGTTTAGTCATAAGCTGCGCCAAAAATGGTGAAAGCAAGATTGTTATTGTATGACCTGATATTATTCCTAAAATGTATAGATTGCTTTGCTTCTCCAACTAATAATAAACGCAACTTCTTTAATACCCATGAATTTCAGTTTCACCCTTGCAACAACAAAACACAGATGACTCTCCTTTAAACAGTTTAGCCTTGCAGTGTTTACAATCAGGAAGAGTTTTAAGGATTCTACAACAATTTGGAACACTCTCCGACAACCCAACATTTTTCTTTCTCCTTTTCTGTAATTGACCTAAATAAAAATTATTTCTTTCAAACTCAAATATTTATTAGAGGGTAACATGTAATTTAAACAATATAACATATTTAAATCATCATACTCAAATTTTAATACGTGTTGTATATTGAAACAAACCTGTATTGTTATTGATAGCCGAGTTAGCTTCGCTCTCTTGAAGTCGCTTTTTTTTGTTTCTTTTCAACATAATATTTTCTCCTCTTTGCATTTTTTTTCAACTTCACCCACTGCATCAATATGAAGTTGAAAATCATAAAGTTAAAATAGAATAATATATTGTACTTGAGTTTTCAAAACTCTATACTAAGCATCAGGAAAACAATAAAAAATATAGTTACTACAATTTATAGTATTAAACTTTGTATATTTAAACAAACCTGTATTATTGTTGGTAGTTGGGTTAGCTTCTCTTTCTTGTAGTGTTCTTTTTTGTTTATTTTTAGTATACACTTTTCTCCTCTTTGCATTTTTATCAACTTGGCCCCATGCATCAATATAAAGTTTCAAATTAAAAACACAAAACTATATACTAAGCATTATTAATTAAATTAACAATTACATTAATTAGGGAAGAAACTTATAAACGGCCCTTAAAGCATAAAAATTGATGATAAACTACAAATTACTTGTAAAAAAAAAAAAAATCAAACAGCAGTGCACCGCAATTCAGTCATAAATGTCGTATATTTAAACCAACCTATATTATTGTTGGTAGTTGGGTTAAACATACCGACAAGGGGATCTGTTGTTGGCATCCTGTGGCGCGGTTCATGAAGAATATAAAATGAGTTCAGTAGCTTGAAACAATTTATAAAACTATATAGTATAAAACTCATAACAGATTCTGAAGTACATTATTGAACATGCACAATACATCAATTTATGTTCATTCACTTGTAAGAATGAATGGTAATTCAAATTGCGAATAACAGGTGGACTTTCATACTAAACTAAAGAAATTCACTCAACATGTTACTTGCAAGTCTTTTTAGTGTGATCCAAACCCTTGCATTTGCTACACTGTCGCTGAAGTTTCATCTTTGGTTTTTGCCGCGAAAACACGTTACACTCCCGAGAAACGATAGCAATCAAATCTAACATTATCCGTAATACCACTAAAAATAATAACATAAGCAAAGAAATAGTGTATTTCTTGAATTTTCACACCTTTACCAGATTCTGTTGAAACACTGCATACGCTTTACTTTTAAAGATAATTTTTTCAATTGATGAAAATTATATTATAACATATGGTATACAACATAGCCTATATATTATTTTAATAAACCACCATGAAGATGGAGGGATTATATTGTGTTCTCTAAACCCTTAAGGAAAAAATAAAACCAACGAGGTCTAGAGTTTACATCTGTGAAAAGTAGATGGCAACAAGACGAGGCATGCAAACCTTTGAAGTACACAAGTGCTCCCAAAAAATTAGCTTTTTGATGACATTTTAGGTCACCAAAAGCAGCAAATAAGCAACATATCCTAGCTACATTTACTCCCAATTGCAGTGAAAGTCTATCAGCAAATCGCATAGGCAAAACACAAAGCGGCACCCAGAGCATGTAAGGAGCAACAAGCTAGATATCCTCAATGTCTTAGTTGGGTCACACTGTGTTGGGCAGTGGCACTTCGTGGACCCTTGCTGCAAAGCCCAGTTTGTTGCAGACATTGTGCGGTGCAAAGTATACTCTTTCCTGTCAAAACATGTGTTAATCTTCATCAAGAATAAAAATCGTCTCCAGTATCAGTCCATGATGTGAGAAATTCTCACAGATGGCGTATTGGAACAATCCAGACTATAAGTCCTCTAATGTTAGATGGTAGCGATGGCCCCCAAAGAGTTGAGAACATTTGTATTGTCTAGTGAACTTAGAAAGTTCATCGGCATGTTGATTAGCTTCCCTAAGAGTACGTGACAAGGAATTGATATGCAGCTTTCTATGGATCTCATCCAAAGAGAATGGCAAAAGTGTATTCCTCATCCTCCAAATAAAAATTGATACCTTTTTTGGCAGCAGGATGTCCCAGGTTTGCCAGTGGTAGAGACATCATTGATATCTTTTCGTCTGAGAACATGAAAAGCAGATCTGATAGAGAATTCTCCATGGGAACCTGGCTTCCAAATGAGTCTATCTTGATGTTCATACTTCAATTCAGCAACCTGCAACAATTGAATCAGATTTGTAGCTATAAATGGCTCCATCAAGTAAATATAGAAATCTTTTATGCTAAAAAATTCAGCAATTGTAATGTGAGTGAAAGGAATTTCTATGTGCTGGGGCCATTTGTAGTACACTGCTCTTTCTCCTAACTAATTTGCATCCCAAAATGGACTGTTCCCTCTCCCAACTAGGACCTGTGAGAAAGAATTAGCAAGCTCGGTGATACCACAAATCCTAGACCAGGTCTGTGATGTTTTATATGACTGTGGGACTGACCATATATGCTTTGTCCATAGTGCTGAATTGGTTTGCAATTTCCACCATAGTTTGGATGAGAAGACTTTAATGGTTGTCCTTATATCTCTGAAGCCCATTCCCATTCTCTGCAGTAGGTAAACACAGCACCTTCCATCTCCTCCAACTTCTTCTTTGTCCATACTCAGACTCCCCCTAAAAGAATTTTGAGCAGATTCCTTCCATCTTCTTCACTACCTACTTTGGAGGATTGAGTAATGCAAGTATGTGAGTGGGAATGGCCAGCAACACATAATTGTTCAGTATCGTTTTCCCAGCACTGGATAGGCATGGTTTTCTAGTTGAAAGTGGGCTTCTCCATCCTTTCAAAAAATAGTAAATAATGCCTGACCAGATTTCTTCTTCTAAAGATTGGAACTCCAAGATAAGGAAAGGGCATTTTCCCAAGTCTCATTCCCAAAATTCTTCTCGTTACTCTGATCCTATCAGTTATTGTGCTATGATGAAGAAAACATTCAGACTTGGAGTAGTTGATCTTCTGACCAGAGACTGCCTCATATGCATGTAAAAATGCTCTCAGCCTCCTTAAATTCCTTTTTCTACCACTAAAAAAATGGCAGTGTCATCTGCATACATCAGGTGGGAGATAGGGTTTACATTTCTTGGCATTTTGAAACCATCCAGATTTTGAATCCTTACTAGTTCCTTAATTCCTTTTGAGAATGCCTCAGTGATGATGTCATAGAGGAGTGGTGAAATAGGATTACCCTTCTTTATCCCTCTGGTTGAAGGAAAGAATCCAGTTGCTAGCTGCACCATTGATGAGTACAGAGAACCATGCAGCTTCAATATTTTACAGAATTAATCTGACAAAAGTTCCATGAAATCCAAACTGACGCATAACTGAGTTGAGGAAGGACCAAGACACCCTGTCAAAAGCATTCTGCATATCAAGTTTGACAATAAGGTTATTGGAGTTTTGGTTGTTCAAAAGCTTGACCATTTTCAGCATCTGCAGAATGTTATTAGATATATCTCTGCCCTGTAAGAAACCTGACTGCTCTTCAGATATTATTCTTTGCATGTGTGGCTTCAGTCTCTCCATCAGAAGCTTAGAGTAGATCTTGTTGATAGACTAATTGGTCTGAATTCTCCAAAAGTTGCAGGGTTGTCCTTTTTAGGGATTGGTGCCAACAAAGTGCTGGAAATAGCTCTTGGCAGCTTCTTCCCTGACATAAATTCAGTAGCAGATTCCAGGGGCAGCCCAATAGTGAGGCCAATGTGGTCCTTGCCTCAGGCCCAAAATATTTACTAATTTTACAGGCCCAAAATTTTAAAAAATCATAACTAATTATATATTAAAAACTCAGTATTTTTGAGCCTATTTGATTTATAATCCAAGTTTTTTGGGTCCATTTTAAAACTAAAAATAGCCTTTCAAAGCCCTTTTGTTATAAAAATGAATTTAATTGTTAAAAAAGTTTTTAAGGGAAAGAAAAGGGTTTTCAGTCCATCCTCACGGAACTTCAATTTATTCGACTGTCCATCCCTCCCTTTGTTGGACTTATTTATTCATTTATTATCAATTTTGTTTGATAGAAAATGATTCTGCCAAATGATAAATATAAGTGTGTTTTTTATTTGTCGGATTTAATTATATTTTTCAATATTGGGAGATTCTTTTTTAAAAAAATCGCCTCAGACCCTAAAATAGTTAGGGCCGGCACTGCCAGATTCCAAAAGCTCTTGCTTAATGACGTCCAAGTAGCAAGTGTAGTAGTGTCCAGAGAAGCCATCTGAAGTAGGAGTCCCTTCCGGGTTGAGACCAAATGTTGCAGCCCTTAATTCCTTCATGTCTATGCTCCTTAGCAAACTTGCATGCCACTTCAGTGATGATTGTAGGGATCACATCCATAAAATGTTTGTGGTACTGTCCTGTGAGGTCCATTTCCTCCACCTTCTCATTCAGCAATTCCTCATAAAATCTAGTGCCCTCCTGCCTAATTGCTTCTGGATCAGACAACCAAACCCCTTCCATTGACTTGATCTTTGTGATTCTGGATTTACATCTCTTTCCTTTAACTGCATTGTGAAAGTAGCTGGAGTTTGCATCACCCTCCCTCAGTCATTTTACATTAGCTTTCTGTCTCCAAAAGACAGTAACTTCCTTTTCCGATTTGATTAGTAGAGCCATCTCCCTGTTCAAACTGATCAAATATTCCTCCCTCCCTGTCTATTGATATATGTCCTCCATTGCTGTGACATTTTTCTCAGCATCAACTAAATTTTGGTGGACATTTCCAAATGATTCTCTATTCCACTGCCTGAGTATGATCTTCAGTCTCTTTAGCTTAAAAACCATGTTGAAAAGGCCAGTAAACTGAGATGGCTGATCCCAGTTCTCTATAACCAATTCCAAGAAATTTGGCATGTTTTCCACATTTGTGGAATCTGAATGGTTTAGGGACTTGTTCTACTGAATCCTTAATTGATATCAACAATGGATTATGATCAGAGGTATTTCTGTTCAAGACATGCATGGATGTGTGTGGAAACTTGATGATCCAATCCAAAGTGCACATAGCTATGTCCAATTTCTGGAGCAATATGTCCTCCTTTACTCTGTTGTTAGTCCAAGTGAAGGTGCTGCCTACTGTAGGGATGTCTTGCAACTGTCACCTATGAGTTTTCTGAATTCTCTGATACTGCCCAACGGAGGAGAGTGCCTGGCCCTTCTCTCAGAAACAGAAGCTACTGTGTTAAAGTCACCTACATAAATTGTAGGAGCGAGTGGAAGGTTAAGCAGTTCAGGCAAAAGTTTCTGTCGAGGTACCCTTGTTGTTTGAGCATAGACAAAAACAATATCCTCAATTTTTCTAGGGTTAATTATGGGCTCAATTAATAAAAATAAGGATATATTGTGCTTCCTTCTAATATGTCTAACTCTACGTTGAGCTTTTTTGTTTTTATTACCCCTCACATTCCACGTAGATATTAAGACTCATCATAAAGACTTAGTAGGATTTAGGACAATTTTGTATCTGGTTGTAACATTTATTTTACCTTGGGTGTAATCTTTTTTATTATATTTCCTTTTCCCTTGTAACTAAATTAGTTTGACTCACAGATTGACTCACAGATTGACTTACCTTGAAAGGGTAATCACCATTTTTTGTCTACCCTTTCATTTGATAGGTGACTAGTAGGAGTGCCATGCATACTTAGTAACTTACCTTGAGGGCTATCTAAATTCTCTTGTCCTATCTTAGTATCAGAATGACTTCCAAGCTTATCTAGATATTGCTCATCCTCAACTCATGTACATGTTCATGCAGTATTCTTAATCAAAGGATTAGTAATAGATTCACGGGGTATTCGCCACTTCGAT
This sequence comes from Sherardia arvensis, assembly GCA_948330725.1. Lineage (NCBI taxonomy): Eukaryota > Viridiplantae > Streptophyta > Magnoliopsida > Gentianales > Rubiaceae > Sherardia > Sherardia arvensis. Next base: position 26,464,364 of record OX415236.1, read on the forward strand.
GGAAAGCGGGGTATTTGCCAGGGGATCCTCTTTTCCCCCTTCTCTTTGTTATCTGCATTGAGTACTTCTACAGGCTTTTGAAAATCTGAGCATTCTCAAGTCACTTCACCTGTCACCCACGATGTGATGTGTTAAAGATCACCCACCTGGCCTTCGCGGATGATCTTATGCTCTTTTCTAAGGCGAATACCGATTCAGTGCATATACTCATGGCGGCCCTGAATGACTTTGCGAGGACATCTGGCATCACTGTTAATGCTGCAAAGTCTAAGTTGTTTGGAGTTGGCATCAAGGAGGACCTCAGCTTTACAGGCATTTCCTGGGCATCTTTCCCGGTTCGATATCTTGGTGTACCTCTTGACTCCAACAAGCTAAAAGTGGCGCAATTCAATGTGCTACTAAATAGAGTGGACTTTGAAGTTGCGAAATGGAAGGGACACACTCTATCGTATGGAGGCAAGAAGGAACTGGTGAAATCCATTGTAGGAGGCATTGCGGGATTCTGGATTAAGAACTTCATCATCCCCGTGACAGTGATGGAGCCCTTGAAGAGAAAGTGCATTTCATTCCTCTCGGGGGCATCAGAGAAGAGAAAGGTAGCCTGGAAAGAGTTGTGCTCGTCGAGAGAAAACGGAGGACTAGGGATCAGCGATTTCCACACTTGGAACCAGGCAGCTATGGCACAGAAGTTGTGGGACCTCCACTCAAAGATGGACAACCTTTGGGTGAAATGGATGCATGCGTTCTACTTCCGAAAGGATGGAGTCATGTGGATGCACCCAAGGATAGCTAATAAAAGATTGCAAGACAAATGATCCACTCACATTGAGGACATCTGCACGCTGCGAAACACACTGAAAAACATGTTTGGAGGGGATACAGGACAAATGATTGCCACCCTTCGGAGCTGGGCAGTCTCGGGGAAGTTTACATCCAATGCTTATTATTTCATACACATGAAGACCTACCCACAGGTCTACCATGAGCCGGACCAGCCGCGGGAGAGACTGTTTAGAGGTCTCTGGAGGGGTTTTGTATCAGCCCGGTTCTCCTTTGATAGGTCGTTTTTCTACCAAATAAATTTGAAAACAATTAGGTTTAAATTTAAGTATATCGTAAGCAGGGTCGATCCCACGAGAAACAGTGTAATCAAGTTCTTATCTCTAAAGATGCAATTTTGGTTAGTAACCACCATTAACTTTGAAAGATTTTGTTTTATGAACTACTAAACTAAATTAAACTATAATATGAACGAAAATAACAATTAATATAAAAATGCAAATAACACGAAGACACTCACATAATGCAATCTGGTTTCAGGTAAATCCACATTAACATTTAATTCATTCGATCACGGGCTCAATCATTAATTAAGTTGCATGAATCATTCAGTTATAGACTGCCGAGAATCAGCTACAAGACAAAGTCCAATTTCTTCTTAGTTTTTCGAAAGTCGGCAAGGATCAGCTATAAACTGACTACTTCTCTGATTAAGATATAATCTAGCTGGAATCAGCCTAGACCTAGATTTAATATCTTAACAACTTTAAGGGCCTGTTTGCCAGAGTTTTTCTAGTAAAGCAGTTCAGTTCAGTTCAGTATTTTTTTATTTTTTTCAGTTCAGTTCAGTATTTTTAAATATTAAGTTCAGTTCTGTATTTTTTTATTTTTTTCAGTTCAGTTCAGTATTATTAAATATTTTTCAGTTCAGTTCAGTATTTTTTAATATTTTTCAGTTCAGTTCAGTATTTTTTAATTTTTTTTAGTTCAATTCAGTATTTTTTTTTATTTTTTTCAATTCAGTTAAATAGTTTTTTATTTTTTCAGTTCAGTTCAGTATTTTTTATTTTTTTCAGTTAAGTTCAGTTCAGTTAATTATTTTTTTATTTTTTCAGTTCAGTTCAGTTCAGATAAATATTTTTATATATTTTTTCATTTCAGTATATTTCATATATATTTTTATTATAGCTCTCTACTGTTTTTTCGATTCAGTTCAGTTTATATTCAGTTGAATTCAGATCAGATCAGAAAATTAATTTTTTCAAAATATGATTTAATTTAGTCATACTATTTTCAATGTATTTACTTTTTGTTCATTTCATAGCAATTCAAATCCATTTTTTTAAGTTCGTTGATGCTATTCAACTTAATGTAGGTGTACTATTATATTTAACTATTCTAAATCAATAAACCTTGTTCGATCAAAGTAATTCAGAAGTAATATTACTCTTTCGTCATACATTTAATTTTAATTCAAATCAACTCAGTTTCAAATCATATCAAATCAATTCAAAATAATGGCACTTAGTTCGCTTCAGTATCTTCACCAAAAAATAGACTGCAAAATTGTTGTTGCTATATTCAATCGAACTTGATTTCATTTCTTCCTTCCTTTGAGGCGGAGCAATTCCTTATCCTCCGTTGCTTGAACATTATCGTCATGCTCTACAACAGGTATCACAATCTTTCCCATTCGCATATAGTTATGAAATATGATTGTTGCTACTATTATGGCCATTTGCTACTCCTCCTTCATTTGAGACATCGACTTAAGCATGCGTCATCTATTCTTCAAGTTGCCAAATGACCTTTCCACAGTGTTTCGTAGAGAAGAATGTCGATATTTAAATTGCTCCAAAATTCTTCTAACATTTCTATTTCTTTGAAAATCCGGTAAATGGTACCTTGCATTTGGATCCATAAAAGGTGCCAAATATCCTTTTTTATTTGGATATCCCGAATCCCTCAAATTATATTTTCCTAATATTTAATGTAAGGTAAACTTAGAGCATAATATAATATTATGTGATTTAAATAAGAAGTAAGTGCATTACATACGTACCTTACGGTGGGTGTGGAAAATTAAACTTTGAACCTTGTCAATAATGAACTTTTTTACTATAATTTTGTTTAGTTCAGTTCAGTATTTGTTTTTATTTTTTTCAGTTCAGTTCAATAAATTTTTTATTTTTTTAGTTCAGCTCAGTTCAGTTCAGTATTTTTATTTTTTTCAGTTCAGTTCAGTATTTTTATATTTTTTCAGTATTGTTCAGTATTTTTTGTTTTTTTCAGTCCAGTTCAGTATTTTTTTATTTTTTCAGTTCAGTTCAGTATTTTTTTATTTTTTTCAATTCAGTTCAGTATTTTTAAATATTTTTCAGTTCAGTTTATTGTTTTTTTTATTTTTTTCAGTTAAGTTCAGTTCAGTTCAGCGACAAATAAACTCTAGCAAACAGGGCCCAAGTACAAAAGAAACCCGATTCAGATAATTCATAATCAGATCAGCTGTCACAAATTACCCACCCATTATTCTCACTATTTGTTGTTAGTTTCGCCATTATTCTTTTTTAATTGAAACCACTTGAGAAGTGGAGGGAAATTTATTGGCTCTAGACCATAAAAAAGCCAAACAAAATGGCATAAGATTCCTTCATAGAAGGTTACAATGATGAGCAGAAGCTCTTTGGAGAATAAAACTCCCAAAAAGAATGAGCTAAGATGGAGGTATATACACTCCACCATACAAAAGAATAGAGATCCCACTAATACTTTTCTAGAAATTTATTAGTGAATTGCTATGCAAAACACAATGCGGTATCTAGAATGTTATAGTGGAATGCCAAAAATACACGACAGTAGTAACTGCTTTGATGCTGAAACTGGTGTTGGTGCAGCAAGATCCATCAGAAGGAAGATCCTGAGATGTTGGTGCAGCAAATGTTGCTAAATCAAACCTTGCAAAAAAGAGAGATAGTAATTATTCAGTAGCATCCATTCCAGTAATTCTAATGGTTGGACAGTTCATATTATCCAGAAGGATCAGACCTTGGATTTTTTGAGAGCATAGTTGGAAGGACAAAAGGGTGCAAACTCCAGATGAGATTCCAGTCTTTGCCAATGCATCAGCCACCTGATTGGCCTGCCTATATTGATGAACAATTTTACCAGCACCAAGGGAATGGATGGAGCAGGCAAGATGGTATAAGGTCCATGGGGCCTTATTTGGATCTTGGATAGCTTGCTTAGCCAACAAATAGTCAGTTTCTATTAAGAAAGGCTGTTGTAGGCCAAGACTGAGCTCAAAACCTTTCTGTATTGCCATGATTTCTCCCTGCAATGAGTCAGCATAAGTGCAGAAACCAGAATACATAGTAATGACTGAACCAGATAAGTCCCTAATCACAATACCAATAACAGTTCTATTAGGGGGGTGCCAAGAGGCATCAACATTAGTTTTATATCCAGAAACTGGTGGAGACCATTTGATAGCTGAGATTTAGAGCTGTGGTGGTCTTGTATGAGTAGGAAGAAAACCCAAATTTGCAAGGTCTATATCAAAGGGGGACCTAGTAGCAATAGGCCTGATAGTAAAAATCTCAAAAACATAGTCCTTAATAGATTTTTTCAAAATGTTAGAATTGGGACTAATGTTTTCAAAGAGATATGTGTTTCTGGCTTTCCAAATATACCAACAAATAATGGCAGGCAGTATGCAAAAGAGACTGTTATGAAGTTTTAAACTTCCAGTGTAAGACCAATAATAAGATAATCTGTCCCATAAAAAATTAGGGTCTGCAATACCCACAATTTGATGAAAAAAGGACCATAGGGATAGAGCAATAGGGCAATGGTTAAAACAGTGATCTATAGTATCAGAATTGATGCAAAATGGGCATTTGGATGGAAGATGAAAGCCCATTTTAGTCAAAATATCAAGAAAAGGTAAGAAAGTGTTAATAAGCTTCCACATAAAAATACTTACCTTTTTCTGAATTATGATATTCCATGCCTTGTTGATTGATTGAAATGTACCCCTTCTGTTCTGAGAGTGTCATAGGCTGATTTAAAACTGAAATCACCATTGAAGCCTGGCTTCCATATTAGTCTGTCTTCCCTTTCAGAGTCAATGCATGCTGTCTGTAAAGTGTAAATAATGTCAGATGGTGAGGAATTAATTTACATCATATAAGTACCTCTGTTTGAGATGAACTCTTGCACAGTACAAGATGAGAGGATGATAGTGGTATCTGGATTGATAAGATCCATAAGAGGACCTCTTCCAGTCTAGTTGGAAGACCATAAGTTACATGTCCCTTTACCAATGAGGACTCTTGTAAGTTGTTCAGCATTAGGGTTGATAAGAGAGATCCTCTACCGGACTGGAGAAGTCTTGTAGGATGGTGGTATTTTCCAAATAAATTGGGCCCAAAGAGCTGTGTTCAGTTGGAATTTCCACCAGATCTTCATGGAGCAGGCTTTGATGAATGGACCTGATGCCTAATCCATTTTCATCCAAAGGAAAACAGATATCTTTCCATTTCCTCCACACTTTTTTGGCCCTAAGTTCAGTCTCACCCCAGAAGAAGAGGGAGAGTAGCTTCTCAATTTTTCTGATCACTGCAATTGGAGGCTTCAGTACACTCCATATATGTTGAGGTATAGAATAGATACAAGACTGGATTAGTGTGATCTTTCCCCCAGTGGACAGACACTTTTTTTTCCAATTGTTCAACCTGTTTTCAATTCTCTGTATAAGTGGCTGAAAATGAGATATTAGTGCTCTACCAGAAAATATAGGAACACCAAGATAATTAAAAGGCATTCTTCCCTGTCTCATTCCTAGAGTGTCCTTCACCTGTCTTAGTTTAAAGTTGGAAGCATGTTTCCCCAAATAAAATTCACTTTTATCAAAGTTAATCTTTTGGCCAGTGGTTTGCTCAAAGATAACTAAGAAGGCTTTAATCTTCTTCAAATTATTTTTAGAAGCCTTCAAAAAGATAATAGTGTCATCTACATAGCTTAAGTGGGAAATAGGTTCATGACTTCTAGGGATATCATAATATTCTAACCTTCCAGTAGCAAAAACATATGCCAAGCTCCTTGTAAAACATTCTGAAAAAATATTAAACAGAAAAGGTGACAGAGGATCACCCTATTTAATACCCCTAGAAGGTTTAAAAAAGCCATTTGGTTTACCATTTATAAGCACAGAAAAATGGGCATCTCTCAAGTTTTTCATGATACAATGTACAAAACTACCATGGAATCCAAAATGAAGTAAGATTGTATTTAAATAGGCCCAAGATACTCTGTCAAAGGCTTTCATCAGATCCAGTTTGATGATGCAATTAGGTGTTCTGACTTTTCTATCAAGAAACCTAACAAGCTCTTTAACATATATCACATTATCAGAGATATCTCTAGACTTCATAAAGGCAGACTGATGAGGAGATATAATTCTATGCATGTATGGTTTCAGTCTTTCCATAAGTAGTTTAGAAAAAAAATTATTGATACAGTTAGAAAAACTAATTGGCCTGAAGTCTTGAAAAGTAGTAACTGTATCTTTTAGAGGGATTAAGGTAATCCATGTTGAGGATATACCCACAGGAATTGAGGATGATCCCATGAAATCTTGAACAACAAGAAGGAGATCATTCTTAATTATATCCCAACACTTTATGAAGAATTTTGAGGAGAATCCATCAGGACCCGGGCTACTATTTTTGTTAAGACTAAAAACAGTAGCTTTAAGTTCTTCAATTGTGACAGGTATGATGAGGTCATTATTATCCTCAGTGGTAATTAATGTAGGGATTTGACTAATAAAATGGTCATGAAAATCACCATTTAAAGGATAATATGGTTCAGATAGCAGATCTATAAAGAAAGTCAGAGCTTCTGCTTCAATAACTGAAATATTATCAAGCCAGATCCCACTGGAATTTTGTATCTTAGTGATACTCAATCCATTTCTTTTCTCCTTAACTGAGTGGTGAAAATATTTTGAATTTTCATCCCCATCTTTAAGCCACTTGATTCTGGCTTTTTGTTTCCAAAATTTAGTTTGCTCTTTGATGGATCTGAGGTGTAAGGCTTTAAGTTTATTCAACTTGATAAGTTCATAAGTTGAATTATCAAGATCAAACACAATTTCCTGTAACCTTAGAGCTTCAGCAGATTGAGCAACATTATTTTCAATGTTAGCAAATACTAGCTTATTCCAGGTTTTAATTGTGAGCTTTAACCTTCCCAGTTAAAGGAAAAAAGCAATCATGCCTGTTTCAGTCAATGGGAGATTCCATTCACTGGATATCAGTGGAAGGAAATCATCCCTATTAAACCAAGCATCTATAAACCTAAAAGATCTAGGGGGGGAGGGAATTTTACTACCTATAGAAAGCAGTAAGGGGGAGTGGTCTGAGGTGTCTCTGTTAAGGACTTGGATAGAAGAAGATGGAAAATTCTGAATCCAAGTCAAGGAAGCCTGTCCTCTATCAAGCTTTTCAGTGGTGTAGGAATTAACCTATTGTTGGACCATGTAAAAACATTACCAACAGAGTTGATTTCTAGCAAAGCTTTTGTAGCAATGAACTGATTAAATTCAGCCATGCTTTTGGCACTAGGATGAGAGGGACCTCTATATTCAGAGGATGATTTTATTGTGTTAAAATCTCCAATGAGAAAAGTCTTGTCAAGATCAATAGCAGAGAGAGCATCCCAAATAAATTTCATTCCTGGAATGGTTCTCAAAGCATATACAAAAATTCCAGTCATTGATTCATTTAACCTAGTGCTAAAAATATCAATAGAGAGGAATTGAGGATGATCTTGTTTAACTGAAAGTTGTAGATGATTATTCCACATAATCCAAAATTTTCCATTTTGTGAACAAAAGGAATTGGAAAAGTGTAATTTTCTTCTGAATGTATCACATTTATGATTCCTATGCCATGGTTCAATCAGGCATAGTAGTTCAATCCTGTGCTGTTGGATTAGGTCAGCTAATCTGTCCTTAGAGGTTCTCATCCCTCTGATGTTCCGAACTAAGAACTTACTATTTATTGTTGTATTCATTAAAAACTATTTTTTGAACTCCTTGATCTTGTTAAAACCTTGTTAGGAGATGGGATTTCTGTGATTTTTTGGGAGTAAATTTCCTATTAATTTGAGTGAAAAAATTTGCAATAGCTGACTTATCTGAAACAGACTTTTCAGTTGGCAAATGTGATTCAGTCAAAGAATTAGGAGGGTTTGAGGAGGAAAAGCTCTTTGGCGACTGAAACGATTCTGACCTGAATCCCCAAATCTTCATCTCATTCTCCGGCACCGCCTCTATGGCGGAGCCATCAACCTTGATCCCAGCCCCGCCCGTGGTGTCCTATGCACAGGCGGTGGCGCATAACACTGTTACAGTGAATAGGAACTCAATCCCGATCGGAGTCGTCTTCAATCCAAAGCCGAGAGTTGACCATCTCAGGGAACCAGACCTTCACTTTTCCGATGAGGAATGTGATTGACTGGAAGAGCCTTTGAAACATACCCTAGTTGGGAGGTTTTTACGGGCCAGACCCAGATTGGATAAACTCCGGAAGGATTTCCAGACGGCTGGTTTCGTGGGTAAATTGGAGATCTATTTACTAGACAATAAGCAGGTACTAATACACTTTGATCTTGCAGAGGATTACTACATATGCTGGATGCACAAGGTTTGGAGCTTTGGATCGTACTCAATTCGGATTACGAAATGGAGCCCCGACTTCGACCCGAATGCTGATTCCCCAATTGTACCGGTATGGATCGCATTATATGGTTTAAAAAGATAATTTTTTGATGAACATGCTATTATGTCTATTAGAAATCTGATAGGTTTGCCAGTTTAAATTGATCAAGCTACTTTGAATAAAACCCGACCTCATGTAGCTAAGGTCTGTGTAGAACTGGATGTAACCAAGCCTTTGATTGATAGAATTTGGCTTAGCTTTTGAAATATGGGATATTGGCAAAAGATTGAATATGAAAGTCTCCCTTTTTATTGCCAAAAATGTCTAAAGTTAGGTCATCACAGTGATATTTGTTAGACTGAAAATAGGCCTAGGCATAATAATCCATGGAAGCCTACTTTGATTGAGAATTATGAAACTAATGCTTTATCTTCTGGATTAGCTAACAAGGAAAAAAATGAAACACCAATTGATCTCACTAATGAAGCATCAGTTAAAAATATCTCCTTGGAAAAGAGAGGTTTTGTGGATGCAGGTACAGGTATGCTGGTTTGGAGAGAAAAAAAAGAATCTAACTACTTTGGAAAACCAGCATAATGTTGAACAGAAAGGGAAACAGGTTACAACAAATCCCACAATTGATCAGACTGGAAACCACAAGGTAATGGCAGAAAAAGCTCCTATAGTTGATGCACATGATTATAAAACAGATGATACCAATCTGTTAGAGAAGGATGCCAGTGATTCAAACACTGGCTCCTTAGAATTTAATGTTTCAATTGATATTCCCTCAGGTGAAGAAGCAGTTACAGAGGCTTCTGACACACATCAAAGCCAAGGAAATACTGGAGCAAAGAAATCTGAAGAAAAGCAGAATATCAACTTTACAACTGAAAACAGCCACTCAGATCTCAACCATATCATGGACAATCAAGATTCCAGTTTGGTGGTGCAAAGGACTGATGCTAAGAAAACAAATCAGATGGTTAGTACATGTATGAACACTACTCTATCTACTGAAGAATTAGCTATGATAAATAGTATGCCTGCTTTACCAAACTTACAATGGTCACAAGTAAAAAGAGCTAAAGACACTGAAGGAGACTTCTTGTTAGAACCATTATTACATGATAAAAACAGATTTGGTAAATTGCTTTCATCTACATTATCTGATATGAATAACCAACCTGATCAAACTGTCAAGAAAAAGAGAGTTAAAAAGGACTACACTGGTTCACAGAAGACAGTTGCCACTAGATCTCAAATTGACCCTCATGCATTAGTTTAATTATGTCAAGTATCAATTTATGTGTTTGGAATGCTAGAGGAATTAGGAACTTTAGAACACAAGCTAGAGTACTAAATATAAAAAGGAAAAATAAAATTGGTTTATTTGTAATATTAGAACCTTTTCTGGACAGCACTCATCTCTCATCTGTTGCATACACTCTAGGTTATAATAATTATCATGCGCATCCTAGAAATAAAATCTGGATTTTATGGAATGATGAGTACAATATCACAATTGCTGCTACTCATGATCAATATATAAGAACAGACATAAGACATACATCTTTAGATACTATGTGGCATGCATGTTTTATTTATTCTAGACATAATACAGTTATTAGAAGAGAATTGTGGGCTGAATTGCAAGCACATAGTAATCTACCAACTGTATTTGTAGGGGACTTTAATACTGTGAGGTTTGCAAATGAATATATAGGTCAGTCTACACCAAACCTAGATTCAATGTTGGAATTCAATGAGTTTATAAATGAAAATAATTTGACTGAAATTCCAACATCAGGTAATTTGTTTACTTGGACTGGAAATAGAAGAATGAGATCTGGGAATATATGTACTGTTTGGGAAAGATTAGATAGAGGCCTAATTTCACAATCTTTTCAAAATATTTTTCCAAATAGCAGTGTTAGAGTCAATTCTAGGCTGAACTCAGATCACTCTCCTCTAATACTCAGACTAGAAAATCATGGAATACAAAATATCCCCAAGTCATTCAAATTCCAAAACTGTTGGATATCTCATGATAATTTTTTAGATGTGGTAAAGAGTAATTGGAGAGAGGATACAGGAGTATATGGAATGATGAACTTCTCTGTTAAGCTTAGAAGGCTAAAAAATAGGCTCAAAATTTGGAACAAAGAGGTATTTGGGAATATTCAGGATAATGTGAAAATTGCAGAGGATAAAGTCCTACAGAAAGAACTGAATCATCCGATAGTAAATTCAGGAACTAGTAGAACTGAATTACACTTAGCTCAGGCTGAATGGACCATAGAACTACTAAGAGAAGAGACCTTTTGGAAACAAAAGTCTAGATTAAAATAGTTAGCTGAGGGAGATTTAAACACAAAGTTTTTTCATTCTACTGTTAAGGCCATGCATGCTAGACAGAAAATAGCTCTGATTAAAAATTCAAATGATGAATGGATAACTAATCCATATACTATTGGATCAGAAGCTGTTTATTTTTATCAAGGCCTTTTGACTAATGACATTTTGAGTGTTGATGAGAATATTACAGAGGAATTACTGCAGCAAGTACCAGAACTGATAACTGAGGAGATGAATATGAATATAATGAAGCAGGTGGATACACAGGAGCTAAAGAAAATAGTGTTCTCAATGGATGGAGATTCAGCTCCAGGACCTGATGGGTATTCAGGTATTTTTTATAAACATTGCTGAGAGATAATTGAAAGGGATCTAGTTAATGCAGTAAATGAGTTTTTGATAGGTGTACCAATACCTAGAGCAATAACTGCTACTTTCATTACACTTATACCAAAAAGACAAGTCAACACCACATTTTCTGATTTTCGACCTATAAGTCTGTGTAACTTCCTTAACCAAATTTTTTCAAGAGTCTATACTGATAGAATGAAGCCCATAATTCCATTATTGATCTCCCCTGAACAATCTGCATTTGTGCAGGGAAGAGAATTGGCTGATAATATACTCCTCATGCATGAATTAACTGATTATTTCCATAATAAAACAGGGGGTTTTAATATATTCTTGAAACTTGACATGTTGAAAGCATTTGATAGAGTCTCATAGAGTTTTTTAACTAAATTACTTCTAAAACTAGGTTTCAACACACACTTAGTATCAAATATTATGGGCAACATAAAAGCATCAACATTTTCGATTTTAGTTAATGGAAAACCCTATGGATTTTTTAAGGCATCTAGGGGGATAAAACAGGGAGACACATTGTCTCCATATCTGTTTATCCTAAAGGGAACTAGAAGAGTTATTGCTCCGATCAATAAATAGATTAATTAAAAGCATTAAAAACATGAAACTACGTAGTTTTTGCCTAAAACCGCCACATAACCGCCACAAGTTCACCATATTCCGGCGCCTACCATTTTTATATATTCCGTTTTTTGTTTCTTTTAATATTATTGTTTCATTCTTTCCTCATGCTAATAATTAACACGTCCGCGAAAGGAAAACATGAATGTGCGATATATGAAACATTGCATGGAAATATTCTTCTGTATCAATACAGAATAATGACAACGCCGCAATTATCCATAATTAATTAAGTATGAAAATATTACATCACACACATGCCATGTATATACACCTCGGTGGAGGACACGGTATATAATTGATCCTTTAAAATCGATCTTTATTTTTTTGCCTTTTATTTACACAATTGACACCATATAATATATTTAGTTTGCTCTATAACATAAATATGGCATAATTATGATATTAGTATATTCTAATTTGATGCCAAAATAAGGTCTATAATTTTAGTTTTCCCTTCTCCGCAATATATAATCGTATGTCTCGTACATCGGCATGTTATATGTATATTTTGCTTCCTTCCCCACATTGGCATATGTATATACACGGTGAGTTTTTTTATTTGCTGTTGTGGTAAGACCACTGAGGTTTGGCTTGAAGCATGTCACTTATCTGATTGAACAGGTATATCTTAAGCTTCTCTTGTTCTACTGTATCATTTGCATTTTGGCTCTCAATTGCGTCCAATTATATGCAATGTTGACTGAGTTTTGTGTCCCGCAGAACAAGGCATGGCTGGTGGTCATTGCTCATGATGTTGACTCGATCGAGCTCTGTGCAGGAAGATGGAAATCCCCTACTGTATTGTCAAGGGCAAGGCACGTCTGGGCACTGTAAGTTCTCGATCTTGTGTGTTTAGTCTCAGTGTACTTGTGTTTCCGAGTTAAGAAAACAACCTTATTGCTATATATTTTTTGTTCTTCTGCAGATTGTTCACCAGAAAACTGCTTCACTTTTGTGCCTGACTTCTGTTAAGAACGAGGACAAGATGGAGTTCAGCAAAGTCTTGGAGGTTTATTAAGGTGGAGCATGTTTTAAATGTCGACTTACAGCTGCTAATCTTATCAATCTTGAATCTCGTCTAACATTCGATCTGCTATTTTTACAGGCCAACTTCAATGACAAGTTTGAGGAGAACAGGAAGAAGTGGGGTGGCGGCATCATGGGCTCGAAATCTCAAGCTAAGACCAAGGCAAAGGAGAGGATCCTTGCCAAAGAAGCAGCTCAAAGGCCAAAAGGCATAAACTAGGAGACTTTTTGCTCACAGTTTTAAATTGAATTATGCCAAGAACAATTGTCCTTTTTGATTTTCTGCATGCTCAGATACATCTGTACGTTAGATTAATTGAATCTCTTTTGGAACGAAATATTAGAGAAACAAATCATGAAAATAATTCCAAAAATAATAAGAATGATACATGTGAAATATCATAACTAAAAATAGCAAAAGAATATATCATGGTATATGATTGGGGGAAAATATTCCAAATAAATTCAATTACAACTAAAATTATTAAAAATTAATTCAGTCGTGACTGATACTTTTAATATATGTTGAATTTAAATTTAGTTCACGTTGAAAGAATTCAATTCAGTTCAATTTTGATAAATTCCACATGAAGTTCATTTAATTAAAATGTTGGTTAACTTAATTCAATAGTGTTTATCCCAGTTTACTAATTCAGTTCAATTGTAATAAGTTTGCAAAATTTTGATTTAAAATCACTTAATGATATTTTAATTTTTTAAATTATATTTGTTTAAACTTAATGAAACTAACTAACTAAACTAAAATTATAAAAATAAATTTTATTTTATTTCAACTTCATAAAATTTAATGAAATTGAACTGCATTGAATTTAATCTAAAATATTTAGATGTTGCTGAAAATAATCTTAATAACTAAATTAGAGTAAGTTAGTGAACTCAAACCAAACTGAATTGAATAAAATAAATAAGAATAAAACTGAATTATAACTACAAAATAGGGGTGTAAATGTCTTTAATTCAAGAATTAAATTACATAAATATAGACTAATAAATTACCGCCCATTTTATAAATTATGTAAAAGTTACACCCACTTTCAAATTAAAATTATGAAACTTATACCGCACTTATAAAAAATTCCCCTTATATATAAAGGATTCGGACTACATTGGTTGTACGATTGTTTATTGAATGTCTCCAATTGTTGCCCTAATCATCATCAATGCAACAAAACATAACACATTCAACATAAAGAACTATGTTATAAATGTTACAATTAACACAACCCTTATCAAACAAACTCCCCATTTGATACCATAACATCAATACTACAAATAAACCGTATGTTCATTTCATCATGAAATTCTTTATGTACTAACAATTAACTAATCAATTACTATATAGATCAATTTAATGTTTATAATAACAAATTTTACCAATATTTATTTTTAATGTTATTCTTTTAAACTAAAAAATGAACATTCATCATACTTTTATTCAATTTTTTTAAAATATTTATTCAGATGGAAATTTTATTGTCAAAATATAAACAAAACAGTTTTAATTTCCCATAATTACGAGTATCATATTGTATACTTAATACTTACCGCGCAACGCGCGGTCCATCACGCTAGTTATCTTAACAGAAGCTTTTACAAGATCACCGGGGTTTCTGTTTCAATGTACTAAAATTGATTATTATAAACTGCCGCATTTAGCTAAGAAAATAACAAGTTTGAGTTTCGCTGATGATACCATGGTTTTTCTGAAAGCTAATAAACACAGTCTAGAAAACCTAATGGAATTATTAAGTAAATATGAAAAAGTGTCTGGACAGAAGATAAATATTGAAAAATCCTCATATATTATGTCCAACAAAGCTCCACAGGCTTATCATAGACTTGTTTCTGATGCTACTGGTATACCTATAGGTGTTTTTCCTTTTAAATACCTAGGGTGTCCAATTTATACAGGAAGAAAGAAACACTCCTATTTTAAGCCAATTTTTGACACTATTTCATCCAAATTGTTTTATTGGAAAAATAAATGGTTGTTTCAAGCTGGGAGACTTATATTAGCAAAGCATGTCCTGTCTGCTATTCCATTGCATGTGCTTACTGTTATTAAACCAACTAATGGGGTTTTGGATAGGTTAGATGTATTGTTTGCAAAAATATTTTGGGGAAGTTCTGAGCATGGTCAAAATAAAATATGGAGGTCATGGATAAATATGTGTTACCCATTATTAGAAAATGGACTTGGTCTTAGAAATTTGCATGTTCTAGTTGATGCTTTTTCACTGAAAATCTGGTGGAAATTGCAAAAAGGAGGATCTTTATGGTCTTCTTTTATGTGGTCTCTACCAGAGAGTAAAATGAAATCTAAAACATGGCAAACGTACAAACAAATTGATGAGATTGCACAGGAAAATACTATCATTCAGATTGGTGCAGGTGATATATCATTTTGGGAAGCTAACTGGTTACAGGTTGGTAGGCTTATAACATTCTGGAATGATGATCTTGATCTTATTTATCCAGAATTGACTGTAAAATAATTTTTCTTTAGTCAACAACAATTGATTACTGATATGGTATATGGTTTCCCCCAACACATTATTGATCTTTTAGCAAAGGACTTTGTTATATATGAAGATTATAAGGATAAAATAATGTTGAAACTTGAAACTGATGGTGAATTCACTATTTCTTCTGCATATGAGTTGCTCAGACCAAAAATAATGATTATGAATTCTTACAAATATATGTGGTGGAAGTATGTGCCTAAAAAGATATCTGTTTCAACTGGAAATTACTCAACAGATTGTTGCCGATTTCTGACATATTGCAGGAGCAACATATATGTGTTATATCCATGTGTTGTTTTTGTAAAAATGCATCTGATGGATACACTTTCATGACATGCTAGACCTAGTGCCAGAAACTTTCAATAATCTATGGGTTAGGTGTCTGTATTACTGGACCATAAACATGAAATATGAGCTTCACAGGGTACTTGTTAGAACTTTGCCTTTTGTTATTAACTGGGTGATATGGTGCAGTAGAACATCGTATTGATTTGATAATGTAGTTCCAAGTGCACAGAGAATGAAACAGAATGCTCTTTACTTGTTACAAAGTATCATCAGAATCAACATTATGAGCTACTCCAACTAGCACCAGTGGCTCCCATGGTGTGCAAACAGTTACAGTTAGATAAATGGAGGCTACCATCAGCTCATTTCAAACTGAATACTGATGGTTCATCATTAGGGAACCCTGGTCATGCTGGAGCTGGTATGGTGATCAGATCAGTAACAGGTCAAGTAATCAAAGCACAATCAATTTATCCGCAACAAAGATCCAGCCTGGAATCAGAAACCCTGGCCCTATTAGAAGGGCTTCAAATATCATATCTTGAAGGGATGGAGCACTTACAGGTGGAGGTTGACTCTCTGGTATTACTGAAGATTGTAAGAAGAGATTTCAGAATTCCTTGGAGAATTGAACCTTATATCAGAGCCATTTTTTCCCTAACAAGTGAGTTCTCTTCTTTATCATTCTTACACATATACAGAGAAGCAAATTCAGTTGCAGATGCATTAGCAAATCTAGCCAGTAAAGAGAGAATGAATTCAGTTTTTACAAATGTGAATTTACCAAAAAACATTAAAGGTCTAGTTATTTTAGACAGTAGAGAGGTACCTTACATAAGGGTATGATTTCAGTGTCTACTAATATTTTCTTTGTGTTTATTGCAGGCGCCAGGCCTGATCATGACAAGCTGAAAGGATCAACAAAGAATATTGAAGGCAGAAAGACTGATGAACATGACAAGCTGTGCTACCAGGAATTTTATGCTACCAAGATTCTTATGAATCAGAATGGCTGTTAACATTCAAGATGCTTAGTGTATGATTATACAGATTCAATAGCATAGAAAAATAAATTATTGATCCCCGTGCTTGTCGGAAAATTTGGGCTTCGCATAGTGATCCCTAACATGGTTGCAAGTAGTGAGTCCTCCCATCAGCAGATTTGAGCTTCGCATAGCGATCTCTAAGTGGGAGTCGACATGGGTATATATAATTTATTTTATACATTTTATTTGATACATTAATTTGTAACAAATTTGTCTCAAACTTTTCCCTACGGGGTTTTTTATAGGCTTGGTGAACCTAATAAAAAAATTCATAAAAAAAGGAGGGTTTGAGGAAGATACCAGATCTGTAGAATCATTATTGTTATCACCCTGTGATGATTCAGTTGAAATCTCATACTCTGATTCATTATCCACCATTTTTTTTTGTTTCAAAGAGTAATGGGAGAAATCTATTCCCAGCTGCACCTTGTGACATGAAAGATTTTTTGTTAGGAGTAATTTTGTATTCAAAAGGGCTGGAAAACTTACCAGTACCAACATGCATATCATCTGAGGCATAGTGTAGGTTTTTTTGGGAGAGAGCTTGAAAGCTGAGATAGATGGAGATCTGCCATTTTTCTGAGAGGAGGTTGGATTGTTATTGATATTTTTTGGAGGAGAGGTGGAGGATACAGTGATAGGTGAGCTTATATTTTGCTGGTGAGATGGACTGATAGAGGGGAGGGGTGTCTTCTTGACAGGGTTTGTTTTCCACTGAGGTCTCAAAGATATGGTATCACTTTGGCTTCTAAATCTTTCTGAGAAGAAGTCATCCCAGAAGGACCAGGAGCAGCTGTATCTAAGTTGGTTTTGGTGTTAAGAGTGGGGGGAGTGGCAGCCTGTGGGAGGATTGGAGGGTTATCCATAACAGGTAGAACCTTGTTAACTATAACATCATCTATGATTGGGGCTTTACTGTCATTGTTGACCTTCTTGACATACTGAGATGTAGTCTGAGGCCTGAGAGTTTGCCTGAGTTCAAGGTGAAGTCTACCACACAGCTCATCTTCATGTCTTGTCATGCTACAATGGTGGCAATACTTGGGAAGATCCTCATATTCTACAGCATACCTAGCTACAGTTTCCCCCTCAATACCAAGCTTGATAGTGTTCTTAAGTTTCTTTTTCAAGTCCACTTCTACACATATTTTGACAGTGGAAGGCCTGGTAATGCCTGCTGTTGCTAGATCCATCTTAATATATGTTCCTAACTGATCCCCCATGGCTTTAATAAGAGTGGAATTGAAGGAATAAAGGGGACTTTGTGTATGCTCACCCAGACAGGTACAATTGAAGATTCTGCTTCCGGGGAGAAATCCAGAGTCCATTTGAGGACCTTCATCTAAGCTCCAGCAAAAACCCAATAGCCTCGCATTCAGTAACGTTGATAATCTTCAAGGTCATCAAACCGGATGAGGACATGCCTAAAATTTATGGATCCAATTTGAAATTTTCCGGCGAAATCAGCTTTGCTAAAGGCTTCATGCAGAATGTCCATGGTCGGCTTTCCACGAGAAAATTTGCCAATAAGAGCATTTTGATAGTGGCTAGCTAGAGTATCTGCTTGCTGTCTGGTCACAATGACCACAGGTTCGCCTCGGTGTTGGGTGATTGGGGTGATTTCGGGGTTGCTAGGTAGAATAGAGGTGAGGGGAGGGGGTCTATTGGATAATACTTGAGAAAAACTTCTCATTGCAGTTGCTCCATTGCGTGGTTGCGGTGGTGCTGCCATGGGCAGCGGCAGTGATATGGTCATTTTCTATCCGTTATTGGCGGAGATGCCACTGATAACGGTAAAAAAGGGGGAAAACGTCTTTATTTTAACTGTTCAGGTGAGGAGAGAGAAAGTGGAGATTTTAGAGAGAAGGAGGAGAGTGTTATGTTTTTCCGGGAGTCGAAGCAGAGAGTTCATCAACAAAATTAGGGGAAAAGAGATGTTACCAGACCAGACGATAGAGAGCTTGGAAGAAATGAAGAACCGGGAACTGGAAACCTGAATTAGGAGCTATGCATTGTCACCTGGATATAATTGGAAATGGAGCGTGCGAGGAGTTGGTGACTGGTGAGAGCGAAGGACAAAGGGAATGTGGTGTTGGAATTAATTGAGTTTCGCCACTAATTAAATCTACCCACTAGATAAAGATAAATAGCAGAGTTTAATTGGCACTATTCCAAATAACAAAAGATTGATCAAGTCTCAAGCAATTCAGAAATCAAGTATGCACACAGAATAATTAGGAATCCATGCAAAGTAATTATCAAGCACATTTAGGCCTCTTATATGAATTATTGTTAACGCTTCAAAACCCTAACCGGAAACAAACCTAACTACCCATATTAATCGAAAACACATATAATATAATTAAACATAATTAAATAAGAAAGAGATGAAGAAGAAATTAAAACATATTGATTATGGTGATGAGGAAATTGCAAGTGATGGATCCCGTCCAAAAATTGTTTACGGCTCAAAACCTTCTCACGGCTGCCCAGGACCCCCCCGTAAGGTCTAGACGTGAGTATATAATATATATACAATGAATATCCAAAAGAACCCTAATCCTATTCCATAATTAAAAAAGAAAACAACCTATGCACATTCACACGTACATATTCTTTGTTTGCAATATTTTTGCACTAATTAATTATTTTTGTCACCACTAATTAAGACTAACTAAGTAGACTCTCATGCACAATTCAGTCAACCTTCTAACACTGATTTTTACAATACGCATAGCTGATTAGTGATCGACATGTCGAAGTACAACTTAGCCGCTAATAGAAAAAGATCAGTAATAGAAATTGCCTTCTTCTCGTCGCTTATTCTTCTTCCCGGAATAATGGAATTTTAACAATCCACTATCCGTTGGAGCACACTACCTCATTTAAAAACCTTTTGGAAAAAGAGTATAGTCTCTAGCTCCACTTCATTTTTTTTTTTTTTTTTTTTAGCAAAACCACCAATAGTGGGGGAACTTATATTGGGCATCCCAAACCCTTGTAAAAGACATAAAGCAACTAAATTTTTACACTCCATAACCTTTTTTCAAAGGATGGTTTTGAGATGCTTTTGCAAAAGAATAAAGACATAGGGAGACTATACAAAATAGGGATGTAATAATTTCTCGAAGCCTATAAGAGAATTGCATTGCAAAACTCTAAGCGGCACCAAGGAAAAAACCATCAACCTAAAAAGAAGTAAGTTCGTGTAGACTTTGGATAGTCCTTGTCAAGCTATGGCTCAAAGCTGGGGGTGAGTACTTGTTTCTGCTAACAGTAGGTTGAAAAGCTCCAATGAGTTACTTCTTCCTTTGATTGTTTTCTTCACCTGAAAAGCAGATTAGAAGAAAATATAAGTAGCATCCATACTAGGGAGGGTGAACTCTAAGGGTAGGAGTACCAGCTTTGTCAAGAATGTATAAGCCTTTAGGTGTAGCTGGGAGGGAAAGTAGGGTAAAAGTTGCAGACATTTTCTGTGAAATAGCATATCTAACCAGTGAATCAGCAACTAGATTCCCCTCTCTGAAAGAGTGGATCAATTCAGTGTCTTCTTTGGCTATATTAATGTCATCTACTAAGGGGAAAATGGACCATGGAGCAAGTTCAGGCTTATATATCATTTGGATTGCCTGCAAGCAATCTGATTCAATACTACATGGTGTGCCTGGAACAACATGTGACAGACCAAAACCAATGGCAAGAATTTCAGCATGCAAAGGGGACTGAGCATGAGTGAACAAAGTTTTAGCACAAATAAAATCCCCAGCCTGATCTCTAATAATTAGTCCTATTCCTGTTTCTTTTTGGGCTGATGTCAAAGATGCATCAATATTAATTTTAAGACCTACAGGAGAAGAAGACCATTTAACTTTAACTATAGAGGGTCTAGGCTGTTTTTTGTATAGAGGAAAGTAACCATTTGATGCTAAATCAATATCATGTTGGTTCTGAATGTAAATTGGCTTTGCTGCACATGAGTCATATATCATAGATTTAATTTCATGCAACATTCCATTCTCTGTTGGGATGATTGAGTCAAATAAAAATTTGTTCCTAGCTTTCCAGAGGGTCCAACATGCAAAAAGAGAGATGTTATGAATGAGCATAGTCTGCACAGATGTGATCCCTGGTCTAGAGAGATAATAACTAATCCTACCCCATATTGTATCAAAATTAGGAGTTTTAATTCCTATAAAGGAGTTGACCCCAGACCAGACTTTCTCTGCCAGTTGGCATTTATTGAAAAAATGGTCCAGTGAGTCTGAATTTGCACAAAAACAGCATTTTGATACCATATTAAAGCCATAAAATCTAAGGACATTATCAAAGGGGAGTAGTGAGTTCATTGTTTTCCACATGAAGACAGAGATTTTTTTTGGAACTCTAGGATTCCATATTTTTTGAAGTGATACAGAATTACCTCTTTTTGGCCTTAAAGCTTGATATGTTGATTTGAAGGTGAAAGATCCTTTCTGATCAGGTTTCCAAATTAATTTGTCCTCCCCGTGCTCTGCCAAGTTTACTTCCTGCAAGAAAATTAGGAGATCAGGATGGATATGAGGAGCAATTGTTTGCAGAAAAATATTTTTACTATGATAGAAGTCTGCCACAAAACAGTTTAGTGGAATATCAAAATCATCAGGGTTCAGTATGTCAATAATAGGTCCTCTGTCAGTCCAGTTTGAGTTCCAAAAGCTGCATTCCCCTCTTCCTATTATAACTTTAGAGTTTCTTTCACAAAATTGGTTGACCTCACTCATTCTTTTACAAGTTTGAGATGTCTGTGAAGATTTAGGCAGGGAAACAAGAAATGAGGTGCAAGGGGCTACTGCAATTTGGTACTTCCACCACAACTTGGCAGAATAACTTGTGATTATAGTTGACAAATTTCTGAATCCTAGACCATTTTCTGAAATAGGATAGCAGATATCATTCCACTTTCTCTTAGTTTTTTTGGCCTATCATCTACTGTCCCCCAGAAAAAAGTAGATAATTTCCTTCTAATCTGTTTAATGACCTGTACAGTTGGTTTCATAACTGCCTAGTAGTGCTGGGTTAAGGAGTATAAGCATGCATTGATAAGAATAATCCTAGCTCCAGTTGATAGCCATTTATTTTTCCAGTTATGCACCTTTCTATCTATCAATTCAAGAACAGGCTGAAAATGAATGTTTTACTCTGCCAGAAAATATAGGTACTCCTAGGTATTTAAATGGCATGGAGCCTCTTCTCATACCTAGGATTGAAGCAATCTGATTTATTTTACTGGGAGTAGCATGCTTACTGATATAATAGTCACTTTTGTCATAATTAATTTTTTGGCCTGTCACATTTTCAAAAACTGCAAGGAATGCTTTCATTTTAATCAGGTTAGATTTACTTCCTTGCAAAAAACTGACTGTGTCATCAGCATATGACAGATGAGAGATTGGAATAGCATGTCTTGGTAAATTATAGTACTGTAATCTACCAATTTGGAAAATATAAGCCAAACTCCTTGTGAAAGCTTCTGAAAATAAATTAAAGAGAAATGGGGATAAGGGGTCACCTTGTTTGATACCTCTTGTAGCCTGAAAAAATCCTACAGGATTACCATTAACTAACACAGAGAACCATGCCTGAGATAGGTTTTTTATGATGCAATAAATAAATTGGCCATGGAATCCAAATTCAATTAGAATATTAGTGAGGAACTTCCAACAGACTCTATCAAAGGCTTTCCTAAGATCCAATTTTATAATACAATTAGGGTGTCTGCCTTTTTTGTCTATGAATCTAATCATTTCTTTAATATATAGCACATTGTCAGATATGTCCCTATTTTTAAGAAAAGCAGTCTGGTGATATGAAATGAGTTTCTGCATATGAGGCTTAATTCTGTCCATCAATATTTTTGAAAAAATCTTATTTAACACATTTGAGAGACTAATGGGCCTAAAATCAATAAAAGTGGATGGAGTATCAACCTTAGGTATTATGGCTATCCATGTACTGGCAATCCCTTTAGGAATGTCAGCACTGCTCATAAAATCATTGGCTGCACTCAGTAAGTCTATATGAATAATGTCCCAACATTTAATGTAAAATTTAGCAGAAAACCCATCAGGGCTTGGACTACTCAAACAGTGCTCTTTAATTCTTCAGAGGTAACAGGTTTGAGCAATTTATTATTGTCTTCTGAAGTAATTAGCACTGGGATCTGAGACAGAAAGTGAGCATAAAATTTTCTCTGATCTGGATTATCCGCTGCAGCAAGCAGCTCAGAATAGTATGAGACAGCTTCTGCTTCAATTTCAGAAGGATCTTCTATCCAGTCATCCAGAGAATTTTTTATTTTTGTAATATTCATTCTGCTCTTCCTTTCCTTCAATGAGTTATGAAAAAAACTAGTATTGTCATCACCTTCTCTAAGCCATTTAACTTTGGATTTTCATTTCCAAAAATGATTTTTTTCTTTTATGGCCTTAAATAGATTAGACTTAGCAATTTTCAGCTTTTCCAGTTCAGCCCTTGACTGGTCTAAATCATAAGTCAGTTCTTGCAATCTAAGTGCTTCCTCAGATTGAATGACATTAGCATTAATGTTACCAAAAACTTCTCTATTCCATATTTTGAGAACTTTTTTGAGCCTAAGAAGTTTAAGGTAAAAACATAACATGCCAGTGCCATTAAGCCCCACAGACCAATTATTTTTTATCACATCTAAGAAAGTTTCTCTTTTGAACCATGTGTTTAAAAATCTAAAAGTTCTAGGGGTTGACTTGATTGTGCTGCCAATACTTAAATGGAGGGGACAATGGTCACTAGTGAGTTTATTCATAACTAGGATTGAGGAATCAGGGAAAGTACTCTTCCAAGAAGCAGTACATAGGCCTCTATAAGGTCTTTGCACAGTTGGAGTTTTTAACCTCCCACTTGGGCTCAAATCAAGAGGGTTATGATATCTCCCATTAGTCCAAGTATACAGATTACCCACAGTATTAATTTCCTCCAGTGCCATATCATCAATAAACTTAGAGAAGTCTCTGATGCTATGTAAGCTTGGAGTTGAAGGACCTTTATACTCATTGATTGAAACAATGGCATTGAAGTCCCCAATGAAAATAGTGTCAGGATTGGTTAATTTCTGTAAATCTATCCACATGTCTTCTCTTCATTTTTTTGTTCTTAATCCATATACAAAGACTGCCTCCATAGAGGATGCAAGTTTTTGACAATGGACTGAGACATGTAAAAATTGTAAGTTATCAGTGAGCAAAGACACTTGGATGTCATCTTTCCAGAATAACCATATCCTTTCATTTTGTGCAAAAAGACATTTGTGGAATATAAGCATATTTCTATAGTAATCACATTCCATGTTATCATGCATAGGCTCTATGATGCAGATTAGGTCAAAATTATTAGTAGCAATAAGTTCTTTTAGTCTAACTAATGAAGTTTCCATACCTCTAATGTTCCAGATCAGGAAATTAAGCTTGAGGTTTGTACTATTCATTTAAAAGAATTTTTTGAGCTTTTTGTGGCTGAACTTGATATAATTTGGTTCAGTTGTGTGAAATAGGTGTGAAGTTTAATTGTGGGTGTCTGTTTAGCCATAAGCCTATTAGATTTCCTCACCTGAGTTGTGTTTACCTCTTTAGTTGGAGTTTCTTCCAGATCATTATTTTTTGGGTCTGAAACTGAGGACTGAGAGTGAGCTTTGTGCACATCTTCTTCACTTTCTTCTGTGGATTGATTTCTGGTGGTGGATTCAGTGAGATCCTTGTCCTCTTCTTCTGAGCATTCCTGGAGTGGTAAAAATCTGTTCATCCTATTTTTTTCCTGAGAAAAAAATATAATAGGGTTAGTAGTAAAAGTTCCATTAGTGCAAGGTTTACATGGACCATGACTAAGTGCAGAATCATCTTTTGCATAGGTTTTTGGCCTAAAATTCTTTTCAGGCTGAAGAGATGGTGAATTTTTGGATTGGGAAGGGGTAGGTATGCCTGGTGAGTTTGGTTCAGAGCAGTCTGAGATCATGACCAGTGGGACTTTTTCCTTGCCTTTGTTTACATTTGGAGTAGGTTCAGGGGTGGGAGTAGGCTGTGGGATTTTTCTAACATAGATCATGGTCTGCTCTTTTATAAGAGTTGCCTTTTCCATTGCAGAGATTCCAGATCCTCCTCCTTTGTATGACTGAGGCTTGGCAGGTAATGTCCTAAGCTTAGGTACTGGAAGGATTGGTGTCTCTTTGCTATGACTCTGATTATACCAAAGCTCAGGGTGTGCAGTCCTGCAGCTGTCAAAATTGTGTCCAAGTTTTCTACAATGATGGCAATATTATGGGAGTTGGTCATAAATGATTTCTAGATCAGCCACTAGTCCAGCAATGCCTACTGTAATTTCTGAATGGAGTTTTTGTTGGAGATCTAGCTCTATGCAAAGTTTGACAACAGAAGGCCTAGTCAGAGCTGCAGTTGCAACATCCATCTTAATAAAGGAGCCTATTCTATTGCCAATAAACTTAAGCATGGAGGTATTGTATAAAAATATAGGCACATTTGGAATGGTTACCCAAACTGGTACCACAGAATACTCAGAACCAGTGTTGAAGTCTGTGCTTCACTTCAAAACCTTCATGTGAGAACCTTTGAGCATCCAGGAGCCTTTCAGCCAGCAACGCTGGTAATCCTCTAGGTCTTCAAACCGAATGAGGATGTGTCTATAGTCAATAGACCCGATCTGAACCTTGCCTGCAAATCCAACCGATTTGAAAGCCTCATTGAGTGCGCCCATGGACGGCATACCATTCTCGAACTTCCCTATCAGAGCGTTGTGGTAGTGCGTGGCAAGCTGGTTGGCCTGTTCCTGGGAAACAATGCAAGCTATCTTTCCTTTGTATTCGCCAATTGGCTGGTTTTCTGGGTTGTCGGGGAGTGTGGGCGACAGAGGAGGTGGTCGGGTGGCTAGTGCTTGTGCAAAGGAGCAAAAATTTGGGATGCCGCCGCGGTGCTGCGGCATCTCCGCCATGGAAGAGGCCGTTTTATTACCGTTATCGGTATGAACAGTTAGATTCAATAGTGAAAGTTAGTGAAAATCAATCGGAAAATGGGAAATTTGGGAAAACTAGGTAGAGAGAAGGAGGAGCATTCAGCTTAGAGAGAGAAAGTGATGAAATTTGGGAAAACTAGCTCCACTTCATGGCTCCAAGTATCCTCAATTTTGTCTCTTTTCAGCAACTCTCCATTTAATTGTATTCCCCCATTTTTCGTATCATTCATGCACCAATTCACACCTTCATGCAGATCAAATGGCAAAAGAGAAAAATAAAATCATATAATATAGATGCATAAAATACACCTAATCAAATATCCCCACACTTATATCATGCTTTCCCTCAAGCATGTAACCATTATATCCCATTCCAAGATCAAAGACTATATAAAACATTCCCACAAACCAAACCAAACCAAGCAACATCTACTATGGAACCAACCATCATACCACAAATCATTCCTCCTTGCTTATAAAACTACTTCATCCTTATACTCTAGTAAAAAATGTGCAATCAAGTCCAACCTCACCAAGATTCAATCAATATCTCTCAAATAATAGGGACAGTTACTCACATCACATATCAGTACACTCTACAACTGGAATTTCAATGCCAACATCTCAACCACATAAATAAATACTTGAGCATAATTAATTAGGAATTTTATAGGGTTGGCATGGGGTAAAGGTAGGAATAATATATAGGAATAACTGGCTCACAAGTCTAAAATTATGCAAGTAAATTCATTCTCATTCTTAAAATTCTTGTGCTAGTGCTGGTGCTCATACTCAATAAAAATGCAGCATTGAGATTACTACAAGTATGAACAAGTTGTTGTGCATATAAAGAAACAAATCTTTGATGTTACTCATACAACAACTACAATGCTTGCTGCCCCTTTTTTCCCAGAAATCTCACCGATAAGTCCTACCAGATGTTTAGCTTTTACACCTCACTGGTTTCAGTCCTCCCAGATATCTAGTTTCTTTTTTTAAAATTCATTTTCCATAGAACCTCACCGTTTCAGTCCTGCCAGATATCACTAGTTCCAGTCCTGTCCGATATTAGATTTTTATTCTTTTTTTTCTGGGCAACAACAACAACTGATTCAAAATTCCACAGCACTAAAGTAACATCTCATCATGCACATTGAAAGAGAATAAAAATACTCGCACAATATTAAAAGGTTAAGGCTAAGGCAATGGGTTTAAATATATAGTGGGTTTATAACAAAGAAACAGTCAGGTTTCAACAGGGTTCACTAGGGGTGTCGATATAATCGATATAAGGTGGGAAAATTTATGTAGAAGTTGTGGAGCTTTATTCCTAATGGCCTACATGCTCAGATAACATTTAGTAGTTTTGAATCATGACATACAAACCAAGTAAAATATACCAACATGTGATCTCTCAGGAAAGACAAAGAGCGATTTTATTATAATGCCTATATTTTTCTTTCTTGGCTTTTGGTCTTTCTTGGGCTCAAATCTTCTCAATATACTAGGTTAAATCAAATGACTCATTATTGCACTTTCATCGTTCCAGAATATATACAAGGACTACATGACTTCTTTCACAAACAGGAATACTTTCAATCTTACCACTAACCCATGTTCCAAAGCAAAATTAGCTCAATTAAGTTCATAGGAAAGTATTATTCGCCATTAATTAAAACCATTACTGTGTTTTCTTTCAAATATATTTTGAAAATCCAGAAATTTATAGCATCAAAGAACAATCACAATAACATCCTCCCCACACTTAAACTCTTGTTTGTCCTCAAACAAAAAAATAAAAGTGCAAATAAAACATGCATCAAACATATTATTCAAAACAAAGTAATGCATGCTTACTGCCAAGAATAACAGAACAAAGAATATAAATTAGGTTTAGAAGAAACCAGGTAGCAAGGAGCATCAAAATCTCCCATTTTCAGCAATGTGCACCCCTTCAGTTCGGCCGAACGGAACCCCATCGGTTCTTTGTTTTTCTCGATCTTAGCTTCAATCTGCATTCAAAAAACCATCAATAACCCATATATTTTTATTTTAGAATTTTTCAAATTTTTAAATTTTCGTATTCTTCTTATGAAAAAAAAACTATTTTTTGGTTTTTTTAAAATATGTTTTAAAAACTGATAAAAAATTAAAATTACAGAAAAATAAAACATTGGGTTGCCTCCCAATAAGCGCTTTGTTTATAGTCTTGGCTAGATTGTCAGCCGATGGAGATATTGAAGATCAAGCTTTTCTCGATCTTTGTACCAAGTAATAATGTCAGGAACTTCTTTTCGATCATCACCAAAATTCACGAGATGAGTTTTCCATGCTTCCCCACACTTGCGGTTTGCATAATCATATAATTTTCAGTCCGATCACTATAATGCTCTAACTTAATAGGCAAGTGATAAAAGTCCCAGAACTCCAAACAAGAAGATACGTCAGCTGAATCTGCGGTAACCTTGTGATGCACCAAAGAACCATCCAAAGTGAAATCCCATCCCTTTCTTGAAAGGTTCATAACGACTGATAAGTCCATGGTTCGTATTCCGGGCCTCATTCAGTCTCGGACCAGGGCCCGAGAAGGGTCATGGGCTCGAGGTACGCGGAGGATGGATCCACGGGTCCATCAATCCTAATCCTTATAAGGAATGCGTATATTATGAATGTTCTACAAAGAATATACATCCTCCTAAACATGGTAAATACAGTCATGACCGAAATACACTTCTTCAATATATGGTGATACAACTACTATACCCATAAAAGTTGTATTCATACCATAATTACATATCTTGGTGATCTACGGATTGTAGCCATATAAATACCCAAAGGTTTGGTACACCTTTTCTATCTCCTAACTCATACAATACGCCTTACGCATCATACTAACTTGATCGTCGGAGTGTCTATCATAGGGACACCCGAGGCCTGGTTTTGTAGGTCAGCTCGTGAGCCAAGTTCGTCGTCAAGCGCCGGTGTCCACTGTACATCAAGTGGCATGCCCGGTGGGACCTCGTGTCAATTGACGACGTCGCCGAACTTTGTCTCTGATCTGATCTTGTGCACCTGCCCAATGAATTTTCAACATCATGTCTGAAGCCGAAAACCTCAGAAGGAGCGCCCGGACGCAAGGCAGAGGTCTGGAAGAAAATCCCGAAGAAGAGCAAGCTCCCCGAGGACGCGAACGCGGCTGACCAAGAGGATCCCGATCACGTTCTACATCAGATACACCACTAAGCTCTACCGTAGGTCCCGAAAACTCCAACGTTCCGAACTCCTCCGGTCCGAAACCTGTCACGTCCAAAGCACCAACCTCCGGTCCAATCCCTGCCGCATCCAGAGCACCCGTCCCCGGCCCCAACCTTGCTGCATCCATAGTACCACATTCTGGATAAAATCCTGTTGTATCTGGGGTGTCGGACTCAGGCCCTGGACCATCCAATGCTCGATCTAACCCGAGAGTCTCGATCCAAACTGATATGAGCTATATATAGCGAGTTCATGAATGAACCGGAATGGCTCAGTCGCGAGAACGGGTTAGGATACAGCGGGGCCGACTCGACCTTTACTGAGGAAGAGAGGGCATAAAGGGACCGTCAAATCCTTGTAGAAAGGCAACAAGAAGAGGCGAGAGGGAGACGCCCAAGAGAACAAGAAGAGACGAGAGGGAGACGCCCAAGAGAATCCTTGAATAAACCCTTGCGGCATTACCCTCCGAGCTCTGAACAACCTCCTTCAAACCCTATCTCAGACCCTCCCCCGAGGGAAATCTCTGAAGATGTCCGAGCATTGATGAGAGACCTACATTCTCAATATCCTGAATTTGTAGTATCCCTGCTGAATCCAAGCTAACAACTTCGCGCCCAGACGCATGACGCCCCGAATCGAGTGTCAATTCCAGGATCTCGAACAACACCGCCCTCTGATCCCACTCAACAACAGAGATTCTTGGATAATCTATCTCGGAGCCTACCTCCATACAACACTCAAAGGCACCTACCGCCACCTCCAGACTCAGCCAACTACCGCAACGACGGCTCAGGCCTAAGTAGGGAGGAGGTGCAAAGAATGCGCATCGAAAATATCCAGGAGGAGCTAAGGCGGGAAAAAAGAGAGCGGGCTCAGAGCGACTGGCAGTCCAGTGCTGATCGACCTTTTACTCAAGAGGGAACTTATCCTACTCGGGGGAAGTACGAGGTCGACCAAGATATCAAGCACATCCTCGGACCCATAGGATAGTCTGTTCGCTCTCCATTTTCACGACACATCGTGAACCTTCCCTTTGATAGTACCAAGAGGGTCCCCGAACACTTGCCTACCTATGACAGTACTAGTGACCCTCGAGAATTCCTATCGGTCTTCTTCAAGACCCTTGAGACCAGGAACTTTCACGAGTTGGAGATATGTAAAATTGTCCCCAGTTATATTCGAGGAAAAACCCAGACATGGTTTACTCAAATGAAGCCCGAAAGCTTGTTTGACTACTGGGACTTGGCCGAATTTCTCCTCATTGCCTTCTTCCAAAAGAATAAATTCACTAAATCCCTCGGAGACTTAGGGTACGTGCCTCGCCTTGAAGGAGAAACTGTGGTAGAGCATTACCACAGGTATATGGATCTAGCTACAGAATGCTACAATCGAAACGAGGTCCTCTTCATCAACATGTACCGTGTGAATGTAGATGATGACACCCTGAGAATGAAGCTGGCTACGAAGAACCCCACTACAATCCAACATCTCCAGGCCATCATGGAGAAGTACGCCAGCAAGGTGGATGCGGTGACTGGCAAGAAGGGACGTGAGCTCTATGCAGAGAATAAAAGCAAGGGTCCTAAGATGAAGATACCCAAGGTCGAGAAGATAGAAGGCCCCTCCAAACCTACCTTCGAGTCTTACACTCTTCTGACTAGATCTCGGGCTGAGATTTTATCCATTCACAGGCACCTTTTGAAAGATCCCCCTGCCAAGAAGGAATTAGCTGAGCGTCAATGGTCCCCGAAATTCTGCGGATATCATCGAGGTCGGGGGCATGACACAGAGGAGTGCTATTAGCTTAAGAACGAGATTGAGAAGCTGATTCAACAGGGAATGCAACAAATTGCACCTTCGATAGCCGGTGATAACCAGGGTACCCAGAACAAGTATGGGGGAAAACCCTGGCAGAAGAGGAAGGACGGCCCCCGAAACAATAACAACAACAACAACAACCAAGGGGGTGGGGCAACAATCCTCAAGATCCTCCTCCGCCACCACCAAACGGAGCCAATCGAGTTATCAATGGCATTAACGGCTACACTGGAGAAGCAATCTCCCTCACAAAGCTGAAGGGTAGTGTGCGGGCCATACCCCACACCGAGCCGATCAACAAGAGGCTCCGTCCCAAGGAGATTATCACCTTCTCGGACGCGGATGCCGTGCCAAACCAGGTGCCCAACTCTGACCCTCTTATTATCTCTGCGACGGTACATGATTCCCTGGTCAAGAGAGTCTTTATGGATGACGGCAGCGGAGTAGAAGTAATGTTTCAAGACTGTTTCCAAAAGCTAGGGTTTACCAAGGATGACCTCAAGCCTACAGGCCCAATCTCTGGGTTCACCGGAAACCCAGTCATACCTCTCGGGGAGATCACACTCCCAGTCATAGTAGCAGATGGAGCAAAAAGTTTAACCCTCTATTGCACATTCGTGGTGGTTGACATGGTCACACCCTTCAATGTCATCCTCGGCAGACCTTGGATGTGCCAAGCTAAGGCTATATGGTCCCCTTACCACCTGATGCTGAAATTTCCAACACCGCAAGGAGTGGCCTCCATCAAGGGAGACCAAGGAGTGGCACGTTCCTGCATGATCACGGCCATCCCTGATGCCAGAAAAGTGAGCAACATCTCGACCGTCAATGCCATCCTAGGGGACCTGATACCCGATCCTAATCTCGAACAACCTCTGGTATTCCACTTTGAGGACGAGGCATACGACGAGATCACTGCATTACGGCACAAGCGACGCCATCAGACCTTCCAAGTGGGGGAACTGGTAATGCCAGTAGGCCCGCGGTGCACCGACAAGCTAGAAGGAGCGCTGGAGTCAAGGCCAAAAGGACCCTACAAAGTCTCCACAGTCCAATCCGGTGGATTCTACCTCTAACAAATTCGCAAAGGAGAACACTTGGATCTGATGAGACGTATTTATACATCTAATTTATATGGTTTTATACGTTTATTTGCCCACTTGATGTGCTCGAAGGTACGTTATTTTGCAGTAAATCATAGAAAACATGGAGGAGGATATTAAATGAAGATTTTCTAGAAAAAGAGCAATTTGATGATGTTTTGAAGTGAAGGGGAGCTATACACTACACTCTTTTTTCCTACGGGTTTTTAATGAGGTAGTGTGCTCCAACGGAGGTAGTAGATCATCATTATTCTATTATCCCGGCACCGAAGAGACAAGGAGCAAGAAGCAACGAGCTGAAAGCAAATCCTGGTACTGATTTCTCTACGGGCGGCTAAGTTGTGCTTCGCGGGTCGATCACTAATCAGCTATACTTTTTCAAGAAATCAGTATTAGGCTACATTTATTTGGGCTCAATTAATATTAAGCCCAAAGCTGAGCAGCTCGAAAGCCCAAGGTGGACCAATAATTAAATAAATAAAAATTTGCATTCTTGCATATATGTAAGTTTGCACGTGTGTGCATGTGTTGGTTTTGGGAATTTTTGTCCCATTATAATTATAATAAGGCAAAATATTGCCACATAGACTTATTAGTTTTGGGATTATTTAAACCCTTGTACCTCTCGGCCAGGATTATTCATTTATACGCACAGACTTTGTATTCTTGGCCGAGACCTTGAGACAGACGAAGCTAGGGTTTTGCAATTTCTTCAAGTCGGTGATTTCTTTCTCTCATGTTTTATTCTTATTATTGTGATTATGTTCATCGTAATATGAGTAACTAATTTTATAATTCGGTGAGAATAACGAAACACTAGTCATGAGAATTCTGTGAGATCTAATTGTGTATGAAAATTAACCGCTGTGAATTTTAGTTTATTCTCTGTGCATCCTGTTAGATCTGATTAATTTAAGCCTACGCAACTGAGATTAAATAGGATTACAGGCAATTAGTACCACCAATCCGTAATTGTTGGAAAGGGCTAATTAGTGGTAAAGATATCATTTAGATAGTGAGAATAAACTAGTAGACTAGTTAATACTTGCTTGGTTAATTTGTCTAAACTGGGTTCCTTCATATCTTAATGCTATCAACCAACTTAGAACTGGCGTTACCAACTAGGTTTGATTTGATAAGAGAAATGGTTAGTTTAAGCGTCTCTTGCTAGCTATCGACGAATTAAGAAGGAACTGGGGTATGTCCGCTGCATTCACGGTACACTATAACTGGTTGATTCATGGTCTTTAATAAAATCTCTGCATCAACGATCAGAACATATGACTAGTGTGGAATTATTTGAGCCGGATTTCTTTCATAAATTGATCTCTCTTTGCAATTTAAATTCATTCTATTTTCTTTCTTAGTTATTTATATATTATTCAGTAGTTAATCTCAATCTCTCAAGTTAAAAGTGTGGTGACTAACACCAAAATCTGATCTTTAGGAATATAAAAGTGTCAATCTGTTCTCCGTGGGTTCGACTCTACTTGCTTCTATATTCTTTAATATTCTTAGCATTGTAGGAATATTTTGGTGGTATTCGACGTCCACCAAATTGGCGCCGTTGCTGGGGAACAGTGTTAATGATTTTTATTCCTTTTCCTATTGATCTTAGTTACATTTTGTGTGTGTATGACCAGGTCCTCTTTTGTTGCCATCGTTCCCTATGATCATGAACCGGAGCGAACACTTACGAGGTATTTAAACTTGGTTAAATAGACACGAGTTGAAGAAGTTTCAAGCTCTTTTTCACCATCGGATTCCAAACAAGTGAAGGAGCAATCTGAAATGGCGGCGAATAGGGCAATTGGAGATTTGTACGAATACGATGATAGTGACCCACCGTCTCCTATTGTGGTGCATGAAGGAGGAAACAACCTTGAACTCAAATATCACCTGTTAAACAACTTACCTAAATTCCATGGGAAGGCGCGGGAAGACCCGAATAATTTTCTCCATGAGTTCATACAAATATGCAAGGTGCAGAAGCGGCCTGCAGCGCTTACGGATGAGAATTTCCGACTCATGTGTTTCCCGTTTGCTCTTTCTGATGCAGCAAATGAATGGTTCCTATCTATGGAGGCAGATTCGATTACATCCTGGGCAGAATTGAAGAAAGAGTTCCTCCAACAATATTTCTCAGACGCGAGAACAGATAATATCCGGACTCAAATCAGGTCTATTTTTCAGGAGTATGATGAGACCATTAACGAGTACCATTCCAGGTTTAGGAAGCTAGTGGATAGTTGTCCTAATCATAAGATAACTGATGGCGAGTTGCTGAAGTGTTTTTATAACGGGTTAACTCCAGAAGATAAGAAGTTGTCTGATTCTCCTGACACTCCATTTCTGAAGCGTTCAGCAGCCGCGGGTAGACAACTATTGAAGAATGTTCTCGAGACTGCGAAAGGATATGTTGATCTTCCTTCTCGATCAACTAAAAAAGTTTCTGAAGCTAGAAGCATGGATTGAGAGGAAAAGATAGCGGACAAGGTGGTGCAAAAGATGATGTCAGCCAGTTCAAATGTGGACATCAAGTGTGGAATCTGTAGAAATACAGGGCACTTTACAGATGAGTGTGCTTTGGCTCAAGATGATCCAGTAGCTCAAGCTAATGTGGCTGGAAATATCAAGGATGGGGAGATCACCCTAATCTAGGAGGGGTGGCAATAACAACCAAGGGCAGCAGCAACCGCATCAACCAATCCAGCAGTCGAACTATAACTACAAGCAACCAAATAAGAGAGGATTTTATCAAGCTCAGCCACCAACTCAACAAAGCAAGCAAGGCAAGTCGATGGAGGACATGATGGGAGAGTTGATGGGAACTATCACTACTTTCACCCAGGTGCAGAAAGCTCAAATGGACGAGCTGAGGAATATGACACACCGGAATACAGTGCAGTTAGAGAGCCATTCACATCAAATTTCTCTGCTAGCTAACACTGTGAACGAGCTTAAAGGTAATTAAGGCAAGATGCCCTCTCAAGTTCAGCACAATCTGCGGGAAAATGTGAACCAAATTTCTCTACGGAGTGGGAAGCAAGTAGGAGAACCGTTGGAAACTGAAGCTACAAGGGATGTAGAAAAAGAAGTCGTTGAAAATCATTCCAAGCTGCCCAAGAGAGACACCCCTGTAGAAAAGAATGAGGTTGAAGAAGAAGAAGTTTCTGGGCAGAAAATTGAGCCTCATAAACCCTTGAGTTTGTTTGATCCAAACATCAAGATTCCAGCACCATTCCCTTGAAGATTAGCGAAGCCAGAACAAGATCCTATGGATTTTATGTCAAGTTTTGGGAAGCTGGAAATCAATATACATTTTCTACAGGCCATTAAAATTCCTCCACTCTCAAAGTTAATGAAGGATTTCATTGCTGGAAAACTTAAAGACTTAGGGAAGATTTTAATGGGCGAGAATGTGTCTGCTGTTATACAGAAAAGTCTACCACCTAAATGGAAGGATCCTGGTATGTTTACTTTACCTTGCTATATAGGAGAAACAAAAATTGAGCATGCTATGTGTGATTTGGGTGCTTCCATAAATGTCGTGCCATTATCTTTTTATAATACTATAACTGGAGTCGAACTAGTTGAAACTAGGGCTCTAA
The DNA here is from genome assembly GCA_948330725.1 of Sherardia arvensis. Lineage (NCBI taxonomy): Eukaryota > Viridiplantae > Streptophyta > Magnoliopsida > Gentianales > Rubiaceae > Sherardia > Sherardia arvensis. The sequence goes on from OX415236.1 coordinate 26,499,942, forward strand.
TACAATTGGCTGACATATCATGTGTCTATCTTGAAGGTATGCTTGAAAAAGTTCTAGTTAAAGTACATACATTTGTATATCCTGCAGACTTTTATGTGGTAAATATGAATAACAAACAGTCAAAGGATTCTGGTGTGCTTCTAGGTCGTTCTTTCTTAAGGACAGCAAAGACATTAATTGATGTGTACAATGGAACAATCTGTTTAGAGTACTATAGAGAAAAGTATACATTCAATATTGACAATGCCATGAAAAATCCTACTGATGCTTAAAATGCTTATTTTGTTGATGTAATCGACCTTATTGTGTAAGAATATCTTGAGACTGAATTCATGCAGGATAAGTTTGAGCAAATATTAACAAAAGGATTTATTGACATGGATGCTCGTGGAATGAATGATTCTGAACTCAAGGAAGCCATAATGTCGTTGTATGCACTGCCCGAGGTTGTAAATTCTGGGAATGTAATGCTACTACCTGAACAGAAACAAGAGGACAAACCGTTACCATCAGAAGTTAAAGCACCAGAACTAGAGCTTAAACCCCTCCCGAAAAATCTGAAGTATGTTTACTTGGGGGAGAATGAGACCCTACCCGTGATTGTTAGTACTGAATTGAGCTCAAGTGAAGAGATGCAACTGATTGGTTTACTGAAGAAGCATAAGAAGGCCATAGGATGGACCTTAGCTGATATTACTGGAATTAGCCCAGATGTTTGCCAACACTTTATATTACTGGAATCTGATTCGAAGCCGCATCATGACCCTCAAAGGAAGCTGAACCCGAATATGAGAAAAGTGGTTTTGAAGGAGATTTTGAAGCTCTTGGCACTTGGTATAATTTTTCCCATATCAGAAAGTAAGTGGGTGATCCCAGTTCATGTTGTACCTAAGAAGTCAGGATTCCAGGTTGTGAAAAATGACAAGAATGAGCTCGTTCCCATGCGTCTTGTTTTGGGATGGCGTATGTGCATTGATTACAGGAAACTGGATGCTGCGACTTGAAAAGATCACTTCCCGTTACCTTTCATCGACCAAATGTTAGAGAGGTTAGCTGGACAATCATATTTCTGTTTTCTGGATGGTTATAGTGGCTATTTTCATATTTGTGTTAGTAAGGAGAATCAAGAAAAGACAATGTTCACTTGTCCTTTTGAAACGTATGCTTACAGAAGGATGCCGTTTGGTCTCTGCAATGCTCCGGGCACTTTTCAGAGGTGTATGATGAGTATTTTTTCAGATATGATCGAGAATTGTATTGAGGTATTAATGGATGACTTTACGGTTTATGGAAACTCTTACGATGGCTGTCTACGTAATTTGGATCCTGTCTTAGCTCGATGTGTAGAGAAAAATCTGGTTTTGAACTTTGAAAAACGTCACTTTATGGTAAGGGAAGGCATTGTATTAGGCCATGTTCTTTCTGAACGAGGAATTGAAGTTGATAAGGCGAAAGTGGACCTGATGGCGAAGCTGCCCTATCCCACTAATGTAAAGGAAATCAGAGGTTTCTTGGGACATGCGGGTTTCTACAGGCGGTTTATCAAGGATTTCGCATAAACTGCTCAACCATTGACTAGATTGTTACAAGCTGAGGTTCCATTTTAATTCTCTGATGATTGTAAGGCAGCGTTTGAGTTGTTGAAGACAAAGTTAACTACAGCCCCTGTTATTCAGCCACCAAAATGGGAAATCCCATTCGAACTTATGTGTGATGCAAGTGATTATACGGTTGGAGCAGTTTTGGGGCAGAAACTAGGTAAAGAGAGCCATGTAATTTACTATGCTTCGAAGACATTGAATCCAGCTCAATGTAATTATGCTACAACTGAAAAGGAGCTACTGGCCATTGTTTTTGCTTTCGAGAAGTTCAGATCATATCTCTTAGGCTCAAAGGTTATTGTCTATAGTGATCATTCGGCTTTGAAGTATCTACTGTCCAAGAACGAGTCAAAACCTAGATTGATAAGATGGGTGCTCTTGCTTCAAGAATTTGACTGGGAGATTAGAGACAAGAAAGGGGCAGATAATTTTGTTGCTGATCATTTAAGCCGCTTGATTAGAGAAGATGATGGTTTTCCAATAAAGGAGATATTTACTGAAGAGCATTTGTATGCATTAAGCATCAGATTTCATGATGAGGAAGTTAGAGCTACTACGAACAAGTTTCCTAAGGATCCATAGTATGCTGACATTGTTAATTATTTGACAAGTGGGCAGCTACCTTACACCTTTTCCCCAACACAGCAAGCTAAATTAAAGAGTGACTGTAAGTATTATTTTTGGGATGAGCAATACTTATGGAATGTTGGAGCTGATCAGATTATTCGGAGATGTGTTCCTGAGGAAGAACAACGTGATATTCTCTTACATTGTCATTCGTTAGCTTGTGGTGGACATTTTGGACCTAAGAGGACTGCTAGAAAAGTGTTAGATTGTGGATTTTTCTGGAAAACGCTGCACATGGATGCAAATCTGTTTTGCAAGAGTTGCAAGCATTGTCAACTGACAGGAAACATATCTCATAAAGATGAGATGCCCCAGGTTCCTATAATAATCTGTGAGATTTTTGATGTTTGGGAGATGGATTTTATGGGGCCTTTTCCTAGCTCATATGGTAACCTGTACATTTTACTTGATGTTGACTATGTTTCGAAGTGGGTAGAAGTGAAGGTTACTCGTACTAATGATTCTAAGGTGGTTGCTGGATTTCTGAAAAGTCATATTTTTAATAGATTTGGAGTGCCAAGAGCTGTTATAAGTGACCAAGGAACACACTTTCATAATAGAACTATTGCAGCGTTAATGAAGAAATACGGAGTTCATCACAGAATGTCTACACCTTATCATCCGCAAACGAATGGTCAAGCAGAGGTGTCGAATAGGGAGATAAAACAGATTTTGGAGAAGACCGTGAATCCATCTAGAAAGGACTGGAGTTTAAGATTGGATGATGCTTTATGGGCATATCGCACAACCTATAAAACACCTATTGGCAAGTCACCCTACAAGTTGGTTTTTGGGAAAATGTGTCACTTGCCTGTTGAATTGGAGCATAGAGCTGACTAGGCAGTAAAGGAAGTGAATATGGATTATCTCAAGTGCGGGGAAAGCGGAAAGTTTCAGCTACAAGAACTCGATGAGATATGTTTAGAAGGCTATGATTTAGCTTTGGAGTATAAAGAAAGAACAAAAATGTGGCATGATAAGCATAATAGAGGCAAAAAGTATCAGGTTGGCCAGAGAGTTTTATTGTACCAATCCAAGCTGAGACTAATGCCTGGAAAGTTGAAGACAAGGTCGAAGTACAGAAGATGTTACAGAATGGAGCGATTGAGATTAAAAGCTTGGAAAAAGCTAAGATATTTACAGTAAATGGTCACAGATTGAAGCCGTACCACGATGCTACTGAACTGCAAACAGTGGATAAACTCTAACTGTTACCTCAATCTCATACCAACTGACCGCTTCCTGACGTCTAGCCAAACAAGCTAAACAAAGGTGCTATTGGGAGGCAACCCAAAAATTTTAATGCTTTCTTTTTAATTTCGTTAAAATTTCAAAAAAAAAATCAGAAAAAATCATGTTTTGTTTCATGCTTAATTTGCTATTGATTCTGTTTTTTTGTTGTTTTAACAGAAACCGGTACTGAAAAGGTGCTAGAGTCTGAATCCTAAAGGGATTGGGGAAAATTTCCGGGTGAAATTACAGTGAGGATTAAAAAGCAAAAAGGAGAAAGTTGTTACCTTTACTGTCGGTGGCTCCACGGTTGGGTGCGCATGACCAAATTATTGCTCCACTTCCTGAATCCTCACTGTACCGGTGACAGTTTTGTAATGCTCCACCGCCTGAATCCCCATCCATCACCAGCACTCAGTCACCGGGTCCCAATGCCATCACCACCCTTCACCTGTTCACCATGAATCACCGCCGGTAACCACCACTCGAATTTCCCCATCTTCTCGGGCCACCCATCAATCACCACCGCTGCTAATCTATCATTGATGCCCGCTGAGCTCCATATGTTGGCCAACTCAGTCGCTGGATCCCCAATTTTGTCCCCAATTCGGAATCGGTATTGTAGCGCTGCGAAAAATTAACATCACCACCACCGCACCTAATGGACACATGATATTGATGGTGTTAATTTTCAGCGAGCTACACAGGTTTGGGCTGCCGGCGACCAAATTCTCTTCCCACCCCTTGGTTCTTCACGTTTTTGGTCAGCTTTCTCTATCTTTTTTATTTAATAATATTATTAGAGAATAACATTCATCCGGATGATCCTGATATAGGCCTTATCAGGCACCAATAAGATAATGACACGTGTACAATTGTAATGTTTTAATTGGTTAAGATATTTTTAGTAAAGTTCTAAAACCCTAATTTAGAATGCCTAAACCCGTCTGGGTAATGATTGAACACGTGGCCCGATCATAAATTAGTTAAAGATGACGTGTCGTTATTTAATTGGTGCCTGATATTGCTGATGTATATTAAACTGTATTATTATTATTGATAAGTTGAAAGCCTGAAACGTGACTGTGTGTGGTGTGATTCTTTGGTTAATTATTTGCTTGGGACAAGCAAATTGCTAAGTGTGGGGAGGATATAGTATAATTGATTATTGTGATTTTCTTGTATTATGCTATGATTTCTGAAATTTTGAAATTATTTTCAAAATAGTTTTGAAAGAAAACACAATATTGGTTTGTTTTGGATGAAGAGGACATATTTTATGAATTAAACTGAGCTGATTTCACTATGGAACGGGTCTGTGGTAAGATTGATGTTATTCCCCTTTGTGAAAGAAATTATGTAGTTCTTGCATATATTCTAGGATGACGAACGTGCAATGAAATATTTCTCCAAACCTAGTTATATTGTGAGGAATTTGAGCCCAAGAAAGAGCAAAAGCCAAGACAGAAACAAGTAGGCACTAAATTTAACAGCTCTTTGTCTTTCTGAGTGATCATATGTTGGTATTCTTTCTTGGATTGTTTGTCATGATGTGACGCCGTTGAATGATGCTTGAGCATGAAAATAATATAGGTAAATTAGGATTAACCACACAGTATAAAGAGCCTACCTTTATATTATCCCTAGTTAACCCTTTGAAGTCTTGACTATTTTTCTTTGATAAACTCCACTATATATATAAACCAAAGCCTGTTTTATCCCCGTATTCACCCTATTATGCATATTCTTGAACTTGACTAAATTCATATATTATACAAATTTGATTACATGTCATTGTGAATTATTTGGAGGAAGTTTACCCATGAAGAAAGTTCTGAAATTCATTATGAAGATGGGTATTGAAAAAGACCTTGTACTGAAATTTTATGTGTATGGTCTAGCTAGATTGATTGAGTTAATGAGATGTGAAAATAAATTGATGTAATGATCTCATTAATTTATTGTGATTGCTTTGTATTGCTCAAGAAAGGTGCTGGAAAAAAAAACGAAAAATTCAGAAAAAAAAATCCAGAAAATAGCACCAAGTTTTGTGATGATTTGAGAATTATTTGGCTATTTCTCTAGCCTTGGATCGAAAGTTATGAAGCATGCCTACTCTATATGAATTGATGATTTTGTGATGGAATGTGCATGATATTTTTGTTACTATTTGAACCTAGAACCCACAAGATCATACCTTATCGCCTTCTCCCTAAGCCGATCATTATATAGTCCTAAATTAATTTGTTCTCGTGTGTTTATTGATGCGGTGGATATAATGACACTTCAATCCTGTTGAATGGAATGCTGGCTATGATATGAGTGACTATCCCAATTTTTGAGATATATTGAGTGACCTTTGTGAGGCTGAATTTTGTTGAATATTTTTTATTAGAATGTAAGGATGAAATGACTTTATAAGCGAAGGGGAATGGTTTGTGGTGAGACGGTTGGTTCCATAGTGAGTGTTGCTTGGTTTAATTTTGTGGGAATGTTTTGTTTATCTATGATTTTTATAATGAAAGTGACTACATGCTTGAGGGCAATCATGATCTAAGTGTGGGGATATTTGATGAGATGTATTTATACATCTAATTTATATAGTTTTATACGTTTATTTGCCCACTTGATGTGCTCAAAGGTATGTTATTTTGCAGTAAATCATAGAAAACATGGAGGAGGACATTAAATGAAGATTTGCTAGAAAGAGAGCAATTTGATGATGTTTTGAAGTGAAGGGGAGCTATACACTACACTCTTTTTTCCTACGGGTTTTTAATGAGGTAGTGTGCTCCAACGGAGGTAGTGGATCATCATTATTCTATTATCCCGACACCGAAGAGGCGAGGAGCAAGAAGCAACGAGCTGAAAGCAAATCCTCGTACTGATTTCTCTACGGGAAGCTAAGTTGTGCTTCGCGGGTCGATCACTAATCAGCTATACGTTTTGAAGAAATCAATATTAGGCTACATTTATTTGGGCTCAATTAATATTAAGTCCAAAGCTGAGCAGCTCGAAAGCCCAAGGTGAACCAATAATTAAACAAATAAAAATATGTATTCTTGCATATACAGTATGTAAGTTTGCACATGTGTGCATGTGTTGGTTTTGGGAATTTTTGTCCCATTATAATTCTAGTAAGGCAGAATATTGCCACAGAGACTAATTAGTTTTGGAATTGTTTAAACCCTTGTACCTCTCGTCCAGGATTATTCATTCATACGCACAAACTTTGTATTCTTGGCCGAGACCTTGAGACGGACGAAGCTAGGGTTTTGCAATTTCTTCAATTCGGTGATTTCTTTCTCTCGCGTTTTATTCTTATTATTGTGATTGTGTTCATCGTAATATGAGTAACTAATTTTATAATTTGGCGAGAATAACGAAGCACTAGTCATGAGAATTCTGTGAGATTTTTGTTGTTTGGGGGATGGATTTTATGGGGCCTTTTCCTAGCTCATATGGTAATTTGTACATTTTACTTGCTGTTGACTATGTTTCGAAGTGGGTAGAAGCGAAGGCTACTCGTACTAATGATGCTAAGGTGGTTGTTAGATTTCTGAAAAGTCGTATTTTAACAGATTTGGAGTGCCAAGAGCTGTGATAAGTGACCAAGGAACACACTTTCATAACAGAACTATTGCAGCATTAATGAAGAAATATGGAGTTCATCACAGAATGTCTACACCTTATCATCCGCAAACGAATGGTCAAGCAGAGGTGTCGAATAGGGAGATAAAATAGATTTTGGAGAAGACCGTGAATCAATCTAGAAACGACTGGCGTTTAAGATTGGATGATGCTTTATGGGCATATCGCACAACCTATAAAACACCTATCATTATGGCGTCCTTCCTACGCAGGTACCTCGGAGTTAAAACCAAGTCACTACTACAGAGGGGTGGATGCAAGGCACATATTTAAGGCGTTTGATGGGGGCGCGTTATTTTCCGCCTTGCTACATACTTGCGAGTTCGCAACCCTCGCTAGCAAGGAAAAAAATATATATTTAAGACGTAAATCACAGATTAAAGGCGGAAGTGGGTTGTGTTGTAAATAAATATTACATTAAGGCGGAAAAAGATCTTCCGCCTTAAAGGTAATAGGTCGTTACGACATCGCCACTAATACAGAAAGACAAACGATGTTGTAGCGATATCGGAACGAAGAGTCGCCAGTAAAATGATTCAATACTTTGTTTATTGCGATATCGTTACTTATGTGACTCATAATTTAGGTAGGCTTGTAAATGTTTGCCTGTCGCAACTGGGTCGGAAGTGGATGACCGAGAAGGTAGCGTTATCGTGACTTGACACGCCAGTTTAGAACTACAGTGCAAGTTTGTGTGCTTGAGTTGTAGCGAACTCGCAAGTTAAACTGAAGAGTCAGCGGAATAGTGGCGATATCTGAAGGCATCCGCTTGCAGTCGCAGTTTTTTTAAGGATTGGCCTTTCAAACTAAAAAAAACAGATTCTATCAAGTACTTTTGAGGTGGGTATTTTCGGATTCACAAATGGATGATTAAATCATATTGGTTGGAGGTATGACTGTTGCCTTCTTGGATTAGGTACGTAATACCCTCGTAATTTGTTGGTTTTTGTCTTGATTTTGGTTGGTTTTATGTAATAGTTTCATTGTCGTTTGGTTGATTTTGTTCTTTGTGTTATTTCAGTGTGTAGTTTATGATAGGAAGTCAGTGGGTTAGTATAATTGTTGAAGGTTCTACGCAGTTGAGTAGCTTTTTGAAGGATTTGTGAATTATGGACCGCGAAAGAATAATGAACGAGAATGCTCGATTGTCGAAGGAGTATTTAGATTTGGTCGAAAATTTCTTAGATGTTGGGTTGCGACATTCTAGGCAGAATAGCATAGGAGGGGTTAGATGTCCATGCAACAAGTGTAGAAACAACGCCATATTTGAAGATATTGTTGTAGTGCGTGAACATTTAATTTGTAAAGGTTTTGACAAATCCTACACATAATGGGTTTGGCATGGGGAAGGCCATTATGGAAGTGACCAGGTTGAGATGGAGGAGGGTAGCGCCGAGGAAATCCTGCATTATAATGAACAGCTTTCAGACATGTGCGACGATGTTGTAATGGATTTTGTTGGGAAGAAAAGTATGCTGGAGGCAATGTATGACGATAAACATACAAGCTTATATGTTGGGGCTAGGCATTCTAGACTGGGCGCAACATTGTTGTTAATGAACCTAAAGGCAAGGCATGGTATTTCAGATAAAGGAATGACGGAATTGCTAGAGTTGGTTAAGGAGTTACTTCCTAATGACAACTTATGTCCTGACAGGGTATATGCTGCGCGCAAGATATTGTGTCCTATGGGCATGGAGTTTACTAATATTCACGCATGCCCGAATGATTGTATGTTGTATAGGGGGAGTGTTGATTCTTTGAGGGATGATTGCAAGGTATGCGGTGATTCTAGATGGAAAAAGAAGGAGGGAAAGGTCGAGGTATGTGGAGAAACAGTGACAACATCGACAAAGAAAGGTCCTGCTAAGGTGATGTGGTACATTCCCTTGAAACCGAGATTGACGCGTTTGTATGCCAATCCAGTTGATGCAAAATTGTTAACATGGCATGCCGATAGGGTTCGAGAGGAAGATGATGATATTATATCTCACGCTTCTGATGGTGATCAGTGGAAGAAGATGGATGCTATGTACCCAGAATTTGCTGACGAACCTAGACACGTGCGCTTAGGACTATCTACTGACGGAATGAACCCTTTCGGGAACATGTCCAGCACCCACAGTTCATGGCCAGTGATACTTGTTTTTTATAATCTACCTTCATGGTTGATGATGAAACGAAAGTATGTGCTTTTGAACACTATGATCTCGGGGCCTAAGCAGCCTGGTAATGACATTTATGTATATCTAGCTCCTCTTGTTAAGGAGTTGGAATCCTTATTTAAGCATGGGATTCATATTCCTGACGGAAGTCGAGGGGACGCAAAATTCAAGCTTAAAGCCATGTTGATGTGGAGCATCAATGATTTCCCTGCGTTGGGTAATCTTGGAGGGTGTTCTTTGAAAGGTCATTTTGCATGTCCAGTATGTGAGAGCAATACCAGCCATTGTCAATTAAAGCACGGTGGTAAGCCTGTGTATCTAGGTCATAGACGATTTCTTCCTAGGAGTCATCCATGGAGGAGTGCTAAGAAGTGTTTTAACGGTCAGGAAGAGCATGGCGTTGCCCCCGTCCCATTATCAGGTTTTGAAATATTTGCAAAAGTATCGGGCATGGATAACGTGCTGGGAAAGGGAAAAAAGAAAAGCACACAAACTACGATTTGGAAGAAATGTTCGATATTTTTCAAACTTGGTTATTGGGAGCACTTGGATGTGCGCCACTGTCTAGATGTCATGCATATATAGAAGAATGTATGTGAAGCTTTGGTTGGGACGCTCTTGAATACACCAGGGAAGAGTAAGGATGGATTGAAAACTAGAAAGGATCTAGTTAATCTTGGCATAAGGACGTCACTTGCTCCCGTGCAAGAAGAAGTAGGCACGACATACTTACCACCTGCTTGTTATTCCTTGTCATCTGAGGAGAAGGAGAGTTTTTGTAAGACTTTGAAATCAGTGAAGGTGCCTTCTATATATGGTTCTAATATCAGTAGTTGTGTATCTACTGCTGAGCTGAAATTGGTGGGAATGAAGTCGCACGATTGCCACAATCTGATGCAGGATTTGAACGTAATTCCTCTGAGAGGTTGCTTGCCTTCTCACGTTGGAGAAGCGGTTGCAAGGCTCTGTTATTTTTTTATACAGATATGTCGCAAGAAAGTGAGTCGGCGTAAGTTGGATGAATTGCAGGATATGGTAATTGAAGTATTGTGCAGGCTAGAGATGTATTTTCCCCCTTCATTTTTTGACATAATGATTCATTTGATAGTTCATTTGGTGCGGGAGGTGAAGCTGTGCGGACCGGTATACTTGAGATGGATGTATCCATTCGAGCGGTACATGAGCATTTTCAAGCATTTTGTTAAGAATCGTTACCGACCAGATGCCAGTATAGTGCAGCGATATGTCGCGGAAGAGGTAATAGAATTGTGTACCAACTATTTACAGGATGTACCTACTATAGGATTGCCGGTCTCTAGACACGATGGTAGATTGGATGGTGTCGGACTACGCCATAAGTCTAAATTTAGCCCTTCTTCCAATGATATCTCTATAGCCCATCTCTACATTCTGCGCAACCATCATGAAATGAGTCCTTATGTTGATGTTCACCTTAATGAGCTTAGGTCAACACACCCGAGCTGGTTGGAACCTAGGATTCTTGAAACTCATTGCAGCGACTTTACTAGTTGGCTCAAAATACATGTGCAGAATGGCGGTGAACACCCTGATGTTGTAAAATGGGTTGCAAAGAGACCCCTCGGCACAGTCACGTCGTTTAGCGGGTATGACATCAATGGATACACGTTTGGTACTAAGTGGAGTGATGATAGATCTGCAACCCAAAATAGTGGCGTATCAGTACCTGGAGAGGGCGATAATGTTTTTTTTGGTACCATTACTGATATATGGAAAATGGACTTTGTTCATGTCCGAATCACACTGTTTAAATGTGAATGGGTAGATCAAGCTGAAGGGGTGCGCTTAGAGGATTTAGGCATGACTCTAGTCAATAGGGGAATTCTTGGGTCTAGAGAAGATCCATTCATCATGGCGGCTCAAGCTCATCAGGTATTCTATGTGGAAGATCCAATTGATCCTCTTTGGGAGATCATTGTTGATGGAAAGAAAACATTCATCTATGGTGACGGCTTGTTCGATGATGACTGCACTGTTTCTAAAGACACCATTCCGCCCTCTGTGTACGAAAATCTAGAGGAAGATGATGACATTGTTTGTGCGTCGGTGTGCAGAATGGATCATGAAGAAGGCATGTGGATTAATCCTGCAGGGAAAACTACAAAAAGGAAGGGGCGGCAACCAAAGAAGAAGAATACCAAAAAGAGTAAAAAACACAAGTAGCATATTTGATTATCATTGGTTTTGAATACTGTGTTTCTATCAAATGTTTGTTTTAATTCATGGTAATTATAATTAAAGTTCATTTGTCATTGAATTTAGGATAATAATTCATGTAATTCACGTAATTCAAACAAAAAAGAACCCTGCTTTAGCATCAGCGAAATCGTAACACCCGTCGCTCAATACCAATGTAACTGAAATTGCTCAGTAGCGAAATCGTAACTGGAGCGTGTTTGTTACGAACTCGCTACAACCAGCTTCAAATCGCAGATTAGTTTCTGTCTCTCCATTGTGATTGGTTACGATATCGCTAGGTCCCTTTTTTATTGATTTTATTTGCTAACTTGACTGTTGCTACATCGCAAGTATGTTGTCACTTCGGAAGAATTTAAATTTAACTCATTTGTAAAGATTATTAATATTAAACAAAGCACAATATTATTACTAATATAAGTACATATATTAAAATAGAAATGTTATTCAACATATATAACAGAAAAAATTATTCGATACTAATTTGTTGGAGACACAAAAATTTATAAAAAACCCTAAATTCGAGAATTTAGTACAAGTACTAGCCAACATAGAATGCTAATCTAATCATCCTTGCTAGGAGGTGGGGTCTGTTTTGGACCTTGTGGATCGACCTTTGTCTTTTTCTTGGCATGCGCCCTCTCAATTCCACATATCACCTTCTCCGTTATCCAGCAATTTTGATTTATTTTGGCCACACGCTGCCTCATAAGGTCGACAGTGTCTTCTAGCCCCTTGTAGTACGCCACCGAGGGTACAGCTATTCATAGAAGCAAATCAAATTGAAGAATTATATACTAAATAACATGTTATAAACAAATGAACAAGAAATGTAGTGAGGCGTACCTGCGACAGTTTCTCTTACTTCTTCTGGATCAAATTCAAGTGGTTTTTTGGATCCCGCCCCTGTTTTCTCCCACTTGCCGTCAACCAACTCACATTTCCCTTTCTTTTAGAAGTAGGACATTGTGTATAAGCAACACTCTACCGCATTAGGAGACAGTTTCATCTTCGGGTGCTCGTTGGTCAAAAATCTGGTAATGAAATTACCATATGGTAGCTTCTTCACTGTTCTACCATTTTCGACAACACAGCGTCGCATGTGCTCGAATATCACATGCCCCGGGTTCAACCTTATCCCCTCCACTATGCAGTAAAACATGCTTACCGTTGTGTAGTTCATCTCGGTGATCATCCTCCCTTTGGAACCACAGACCTAACAACCATCTCATATATTATCCTATCCTCACAACTAAGCTTATCAATCTTATAATCCCTAGGCTTCCCTAAATTGTCCTTTTGCCTACCAAAATACTTCTCCGCAAATTCTGCCACTTGCTCCAGGTCGAGAATGGCATTGTCGGGCCATTGTTCCCTACAATAAAAACCAGGGGTAGGAGGATCGCTGAAATCTTCCTCTACAGCATAAGACACATTTAATACCTTGTTCAACATTTCCTCCCCGATTTCAATGTTCTTCTTATTAATCCTAGTAAACCACCTACCTGTTTCCTTTTCTTCCTCTATAAGTTGGTGGAAATTAGCATAAAACTGGCACGTTTCATCTTTATGTGCCGCGTAATTCAAACCTAACAGCTCACCCATATCGTGGCTTTGAAACATTTCCATCACTTTTTCTAACCCTAAGTCTTTAATTTGATTGAAATCTACCACATAACATTCTAGCAAGTCACTATGCTCCATGAAATTATAATAGGCTTCGGAAGCATCAAAACTTACGAATTTGGCCTTGTCAAATTTGGAAGAGCTTGAACCAGCAGCCTGAGTCGCGGTTGCCGGTGCCTGAGATGAACCCGCCTGTGCCGGTGGTCGTCGAGCAGATACAAACGGATTGTGTACAAGCTGCTTAGTCCTAGCCATTGTTGTTGGGAGATTTATGCTTACTGTTTTTGTGTTTGGGTTGGATTCAATTGATTTTCTCGCGTTTTGATTTCTGAAGATCCCCAATTTTTTTATTTATATAACAGACAGTAGCGAGCTCGTATTTTCCTAACTTGGGGTATAACAATACAGCTTACGATAACGCAACTCACTCGTTAGAGTACAAAACGACAGCGTATCAATTCAAAAAATCCCCAATTTTTATAACTATATACCAGAAAGTAGCGAAATCGTAACTGCGTAGCTGGGGGTACAATTATGTATTTGCGAGTTCGTAACCCTCTCGTTACTATGTAAAACGACAAAATGTAAAATGTACATTCTCACAATTATAACCTTGTTTCCAGTTAACATGTTAACATGAAATGCTCCAAGTCTGAATTATGACCTTTGCATCACCATAAACAAACTAAAAAGTCTATTAAACTTGAATGCAAATAGAAATATATTAACAAATAAAACATGTTGAATCATCCCTATTAAGTCTAGTACATCACAGGCCTGCCACTAAAACGGCGTGCAAATCATCGGTCGAATTATCTTCTACGCCATCTAGCTTCTCCACTGGAGCGTCTTCAACACCCTTCTCCTGGTCATCTTGTTGCTTGCCTTGGTCATTTTCTGCCTTGTCTTGGCCAATTGGAGTCGTATCATCTTGTGTTTGTTGGCATGTCTTCTCAGCATGGACTTCACTTGATTCCTCGGCGAACTCGGGTTCACCAATCAATCTCTCCTTCCTCTTCATCTCATACATTTCCACATCATCTTCCCCATCAGACCCGTCATTATCCACATCGGCTTCTCCACCACTATCGTCTTCCTCTTCGTCAGTACCAATTTCAGATTCCCCCTTTGCAGGCAACGGGTCCTTGGCGCTCTCTTTCGGCTGTTGTACACTTGGCTCGGCAGAGTCGGTGTTCTTGGGGAATAAAGTTAGAAAATCCGGTACCTCCTCGTCATCGCTCAACTCGCAGTCTATCAACCCACTTGCCACCAGCTTGTTGAGATACTCGTTGTTTGCATTGGACCTCTTCTCGGCCATTTCAATCTCATTCACCAATTGACCCAGAGACACTACTAGCTGACCACGGGCATCAAATACAGCATCTACAATACATACAAAACTTGCGATGTGAGCATTATAATACCTGTGAGCACTATCAACTCCCTTATACAAAAACAAAAAAATATGTAAAGATGTGAGCATTTATCATACCTGATACACCACCACGTGCCCTTCTAGCAGCCTCTTCAGTTTCTTTCTTTTTCCCGTACTTACCATCAGCCTTCATATCCAATCTCTTGTGTTTAAGCCAGTCCTTGTCGTACTTACCAAGCGGCATCGGACGGCCTCTTGGAAAAATTCCTGCTTTCCTGATCAAGGCTGTAATCAAAACGCCGTATGGAAGTGCCGCGGTCTTGTGTCTCGCCATCTTCATCATCCGTGTCAGAATAGTGTAGCCGGGGTTGATTGGAATCTTCTCCATGATGTGGTAGAACACCATGAGTCTGCAAACTGTTGGCTCACAGGCATGACCAAGGGATGGCAACACATTCCCGCAGATTAGTTCAAACACTAATCACTGTTCCTCGGTTAGCCTGTGGATCGGGTATCTCCTAGCTGTACCAGGCCTATTTGATTTTCTCCCAAACCACTTCATACCCATCTCACCCGCATTCAACGGCTGTTTGGGGCTTACAGCTGGAAAGCGTTGTTCATAATGAACCTCGTACGGCCCATCTTTCTTGGTAGGCCTGAGATCGTCACGACTCTTGTAGGGACATTTGAGCACACAGTTTATCATAAACTTATCTACTTTAAACTTCACCCCTCTCACAATAGTAGTGATATCATCCGAACCCTCCTCTAACCCTAGGTTTGCATAAAACTGTAAGAGCTCCTCTAGGTAAATGGGCTCGAGGAGTTGTAGTAAATAGTGTAGATGCTGTTCCCTAAAGTGGTCTAGCACATAATCGATTTGCAAAGTTGGCACAACACAACTGTCAAACACATTGTTATTAACTATTTTCCGAGAAGAACATTGAGCATACCTAGCTCTGGCGGCGTCATTAAAGAATTCTGGAGTATCTGCCTCTTCAGTGGCAGTGGCATCCTTGGCAGCGCCATCAACATCAGCTCCGGCATCTCCGGCGGGTGGCTGAATAGGAACTTCTTGTGCCGCCGGCGGGTGAACCTCCTCATTCTCGTACTCAGTCCGGCGGCGCTTGTTTCCGGCCGCTCCCCGTCCCCTACCACTACTAGAACCCGACCGGTCTCTTCCACTGCCAGAACCCCTGGTTTTTGGCGGCATAACGTCGGCTAGATTGCTGGGATTTAGGCCGGATTTGTATGTGTCGTCTGGTTTCTCTCGGTTTCAATTTGGGGCTAATTAATTTTAGCCCCGATCCCTAATTGTTTTTTATACTCAGTTGTGTAGCGAAATCGCTACCTCACACGTTAGTAGCTACCTAAACCTACTAGCGATATCGTAAGTAAGTCTCTCATACCTACAGTTTCAGTTACGAGATCTTTAATATGCCCGCCAGTCAAGTGTGTCTTTAGCGAAGTCGCTACAAGCTCTATTCATAATTTTATCAAATTTAATTAAACCTGTAGCGAAATCGCTAGTAGCCAAAAACCCTTTTTTTATATACTTATTGACTAGCGATATCGCAACAAGAATTTTGGGGTTTCATGGGTTTGTGGGTCTGTGGGTTTAGGGTTTAACTATGTTAACTTGTAAAGTAGCGATTTCGCAAGTAAACAAGCTAGTTTGAAGATAACTAAAAAAATAATAATTTTATATTTTTTGAAGCACTTTAAAAGTCTGAAATATATAAATTTTTAAAAGAGAGAGTATAATACCATTTTTTGGAAAATATCGGTCATGAGATTACCTCAAGTAGAGTACGTCTTTGTACATCAGCATGGAAATGTACATAAGCAATATAACATAACTCCATGTAAAACCAAGATAATTCAGTTTCAATTTTGTTAAGAACAATCATATTCTAAAATATTTTCATTTTTTATATAGACAGTATAATACTAAATTTGGAAGATATCGATCATAATATTATGTCTATCGGAGCACATCTTAATACATCAACATGCAATGTTATGAAGCGATAATCGTTAGTATGATGTGTGATCACAATTGGTGAGTGTATGTGTGCATGATACTTTGTTTACTTCATTAATTGTACTTGTAATCACAGACATGAGTTACAGTAAACCAAGTTTCTCTAATCAAAAGCAAGTGAACTGCGCATATATGTAGTTCATGTGTCAACAACAACTTTGCTGTTGTCTTTAAAGGTAATCGCCGTACATCGTTTACAATCATACACTTGATTTGTAGAGTTTCTTAATGTCTTACAATTACAGATTTAGATTCTGAAACGCTTTATATAGTGTAAGTGCACATTAAGTCAACCAATCCCTATACTGTTATACATCAGCTTATGAGGGAACAAATAAAAATTATTTTTACAATAGAAGAATTTGAGTTTTATTCCATAACATCATATTGTTTATATCGTGATCCAAGCATGTATGAGTGCGTTGTAAAAAAAGTCAGATTATGTTATGTAGCTCTAGCGATCAGAGGTAGCGAAGTCGCAACTACCAAGTCACAAAATTTTTTGTGGCTTTTCAGTTACGATGTCGCTAGAAAGATAAAGTACACCATAAAAAAGTTATCACATGAGCATGTCACGAAATCGTAACAACCCTAGTCAGCTGTAACGAGAGAGTTCCGAGTTCGCAACAAGGTAAGCTACAATAAAATGAACACATTAAAGAACAGAAAAACACAACACTTTTGGCATCTTTTCCATCACATCTTACGGGTTTCATCTCCAAAAATCAAACTTTTACACATGTTCTCAAATCTCCTCACCTTTCTTCACATCGAATCTCCATATCCCATCCCATACATGTTCAAAGCATCAATTGTGTCAAAACAAAGTGGAACTAGCCACTAATTGAATGCAAAAGATTGGTAAGTTTTGCAATGAATTCCCAACCACATTTTTCTCTATATTCTTGCAATTAATGTCAATCTTTAGTTGTGCTTCTTCAATTTGGTAACATCCTTTGTTGTGGGTAGGAGAGGCACAAACAAGGTAGACCATCCCCAACCAACATAATCAATTCTCCCGACACAACTTTGTCATATACCCAAGGTACAATTTTTTTCATTCTAATTTGCTAAAAAATTGATTTTCTTGTACATAGTGCCTCCGTTAATCATAATATTACTAAATATCATGTCAGAAGCATGTCCCGAACGAAAATCAAGATTTTATTTTAATGTTGTCACTTGCTAGTTTAGCCCTAAATTTTAGGATTATATTTCATAAGGTATTACTTAGAAGTACAACTTTGACTTATTAGTGTTGTCTTAGGCATTAACTAATTATACTACGCAAGGGAAAGCTTGATGGATAGCCCAACAAGTTCCGGTAATTCCGACTCAAGTGTGGGGGGGGGGGGGAAATGTTGTTGGCGGTTCAAGTGAGGTTAAAGACAACTAGAATTGAGTCGCGCATCGAAAGAAGCTCAAATCCTCACACATTGTCGAGAATTAGAGATTAGGATCGATAACAAAATACTAACACATGTCAAGTTTAATGACATTGGTGTTGCTATTTGGCCCGACGATGATGCCGCGCGATGGTCGAGTTGGTGTGCTAAGACGGGTAGGATACGCACACCATTAGACACAAAGGATTGGAGGCTACTAAGCATCGACATAAAGAAGGATATATGGAAGGAATGCAAGGTTAGTGTGGCACTTGTTATTTTTAATTACAATTGAAAATTGTGAATGTGACTAAGTTTTGATCACATTTGTAGCGCCCCTTTATTATCGAGGCAACATCTTATGATCAAGTGAAGAAGAAGGCTCTTCAAATCACATCAAAGGCTCATCGAGAACACAAATATACCTTTCCAAGGATTATATCAAACCAAAGGGCACGAGGTTCGGGCAAGATCCAAGTACGCGTTACAATCACATTGTACCCCTTACTTGGGAGGCATTCAAGAAGCGATGGTTAGAAAATGATGCAAAGGTTAGTTTACTTACTAGATCTTGCAATAATAGTTTCATGCCAATTAGCCAAATATTTTTGTTTCCATTAGTTCTTTATTCCTAAAATAACATAGACCTTTTAAAAGGGTTTGGGGGACAAGAAGCGCAAAGCCACTGTTGATAATGTTATGCCTTACACCGGGGGTAGGGCGGGGTACTTGGGTGTGGGGAGGAAGACCTCAAAAAAAAAGGGAAACCGAGGTAAAAGAGCTTGTGGATGGGGGCATGGACGCGGAAGAGGCGAACAAGCTAGTCATTGCCGAAGACCCTACAACATATAATAGACAGCAATTATTCGTCTTTGGTAGAATTAAAAAAGACGGGACTTTCTCAAGTGATGAGGCAAAAAGGGTGGCTAATCGAGTGGTACGCTTTACCTACTACGCCATACCATGTTCCATTTTAGTACTACAATCAAACACAACAATTGATGGCGATAATAAATTTTATTTTACAATACTACCTTTTTAGGACGAGGTCGAGCGTGAAGTTGAAGAAGGCTTGTTCATCCCAGTCGGTAAACACGATGTGCTACGTAGGGCACTTGGGAAGGCCGAGCATCCGGGAAGAGCTAAGGGAATTGGTGGTTATGTTACTCAAATAGAGGCGTTTGGTATCAAACGTAGTAGTAAAGACCCTAAACCATCCAAACTCCAAATAGCATTGAACCAAGCCAAAAAATCCGACCAAGAGGTCAAGAAATTGAAAAAAATGTTGGCCAATATATGTTCTTTTATAAAGTATCCTCTTCCATCCGATTTTGGTGACACCGATCCAATCAATGGACCCTCGTCTAGAGGTTCACATCCTTCCCCATCACAACATGAGGTTGACCAACCTATTTTTGACCAACCTACTTTTGACCAACCTATTGTTGAAACAACAAGGAAATATGCACACCTTCGGCCCCTATCAAAGAGCAAGTTCACATACAACCATCCGATCCCAAACCAAAGGTACGTTAAATTCTTGCACCTCAATGAAATGAATAATTCTACACAACTCATTATTATTGATATTTTATAAATATACTCTTCCTACATATGTCTAATTCGACCTAATTAAACATCCCTTATTTGTATATTAGAACTCCCCTTCTTGCAAGTTGTACGCTGAATGTGGGATGAATTCTCAACCCCGCCACGTTGCAATGGGAAATTCATATCCTGACATGGCACTACATCATGAAGCCAAAGTCCCTATTGGTTTCGTTAGGGTTTCTATACTACATGTGTTAGTGGAGGATGCATTGGTGCCGGTCGCGGATCAAGAGTGCACGACAGTGGGTAAAGGTTTGGGTCGTTTTTTTTTGTGGCCCAAATGGTTGGTCGTTGATGTGAATTCTAATTCTATCCCAATTAATATAAACACACCTTCACCCGTCGTAGACCCACTAGATTTCCCGGTAGCTAAGAAGCCGATGTCGGCGGGAGAAGTTGGATTCATAAAATCACTCCCGGGATTCCTTCGCACGTTTTATGATCTGGTGGGCCACCATAGTCGGCATTCTGTTTACTATTTTTACTCCAATAAACAGGTGTTCGGCGAAGCGAGGGAATTAGTCGTTCCATGGGAAGACTTTGCCCTTTTCTGGCACTATAAAACCCTTCCCGAAACAATCCTTATACTACATCAAATGTAAGCTACTTGATCTCATCTCTTCTATCGTATTGCAAGTTACGAATTTTCATGTACTTGCGCAATATTATACGTTCATATCCCATCTATTGTTTATTTAGGTACATGCAATGCCTTGCTCTAAACGCAAAGACTTTCATTGGGTTTTTGAACCCAATATGCTTGCAAGAAATGAATGAAAGTAATCAATCACGACTTGCTTATCTCTCTAAGATCCTTAGTGACAAGACCAAGACAATTTACATAGGCCCATATCTAGAGAGGTTAGTTTTGTTTGTTACAATTGGATATTTGCACTTCGTAAACATTCCAATCTTCGAGACGGGTTCTTACATTTTCATTTCTTAAAATATGTAGTGGCCATTGGAGTTTTGTAGCTATGATACCATCGTTGAAGCGAGTGTATTGGATGGACCCGCTACACTTTGGTCCATCTACAAAATTAGCAGATTTATTAGAGGTTGCTATGCATACACTAGTGGAAAACTATATAAATGTCGGCGGTTATAATGGGGATATAAGGCGGAAATGCCCGCCTTAACTAGCCACGCCGTATATCGAAACGCGGCGTTTTTTTCCCGCCGCGAATGATTTTAGAGTTCTAAAACCCGATAGATTAACGTTTCAGAAAGCGTAAACGGTAGTAGCAGAATAGTAGAATATTAGGTTTACGACATCTTAAACAATAGATTCAGAAATCGAAAAATGGTTAGATTAAAGGAACCTATTGCACATGAGAACCTGGATGTGGAATAGAATAGGTTACCCGTCACCGGAATATAGTGGTCGGAAATCAAGTTGCAGATATCGAAAATTTAATAGTTTGGTGCTGAATTAAGCAATCGTGAAACTGATAGATTACCGGAATAGATTTGTCCAACAGATTGATCATCGTTGACCAATTTACGAATTAGTAATGCCATTAGATTGCACTAAAATACAAATATTCAAAATTTCAAATTTGTATTAAAAATATCCAATATATCAATCGGCCAATGTCACACAACTCATGACACTAACTCGTATCATTCTACACAAACTCATATCTACATGCTCTCAAAATATTTATACCTACATTCACCACCACCAAGATCCTCTACCTTCCTCGCTTTCCATCAATCCCTTCCCAGCCCTGTTATAAGTGGTGGTGCAGTCATGGCACCCTGAAGGTACTTAACCTGTAATAATTAAGAAACTTAGTTGCACATATATGTAACACGATTAAATACTTCCCAGCCTCGTGCATTTTTTGTACTAAAGCAGGTATATATCTAACCAAAGTGTTAGAAAATGAGCTCACAGAAGAAGGGGAAAAAGGGCTCATCGAATGGAAAAATGCACATGTAAAAATGCATAGAAAAACAACTACAAATTATTTTTGCATTACCTGAAGCCAGCAACTTGACTCGAATTGAATTGTTCATGAAGAGGTCTCCCATTTCTGTTTGGTGCCTTAGGAACATGTAAAACAAACTTCAGACTATATCAAAGTTGTTGAAAATTAAAGAAAATCTTCCCCGGACAATTTAGTTCTGTCCCAATTATGCAAAGATGAAAAATAAAACAAAATAAAAACTACTTTTAACCAATCTATGGTTAAGGAATACATTGAATAAAAGCTAATCTTTGCTTCAAACTAATGTTGTCTTTCAAAGATCCTTTTTCTCATTATTTTATGTATAAAACTAATCTTACATGATTCATAATTACAATTCAAAGTTCAGAACTCAGTAGCAGGCAAGTATCATAGAAAATGAAGATATAGTTTGTAAAATATGGTTATAACCGGAGGGTAAATCTGAAAACAAGATTTAGCATCTGTAGCTTTACATTCACACTTTTGATTCTGGTTTCTCAAGCACTAAAACATTCATTAATTCTATATTGTGACACAGAGCTTCAAGATCAAAAAATATGCAAAAATCATCCCCAACAAAGTTAGGTTTAGAAAGATATGGTGGACTATTTTCAGTTCGCTAGTTATCCTGCATACTCTAAAAGCAGGAGCCATGGAAATCAATTACCTAACTCATTACCCGGTCTATTTTGATGATTCAAAGCTATAGACTACAGTCCACATTACAAAGATTATTTTGGTTCAAACATCATTCCAAACTAAGGTGTATGGTTGAAGATATGAAGTTCTAAAAAATCAAAATTCCAGCAAACAGAATAAGCAAGAGTGCAGAATTTCAAGACACTCTTTCTCACTCGTTAATTTACCGAATTGATTTGTTCCTGGTTTGAAATATAAGTTCTGAAACAGAGGTCTTCAAATGTATTTTCCATTCGGTACATCTCTATGCCTCACATTCCCAATAAAAGCTAGTTTCTTTTTTTGTCAAATTGATGCATATACTTTTGAGTTCCATTACTTCCATTAGTTTATAAAGTGATGCTTGATAGTGTTTCATGTTCATGTTTTGTGCTTACATACCATGCATCTTGCAATTGACAGCTTAGACAATTAAAATGAAACCCAATTTTAGTGGAAATGGGTGGAAATGGCTCAAATCCTATAATTTTGTGACACTTACGAATTCGCTGCGATATCGTTACTTCTCTCGCCATTTACATTAAAATTGTTGCGACCATCTTGTACTGTCGCTACATCACTCGCCAGGATTAAATTTCTGAGCTTAGTTTTTGCGCCATCGCTACCCAATCGCTCATTCTTCTCTGCCTCTCCAATCTGATCTCTGTCGAGCTCGTAACTATTCACGCTAACACCAGGCGAATATCTAGCTTAGTCGTAACGTCATCTGTTTTTCTCGCTCACCCAATGCTCAAACGACGTCGTTTAAATTAAGCGACATTAGTAGCGATTTTCTTACGACATCGTTATCTCTCTCGAACCAACAATTTTAATTATATTTTTATAATTTTATTCTTACAAATTTTATAATTTTACAATTTTTATTATATACAATTTTTTCTGTTGCGATATCGCTACGGTATTACTAGCGAGTAGCACGTTGCATTCGTAACCTGGCTCGTGTTGTTTAACCCTAAATGTTTACTTAGCCTTGTAACGATTTCGCTACTTTAGACCCAGCGAATCGCCTCTGTTTCTCGTAACTAGTCTCGTCAGCAGACGAATATATGACAAGGTAGGCTACCTTACGGAGTCGTAACTACTGTTAGCGATCCGCAAGGTTAAAGTCGCAACCAATCTCGCACACATTCATAACAGTCTAGGCTCTCCAGTGTTGCGATATCATTAGTATTTCATCTGGCGATCCGTAAGCTTCTGTCGTAACAAAACAATCAACCATTTGTTAAGTATTAGCGTTGGCTAGTTACGAACTCGCAAAGAGTCAATTCATATCATCCCGACGTGCATGCTAGCGAGTTCGTAAGTACTGAGCAAGGTGGATAAGCCTTCATCTAAGGCGGAAACAAACGCCTTAAATCCAAAAAAATCTAAGACGGAAGAGGAACCGCCTTAGATGATTTTTCTCATTTAAGTCACTACCAGGGAAGGCATTTGTTTTCTGCCTTGAAGGATGAACTGCCTTAGATGTCTTGATATTCTAGTAGTGAGTAAACCTTCTCCAGATAAGGAGAAGCTACTTCAATAAGGCCTACGGGCCAAGCTTCCCTTTCTTTCTATCTTTTTATTTTCATACCCGAGTTCCAATACTCTGGGTTGTTTTTATAATTTTGCCGAACTTACGAGTTCGAGGAATACATTTTCTTTTCGATATATCCATTCTATTTTATTTAAGCAGTCAATATTCCTCTAATACAAGGAGAAACTATGCCTCATAAAGCATAAGTAAAGACTGCTGCCTGAGATTTATACGCTATACAAAGCGTGTGATTGATACTTATCTAATATGAGCTGTCTAAACTACGTGTTCGAGCAACAGTCACCTTAAGCTAAAATAAAATAATATACTTATAAAAAGTATATGGTCAAAACCAATATAATATGGGTCATAGAAACTCACAAAGTTTGAAATCCGACCTTCTTTATAAGGTGCCTACCAAGGTGCATATCGATACTTATTTAATATAAGTTAGGCTGTAATAGCCTGATAATCAATCTTCTCAAGGATTAAAGACCTTTATAAAGGCAACAATAAAATGTGTTATTGCACTATAATACTTCATGCACCTCGAAAAGGTCCTTAAAACAGAGGTACGTCCTCGACCACGGGTAGAGGCACGACCTCAATCACTCTGGAGGCCTCGACCCCAGTTACACTCCTTTGCTACCCTCATCAACTGGGAAGGTAGAGAAGATTCATCTCAATCTCCTATGGGTGCAGGCTGAGAAGGAGAACCAATTGTACCATGAACTCCAGGAAGCGTTCGTCTTGTCGTCTGCCTCAAGCTCGGAGTAGGTGACGCCCCTCTTCCCTTTTCACGTGAGATCCCTGCAGAAGGACCAGTAGTCCCTCGAGATGTACCACCTCGGAATGGAGGCCCCATTATTTGCCTTGAACTCGGGGCTGAGGAAGGCTCCCCTACCTCATTTCTTGAAGACGCTGGAGGATTGATAAATATGCCCTTGGCTTCCAACTCCTTTATTTGGATTCTATAGGCATTCAACTCGGCCTCACACTGGTTCAAATCCTCAGTGACGAGCGTTATTTTATGATTGACATCATAAATCTCATTCTGAAGAACACTTATACGGGCATATTTCCGATGGATCTCACTCTGAGACACCCTCAACTCATCTCGGACTCCATTCAAGGTTGCCATTGCTTTCCTCATTTCTCGATCATAATCTTGATTGGCGGCTAGAACCTTGTTATGGGTATCTTCAGAGCCTTATACTTCTCCCGGAGGACCTCAAGTTGCCTGTTCAACTCAGCTCTTCGCGCAAGACTCTCCGCCGGATGGCGGCGAAGACTATCACAATCTTCTCGGACTAGACTACAAAAGCCCTTGGAGTCTTCTAACTCCTCTTCCAGATCCTCGTTTATTTGAAGGGCAGCTTCATACTTAACCTGCAATTCAGCACAGGCGGCAATGCAACACTGGAGATAAAGGAAGACAAAGGCCAATCAATTCCATAAAAAGATATACTATCCGAAGTACATAAACGCCGGAATCTGGCGAGAAGAGAAAACATCCTAAATAAAGAGTGAAGTCTCTAGGGAGTTACAATTTTTTGCTGCCCATCTTGGTTCCCTTCTTGCTCAGCTGCAGAAGCTTCTACAACAGGCTTCTCTACCAAGAACGACAACTCAGGATACAAGCCACAGAACTTCTCCTGAAACTCCTCCAGAGTTAAAGCCTTCTCCAAGCATTCCAAACTAGCTATAAAGCTGGGCTTGAACCCCCCTACTTGACGAAACCTCGTTCGGAACTTCTCCAAATCCTCTGCCACCTCAGGCCGATTATAACTGAGAGCCAACAACCCCTTGTCACTATCATTGAGGACCTCCTGAAGTGAGACCCACATGCGCGGAAGCTCGGACCTATGATAGAGTTCGCCATGCTCTTGGCGATGGACCTCTATCTCGGGGCAGTTGATGCAGAACTCTGCTATCAATTGAACAAGCCGCCTCTGGCAAATAGGATCGGCATATCGGTTCCTCTTTGCCTCCACGGCGGTCATTTTCCTACTCAGATCCTGGAAGGAATTGTCCCTTAATCTCTTCTCCTCCCTTAAGGCCCTAACTTCCTCTTCCCAGCCTCCTCCTCTTTTAGCCTCTTTTGTTGGATCAGCTGAGTCAGCACGTCTGTTGCCTTCTCGAATTTAGGAGTACTCACTGCATACAAGAAGAATGGCGTTAGCAACAGGAAAAATTAGGGGTGGCAAAATTTACCAAAAATACTGTACCAACCATATACCAACCAAAACCATACCAAATTATACCGTACCAATTCATTACCGAAATCAGTGGTATGGTATACCGTACCATAGTCTATTATTGGTACGGTATTGGTATCAAATTTTCATTACCACGGTATTACCGTACCGTACCGAAATCATAATATTAATTAAATTAAATTTATTAATCGATTAAAATGATTAATAATTTTAATTTTTTTAAATAATTAAGTCTTTTACTATTGTTTAATCTCTTTACTAGCATGTACCGTAGGTCTTTTAGTTTCAATTTCCTACAAAAACTCTAAGACTTTCACTTTTCTTGGAAATTCATTGGAATTTCTACTTTAAAATTATATTTGAGTTAAATTTTAAATGGAATTTTAAGGTCATGTTTGGTTTACAAGGTTTTTGAGAGTCTGGATTTTGTGTTGGGTTTTTGAGAGTTTGGGTTTTTGTTTGGGATTTTGAGAGTCTGGTTTTGCAAAATCCTTGTTTGGTTGGGTTGAGTTTGTGAGTATAGAACAAAATCTTTGATTGGTTTTTAGGATTTTGTAGGTCTGGATTTTGGAAAACTTGGTGAACCAAACAAGATTTTATAAAACCCGACTTGGATAGTCCAAGTTTTGCAAAAACTTGTCCAACCAAACACACCTTTTTGCTATTATTATTTTTCATCCGTGACTTGGCTATTTTGCTTTTTATGAATTATTGATGAATTTTTGAATTCTACACATTACACATATTTCTATTTATTTTGTATTTGAATATTATTTTTCCTCTATGTTTATTTCATCGTGCTATCATAAAATGGCAAAAAATATCGATGAAATTATTTTTGGTATGTACGGTATGTACCGAATACCAACCAAACTTATTGGTAATTAATATATGAATATAATGGTATACCGACTTGTTTGGTTGGTATGGTATTTAAAAAGTGTGTACCAATATATTTGGTATTGTCTAAAAAGGTTGGTATTTGTACCGATTCCACCCCTAGGAAAAATGGTACAACACCAACATCAGAAGGATATACATGACAAGAACTGATACCCTCATGTAACACAATAGGGGTTACTACAGAAGTTACGATTGATACCCTCGTCCTGAGCTGCCCTCTCCTCAACAGCCCTACAGGCCCGAAGCGTCTTGGCTGCACCAACGGGATCCTGCTCCATAGACAAAATGGCCTCATACTATTCAATCTTCACACCCTTTGGTTGGTCGAAACAAGACAACTTCAGATAGCTACCATTCTGAAGAGTCCGGCGGGGCATCTCATACATCCACTTATATGTCTCAAGGGGCCATAACCAACCCATTTGATGGTTTCCCGACACAAACTTGCCACCAACAAGTTTGATCTTTTCCCTCACCAACTCTCCAGCTATATTCAGCAATTTGTGCGAAGACTCAAAATCATACTTAGCCACATTCTTGAGATCCTCATTCCTGGGGCACTTGATACTTTGTTCGATCAAAGGTTAACTTTACTCTATCCCAGCCCGCACTCTTTGAAGGCAGTACAAAGGCTCAGCCTACATCGGCATCCCGGACAACTAAAGTTACTGCTCGTTTAACAATGGGTACCTTATACAAGGTCCGTAGCAGAGCAAGACTTGGGTCATAACCTTTACTGGCACACCAAGTAATCGAGGCCATTATGATAACTATCACATTGGCATGCAGTTATCCCGGATGAACCTTATAACACTCAAGGAAGTCACTCAACAACGGGGGGAAAGGGAAAAGTCAATCCATGCTGAAGGAACCTCCCATAAACAACGCCTCGGGTCGGTGTAACCAACTCAAAGGCAGACTTAGCTTCCCCAAAATACATAAGATGACTATCAATGGGGATGAAATACAGGCAGCCCTCTGCGAATACAGCAGCGTTAGCACGGGCTTTTTCATCCTTCCCCGACCTCTTAATACTGCCCTCACCATGCACAAAAGATCCTCATCTGGGCGCACGCGCCACCATGGGGCTACTTCTCTCCGTCTGAGCCCTTCTTGCCACAGCCATTAATCTCTTCTCTTCATCAGAGGCTTTCTTCTTTAACACCACAGGCCTCTTCTCACTAGCTACCTCGGCTCTACGGCGGTCACGGGAGCTATTCTCCTCGGCCTAAAATCATGCATACTCTCTCTCATTATGACGGGGGACGGAAATTATTTCGCTATGTTACTCATGATCACAGAGAGTATGAGGGGGAAACACACAAGGGAAAAGGAGAAACAGATAAGGAAAGATAACGAAGAAAAAAGATAGCACTTACTGATGATTAAGGAAGCAGAAATTTGGGGCTTCAGAAAGTGATGAAGTACTTACGCGTCTTCGGAACTTTGAAAGAAGAAATTTTGAATAAGGAAGACAATGGGAATGATTTGGGAGATTTAACCCAAACCCAGACGACATTAAGGTGAGTAATTACCTCGATTCTTGTTCCGATGCAAGCAATTGGAGAGACGGGGGACAGACCGCCTTTACCTTTCAATGAATATACGTCACGTGTATCTCCCATCTGGATTTCGAAAAGAGATAATCTCAGCCGTCCACGTGCTCTGATGGAATACGAAAAAAACTTGAAAGCTAGATATTCAGAAGGGTCAGCCCGAGAGGATGGTCCTAGAAAGACACCCCAAGCTTAAATCCCCGAGTTATTCTCCTTCGAGTTATTGGCCTTCGCTCGAGAAGCAAGCCTCTCCTCCGACCTTCGAGATGGAGCACTCCAAATTCTGAAGATCTACCTTGGGGCTACTGATAAGTCAATGGTTAGTATTCCGGGCCTCATTCAGTCTCGGACCAGGGCCCGAGAAGGGTCATGGGCTCGAGGTACGCGAAGGATGGATCCACGGGTCCATCAATCCTAATCCTTATAAGGAATGCATATATTATGAATGTTCTACAAGGAATATACATCCTCCTAAACATGGTAAATACAGCCATGACGGAAATACACTTCTTCAATACATGGTAATACAACTACTATTCCCATTAGAGTTGTATACCATAATAAATATCTTGGTGATTTACGGATTGTAGCCATATAAATACCCAAATGTTTGGTACACCTTTCCTATCTCATAACTCATACAATACGCCTTACGCATCATACTAACTTGAGCGTCGGAGTGTCTATCCTCGGGACACCCGAGGCCTTGTTTTGCAGGTCAGCTCATGAGCCAAGTTCGTCGTCAAGCACCGGTATCCGCCATACATCAACATCCTCATGGTACAAGTTCAAAGTTGGAAAATCTAATACTGCAATGCTCTGTCTATTCAATTCATCCAAGCAGTCGATTTGGGGTATGATAGATACTTTCTCTACGAAAAGAAGACAATTGAGATCCTCTTTAATTTCTCTTTCGCTCATCTCACTCCCATCAAAATTATCAACATTATTCCTCACATCAAACTCCATAGTTTCCAAGTACGATCGACATCAATTTGCTCTTGAACAAATGACTCATCCTCATCAATCTCAGAATCATCAAACTCCATTACGTAGACCTGCTCCGTATATGTAAGCTCATGTAGGTCAGGTTCTATAATAATTAGCTCATCAACTCCAACAAAAATCCTCATGCTGCCTTCTTCTTCTTGATCAATAAAAGGTTTAAGAAAACATTCATAATCATCAAATTGCTCTTCGTCAATTTGTTCATGAGTTGAATTCCATCTGTACTCTTGATCATCTACGGCTTCTTCATGGCTATTTTGATCAATTGATTGGAAGTTTACGTCATCATCTAGAGCCTGAGAAGACAGATCATCCTGATATTCTCTATATTCAGCGTATAGGCTGTCATAGCAAAAAAAAGTTCATTATTTCTTTCATAGCTCTCTTGCATATTTTGTTGCCACTTCTCAAACATCTCTTGCTTATCATTGCTTCCCTTTATCTCCTTAATCATACCCAACAACTATTGCATCATGTTAATCACGTTCTCATCATCTCTTCCTTGCTCATGTTGAGGAGCTTACATGTACTCATAATGTTGAAAATTATGGTCATCATATTGATCTTGACAGTAGTTCATATCCCCGCTATAATTCTGTGGATCCCAATTGGATTTTTGATGTTGATATCTCCAATCTTCATCAGCAGTATATTGATGAAGTGGATACAAATGAACAAGATTACACTCATAGCTCCAATGACCATAATTATGACAATAATCGCATGGACCGGCAGTTGAGGAAGGATCATAATAATTCCAATTTCCAGACATGGTCTTCAATCAAGGTATTTTTCGGGCGAACGGTACCCCCTCGAAAAATTTCTGAACTTGTTTATGCAAACCTCTTGATGCCTTTCACTTATTCAATCATACAAAAGTCCAGATTACTGAAACACTAAAAAAAACAACCGTGTAACAGGGTCGATCCCACGAGGAACAGTGTAATCAAGTTCTTATTTCTAAAGATGCAATTTTTGTTAGTAACCACCATTAACTTTGAAAGATTTTGTTTTATGAACTACTAAACTAAATTAAACTATACTATGAATGCAAATAATAATTAATATAAAAATGCAAATAACACGAAGACACTCACACAATGCAATCCGGTTTCAGGTAAATCCACATTAATATTTAATTGATTCGATCACGGGCTCAGTAATTAATTAAGTTGCATGAATCAGTCAGTTATAGACTGCCGAGAATCAGCTACAAGACACAGTCCAATTTCTTCTTAGTTTTTTGATAGTCAACAAAGATCAACTACAAACTGATCTGCAGGAGTTTGCGGGATATGGTTCATGGACCTTGATGACTGCCGCAAACGTCTTCACGTGCTTCTTGTACCAGGTGCTCTGCGTTGGAAGGTCCGACGCATTTGAGTAATGGCTGAAGATACACTGCCAACGAGGAAAACCTTCATCTTGACCTTGACCTCCTAGAGGAGAAAAGAGCAAATGCTACTATCCATGAGGCCAAGGTGAAGGAAAGATTCAAGGGCTACCATGATAGAAGAGTCCGCTTGACCACTTTCGTTAAAGGAGACCTTGTAATGAGGTTAAATGGAAAAAGCAAGAAAGAAGTGGAAGGGAAGCTAGCCCCGAACTGGGAAGGTCCATATCGAGTCCTAAAATCCCATCCAGGGGGAAGCTACCTCTTGGAAAGCATGAAGGGGGAACCTATACCACGAAGATGGAATGTGATTAACTTACGAAAGTATCATGGAAGATAAAAACTCAAGGGAGAGCCTCACAAAGGTTTGAGATTATCAGGAACGTCCGAGAAGCCTCATCAAGGTCCGAGACAAGTATGCTCTAGCACAAACGGGTACTCAAACTCAAACCCACTATTTACTTTACTTCTATTCTTAAAATTATAAACTTAGATTGAAGTCATGATATTTTCATACCTATCTTTATAACAAGCAATCTTAAATTCCTTTTATAAAGAGAGGATGTAGCTACCATTGTCACCACCACATTGGAGTGAATTTGGCAAGGATGTAGTTGATGATGCTGCAGAAACTCGGAGAACACAGGAGGAATGGGAATACATAGTCCCTGCTGCAAGAACCTACAGTATACCACCCCTCGAATGGAGCTCACAAGATTCTGGACCGGAGTGGTCTCATTCTCGAGCTTCAAATCAGCCTCGACAGGGTATGATAACCTGCATGACTTTAAAAATTGCAAGGTCTTTTTGTCGACCACCTTGGTGACATCACTTGTGCCGCCGGCCACCGGAACCCGTTTATCAACTTGGGGCTCCGCATTTGGGTCTGTTTCTGACTCAGAGGCACCATTATCTGCCACTACAGCCACAGCCTGCAGCGGTGTAGCAATGGTAACCTCTATCAACTCCCCAGACTCAACCTCTAAGAACAAGCTACTCAAGTCACAAGCAGCTGGGGCTCTTTCTTCAACAACATTCTCTACAGTGCCAGAAGGGATACTGGAGTTTGTAGAAGACATGGCAATATAGATAATGGGGGGGGGGGGGAGTGAATATATGAAGAAAAGAAGAACAAGATTGAAGAAATTTTTCTGAAATTGGAAACGCAGAATACTTGGACGAAGATTGATGATAAACACAAGGAGAGTTACTT
Source organism: Sherardia arvensis (assembly GCA_948330725.1). Classification (NCBI taxonomy): domain Eukaryota; kingdom Viridiplantae; phylum Streptophyta; class Magnoliopsida; order Gentianales; family Rubiaceae; genus Sherardia; species Sherardia arvensis. Next base: position 26,531,954 of record OX415236.1, read on the forward strand.
GGTTATATAGCCAGTAATTAAGCACGCATTTAAGAGGAGTAATTGCCTCGACTTGTGAAATGATGCAAGCAATTGGATGGTTGGTCCTCCTCACCGCCAAAAGATACAATGAACAATGGCCACGTTACAGTCTCTTCGGAATTCAAGAAGGCAGATCTAGATCCGAACGTCCACGTGTCTTGATGGAATACAAAAGAACTTTAAGCTAGATATTCAGAAGGACAAGCCCGAGAGGACAGTCCTAGAAGGACACCTCGAGCTTAATATCCCGAATTACAATCCCTCGAGTTATTGGTTTTCCCTCGAGAAGTAAGCCTCTCCATCAACCTTCGAGACGAAGCATTATGGTATTCTGAAGATCTACCTTGGGGCTACTGATAAGTCTATGGTTCGTATTCGGGCCTTATTCATACTCGGACCAGGGTCCGAGAAGGGTCGTGGGCTCGAGATACGCGGAGGGTGGATCCACAGGTCCATCAATGCTAATCCTTATAAGGAATGCGTATATTATGAATGTTCTACAAGGAATATACATCCTCTTAAATATGGTAACACAGCCATGTCCGAAATATACTTCTTATATACATGGTATTACAACTACTATTCCCATAAGAGTTGTAGTCATACCATAAATACATATCTTGGTGATCTACGGATTGTAGCCATATAAATACCCAAAGGTTTGGTATACCTCTCTATCTAATACTTCATACATTACGCCTTAAGCAAACATACTAACTTGAGCGTCGGAGTGTCTACCCTCCGGACACCCGGGGCTTTGTTTTGCAGATCAGTTCGTGAGCAGGGTTCGTGATCAAGAGCGGGTCGTAGACATCCATTAGAAATAATATGTATATGTTATAAATATGCAAACAAATTTTTGAAATGTTCATTAAAATAGTAAGTCAACTAAAACTCCTATTCATGCATAATTATGTTGGGAGATATTTAGCAAAAATGAAGGGAATTCATTTTGGATTGTAGCACAAATTTTAGCTATAAATAGACCTAAGGATGAGATCATGGAATTCATCCCGAGAGCATAGAATGAGCTATCCTTTGTTATTCTCCCATTTCCTTATATATCTCTTCATCATAAGAACTTGTAAAATACATCAAGTTTTGTCATAATGAAATAATAATTTGCCCGTGATTTTTATCCCGAAATTCGTCTTGGATTTTTCCACGTAAATCTTTGTGTCATCTACTTCTTCAAGTTATTTATAACACTAAAAATCCAAAACTAAAAAGTATAAGTAAATTGTACACTAAATATTGTTATGCTTATAAGCACCACATTGATATATACAGGAGGTTTGCCCCTTATTGCAATTGTGATGTGAATTACATTGTTTAAGTTCTTCATATATAAAATCACAGTACTATATACAGGAGGACTTGCCACCTTATGGAAATGTGATGTTATTTACGTCTATTGAATTTATCAATACATAACACCATATTACTATACACAGGAGGCTTTGCTACCTTATAGTAAAATGATGTGATTAACCTATTTAACTGCTTTATTTTTAGCATTTATGTGACTAAATATATATATATCTATTGTACTTGTTTGTTCATATATTTTATTTAATGACAATACATTGCTAATCCAAATTTAATATCAATTATGATAAACTGGTATATTCATCAGTAATAATTACAGCGAGAATATAACAGCTATAAGCATCTATACTTTTAGCAGTAATAAAACAGACACAAACGGCTAATTCTTCAGGGATGATATAACGGCTATAAACGGATATATTTTCTCCTATAACATTCGAGTTCATCTCACAATGCTAAAATCACATTTCCTCTTCTTCCTCATTTTTTCCAGCTATCGAATTTCACCGAAAAATGACTAGACTAGTATTAGCTCTTATCATTGTAGTGATCTTCGTATTTCATGCACCGGAAAAATATCATTTTAATTGTGTAGTAATCGGAGTTGTGTATTATGTTTTAGTGTTTGTTCTCATTTTAGATTTTTGTATTTTTAATTATCGAATCTAATAAAAATATTTTGTTTTTGTTTATTAGTTATTGCCATGGCAAACCTTGTTAAGCTTGATTCACACCGCTTGAAATCAGTGGCAACTACTACACACCATGGACAGTGGATGTTGAAATGCACCTGGAACCAAATAATCTTTTGGATACTATTAAAGAAGGCAACGATTCACAAGAGTTGACGAGGCAAAATCCCTAATTTTCCTTCGTCGGCATCTTGATGAAAGCCTTAAAAATGAGTATCTTACTGTCAAAGATCCATACCAATTGTGGAAAAGTTTAAAAGACAGATATGACCATCACAAGTGCGTAATGCTTCCCATGTACCGCTCTGAATGGGCCGCTTTACGGTTTCAAGATTATCCGACCGTCAGCAAATACAATTCTGCACTACATAATATTATAACACACTTAAGTTTTTATGGAGAAGAGAAAACTGATGAGGATATGATAGAAAAAACACTTTCTACATTCCATGCATCAACCATCACCCCGCAACAACATTATCGTGTGAAAGGTTTTAAGAAGTACTCTGAATTGATTGGTGAACTTCTCCTTACTGAGAATAATAATGAATTGCAGATAAAGAATTATGAATCCCATCCAACTGGATCAAGAGCGTTTCTTGAAGCAAACGCTATTGACCCTGGCAGGTTTGAATACAATAATTCATTCAAGGGTAGAGGTCGTGGACGTTGACGCGGTCGTGGTGGTTATAACATGTACTTTAAGCCTGGTAGCTACAAGAAACAGGAACAGGAGATGATTCATGAGAATGCCCACAAAAGGGGATAAAGGTGCAAGCTTGACAACTGATTCTTGAACTGGTTGTTTCAGATGTGGTAATAAAGGGCATTGGTCAAGAGTTTGTCGAACTCCTGAACATTTGTGCAAGCTTTACAATGAATCCCTAAATAAAAAGGGAAAGGAGGTCAACTATCTTGACCATGATAATCTCATGAATGAAGCTGCTCATCTTGAAGCATCTGACTTCAATGATGGATCCATTGATGCATTTGGTGATTTCACTGATGGTGAAAATTGAAAAGACAAACTATACATGGAATGAAGCTAAATGGTCCGATTTTATGAAATAAATTATGGAGTACAATGTGTGCTATAAAGTATGTATAATTGAAGTGTGCGATGTATAAATGAAGTGTGCCATGAATAAATTGTGTAAAAAAAGGAAGTGTGCCTTGTACAAAGTGTGTTCAATAAAGTGTGTTATGCAACATTAATTATTAATGTTTTTTTAGAGAACTCCACTCATAGGTGGGGGGATATTCATAGGCTCCCCTAACCAGCAGCAAAAATAGAGGACCATAGGTCCTAGTTCAGTACAGCAATACATCACTATACATAGCCATTACAATGGCTAAAAAGAATGAAGTTAATAAGACGTGACTGTCAAAAGCTATATCTGGCCTATAACTCCACTTTAATCTCCGAGCATTTTAGTGAATCATTAAATGAAACACAGTTCTGTCAAGAGTTAAGTGAAGGATGGCCATATCTATCACAAAATCTCCCAAAAACAGTGTGAGAAGAGTCTACATTCCTACTTGGATGTTCTTGTGCTCATTCATGGTGTTCTGTATTTTGGAAAAAGCCTTCATTTCACCTTGGAATCTCATTGATCACGTACCAGTGGGTCTTCATGTTCCTGCATTGAGAGAAATCAGTAGTCTCTGCTCAGGTCTAAAGTTAGGAGGTTCTAATATTTGGTACTCCCATCTTCCCTAGTAGAATGGAAGTTCTCAGGTTGAGAGGTGCATCAGTGAAAAGAAGAGGACCAGTAACCAAGGGAGCATAAGCATATTTAGCAAGGAAATCTGCCACCTGATTTCCTTCCCTATATACATGTTGCACTATTATACCTTGCAGTTTTCTATGAATATCTGAACATAGACCATATAATTCCCAGTTTCCAAGCTGGGGTTGGTGAATGGACCTGACTGCTTGGAGACAATCACTTTCTATTATGAAAGATGCTTGAGTGGTTCTACCTATTTGAATGCCTAACTCTATTGCCAGAATTTCAGCATGCAATGGAGACTGTTCTGTGTAGTGTTTCAAAAACATTCTAATAACTTGTCCTGATTTATCTCTAACTATGAGACCTAGACCAGCTGCACCAGTTGAGAATGAGGCATCAACATTAACCTTGATCCCTAAATCAGGAGGGATCCATCTAATTGCTCTTGCTATTTTAAGCTTTTTCTACCTCAAAAAGGAGACAAGTTCTGTCATTAGTAAATCCCCGTGTTTTACAACATTTCCAACTAGTGGGAAAGCTGTAATAATGAGGGATACGTTTTTTTGCTACTTGCAGCAAGATTTCATTATGTGTCTCATACTTGTCCTGAAATAGGATCTTATTTCTTCTACACCACAAGAACCAGAAGCTTGTGATAATAGTGGAAATAAATGCAATTGTGTGTGATTTTGAGGGACCCTTAAATGCCAAGTAAAATGAAATCCTATGCTTAAATGATAGAAACTAAAGTACATGCACTAGGAATACAAAATAAATGAAGTAAAAAATGGCTATGTTATTTTTCACACCAATTAAAGAAGTGATCAATAGTATCATTATTTCCACAAAGTGGACATTTTGATGCCAGATTGATCCCAAATTTAATTAGTATGTCATCAAAGGGAATAATGCCATTTACTATCCTCCAATAGACATCTGAACAGGGATGTGCTTGCTCCATACCTTTTTGATGAGGTGAACATCTGCTGATTGGGCTCTCATATTCCTATATGTGGACTTGATTGTAAATTGCCCTGTCTCATCTGGTTTCCAGACAAGTATATCATCATGATCATGCTTGATTTCAGCTTCCTGCAATTGAGATATTAAAATGGTAGCCAGGTGTGGCTCCAATGGAGGCATCACCTGCATTTTATTTAGCACAGAAATTTGCAACATTTAGTTTAGGAAAAGGCATAGGAACCCCACTAGGCCGTTTGTAGAAGAGAGCTCCATTTCTAAGCCAGTTAGCATCCCAAAATGACACTGTCCCCTTCCCAATCAGAACTTGAGAGTGTTGATTTGATCAGGTAGTGACTGTGCAGATCCTCTTCCATGTTTGTGAGGTTTTGAAGATAGTAGGCGCAGTTCAGAGATATACAGACCAAAGAGTTTGGTTTTCTTGCGTTTTCCACCAAAACTTGCAAGAAAAGGCTGTTATCGTTGCTCTAATATCTCTAAAACCAAGGCCATTTTCATTCCTTGGTAGAGACATTTTGCTCCACTTCCTCTAGATCTTCCTTTTCCCTATATCAGATTCTCCCTAAAATTGTTTTGCAGCCATAACCTCCATCCTTCAGGTGGCTGAAGCCCAACAAAGTAGCGAGTTAGCACTGATAGAAAGACATAATTTAACAGTATGACTCTTCCTGCAAATGTTAGCCATCTGTTTTTTCCAGCGAGTAAGCATTTTATCCATTCTTTCAAGTAGAGGCTGGTAGTAGCATACTTTATTCATGCCACTAAATATTGGAATTCCTAAGTACTGGAATGGAAGCTTGCCCTTATTCATCCCAGTCTCCCTCTAGATCATTCTAGTTCTGGTCTTTGAGGCCTCCCTATGCACATAGAACTCAGACTTTTCAAAATTTAATTTTTGACCAGAACTGATTTCATATGCAATTAGGAACTTTTTAACTCTTCTCAAATTATTTTTTGAAGCCCTTGAGAAGATTGATGTATCATCAACATACATCAAATGAGAGCTGAACTAAGTACCTTTAGGCATAATGAATGCATCTATGTCCTGGATCTGTATTAATTTCTTGAGGACTCTTGAGAAATCTTTAGTTGCTAAATTTTACAAGAATGGGGAGAGGGGGTCTCCCTGTTTGATTGCTCTTGTAGCTGGGAAAAATCCAGTTGCAGCACCATTAATAAGCACAGAGAACCAGGCTGATTTTATATTATGCATAATCACTTTATCAGTGAGGCCTTGAAAACCAAAAGCTAACAGAATAGAGTTCAAAACACTCCATGAGATTCTGTCAAAAGTTTTTTTCATATCCAACTTGAAGATAATATTGTTTTTTGTCTGGACTCTTGTTTAAGATCCTTATCATTTCTTGCATGTGTAGGATATTGTCTGCTATGTCCCTCCCCTTCATGAATGCAGACTATTCCTGAGAGATAATTTTCCCCATTAAAGGCTTCATTCTTTCCATGATTATTTTGGAGAATACTTTGTTAACAAAATTGGATAGCTTATTGGTCTAAACTGTGAGAAGGAGCTTGGATTTTGGAATTTTGGTATTAATGTCAACCATGTGCTGGCCATGGCTCTTGGCATACCTACTCCTCCCATGAATTCTTGTGCAGCTAACAGCATATCATGCTTTATCACCTCCCAGCAGTGAGTGAAGAAATGACCATTATATCAATCTGAGCCAGGGGCTCCATTTTTGTTTAATCCAAACACTGACGGCTTCATCTCCTCACTATACAACAGGCCCCAGCATCCTTTCATTATCTTCTTCATTTATAAGCTTTGGTATGTGCATATATCTTCCTGTTTTATCTGGAGAGTCATCATTGAGCAAACTCTGAAAGAAGTTCACACCCTCAGTGCTAATATTTTCAGGATCAGATGTCCAAATCCCTTCACTGTTTTTGATCTTGGTAAGTTTCCCCCTCATTTTCTTTTCTCTGACCACTTTATGGTAATACTTTGTGTTAGCATCCCCTTCTCTTAGCCATTTTACATTAGCTTTCTACTTCCAAAATGTTGCATGTTCTTTATGAGTCCTAATCAGAATGGCCATCCTTCTGTTGAGCTCCATTTTGTCCAGTTCATCCCCTGAGTCCTGGTATCTGATCTCCCATTCACTGACTTCATGTTCAGCCTTCTCCATGTTGCTATTTACATCCCAAACTTTTCCCAGTTCCAGTTCTTGAGCACTATCTTTAGCCTTTTAAGCTTGCTCACAATCCTCCTTATTCTTGAGTCTGCACAGTCTTGATTCCAACTTGCCTCCACTAGCTCCATTAAATCACCTCTTGAGGCCCACATTTCCTAAAATCTAAAGGGTTTAGGGACATGGATTTCTGCTGATTGGATTGATTGTATGAGTGGGTTATGGTCAGAGGTGGTTCTATTCCTCACTTGTGGAAAAATATCACTCCATTCACCATTGTTAAAGTCTCTGTCTAACCTCTGCACCAGCCTGTCATCTCTAGATCTATTGTTTGTCCATGTAAATCTGTTCCCCACAGTCTTGATTTCCTAGCCTTGGTATGAAACCATTGAAGTCTCTTATACTTCTGGCAGAAAGGGGTTCCTACCTTTTCTTTCACTGGTTACTGCAATGGCATTGAAATCTCCAACAATAATAGTAGGAGCACTAGGTAAGAGTTTTAAGCCTTCCCATAATGCCTCTCTCAAAATTCTAGTAACGTTAGCATATACAAAACAATAGTTCCAACTTAAATTACACATAGGTTTTTGTACAGACACTAGTATAAATTGATCTGATTGTTGAATAGCCTGAATTTTAAAATTATTGTTCCAAAATAACCATATTTTAGCTTGCTGAGCAGACATGGCATGTTGAAATGTAAGTCAAATTGCTGTTCTGCTAAGTTAGTGCTAAGGTGCATGGGCTCTATTATGTAAACTAGGTCTATGTTGTGTGACCTAATTAAGGACTATAGTCTAATGAGTGATGTAGTGTAACCTCTAATGTTCCATACAAGAAAATTACCATAAATGTTGTAGCTAATCATTGACTAGTTTTTATTGGACTTTTGTGATGACCTTAATCATTGTTCAACTGGTTTACCACCCTCTAGCATGCCTCTTCTAGATTTCTTTTTGCAGGAGGAGGGAGATTACCTGTGTGATTGATCATTTCTACTTCTGAAGGAGAGGGAGGTTTCTCAGTGCTTGCTTTGTAGTCAATTTCACTAGCTGCTTCCTCATAGTTACCTGAGCTGCTATCATCATCATAATCCTGCAAAATATGAAAAGAGTTAGCAGTAACCACCTCTGTTGAAGGGTGATATGGTACCAATGCAAGGTTATTAGTCAGTTCTGATTGATGTCTGGAACCCGCACTTGATCACGTACCCAGCTCACAAACTGATCTGCAAAACAAAGCCTCGGGTTTCCTGAGGGTAGACACTCTGATGCTCAAGTTAGTATGTGCGTAAGGCGTATTGTATGAGTTATGAGATAATAGCCAGAGAAGGTCTACCAAACCTTTGGTATTTATATGGCTACAATCCTTAGATCGCTAAGATATGTAATTATGGTATGAATACAAATCCTATGGAGATAATAGTTGTATTACCATGTATAGGTAAGTGTATTTCTGTTATGGTTGTATTACCACGTTTAGGAGAAAGTGTATTCCGTGTAGAATATTCAGAATATACGCATTCCTTATAATTATTTGGATTGATGGACCCGTGGATTCATCCTCCGCGTAACTCGAGCCCACGACCCTTCTCGGGCCTTGGTCCGAGTCTGAATGAGGTCCAGAATACGAACCATAGACTTATCAGAAGTCCCAAGGTAGATCTTCAGAATTTCGAGGGCTCCATCTCAAAGGCAGATGAGAGGCTTGCTCCTCGGGGGAAGACCAATAACTTGAGGGAGAGTGACTCGGGGCATTAAGCTCGGGCTAATTTCTCGGATTGACCCTTCTGAATATCTATGTTCAAGTTGTTTCATGTTCCCTCAGGACATGTGGACGATCAGATTTCAATCCAGCCTTTTAATCTGAGGTAGTTGACACGTGGCGTCTACTCATTGTATATTCTGGCAGTGAGAAAGACCAACCTTCCAATTGCCTGCAACGTTTCGTGAGTTGAGGTAATTACTCGCTTATATGCGTGTTAATTACTTGTTATATAACCAAGCAATTTTCCCTTGTGTTTACCATCAATCTTCATCCAAGTAATTTGTGCTCTCAAACTCAGATAAAGCTCTTATTCTTTTCAATCTTTGTTCTTCTTCATACACTTTCTTCCCCCAATTCTCTATATTGCCATGTCGTCATCAAACTCTAGCGTTCCCCTGGCAATTAAGAGAATGTTGCACCGGCTGTTGAAGAAACGGAGATGATAGAAGTTGAAGAAGGAGCCCCGACCGCCGGTGATCTAAGGACTCTATTCCTGGAAGTGGATTCTGGGGAGTTGATGGAAGTGACTATCTCCACTAAACTACAAGTTGTAACAGCGGTGGCTGGTGAAGGTGCATCCAGGTCGGGTTTGGACCCAAATGCGGAGCCACAAGTTTATGAACGGGTTCCTATTGCTGGTGATGCGACTGGCGTCACCAAGGTGGTCGATGAAAATGCTGTAGTATCTAAAGTCATGCAGGCTGTCGTACCCCATCGAGGCTGATCTAAGGCTCGAGGATGAGTCTATCCCAGTCCAGGATCTAGTGAGCCCCACTCGAGGGGTAATTTGTGGGAGATTCCTGCAGCAGGGGATAAGTTTCCCTTTTCCCCATCTATTTCAGGAGTTTTTGCAGCACCATTAGCTGCAACCTTGCCAGATCCACTCCAATATGGGGCACTTTCGAAAAGCGTGAGCACATCACACTCACTCCGCGAGGGGCCAAACCTTTCGTGTTTACTGATAACAGCGGCACATGGGATGTCGACCGCCTGACTTTTGACCGAAGCAAGTACGAGGTCCCTGACTGGAATCTAAAGCCGAAGGGTGCCGTAACTCTCGACAAGGTCTTCAAGATTCCTGATCACCTAGAAGGCATCATTAAGGAGCTTCTGAGCGAGAAGATTGCCCTCCAGAGAGGATATTTTGTGCGGGGAGCTCACGGTTGTGTGGCATTGGCCTTCCATCACCTACTCCTACTTGCAGAAGGTTTCTCGGTCGAAATCTACCTCTAGCTTCTTGGAACCAGGGTTGGTTTGGACCCTCCCTGATAAAATCCAGGGGGACAAGAAGAAGACCAGGAAACAGGGTGTGCGGAAGTCTCCTAGGAGTCGTGAAGAATCCTCTTAAAGTCGGTCCCCTTCAAGTACAATCTTGCATGTCACATTGTAGCCAAGTTGCATATTTTACACTATAATGTGCTGATGATCCTTTTGTATAAATAGGGTCTCCTCCAAAAAATAAAGCCAGAAAGGGGAAGACTGTCCTCGAGACGGTAGAGGAAATCATGGAGGAGTCCGAGGAGCAGCAATCCGGGGAGGTGGAGTCCGAGGATAAGGAGTCCGAGGCTGAGGGGTCTTCGGGTTATGACTCTGAGTTTGAGCAGTTGACCCCTGATGATGCTCCTTTGAAGGAGTTGGGGTGTTACCTAGGTCGATCTGGAGAAGAGGGAGTATAGGCGCCTTGAGAGTCATTTAGGAGGTATCCTTTTACTTCCAAGGTAGTGATCTTCATCTGATAAGCTGGCAGCCCTGACCGCTAGTCGCTAGATCCCTGGGGCCGAGTTTTTGGATGCATTGGGTCCCTCCGAGGAGATAATGACATCAGGAGATTTGTTAAGGCTTATTGAAGCCAAATGTCCTGAATTGTCTTTCCTTGGTGAAGTGTTTTCCCGTCCTTCCACTAGCAAGACAAATTAGCCTCAGCAGTTTTGCTACCTTACTTGCTGGCATCTCCTTATCGGCGTTGGGGTCTAGATCCACTCCATTGAACATGGACTTAGGACTTATACCTTGGTCTCATGGTTTACTGGAAAGGAGCCCCTGCCTCTATTCTACTATTATAGAAGACAGATTAAAACAAGGCGGCCAACATCCTTGACGAAGCTGAGGTACTCCGGGATAAGGTCTTTGCAGTTGTCCATGATGAAGACTCTACGGATGTACAACTTGATGTTGTTTGGCTTCTTCCTTGGGCTTGATTTTCCAGGGCAATTAACTCCAAGTTTATGAGGTCTTGCCTCTAATAAGGCCTTTTATGTCACAACATGCATTTGAGTTGACAATAGCCCATCTCTCAAGGGTCACATTTGGTGAAGTCCTTGATAACCCTGTCGGGTATATTTACAAGTATCATATTCTGATGTAGTGACACCTTTTACATGATCTTTATGTCGAATTTGAGGTTTTTCCTCTATGTATCCACTTGGGATTCGTTTACAAGTATCATATTCTGATGTAATGATATCTTTTATATGATCTTTAACTTCTATTTCGAGGTTTTTACTCTTTGTATTTCGAGATGATTGATATTCAAGCACGTCTGCCTGTTTTATTAGCCCGTAGACTTCAATCAAATACTATTTTCAAGTATTTATCTCAAATCCATCCTCTTTACTTTACTCAAAACGATTGGTCTTTGAACTTTTTATTCACACAACTTATTTTAGATAAGCATGCCAATCGTATGCTTATTGAAAACATACTTTTTTTGAGTGACAATCAAAGCTATACTTAAGATAACATTCCCTTTGTTAGAAAGGGAACTTGTTATTTCCAAAATAAAGATAGATGTATTTATAAATAAATAAGTTCAATTTACGCTCGTGGATTTAGGAACAAAATAAAGGAAGTAATAGTTCGAGTTTTGTATCCGATATGCTAGAGCGTTGTTGTCTCGGACCCTCGTGGGGTTCTTTCTCGAGCTTCATCTTTCGTGGTACTTTCGTAAGTTAATCACGTTGCATCTTCGTGGTATGGGTTCTCCCTTCATGGTTTCCAAGAGGTAACTACCCCCTGGATGGGATTCTAGGACTCGATACCCACCTTCCCAGTTCGGGGCTAGCTTCCCTTCCATCTCTTTCTTAATTTTTTTGTTTATCGAAGGTAGCCAAGCGAACCCTTCTGTCGCGATAACGCTTGACTGATTCTTTCACCTTAGCCTCGTGGATGGGAGCATTGGCTCTTTTTTCCTCTAGGAGGTCAAGGTCGAGACAAAAGTTTTCTTCATTGGCAGCGCCATCTTCATCTTCTAGCTATGGGGTACGAGCAGAGGGGACTCCAATTTCCATTGGGATGACCGTCTCAGACCCATAGACTAAACTATAAGGAGTTTATCCGGTTTCCATAGCTAGTTTCGTTCTATGGGTCCAAATCACACTCGGAAGTTCTCGGATCCAGTTTCCTTTTGCTCCTTCTAGGCGCTTTTGAATGCCGTTTACCAGGGTTCGATTTGTAACTTCTACTTGGCCGCTGGCTTTTGGATGATACATCGAGGTGAGCTTTTGATGTATGTCGTATTCCTCACACCATTTCTTGAAGGGGTTATCAGAAAATTGTGAGCCGTTGTGGTCACTATGTATCTCGGGATGCCGTAACGACACACAATATTTTTCCAGTAAAAATTTATGACTGTTTTGCCGATTATGTTCATCAAGGCTTCAACTTCCACCCACTTCGAGAAGTAGTCAATGGCCACAATGAGGTACTTGAAATTTCTAGGGGTCGTGGGAAAGGGTCCGACAAGGTCAATACCCCATCGGACGAGTGGCCAAGATTCTTGGATTGTAATCATGTTTTCTTGGGGTACATGAATCATCTTTGCAAATCTTTGACATTGGTGGCAGGAATCAATATACCTCTTGGAGTCTTCCAACATGGTATGCAAGTAGTAACCAATTTGTAAGAGTTTTCAGGTAACGGTGCATGGACCTTGATGACTACCAAACGCCTTCGTGTGCTTCCTGTACCAAGTGTTCTACATCGGAGGGTCCGACACATTTGAGTAAGGGCTGAAGGTATCCTTTCTTGTATAAACTGCCTTCATGTATGACATAATTGGGGGCCTTGACTCGGACCTTGCGCGCCACATCTTTTACCCCCATGAGGGTTCCCGTTTGTAGGTATTCGATGTAGGGGTTCATCCAGGTGTCTGAGGTGCCTACAGTCATGATGTTGCTTTCTTCATAACTCTTTTTTTCCAGTGTTTCCATCAGTAGTTCCTGAGAGAAGCGTATGTTGAGGTCCAAGAAAGAATGTTTGCTTAGTGCATCAGCTTTGTGGTTGCCTTCTCGAGGGATGTGGTTCACCTCATTGTGTCGGAACTGATTTAGGAGAGCCCTAACTATCTCAAGGTACTTCTGGAGACTGTATTCTCGTGTCTCTAATTCACCTTTGACCTGTTATACCATATTCTGTGAGTCATTGAAGATCTCGAGGTCTTTAACTTCGAGGTCCTTTGCCAGCTTTAGCCCTTTTATGAGGGCTTCGTGTTCAGCTTCATTATTGGTGGCTCGAAAGTCAAAATGGAGAACATAGGGATGGTCTTTTCCCTCGGGGCTGGTGAGTAGGACCACAACACCTCTTCCCCCTGAGTTTGACGATCAATACACATATAAATGCCATTTTCCAGTGTCGGGAACTGGATCTTGCTGGTTGATCTCTACCGGTTCGTCGGACTCCATTATGAAATTAGATAAGGCTTAGCCCTTGATGGTCGTTGATGTATACCGGACACCAACACTTCGACGATGAACCAGGCTCTCGAACTGATATGCAAAATAGAGGCCCCGGGTGTCCCCGGGATAGACACTTCGACGCTCAATTCAGTATATTTGCTTAAGGCGTAAAGTATAAAGTATGAGATTAGATGAGAGGTCTACATAACCTCTTGGGTATTTATATGGCTACAATCCATAGATCACCAAGATATGCATTTATGGTATGAATACAACTCTTATGGGAATAGAGGTTGTATTACCATGTATAATAGAAGTGTATTTCGGACATGGTTGTGTTACCATGTTTAGGATAGCTATATTTTCATCTCTGAGAAGATGTATATTCCTTATAGAACATTCATAATATACGCATTCCTTATAAGGATTAGGATTGATGGACCTGTGGATCCACCCTCCGCGTATCTCGAGCCCATGACCCTTCTCGGGCCCTGGTCCGAGTATAAATGAGGTTCTAATACGAACCATGAACTTATCAGCCGTCCGAGGTTTGTACTGTATGTCTGCCCCCCAACTCAATGGTCCACTTCATCATCCGTCTTGTGGCGTCAGGTTCCTGAAGGATCTATCTGATCGGATAGTTGGTTTGAAACACTAATGTATGTGCTTGAAAGTACGGCTGCAGCCGTCGAGAGGGATGTACGAGAGCCAATATCAAGCGTTCGAGAGGGGCATATCTGGTCTCGGTTGTAGGACTCTGCTAACATAGTATATGGGGTGCTGTGACCTTCCTTTTCCTTAACCAATACAACGCTGATGGCTAGCAGGGAGGCAGATATGTATAAGTAGAGAGTCTTCCCCCTGTCTGGTTTTGAAAGCATTGGCAGGTGTAAGAGGTGATCTTTGAGTGCTTAGAAGGCTTCTACGCATTCGTGTGACCACTCGAACTGGTTGGCCTTCTTAAGGATGTTGAAGAAGGGCAAGTGTTTTTCGGCTCCTTTGGAGAGAAATCGACGGTCTTCCTGTTAGCTTCTGTACTTCCTTGACGGTCTTCAGGGGCTGCATATTTTGTAGGGCTTTGATCTTTTCGGGGTTAACCTCGATTCCCCGATTAGATACCATGTATCCCAAGAATTTGCCTGCCCCAACTCCAATGGTATATTTAGCGGGGCTAAGCTTTAGATTGGATGCCCGCAACATATCAAAGGTTTCCTTTAAGTCTTTGAAAAAGGCGTCGTAACTGCGGCTCTTCACCACCATGTCATCGACGTAGATCTCTAGGTTGCGTCCTATTTGAGACTTGAACAACATGTCTACCAATCGCTGGTAAGTGGCTCCAGCATTCTTTAATTCAAAGGGCATCATTTTGTAGCAAAAATTCCCTCTGTCGATTATGAAGAAGGTCTTCTCCTTATCCTTCTCAGCCTTAGGAATTTGGTGATATCCATTGAAGGCGTCGAAGAAGGCTAGCACTTGATATCCAGCGATTGCTTCGACCATGCGGTTTACGAGGGTAGGGGATAGCTATCTTTGGGATAACAGTCATTCAAGTTGGTGAAGTCGATGCACATTCTCCACTTCCCCTCTGGTTTTTTGACCATTACTGGGTTAGCTATCCACTCGGGGTACTGCACTTACTCAATTATGTGGGCTTTGAGTAGTTTGTCTACTTTTCATCTCTGATGGCTTCAACTAATCCAATGCGAAGATGCGTCGCTTCTGCTTTATAGGCTTCTGCGATGGATCGATGTTTAGATAATGTTCCTCCGAGCAAGTGGACACTCCTACCAAATCATTGGTATCCCAAAAGAAGACATCTATATACTGGTTGAGGAGATCTAGATGCTGGGTCTTTATCTCGGGGGGTAGGAGAGTTCCTACCTCGACGGTTCTTGCATCTCCGAGTTGCATCGCCTCGGACTCGGAGTACTTGGCTGGTTCAAGATCTTCCCTCTTTGGTTCTCTGATAGCTTGAATGGTGCAAACTCGAGCTAACTATTGGTCACCTCGGACCGTGGCTATCCCTTGATTTGCGGGGAATTTCATTGCCGGATGGTATGGGGACTTGATGTCTTTTGCTCGGCACATCCACGGCCGTTCAAGGATGAATTGTACGGCCCCTGGAGTCAATTATTGCAAAGGTACAGCGGAGGGTTATACTTCGAGGACCGTCTTAAACTTGCACCGACAAGGTAATCTCTCCCAAAGGGGTAACGGGATCGCCACCAAATCCCGAGATTAGGTTTATAGGTATGAGATTTCTTCTGTTTAATCCCAATTACTCGTAACAACTGAGAAACATAATCTCTCCCTCACTTCCCCTGTCCAGCAGAACTCTTTTAATCACGTTGTGGCTTATGGTGACCGTGATTACTAGAGGATCTGAATGGGGAAATTGATTAGGAACTGCATCCTCTGGTGAAAAAGCCACGGATCTGTCTAAGCGAGATTTTTTGCTCTCCCATTCCAAATGAGAGGCTTCTTCTGGCGATCGATGTATGCCATTGATGCTCCTTCCTGCTCCCTGGTTGGCGGTGTTGCTTATCTCGTCGTGGTCATGGAGGTGGTTGGCGTTGGTATTTCTTACTCCTGTCGGGGCCGAAAAATGAATTCATGTTCTCCCACGAAGGTTTTAGCCGGATCAGCCATGGCTTGAAGGTCGTTTAGATCAAGATCGACATGCGGGTCCCACTGGGCGTGCCAAATTAATCGATGTCTAGAACCCGCACTTGATCACGTACCCAGCTCACGAACTAATCTGCAAAACAAAGTCTCGGGTGTCATGAAGGTAGACACTCCGACGCTCAAGTTAGTATGTGCGTAAGGCGTATTGTATGAGTTATGAGATAATAGCCAGAAAAGGGCTACCAAACCTTTGGTATTTATATGGCTACAATCCTTAGATCGTGAAGATATGTAATATGGTATGAATACAACTCCTATGGAATAACAGTTGTATTACCATGTATAGAAGAAGTGTCACTAGTGGACATGTATAGGATGCAAGGCGGTTGCATTATACCAAGCAAGGCGGAACCAAAACGCTTTGCTAAGATGTGCCTTAAAAGTGACTTTTTTCTCGGCGGTTTTGAAAACGCCGTGAACCAGGTGAATTCAACTTACGAACTCGCCACCAGGTGCCACCTGGTGTCAATGATATCATGCCGGATGATATCGCCAGCATCATTTCGCCCGCAGAAGTGATATTGCTCATTTCAGTCGCCTATGAAGTGGTTATGATACCGTCACTTCATTCGCTTGAAATTTTGACAATTATTGAATGGCGGGAAGTTTAAAAAACCGTAATGGTTACGACATCGCCTGAAACACAGCCTATAGGTGAATGAAGAAGACGAACTCACCTCATGAAACAGGCAAAGTTCTGTACGAGCTCGCTTCCCAGAAACGGTAGACTGACCAGAGAGATATATGCGAGTTTATATATGATACCGCCACCAATGAGCGAATGGGAGGCGAAACTTGTTTCAAACTCGCCTCAGCACGTTACGAGGAGGAGAAATCTGAAGTTTGATTCGCCTGTATAGGCGAGGATGGTGGCAAATTCTGAAATTGAAATGGTCATGCCAACAGAGAGTAACTGGCGAATGGCGTGGTGATATCGCTTGAATAGGCGAATTAAAGGTGATACCATAGTGCGCAGTTGTAGAATGTGGAGTGTGAAAATGGGGTGTCGAATACGCTTGTTAATTCGCCTGTAAGCAAATTTGAGGTTACGATATCGCCCACAAGTACTGTAAAATTGGCTATTATTTGAAAAATGTGACCCGTTTCTTTCGAAACATGAAAACCTACCAATTTCCAATCACCACCCTGTACTAAAGAGGCACAACCTCATAATTCAAGTGCACACAAGTGCGTTACCAATGGCAATTCCTAATAAAAACAAGCTAAATGAAATGGACCAACACTTGTCACTTGGTAGGTAGTTTTGGGAGTTGTGGCCTTGCAATGGTATAAGCACGGTTGTGGACTAGGTGGCCTGCCAATCGGTCTCTTCCATTGTTAAGTTCTTCCAAGGAGAAAGGCGTGGTATCATCCACGAATACCTATGCATGAAAGAAATGTGCATAAGAAAGTTGTGATTAAGAGAAACGGAATTAGATTGTAGGATGTTAGGTTACTTTTACAAGATCCAGCATGTTGTTTTGAACACCAACTACCACCATCAAACCAAACAGCATCGTGTAATAGCCGCATTCCCAGTCCGATGATTGCTTCATAGACTACAAATATGCCATGGTTATAGCAATGGTTTAGGCTTAAAAAACGCAATTGAAATTACGTGATAGCATAAGCATAAATATTTACCCTAATGTTTATAAGGTGAAAGTCGAGGAGTGTTTTGTCGTTGACTTGATGAAATGCATTGTTGAGGAGATCGGCGAATGTTTGGGATGGAGGGCGGTGGAGTGGGACTATCCAATACACTTGCTTGAAAGCTGGTACTAATGCAACAAAGCTCCAATGATCACTACAAATCACATTAAAATATCCAAATGATCATATTTGTTTGTAGAAACATAAAATTGCAAAAAAGCTAAAAGAATAGACAAAATTGCAAGGTTTACCCCTCGATATATGGTCCAATGAATATTTTCTTGGATTTGTCCGAGAGAGTAGAAGTCAAGTAATCCAGTCTTTGCCTATTGCCCTCCATACTCGCTTGCATATGCATTGGATGCAAAAACCCAATGAAATGCTTCCCCCTTTGATAGGCATGGTGATGCAAGAAGCTGAGAATGTAGTAGACAAGAATGTCGAGTGAGTAACCATATTGTTTGATAATAGGGTATTTTATAAAAAAAACTTACTAATTGCTTACATTTGATTG